>OY992782.1:29313667-30751541 GCA_963921375.1 Tiliacea citrago
CTTGGACTACGGAACCTTGAAAAGGCTATAATTCAATGCTATAATTGAAATATTAGATATATTAATGTGTTCAGAGGTTCCAAACATTGTTAATTTTAGATAAATTCGCATAAATCGGTAGTTGTATTCCAATATTATGACAATATTGTTACCCGTGACTTCAACAGCCATGTTTCAAAATATTGCTTCACTCCGTCAAAAGCATAGTTATAACGACGAGAATGTGTACCAGATTCACAAGGAACGTTGATGCAGATAGAAAAAAACAAAAACTACAAACATCTTCACAACAAACAAGTTACAAACGTCAAGCGTAGCACAATTAGCTTGTATGAAGTACTATGAACTCCAAATGGCATGCTGTTTAAGCTTTTAAATTTCTCTCATTAAGCACCGGGATTTATTCAAACCGTTAAATCTGTGAGACGGGAAACAAAACGTGATTGCTTGCCGACTTATAATTTAATGCAATTTCCTCTTTTATTGTGTGGTGTGAAACAGAGGCGATAGCGGGTGCGGCTTTGAAAGACGTATGGCACATTCGATGTCATATAAGGTGTTCGGTGTCATTGGTCTATGTCATATTGATAACAAAAAATCAAGAGTCACTTTCAAGACCTACAAAGCACATACCTTTTTAAACCCAATTGATTTCAAATGCAATCGTGAATCATCTTATTGAAAAGATTAATGATACGCGAACACTCAAAATAGATGTCGTTCAACTTTCACATTTTACGATTCCAACAGATGACAATATTAACTCACAAATCGGTCATTTCAACGTACATGTTCCATATCCTTGACCAGTTGACCACCTCAACAGACAAGAGAATAATAATATTGTGTTTGACAAATCTACTCGCGTCATAAAATTAATAGGATTAATTATGAAACAATATTAGGTAAAAACATACAATAATGCCATAACAAAAGAAATGCTTTAAACCTTTAATATTTTACTTTACCACACCCTAAATACTTTCACTTTCTGGTCCACGCTCCCGCTAGCTCCTCTGCCCCACGCCACACCTAAAGAAGGGTGCAGAATCCTCTTATTGCAGCTCGCTGGGCCGGACCGGGTCCCGCCGCTTGGTTCGTTAACGCTAATGCCCAAAGCTGACGGATGCAGTTTCGGCCCTACACGCCGATCATTTCATGCTGAATTATTGGATATTTTTTTCTGGCAATATATTTCCTTTTTTGGATTTAAGTACAATGATTTTGGAGCGATTGTGATAGATTTTTGGTCCTTTGGTCTATTTGTTGCGCTGTGTGACGGCACACTTACTCACGGTTTCTGTGCAACAAACGAAAAGTAAAGCCGGCTTTTTACGGATTAGTTACTGTTATTATGCTGAGTTTACCAGTCACAAAGGCTAACAAAATGATCTTTGAGAGCTGATTTATTTTTGATGCGGCTAAAGGAATTCACATCTCAAAGTAGGTACCTATATATTTTTCGTCCAAGAAAAATCAATAAGCATTTCGGGTGTTTTTTGGAGGAAAATAGGTGTAGCTTGGGATTGTAATGAAATTGTATCCGATTAGTGGCACTAGGGTCGCTCCCTATCGCATGGGCGTATGCGCTCATCGCAGAGCGAGGGTGTGTGGGACGATACCTTTATTAACTACTGTCTGACTTTTTAGATATAAGCGTTTGTTTACGATACACCTCAATTTAAGGCCTGTACTTGGGGTAGAAAGGTTTTTCGTCCTACAATTTAATATGCAACTCAAGTAATGTTTTTAACGACTGAAAAATATACCCGTTATTATATGACATAACAAACAAAACCAGTTGTCACTTACGACTCTTTACTAGCCTAACCTTAACAAATACAATTCAGAAGCTGTACTCATAAATAAACTCTAATCCCTCATACTTCTCCCCAGCTATGAATATTAAACGTTTTAATGGCAATGATTATTGTCTCAAACATTTAAAACCAAGGAAATTGGTCGACGTGACCTCACTGCTGATGCCCCGAGTCTTATTAGGGAAGTTGAATGGGATTTTTCACCCTGTGTCCGTGGTGAATGTTAATTGCCGAGTTCCTTGTTGGTGGTGCCTGAATTGTACATGTTTTATTCGATGATATTATTGTGATGTCTTCATTCAAATGTAAGTTTATAAAAATCCGTCTAACTGTAATGAGCATTGCAATGTGGAGAATTAATTGAGAGAAAGTTCCTGATGATGCCTGAATGTGCGTTCGTTGCTATAGGTTCCACGATGGTACTAATTTAGTATTTTGGTCTGCACATGCAGTAGCAGATACCTTTAAGTAGTTCATTGATATTCCAAGTTAATGCGTCATTATCATGCCCTTTCCCAATATAAGTTTTAGTTTCCCAGTTCAAATTGCATTTTAATGTTGCCTAAAATGTAAGTTATTTCATTCAGTCACAAAAGAAACAACAGGCCATCACTTTTGTAGGGATTAGCTCAACATTTGTATTATAAAATATGGTAGTTTTTAGGGTTCCGTAGTCAACAAGGAACCCTTATAGTTTCACCATGTCCGTCTGTCTGTTTGTCTCCGGCTTAGACGCTTAGTACTAGAAGGCTGTAATTTAGCATGGGTATACAAATTAATCACGCCAACAAAGTAGTAAAATAATACCTTGGTAAAAGATTGTTTTTAGGTGGCTTGGTAAAGATTGGGTTTACGTGCAAGGGAGGTACTCACTTGCACGTAAAATGGGGATGATTTTTTTTAGTATCAAAAATATTGCGGGTCTGTGAAAATCATTTTTCAATTCAGGGATCCGTTTGCGTAATAATGTGCTAGGATTAATTCCATAGAGAATTGTGGTAAGTAAATCTTTGAGTTCCTGAACACTGTTGTATTCCTTTTTATAAAGTTCGATTTTTAAATATCGCCACATAAAAAGGGTGAGATCTGGACTGCGAGGTGGTCACGTTAAAGGACCATCATTATGTTTGTATCCACTGCCTTGCGAATTGCCGGAATTCGATTGATGCGATTTCGAAATACGAAGTTTATTTTTTTTGTTTATTTTTGGCCAGTCTTCATTGTAGCGGTCCATTTATCCATCATAAAAAACTAAGTTGGAGTATCATTTCTTACGAAATGTATGGGAAAAGTTTTTTGCGATTTATGACTTTTCTAGTACTCAAACCTCAATTGGTCCAATAGAGAATCGATTGGCATAAAAAAAAGTTTTTGTGAAAATTGCTTATTTTCCTGCTGAATGTACATTTTTTTCAAAATCTTTGAATGCAGATCAAAATTTCTCAAAAAGATAAGGATAATCTCCTAAGACCATTTTCGCGTAGCTGCAATGGATAAGGTACTTCCCCTTACTGCCCCGCTGAAAGTTTCCACCCTGTATATAACGAAATGAAAAGGAAAACATGTATTTTAACTACAATGTTAAGTTTGTTCTTGGTATAAATTCATCCCAACTACGGAACCCTGACTACGGACACGCACTTGGCCGGTTTTTATTTTTTAATAATAATATATACGCTAGCAGACTTAAAATAATAATAATGTATTAAATTAAATCACAAAACTCAGCTAATTCAATTCATGCTTCTCATCCAAAATAATATTTAAAAAATCACTGCCAAACTCTATTTTATTTTTCACTCTCCTGAAATAGTTAAACAAATCGTTAGTCCTGCAAACAGCGAGCGCAAACATTAAACATCTTTAGCAGGGTCTTAGTGAAATAATCTTAAGTTAAAGATACTTAGGTATGACTTGTCTGTCAGTTGAGAGCACAGATTTGTGTGCCCCTCGGAGGGGACATTGTTTTATAAAGGGGACGGGACAATCTGCTCGCGTTATGACTAAAATCAAAATGGCAATGGCTTGAATCCGTTTAGGGTACGCAAATAAGTGTTTTGTTTTATGTGATGGCTGTTTTCTTATTAGGTTTTACGTATTTGAAAAGAAGAAGTTACTGTCAATTATATACTGTAAGATTTTTGTTTATAAGCGCATTCACGGTATAGGCGATATTATACGTCTGTGGCGGCATTACATCGCCACATGCGAACTACGCATCACACTGACGTCACGCAAAATCCTGCATCGCGCAAGCAGAGTTTACCGCGCGACTAGCATATTTACAACATCCCGACATCAACCGTCACGTCGGGCAGTTGCCCACCAGGCACGACTCTCGTCTGGTCGGAGGATCCTCCCTTTTCTATGGAGGTTGAGTGAACTTTACACCCTGTTCCTCATACGTAGAGATACGTCCTAAAAGTCAAAGAACAGTTATTTATTTCAACTTTATGTACAAAGGCGGACTCCATCTTACAAGGCATTGTCTGCTAGTTTGTTTTATAAGACTAACTTTTATTTTTTCCTTGACGGAGGCGAAAGCCAAAAGGCATTTTTTTTTTTAAATCTTTGTTACCTCATCGTAATGACGACTATGAGAACCTAAAAATGAGCTATTAAAATAATACGCAACTAAACTAACACAATCAGAACTCTAAACAGCTGTCTGCCTCCATTTTCCTCTAAAACATTTTCACCTTTGTTTGCTTCGTGCGACCAACTAAAAAATCTATTCAGAGAACATCACTCACTGTGTATCGGGGTTTACGTGCGACTGCGTCTCATGTGTAAATGCCTTAATAATAGGCGCACTCAGGTCGAAAGATAATGTGCCAGCCAAATACTTTGCTGGTCTTGCTTATAAGAGTCTGGCTAATGTATTTTCGGTACAGGTATAAGGTTGAATTTGGGATATCTTTTTGTGAGCAATTTTCAAACAACTTGATCGGAAAAGCGTAACAGTGATTTTATAGTCATACTCGTATCACAGAAAGTATTGTAACGTCTTTTCTGTAAATGGAAAACGCATTCGTGGGTTTGTGTGTTGTAGTTCTAATAAATCTTAGTTTTCAGAACTAGGTATTATGAAAGAACACGAATGTTTTATTGTACTTAAGTGTGTGTTATTGATAGCAGGTACAATTACAGTATATAAACGTTAATGTATTCAAAGCTCATAATTATCAGCATACGTTTGTTTCTACACCTATGTTCACATTATCGTAATCTGGCAAAAAACTGCTTGTCACTTTCTTGCCCGCATCGCAACATTGCCCATGCAAGTATAAGTGCTAGTTCTTTCATAATGCTCGTGAGCACGCGATCATGCTCACAATTTGCTCGTAATGCTCATTGAGTTAATACAAGATTATGGGGATTGTAGACGGAATATTAATCGTTTTATTGGTATAGTGGCAGGTTGTGGTTATTTTCGTGCGTGGGCTTGATTTGCGTGGCAACAAGAAATGGGTCTTGCGACTTTTTTTCTATAAAACTCGTAGGGAGTGTTTTTCCATGAAATTTCAGTCCTCTGATTTTGGAAACACATTGACAAACATCTTGGTGTATTCGGTGTTCACCAGGACTTATTATTGAATAAGGACGTCAGTGGACCATTTCTTAATTGTATAGTAACTTAGCAGTTTAAGTTATACAGGCTGGCTGACCATAGATTCAGTACATGATTCTGAACCCACTGCGTTGAAATTTTTGTCGATTATTTAAAAAAGTTGCTGTTTCATACATTTGGACCGCGCAGGTAGTGTATTGCACTTTTTTAATGAAACAGCAGATTTATTTTTTGATAACGAGCGAAAAATGTTGACGTTATTTCTAGAATCATGTGCTGGTTACAGTTTCCGCGTCGATGTGCCTGCTACCGTGTATTCAAATTATTTTTTAGGTAATATTAATTATTAAAGGTAATATCCCACAAAAGTCAAATTATATATTTCAAAGAGGCACATAAAAAGCACTTTTGAACGTCAAAATTTACAAAAAATAGAATTGATTCTAGTCGCTCCTTCCAAAAGGTAGTTTTGTATGGAGCAAATTGGGCAAAAAACTCCATCGTTACTTTTTTTAAATATTTTGTATAGGTATTTATATAATTATATTACTCGTATGTAATAATAGAGAATTCACCTAGAATAAAATTACTATATCATATTATTAGGTAAAAATAATTAAAAATGAAGCAAGGGCAGATAAATTAGTTATGTGATAGATACATAACTATATAGTGTCACAGATAGTGCTCACTTTCACATATTTACAAACATTGTAAAAATATACGTTTTTCCTAAAAAATATATATAGTAGTACATGGGACTTTGTCTGTGTGGTGCCGGACGTAAAGAATAGCACCACCCATTTCTTCCCGTGGGTGTCGTAAAAGGCGACTAAGGGACTTACTAGAGAATGGGCAGCAGCGTTCTCTATGCATTTTAACACCATACTGCGATCGCATACTGTGATGATGACATGGGACTTACATAACTGGCGAAACGAGGGTGTACTATAGGTGCACTTCTGTCTAACCTTTCGGGGAATACAGGCGTGATTATGTAATGTTATTATGTAATAGGCTAGATGGTAATGTGAATAAAGTATCACTACCTGTGTTTTACCTTCATAAAAGAAAAAAAACCGGCCAAGTGCGTGTCGGACCACGCACAATGTAGGGTTCCGTAGTTAGGATGAATTTATCCCTAAAACAAACTTAAAATTGTAGTTGAAAAACATGTTCTCCCATACGCCACGGTCAATTTTCCAACTGAAAATTCAAGTTTGTAATCGCAAAAAATGTTTTTTTATGTGATAAAACTACAAATTAGCAATTTTCAGACTTTTTCCTTTACTTGTGCTGTGAGACCTTGTTTCTGCCCAAATATCATGATTCTAGGTTAACGGGAAGTACCCTATAGGTTTTGATTTATGTGCGAGATATTCGCAATTTTTTTTTATGTGATAATACTACAAAATTTCAATTTTCGGACTTTTCCCTTTATTTGTGCTGTGAGACCTTGCTTCTGCCGAAATTTCATGATTCTAGGTCAACGGGAAGTACCCTGTAGGTTTTGATTTATTTGCGAGTATCGAAATATGTCGCAATAATGTCGCTTTTAACGCCGTATCTTTTTATTGCGTTGACTTGGAAGCTTGATTTTTTTAGAGCTTCAAGGTACCATAGACTTACGTATTTGATATTAATTTCAACTTGATACCTTTACGCATTCCTGAGAAAAATGGTCTTGACAGACTGACAGACAGACGGACAACGAAGTGATCCTATAAGGGTTCCGTTTTTTCCTTTTGAGGTACGGAACCCTAAAAAACCAGTAGATACTTATTGAATACCCTAAATTATTGAAAGAAAAGAAAGAATCAAAATACATTAGAGATGGAGAGGGAAGTGCGATGGTTCGAGGTTGACGAGCGACAATACAGTCTAGTGGTTGCAAGCGATACTGCTGAGCATGAGGGCCTGGGAGCCTACTCCGAAGCGCTAAACCGAAGTATCGGCCGAATGTTCGGCCGTTTTATAACTTCCATAGTTTCCTTTTTTGACTTTGAGTCCTTACCCGACTTCAAGTCACAGTTTTGACTTTGGCTTATCTCGTCGACAGCCTTTTTTTCCGTTGACAGCGATGGTTAGACGTAGTAAAGAAAGACCGAACATTCGGCCGATACTTGGTTTAGCGCTTCGGAGTAGACCCCCTGGATTTAATTTTCAGGTCGGGCAAAGTGTTATTAGGTTTTCCATCTGGAATTTCTCAGTAGCAGCCCGGAATCGGGCTTTGTACCCAGTTGATGGCAAAAGGCTCGCTTCTATTGCATGGGACTTAAACATAACTGGCGAAATGCGGGTGTACCTACTATAGGTAGCGTCATCTATTCAGCCGAAAGACGTTCACGTGCTTCTCGCATCTAGAGGATTCCTGCGACCTTCATCAGGGCATCAGTCCACCTTGTGGGAGGCCTTCCAACTCTAAACTATACGTATACTTCTACCTAACCCTTCGGGGAAGTAAGTCGAGGCGTGGCGTGGCGTGAAGTGGCGTAGCAAGGTGTTCTTTCTAAAAAATCGTGCATAATCTTAGTTTAGTCCAGAGTTCAGCTTTTACACTTGTTCACGCTTTCAATGTGGCTAAGATTTAAGATTTTTGAGAAATCTGAAATTGAAAATACTTTAAATGTACAATTTAATGTAAAGTTTCATACGACCAACAGCATCATTATGCTTAGTTATTTTTAGTAACTTCATACATTACCGACGACGGTTCGTTTCTAATTATTGGAATCTACATTACCTGTTTTGAATCTACATTGCTAGGCAGAAGATGAGTACCTGTTTTGTGTCGTCATTTATAAATTTATGTTAGATACAATAAAATTTATGGCAAAAAGCCTTTCTAGAATTAAAGGAAGTGATGTTTTCATTACTTATTTTATTTCTAGAAAGGTTGGCTTTACAGTATTCGAAACCATAATCCTAGCACTAGCTTACCTAGATTAATACTTGGCAGAGTAAAGAAAGTCTAAGCCTCAATCCAATTACTGTTTCTTTGATACGAAAAAAAAAAACTTATTTCCTTCATTTATTACCTTAACACCACCTCCTTGGTCCTATTACCTCGAACTAATAACTACACAAGTTCTTCACCCTTTCCGAGGCACACTACTGGCCAGAAATAATCAAACTATTCTTTTTTCAAACCTCCATCAAGTTGACGGGGGCTGATTACGTCAGGTGTTTCGTACATCGAAGCAGTGACGTCACTATTACGGGAGAAAATAAATTGTCAGAGGGTCACCCCCGGTTGAAAAGGGGTTGTTTAGTTTTCTTGAGACCCCTAATAGTTGGGTATTTTGTACTGAAAATAGCCCGAACTGTTACCGCAGCGCGGTTTTGGATTCTGTCCCTTGACTATAAAATTGGCTAATTTAGTTTGTTATAGATAGCTTTAAGTATGTATGGTGGTTTTGTTTTGTAGTAAATAGAAACTTAATTGGGTACTTTATTCTTGTTTATACAAACAAAGGAGTTTTTTAATGAAATTGATATTGTGTCCCATTGAATTCTGTATTTTACCATATACTTTTAGATCGTTATCAAAATACATTTCCCGTACATAAGTACAAATAAGTTTCTTTTTGCCACTTAAAACTACCCACACGTAGTAATAAAATAAACTATCTCAATATACTACAGAACTTTAACTAAGTTTCCCCTTACACAGTGCATTTTATAACCGTCTCCTCAGTCGATAGATCGTTAAAGACATCTACTTTTTCCCGTATTTCACTTGGCAGCACCAAATTGTTTATGTTGCAGCACTCCGCAGTTCTCGATTCAGACAGTGTTGCCACTTGCAGTAGTTTTAGACTTTCAAACGGCATAAAAACTAGCCAGCAGCAATTCGAACTTTAACGAAGACATTGCAGAATTCCAATTGAAGTTGGTGCTCTGTAACAAGGGATGGACTTGAGCGGAGTTGTTCTTCTGAGACAGTTTTTGTATTGTAAGTTTATCGATTTTTTTTGGTCGGAGTTGTAAATAATAAGCGGAGCGAAGTTTTTTATAATCTACATCGTTAGGACTTGTTTGTTATCTAGGTTGTAGTATATACGTATGGCATTATCACCATCTGGTGGATGACGAGTGATTGTAGTTACTATTTAACTGAACAGTATCAACTGATACTCATTAAATTAATAATAAACGGTTTAAAATTACTGAAATAATTATTAGTTCTTTAATGCACCTAGTGTAAGTATTTCTATAATAATTAACTACTGGTATCCTACTTTAAATAAGTAATTAAAAATAAATAAAGTGCTTTATTGCTACATAACTTGTGTAGAAATATTAAAAAAAATATCTAAAGTCATTATAAGCATCACTATGTTTGGATTCCCTCAAAACGCCTCATAAATGGTAACACAGGTATTTGCTTGGAAGGAAGCTTCCAGGAGCTGCTACTCGTATAATACTACCATTCTAAACTACAATAGCACAACGCTCCTAAACGCTGTCATCTCAACCCTTCCACCGCAGTATAAAAGAAGGTCGAACTCCAATATTGACAATGCTCTCTGCGACAAGCGCCAATTGGCGAAGCATCAGCCATAGCGATATTTTCTCTATACACTAAGATATTTAGTAGGGAAATTGTAGCTTCAAGAGTGAATCGTGTTTTGACAGGTTCTCCTAGTGAAGTAGGTAGGCGCTAGTGGCACTTTGATGTTGGAGAGAATTTGGTTGACATTTGAAAGTTTGGGGCCAAAAGTCTTAGGGAGAAGCTGACTTTCACGCTTCTAATTTAAGAGAATTGAGGATTTTAAAGTAACAGTCTGCTGATCTGACGAAACAGAAAAGAAGTTTCATTTTAAAATGTATGGGCATGAATATTGTAATGAGCAGCGAAAGTATAAGGATCGAAGGTAAACTACGATTAAACAAACAGCAATTTATATGAAGCGCTGGTTCGATTAAATAAAAACGAGCCTTACCTTGCCTTAGGTGAATATGATGTGTTACATCTGACATCTCACCTTGGTAATAAGCAACTGAGCAGCAACAGAAATTAACCTCAAAATTGAAAAAAGCTAAATACTGAATTATTTATTCATTACTTTGTCGCTGGTCGAAATTCGACCCCTTCTATTTAAAATCTATATAGTACTTACTAATTCAATGCTATTGTAAAGTACTTACTAATTCCATGATATATAAAAGTAGTAACTTATTCCATGCTCAAGCTGTCCCATCCTGCTACACACTTCCGTCCCTTTTCATGAAATCACTCCTACAGAAAGCGAGAGGGAAGATGTAAAAGATGTACACATCAATTAAAATGAAAAGCACACAGTCTAACTGTACTAATTCAATCATAATTATACATATTATAAAGCCGATAAGTGTCGTTTTTGAGCTTTTGAATTTTAACTAGATTAACAAGCTTTGGCATTTTTATTAACCGTAATATACCGATCTCTCAGCCTAGCAAAACAATACCCGACCAACAAATACAGTCGACCACACAGTCAAATCAATCGCACGCATCACCCATAATATTAATGAGCGAACTTGCGTGGTCCTGTGTACAACACAGACTATTTGTCTTTGTTACGAACTGAATTAATTCGCGCAACGGTTAACTAATTGAGTTATAGGCATGTGTTAATGCCGCTCGGCGATCTATTAAGGTCGAAATATTGATGTTTGCCCACGATAATTATTGTGGTACCCTGATGGAGTAGCGCTTCGGGATGATTTGACAGTTGGTGTGTCGGTGACAGACATGGTACTGGCGGTTGGTTGGAAAGTCAGTAAATCAGTCACGGTTTAGTCATATTATGGATTGATGTGGGAAATGATTTGTTTCAAATAACTAACTGGTGTGATTTGTTTAATGTACTAAATGGTGTGGGTATCTAACGGTACCCACACCATGGGATAGCAGAGAAAAATAAATATCATCCCCAGTTTACGTGCTAGGGAGGTACCCTTTGTCGGCGTGATTAATATGCCAAATTACTAAGAGTCTGAGCTAAGCCGGAGACAGAAAGACAGACAGACGGACATGGCGAATCTAACGTAACGGTGTTCTCATGTCATATAATTATTAAAAATATGCTGAAATCACCAAAGACTTCGATGCCAAAACTTAAAAATACAAAGCGTCCAGTGTTTTAGCTTAAACGCTGAAACTCTTCTACGAACCATTTCAAAACCTAAATTCGAGTCTTGCGAAACTCACCAGTAATTTGTCCTGAATACAGCCGTCGTTCATAGAATCTTGTCTCGAGGCGACCTCAATAGTAGCCTAAAATGAGTTAAGCTACTATAATCAAAGTAAATCTTCTCTCAATAAATGAAAAGGGTCTTCTTTATTTCTTTAATCTATTCCTGGAAGCTAAGAAATTCTTAATTCGGAAGATAATGAATTTCTTTATAGGAAAAGGATTAAAAGGAATGGTATTTTAAGGAAATGTTGGCAATGGGGTGACAATTAGGCCGTGTGGTTCTACTTTGGTGCTTAACTTTGCTATTCTGAATCTTATTCACTTATGAGTAAGATTCAAAATTGTGAAACATGTGAAAAAAAATTATGACACGTCAACTCCCGTTGGTACGGCTAACGCGTTCAATCAATTGTCAATTCAAATCACGCACTAAGAAAATATTGAAGCATCTTCAGCAATTGATCTATTTATCAAGTATAAATCACCAATGCGTTATTGTATTAGTTATATTTTCACTAATCTGTATCAACTGTGCATGGATCTGATTTCAAACCGCAAACACATTGATCAAGCCCAGAAATTTTTCCAATTTCTATGTTATGTAAATTTTCCAAATACAAAATAAACAAACTAACTTGGTTTTCTAACACAGGACACCGCATACATCTTATTGATTCAATAGATAAAGGTATTTATTTACTGGGTGAGGTCATCTATCTTAATGTAAGGGTCGGTCCGAGTAGCGGGGCTTACTCACTTGGCAGGACGAGGCGAATGGAAATGCCTTTTAGGTGTCTGGGCTACGTGGAATGGAACTGGCGAGGCGTTACGATGTTTGTTGTTGTGGTTTTTAAATCTAGACTGTCGGTGTTTTGAAATGTGGTAATGGTATTATACTGAGGTTGATCTAAGGTAGACTTAAAATCGATATAGATTCAAGCGAATATTTTTTTCCAATTTGGAGTATCAAAGATACAGATAGAAATTAAAGTCTGGTTACTAATCGGAAGAAATAACTTTCAAATCCATTTCCTTGAAGGTTTTGATATGAAAATACCTGTTTGGTACTGTATTCAACTTCATATAGTAGTAACAATATTTAAGAAAGTGTAGTGAAAGTATGTAACTGCAGCCATGCTATAAATCGATTAAATAATATATACTTTCACTACTCTTGCTCAAAAAGTCCGTCATTTTAGCGAACCAGCGCGGGGCTGAAATAGCATATCATCATGGAAAAAGTGTTTGCTGTTTCAGCTGTAGCTGTATTAATGATTTTAATGATTATAATTATGTAAATACATATCTGTTATAGTCGCGAATCATATTGTGATTAAGATACAACCTGACACTGACCTGCAAATAGAAAAAAACGCAAGAAAATTTGAAGTTCGCGGGCTACAGCTGCGGATTCACCTTAAGTAAAATAATCATGAATAAAGACTTAACTTATTACCGTTTCATAAAAAGAGAACATTTTATTTTTGAAAATGGAACTAAAAGCGGCGGTATCTTCGGTAGAATACGTGCATTGCGTTGCGCTCTTACAAAGGTGAGTATAAATGTTCCTAGGTTACGGCTACAGAAGAAATAAAAAAAAGGCATTGGCGCGAAATCTTTAGAATTGTTGTCTCTTATTACAATTTGAACTGGTGACCATAATTTATTTTATAACAGTGAAAATGTCCTCGTCTAGTGAGAATAGAGACCCGTATTTGCAGATGGAAGAGAAAGGAAAATAAATAATTTACAATCTGTTGCCGTCAAGGTGTAATGGATTATTTTATTTTCTCGCAATCTTAATTAAATACCTCATATATAATGGGTCATTTTAGCCACTTGTTTAACAATCTACTATTTAGAGTAATTTAAATCTGACCTCATCTCGAGGCACACACACAGTGTACAATCCCCTCAACATAAAAATAAATAGGCGTGCATTAGTGACGGTAACTCGATCTTAAGACGTATTAATTTAGAGAGCAGTCGTGTGCACTCGACTGTCTCATGTGCGCTGTGCCTTATTTTGTATGTACTCGTGTGTTTGTGTGTTTTGGTACGATAATTATTTGGTTTGATGTTATTGGGCATATTGTGGGATTATTTTGTTTGTGTTTGACATGTATGTTAATCTTTTTTTGGGATGATTTGTCTTCTGCTGGGTATGAGACCGACATACTTAACGATCGCCTTATGAAGAATACCTTTCTCAATACTGTTACATGTAATTAAGCTGAGTCACTGTAACCTGATTGCATTTAAGTCGTAATACTCAATGTTTATGATGAACTTTGGCTCTTGAGATTCAATTATCATTTTAATTAATTCAGGAGCCAGCTGTTCAACCTGCTTTTGACCACAGCTTGTATAATCATTTATTTTTGTGTAGGTATGTGTACCTCATGTATTTTTCTTCGTACAGACGCCAGCACATCAAGCTACTAAAATCTGTCAAATTTCTTTAAAAGATTTTCAACTTTATCGTTAAAGCATAAGGTTCAAGGTTGATTGGGAACATTTGATAGATTCGGGTAGCTTGACCTGGCTGGTGGTGGCTACATTAAACTTATTATTTATTTACATATCCTGGACATAATAAATTAAATTTAAATAAAAGATTTTTTTTACAGACTCGTCGTTGATTGTAGTAAATATTATGATTACGTTGTTTTGACTGAACTTGATTATCTCCTAGTCGTTTTCCTTACTTCTTTCTACACAAATGTGGAATTTACTACCAATTGGGAATTTACTAGCATAATTTTGATTTAATGAATATTAAAATAATATGATATTCCAAGCCTTTGCAGTGCCTGAGGCACTCAGGCACTGCAATAACGGAATTCAAAATTCCCCAAAATTAAAAAGTCAACCCTGCATTAGCAGAACCATAAATCATAACCCGTCAGTGCTCACAAAGCCGAAATTTGGCACCAGCCCAACGCCCTGTATTATAAAATAAACTTACTTATAAGTGAATACCACAAAAGCGAGTTCGCAATATATTAATTTTAATTAGCCGTTCCACCAAATAACTAAGTTGGGGATTAAGACTCGTGTATGCTTAACGTAACTCGGAAACTCGGAAACTTTGAGTCTGTAACTCCGAGTTTCGATTTTGTTGAGATTATTTTCTGTTTGTTGTTAAAGGTTAACCTATTCCGTTTATGTACAACTTGTTTACAGATTGAAATTCAAACTCAAAAACAACTTTGTGGACGTACCTACTTATACTTTTATATATATCTTTGAGAGTAAATATTTTTGATGTTTATTATGTTTATCGACACTCGCTTGCGGGTGATGCGAAGATTGTCTAAAGGAAAGTGTAGGTTATTGGGTTACTATATGGTCTCTGCAAGTTTATCTACGCAGTTTATTGTTTTAGTATGTGGGTACGGCGTAAGATATTTATTGCTGTTTCTCAGGTTTCGTAAATCAAACGACTGGCTCCAATGTACGTACAGCTGCTGATTATCATGTATCACATCCAGTTACTAAATTAATAAACCGACTACATTTTTTAATTTTGGTACTCGATGTGCAAGATATACCTTTGAGTACGATTCTGATGCTCTTCACAATTTCAAAAGCTCTTTCGAAGTTAGAAAGTTGAAACGTCCCATGTACTCGAGGCTATAAGTTTTCGTCAGGATCCAGTAACAATTTAAACTGAAACACATACGTGTATAATTTAATACTTCCCTAGCTGGACAAACATAATGAGGAGCTCTTTGAAGAATCCAAATGAAGTAATGATTTGGCCAATACAGCTTAATATGGGGTATATTACTATGTGGTGACCTGTGCTGGGCATGCAATCCATAATTTTATAATGATACACTTAAGCTTTATTTATGATTATGACACTTAAGCTTGCCATTTGCAGCTGAAGCTGCTAACACACATCTGAGCCGACCACATCTCTATCCAGTACAGTAAGCTGCATGACAATTCGTCCATGTATCATGATAAGCCTCGACTGAGTGACGTCACTCCTCATGAATATGCACGCCGCACAGATTGGCCGTCTACAGCCATCATGTGCAAGTAAACCCACAGTTTACATAATTATTGTTATGGCGATTGTGTTTTATGATGAGTATGAAATGGTTGATGTTTAAATTAGGAAGGTTATTTGTTTGATGATCCTTTTTATAAGTGCAAAAACAAAAGCGGATCATCATCTTACTCATTGCTGGGTCTTCATTTGTTTCTGAAAGTCTCCACAGTTTTTTGCGTGTCTCATCCAAGTGTTTGCTATTTTACACAAGGTTCACTGCATAAAACAACTTTGTAATTGTGTTTCGTCACTGAAAAAACTCTGTTGGTTGTAGATTCCATTCCACTCAAATTGAGCACAACGTGGAATAAACAGAGCTCAATAGCGTTCTGAAAAAGAATACTCATTCGGCATCATCATCTGCGTAGTCTTTTCCCAACTATGTTGAGGTCGGCTTCCAGTCTAACCGGATTCAGCTGAATACCAATATTTTAAACAGGGTCTACCTGTCCTCCACAACCCAGTTACTGGGTAATACGATACCCCTTGGTAAGATTGGTTGTCAGATTTTCGGGCTTCTGACGATCCGTGGGTCTTGGTATGTAAAGATGGTCATCCATCCAAGGACCAACCGCAGCAAGCGTAGGTTAATCTGATCGATCGATCCGTGCGGCTGTTATTACTTAGCGACAAGTTATATTATTTTTTATAGAATACTCATTCGTAATGCCACATTAATTTTGGCAAATATATCAGAATCCAAGGTGCATAGGTAAGTACGTTTTACAAATTTGTCTACTTTGTCTATATCTAGACCAACGCCTAATCTACAAAATATCGAATGAAAACTTTACTTATAGGTTGTTCGTTAGGCAGCAAACTACCAAATACAGAACTTCAACCTTTCTAGACCTCTCACTTCCCATCTCTCAACCCCATGATCGAGCACCGTCCAGATTCCTGCATCTATTTTAAAATAAACTCCAGACCGTACTGTCAAGCGTGAACCGCACTCGTGGGTGCCATCCGTCTTGCAGACGATCCATCACTGGCACAGCGCCACCTAGAGGTAATGCTTGACTAGCAGACGTTGGGGAAGTGAAGGTAACTCGTAGATGTGGGCACTTAGTTTGGGAGCTTTTATGTGTAGTGTGTGATGTAGTTTTGTGTGAAGTGTATGTGTGTTGGGTTAAACACGCCAGTTATTTCGGTTTACGCGGTTTCAGTCTAGATATATTTTTCAATACTTTTAGGTTGTACAGTACAATCGTATGATCGCAATATCGACGTAGGTATCTCCTATATTTTGAATTATAACGCGAAGTACGTTCTCAACTTGAATTAGTAACAATGTGCTTGCTTATAGAAAGATATACAAGTTCTTTCGTTTGAATTAGAAAGTATTGTATTGCGTTGGGTCCACGCGACGGACCACCTGTTCATCTAAGTGTGTGTTTCTGATGACAATAGTACACCCTTGATAGTTCTCAAACTGGACGTGATATTTTTACGTTACATTCACCAAATAATAGAAACTACATTTTCCAATTTCCTCAATACAAGCCTATAACATATTTAGGGGCAGCAGACACCCGTAGAAGCGTACATACCTCGTTAGTCCAATCTGGGGAGCACTTGCGCCCCTTCCAAGGCTTGTAGAAAAACTCCTAGTGATTGTCTCCAAATTTAATAACAGATTTGAATGACCCCCTCCCTTGCACCCCCCTCCTATCCCTCTTGTTCCCCGACGACGCTGAATACCCTTCGTAAGGAGATTTCGATAGAAAGGCTGAGACACACTCGTATATTCTTGAAGTCTGAATATATAAAGTAAAAAAGAAAATAACCTATAACTGTCCAAGTCCTCTACTACAATACAGAGAAGGCAAGAGCATTTTTCACCACGCTTAGACGAATTTGCACTAGTTATGATGAACTAATGTAGAATTGGGTATTAAGTAAATACTGTCGCGATTTGTCCGTATGAACAACAGGGGGCCGATCGCGCTAATTTTGAACGTTAATACCAAAACTAAACCACAACCAAAACGTTACGTTAGACACATTTTGTATCGCGCTAATCATTTCAACGGAAACGATTTAGCTTTACTTTGGAAGTTACGTTGGAGGAACGATCGATCGAACAATGCTCTCACAAAAAAAAAGCGCGATACTGTTTCTTACACCAGCTAAACCAAAACTAAACTAAAACCAAAAACGTTCCGTTCGAACGGTAATTACGTTGAGAAATAGCGCGATGGGTGAGATGATATTGTCATAAAATTGGCAAATGAGTAGTAGTTGTATAATTCGCGGTAATATAACTACAACTTGATATAAAGGAACGGTAATGTTTCAATGTTGACCTCGCCAAAACAAAAACTAGTGGGAAAAGGACTTTAGATCACATATTATATCTACATATTTTGTTTGCAGAAAAGAGTACCATGTAACAAAAAATATCTCGTTCATGCTAAGCCTTCATGCGATAAGACCATAATAAGTTTTATTCTAACAAATCTCGGTGTGTCTCAAACTCACGAATTGAGAATTGTTTCATCAAATTATTCGGCCATCGGTTTACGAATCGAGAGGCCTCAAATACAATGAATAAATTACTTTCCATAGAAACTCCTCCGGAAATTCTCCAATGCCATTCGTAAAATTGCTGAGCAATACTTATTGCCTGGCCGACCTCTTCAAATAATAAGCGCAATGGTAGGGCAAAACTGAAGAGAGATTTTTTTAAATATTAATTTAATTATACGTAATGGTAAAGGGCTTACGGTACGTTTTTGAAAAAAATGAAGGAGAATTAACGGGTCGGGCGTGGGACAAGTGGGGAGAGGAAATTATGGTCCTCAGAGCACTGGTCATTTAATTTGAATACCTGTTTTGGGTCAAGGTGGGACCATTTTGCGATCTAGAAGATTCTATTAATTATCACTGAATAGCGTTGACTCTGATCTTGATTGATCATATTTCTCTTTATTTTGACATTCAACTACTTCCTTTGTTTTCTTTAGTTTAACAACTACATATATTTTTGGTTGATGTCGAAATTGAATATGTTTGTAGTAGCATTGGTAAATATTTATATTGTACTCTATTATGTTCTATTTTAGTCTCATTTGAAGCTTATGGATTTCAACTCCTTAGTTATGGATGTCTGATTGTATGTAGTGTATTATGTAGGTACGCCATTGCAGACTTTGCAGCAGTAAGTAATTCATCAAGTATTGAGATTTCGTTTGCATTGCTTATGAGCAAGGAATTAGGGCATGAATGAGATTAGGACTGAAAGGCAGGTGTTCACGAATTGACCAGCCTGCCAAATACTGACGGATTGAGTGAAATGTGGCTTGGGAGTGTGATCACATCAATAATTTTGATTGGGTTATGTACGTCATTCTAGATGAATGTTAGATTTAGATGGGCACAGAACAAGACGGTAATGATTGGTCTCACTCACTGTCAAAATATAGATACAAAATTAAGATTAGGTTTTATTAATTCAAGTACCTATTATCTAAGGTTAGATGACCACAAGACCTCAGAGTTAGAACTGCATGCCTACCACGGCGACCACCTGCAAACACATTGAAGATCAAAAATTAAAAATGTGAACATTCGTACAACTCACTACTACTCATCAACTCAAGCTGCAGACACACGAAAAAAAAAACGTTTTTAAAAGATCTCCTAAAAATTGGTGCAAACTTGAACTAGAATAATAAGTGAATAATAATCATTATTATTCACTTATTATTCTAACGCCACTCTCTTATAAATTACGACACAGCAAAGCAGCCCTTTACAGATTTTTTCAAAGAGCGAGGAACTTGGGTCTGACTTTCAGCTGGTCTGCTGTTTCAGCCTTTTCAGACTGAAAAAAGGCTCGCTGTTAATTGGACATGCTTGTTTGTGCGAAAAATGTGCTGATTCTTGATATACGCGTTTATTGAACGAAACGCAATTCTTTTTTTTTTCATTTCGAGAGGGAATTTTGTCCTGATATTCGGGATGATCGTTCTTTGCTTAGTGTTTTGTTGGGTCGGCTTTATTTCTGAATTGGCAGCTGTTCTAGTTCATTTGGGACGACGATTATCTTGCGATTATTTTAATACCTAGTCGGTCGATTTGGGGCAAATTTGATGCTCGTTATTTTTATTACATTTAGGTATATTTCATCATGTTTTTAAGTTGAATTTTGACGAATTTAATTTCACTCATCATCAATGCGTAGTTTGATTAATTTAGATGGTTGAGTGCTTTTCTTTATCGTAGGAACAAAAACTTTTACATCTAGTTGTAAACTTTGACATGCATAATAATCATCATCATCTGCGTAGCCTTTCCCCAACTATGTTGGGGTCGGCTTCCAGTCTAACCGGATGCAGCTGAATACAATATTTTACATGGAGTGACTGCCTATCTGTCCACCACAACCCAGTTACTGGGTAATACGAATGGTAATACATACATACGAATTTTAATTATTCAAGATTTTTACCTACAAGTTTGTCAGCACTAGGCTCACTACTTCCTACAATAATGTTACAGTAACGTTAGGCTTCGTAATGCCCAGTCAGTACTGCGCTACTTAACACACATACGTTATTAGCACACCAGCTTAGCATGTCTTAACTTGTAACACTATACTAAAGCTTGTTGTAGTTGTATGCATGTGCAACAAAACGTGTAGGAAATTGTCTATACTTTTAATAAAATCGTAGCGAAGTTTTATTTTTAATATTAAAATTAAATGAACAATTGAATATTTTGAAAAAAAGTAATTGCTACAGGGTCTGGGATCGATTGTAATGCCGAAAATATAGTTTTTAGAACTTTTGTATGTTTGTCTGAATGTATGTTCCAGCATCATGCAAATTATACCGAATAGATTCTATTGAAATTTTGCATAGATATTCCCTATAAGTCTGGTTAGTTGGTAGGCTATATATTATCACGCTATTTGCTATGGGGGATAAGCAATATTGCGTTATGTTTGTATTCCTCTATGGTTTACAGCAAATTGTAAAAAGACGAGCCAAACGGTTAAACCATTGCAGATAGTTACAGATTTAATCGTCAAGCTCTATCTTTATGGGGCTAAGCTGTCAATCATCATGACAGAGTGGATTTTTGAGATGGGGCTGTAAACCCCACCTTAACCAATGTAGCTACACAAAATTCAAAAGTCGGAGAAGACTGTCCTTAATTTTTGAAACATTTTGATTACCATACACATTATTTTGAAAAAAATGAACAGTTAGCAAGAAATTTTTAACAAAACAATTTTTCGGTGCCAATAGATCCTGTTTCTTATGAGGATCAGCTAACTCTATTAGACTTATGTTGAGAGGATGAATGAAAGGCTACTAACAAAAGTTATTTACAAGGCAGATGTGAGTCGAAATGCTGGGAGACCTGTTTTGACCTAATTGGTGATGCTATTCAGAAAGGTCAGGTGCGTAGTACTCACAACCGGCGTGAGTATGTAACCAGGTGTATGAACTTAAACGAAGTAAAAGGAGAATGTAAGGAGCGTAGCAGGTGGCGTTCTATAGTTTCTGCCTACCCCCATGGGAAGAAGGCATGAGTTTATGCATATATGTTTTATAAAAATAACATAACATCATGACTGTGTTCCCCGAAGGGATAGGCAGAGGTGTACCTACCTATAGTACACCCTCATTAAATTTCGCCAGTTTTGTGTAGGTTCAATGTAATACGGGCGAGCCTTTTGCCATTATCCGGGCACAAATCCAGACTTCAGACTGTTACTGGGAAATTCCAGATGGAAAAGCCAATAACACTTTTCCTGACCCGAGAATGGAACGCAGGACCTCATGTTCAACAGTAAGGCTTACGATATCTAGACCAACGAGCCAGTTTTGTATGAATATGTAGCTCTGATTTGAGTATATTGTGGTGTGTTACGACTTCCGCGCGGACGAAGTCGCGGGCAGGTGATAGTACGTAATAAAGGGCTAAAGGAATGTTCCTGTTATTGACTCATGGGTTATGTTGGTTGTATTGAAGGCTGATTTACATGTTATTGCTTCAAGTACAGTAATAACTTACTATAATTAAAAACATACAAAGCATTAAGCATTTTTTTTTTGGCTATTTGTTAAAGAAGACTATAAAAAAACCAAGGCTCGTGGATGTCAGTTTACATAATGTTTAATTTAAATTATTTAATCCAATCACGAGCTTTATATTTATGTAGATTACGAGCAACACTATAGTTAGTGTACCTTTCTACTTACGAGCAACACTATAGTTACTGTACCTATCTACTTACGAGCAACACTATAGTTAGTGTACCTATCTACTTACGAGCAACACTATAGTTAGTGTACCTATCTACTTACGAGCAACACTATAGTTACTGTACCTATCTACTTACGAGCAACACTATAGTTAGTGTACCTATCTACTTACGAGCAACACTATAGTTAGTGTACCTATCTACTTACGAGCAACACTATAGTTACTGTACCTATCTACTTACGAGCAACACTATAGTTAGTGTACCTATCTACTTACGAGCAACACTATAGTTAGTGTACCTATCTACTTACGAGCAACACTATAGTTAGTGTACCTATCTACTTACGAGCAACACTATAGTTACTGTACCTATCTACTTACGAGCAACACTATAGTTAGTGTACCTATCTACTTACGAGCAACACTATAGTTAGTGTACCTATCTACTTACGAGCAACACTATAGTTACTGTACCTATCTACTTACGAGCAACACTATAGTTAGTGTACCTATCTACTTACGAGCAACACTATAGTTACTATACCTATCTACTTACGAGCAACACTATAGTTAGTGTACCTATCTACTTACGAGCAACACTATAGTTACTGTACCTATCTACTTACGAGCAACACTATAGTTAGTGTACCTATCTACTTACGAGCAACACTATAGTTAGTGTACCTATCTACTTACGAGCAACACTATAGTTACTGTACCTATCTACTTACGAGCAACACTATAGTTAGTGTACCTATCTACTTACGAGCAACACTATAGTTACTGTACCTATCTACTTACGAGCAACACTATAGTTAGTGTACCTATCTACTTACGAGCAACACTATAGTTAGTGTACCTATCTACTTACGAGCAACACTATAGTTAGTGTACCTATCTACTTACGAGCAACACTATAGTTAGTGTACCTATCTACTTACGAGCAACACTATAGTTAGTGTACCTATCTACTTACGAGCAACACTATAGTTAGTGTACCTATCTACTTACGAGCAACACTATAGTTAGTGTACCTATCTACTTACGAGCAACACTATAGTTAGTGTACCTATCTACTTACGAGCAACACTATAGTTAGTGTACCTATCTACTTACGAGCAACACTATAGTTAGTGTACCTATCTACTTACGAGCAACACTATAGTTACTGTACCTATCTACTTACGAGCAACACTATAGTTAGTGTACCTATCTACTTACGAGCAACACTATAGTTAGTGTACCTATCTACTTACGAGCAACACTATAGTTACTGTACCTATCTACTTACGAGCAACACTATAGTTAGTGTACCTATCTACTTACGAGCAACACTATAGTTAGTGTACCTATCTACTTACGAGCAACACTATAGTTAGTGTACCTATCTACTTACGAGCAACACTATAGTTAGTGTACCTATCTACTTACGAGCAACACTATAGTTACTGTACCTATCTACTTACGAGCAACACTATAGTTACTGTACCTATCTACTTACGAGCAACACTATAGTTACTGTACCTATCTACTTACGAGCAACACTATAGTTACTGTACCTATCTACTTACGAGCAACACTATAGTTACTGTACCTATCTACTTACGAGCAACACTATAGTTACTGTACCTATCTACTTACGAGCAACACTATAGTTACTGTACCTATCTACTTACGAGCAACACTATAGTTAGTGTACCTATCTACTTACGAGCAACACTATAGTTACTGTACCTATCTACTTACGAGCAACACTATAGTTACTGTACCTATCTACTTACGAGCAACACTATAGTTACTGTACCTATCTACTTACGAGCAACACTATAGTTACTGTACCTATCTACTTACGAGCAACACTATAGTTACTGTACCTATCTACTTACGAGCAACACTATAGTTACTGTACCTATCTACTTACGAGCAACACTATAGTTACTGTACCTATCTACTTACGAGCAACACTATAGTTACTGTACCTATCTACTTACGAGCAACACTATAGTTACTGTACCTATCTACTTACGAGCAACACTATAGTTACTGTACCTATCTACTTACGAGCAACACTATAGTTACTGTACCTATCTACTTACGAGCAACACTATAGTTAGTGTACCTATCTACTTACGAGCAACACTATAGTTAGTGTACCTATCTACTTACGAGCAACACTATAGTTAGTGTACCTATCTACTTACGAGCAACACTATAGTTACTGTACCTATCTACTTACGAGCAACACTATAGTTAGTGTACCTATCTACTTACGAGCAACACTATAGTTAGTGTACCTATCTACTTACGAGCAACACTATAGTTAGTGTACCTATCTACTTACGAGCAACACTATAGTTAGTGTACCTATCTACTTACGAGCAACACTATAGTTAGTGTACCTATCTACTTACGAGCAACACTATAGTTACTGTACCTATCTACTTACGAGCAACACTATAGTTACTGTACCTATCTACTTACGAGCAACACTATAGTTAGTGTACCTATCTACTTACGAGCAACACTATAGTTAGTGTACCTATCTACTTACGAGCAACACTATAGTTAGTGTACCTATCTACTTACGAGCAACACTATAGTTACTGTACCTATCTACTTACGAGCAACACTATAGTTACTGTACCTATCTACTTACGAGCAACACTATAGTTACTGTACCTATCTACTTACGAGCAACACTATAGTTACTGTACCTATCTACTTACGAGCAACACTATAGTTAGTGTACCTATCTACTTACGAGCAACACTATAGTTACTGTACCTATCTACTTAAGTTAATGCTATATTTATGTAGCTTACGAGCAACACTATAGTTAGTGTACCTATCTACTTACGAGCAACACTATAGTTAGTGTACCTATCTACTTACGAGCAACACTATAGTTACTGTACCTATCTACTTACGAGCAACACTATAGTTACTGTACCTATCTACTTACGAGCAACACTATAGTTACTGTACCTATCTACTTACGAGCAACACTATAGTTAGTGTACCTATCTACTTACGAGCAACACTATAGTTAGTGTACCTATCTACTTACGAGCAACACTATAGTTAGTGTACCTATCTACTTACGAGCAACACTATAGTTACTGTACCTATCTACTTACGAGCAACACTATAGTTAGTGTACCTATCTACTTACGAGCAACACTATAGTTAGTGTACCTATCTACTTACGAGCAACACTATAGTTAGTGTACCTATCTACTTACGAGCAACACTATAGTTAGTGTACCTATCTACTTACGAGCAACACTATAGTTAGTGTACCTATCTACTTACGAGCAACACTATAGTTACTGTACCTATCTACTTACGAGCAACACTATAGTTACTGTACCTATCTACTTACGAGCAACACTATAGTTAGTGTACCTATCTACTTACGAGCAACACTATAGTTAGTGTACCTATCTACTTACGAGCAACACTATAGTTAGTGTACCTATCTACTTACGAGCAACACTATAGTTACTGTACCTATCTACTTACGAGCAACACTATAGTTACTGTACCTATCTACTTACGAGCAACACTATAGTTACTGTACCTATCTACTTACGAGCAACACTATAGTTACTGTACCTATCTACTTACGAGCAACACTATAGTTAGTGTACCTATCTACTTACGAGCAACACTATAGTTACTGTACCTATCTACTTAAGTTAATGCTATATTTATGTAGCTTACGAGCAACACTATAGTTAGTGTACCTATCTACTTACGAGCAACACTATAGTTAGTGTACCTATCTACTTACGAGCAACACTATAGTTACTGTACCTATCTACTTACGA
The DNA here is from genome assembly GCA_963921375.1 of Tiliacea citrago. NCBI lineage: Eukaryota > Metazoa > Arthropoda > Insecta > Lepidoptera > Noctuidae > Tiliacea > Tiliacea citrago. The sequence continues at coordinate 29,339,353 of OY992782.1, forward strand.
GCAACACTATAGTTACTGTACCTATCTACTTACGAGCAACACTATAGTTACTGTACCTATCTACTTACGAGCAACACTATAGTTACTGTACCTATCTACTTACGAGCAACACTATAGTTACTGTACCTATCTACTTACGAGCAACACTATAGTTAGTGTACCTATCTACTTACGAGCAACACTATAGTTACTGTACCTATCTACTTACGAGCAACACTATAGTTACTGTACCTATCTACTTACGAGCAACACTATAGTTACTGTACCTATCTACTTACGAGCAACACTATAGTTACTGTACCTATCTACTTACGAGCAACACTATAGTTACTGTACCTATCTACTTACGAGCAACACTATAGTTACTGAACCTATCTACTTACGAGCAACACTATAGTTAGTGTACCTATCTACTTACGAGCAACACTATAGTTAGTGTACCTATCTACTTACGAGCAACACTATAGTTAGTGTACCTATCTACTTACGAGCAACACTATAGTTAGTGTACCTTTCTACTTACGAGCAACACTATAGTTACTGTACCTATCTACTTACGAGCAACACTATAGTTACTGTACCTATCTACTTACGAGCAACACTATAGTTAGTGTACCTATCTACTTACGAGCAACACTATAGTTAGTGTACCTATCTACTTACGAGCAACACTATAGTTAGTGTACCTATCTACTTACGAGCAACACTATAGTTACTGTACCTATCTACTTACGAGCAACACTATAGTTACTGTACCTATCTACTTACGAGCAACACTATAGTTACTGTACCTATCTACTTACGAGCAACACTATAGTTACTGTACCTATCTACTTACGAGCAACACTATAGTTAGTGTACCTATCTACTTACGAGCAACACTATAGTTACTGTACCTATCTACTTAAGTTAATGCTATATTTATGTAGCTTACGAGCAACACTATAGTTAGTGTACCTATCTACTTACGAGCAACACTATAGTTAGTGTACCTATCTACTTACGAGCAACACTATAGTTACTGTACCTATCTACTTACGAGCAACACTATAGTTACTGTACCTATCTACTTACGAGCAACACTATAGTTACTGTACCTATCTACTTACGAGCAACACTATAGTTACTGTACCTATCTACTTACGAGCAACACTATAGTTACTGTACCTATCTACTTACGAGCAACACTATAGTTACTGTACCTATCTACTTACGAGCAACACTATAGTTACTGTACCTATCTACTTACGAGCAACACTATAGTTAGTGTACCTATCTACTTACGAGCAACACTATAGTTACTGTACCTATCTACTTACGAGCAACACTATAGTTACTGTACCTATCTACTTACGAGCAACACTATAGTTACTGTACCTATCTACTTACGAGCAACACTATAGTTACTGTACCTATCTACTTACGAGCAACACTATAGTTAGTGTACCTATCTACTTACGAGCAACACTATCGTTAGTGTACCTATCTACTTACGAGCAACACTATAGTTACTGTACCTATCTACTTACGAGCAACACTATAGTTACTGTACCTATCTACTTACGAGCAACACTATAGTTACTGTACCTATCTACTTACGAGCAACACTATAGTTACTGTACCTATCTACTTACGAGCAACACTATAGTTACTGTACCTATCTACTTACGAGCAACACTATAGTTAGTGTACCTATCTACTTACGAGCAACACTATAGTTACTGTACCTATCTACTTACGAGCAACACTATAGTTAGTGTACCTATCTACTTACGAGCAACACTATAGTTACTGTACCTATCTACTTACGAGCAACACTATAGTTACTGTACCTATCTACTTACGAGCAACACTATAGTTACTGTACCTATCTACTTACGAGCATTACTATAGTTACTGTACCTATCTACTTACGAGCAACACTATAGTTACTGTACCTATCTACTTACGAGCAACACTATAGTTACTGTACCTATCTACTTACGAGCAACACTATAGTTACTGTACCTATCTACTTACGAGCAACACTTTAGTTACTGTACCTATCTACTTACGAGCAACACTATAGTTACTGTACCTATCTACTTACGAGCAACACTATAGTTACTGTACCTATCTACTTACGAGCAACACTATAGTTACTGTACCTATCTACTTACGAGCAACACTATAGTTACTGTACCTATCTACTTACGAGCAACACTATAGTTAGTGTACCTATCTACTTACGAGCAACACTATAGTTAGTGTACCTATCTACTTACGAGCAACACTATAGTTACTGTACCTATCTACTTACGAGCAACACTATAGTTACTGTACCTATCTACTTACGAGCAACACTATAGTTACTGTACCTATCTACTTACGAGCAACACTATAGTTACTGTACCTATCTACTTACGAGCAACACTATAGTTACTGTACCTATCTACTTACGAGCAACACTATAGTTAGTGTACCTATCTACTTACGAGCAACACTATAGTTACTGTACCTATCTACTTAAGTTAATGCTATATTTATGTAGCTTACGAGCAACACTATAGTTAGTGTACCTATCTACTTACGAGCAACACTATAGTTAGTGTACCTATCTACTTACGAGCAACACTATAGTTACTGTACCTATCTACTTACGAGCAACACTATAGTTAGTGTACCTATCTACTTACGAGCAACACTATAGTTAGTGTACCTATCTACTTACGAGCAACACTATAGTTAGTGTACCTATCTACTTACGAGCAACACTATAGTTACTGTACCTATCTACTTACGAGCAACACTATAGTTAGTGTACCTATCTACTTACGAGCAACACTATAGTTACTGTACCTATCTACTTACGAGCAACACTATAGTTAGAGTACCTATCTACTTACGAGCAACACTATAGTTAGTGTACCTATCTACTTACGAGCAACACTATAGTTAGAGTACCTATCTACTTACGAGCAACACTATAGTTAGAGTACCTATCTACTTACGAGCAACACTATAGTTAGAGTACCTATCTACTTACGAGCAACACTATAGTTAGAGTACCTATCTACTTACGAGCAACACTATAGTTAGGGTACCTATCATCTACTTAAGTTAATGCTATATTTTCACAGCCTTATTACATAACTGTAATCGTAATACTTTGCCACTATTTTATCACCCAATGTTGGACTTTTAACACTACCGCGCCGCGTCCAAATATTCCTAATCTCATTGTTATCGAAATTCAATCAGCGCACAATACGGCGGCGGCAATAATGGAAAGTTGCGCCTCCCAGTCGACTGACAGACGGACTGCAGTCCGGACTGTCGACTGACGCGAGTAATCTCGTTTGACGTAGATGTCAGATGTGCATTGTTTGATGAATGCATTATTTATTGTGGTTATTGTGAGATTATGGGGAGAGAGTATGGGGTTTGTAAGTAATTTATAGTTTTTGTTACACACAAGACGCGTTTGATTATTTTGTGAAGTGCAGATGATGCACAGTGGAGTTATTTTTTATCGGCCTATTTCATCCAGGTCAGTGATGCATTTGGAACTTATATAAGACATCCCTGTGTAGGTATAAAGTTACGGGAGTAGTCTAGTTATCAACTTTGTTTATAGATTCACGTTTTAAAAAACAAATTTAGAAAACATGGCTTGAAATCGTAACTTTTCAAAAAAAAACACGGATTTCAGTGTTCTGTACCGGGATGTTTTCTAGGACAACACTAAAGGGAGTTGTTCCCATATAAAATAGATCGCGCTTCAAGCTACTTGTACACGCTTATTAACTGAAGTTCAAAGCATTCAGCAATTTGTTACAACCTTTATACTCTATCCAATGCAAAAAATCGCTTCAAAAAATCCAATCTAGACGGAATAAAGTTAACCCTGCGATACGCGAGGGGTATTTTTTACCCAATTTTATTTTAACACTTCACGTAAAATAAACTCTGGCGAAAAACGCTGCATTCATAGACCCGCTTATACACCCGAATATACGATGGAGCGGACTGCAGGGTGGTACGGGGTAAAGTGCACCACCAATTGAAAAATCTATTTTGTGCCAGTACATACCGCTATGCTTCTAAAATCGTGTTTAGTTCCACCATACGCGGTATTGTTGATTTTTTTTTAAAATATATAGCTCTAAATTGCTTTTTTTATCGCCGATATCACAGGCTGAGTAATATAGAGAATACGCCCATACTGGTTTAGTTTGCATAGAATTGTTCATTAATGTCGGCAGCATCGTTATGTTTTATGATTTAAACGCGAGCTATCAACGGCCATATTGCAATCGATACTCGTAAAAATACAATGTTAAAATTGTAAAGCTGTTTAATTGGTAACAGGAATAATAATAATGTCAAAGTATCATGACACTATAAAAAAATGGTTTTATTTAGGTCGTATTATGTGAACGACTGCCACGCTGGTGCAGTGGTCGCAAGCGCTACTGCTGAGCATTTGGTCCTGGGTTTGATTCCCAGGTCGGGCAAACTGTTATTGGGATTTTCCTTTAGGAATTTCTCAGTAGCAGCTCGGAGTCTGGATTTGTGCCCGGTTGATGGCAATAGGCTCGCCCCCTATTACATGAGACTTAAACATAACTGGCGAAATGTGGGTGTACTATTAGGTAATTAGGTACACCTCTGCCTGACCCTTCGGGGGTTACAGGCGTGATGTTATGTTATTATATGAATAGTTAAAAAAAAATACTTCATTTAAAATACCTCCTTTTCCATTAATCACTGATCAAGAAGAATCACTCTGACATTTCGAATAATCTTATCATCACACAAAAGACAGTAAACCAACCCGGAAATATTAAAAAGCCTTTACCGTGGCATCTCTAATTGGGTTACAAATTACTTCCTATCAGAGTCTGTCAAGTGAAAACAATGCAACTTTCCGAGTTTTCCGACTTCTTACGACATCTTTCGGGTTCTTTTGGTCTTATTTAGATGTTCTCAAAGAGCGTACGTCAAAGAAATAACGAGAGCCGGACGTTACAGCCGATCAGTCTCGAGGGATGTCTGAAAGTTCCCTTTTTGCTGAAAATACAGATCTTTGAAACGTTGCCGGTCTTTTAGACCTTTCGGAGCAGTTGAATGGTTCGTTTGGTTAACTCCTAATGGCGGTTGTAGAAAATAAATAGGAATTGCAAGCTAATCAATTTTGGGGAATTGAGTTTATTTATAAAATATTTAATAAGTATATGTCATTCGTTGTAATTGGCTTGGAAATATTAAAATTACCACTTCTTATTAAAATACAGTACAGTTCCATGAAAAAACTTTTTTTTTTCATTGAGTCTTTGAAATAAGTGTGGGTTGGACCAATGAAATCCCTGATAAAGATATAATTATACCCATTATACCCAGGCTTCAGGATTTCAGGTGAATTTAATTTGGTAATTTAATTTATTTAATCAATTCTCAGAAATCCGCAAAAACAAATAATCGTATCATCTTTAACAGATATCAAGTAACTTCTGTGCATTCAAGTCTTTAGTATTAATTGAGTTGTTGAACAATGAACACATTTCAAACAGAGTCATTTATATTGTTCAGTTACGCCTTTGATACAAAATATCTCAAAACACATTCCAATTTTCACCACACAGCAAAACTACCTCCCATTCCGTATAACCGGAAAAAACAACAGTTTAACCCTTCACATGCGCTTCCTTCCACAATTTTACAGTCCAAAACTAATACTTCAAAACGGAGCGCGCTCATTGGCCGTAGCTCACTAAATTACTCCGTACAATCTATCCTGCGGTATCATTGGTTCTGGAACTATCTCGAATACACGTTTCTATTGTTTTTCCGTTGAAAGGGTCTTTGCTCTTTTGTTTTTCGTGTTGATCCGTGGAATTGAAAATAAATACTGTTGTAAAGTGTATGAGAAAGGCTAGGAAATTGTGTGTAATGGTTTTTGCTGTTTTCCGTAAAGTGAACGAAAGTGAAGTTGGTGATGATGCAAGTTCAATGCCAGAATAAATGTAGTGTTGCCGTCTGTTGGACAAAATGCTATCCTGTCCAACAGATGGCAGGAAGTAACTTAGTTTAAGTTATAAACTTAGTAACTTCCTAACTTTAGCAACCTAATATAAATTATTGTTCCTAATGTTCAATTGCTCATACATCTATCTCCGCCAACAAAATAAAACCACCGAGAAATTCCGTACGGAAAGTTTTCAAGGACTTTTTGTATAGACATATTCATGGGTATCAAATCCAGGACCACATATTTAGCAGCCGCACTTGACCAACTAATCTATTGTTTGTAATAGAGTTATCACACATATTACCATTATTTATGCACATTTATTATAACTGACCTGCCATGTTAATGTTTTACATTTAACATCGGTAATACGGATGGCCGTAATAACCGGCATTCGGCACTGGAGTGTTAAATTTATTGCATTTACATTTTTATTAACTGGTTTAATGGATGACTGATATTCACTTGATGTATGGATAACATCCAATTGACATTATGTATCTGCCGCCCATTGTGCTATTTATTTTTGTGGAGGACCTATTCATATTCCATTATCGTGCCTTGCAAACGATATCGATAATGAATAGATATAATGTTGCTGTCTATAAACGTAATAATACTGAGCTTTTTTCATCACTGTTGAATCGAAACTTCTAAATAAAGATATAAAAAAAACTCTCTAAGTAAGAATTGACCTTAAATGTCACGATTTCATGAAATAGTCATTCAATAAAGAAATCTGAACTTAAGTGTAGGCCATTTTAAGGGTTATAATTCCGTAAATATATAGATATTTTTTACGGTCGCGAATCATATTTGATCAACATACAACATGATACTGACCTGCAAATTGCAACAAAAGTACCTAAGGCAATTTGAATATCGCAGGCTACATGGTAAAATGGTAAATACACTGCCGGACATGATCCTCCCAAATTACACGCCAATAAGCTCAATCCATTTTCAGCCACCTAACACTAGCATTTTAGCATATTTTCCACCAAAACCCATTATGATAATGATAACAATACAAGTTAACAAGTCGTAACCTCAATATCCTCGTATTTTTCTACCAAAGGAATATTTTGTTCGACGATGGGCACGCCCGTATAATAAATCTCTTCTCACCTAAAAACCGAAATTATCCCCCCTCCCCTCCGCTCACCTACAGGTCGCCTCACCCCCGATTGGATTCATGTCACGTAATTTATCTTTCTTGTAACATTTAGAATTTTATTGTAAGAGAGTATAATTTTATTATTTTTAGCTTAGTTAGTATTGGAAATACATGTAATTGTGTCTTTGTTACTTATTCATAAGTAGAACAATGAAGTCTGTTACAGTAATGTTATATTGTTCCTGACATGCGACGTGGTGGCTACCATCATTAAGTAAAAGAAATCGGTCGGTTTATTTCTAGTAGGTGAAGAATAGGGCTCTCATTGACGGCAGTTGTGCAAACTTCCCATTTTAGAGTCAGCACTATCTTTACGAATCTGGTGCGATATCGCGGGCGGGACAGCCAGCGTGACCCTTGTCACACCCGCAATATCGCGTCAGTCTGTACGAGCCTTAATATTGTACAGAATCAATCTGGTTTGAAATAAAATGTGAAATCTATACTAATGTTATAAAGAGGTGTGAGTTTGATGTGGGGTCATCTTCGGAACTACTGGTCCGATTCCGAAAATTCTTTTACCAATGGGAATTACAGTATTGCCAATTTGTATAGGATATTTTATTTTTGTTTAGTCGATTAACAAATAAAGCAGAGGTGAGTGGAAACGCCGGGAGGGGACGCCCTAGGAGGACATGTAGTGACCTAATTGGTGATGTTCTTCAGAAAGGTTAGGTGCGTAGTACTCGCAATCGGCGTGCGTGTATGACCAGATGTATGAACGTATGCGAAGCAAAAGGAGAATGTAAGGAGCGTAGCAGGTGGCGTTCTATAGTTTCTGCCTACTTTCATGGGAAAGGCGTGAGTTTATGTATGTGTATGTATGTATTTATATTTTATGTTGAAACTTGAAATTTCACGCGGACGTAGTCGCGGGCAATAGCTAGTTATTACATAATGACATGTTAGCATTTCTGAACACTGTACATTAACCCTGTTCAAGTCGTCCTCTCCTAATTATTACTCCAACTTTTGACTATCAAAAAGCACATTTCTATTCCGAAACTCGAGAAATGTTACCCCATTTACTAGAAGCACGAGAATTAAATTATTTACCTTTATCGATACGTATCGAAGCCTCCCTTGGGAGCTTTAGAGAGTGGGTTTTTCTGTAATCTTAAAGGCTTAATAAAATATTCAGGGAACAGTAGAACGCTCTCGCAATGTTCCCTACATTCAACTGTTATAGTTGTTCGTGTGTTATGTTGGATTTTCATTCGTCTTGTCTATGCTGAGGGTCGGAGTTATGGGGTATTGATTGCTCATTTGGTGAATGGTATATGTATGTGTTTTTTGTCTGAGACCTACGGATTTTGATTTTGTTTGATTAGTTCAGTACACTGACTGATATTTAGAAACAATTATTTATTAAAGTCAATAAGCTTTTATTTGAGTTTGATATATTGTTGACAGGTCAACTTTGAATTGTCAAGAAGTTTGCCAGTTGGTCAGAAAGTAAGAGACAAAAGATTCCGTAAAAAATATATTTTGGATTAAAGGTTAATTGACTCTCCTAAAAACTTTTTCACTGTCATTTCTTTCTTTGGACTTTTTTGACATAAAAATCTCCATCACAAACTTTCCTTTAAAATCAACTTGTTAAAATAAAAACCATGTCTTTCTACCACAGTCTATCCGCACTGACTGACAGACTGACATTTCATCCATCTCGCAAACTTCACAAATTTCCAAAGAATTTGCTCAACATTCAGCAAAGAACCTAATTTCTATTTACTCTTTAATGAATCCATATAAAGTAGAAAACAACACCAACTTGAAGTTGCATCTGTAATAACTTTAATCACGAAGTATGAAAGTTGAATATTGCTTGTGAGGGGATGAAAGTGATATTTGCATGGATTTGCGCCTTTACGGGTAGACATTTAAAAACGATTAAAACTCTCTTTTGGGGGGTTGAAATTCAAAAGAGATTTCGTTTGTCCGTTCGTTTGTTTGTTTTCTATATTGATGGCTTGGTTCCGTAGAGTTTTTGATTATGCACGTGTTGGTTTAAAAGCTAATTTACGAGTGAAAGGAATACGGAATGTTTGGGATGCTTAAGTTTGTAAAGATGGAACATTTTCATTGGGAAAATGACCTTTTGATGCAATAGAGAAATGGGCTGATGCTTTTCGAACGAGTTCCTAACAAACTGAGATTATAATCTTTGGTTGTGTATTAGAAAGTTAATGAAGTTTTTAATAAGCTTGAAAACAATGATTGCGTACCTAATGCTGAATTATAGACAGGACTTTCAATGAACAATGGATTTAAGCCTATCTTAAGTTGCACCAGAGAGACAAGGTAACCGCTTGATAAGACAAAACTATTTCAATAATATAATATTAACAAACACCTTTCCTCAAATGTGGAAGGACCCCCAAATGGAATAGGAAGTAATGTCTGAAGGATTACTAGAACTTAATCCGGCTCCAGTTTATAGCCGATTGATAGCCGGCGGACTGTGGGGTCGGGACGATAGCCTTTACGTCTTAAGTATGCTTAGCAAGCGTTTGACTTAATTTTGTTAAATGTAGAATAGTTTGAGTTTAGAAATGTTGAAGATGCAGTATTTTTTGTCTGTTAGGTGAAAATATGAACGGCGTAGTGCTAAGTTGTCGTTTGTTGAATGTAAGTTATATTTATTTTGACGAAAAAGTGAATCACTACACTACACTGGTCTTTGGGAGTGCAAATGATACCCAACATCTAAGCTAGTTTAATTCTTTACTGATTGAAAGCTACAATATTGCCGAGTGCTATAGGATATTTTGTACGGTGTAGTTGACTTCCACGCCACCTAAGTCGTGGGCAGAAGCAGTAGGTGTTTTCAGTTACAAATGACCAGTTTCACATGTCCGGATAAGATACGACTACCAGATAATTTCATATTTCTTTAAACAATCATGGGCTGGAATTGTGTCTATTTAGACAATGAGAAATACCCATAAGATTTTTCATTTTTTGAGTATTTGTTTTCCCCACAAATGTTATATGATTTTATTGATTTCTATTTACATTTATATTATTATTATCAAAAGTACGGTTGTCCCTTATAATGTTAGTGCTACTAATAGCTTATAAAAACTTGACGTTGTTATAGATCTAGAAAGACATTAAAGAGGCAGATCTAATTTCAGACGACTGTAATAAATTCTACTGAAGCAATAAAACTGTAATGAACTGTGTAAACGAAGTATAGAATGAACAATAAATACGTGGCTTGTTTTAGACATTAGCGCAGAATATTTACTAGTATAATTTAGTAACATTATGCCTGTAATTACAAGAAGGGTTCGGCCGACGTGTACCTTAGCATGTACATTCTCATTTCGCTAATTATATACCACTACAATATCAATATGCTGCATTAATAAAACCTTTTTATTGAAAAACCTGAATAAGTAACAGTTAAAACCTGCATAAAAGCTCTTAAATCGCCGACAAGAAGATAAACGCTAGCATTTTAATTATCTCCGCAAACGAAGGAGTTTCTTTTATTTCAAACAAGAAACTACCGTCGTTTGCGAACAGAATTATATTGTAGAGTAAATACCGACTGATGACTGGCTTAGGTTCTCTTCCTTGGAGAGCTTTTGCCCAGCTGTGGGACGGAAGAGACTTTTAAGTAAGATTATTGACGCATTACATTCCACTAAGACGCACGAGACCTGCATGGTGAATAGTCGTTTCGGATAGTCAGACGCCAGTCGACAATCTGACAACCAGTCAAAGAGTCTTACCAAGGGGTATCGTGTCAATTAGTAACTCTTGTGGAGGTCAGATAGGCAGTCTCTCCTTGTAAAATATTGGTATTTAGCTGCATTCGGTTAAACTGGAAGCTGACTCATTCATGCGTTAAGTACATTTAGATGTGAAGGCAGTCAGCCTACTTTCTTAACTTTTTGACAGGATTTTCTTTTATCAAATCTAGATTTATTAATCGTGTAGCTGTGAAAGAAGAAGAATTTTATGAATTCCTGCATCGACCTTTTCTTAAGGTCCCTTACAATAATTATAACCCTTTCTAGTAACTTTCGGAGCCACACCACAAAATTCTTAGTTAAAGAGTTGCATGAAACATAATAGCTATAGTTTTAATCCAATATAATTACCACAGGCAGTTGGCAAGTAAAGTCGATGGCAATAAATAAATACCAGTTTGTAAACTTCAAAGTTCGTACAACGCTTTTGAAGTTTAATAATCGAGTGGATTGTTGTTAAGTTTAAAACCTCAAGTGCAACTCGTTAAAATATTACCCTAAGTTAACCGAAGTGTATGGGGAAACGCGAACAAGCTAAGGGTTGTCGATAGTTTCAAATATTGCTTTGCCAGCCTACGTGAATTATTTAATTTTATCATATTAAAATAAAAACATCATTCATTTGAGCGACGGGTGTTTACAATCAAACATTTGCATTTAACAATGTTTTTGTGCATAAAATCAGACACTATTTTGCTTAAAACAAAAACCTTTATTTAAAAACTTTTATTTATTAGCTTCTGCCCTCGACTACTTCCGCGTGAAATTTCTTGTTTTAACATAAAATATGCAACATGTACCTATCACAAATAACGCACAACCTCTTAAGGGGTACAAAAAAAAACATACAATTTTGAGACAAAAAGTCTGCTGTTCCCTACATTTTGACGAGTTATGAGAACATAAGTGTAGGGAACAGCTGATTTTTTTTTCGCGATGTTAGGTTTGGTCCCATAGTAAAAGTTGTACATAATGATGAGTACAATGAGAGGTTAAGAGGTTGTGCATTCATTCTGGGACATGTTGTATAAGACGAAGTCTGCAAGTGACATTGGTGACTGAAAATTTGTGTGGAAAAAGATTGTCATGGTATGGAGAATGATGATGACCTTTCAAAACCTGTCTAGATAGTTTTTTCCAATAATGCCAATCTTTTTTCACATTTCCTACCTTAAATCAGTGTAGGTATTAGTTTTACTTTCATCGGCAGATGTTCACAGACAAAGTACACCACCAATATTAGCAGCAATTCTGCTTACCCACAAGGGAAACACCGAGTAGCTTATTATAATTACAACAGACGGAGATACCTTGGGATATTTATTATACAAAGTTTTACTCAAATCCTTATAAACGCTGGCTGAGATTTATAGCCAAAATTGTAGAATTACCGGAATTAAGTCATTGTCCATACAAAGATTTAAATGTAATGAGCTGAGGCAGTTGTTTGCACGCCTAGGGAGACGGGAGGACCTTAGGTGGACAAAAGTTGTATAAGAATATGTACTATGAGAGTTCTAGCAAGTAAAAATGTATAAAGTGCTCTTTCATTTATAATTAATTTCAGGCGATTTTAATTTTTTAATGCGAGGAGGATTTTTTTAAAATTTTATATGTTTTAAATTACCAGTGTTAATTTTAATGAAGGTAACATGTCATCTAGTCAATTTAATAATTATAATTACTTAGTATTACTTAATTTGAAAACGTTAAACATATTCGAGTTAAATTTCAACCGTAGCTTCACAGCCAACTAATAAAGCCACAACTTTAAAATCTCATTGAATGTTCCCAGCACATCAAACTTTTGAACTACAGAACACGACACACTGTGCGTCCGATAGAAATTTTTAAAACAATTACAGTAATTCTTTGCAACAATAAATTGAATCACGGGTGCCCAGTGCGCACGCCACTACGCCGCGCGCCGTGGACATAATGTCGAGGAACTTCTAACTCGATTCGCCACACAGGCCGGATAAAACTTTAATACGTTTGCAACGAGAGGCACGCCATCCACGAAATAATTTAACGTTACTACTTTAATCTATTTTATGGCTTGTTAAATGCAAATTTTTAACACTGTGCAGCGCCATTACTGCGTGCTATTAGTCAAATGAACTCAGATTTGCATTTGGAGCTTAAAGTCGGTGAGCACGTGCTTCTATTTTTACGAGTTTTTGGTGAAAAGAGTTCAACTTTGTGTGAAAGTGTCTATGGTAAACTGTGAAAATGGCACTTCAAAACTTATACGAATTAACAACAACAAAACATTACTAACCAACTATATTGGAAATAATACACAGTGAATATAGCAAACTTTGTATTATGAGTTAAACATAATTATTATTAATGCGAATCTAAGGCCGATGAGTAAGTACACTGTGCACCAAACTAAATTTAAGTACATAACGCCTTACTTTACAATCCAGCATTAACACAATATAATAATCCAATATCATGCAATTAATATCCAGATGTTTAATTATGTATCGACTTTTCCGCAGCAATGCTTACGTAACATTTAGCTCTTTATAAATATCACAAATTGATTTGATTGAGTAGTCGATTATGGAAGAAACAGATATGTTGCACCAACCCCAAACAGACATGTTACGCCGACCCCAAACAGACATGTTGCGCCGACCCCAAACAGACATGTTGCGCCGACCTCAAACAGACATGTTGCGTCGACCCCAAACAGACATGTTGCGTCGACCCCAAACATACATGTTGCGCCGACCCCAAACAGACATGTTGCGTCGACCCCAAACAGACATGTTGCGTCGACCCCAAACAGACATGTTGCGTCGACCCCAAACAGACATGTTGCGCCGACCCCAAACATACATGTTGCGTCGACCCCAAACAGACATGTTGCGCCGACCCCAAACAGACATGTTGCGCTGACCCTAAACAGACATGTTGCGCTGACCCCAAACAGACATGTTGCGTCGACCCCAAACAGACATGTTGCGTCGACCCCAAACAGACATGTTGCGCCGACCCCAAACATACATGTTGCGTCGACCCCAAACAGACATGTTGCGCCGACCCCAAACAGACATGTTGCGCTGACCCTAAACAGACATGTTGCGCTGACCCCAAACAGACATGTTGCGCCGACCCCAAACAGACATGTTGCGCTGACCCCAAACAGACATGTTGCGCTGACCCTAAACAGACATGTTGCGCTGACCCCAAACAGACATGTTGCGCCGACCCCAAATAAATTGGGATAAGGGCAGGAGAATGATGATGTTTCAGTAGTCGATTCTGAACAAACTACATTTACCTACGTACTATGACAAAGTTGGCGGAGGCACACTTTTCACTTTTATGCCTCCTTAGTAATAACTAATAACGTAAAAAGGTGGGCCAATCAACAACGTTGCTGTCTGTTAGCTGTATATTCATGTTTTGAGTTAGATACCTATTTCAATTGCACCTTGTGTACCTACTTTTAAACTACTAACAATGACATTAGAATACAGAACTCTTTACAAAAAGCAATTGAGGAATTTGCCCTGTACCATCTGTCTAGTGAGAGCAACATTAGTCTACCACAGATAGAGGTGCGGCAGAGAGATGGGTGGTGCCTGACAAATACGCTAGCTGGCTGACTTGGCCGCATCTTGCTAGTACGAGAATAGGTCAATTAGAAGCAACGTAAAACAAAGAGAGAAATAATAATACTTGCAAGAGGGCAGTTTTTTTTTTCGCGACGATAATATTAATTGCTTGTGGATTTTTCTTGAAAACATTTTTTACTTAGTAGTGAAGGTTTTTCTGAAATTCAATTGTGCTAAAGCCTTGGTAATTTGATGAGATGAGTAACTTGATAAATGTCGACTGAAGCACTTACAGAAATCTGTGGATTGGTTCAACTCATATATCCTGTAATTTACCAAGTATATTAGTCAAAGTAAAGTGTCCTGATTCACTGCAAAGGTGTTTTTTTTTCAACCTGGCCTTTGGGACCTTAATTTAACCAATGTCCATAACTTTGAACAGCAAATAGTTCTCTATTCCCCATTAAGTACCTATATTTTACAACAAAAAAGCGTTTCCCATAATTAAAATTCACGCTGAAAAACCGTTGCTAGTTTTATTCAAAACTAGTTCAACAAAACAATAAATTTACAAAATTTAAAAGGGAAATAAAACGAGTATAGTTTAGAGACAGGAGGCACGCGGCTGCGGTTAGGCGCCGCCTCTGCCGGTGACACTGCGCCAAATTAATGGCGCCGTCTGTTTAGCTGAAAAATTACCGCAATATTATTATAATTGTGTTTTACTATTTTATGAAAATCATAAATTAATGAGTTTCTTGGTTGACAGAGCACAGTATGAAGCATTTTTTTTTTGTTTGCCCCAAGGCCCTATTCCTTCCACTTCTCTCTATAGCCATCCGATGCGACCCGCCATCTTCTTCTCGGTGTATTTTAGTTTTTAATAATGTAAAACAAATTAATAACAAATAAAATCACCACTTGCCCGTAATATTGGAGCAGCACCATCCATCTTTATCTACTGAGTCAATTCAAATTAATGGGTTTTAATAAAATATAGAAAACATGACGTCTCGTCTGTGTGGTGCCGGACGTAAAGAATAGCACGATCCTATTTCTTCCCGTGGGTGTCGTAAAAAGTGATTATGGGACTTAATAGAGAATAGGCAGCAGCGTTCTCTATGCATTTCAACACCTTATTGCGATCGCCAACCCGCCTGCTGCCAAGCGTTGCGATTATGGCAAACCCCCCCTTTGGGGGAGGCCTATGTCCAGCAGTGGATATCTTTCGGCTGAAATGATGATGATGAGAAAACATGTCAGTGAAATTGTAGTCTCTCTGGCTAGTCCCTATCCGTTATAACAAGGTTACTGTAGGACTCCACTAACTTTTGTCAACGGTAAATGGCAAATGCCTTCCTTTTCTTTGCTATCCAGTTTTGCGCAATCTTTCTGAAAAACTTAACTAATTCATCGACTCATCGACACTTTTTTATGTAGATATATAACCTACACACCGACTGATTGAACGGGGCACTTTAAAAAATTTAAACACTCATTATGCGTCATATAAATAAAACTTCTGTTGTGTCTCGTTCCGTATCCTTGAAGGTGTAAAGGACATTTGGCTTAGGTACAAATACAAAAAACTAATAATAACTGCTTCAATCACATGAAAAACTAAGTGAAAACATTGTTATAAGTTTCGAAAAGAGTGACACTCTAATTAAAATTATTTTATTTCACATAATCCTACATTATTTTACATAAGCACAAGCCCATGCACTTATGTAACGTCAGAAGCTAGATGCATGGTTCCAATAGGGCGTTTCCTATGGAGGAGAGCCGGGAAGAAACTCCACGTTTGCTCTTTTAAAAATAATTGACTTTTAAAATGTTTTTAAATTACAGTGTTAATAGGTATATATTATAGGGAGGACAGTGCCTGCCAACAAGTATCAGGTACCTTTTTTTTTTTTTTTTGGTTGGGGAATTATCAAATAACTTCTCCCGCTCTGCGTGGAGCGGAGGGAGTGTCAGACTTTTACTGACAAAAAAAAACCCACCCATGTTCCTTCAGATGCCTGTGTGCCAGGGCCACGATATCCCTTTCGGACAGGCTGGTAACCCTGGCAGGCATTGCCCCTTTCGGACCCCGTCAATTGGTGCTGACGTCTCTTTGAGGCGCGCGTGGAACACAACGCGCCGTCGACCCGGGCTTGGTCCTTATCGGACGGCGAGCTACCCATCGCTCACCGTCCGCAAGGAATCTGCCTGCGATTCCCGACGCCCGGGGCGTCTCCTGCGGCGACTAGGGGTGCGAGGGCGTGGATATTGCCTTTGCCTCACGCGTTCCGCCTCCTCCTTCGCGAGCATTACTGTTTCGCAGAAGGAGGTGACGGCCTGCCATGCACTCTCGCTCCGAACCATGGCATGAACCAGGGCTGGACGCGAGAGATCACCGCCGCCGATCGCCTCCGTGAGGACACGGCGGTGCTCCGCCCAATCTGGGCAGACCTCCACCGTATGCTCCACCGTGTCCTCCGGGCGATCCACACAGTGGTGACACCCGGGCGTTTCCTCCCGCTTTATCCTAAACAGGAACCTCCCGAAACATCCGTGTGCGGTGAGGACCTGCGTCAGGCGGAAGGTGAAGACGCCGTGGCGCCTCTCCAGCCACTCCTCAAAGAGGGGACTTATCGCACAACTGTGGCGTGCCCAGCGCTGGGTTGCGACAATCGCACTCTCCATGTCGCCATGAGATCCCACCTGATTTCTTGCAGCAGCGGAGTTATGCCCTGGAGTTTCGCCTCCTCGCGCCACACCCAAATGTGCGCGAGGGCTTTCACCTCCAGATCCCATGGCGGCAGTCCGGCAAGGAGGATCGCCGCCTCACGGGAGACCGTGCGGTAACCCCGTACCAGCCTGATTGCCATGACCCTTTGGGACGCGTTCAACCGCTGCGCTGGTCGCAGGCTCAGAGAACGCGCCCACACCGGTGCCCCGTAAAGGGCCATGGAACGCACGATCCCGCGTAGAGCCTCCGGTAGGAGGCGTTTGGACCCCCCAGATTGGGCAGGAGCCGCTTCAAGGCAGCCCCGGCCCGCTCCAGTCTAGGAGCCAAACGTCTGAAGTGCAAGTATCAGGTACCTACGTAACAAAATACGAAATGGCCAACAAATCGAATCATCTGAATCTAAAAGGCCTACAACGTCCTCACATTCACAAAATAAAAAAATATCTATTTATAGGTAAATAAAAAAATAAAATAAAAAACAATTTAAACCAAATGACATGATTGTCATTAGGTACAACTGTAAACGTACTGCCATTAGCGACTGTATACTTACTGACTTGAAACAGCAAATGACCTTTCTATCATTTCAATAATGTTCCCCGTGTTACCAGCCAGCTTGTTTACTGTAACATGAAACTTTTACTATAGTCAGAAATGGGATAATTGTGTAGGTATGCACGAACTTGAATTCACGACATTGCAAGTGCTCGCGATCCATTTCACGTAACCACGCCATCGCCGTTACAAAGCACACCTCGTTAGCTTAAGTTACCTTACAAAGTATTTTTAACCAGTGTTTTAACATAATTTAATTGTGTTATTTAGAATTTACATAAGTAATTGTTTTAGCTCGTGAACAATGAAAAGAAAACATTGGGCGATATTTCCTCATGCTAGTGTTGTGTCGATTGTAAAAGTAATTAATGGTGGAATTAGTCAAAAGCTCGGTTTATCATTTTAAAGACTCTTTAGTTAGAACTTGTGTTAAAAATAAGCTGGCAGTATGGTTTACATTTTAATAACTGCATGTTTATTAAATTGTGTACTACGTGGTTTATTACATTACTAGCTTCTGCCCGCGACTTCGTTCGCGTGAAAGTCGTAAACTAAAATAACAGCCACATTTTTATAAAACTTCTCTGTATACAACTTTGTAGTTTTGATCTCAGCAGCTAAATATACAAAGAGTCAGGACTGGTGACGCGGGAGCAAGTGTCGTCGCCATTACTTGCGAATTTTCTCGTTTTTAGTGAATTAATGAACGCCTGCGTTCCTGCATGGACTACGTAATGGCACATCACTTATACACTGACTGTTGCATTCTTGCAAGATTCTTACAGATTATTCCAGGCGAACAGTTATCACTAAAATAATATAACAGTAGATTGTAAACACAGGGGATCCCTCATTAACAGTCACCTAATAATATGTATTTTTTTATATTATAACTGTAGAAAACAGAAGAGGCCTAAACTTAATATATTTAGGTTTCCGTACCTCAAAAGGAAAAAACGGAACCGGAAAAAAGGATCACTCGTGTGTCTGTCTGTCCATCTGTCACAGCCGATTTACTCCGAATCTACTGAACCGATTAAGTTGTTGGTACACATATGAATTTCTGTGACCCAAACATGAACGCGCTATGTAACTAATGAATTTTGAACATGGGGTTAACTTTTCGAGGAAAAAACTAGAAAAAAAAAAAAGGTTTCAAAACTATATCGTGTGACATATCAAATGAAAGGACTTAATATGAGGATTTCAAATATTTTTATAATTTTAAAGTAATTCGTTTTAAAGTTATTAAAGAAAATAGATGAAATTTACCATTCCTCCCCTTAAGTATCTTCGAAACTGCTGCGCCTACAATTTTAAAGGTAGGCACAGTTATGACTTTGCTACGATTTTATTATATTTATAGTTGGTATTATTAAATACTTTTACATTAAATGAACATGTATAGCATGGATGCTAAATGTTATTTTTATTTGTTTCAGGTAAGTTCCAGAAACCATAACTAAATAATAATTTAAAAAAAACTGGTAAGATAAAAAAAGTAACGGCAGCAACTCCACGTATGTTTTTAAATACAATAAAAAAACAGAAAAATGGAATAACAACGTTATTTAAAGTAATCACCCATACGAAAACACATACATTTTAATTTTCAACACGAGTGCAGAATATTTTATGACAAAATGAATTTTAATTGAAAAATTATTACGGATGCGGTCGGCAAGGTTGAAATATTGCACTGTGGGGACAAAAAAACTAATTACGGTGTGACCTTTTGTTACGTTTAACGGCCCGGTGTGATTTAGTGCGATATTTTGTCTACAAAAACTGTTGGACCATTGAGCCTTGGTATTAATGTGGACGGGAGAATCTGTTTAATGATATTATGATCGTTTTGGGGAAAGGGTTACTTTTTGAAGGCTAGGGAGCACTCGTTGAATTATTGTTTTGGTATGAAATATTTTGTCTACGCAATTATACTCCCTACCCACCAGTGCTATTGTTTATTAATAATAAAATATCGTTTGAAACAATTAGCCCTTTACCATCGATATCACAACAGTGTCGTGGGTGTTAAACGTACTAACATGAACAATACAATAATAAGACGTAGCTGTGAGTTAAACCCTAGCTAGAATGAATAAATAGAATTGCCTTCAAGTTCCTACCAACTCTCCTTCGAGCCTATTACGAAAAATCTCCTCTATTTCTTGGCCATTTTACCCAACAATGTAAAAACTCAATTCGCAGTCAAATTCTTGAATTAAATTGTAATGTACCGGTCCCAATTATACTAGAAGAAAGGGAAAACGGACAGACAAAGCAACATTGTGAGTATTCAGTGCCAAGTTTTAACTCAGTTAGAGGCATTCAGTCTCGCTTACTTCGAGACGCTACAAACAGCTGCTTTGTATACAAGCTTAAGGTATTTTGAATTTCCGTATTCGCGATTTTCGTGAAGACCTTTTTAAGTAGACTGCCGTTTTTATAAGAACGTTTTCCTATAGTAAGTTGTATTCCTGTATCTTTGGTATTTATTAAATGTACATGATGCATCTCATGTTTAAACCCCTGAGGACTAAGTATATAAAAGTTAGTCATACAAATATTGATTTGTATTGGGGTGGAATCGAAGCCTGTGAAATAAAGCTAATCATTCAGTGACGCATTAGTACCGTAAATTAATCAATTGAAATAAAAAAAATAGTATTCCAAGAAACTCAAGAACTAATCTCCCAAAATCATCAATATGAAAACCGTCACTGGATGCCTTTACGCAGCAAACACCAATCCACCATCTGCATAAAACCTCGACATACACCCACGAACATCCTCTAGCCTATACAATACAGTTCTATTCTACCATCTACGTAGCCATATGTGGTTTCAATTCAAGGCCGATCTCAGGCCGTTACAGAGACCTTTATCAAAACAAACAAACATAGCAATTACAAGCAGCCTCAGAATCGGCCCGCTGAGCAATTCTGGCCACAAATTGGCCACCGTGTCCAGTCCTTGATTGCTGTATTGTATCTGGGTGGCTTTCAGCACTTGTCGTAGTGTTTGTCTCCACACGTGTCTTTTGGAAAGCCTTGTGTCGAGTTGGATCGCTTAGATGTTTCTAGAATTGTTTGGTTTTGAACTTTGCGGTGGAGACAAGTTGGCATGCAGTTTATATTAGCGAGCAATAATAATGCATTATGTGAAATTACATGTGTAATCATGCCTATAGTAAGTTTTTATGTTCCCACTGCTGAGACACAGGCCTCCGCTGTGTGAGTGAGTGGACCGTAATCAACCACGCGGGCCCAGTGCCGGTTGGTAGATATCACTTGTTTTTGAATCTTTGGTTCCAAGAGCAGGTTAGGTTTCTTCATGGGGTTTCCGTTCACCGTTTTAAACACAGGTGTTATTTAATATAAATTTTCATGCTTAGCCACAAAAGTATTTTGAAAGTGTTGCCACATTTCCTTATAAGTGTACTCTATGTAACGCTTCGCGTAACTTGATAAATTAATCTTTATTTAGCCCTTTTGTGATTTTTAAACCCTTTACATTGTCATGTAACGCACGACTACAAACCCTTCAAAAATAATTGTCACATCTAAAATAACAAAATGAGCACACACGTCACAATAAGGGTGACACCCCATATATGCAGACCACGAGTCCGCGACTACAAAGGAAATAATTCAATAAAAACCACAAAAAATATTATAATTCGATAATCGCGTGATTCGATTCCTGCCTTTGTGACGTCACTGAGACAATTAGTGTTTGATTCCTGCACTAGGGGCCGCTGTAACTGGATTATGTATGTGGTTTGTAAATTAATTCTCAGGGATGTTTTAAGCGAATGTGTGGGTCTCAATCTGGTTATTTTTATGTGGATTTATCTTCTATGGAAGATAAAATAATGTAATTAAATGGGGTGTCGTGTAGTGTAGGCATATTGAGTACCAATGAAAACTGTCTGTCAGTTTAATTATTTTGGTAAAATATTGTTTTACAAAATAACACAACGCAAGTATTTGTTCATGTAAATAATAATTCATGTTCAGAATAAAATAACTCAGACAAAAATTAAGATTATTTTACCAATGAGTACAAAATGACTACAAAGAAAAACTCAGAACGAAGAAGAAGTACTCAGTTAATTTCAAAGGGCCAGGAACTTTTCACACAACATTTATTGCTCTACTACAGCTTTCCAGAATTCCTAAATCTTTTTACTGATTAAGTATACCACAAAAATAATCATTACGGATTCCCAGGATTCGAACCTGAAATCTTCTGATCCGTAGTTAGACGCGTTATCCATTGCGCCACAGGGCCGGGTATTATTAGGCGGGAATTTTGCGATCGCGTATCGATCGGACGGACGTAGGTATAATAATTATGCTTTTTGTAAGGTTAGTTGTAGGGTCTTCTAACTGAACAGACAGCTGAGCTGCTGGACAGTTTGTTGCGCCACTTCTTTTTCCCAGCTAAAGCACTAGGAAGTGGTGAAGGGCGGGCGTTTTGGGGGACTATTTTATGTAATTTTGAAGTTCAAAATGTACTGATTCTCAGTCTAATTTGAATAAATGAGTTTTGATTTTGATTGTGTGCGGCTTCTCATCATCATCATCATCATCATTTCAGCCGAAAGACGTCCACTGCTTGACATAGGCCTCCCCAAAATTAAAGGGGGTGGGGGGTTGCCATAATCGTGACGCTTGGCGGGCGGGTTGGCGATCGCAGTATGGTGTTAAAATAAAATGCATAGAGAACGCTGCTACCCATTGTCTAGTAAGTCCCTTAGTCGCCTTGTACGACACCCACAGGAAGAAATAGGTTGGTGCTGTTCTTTACGTCCGGCACCATACGGCACCCGTGCGGCTTCTTACTAAACTTTTATTAAGCTTTCTATGAATGTTTTATTATTTCGGGAAGGTCAATGATGTAGGCATGACATGACACCATTATATACTTACCAATTAAGCTTTATTTAAAATTACATATTATATGTATTCTTAAGTTATAAACAAATAAATGATTTCCATTTCTAATTTTATTTCATAACATAAAAAAATCAAATTCTCATTTTTACGTACAATGTTAGAGATGCAAGTATTTTACCCCTTACTTGACGTAAAGATGATTGGAGAAAACCTGAAACTACATTGTTCAATTTTATACCTCTCAAGCCTCAACTCATTTTAACTCAAAATGTTATGGTAGACGGACGTAGGTACTAAAGCTAAGTTTTAATTTTTGTTACACTGTTCTTTGTCTATGCTAGCTATAGGATCTCACCCTAATAATCTGTGTGGTTCTTTCCTCAAAATACCATTTCAGACACCAATCTACATGGTCTTCACTTTTTTATTATTATTTATTAATTAAGGAACAAAACAGAATGTAAACAGAAACATCACAAAAACCTCAATAGGTTTGTCCGGATGTTGAAACACTTTCAAACAATCTTAATACTAACGGAATATTATAAATCTAAGGTTAAAACATAGTTTATAAAACATTGTGAGGTCAATCAATCAAATCAACTCAGCCTATAGCAGTCCACTGCTGGACATAGGCCTCTCCCAGGCTGCGCCACAACACCCTGTCCTCCGCTTTCCGTATCCAGTCGGTCCCATCCACCTTTTTAAGGTCGTCGATCCATCTAGCTGGGGGGCGCCCCACACTACGCTTGCCGATACGCGGTCTCCACTCCAGGGCTCGTCTGCTCCACCGGCCATCGGTCCTTCGACAAACATGGACAGCCCACTGCCACTTCAGCTTGCTTACTCTGCAGGCTATGTCGGTAACTCCGGTTCTCTTCCGGATAACTTCATTCCTGATCTTATCCTTCAAAGAAACTCCGAGCATAGCATGTGAGGTAGTTAGTAAATATTAACTAAAAAGTACAAAAACGACGACGGCGCGGGTCAAACAGTCCGTCGACGATACTACCAATTGAATGAAATTTAAAACAGGATGATGCATTTTCAAAGAGATTCAAAGAAAAGTTTGTATTTATTTTTATAATTATTATTTGTTATTTCCGATTGAATTTTTGTTGGAACATCATTAATTAGAGTAGGTATTAAATAAGCGCTAGTTCGTTTCCGTAATAGTTTTTGTATCTCGGTACTACCAGTTTTGTTTGTGCTGCCAATCTTGTTGCTATAACATGATTGAATTTAATTTGCAGTTCTTTGTTGGTGAACTGTTCTATCAATAACCACTTTCGTATTTTAGTGTGTATTGGCAAGATTTTACAGTATTTAAAGAAACCCATTACGTCATCACCATCATAAAGTGTTCATTTTATTTTATTAGGTATTATTATTTTTAATAAACGAAGTTGTAGATTGTATATTTTGTCTAGGTAAGTTTTAAATGTTCTGCCATAGCTAGTAATTCCATATGAAATGATTGACTCCGCAAGTGCATTATAAAGATTAAGCAATATTTTAAAAGGGACTTTGTATTTAATGATCGCAAATTTGGCTAGCATTGCTCGCAGTTTATCGCATATGGAGTCAATGTGATAGCCCTAGTTGAATCTATCATCAACGACCAAACCCAAATATTTGTAGTTGGTAACCTGCTCCAATGGTACACATTTGCAACAAAGCCTCGATAATTGCACTTCATGCAAACATTGATGAGTGTGCGCAATTATTTTAACTGGCTGGTCAGAGTTGAGCAAGTGATTGGAACGAACGTGGATAGTCTTAGTTTTACCAGCATTAAGCACCAGTCCAGCATCATGAGACCACTTACATAAATTATCAAAATTGTACTGAATTGATTGTTCAGCCTTAGATAAGTCTTTATCAGCTGCTACGAGACAGGTGTCGTCCGGATACTGATAGACTAAGCAATTGCTAATAACATTCTCCATGTCATTGACGTAGGCTAAATAATGCAAGGGTCCTATAACTGAGCCTTGTGCTGTTCCAGTAGCTACTACAACTTCGTCACTTAATTCATTGCTGATTTTTACACGGCATGTTCTGTTTTTTAAATAATCTTTGCACCAGTTTAATATTGGGCCTTGAACTCCTGTATTGTTAAGCTTGTTTATAAGTGTATCATGTCTGAGAGTATCAAAGGCTTTGCTAAAATCAATGAATAACAGGATGACATGTTTTTTATCATTAAGGTGTTGGTTTATTTCATCTGTGAATTTAGAAAGCAGAATTGAAGTTGATTTATTACGTTGAAAGCCAAACTGAGAACCTGATAAGACATCATTTTTAATGTAAAAATTCTGAATTTGTTGACACACGTATTTTTCTACTACTTTATCTATAACTGGTAATATTGTAATGGGCCTGTAGCTGTCATAGTTACTATGACTTGATATAAGCAAGATAATTTCTGGACTTTAAAAGAGACTGTGACCTCTGAGTTTCTTTCGGCCTCTTCTCAGAGTAGTCAGATAGCAAACGCCGACCTCATCTAGTTTTAAAATATGATTGACGTGTAAAAGTGTTTGTACAAACCTACTTACAGAAATAAAATCATTTGTCATTTAATATCGTGATACGGTCTGCCGGTCTATTCTGTAAAAGTCCCGAGGCATTCCACTAAGAGCACTGATTTCAACAGCACTTGACCGAACAGCACCTGAGCACTTCCACTAATGGCACTGAAACAAAATTTTGATGAGTGCGGTTCGGTGGAACAGTTTATTAATATTATTTTCAGTCCCCGAACGGCACCTATGTAAAATATTTTTTTAGTGATGGGGTGTATTTTTTTGTTCAAGACATAAGCAAACAAAACATATCGATACAAATCAGCAGAAGTTAAGTCTTCCGGATAATTCCACCTTGTTCACCTGGAGCAAAGAGTAATGTTTTATTTGTGTCGCTGTCAGTAAACAAAAAATGAGAGACCTTGTCACTTTTCTTAGCGATTTCGTTTGTTCAAAATTGTTCTGAGGTTCAAATCATACAGTATTTCAACTAGGAACAAAATGGTCGAATGAACACACTCACGCATATAGACCGCTACATGAAATCTAAGTATGTTTCGGTATGCAGTGAGTCGGGGCTGTCACATCGAGGCAAGTTTAGTAATTGCGTGTTATCATGTAGGTAGGATGTCTAATTTATAATAATAACTATGTCGTTTGTTTTTGTTTTCTTACCAGAATACATTTTTAAATATTTCCTACAATCAAAAATAAAAGACAAAACATTTAAAAATATATAAAAAATGAGTTCCGCCGGTGTTGGGAGCAGGGTTCGAGCTGCCAGTTGTTAGGGCTGCAGGAGATAGGAACTTCCACAATGCGAGCCGTATCAAGGAATATTGCCTTTTGAATCACGCCCTTGATCCAACCGCCTAACGAGAGCCTCGAGAGATGTTGATCGAGGCTTTCAGGCATCAGGCTTTTGGCTGTAACAACAATCGGCACAGTGACAGCCAAGCTCACATTCCACATGTCAACAAGCTCGTGTCGAGATATTATGTTTCTCTTTCTCAGCTTTCACGAGGTTCTCGTCATGTGGAATGGCAACATCTAAAATCATTGCGCGGCGCGCTAATCGCTCTATCACCACTATATCAGGCAAATTGGCGACAATAGTCCGGTCAGTAATGATAGACCGATCCCAGTACAACGTGACATGGTAATTTTCGAGAACTAGGTCAGGCATATTAATTATTACTATTTTCCGCCATTTTGGACTTTTTAGTAACTTAAACTTACTACTTGTTACTTTTTTATTTCTCGAAGAGTGGAGGCCTGTGTCCCTGCAGTGGGAACATTATTACATTTTTATGTTTTTTTTTGGTATAGTGGCGTGTGCTAGCTAACATAAGGCAAATAATTTAATGTTGTGTTGCGTAATGCAAATTCTTTTACATTTTATTGTATAGATTCAAGTTTTATATCTGAACAGACAGCTGTGCTGCTGGGGAGTTTGTTGCGCCACTTCTTCTTCCCAGCTAAAGCACTAGGAAGTGGTGAAGGGTGGGCGTTTTTGGGGGACTGTCTTATGTAATTTTTGACGTTCAAAAAGTGCTGATTCTCAGCCTAGTTTGAATAAATGACTTTTGATTTTGATTATAGGCTGATTATGTATGTGGGTTATGTAGTAACTTAAACGATTGCTTTCAAAATTGATTTTAGTTTTTTTTTTTAGCTAGGTATGTGTGAATGCAATCAACTTCTCATAATATGTAACTATTATATCGTCAACGTGATCTATCAACTCAGCCTTGCACTGGCCAGTGCAGGAAATAGGCCTCTCCTAGACTGCGCCACAACACCCTGTCCTCCGCCTTCCGCATCCAGTCTGTCTCAGCTACCTTTTTAAGGTCGTCGGTCCATCTCGCCGATACACGGTCTCCACTCCAAGACTCGTCTGTCTATGGGCCATCGGTCCTTCAACAAACATGGGTCGCCCACTGCCACTTCAGCTTGCTTACTCTGCAAGATATGTCGGTAAATTCGGTTCTTTTCCGGATAGTTTCATTTCTGATCTTATCCTAAAAAATAAACTCCGAGTATAGCCCGCTCCATAGTACGCTGAGCAACCTTGAATTTGTGGACCAGCCCGACTGTATGTGTCCACGTTTTGTCACCATATGTCATATCGGGCAGGACGCACTAGTTAAAGACCTTGGTCTTTAAACATTGCGGGATAGGTGACGAAGAGACTTGACGAAGTTTTCCAAACACTGCCCAACCCAACTGGATCCTTCTGTCCGCTTCATTATCAAAGTTGTGTCTACCGAGCTGGATGACTTCCTCTAGGTAGACATACTCCTTCACAACTTTAAAAAGCGACCTTTTGATGTAGATTGGTCTCGGCAAGACGTGTGAATAGTACATGACTTTCGTCTTGTCCAAATTGATACCGAGGTCAACCCATCGAGAGGCTCCATTTAAGCTATGCAGCATCTGGTCTAACTTTCGCAGCGTCTCTGCTATTATGCTATGTTGAAATAGTTTAGTGATTTGAATCCAACGTTAAACAAATTGCATACGTAAAAATTTACCCGCATTCATTACGTACGATATCGGAGCCCTTTACTGTACGTGGTTCGATTGCACTTACTACTCGTTATGTTGTAGTTAGTAATGTCCTGAGCACAGAATATAATATACGTCCCATCACTACAAACTGTATGCAGGTGCCGTTCGGAGACTTAAAGTAATATTAGAAAACTGTTCCACCGAACCGCACTCATCAAAATTTTGTTTCAGTACCGTTAGTAGAAGAGCTCAGGTGAAGTTCAGTCAAGTGCTGTTGAAATCAGTGCTCTTAGTGGAATGCCTCAAAGTCTCACCGTGAGAACACGGTGAAGTGAGGTGTCAAAACTGTCGTCCCTAAAATCAGCACCTTAATTGCGCAACACACTATCAATCACAATCTGAATGATTTTGAAGTATATTGCTAATCCATTACTTTAAATGTTTGAAAAAATTCTCGCCTCAACAACGTAAATCCATCTGCCTAGGCTTTTCCCAGATGGATTTACGTTGTTGAGCAACGTAAATAACGCAATGAATGTTGTTGAACTGTCAGAATTTACCCATTGCTAGTGTGTGTTACGTAATTACTCCGCAGGTGCAATGATAGCTCACTTCACACAAGTTCTCACGGTGAGATTTTTACAGAATATAGCAGCTGGTCCTTTTTGCCTGGATCGTATTTAAAAACATCGGAGTCATATATAGTTAAACGAAATGCATAAATGCTACCATTTTGTCAACCATGATTTTAGGTTTCCTTACCTCAATAGGAAAAAACGGAACCCCGTGTATGACTGCCTGTCCGTCTGTCACAGCTGATTTGCTTTGAATCTACTGGACCAATTAAGTTGAAAGGTACAGATATTAATTTGTGTGACCCAAACACGGACGTGTAACGTAAATAAATGAATTTTGAATATAAGGGGCCGCTTTTGGGGGAAATGTAGAATAAAAAAATAGTTTTGTAAACTGTACCGTGTGACATATCAAATTAAAGGGCTTGTTGTGGTGAGGATCTCACATATGTGTATACACCGTGGAATTTTAATCGTCTTACATCGGCAGCCCACTTCATGTATCCAATGACTACTAAGCATTTATAAAAGTAAATAAAATATTTATTAACAATTGAATAAGTTATTTAAAAAATATAGAGGGTGGAAGGGACGCGAATCCTGTTACCATGGATTCAGTACATGATTCTTGACCCCCAAGCGATAAAATGTTACGTGGGTTATTAAAAAAAAATTTTCGCTGTTTGATACATTATTACCGAAGTGCAATACTTACGTATTGCACTTCTTCCTGTATATTTTTTTTATTACTTATTCAATTGCTAATAAATATTTTTTTATTTTTATGAAGGATTAGTAGTCATTGGATACATGAAGTGGGCTGCCGATGTAAGACGATTAAAATGACACGGTGTATATTTTTATAATTTTTAAATAAATAGTTTGAAAGTTATTTAAGAAAATAGATGTTAATTGACCATCTCCGAAACTACCAAGCCAAAAGTTTTGAAAAAAACACAGTCAATAATTCTTTATTTATGGATTATAGGAAAACCTATAAGAAGTCTATAGTTTTATAACAACATGGTAAATCTCACAATATTGTGCGTACAAACTTACATTTGTAGTTGGAATGCATGGGAGAACATGTTTTTCAATTACAATGTTAAGTTTGTTCTTGGGATAAAAAACATGGTAGATAACATATATTATTATTCATTGTACGGAACCCTCACCACGCGAGTTCAACTCGCACTTGTCCGGTTTTTATCCCTGGCAGCTGTGAATGAACTCAGCTAAAAGCTTCAATTTTGTAAACGTGGGATTAACATAAATAGGTAAAATTTTCAGTGCTTGTACCTATTAGAATAACCATAGATTTGTACAAGCTACGTAATAAGGTAATACAGGTAATTTGTGGTCAGCCAGTGATTTGTGACCACAATTCAATAGCGTGTGTGTGATCACTGGTTGGCGAGTTAGTGGTGAGATCAAATTAGATGTATTTAGATAATCATTATCAGACTTTAATGTCCCCACTGCTGGCACACTAGCCTCCTCTCTTCGAGAACGAGTGGGATATAATTTACCACGTGGACCGAGTGCTGGTTGGTTGATGTCACATGTCTTCGAATTTTCGGTTCTGGGACATGCCGGTTTCCTCACTATGTTTTCCTTCACCGTTTTGAGATGTACTTACGGTAGGTACCTAAATCATCACGTAAATACATTTTATTTACTTTGAGGTCAGGTCGAATGTTGCTTTAACAAAGCTGACACAGAAAGATGATTTTACCAAATCTCTTGACACAACATTCGACCTGACTTAAAAGTAAATAATAGTACATTGTGATACAAGGGTGGAAAGTAGGTTATTGCAAACGAGCTGTCAACTGACACGAGTTTGCAATAACCTACACACCCGTGTATCACACGACGTTTTTCAATACACTTGTGGGGAATAGTAAAAAACAAATCAAAGAATTAATTAAAATTTTCAGAAAATGGCGCGTTTTTGCAACTGGACATATTTTTTTTACAACGAAAACAGCCTATGCAGCCTATTCGATTCTTGACAAATGTTGATGTGAAAATAATTAAATTAAAAAGGATAATAATTTTCCAGGCGACTAATAACTTAAAGGGCGACTAACTATTTGCTACGAAAATAATAACTTGGCGACTAATAACTTAAAGGGCGACTAACTATTTGCTACTAAAATAATAACTTGGCAGCGATTATTAGTCATCTACTGTTATTGAATCATTTGGGTTAGGTTAGGTTAGAACAGTAACCATTAACAAGCGAAGGCGAGCGAGCGAAGCGAGCGTGCCGCGGGAGCGGCCGCCGAGCGCCAGATCCCCTCTATTGTTGGTAAATTCAGTTACCAAAACAAAAATTCGATGCCAGTTTAAATTAAAATAAAGCTAAAAACTGATTATTGAGCTGCTACTTTCTACTTAAAATAATACTTCGATGTAGCTGCCAACCTATTATTTTTGCTGCCAACCTATTATTTTTGCTACCGGCTTTAATTATTTTTTAATCCCAAATTCAGATTAATTTGTCGCCGTGTTAAATACATGCCAATTAAAAATGGTCATTAAATATATTAAAAAAATAATTTAAAATTCTTTTGAGAATTCAACACTAAGACGTACGGACTCATTCATTTTTCCTCGTATAAAATTTATCCCATTTTATTCTATATGAAAACTCCTTGATATTAAACTTTTTAAATTGACTTATTTTAAAACTCAACTGCAAAACTAATGATAGAGCTCGTAAACAAAAGTCACGACCGCGTAACAGACAGATGCCTATGCAAAAGATTTAATTTTGAAATCATAATACGAAAATCATAAAAAAAAAAAACGCCTCTGAAAGTACGCCATGTTTAACAACTGTATTGAAAAATGTATTTACGTGATGATTTAGGTACTCTTGAAGGTAATATGGACCAAAAGTAGCATAAATTTTGACGTTTACAATAATCGTTGAATCGTAGACCATTAATTGGTGTAGGTTTTTACGATTATTATTAAAATTTAACTTTTGTTTCGACTAACATAGAAAAAACCGGACAAGTGCGAGTTGAACTCCGTGGTGAGGGTTCCGTACAATGAATATGTTATCTACCATGTTTTTAATCCCAAGATAATTTATCTCAAGAACAAACTTAACATTGCAGTTGAAAAAACATGTTCTCCCATACATTCCAACTGCAAATGTAAGTTTGTACGCACAATATTGAGAGATTTACCATGTAATTTTAACATCATATACTTCTTATAGGTTTTACTTAAATCTATAAGTAAAGAACTATGTTCTGTATTTTATTTTCAAAATTATAGGCTTAGCAGTTTCGGAGATTAGGAAGCGGAATTGTCAATTTTCATCTATTTTCTTAAATAATTCTGAAACGGTTTATTTTAAAATGATTAAAAAAAACTATTTGAGACGAACAACAAGTCCTTTCATTTGATATGTCACACGGTACAGTTTGCAAAACTATATTTTTTTCTACTTTACCCCCCAAAACGGTCATATTCAAAATACATTTATTTACGTTACACGTCCGTGTTTGGGTTACAGAAATTCATATGTGTACCAAATGTCAACTTAATCGGTCCAGTATATTCAGAGCAAATCGGCTGTGATAGACGGACAGACACACGAGTGATCCTTTCGAAGGGTTCCGTTTTTTCCTTTTGAGGTACAGAAGTTGCTTAATCAAAATAATAACACAATGACATCATCACCAACACAGCTCACCCAAAATAACATTAAAAACTTTTAAGTAATGAATCATCACAGTCACTGAATTAAGTTGAAAAACTCCTGACACTTTGTCCTCGCATTTACGTCACGGTCCAAATAAAAAGGTTTCGTAACCGGACCGAAGGACCAAAGAAATAAGTAGGCGGAACCCTCCCGGGGTCGCGTTTTCCGTGCAAGTCCTTTTTTTGTTAAAATTATACTTTTATACTTGCACGTATTGTATTTTTGGGGCCAAAGGAGTGAATAACGAGATTTTTTGTTCTGTCTTGTCTGTGTGGGTAAGTTATTTTTTTGAGACAAGGATTGTATTTTTCGTAAGTCTTGAGTAGTGCAAGGACAAAGGTAAGATTTAAATTTACTCGATAAACTTACGTGCGCTTGCTGAAGCTAAAGAGAAGCTAAGGATTAGAAAGAAAATAAAACACACGTAAATCTCGCCAAAGCTCATTATTCGTACTAAGCTTATAGCGTAAAAGGAGAATGCTTTCATTCTCACATACGAAAGTCGATCCGATTATGACAGCAACAGGATTATCGATCGTCACGCCCGCTCATCGCTTCGCATCGCTTACAAAGCGCTTAAACAGCCGATAGTATAGCTCATAGCTTCCACACAATATTGTCGCTCATTGTGCACACGCCTCATTGTCTTACAGATTTGGTTCAATAATGAATCAACTCATCCACTGAACTAACCAAGCCAAATCCGACACTAAATACTACAAGTTAGAGTTTAATTTCGCTCGCAATTTAAAAAGCCGTTAAATGCAGATACAATAGAATTCGATTATGTAATTCAAACATATCTGATGGGTTGATCAATTAATTTTCAACTGTATTATCTACTGCGAGGGTTGATAATTGAGTGATGAGTTTTTGGAGTTGTGATGTTATTGTGGGAGTGTGAAGGGAGCATGGTAGACTTTGTGACGGGTATATTCACAATCGCGCCAAGCGTTTGAGCCACTCATAATGACGAGATTATGTTCCACAGAATGTCTGCGCGTGATATGTCAGTTATTATTAAGTCAACATTAGAAATGGCATTGTTTCAGGGTTTGATAATTGTGGTCTTTGGGTCAGTGGGCTGTTGTTATGATTGTTGGAAACGGTAGATTAGTTGTTGGCACCTTAATAATTATGTCAGCCTACCAACTTCCTGTCCCACTGTAACTTCCTACCTGTCAACATTCTGTATTGAATAAAAGATTATTTGAGAAAAAAAGAAAAGAAAAAAAAAAAAAAAAAAGAAAATTATTTGAGATATACTATTTCAGGTATTATTACAAATGGCAGTCTATTCAGGCTAATGAACCGACTTCCAAAGAGAAGGAGGTTATTTATGTTCGTCTGTATGTGTGTTTTTTTTTATATATAATAATTAAGTTCACCAATTTCTCCGTCAATTGTGGACCGATTTTGAAACTTCTTTTTTGTTTGCAGGGGTATGCTCCCGAGGTGGTTCCACTGTCACAAAGTCAGAATTTGATGAGGGGATCCCATGGAAATTGAGAGAAACCCTCAAACTTTATAGGCACACCTATAGCGATTTGGGTATTTTTTGTACTACAAAAAATGCATGCAGTTACACTCGGAAAGCAGTGGTGCAGTTTTGGTGCAGTGTAATTGATGATAAAGACCACAGATGGACACCGGAATTACATAATAATAAGTATTTCACGGTTTCGATTCGATTAGGCTCTTTATTATGGTTGCTAAGCTGTTTATGAGCATAAATTGCTTGCGTCACAATGCATATGGTGAAGTCACAAGTTCTTCAGTTTCAATTCTCCTGGCTCTTACCAGGAGAACTCCTCAACAATTAACACTCCTGCATCGGGGAAAGCAATATTTTGTAAGAGGTGATGAGCAGTGACATTAGGCTATTGTAACTTAGCCAAATTAGTAACTGACCCAGTAAAAAGTGAAAAACAAAAACTGTGCATGTCGGACCACGCACAATGAATGATTCCGTAGTTAGGATGAATTAATCTCTAAAACAAACTTAACATTGTAGTTGAAAAACATTTAAAAAAACAAAAACACACACATTCCAACTGAAAATTTAAGTTTGTAATCGCAAAAAAGTTTTTTTATGTGAAAACTACAAATATACAATTTTCGAACTTTTTCCTTTTTTGTGCTGTAAGACCTTGTTTCTTGCCAAATTTCATGATTCTAGGTCAAAGGAAAGTACCCTATAGGTTTTGATTTATGTGCGAGATATTCGCAATTTTTTTTTATGTGATAAAACTACAAATTTACGATTTTCGGACTTTTTCCTATATTTATGCTGTAAGATCTTGCTTCTTGCCAAATTTCATGATTCTAGGTCAACGGGAAGTACCCTATAGGTTTTGATTTATTTGCGAGGATCGAAATATGTCGCAATAATGTCGCTTATATCACCGTATTTTTTTATTGCGATGATTTGGAAGCTTGATTTTTTAGAGCTTCAAGGAACCATAGATTTACGTATTTGATATTAATTTCAACTTGATACCTGCACGCGTTCCTAAGAAAAAGGGTCTTGACAGACTGACAGACAGACGGACAACGAAGTGATCCTATAAGGGTTCCGTTTTTTCCTTTTGAGGTACGGAATCCTAAAAACACTACAAAGTGAAAAATAACTTTAATTTCAGAAGTCGGTGGCTAAAACTAAAATACGGATTCAAAGACACCAACTTCCGAAATAAAAGTTATTTTTAATTTTGTGGTGTTTTATTTGGGAGTAGTTTTTTTTTGTATTCACGGTTTCTTCTTGTTAGCAGAAAAAGGAACGCAGTCTATTCTAATAACGGTTTTTATGCCACCCTATTAACTACCATAAAATATATCTACTGAAAAAACCGTCCAAGTGCGTGTCGCACCACGCACAATGAAGGGTTCCATAGTTGGGATGAAATTATCCCAAGAACAAACTTAACATTGTAGTTGAAAACATGTTCTCCCATACCTACATTCTAACTGCAAATGTAAGTTTGTACGCACAATATTGGGAGATTAACAATGTTAAGACTATTATTATTGTTATTTTAAGACCATAAACTTGTTATAGGTTTTCTTGTAATCTATAAGTAAACAACTATTTTCTGTATATTTTTCAACATTTAAGGCTCAGTAGTTTCGGAGATAAGGGGGACTGGTCACTTTCATTGATATGTCACACGGTACAGTGTGCAAATCTTTTTTATATGTTTTTATTTGTCTTTATAATCAAATTTAATTTATTTTACACGTCCTTGTTTGGGTTACATAAGTTGATATAATTATGTATCAAATTTAAACTTAATCGGTCCAGTATATTCAGAGCAAATTGGCTGTGACAGACAGACGGACTGACAGACACATGAGTGGTCCGATACGGGTTCTGTTTTTTCCTTTTGAGGTACAGAACCCTAAAAACAACAGAACATAATTCTCCAAAACCTACCCATTATTTAAAATACCTACAAAACGCATCGAAGCAAACCATCCATACCCAGAGACCAAATAATATTAACAAACAAACAATTGCGCTTCAAAGCTGCAACATCACTGAACAAACTTATCAGCGGGAAACACTTAATCGTCTTCAACTTAAGACTACTTTTACCAACTTAGCGAAGAGAGGAAGTTGGAATATTCGTCAAATATCACGAGTCTATTTACGGTCAGCAGCAGAACTCGATTAACACAGTTACTTTTACATAGTAATATAATCTAATTAGAAGATGAAGACGGCGCGGCGCGGCGCGGCGCGGCGCGGCGCGGCGCGGCGCGGCGCGGCGGGCGGTGGCATGGTACAGGCTAACAGTAATGATAGTGATGATGAGTTAATAAATAAATAAATTAGACCCAAATTTATTCTATAGATACACAACTGTTCAGCATTTCATGAAATAGCTATGAATTTGTCTATTGAATTTGTTTGTTATCCACCAACCCGCTCTGGGCTCGCGTGATGGATTACGGCCCACTTCCGCTCACAGAGAGAACGCCTGTGTCTCAGCAGTGGGAACATTATAGACTGATTATGCTATGAATGTAGTAGTACTATCTCAAAACACCAGATTTATTTTTTAATTTTCTCCTTTAATATAATGATTAAAGAAACTGAAGTGTTAATCGACTTTTTATGCTGACCGTAGCTACGGATTCGTCAAAATATCATGAAAATATTGTGTTCTAATTCGTGAAATATCACGGGTTTATGTAGTTGGTGAATTGACACGAGTACGAGTATGGTCCTAATTACTCCAGGCTCTGTAACGGCTACTGAGTTGCGGTGGGACCGGGAACTCGGAACAGATGGATGCGACAATTTATAGCGAGGCATAAAAAGTATGAAAAACATGTGTGTATGATAGAGGCTCTTTATAATAATTATCTTTGAATAGCCCAAAAATAAAATACATGTTCTCTCCATACATCGGTAAACGTATTTGTTGCAACCTCTGTAATTTATTTCTTGTCTCATTTTGTACTTATGTTCGTATAGTTTGTTACCAAATAATTTTTATACATTTCGTTCTTACCTAAGGTTATCACTGTATTTGAGAATGTTGGTTCACCTGTTATTGGCAACTGTATAAGTCTATGACTGTTATCTACTTTTATTTGATATTTTGTATTCTGAAGCTGTTGGTGTACCTTTATAAATAAATACACTTCAAATGTAAGTTAGATAGTAAAACAAAAAAAAAATTACTAATTAACGATTTTCGCACTTTCCTTTACTTGTGCTGTGAGACCTTGCGTCTTGCCAAATTGCATGGTTCTAGGTCAACGGGAAGTACCTATAGGTTTTGATTTATTTGCGATATTATTATGTCGCATACACAGCCGTATTTTTTTATTGCCTTGACTTAGTAGCTTGATTTTTTTTGAGCTTCAAGCGTAGAGACCTACGTATTGGATGTTAATTTCAACTTGATTCTTCCACGCATTTCTGAGAAATGGGTCTTGACAGACTGACAGACAAACAGACGGCCAACGAAGTGATCCTATAAGGGTTTCGTTTTTTCTTTTGAGCTATGGAACCCTAAAAAGCATTTTTGAACGGATCGGTTTTCGAAGTTTCTTTGATTTGTATTAAAAACATAAAATAAAATAAACTTTATTTCCAGCATCGCAATAACATGTCTTTGTCAAAGAAATGTAAACTTATTACCGATTGGATAATAAATTCTTACGGGTCTCAACAGTTCCAATAGGTATTTTGACTCATTTCTGGTCCTTTCTAAAATGAACAAGGATGTTAACAATCGATACCTTAGAACATCGAGACGAAAGTACCTAAGCACCTAATTATTTTGATATTAGTATTACTTGTGAGTCACAGAAGCACAGTAGCAAGTAAACTAGCAAGAAAAAAATAACATGTGCGGTCGGGGGACCCCCGCGGCCCCACCAGGAACGAAGTTCCGTCTCACGTAAATGATTTAAGGTGGATCCGCAGCTGTTGCCCACGAAATTCAAATTTTCTTACGTTTTTTGCAACAAATATAACTTACAGAGATGTATTAATGATTTAATGATTATAATTCTGTAAATACATATCCATAATAGTCGCGAATCATATTTTGATTAAGATACAACCTGATAGTGACCTGCAAATTGCAAAAAAACGTAAGAAAAATTTAATTTCGCGGGCTAAAGCTGCGGATTCACCTTGAAACAAAAAAATAAACTTTTGACACTTGAAACTTAGAAAGACTTTGTAACTGATTTTTTTTTCAAAGTATCGTTTAGTTTTTAGAGCCTCTAAAAACTTATGCTAGATGGCTCTGTATTAAAAATGCGTATTAAATACACACTTTCTCTCTCTCTCTGTCAGTCTCTGTTTGAGACACAGGAAGTCGAGGAGGACGGGGAGGGGCCGTAACGTTTATTCGTTACGTGACGATTTCTACCAGTCAACTCCTACCGCAAGGCGCGTTAAAGAACTTTGGTCCAAAAATAAAAAGCATTGAACTGCTACTGAAATAGAACAAGGACATTAATCCAATGTGTATGTCTTCCTTTAGTTTTCTGTCTTACATCGAAAACAAAACTAGTAAGGTAAAGAAATAAAAAGCTCAATAATTCTCCTCCAATGTAATAAAGCTCGGTGTACAAAAACGATTAATCTGGCGCTGTTCGTCTAGATTGCGATCTATTTGGTCGCGCTACTGTGTTGCGTCGCGTCTGTGTTGCGTCTCGTCTGTGTTTGTCAGGACTGTGTTCCGTCGCGTCGCAAATTGCCGTCGATCGTGTGTGCTTGCCGTTGTATTGTTACGGGCACCTATAGGTTTTACTAAAGGGTTTGTTTACTTGATATATTGGGTTTATAGGTATTTTGTGTGTTGTCTGTTTTCTCTGTACAAAGGTTGAATAGTTTTGGCTGTGGGAAGAAGATGAATAAATTAAGGTTTAGTAACGGCCTTTACTGTAAATTGTTCTAGAATCAAGAGAATTAAATGAACATTACATGAAAGGGATCTAAGGAAAGGATTTCGAAGGCTTTGCTTGAGATTGACTAAGAATAAGTAGTATGAGAATCTTGAATAAAAATCAAAACTTAAAATCACAGCTAACATTTTGTGAGACTGGGTGACGAGAGCAATTCAATAGGAAACATTATATTAATGGACGTGACCTTTTTAGTGCATTTATATCCGCTAACGATCAGATCGGCTCTATGCCAGCCCCAACCACATAGAAGTAAAAAAAACTTAATTTATCTACTCACTACGCAGCTCCATGTTACTTCGTAAGTATAGTATAACAAAAGGGCAGAATATCAAAACGGGGCACATTCAATACTGGCGGGCAACACATTGGAGTGCGGGCATCAGTTACCCGCAAATTGTGGGCAGCTGCCCTGATTGCATTACTGCAACTTGCCTGTGGCCTGACTCCGCTGGATATTGCTCGGTTTAGAATATGTGATAGTCTTTCAATTTACGATGTAGACTAGCGGAAACTGCTTTGTTTTAAAACTGATATCTCCACGGGCTGACCAGTTACCACACGGACAGAATCGGTAAAAATGTACAGTATTGTTTAAGCGATGTTTTACGTGTTTTGATTCCAGTCAAGAATTTATATAAGTAATTTCCTGTCATCCCTAAACTGATTAGGAGTTAGTCTGACCTTTCAGTGTAGTATTCCAACGACAACTTCTTTCTCTGAAACATAATAATAATTTCAAGGAACAATAAGCAACGCGCCATCTTCTTATACCCCAACATAAAATCATCCACACTACCACAGAATAACAAAGTAGCAGTCTACCAATCCACCAATATACGCATGACGTACAAGGGGTACACCATCGCCAGCCCACCCTCTGATTGCATTACTGCAACTCTCACTCTGTGGCCGCAGGGACGGCGTTATTTGATACGCAGCCAGTCATTTGGACAGGTTTATGCAATAATGACGCTTTATCAAATTATGGAGTAGATTTATGTATAGCACATAATTTGCGTACTGATTAAATTGTCTACTGTTTTGGTTATACAGTGGCGTGTAGCTTTTAATCTGTTTTGAAATGTTTGCAATAAGTTTACAATTCTAATGGGATGTGTTTAATAGTACTTTAAATTTAATGAAAACAGCTATAAATTTGTATATCAGCACTTTAAAATAATAATACTTATATAATTTTAAATTATCACTTTAATAAACATGAACCACATTTACAAAATAAATATACACTATAAAGTAATAATGTCATAAACAACATAATTAAAATGCA
Source organism: Tiliacea citrago (assembly GCA_963921375.1). Lineage (NCBI taxonomy): Eukaryota > Metazoa > Arthropoda > Insecta > Lepidoptera > Noctuidae > Tiliacea > Tiliacea citrago. Next base: position 29,379,133 of record OY992782.1, read on the forward strand.
TACAAAAGTAATTGTTTGCGTATAACTGGCCAATAATAGAGGGGATCTGGTTAATTGTCACTGTTCTAAACCTAACCTTACCTAATCCAAATAATTAATTAACAGTAGATGATACCATACCAACCACAAACAATTTGTTTCGAACTAAATTTGAATCACTTGGTAAGTCTTTGCTATTTTGATGGTTTGCTATTTTGACAGTTCATTCAATTAATTTTAAAGCTAAGCATATTTACAGCGGAAACCATTATTTTTATAGTTCATTAGTTTTAAAGCTAAACATTTTAAAGTGTGAAACATTATTTTTAAAGTGCGTTTATAATAAATATTCCCCAGTTTTAATCAGTATTCTTTTTATTATCAGGATTACTGGGAATCTGTCATGGGAAGTTGTCATATTCAAGCCCAAATCAGTGTCTTTATCATATTCTAAATACTAGCTGACCCGACAGATGTTGTTCTGTCAAAATTTTAATATGATCTTGACTTCATAGAAAAATCCTATAAAAAAGCACATTCGGTTTTCCAGAATTTTCATATTTTCCGGCCAACTTTTCCAACTTTTCTTTCCATAAGCCCACTGAGTAGACGGCCACTCAATCTATGTGGTTCTTTCCTCAAAAGACCATTTTAGACACCAAACTACATGGCATTCACATGATCTGACCAAGGTTACTGGACTTTAAAAGAGACTGTGACCTCTGAGTTTGTTTCGTCCTTTCTTCTCAGAGTAGTCAGATAGGGAACGCCGATCTCATCTGGTTTTAAAATATGATTGTCGTGTAAAAGTGTTTGTACAAACCTCAATCTTAGCTTTTTCCCAACTATGTTGGGGTCGGCTTCCAGTCTAACCGGATGCAGCTGAATACCAATATTTTTCATGCAGCGACTGCCTATCTGACCTGCACAACCTAATAACTGGGTAAAACGATGCCCCTTGGTAAGACTGTTTGTCATACTTTCGGGCTGCTGACGACCACGACTGTCAAAGATCCACGAATGAACCGGGACCAACAGCTTTAACGTGCTTTCCGAGGCACGGAGGAGTCTCGGTATGTAAAGATGGTCACCCATCCACGGACCAACCCCAGCAAGAATAGCTTAACCTGATGGATCGACCCGTGTGGCAGTTATTACTTACCCACGAGCTCCTCCTCCTAAAACCTACAAACCTACTTACAGAAATAAAAATAAAATTATCATTTATCATAAAAACCAACATAAAAATCACCATAAACGAACATTTACAAAACAACTCGATCCAGCCATTCTCAACTGATGCGCTTACCAACGAACAGGATTTAATTTGTATTTATTCGATTTGAGACCCCTGTCAAATCTTCTCTTGTATTAGAGTGTTTTTTTAATTCACCCCATCCTTGTTATTCGACTACTGGATATTATTTATTTACGTGTGCTTATAATGACTCGTCTATTGAAGTTTATTTTTGAAGGTCTCAATTTAACCAATCGCAGTACACTATAATATCCCACTTACAAAGTAAAATATCTCGTTCATATACCTAATAGTATCTAAGCTAGTTTGCAACATAACGTAAAAACAAGCTCGTCTACGAGCTGGGATTGTGAACTAACGAAGCGTGCGGTTATCATAACTTTGACGCTGTAAAACGCTGTTAACTTTTACTGAAAGAATTCCTGTGTACAGCGGGACGGTTATAGTCAGTAAAGGGAAACTTAAGAACAGGGTTGTAATTCGCAGAGTGATAGAAAAAATAATTAGCTGGTGGTTATAATAATACAATCATGTTCTACAAAAATGGTAAGTATATTTTCTTTTTTATAGTCGCATTTTACTGTGACAGTGATTCTCTCTGAGATTCGAAAATAATATAATTTAGTATTTATTTGTATTAGGTTAGTCACTGTGCTGATAGAGCCGACATTGGGCCTATATCAACAATTTTATTTACTCAGCGGTTTCTAAAGCTCGTTCAATTTTCTACTTTTCTGTTATTATTGTTTAAAAAAACTAGACATCAACAGTCAATTCCTCTGCCTTATCTATCTAAAATAAAGCGTAGATACACAAGTACAGGCCAAGGTAAACGCACGCAAGAATTAGCGAATCGCTCGCAGTCTACGTAACGTGATTGTGGGGTAACGAAGCATGCGGTGTACTACAGCTTTATATCACTAGGGATGGGTGTTTGGGATTTACGTAGATGTCGATGTTGCTGACCATATTTTTTTAGTAAAATATGTGTTGGATTTTTGCAATCTAAATAACGACAATTATGAAATGCATCGAACTTAAAAAAAAATCCATAGCGTTTTAATCTCAAAATAAGCTTGTTTTGCATTTTGTTAGACCTTTCACACAACAGCAGAAATTGTGGAAAGGCGTTATGGGGCGCAATGTAAAAAAATATCGTCTTTAAAATATTGGAAAATTATAAGCGTTTAGGACCACCTAGAATTAGTGGAACGTCGAGTCTGTAATTTAGTTGCGGTCGAGTAATGATTGATGTACGGTTGAGCGGTACGCAGCATTATGACTGTTAGGGTCGTCCTAAAGTTTCTCGTTTCTATCGATATCGATGTTCTTTTGAGTTTATTTACGTGGTAAACAACAATTATTTTGACTATATCTGTATTTCTATTTATTTATTTCTTTCTTTAATGCACAATATACACAACCATAGTTACACGCTAGGCTTAAGCGCAGCAAGATAACTTAAAACTTGTAGTGAGTATCACGTAGATCAGGAACTTTTACAGTAATCTTATAATTTAACTTATATCGAGCTTTATACATAAAATATTATATATATTATAATTAACTCACAGATATATATTTGAACTCTATTTTAACATTTTATCTTCCATAAATTCTTGGATACTGTAATAACATTTTTTTAAGAGCAATGCCTTTAACCTAGCTTTAAATACACATGTTGTTTTCATAAAGTAAATTTAAGTTGAATATAATAGAATACCTACTCTTTATTATGTACACCATATGAATTATTATGTAAATCTAGAAATTTTACATAGGGTGACACACTCAGCGGTCTGTGTGCAAGTAGATAAAAAAGATCAAGAACCCGAAATCTACACAAATTAAATGAACCTTGTAAATCTCGTAAACTACGTTTATTTCAATGGGCATCCGTCAAAACCCGTATTACCGGCCAGCAGCCTGCACCCTTTACCCGCGCTTCACGGTTATTTAGCCACCCCTATTTTAGATGTGGAGAGAGTTTTCACCGACATTTATATTCTGGAGTGAAGGAACAATATTGTATATTGGCTTCGACGCCAATCTGACGAAAAAAGGAGTATTTGCTGGCTGTTATGTAGTATTTGCAAGCCAGGACAGCGTCTGTCAGCTTTGATTGACGGTTTGATATCGAGCTGCCTTGGTACGAAATTGTTTTTCTGCGTGGTCACTAAAATAGAGTATAAGGTTTTTTGTGTGACTCGATTACCTATGTACGTGATTACATATTTCACTGAGCATGTTTTTGAAAACTGTCATATTTTAGTCACTCCACAAAATCTGTAGGATTTGAATTAAAAAAAGATATGAAATTGCATTGCAGGTGCAGTTCTGTTGTTGCTGTTGCTTTAAGAAATGTTGTCAAAATTATTCGTGAGACCTAATTCTCGATATAATTCATTATAAGATAGTCCCATCACTAATACCTCCAGTTTATTTTAGTAGTACTTCCATGCACACAGAGGAATTAATTTCCTTACGGATAATGGAAGAAAAACATTGCCTGTTATTTGCTTGCCATCTTGCGAAGTGCCAAGAAGAAGCTGAAGTAATAGGTGTTACGATAACATTTCCACAATGCCTTATTGAAAGACAAAGTTTAATCTATTTTTAGAGAAATATTTTTGTAACTTTGACCTTTTAATAGTCTGTCGATGATTGATAAGTAGTTGCCATTGCAATTTTTTTTGTTAGCCTTCGCTGTGCCTCTTCTGGGCTCAGGCCTCCCCAGTCCTTCCACCGCTATTGTCATTAGGACATGAAATGTTCTTTTAATTTCATTTGGTCGGCTGTTTATTTTCTTATTTACACCAAAAGGATACGAAACTTCAACCCCATGAATCATCAGTATTTCAGTCAAAAGACATCCACTGCTGGATAGGCCTCCCCAATCACCACCACTTCAACCGGACCCCCATTAATGAATATTAAAAATGATTCATACTAGTCAAAGAAGCTGAGAACTTCACCTTATCTTTGACCTTTTTCTTTTAATGGGTCACAATAGATGGCTTCCTAAAAAACCGGCCAAGTGCGAGTAGGACTCGCGCACGAAGGATTCCGTACCATTATCTAAAAATGGGCAAAAAATCATGTTTGTTGTATGGGAGCCCCCCTTAAATATTTGTTTTATTTTAATTTAATTATTTAATTTTAAAGTGAATATATAACTAAATATTCTGTAAATATTTCAAGCGTCTACATGTTACCGTTATTAATATCGAGCAAAAACGAGCAAAATAATCACGTTTGTTGTATGGGAGCCCCCTTAAATATTTATGTTATTCTGTTTTTTAGTATTTGGTGTTATAGCGGCAACAGAAATACATCATCTGTGAAAATTTCAAGTGTCTAACTATCACGGATCATGAGATACAGCCTGGTGACAGACGGACAGACAGACAGATGGCGGAACCTTAGTAATAGGGTTCCCGTTTTACCCTTTGGGTACGGAACCCTAAAAAGACAGATAAATGTAACATTGCCTGACAAAATGTTCAATGAAAAGTTAACAGGAATTATAATATTTTGATTTTGATGAGTCTTTATTAAAGAAGAAACAAAGATAAAAGGAATCAACAGACATAATATGTTATATCGAAACCACTGACCTCTTCCACGTGCCCATGATATAACACATTTCATTATTAAAGGTAATATTTCAATACATAGTAATATGGCCAATGTGGGGTGGTTAATGATAGCAATAACACTAGCAATCGGGAATGAATAAAAGGAGTAATTTATGTGTTTCTACCCCCAAAATGTAGCCGCGCAATTACAGGCTGTAGGGGGTAGGTAGGGAGGTGAATCTATGTCGATAGATAGGCTTATTAAAATTTTAGAAGGGAAATTAATTGGTTTATGACTTGAATTGTAATTTTGATTTAACATAAAATGGAGCTCTGTGTAATTGATGACAAGGTAAGATAGATAGGAGCTACTGTCAAATTATGAATTGTAGTCTGAAAAACTATACCTAACATTATATCAATGTTTTTTACGTACATCAAGCTCGTTTTTAACTGTTGTAGTACTTACTCGTTTCGAATGTTCATTTTAAAACTTTCCTGGAAGAACTTGGCATTTTTATCATTATGCAGGGTGGTCAATTTGAAGGTATGCAACTTTAAATTGAGATTATTTTTATAAACAACGAAAATTACCAGATATTTCCATAATTAAATAAGGCTTGGCAATTTGGTATGAAAAATAACATCTGTCAAATCTCCACCATTTTTATGGTTTAAAATGCGATCACTTATCGTCGTGTTTTTTTCCAAATTTCCGAACACTTTATTGGGTATTCCACTATTAGAGTCACAATGCAGCAATGTTCTTTTTTTAGTATTCTTTGACCACGACATGCCCATTTAGATAACCCCACAGAAAAGTCAGGACCTGTTTTTTTTGGAATTGATTGTTTCGGAAACATTCCTTTCAAAGTTTCGATTATGTTTCGTGCTGCATGGTTTCGAGTTCTATCATCTAATTGATTTAAAAAAATAACACTTTTGCGATTGCCAGTCGCAGTAACAGCAGTACTTGTCCTGTTGCTTCCTCAAGGAAGATAGGTTTTTCTTTTTATTTTTTATTAATATGTTATGTAGTTTTTTTTTAATATTTTGTGAATGTGAGAACGTTGTAGGCTTAATGGATTGTGGACTTGTAGACTTTAGAATTTCGTTAAGTACCTACCTTTTGTTACCGTACTTGTTGACAGGTCTACTCTGTCCTCCCATACCTATTAACAGCGTAATTTGAAAACATTGTAAAAGTCAATTATTTTTAAAATACTAATCGTGGAGTTTTTGCTGGCTCTTCTCCATAGGAAACAACCAATTGGAACCGTGCACCTAGCTTCTGATGTTTCATAAGTGCCCATGTAGGTTTATGTGAAATAAAATATTTTGATTTTGAAGAATGGTGCAATTACTCCACCTAACCAGTCAGACAAAAATAATTTTGGGCGCAGGACTACGTGGGTCATCAAATGTTGCTCTCTGCCAGAATATTGACATTTTTATTTATTTACTAACTCTCTGTGTTCAAAATGATCCCTGATTGAGAGAGAGAGATGTGATGAGTCCTGATGTGTTGAAAAAAAATGGCTCGCTTTTCAATCCGTTTAGGAACTTTGGGATAAAATTACTGAAGTAATTCCGAAAGTCATGGTCTTATAGATAGTATGTAACAAATTCACCATATTTTAACTAAATAGTGGATAGAACAAAAAACCGTAAAGTTTTGCGCCAAATAAAAATAGTGGTCAAAACAAGTTGTATAAATTCAAGTTGGCCATCCTATAGTAACAGCATCACACGTCACCGTACATAAATAAATAAATACGTACCTAAACAATAAAGTAAAATAACAATAAACTATCGAGCATGTCCCATCCCTAAAGACTTTAGGAGAGGCCCATCCTACTGCAGGGAAATGCTAATGATTTCCCTTCAGACACCATTTTAAAGGTACAGTCGTAATGAATATTCTATTTTAGTTCTCTAACGTGCTGCTATAGATTCCAACCATTGTTCCACGACTTACTTTCAATGTTATTATTCAGCAAGAATTGTTTCACTTTGTGTAACGTTATTAGATCACTGTTAAGTGTTTAGGCAATTTTATGTCATTGTGAAAATAAAGGACTGTTTGGTAAAATATTTACGGGTGAGTATTATATAAGCTTCGCCCATGGGCCCTATTGTTTTGTCTTATCGTCTACACTTTAGCTACCTTATGCCTACGGAATATTTAGAGTGTTAAATAACATAAGTCACTTGCTTTGGCACAAGAAAATAATTATGATAATTTTCACAAAGGAAAAAGAACTACGGTACTTAAGACCGAACTATACAGTTCTACACAATCATCATTGCAATGACTATACACCACAGTCATCCGACCAATTATCACATATGGCTCACTGGTCTGAGTCCTAGTCTAGTAGTCTAGTACTAGTCCAGGAGACCTAATCAGCTTCTGGAGGGAGGTTAGCTGATTGGAAAAACCGGCCAAGTGCGTGTCGGACCACGCACAATGAAGGGTTCCGTAGTTAGGATGAATTTATCTCTAAAACAAGTATAACATTGTAGTTGAAAAACATGTTCTCCCATACATCGATATACGCCACGGTCAATTTTCCAACTGAAAATTTAGGTTTGTAACGGCAAAAAAGTTTTTTTTGTATGTGATAAAACTACAAATTAACAATTTTCGGACTTTTTCCTTTATTTGTGGTGTAACCTTGCTTCTTGCCAAATTTCATGATTCTAGGTCAACGGGAAGTACCCTATAGGTTTTGATTTATTTGCGAGTATCGAAATATGTCGCAATAATGTCGCTTATATCGCCGTATTTTTTTATTGCGTTGACTTGGAAGCTTGATATTTTAGAGCTTCAAGGGACCATAGACCTACGTATTTGATATTATTTTCAACTTGATACCTCTACGCGTTCCTGAGAAAAAGGGTCTTGACAGACTGACAGACAGACAGACGGACAACGAAGTGATCCTATAAGGGTCCCGTTTTTTCCTTTTGAGGTACGGAACCCTAAAAATCAACTGACGGCTGCCATGGCCCACGCACAATGGTCCACATGAAGGACTAAGTGTGGAAACCAAACCCTCTAACATAGAGCATAACACATAGAAGTTATTACGCATTCGTAATAACTTTTTTTTTGTGGAAAGATTTGTGAACGTAAACGAAGCAAAAGGAGAATGTAAGGAAGGACACCTCCTTCCTTACATTCTTCTTTTGCTTCGTTTAGCAGGTAGCATTAAATAGTTTCTGCCTGTCCCCATTGGAAAAAGGCGTGAGTTTATGTATGTATGTAGTGGACAGATGTTTTTTTAGCCTGTATACCAAATAGCTAGTTCGATTGTACGCACGTATTTTGTTATTGGACATCCTAACAGTACAACCTATCAGCTTTCAAAAGAAGAAAGAGAAAGGATAAAATCGCAGGTGAAGCCACATTTAAGCATAAATTCTTAACGGGAATGCCTGGGTAAACCTGAATGGAGAGATGTAGTCTGTAGCTGTGTGAACTACGAAATGTGGCTACAGTAGGATAAGCGAGGATACTTTTGATAACTTTGTGAGGAAGGAACAGTGTTAGGTATGTAGAAAAATATAAAACTTGAAACTAGGTTCTGGTAAAAAAAAAATCGTTATTCTTGTGTAATTTTGTTTTAGTAAAGGACTAAAAGTAAGTCCTAGATAAGTCATAAATCTGTGAAAAATAAAGCCTAGAGATTCCTAGATGCTATGATTATTCTAGTCCCAAACAGAATATTTATGTGCACCATAATCTCATGTTAAGTATTTCTTGTATCATCTTGGGAAAAGTATGTAAACATTAACATTCGAAAATATAAGTGAAAGTAGATTTTGCTTACAAAACGCTCACCTAACACCATTGTCCATACTTTACTGTAACGTACATTTATAATAACTCAACCTCACACTCCATGTACTTGTACATACGACAGATGTTCTAAGCGTACTGTTAGCAATCGAAATTATAACTTCACACTGAAAAACACACGGTATTTCCAACCTTACACGACATATTCATACAGACCAAGTTTGTTTAATTCATTCCTAAATTGCCTAACAGTCATGGCTGACAAATGTACGCGGGTACGTCCTTTAGTATGTCGCGTCAGATTAAATGCAGCGATCGTTGCGAGGTGAATTGATCTAAGATGGGTTAGGGGGATGGTGGGATGGCAGTCACATGTGAAGGACAGGATGGATAGATCTGAGGTTAGAGATTTTGTTGGCTGAGATTAGATACTAGGCTGATTGTCAACAGTAGGATGTAGTTAAAGAAAGGCGCGTGTATCAAAACTGATCCACGAAACCAAGTACCAATTTTTTTCAGTCTTTTTTCAAAGAAGTGCTTCTAGTACGTATCACATCACACTAATATGAAGGTGAAAGTTTGTGAGTGTGTGTGTGTGTGTATGTTTGTTACTTCTTCACGCTCAAACGGCTGGACCAATTTTGATAAAATTTTGTATGGAGGTTGTCAGGCTGACACCCTGGATTAAGACATAGGCTTTTTATCCCCATATTCCCACCGGATCGAGACTTACGCGGGTGAAACCGCGGGGTGCAGCTAGTATATTTATCAAACACTAATCTCTTGCCAAACTGCAGTTATTCGGCACGATAGAGGTCTTTTACGCATTAATATTATTATGCTTCGCTATTGTAAGCCCTGTAACTAAGTAGTTCTTACCTGCTGTACAACGTAGTAACAATCACTAGGAACTACTTCAAAACAAATCACATCTAAGCTCATGTGTGCACTTTATGCGTTGATGCCTGGCATCATGTGCTATTCAAACACATAGAAGTGCTAACCCAACAAAAATTACATTCTGACCCTTGTGGGATGTGTGAATTAATAATACCTAAGGTATAAGACAAAGGAATAATTATAATTATTGCTAAACTATCAGCTGTTTTACTAAAATATCATGTTTAACAAGGTGATAACGTACAGACATTGATTTTGACATAACGTTAAGACTTCGAAGTTTTAAGCAATACTAACTGTACATTTGTGAAGAGAAAATAAATATACTTATACTTCATCCTCATTTAGTTTTTAAAGTCAACACAAAAGCATGTACGAGAAAGCTAGGACGTTACAAACATGAATATTTATTTTAAAATAATTCAAAGAAAACATTTCTCAGATAAACATGAATTCCCAGACATCAGTTTAACCGCATTTGAATGCAAACTGAAATACAAACCGAAACAAAATAACTTAAAAGAAGAATCCAGACACATAGATTCCATTTCCTTTGGGAAGCACACGGGAAAACTGGAAAATCGTACAAAATAAACATGGCCTTTTAATTTTAAATAACATATCGATTTATCATAAACTATCGGCTTGTCTGAGCACAGAAATAAATGTTTTTCCGTTTCGAAATCTATTCATGAACCTCCTACCGATAAACCTGCCGAAGTAAAACATTTTCTTTACACCCATGTCTTGTTTTGTTACCACTGATATTTAACATGAAGAAACATAACCCGTAATGTATGTCGTACAAATGTTAGCTTTCGCCAATTGGTTCATATTACTCAGTAGGAATGGTTGATATTACATGATGAAACGAACGCTGGATCCTTTGTAAAACATAAATTTGATGTCCATTGCCTTTTAGGAGATAGCTTTTTGGTAATTAAAGTGATAAAAGGGAATTGAAAAACCTAAATTTAGATAGAAGTTTGATGGAATATATTATTTATAAATAAATGCTTATTTGAAAAGATTCTTACAAGAAAACGAATGTAAAACCAATTCGTTTCAGGTACTAGAAATATATTTTTAGTTTTGTCTTTCTGGGTAATTCAAGATCGGTAGAAGGTATCGTGGGTAGTCTTAATCAAAACCCAGACAGATATTTTTGTTTGAGTCTTCGAAATAATTATTACAATATGAAATAATAATGCTAAAAGTCCAGTCTACAAGAAGCTTGTTTATCTATTACCTGCCATCCATTCATTCATAGACTTCCAATTTTCCATTGGTTGACTAGCCTTTTTTTTAATTCTTAGATCAATATTAAAATTTATTTTTCTCCTCTTTTCTTAAAGTCCGCCTCACAAAAATCTTAACAAAAAGTAGAAACACCATAATTAAATTGTTTCCACGGATAAGTCTCAATAAGAAATTTTCACCATTGGCTGAGTCGCGTTGTTTTGCTTCGGCTAACAGTGGAAAGAGGGTAAATGGGGGGAAGGGAGGAGATTGATTATGTGCTCACGCACCGTCAGACATGTGAGGTAATTAAATGTAATGATTGCAGGAAAACTGTGATTTTTTCGTTTTATATATTTTTCTTTATTCGTTGTTTTGTAATTATGGTAGTTTGTTTTTTATTTTGTGTTAATAAGACTAAGCGTTTGTTGATTTAATGTGGGTCAAGTTTATGTGTAGGAAAAGTTATGTAATACATAAAATAATATGATTACAGTCAGCTTCAATATGATAATGTTGAAAACTTTTTAACTAAACCTTTCGATTGCACGTTTTTTTCGTACCTTATTGGCTTGTCGTATAAGCGGTTTAGTGTAGTGTAAACAAACAAGGATAATCAATTTAGGCCTCAATGAAATCGAAAACACACTCAAGACAACACTTGATGTCAATCCCTACATTGAAAGGGTCTTTAAAAAAAACAACTTACTAAAAAACCGCCCAAAACTGAGAAAAAACAAACAGAAGTTTCCTTGTTTTTTCCACACGCTTGCCTTTTAACTCGCGTCCTAAGATCCGATATTATCCCCTTCATCCGCTACCCTTGTTTCCCCACTATTTAAGTGGCAAATAAAAATGTTATCAATCGAGAACACCCGACTGCCGGTCTTTCCGGATTACCTTGTAACTCTGTGGTTACCCTAGCGTTTGTTTTTAGACAAATACAGAGCAATTTGCACGATGTGTAGGCATTACTGAATTGGGTGTTAATAAAAATTACTTCCACTTTTTTGGAATTTGCAGCAAATTTATTTCAAATACCATTTGGCTTAGATCACAAGTGGTATAATATGTAGTTAGACTAACCACTAAAGTGATAGTTAACCTATAAATCGAAAATAAATATTTTAAGCCAGCCAGCCCGATTGCAGTGGCTTGGTCGTTTTATGTCTGCCCAGCGGTCACCCACAAGCTGCATCTATGTTTATCTTGACCAAATAAACTTTAAGGGATTCTTGGGATTCTCTCAAGTTAATCTTTAAGGCCGTCTTGAAGTGCAGTGTGTAGCCGGCTGTAACTGGCCGGCCGTTGCGAGCTCTTGAACTGCTAGATTTTGTGTATATTTGCTCCATAGAAAAAAATAGTAAGGAAATTATAAAATGTGTTCTCACCAAGTACTAAAAAACAATAAGGCCTATCTTTTGGTATAACTTTTACATGATTTAACGAAGGAATCTCTTCAAGGAATCTCTTCTTCGTTTTAAATAGCGAAATAAAAGCGTAATAGAATACAAATCGCCACAGCTTGAATTTCATGACATTCATACTTAACTTCTTCATAATGAGAGAGATTATCTTTGACTACAACGGCGCTACCACCTCGGGCAGAATTGTCAGGGTGCAGTGCATGGTACACTTTGTAACCTCGAAACTTTATGTATGATTGCTTAGTAAAGTGACTTTCAGATATAAGGCATACATCGATATTTTCTGTGATCAGGACTACTTCTAATTCTTGTTGATGTTTAAGTAGTCCGTTTGAGATCCATGCCATTATTTTTAATGGATTCATTTTTACTGCCTGGAAACAGCATTCGTAGCGCTATTTTCTAGTATATTCAAACGAGCGTTAAATGAGGACATCAATTTAATAATTTCGTCCAACTTTCCTTCCATACCTTTATCGGCATTAGCATTCTCACGAAAATTCGCAAGGTTAACAGTTTTTGCTGTAATATGCGCGTATGTTTTCTTGTGAGGGTTTTGTGTCACGTAATGGGTTTGCGTGTGTGAGCTAGTTTGCACTTTCTCGTTGATTTTGTGCTGGCTTTTTGTTGCCGGCTTCTTAATAGTTTTGTTTTTTATGCCTTGCATTTCCCGGGCTACTATACATCCTCTATAATTAGCAGGATGTGGTTCCCCATAATGGACACACTTTGGCATCTCGTCTGCCGGTTTTTTGCATTCAGCAGTGAGATGTTTGCCTGTACATGTGACACATCTAGGTTCCTTTGAACAGTATTTGTGTATATGTCCGTATGCCTGGCATCTTTTGCACTGAGGTACTAGCCTCGAAGTATGGGAGGATGTACTTCTACTTTACATCCTAATATTGACTTAATGCTTTAGATTTTATTTATATCTTCCTCATTTTTGAAAGTCAGCATAAACATGTTCAGGGGCTCCTTATTTTTCCACCTCAATTTGTTTGCTGCATCTTCAATCTGGAAACCTTTATTTTGCAAGTCCTCAATAATTCTGTCAGGCTTACATGTGAAATGAATGTTTTTTACCATAACTCTTCAAATTCAAATTCAAATTCAAATTCAAATATTTTATTTGTAGAACATAGGTAAACAAAAAATACAGATGTCAATATTAATAAATGAGCGCTATGTCTTGCCGTCAACGGCGTACAAATATTTCTAATTATAATTTCTAATGATTAATTGGTAAAAAACATAATAAAAACAGTCAAATTAATAATGAACTCAACTATAACAATAATTAATTAATTAAAATAACAATAAATTTAAGCAGATAATAGTACATTAAAGTTAAATAGATTAAATAAAACAATTAAGTTATTGACAAATAAAATGGAAATAAATAAAATGTCATTAAATTACAATTTGTCTTCTAGGTACTCATTGACTGTGTAGTAAGCTTTTTGGCCTAATAAATTAAGAAGAGCCTTTTTGAAATGGTGTATGCTGCCAAGATCTTTTATACAATTGGGTAACTTATTATATAACTTGGGTGCCATTCCTAAAAAGCTTTTTGAGTAAAGCGCAGTCTTGTGTGGAATAGCACATATTTCTCTATTGCGACGTTTCGATCTAAGAGTTTGAAATAAATGCACGTTTGATTTTGCGAATACTGCTGTCTCGTAGAGGTACATACAGGGCAAAGTAAGGAGTTTATATTGTCTGAATAATGGCCTACAACTATTAGTCTTTTTCAGTTTAAACACAGCACGCACACACTTCTTTTGAGCTTTGAACGCAGTGTTTTTTTCAGTGGAATTTCCCCAATATATTATTCCAAAACGTATCGTTGATGAGACATACGCTTTGTATGCTATCAAAACTACAGATTCATTTGAAATTTTCGCAAGATTGTAAAGCGCATACGAATACTGGTTTAGTTTTTTACACACAGTTTCTACATGATATTTCCAATTAAGTTGACTATCCAAGTAAAGTCCTAGAAATCTGGCACTAGCGGTTTCCGGTATTTTTTGGTCTGCGTATTTTATATTTTTATATTTGTTTTTTTTTCCTTTGTTCGAACGTCATAATCTGTGTTTTTCCTAAATTTATTTTAAGTTTATTCTTATTTAACCAGTTTATAATGCAATGGATGGCATTATTTATATCATTTTCAAATGATTCTAAATTTTTGCACGGTATAATGATTGTGCTGTCATCAGCAAACAGGACGGTTTGATAGTCGGTACACCTCGGCAAATCATTTATAAAAATGAGAAACAGCAAGGGCCCAAGGACACTCCCTTGGGGTACACCGCAAGTTGTATACCTAATGGATGACTTATGAGCAACTTCTCTCTTAGAGTTGGGACAAATTCTACTTAAAACCGTTATTTGTTTTCTTCCAGTTAAATACGTTTTGATTAGGCTCAATATATTTCCTCGGACACTATAACGTTCTAATTTACCCAGTAATATTGTGTGATCCACGTGATCAAATGCCTTAGACATGTCCATGAGTACTGCGGCAATAGGATTTCTTTTGTCAACATTATTAATAATTTTAGAAACTAAATCATAGACTGCGTTGTTTATATTTCTATTTTTACGAAAACCGTATTGTTCTTTAGCGAGTATTTTATTTGTTTCAAAGAACGAGTTAAGGGATTTATAAATCACTTTCTCAAATACCTTTGATAATACCGGTATTAAGGCTATTGGACGGTAATTTGAAATGTTTGCTTTGTCTTCTTTCTTATAAAGTGGTTTTATTACGGTCGTTTTTAATAAGTTTGGAAAGTGACCATGTTCTATGCATAAGTTAATTATAAAACTTAGTACGGGTGCAATTATATGCGACACTAATTTTAATTTTTTTGTAGAAATTTCATCAAATCCCGTGCTATTGGTATTTTTTAACAAATTTATGATTTTGAAAATGTCCATAGCATCCGTCGGTGCCATAAAAAGGGTCTTTGGGTAGTGACTTACAAGAGATACAGCATTACCGTCTGCAGATTTTTCTGTAGGATGTACCGAATCTATAAAATAATCATTGAAAGCCGTAGCTATGTCTTTAGGATCATTAATTTGCTTATCACCAATAAAAATTTGCTTTACAGATTCCGGGGGAAAGTTAGATTTGCACCTATTAATTAATTTCCACGTAGCTTTGGTTTTATTTACTGCGCTATTTATAATATGACTGTTTTGAGACTTTTGTGTCAAATGTATTACTCTTTTTAATCGTGTTGAATACTGTTTAAGTAATTGTTTGTTTTCAATATTTGGTGATCGCCTGTACAACTGTAACATCTCTCTTTTCCGTTTACTACAGTTTTTGATACCTTTAGATATCCATCGCGGAGTTTTCCGAGTGGAAATCTTTTTCCTCACGGTAGGGAAGCACAAGTCGTAAAAAAGTTTAAATATATCATAAAACGAATTAAAAGCTACTTCAGGATTTGTGCTATTAAACACTTCAGTAAAACTTAAGCTACTAACGGCTTCAATGAACTTAGATATATTCTCAGAGCTATAATCTCGACTTAATACATACCAGTGATCAATTGCACACGATTTTCTAACAGGGCATTTAAAAAGTTGGGCGGTGTGGTCTGATAGGGCCAACTCTAAAACTTCGCCAGTACCACCTCTAACATTATGCATAATGTTATCGATACAGGTTCCACTAGATACTCGTGTGGGCTTTTTTATACTCGGCTTGAGATTGTAGTTCAGTAGTAGATGTTGAAACTCAGTGGATATTCGTGTTTTTTGCAGAATATCGATGTTAAAGTCACCGCAAAGCAAAACCCTTTTTCCCAAGTTCCTTCCGCAATAGTTTAAAATATGCTCTAAATTTTCTAAGAAAATAGAAGTAGCATCTCTCGTGTATTTTGGAGGTCTATAAGTGCAAATGATAATCAACTTGTGAGCTATTAGTTCGATGGCACAACACTCTATAAAACTGGCCACACCAAATTCTTTAATATCTATGACCTTGAACTCGTGTCTATGTCTAATAAGTATACAAGTACCACCCTTCCTGGTGTTTCTTGTAGAATATGTTGCAATTTTATATTCAGGTATATATAAGTGCCTGGTATCATCATCTTTCATGTTGTGTTCCGTGATACACATAACATCCACTGCTTTCCCTTCGCAGAAAAGTTCATTTAAACTAATGCTTAACAAATCAGACTTTCCTATTAATCCATTTATATTTTGATGTAATATATTTATTTGATTATAAACGAAAAAAATCATGCTCCTTATTGTTAGAAGTGCTTTCAGTTTGGGTTGACTGATCATTATATAACTTGTTATTATTGATGACTGATTGGTTCAAGGTATCTCCGACAGCAGTATAATCAAAACAATGTCGAGAATGATAACTAACTTCGTTAGCTTCCGTTTCTGAACCTAGATATTTAATATATTCCATTAAATTTTTAAATATTTTTGCAATTGCTTTATTGTTTACTGTTGCAATATATTTCCGGAACATTTCAAATGTATATTCAACACAATAATTGGAATCAAAGAGATAGGCATATTCCCATAGTTCCTTATCTACGTACATCAAATGATTAAACATTTCAATACGCTTATTAAATAAAGAAAAATTGTTACTCAATTTAAAATTAGGCGAGCAAATCACAATATTTGTATTAATCACATTACTAAGCTCCTTCTTCATGTAATCTATTAATAATCTATAGTTGTTGGAGACCTTGAAATCTCCTTCACCAATATAAATAATACAATAATCATCATGGGTAAAGTTTTTGAGTTTCTTATCTAAATTTGCAAACAACTGCTTTATTCCGCCATTTGGTATGATATAATGACAGAATTTATATCCTGCAAACGTACTTTTCCCTATGTCTAATAATTTATTCACATTATTACTAGAAATCATACATATTTTCCTGTGATCCAGGGTTTTATGTTTGGAATGCTCATTACAAGCTCCGTTGTTCAGGATGTTGCCAATGGTTCCTTCACCTGGTTTGGGGCTCATAGTTGACACGAACAAATCATCGCTAAGAGAATGCTTGCTTTGTGTATTAGTGCAGGTATTGAGGCTCAAAGTCGGTACAAACAAATCATCACTAAGAGTATTTTTGCTCAGTGAAGTAGTACAGGCGTTGGGTAACATTGCTACATTCATAGCGGTCCTTTTTTCAACGAGTGTAGATTCCTCTGTTATTATCGATGTATCGGATTTTTCGTCTACCATCAGTGTTAGATGGGAATTATTAAATGGTGTTGTAGGAGAATCTTTTGATCTCGTTGGTGTAGAGAAAACGCTATTTTGTAAGCTGTTCCGGAAACGTCTCGGTGTAGTGATCTTTCTGTCTGATAAGGTAACCTTTTTATATGCATCAATGGTTGTTTGGCAGTTTCCTAGGTCCATCTTCAATCTAAAATTTTCGCTATTCAAGTTCTCAATCTCTAAATGTGCACTATGTAATTCTGATGTTAGCCTTTTGATTGTATCATTTAGGTTCACAATGGTGTCACTATCATTTAAGGACGTATTTGGGACACTCATCATTGTGGTATCAAGTAATGCTGAATTATTATAGTAGAGATTGTCAAGTGAGCTAGACTTATGAAGTTTTCTAAAAGTAACGTTTTCAGACTCCATAATTATTATCGGGTGTACTCGCTGCTCGAGTAATGCGTGTATTATTATATTATTATATTTATTTATTACCTTATTGAGAGGTCTTTCTATTTGTCAGCAGATGTCGTGTTTTAGAATGCTTGGTAATCGATGAAGAAAGTGGCGCCCGTTGTTTGCGATGATCTTTAATTGCGTGTGATGTCAAAGATGAGTATTGCTTCCGAAGTCTATGTTTACTCGAAGCTATCGTACCGCCCTCTGCTGTGGTTTTTTATAATTATATAATTGGTGACTTTGGAGAAATGGCGAACGTTATGTAGAAGTTTGGTATTTTTGAAAACACAAAAAGAACCAACTTTTGCTGGGCTCGAACTCTGGTTCGTTGATTAATGTTTTATCCAACACTTAGTGCCACTGAACCAACTGTGCTTAATTACTTGTCGCGAAATTGAGCAGTGCAATGCACATATGAGATATTTAAATGAACGAAAACGGTTAGAAATGACTCATTCAATTGGAATTTTTTGCACTGTCGAACACTTGAGTCACTCTATCTTTGTTTATAAAATCTATGAAATAGACACTTTCTTGCACTTTTTATGTTTTGTTTATTGGAGGAATTAGGCTATAGTACTATTATGACAATTACACCGATAGTTTAGTTCACTTTTAATTTTATTTAAGTCAAACGTTTTGGTTGTAGACGTATATTTTAATGTTTTTTCACTCCATAATAAAGATCACTGTTCTATAAGTCACTGCCCATACTGCACCCCATTTCCAGTAATAATATTGTCCTTATTGTTAATTAGATTTTTCTTTGTTTATTGAAAGTTTGTTTTTTATTGGATATATATGTTTATTTTCCGAGATAACACTTTCACTTATTGATGGCAACTATTTAAACAAATTAGCGAAAAAAAAAGTCAACAAAAAGTAACTTTTACTATTTTTAGTTAATTTAGTGACGGAGCTGATTCGAACCCATGTATAGTCGCGCGCGCGCTTGGCGCTCATTCTCTTATTGGCATTTCCTGCTTGTTTTCGTACGAGTGCCAGAGAAAGTTATTTTCATTCAATAACTTTGTAATAGACTTATAAGTGTCTTCGTTCACTGCATTTATTTTAACGCATTTTCCATTCAACATTTTAGTCGTGAATTTATCACCAGACTCAGAGTTTGACAATAAGTCAAACAAGGCTTGGTAGTTCTCGACGCCGTCTACTACAACAGGCGGGGGTGGCGGAATCTTTTTGATGTTCACTTTCTCAGATTGAATCGTCTCTACGTGTTCAATGTTGGCAGTGTGAGTGGGCGATGTGTTTAATTTTCTCTTTTTTCTGCTCTTTTGCCAGATCTACTGAGTTTCCTTGGCTAGCTCCTCCTCGTCCGTACAGTATTCAGGACACTGTGTTGGACTTTTCATTGGCTCAGCTGGCTTACGGTTGCAGCTGTACTTTGGTCTGATTTATGTTGTAAATACCTTACTTGTTGTTGGAGGCTTTCTATTTGTTTTTCCATATCAGAAATAACATTTCGCAGTTGCTCATTATCTGCTCTTTCTGCGCAATAGTATTTGTACAGCAGTTGTTCATTGTCGGTTTTCACCTTAATTTTGGTGGTCTCAGCCATTTTAGTGGCGAGTTAATAAATAACAATTATAATTAAAATGTAGGTTAATTCTTACGTAATTGTGTGTGACATCGCGGCGATAGCGGTGCGGCCGGCGCGGTTGGTTTGCTGCGTCTGCACTTTGCACTTAAGTAGAGCACGCGATCGACGCGACTAGTTTCAACGGATATCAAAACATAATGGCCATGATTTTTTTTTATCGAGCCAATTAATTTAATTCATGTTTCTATCTTCACACAGTGCTTGATAATATGTTCAATTTTCTTCTTTTTTTTTTTTTTTGCGCAAAATTTATATTTTGCTAGATTTACAGAGGTTTAAAAAAGTTAAAAAGTACTGCAACCTCGCCTTAAATAACCGGGGAGCTGCTTGAAAGAGTTTAAGGAATGGAGTTATAATGATTACATTGTTTTATCTTGTAATGCATGGTAAACAAAAGTTGTGCAACAATATTGCAGAAAGATGATTTCAAGTTTCTGGCAAACCAGGTCGTTGTTGCCAGCTTCTAGAAACACAAAATTTGTTGGAGCAACGATGCTTTGCAACTTTAATTTACCATGAATACGAGGCTATAATCGTAAAGCCTCGTATTCATGGTAAATTTAAGTAATAATATTGTATTTGTTCAACCTATGTTATCTAACATAGATTGAACAAAGACAATATTATTTATTCACTACCATAGAAAATAGAATCCACACAGAATAAAAAGTTTATTTTAGTTTTTCTTTCATTAAGTACCTTAACTGAGTTTACTTAAAAAACCAAACACATAACTTAGCCCATAAGCCTTGCTCCCCTATGTTTATCAATCGGGACCAAGTGCCGGTATGTCCGGATTACGCCCGCAGCTTGGACACCCTACCGTTTGCCTTTCTTGTTTGTTTTTGTCCTACTGAGGCAAAAAGAAGAGTAATGATTAGCTGTATGTGTGCTAGGTTTAGGTAATTATTTAAATATCCGGTTTTTATGTCTAGTTGGAGAGTCTGAATTATATTTCCAGGTTTTTCCTTGATAAAATAAATTGTAGTACTTATCATTTTTGTCATTGATTCGGAAAGTTTAATATTTGTGAACCGATCCAAAGATGTTGTATTTCGGCACTCGGCGATCTTTCACTCGCCTGCAGTGCAGAATAATCGTAAAATGAAATGAAAGGAGCGGGAGAACCGTTCATTCCTATATAATTTTGTCTGAGTCATGTGAACGTGGAATGAAACAAAAATAAACCTTAACTCGAGTGGAGCGTCTGATATCGACATCTTGTGGGATTTAGATAGCAATTTTTAGTTTTTTCATCTTGTTACTAATATTCAAAGGACATACCATCAAACCTTCATATTTATAATATCCGGATATAATATGATAACGGGCAGACCTCGTGTCTAGACTATTTAAGGAGAACAATTGAACAGGAAATTGAAACAATCGTTGGCTCTCACTGAACTGAGAGGCAATAGTCTATCGATGAGACTGTGCTCAAGACTCTCGTGTAGTCTGTGCCTGATTGTTCAAAGTAACTTGATTTATAGCGAGCAATCCTTTATGCTCTAGCAGTGGAAGGAATGTACTGTGTTGGGTGTTTGTTGGCACTAAAACTTGTCTTAAAATAATTATTAGCACTTTCTTTAACCGCTTTCATACAAATCGTCTATATAGCAATAAAATGACGTGGCTAAGGTTAGCAAAATAACCGATTCAACCTCTAACTTTCTTTGTTTACGAATGACAAACAGACAACAGTCCAACAGTACGCACGCACCCATAAGAGGCTAACAGCTAGCGAGCTAAACGTCGTGACTTCGATCTCCTTCCGACGCATAACTCTGTAGTCCCCTACACACACTACGCACGCTCCCGCTCTACTCTACACTATTTTATGGTCATTTGGAGGGGGTTAATGGTACCGTTTAACCTATTTTGTAATTAAAAAACATAGTATCAACAAAATACTACATGACATAACATCATACAATGCCCCAATAAGTATGAGAAACAGCTAATATGACCACCGGCGTACATAAAGCGTATTATTCTTTACACAAAGAAGGCACGCAATTTTCCCACCACTCGCCGTGTCAGAACCACTGTCACTCCATTCTTAGAGATAATTTACTTTCCTAATAGCTATTGTGCTGGCCAATTATTTTGTTGGCGGTGAACTTGTGAGGCTTTTAGTCGATGTCTAGGTTATTACATAGAGGTAAGTATAATAAGTAGACACAATCGTGTATCTAGTTCTCATTTTAGTGAACAACACGATAATTACAATCAAGACAATGAATAAAAAAACCGGCCAAGTGCGAGCCGGACTTGCGCACTAAGGGTTCCGTACCATTATCTATAAAAACGGCACAAAAGTCACGTTTTTTGTATGTACCCTTAAATATTTGTTTTATTTTAATTTAATTATTTATTTTTAAAGTGAATATATAACTGAATATTCTGTGAATATTTCAAGCGTCTACCTGTTGCCGTTATCAGTATAGAGCAAAAAGGAGCAAAAAAATTACGTTTGCTGTATGGGAGCCTCCTTAAATATTTATTTTATTCTGTTTTTTTTGTATTTTTTGTTATAGCGGCAACAGAAATACATCATCTGTGAAAATTTCAACTGTCTAACTATCACGGTTCATGAGACACAGCCTGGTGACAGACGGACAGACAGACAGACAGATAGACGGCGGAACCTTAGGAATAGGGTTCCCGTTTTACCCTTTGGGTACGGAACCCTAAAACATCCTGATACTTGGGAACATCTTTAAGAAATTACTAAAAATAACAAGGGACAATCATGCTAAATCTGAAAAGACAAAGCTGAATTCCTTGTTAGAATTTTGTTCGTAGTAACTGTGTAGAGGACCCGTAGCAATTCGTAGCTATAACGTAGCAATTCGTAGCTATACCGTAGCAATTCGTAGCTATAAGGTAGCAATTCGTAGCTATAACGTAGCATTTCGTAGCTATAACGTAGCATTTCGTAGCTATAACGTATCAACTCGTAGCTATAACGTATCAATTCGTAGCTATAACGTATCAATTCGTAGCTATAACGTAGCAGTTCATAGCTATAACGTATCAATTCGTAGCTATAACGAAGCAATTCGTAGCTATACCGTAGCAATTCGTAGCTATAAGGTAGCAATTCGTAGCTATAACGTAGCAATTCGTAGCTATAACGTAGCAATTCGTAGCTATAACGTATCAATTCGTAGCTATAACGTAGCATTTCGTAGCTATAACGTAGCAATTCGTAGCTATAACGTAGCATTTCGTAGCTATAACGTAGCAATTCGTAGCTATAACGTAGCATTTCGTAGCTATAACGTAGCAATTCGTAGCTATAACGTAGCATTTCGTAGCTATAACGTAGCAATTCGTAGCTATAACGTAGAATTTCGTAGCTATAACGTATCAATTCGTAGCTATAACGTAGCAGTTCATAGCTATAACGTATTCGTAGCTGTAACGTTGCAATTCGTAGCTATAACGTAGAAATTCGTAGCTATAACGTAGCATTTCGTAGCTATAACGTATCAATTCGTAGCTATAACGTAGCAGTTCATAGCTATAACGTATTCGTAGCTGTAACGTAGCAATTCGTAGCTATAACGTAGAAATTCGTAGCTATAACGTAGCAATTCGTAGCTATAACGTAGCAATTCGCAGCTATAACGTATTCGTAGCTATAACGTAGCAATTCGTAGCTATATCGTAGGAATTTCGCAGCTCGTAGCAAGTCGTTACCTGAGGTCCAGTATTTAGTAAAAAATTGTAAGGTAACCAAAGTCCAATATTATACCTAGTTGCCGAAATTGCACGGTCCGAAAAAAATTGCTTTTTCTCCATTGACGTAAACAAAACGCGTCGTATCTTCGTGGGAGTGGCAGAGATGTCAGTGGCTCTTGACTAATGTATGCTGCCTCCCTACCTAGCGGAGATACCGTGAATATACGGCCGAGGTTAGGCTTAATGTGGATGTGTGGCGAATTTGTGGAGCCTGTTGGTTCTATGTAGGTATAGCGGTTGTGGTGTGTGGATGTAGGTATGTGGAAAAGTACCTACATGGACGAATGCTTGCTAGCTTGAGTAGGTGAGGGGAATATCTTAAATAGATATAGGATATCTTTATGATGCTACGTGGCTTTGGTAGACTTTGATTTTGGTGTATAAATTATCCGTGTATTTTTTTGTTAAGCACCAAATAAAAATAAAAATAAACATTACTCTCCTTCTGGGGCAATCGGGTAAAAATAACTCAATATTTTTATAGTGGTTAGTGATGTCAATCCATTGCTAAATTGCGTTTGCATAGCATTTGAAATATGGCCATCGTTACTAGGTCCTGGTTTTCTGCTTCGGAAATCTCAAGCTTAATATTTTTTACTATTTCACTCAATTCTACTATCTAACCGACCAGAGAAGGCAGAAGAGACGGATCTAACATCACAATGAATTACTCCATTTTATCAGTCTTGAAAAATTTCACCTTTTTTCTAAAGAAAATCCAAAACCACAGAAAAAAAGCCTACCACCGGACGATGCAACTACATCGGAAGATGCGTGGCGATAACATCTTATTGTGAAATAAGATGTTATCGCCACGCATCTTCCGATTCCGGACTTTTCCGGATTTCTCCGGATCCCCTGTAAATCTCGTAAAATTAGCTGGACGATGGCGGAATTCCTGCGATCTCGATGTTGGTCGATAATGGCGTCTTGTAGCAATAAACAGGGGCTGATAAGTGGAGAGTGGAAGAAGTGCGGGCTTAATACCGCGCCGTGATAGTGTGTGATTGTGGCGGGTGGCTAGGGGAAGTGTATAGAGTTGTGGGGGGACATAGTCGTCGGTATTGTATTGTCGTTTCTGAAGTTGTCAAATAACAGGAACACAGTAAAAAAAAATGTTCTTTTATACGGGGTGGTAGCTGCCGATTCGTGATTCGCATTTTTCCAACTTTAATTTCTGTTCAAAGTTATTTTAAGGCTTTTCAGTAAGCAGGTATTTACCAAACTTTCATATTGTGTGCTAAAACTGAAGCCACGTAATTAGTAAACAATAAATAAGTTTTTTTACCGTTGATTAAAGTTTGTTTCGACTAGGAATTTCGATTTCAGATTAGGCAAAATGTATGGCTTTCAACAATACAATCTCAACTATTCTAATTGAAACTCATACGTCATAATAATATGGTTAACGATGAATGCAGGGAAACAAAGACAGTGGAAGTCTTACGCACTCTCAATTTATTATCTTTTCCGCTTCCAAACCCAATAATCCTTATATTTACCAGCTCTATAATCTTCCCATTGTCTGAGAGCCGGTGAGCCGCCGGAACTTTAAGACCCTTTCCTTCAGACGGACAAGTTCAATAAATTGGAGGGCGACTGCGATGCTGCCGTTAAATTGCTATATATCGTGAATGGGGTGCATAAAGTATGTGTGAGGTGTATTTGTGGTTTTATTGCTTTCTGGCAAGGGGTTATGAACAGTTTTATTTAGTGCAGTCTTGGAAGAAGTTGTGGTTGATATGAAGTTTGATGAAAATAAAATTGCTATGTCCAGTTCCTGCATGCATCATCAACACGCTGAATGTTTAATGGTTATTACCAATTATTATTATTATCTCAGAACCAACAACCTTACTCTTGTCAGAGTAAGGCTTTTACCCTTTTACAACATTCTACGCTTACCATTCCTACTTTGTGCCATCTTTCATCTTCTCGACCAACTTACCTCTTATTTTGTTGACTAATCTCGTCAATATGGCTTTAACCAAAATAATTATCAAATTATGACCATAACTCTATGTTACAATAAAATCATGGTGTGGTTTTTAATCATTTGGTCATCTAGGCACAACTTTTACTTTATGTTACTTGGTTAAGCTTTAGAAAAATATCTCATCATTCAAATGCACCATTTTCATAGAGATTCGAGAGGCTCTGTAGATTGGCACAAGTGTCTCGTGAATACTGAACTATACTCACGCTATGCAGCTCTCAGCGCAGTAACAAAGTGTGAACGGCGGCTGTTATCTGAGCACCTTCGACAGTAACTCCACAGACTAGAATTGGTACAGAAGGTTGGATTCATACAACGTGCGCACATTTTGGCAGTTATGTTTAAGCCCCATGTAATAGAGCGCGAGCCTATTGCCATCAATCGAATACAAATCCAGACTCTGGACTGCTACTGAGAAATTCCTTATGAAAAAATACAATAACACTTTGCCCGACCTGGGAATCGAATCCAGGACCTCGTCCTCAGCAGTATCGCTTGCGATCACTAGGACCAATGAGGCAGTTAATAGTTCAGTCAG
The DNA here is from genome assembly GCA_963921375.1 of Tiliacea citrago. Lineage (NCBI taxonomy): Eukaryota > Metazoa > Arthropoda > Insecta > Lepidoptera > Noctuidae > Tiliacea > Tiliacea citrago. The sequence goes on from OY992782.1 coordinate 29,404,913, forward strand.
TGACCTGTATAAAGCGACCTCTTTTCCCCTCTTCTTCTTTGTATGAGAGGTCAGGTTATGCAGAGCACTGGCCGGACTAGTCACTTCAATGGTATAAGTGATTCTTAAATCAAATTAATTTACACTAACATCAAGTTGAAATTCGTTTAAATGGAAATAATATCAATTAGCAAGTGCACTCGCAACTGGCATTCGTTCGAGCCGAACTTCTGTATCTGCATCTATGTGTTCTTCAACGCTGTAACTCGGTACAGTCACGTGATTCTCACGCGAATGCTGACACTTTTTTGTATGCTTAGGTACTGAAGCGCTTTGCTGCTGTAGGGTATCAAATGTATATTTGGACGACTGGACGACGAACTGACAATATCGTAAAATGTGCAATATTTTCTATAATTTAATCTAATTGTAAATTGTGCATTTAAATATGTTACCCATTGTGTCACCCTATGTAAAATTTCTACATTTATATCTGTATTTTTTATGGTGTACATATAATAAAGAGTATTCTATAGAATATCTATCTATATTATGTTTGTTAAATAAAATGCATGGACCTACCTGACAATATGCATTTTGAAATCTTCATTGTTTCTAAATAGTAATTACTCAAGGCTCGTGCAGACTGACGCGATGCCTGTCTCGCCCGCGATATCACGCTCGTCTGCACGAGCCTTCATGCAACACAACTTCACACACGTCACATCACAACTTCTAAAATACCTATTCATGTCTAATTTACAATTAAGGCAGGAATTAAAGATGTAAACTGTAAGACTGTAACAAGTTTATACCATGTTTAAGGCAAATAAAGACTTATCTTATCTATCTTATCGTATCTTTCTTATCTAATAATGTTTTCAAGTCTAACATTGCAATTCTGCCCAACTAAAACTGCACACTGTCTTATAAATCTCGTCCACATTACTAAATCACTCTCCCCACTTGTAACACACAACTTACAAGATAAGTAAGAAACACAGAATTTCTTTTACTTCAACAAGAACTTATACACTCCGAGATAATGAAAATATACATCAAACTTGTATTATTTATGTATGGAACTCTATTTATCCTTATTGCTATACCGAAGGTATTGTTACTATAAATATAGAAGTTAATTCAGAAGCATTCGTTCCTAATAAGCCTATGGGACGTCGCAGGACTTCAGTATTCTCATAAATATACCTATTACTTAGGAATTAAAAGAATTGCCTAAGATATTATTATTTGCAAGCAAGCAAAAGCAAAGCAGCTTTTACAAATGAGGAGCTCCGGAGCAAAAGCCGATAAATCCACTTTCTATGTTTTTACAGAAAACGCAAAGGAATGATTTCTTAATGAATATTTATGTTTTTTGTTAACCTAAAATATGATAAAATTTTCTCATAGCAACGGCTGTCAATTAGGTATGATCAAATAATCTAGTGTTGCTAGTTTTCTCATAATTTTGCATCAAAATATGTAATTATCGTGTTTATGTCCGACCCTAATGTAATTATCGATTTTTAAGCGGCTATATTGTATCTAATTATCGGTTTTTGTTCGGCGCCTCTGTACCTACTTATCGAATTTTTCGAAATATTCTATATAATCAAATCAGTGTTACTATCATAAAACGAAATATTGTCCCATTAAACAAAAAACAACAAAATTAAAAATTATATCTATAATACTTAGATATTTGTCAGAAAATGGTCCGAACAGAGCACAGTCTTCATGTGGTCTTCAGCAATTTTTATAGGATTTATAGATAGTCTTCAGTAATTTATCCGGAAATTTTAAAATATGTAAAGTCGGGTTTAGCTCCGGTTGCCCATCTTTAGAGCCTTAAGTTATTTAGTACGTTTTTAACGCGATTTGTTGTGATCCGAGTGATGCATGGTATGTATGAGCACTATAACTGGCAGAATAAAAAATGAAACAAAAAGTTGTGTTTAAGTTTTGTTCCGGAGCTCCTCAAATATCGTGGAAACATCAGTAGGATAATGTAAGATAAATAGTTGGCGAAACGAGACTAAATGCATCAAGATCGAAAAACTTCCGAAACGCCACTTTGGTTTAGATATTTTGAATCCGGAAAGTGCCGAAACGGGAAGTAGCCATAGATACTAGGCATGCAGGTAGTGCAAGTACATTAGTCGTATAGGTCGTTGACTACGGTGATCTGATTTGATCTCAGGGTTAGGACCAGTGGGCACGCCACAATTGTGGCGATAAGTCCCCTCTTTGAGGAGTGGCTAGAGAGGCGCCACGGTGTCCTCACCTTCCGCCTGACGCAGGTCCTCACCGGACATGGTTGTTTCGGGAGGTTCCTGTTCAGGATAAAGCGGGAGGACACGCCCGGGTGTCACCACTGTGTGGATCGCCCGGAGGACACGGTGGTGAGCAGGCCCGGGTCGACGGCGCGTTGTGTTCCACGCGCGCCTCAAAGAGATGTCAGCACCAACTGACGGGGTCCGGTAGGACCAATGCCTGCCGGGGTTGCGAGTTTGTCCGAAAGGGATATCGTGGCCCTGGCACACAGGCAACGGAAGGAACACGGGTGGGTTTTAGTCAGTAAAAGTCTGACACGCCCTCCCGCTCCGCCCAGAGCGGAAGCAGTTATTTGATAATTTCCCACCCAAAAAAAAAAAAGGGTTAGGACCCAAAGGGTTAGGTTAAATTATCAAGCAACTAGGTTTTTATTTAAAACAATATGACTAGCCAAAGACAGGATATTTTTATTTGCTTAAACATAATATGTACCTACACATACAAGAATAAAAACCGGCCAAGTGAGTGTTGGACCTCGCATAATTTAGGGTTCTGTAGTTGGGATGAATTTATCCCAAAAACAAACTTAACATTATACTTTAAAAACTTGTTCTCCCATACATTGATATAGGTACGTCACGGTCAATTCTCCAACTGCAAACGTTAGTTGGTCGACTTTTACTCGTTAACTTGTAAAGCCTACTAAACTGTGACTGTGTATGTTACTTTTTAACTTCGTTACATATACTACTGCCATGATTTTTTTCGCATATCCAAAACGAACCCTTAAGCTGGCTGGTGGACAATTGACTCTAACAAAAATTAGCACTTTAAAGCTTAATATTACGCAAACGGATCCCTTAATCGAAAAACTGGTTTCAAATACCTGCAAAATTGTGTACGGCCTATCCAACGATACCCCATACCATTGGATAGACAAGAAAAACATCTCCACTTTACATGCAAGGGAGGTACACAACAAATATATTAGGTACACAAGAAATAAATAATATATTTAAAGTGTCAAAAAACTCTATTTTTTTATCGAAATAAATGCTTCAATCAGAATTTTGTTAATATTATAGTAATTATAACTAATTATTGTATAGTTACTTCATGAAGACACAGACACTTAAGAGAACAGTACCCTCACTCTAAAAAACTAAACTACACGTAAATCTGAAAATAAAACTTTGCGTGTACAGAATACTGTGACAGAAAACGCGACTACTATTGCCAACGCTTTCAATGATTATTTTGTGTCAGTGGGAAAAACGGATACCGCAAACGGGAACGTTTGTCCAACTGGCCGTCCTATCTCCTCCCAAGGCGAAAACTCCTTTTACCTAAGACCTGTTGACCCTATCGAAATTAAGTTTATTATAAAAAACCCTATTCTATATTATATCATGACAGTTAAATATTTAAATAACAAATGATGGATATCTGATAAACATGTTAAAATAAGTATTTTTGTTTGAGCACAGTGCTTTTAATATTGTGACACTGTATTAAACTTTTTATATTGCTGTGCCCTAGCAGGGTTCATGTATGAAACCTATAAACTTATATAACAACTTGTAAACAACATGGATGCAATAAATGATGATAGATTGATTGATTGATGACAGACACTGATTAGATAGTACAGGTTATCTAGTTTCTGAAATAAGATTTGCGTAAATATGACCAATTTCTGAAGAAAAAATATCTTACTCGTTCCTACATTTGACACATAACATAATCTATCATTTTCCAAAAGAATAACAATCTTATTAAAAAAAAATTACACTAGTACTTATGTTCTATGAATCTAAAATATTAGATACCCAATTAGATGCAATAAAGGTTACACTGTATTCCATCCATAACTGTACTGTGTAAGTACAGTTATGGATGGAAGTAAGTAAGTACAACAGGATCAGATTTCACACAGATTTATAGCGGGATGCAAGACGTGTTGAAGTTCCCTTTTATGAGCCCCTGAGTCCACGGGTTCGAATCGATGGCGTTGTAAAGTGCCGCCCTGGTTTACAGGAGACTTTGATTTGCAGAAATGTGGACGGGGATTTATGTTGTGGGGATAGGTTATGGGGGAAAGATATTGGAAACTTTATTCGTGTGTTAATACGTATCAATTTGGTATGTATAGAATACAGTAGTAATTCTTTTGTATCGTAGGTTCGTTTACAGATGCGAATTTCCCAGAAACAAACTCCTAATTTAGAAATAGCCATTTGTATTTTTTATATTTCGGTGTAGAAATCGAAAAAGCAACTCAATAAGGAAAAAGACAACTACACAACCACCAGTAATGGATTCGTCAATCCTAAGTAAATATATATATTTTTATTAATATCTGATTTATCAAAATTATTTTATTTTAGTTTTCACAATATTTTGCCTCCGGTTCGTATTCACTCTGTGGGTTGCAATCATTCAATGGCAGAACATTTAAATGTAATATCGACGCATTTTTACGCCACTATTTAAAAAAAACTTTAACTAATCTTGTCTTTGTTCATCCGCGAAAATCATGTTGATTTAAACTATTGACACAACTGTCGCCTCTGCTCACCCTCGCAGCCCAAAAGGTGCTATACTCTCCAAAATGAGAGGTCCCCACAATTCGCACAGATGTACCCGGCCATTCTCCGCGAACCGTAATCTCCTTATAGGAAAGCCATACATACAATTAAACCTAACACTGCTTAAGCCAAAGACAGTGGCTCTCAACATTTTGTAATGGCACTATTTATTTAGGTAACAATTTTTTTTAAATGATGGATGAATGTAGGTGCCATTTTTTGCTTTTTGCAGATTGTGGACTGCAAAAAAATGATTACTTAAATGATTTTAGTTGATATTTTTTTTTATAAAAGAAGGAAAATTAAATTAATGTATTTTTATGATAGAAAAGAAAGAACATAAGTCTATTTGCGCCTAATACTTATAACTTATCACATCTGCACAAAACATAAATCAAACCAAAAAAACTAATAAAAAAATAAAAAAATAATAATACAAAAATAATCATATTATGTGTACAAAATGTAATATTTATAAAATAGAAATAATCCGTTGCACCGCGCCGCCATCGAGGCACGCGCAGAGGCACAACAATAAAAAAGTTCTGTTATCTGTGCGCACAGCTGACTCAGAGACGACACTATTTGAGTTTGATATTCGTTTTATTATCTTGATTACATCTTCATCTTGATCAGTGTTACTCAAATTACACAATTTTCATTATGTGATAATGGAAGAATTGTTTAAAGTTGTTGTTCTGATCAGTTTTGGTGAGCTTTGTGTTAGAAGGTTTAAACAGCATGACTGGCTAGAGGACAAACTCGGAGATGTGTGTATATGTGTGTGAGTGATCTTCAGCAGGTCAAGATAATAATTGTAAATGGGAATATTTATCACAAAGGTAAGGGCTGCCTATATTATGTTGTACAACATAATTATTTATTATATGGTAAATTAGAACAATAAGTAAATAAACAAAGATCATTATCACACACGGCACTAAATAAAACATTTTTTTTTATCTGACTTACACAAATTTTAAAGCAGTTGCATAAAAACAGTATATTTTTCAATATTTTATCATTCTACATATATGGAAGCGTCAGATAAATTACTGGGCGTATGTAACAGTAGATGATTTCGAAATTTTGGAGTACACGAGTGCAGTTTTCAGCGTCATAATGTTTTTTTCCTGTATTTAGAATGTATGTGTATGTCCTGCTCTATTCAGGATATAAAACTACGGAAATAAATAGTAAAGTTGGGAACAGACCCACAGCTAATGCTCTGGTAGTATCTCCACACCCTTACAGTTCATAACTTATTTAATCTCCAGTGACAATGTGACTGTGGACACTTACAAATTATGTAAGTTTTTCGATTTATAATATCCACTTGTAATAGTCGGACTACAAAGCAAAGGAGAATAATGATAATGTTCTCGAAAATATAAATATCACATTGTACTGGGACCGATCCATCATCACTGACAGGACTATTGTTGCCAATAAGCCTGATATAGTGGTGGTGGATCGAATAGAGCGGCGCATAATGATTATTGACATAACGGTCCCTCATGACGGGAACCTCGTGAAAGCCGAGAAAGATAAACAAATCAAGTATCTTGACTTGGCTCGCGAGGTTGTCGATATGTGGGGGATGTGACTCAGCGATAATTGTGCCGATAGTCGTATCAGCCAATGGCTTAATTGCCAAGAGCCTCGAACAACACCTTAGGAGGCTCTCGTTGGGCAGCTGAATTAAGGGCCTGATTCAGAGAACGGTACTTTTGGATACGACTCGCATTGTTAGGAGGTTCCTCTCTCTGGAGCCCTGAACGCCGGTAGCTTGGACCCTGTTCCCGATACCGCTACTATTTTACGATTAAGTTACTAAGTTACTTCTGTTTATTTTTAATGCAGGTACTACTGTTTGTTTTCCCAAATGAAATAAATAAAAAGAATGACGGAATGTCCGTCAACATTTAAAGAAACATTGGGAAACTGGCGCACAAGATGCAGGTTTACTGTATCATGATTTGTTGTAATTCAATATGGTTCTAATAGGTCCTTATATTTCTGAACTACTATGACAATCAAAGTTCCGTCAGTATAAAGAGAAGACGATTCTTTTCCACGCCCACATCATAAACTTTGAGAGTCGCAGTTCGCTATTGTCTCCGACATATCCGAACGGTTGCTAAGAAGGTTTTTCAATAAAATATTAACTTGCCCTCGGAGGGACAGAGAGGGCTCGGGAGGGATTAACCGACGTTTATCCCCGCATTCCTAGCCGAGGCGACGGCTTAACACGGAGACGAGACTTAATTTAAACAATTGTTTGTTTTCACTCTTCAAATACATTGAGATTTTCATGTCATTCTGTTGTGCGGTTATATTTGAGGCACCGCCATTTTAGGATTATTTTCCTGGTTCGAAAAGTTTTATGCTGACTGTCTGTTCATGATGTAGTCTACAGAAAACGCATGATTTGTAGGACTTGAACTAGATGATTAATTTATTAGTCGTCAAGGTGTGGTAAGTAAAAAACCTGTGATATTAGGTAATTGGTTTACAAAATAATGAAGAAGATTGTTTATTGTTTGTTCATTCATGCATTTTCTCTGTGCTGTTCTTGGATTGTAAAGCATATTTTTATCAATCAATTTATTTTTCGAGTATCTATTTTTTGTATTCTTAGGGTCGCAGAATCGTTGCAGGTCCTCCCATACCTACCAATAATTTATCACCTATGTACGTTTGCACACATATGTAGGTATGGGGTTTCAATTTATTATCAGTTTAAAACCATCGGGGGAAAGCACGGGATGTTTTCACCCTTCCTAATACCTCATAAATTGTAAACGTATGTAACGCCTTGAGAATGAGCGCCTGAACGACCATCTGTCTTGGCCTGGGCTATGGTCCAAACATAGTTTGAATAGGTTTGGAAGGAAGATTTAAACTTTTGTTTTTGGCATGGTTATAACCAGCGTAGTAGAATTAGCTTTGCAGTGTAACTTAGCCCATATATACAACGGCTGAACATAGAGTCTACTGCTGAACATAGGTTTCCCAGTAAAATACAAAGTAGGAGTTTTGATAATCACCTCGTTTGCGAGAAGAATTGCTGAGTGCATTTTGCACCTTTGACTGGCAAAAAGACGCTACTGGTTCTTGCTGAAATTCCTTATTTGTCTATTGGATAAGACGTGTGTAATTTCTGCCAATGCAAGCAACGTTGAATTAATTTTCTTATGAATTTTCATAAGATTATATGCTTTGCGTTTAGGATCACCACATTAACGCTAAGCACGCCAAATTTATTGTACACCAAGCTCGAAAAAAGATAATGATAATAATGTTGTATCATTAAACCTGTCACCACCAAACACCCTTTCATTATTCCAAGTCCACTCCACCCCAAACTAAATCATTAGCCACAAACAAACAAAGAAAAATAAAAATTAAATCCTAAATCTTTTGAAACGTCAAAAAAAAAAGGTTGAAAACTTCTGTCGCTGACATCTTCAGAGATAGGCGTGCTTACCCCAGAGTGCGGAGTGCGGCGTGAATATACAATGAGACAATAGCGCCCGCACCCTGATAACACCATTGCATTGTGGGTCGAAAACATTTTGGATTATTTTTGTTTGTATGTGGCCAGATTAAATGTTTGGGTAAGTAGGTAAATGAAAACTGTTGGTAATGTGATTTTTCTTTATTTTCACTTGTGTAATGGGTGGTTTAACACATCAACAACCCACATCGGTTACTTTCGTTGTTGGTGCATTTGAAAATCCTTTAACATCACGGGTTAGAAACAAGGTTGACAAGTTTCACGTACCGTCGTTAATCTTTCGCCATTAATAAAATCCCAGTATTACCTTGTTTAAAAAATGTTATTATTGCTTCTTTTTATCAGCGAAATTATAATTTTCAGACTCCGGTCATTTGTAAAATGAAAGCATTGCAACTTTGGAAAAGTAAATCCCAAATTCAAATAACTATGTCATACATATTGGTTTCGGAATTGAGCGTTTAGATAAACGTTTTTTTATGGCCAATAACTTTCCAATACATTGCAACATCTTTAAAATATTACTTTAAAAATCACTTTCTCGACTTCTCCTTACCGGCTCTGATGAAGCATAGTTGAATTTATCGCACCATCATGATGCAAAATACCGGGGGACTCCACAAAGTATATTGAACTTTAAATTTTGGTTCCATGGTTCTTTTTTGCATGGTGTAGTAAGTGAACGAACCCCTTCCAATTGAGTGTGAAGTAAGAATGAATCGGAAACTGACGCAAGTAGTAACTTTGTAGTGAATGATCAATCATGGAGGATAGAAACCGTTACGTCACTCTTTGCAACTAGTTTCAAAATTTAGATTTTGAAAGTGTTTGAAGTTAGGTAGGTTTATGAATTCTTTCGAGTTGAGAGGTATATAAGTAATGGGGATCAAAAGGGATCAGACAGGAAGGGGGCAGACATCTTGAATGTAAGATTCACTTAATTTTATGGTGATTTCCATTGCATCATTCGTCATAGGTCATACAAAAGAGTAGTAGGCATGATAGAGTTGCGGATCATTAAGTAAACTCAGGTAATGGATAGTGGGGAAGATAACAGACGTTGATGAAATTGACCACTTATCTGACTAGCGACCTATAATGACTAACTTCAGGGAAAAGTATCTTGTAGTAGACTTTGACATTGCTCAGGCAATAACATAGAAAATATTGTGTTTATTAAACATTTTATTAGATTAGATTTAAAAATATGTAAAGTAATAAAGTTATACTGCTAGACTGCGCGCTGGCTGCCGCTAAACTTGAGTAACAAAAGTCTAAATCCTCTTTAAACAATCAAAGTAAGTAATATAAAGTGAAAACTATCAATTAGCGAGTGGTAATGTTGTCTAAATCCAACAACAAACTGTTGGCAATGAAATACAAATAGACAGGCGACGCGCCGCCGCACCGGCACTGTGCTTGTCATTCGTTTAGCTAGTTACGAATGGAAGGTTACCTACGTATGAGTAGGGAGTTTAGTACCTCTGGGCCCGTAGCTAGAGTTGATATCTTACAGGTGTGGACGTGGGTGGAAATAAGACTTTTAGAATATTCAGATGATAATATTATGAGGCTAGGTATGTTAAATAACAATTTCTGTTTTGGAATGAAAATGTAGAAATATGCTTCAAATCAGTCAATTAAAGTTGTGTTGTCAGAAATTACTTAAATTTTGAGTTATGTTCAACTTTGTTGCATCCATGCGATAACTTACTATGTAATAGTGCGTACTAAGTAAACGATAAAAGGGTGCTTTGTTATTTATTGGTAGTACTTTTTATAAATATGCATAAACTATAAAAAACTGCTAGGTATTATAACGTCTCCAAAAATGTACAATATTGAAACAGTTCTCAAGAGTTACTGGCGCATTTAAAATCAATAGCTAATAAAGCTGTAAACCCATATTAAACTTAAAAATATTATATCCTGTATTTCTGTAAACATTAAACTGGGGCGTAAAATATACGGGACTTTGCCATTTTATTTTTCAGTCGTAAACCATTTTAGTACCACCTTTATAACCTGCTCAATAATTTCACATAATATATTATTTCAGACGTAGAATTATTTCCCTAACTTTATGTTACACAGTTGAAGAAATTGTTACAAATGTAATTTGGAGAAAATTCTTAATTATTACGTGCTGGAGTTAAGTGATTACTTAGTAGGATTAAGTGATCGTATTTCCTACCTGTTACCCAGTACCCGTTCCGTTTATAACTGAAATTATTTTAGGTATGTATGTAACTGGATCTAGACATAGAGAAGTTTTATCGGAGTACGTAACAAGTGCTGCTTTCCCACGATTTGCAATAGTTTTTTTCTATCGCTCATTCGTTCAATCAAGTTCCTCAATCTATTTCAACCCTTTTTGTTTATAAATTGATTATTCACTCCATGCAGTATTGCACCATTAATATAGAAAAAAAAACGATTTTTATTTATTTAACAATTTATGTACAGACAAGAAGGAACAGAAAAATACGTACAAAGGTGATGTTTTTATCCAAATGTTGACAACGGGGCCTATTGTTAATTCAACTCTGTCTGTCTATAACTGTATTGTAACTTTGTAAAAAAGGTTGACTAATTATAATAGGTTTCGTTGTACGGAACTCTCAGTGCAAAGTTAAAGTCAAAGTCAAATTATTTATTTCAAATAGGCACATAGATGCCACTTTTGAACGTCAAAATTTACAAATAAAATAGAATTGATTCTAGTCGCCCCCTCCAAGAGGTAGCTTCGTATGGAGAAGAATGGGCAAGAAACTCCACCGTTACTCTCCGTGCGCCAGTCCGACTCGCTTATTGGATCCTTTTTTTGTTAAAAAAGAGTTAGGAAATATTAAAAAAAAATAGCCGAATACCCATGTCATTTTCCCTAGATCATAATATTTCTTTGATCCACGAATCCTCGAACATTAGTCTTGAAATAGTGCTAGAGCTAAAGTTTATCCAGTAAAAAGCGATAAAGAGGCGCGAGCGTGTTAGGACGCGGTAAAATAGTGGATTTTATTGCCAGGTTGCTCGCTGACGGCTATTTGTCTATTGCATCGGGTCTCGCAGCCACAGGAGTAAAGGACAAGCGCGAGAACTGTCGCAGGGTAACAGTTAAATACAGACAGTGAAAGCTTGCTCGCTGATGGTTTGGTACTTGTCTATTGTTGAGGTTCTCCGGTCATAGTTGACGAGAAGGTCCTACTGGGAAAATGAATATTCCTACTGAGTTATGTTGACTTGTTCGCGGATGAGTATTTCTCTGTTGGAAAGGTTTTCACAGAGTTCATGCTTTTATAAGAGACAATTGCGAGTTTTCACAAAACAAGTGACATAATATACTCTAGGGATCTTATCAAAAAATAGCCACTTATGACAATGTTGGTATTGTCATAAGTGGCTATTTTTTGATAAGAATGAACTGTTTCTTTCTTAGAAAAATTATGTCTCGTAGACATGTCATGTAGTACTACTTAAACAAATTGCTATAACGATGAACAACTTAATTAAGATGAATTTGACGTTACTCAATTCACTTGTAACTTAGACCACGAAATACTGTCCAGAGCTAAATCTACTCTGAATATTTACAGGGCTTGAACGTGAAAATGTTCGTATTTTTTTAAATCAGAGAGCACATACGAAGACTGCATTTTGATTGATCTAAAAATATTTATTTTGATTACTGAATGCTTTCAGTTAACTACTTATGAGATATTTAGAGTGCGGGTCGTTTCGTCGCTTATTTGATTATAGTTTCAGCGGTTTTATTTTAATTGGCTCTAGTATTTTAGAAGTATTTAGGGTAGACTGGCTGTCTGACTGACTTTTCTACTGGTTAAATGTGGGTGCACAGTCACGAGCATAATAAGTAGTTAGCCAATTTCAAAAGCGTTTTTCTCGAGAAATAAAAATAGCAACTTTGAGAAAATACCTATTTCATAGTACATAGTTGTATGGTTTCGATAATACCTTAAAATGGCTCATAAAAAAAAACATTTGCTTATCGACCACACATAGAAAACTTAGGCAAGCTTTATGTCTGTGTATGTTCTCAAACCCCTATTGTAGGCACAATAGGGTTTTTTATTACGAAACTTAACCTATCCTAAATCTATGCTATCTAAAACTAGTAACAGTCTACAATATTTTCATATTGAACTTTCGAACAACTTGTCTATTAGGATTAATCATTTCTTTTGTTTGTTTCAGTGGAAGTCGCGGTGGGGTGTGGTGACGAAACTATCTCCTGCTGCAGGTGAGTCCTTAGAAATTATGAGTAGCAAGAGTTTCCATACTTATGCAGAGGAACATGTAGGTACCGTAGGCCGCAGGAAAGTGGTAACAAAACCAGTATGCTGACCTGTTATTCTATTGAAAGTTAGTACTTCGCAAGGCCACAGCTAAAGATCAACCACAGACGTGTGGTCGACTGTACGTGTGGTCGATTGTCTAGTTATTCCAGTTATATTATAGCCTTGAAAGTGACACAGAATAAAGAAAAACCTTTTAGAACAAACAAGCTAACCCACTATGTAGATGTTTACTAAGTGCGAAGATTTCTTAACCAACAAAAAAATACACCTTTTCTAGAGTAAAAATAAATACGAATATTCTATTACGTATCTTATTCAATGTGTCTTTGGAATTGTCTAGAAATATTTTTTCTTACTGTATTATACATATTTTTCTGAGGTTCGTGTGGAATGTATCAAAGAGTTTCTATTATGAGAACCTAATCCTTATGGTTTTGATGGCACTCTTTAGATAATATATTTGCTCAGTGTATAGAATATCATTCTGATTCTTTTGCCAAGCATTTGGTTTGTTCATCGAGGTCTATTAAGTTTGTCTTAGAAACACTGTGTCTATCATCCAGCCCCTGATTATCATCCGTCTGCAACACCAACCAATTTATTTATGGAACAACAGCACCCGTGAGATGTATCTAGTATTGTGGATGTCATTGTTTATTGGTCACTTACCTACCACCACCTTTGATAGATAAATAATAAATTACAATAATAAAAGTTTTATTGATTCATACACAAGTGTAAAACTAACTAAAAAAACTGAAAAAGAAAAACACTAATACTTACAAAAAAAAAAAAAACAACTTTAAATATAACTGATACAGCGACAAAGATCAAAGATCAGCGACTGATACATTTGACAAAGTTGACATATTTTCGTAGGTGCTTATAAAAGCTGTTTATTAAAGCAGAACACTACAGAAGACCCTTACAAAATTGTCGGATTGTCGTCTGTGATCTGTTGATGATCTGTGATGCCTGTTCGTTGTATTAATACAACAAATAAAAACAAAGTTGTAATAATACATGCCCGTGGTAAGCCTATTGCTTGTTTGTCACACAATAACATAAATAAGATTTTCATGTAGGTACTGCAACCTAAATAGGCTTCTCCATTAAAAAAATACTTCACTACCTGAAAGTTTCAGAACAGTTATAACAAGAAGGAACGACGAGGTTCTCAGTCCCCGTCAAAAAAGAATAGCTACAAACCGTTCCACCACACGTTCCACTCACCTTTAAAGAAATTAACGTCAAAAAAATAACTAATTACCCAAGAACAGTGCTTGCTTGTCCCCTCAACTAAGATATTAATCATTGGCCTCTGACCGGCGCGACTGTTACGGAACCCTAAAATTCCTGCTTAATTTAAGTTCCGTATTTAAGTAACATTAAGACTTCGTGTTAAGCAGACGGCTAAGATTGAGGGTAGATAAAGAGTTTTGTTGCAAGTTATGAGATGAAGGCTTGTGGGGAAATATTAACAGAATATAACATCACGCCTGTTTTCCCCTAAGTGCTAGGCAGGAGAGTGTCGTACCACATTTCACGAAATATGTTTAGTCCTATGTAGTTATGGATCTATTGTCAATAACCGGGTACAAATCCAGAGTGTCAGTGTTATGACCTTTTATATAAGCCTTGTTTTATTTTTTTATGTGAGTTTGCTTCTTCTCTTTTTGTCAATAAATGAGTTGTGTCAGCTACTTGGTGAATTAAATCAGTTATATAAATAAATTTCACTAAATGTTCCACTATATTGGCTGACTGAGAAATTTCTGAAGAAAAAACTCATTAATTCTTTGCTCACCTGACTCAAACCAAGAACGCAGAAGAGTTATGTAAAAATAACCCTAAAAATGGGCATCATCTAGAAGTTTGAACTCAACCTGCAGTCCAAATGCCTGTAGCTATAAGCTTTTACAATAAATAAATGAATATGAATATAAGCCTGAATATCTGACAGACGAGACCGTCTATCAGTAATTTAGTATTGCCATGTGTTAAATTGATCACTGCTTAGATTGATTAAGTCCATTCAAGTCCCTAAGCTGGCAGTTTCAATATCCATTGACTGAATATCAGCTAAGCCTTAATTGATAATTATAGGAGCGTACTGCTTTCCGCGACTCGATGTATGGCCCCTAATAAGTTAGGTATTACCTAAGGTCTATTCAAATCTTTGTTTTCAATGTGATGTTAGTTCCACCTAACAAACATTAACTTTATGCTAGTGTAAATTAAGTTATTTTTTGACTAACAAGTAGAAACTGTCATAAAAAAATGAATTAGTACCGCAATCTGATCTTTATGAGTAGGTAATAAAGTTATTAAAAAAAATCGTATTTGTTTACATGTTTGGAAACTAAATTGCGAACGCAGATTATAGAAGAAGTACATAGAAAATAGAAGAGTAAATGATTGAGTCATTTGTTTCCATAAATCAATCTATTCAGACTTTCGCGGTCCAATGCTAGCTTATCCTGAATTTCGCTTCAATTATATGCCATAATATTGAACTACCTGAATGCCTCAGTGGTCTGGGAACGTCTGGTTCTGGGTTCGATCCCGGGTTTGGAAAAAAATGTTACTGGGATTAACCATTAGGAATTTAGCAGTAGCAGCCCTGCATCTGAAGTTGTGCCCAGAAAATGAAAAAAATGTCGTGCCCTTTGACACGGGACTGGCATAATGTGGGTATTCTATACAACTCTGCTTATGCATTTATATAAGTATCAAAAATCTTGCTAGGTTTGTCATAAGCAAACTTAGTTAACATATTTGACATATTTTCTTTTTATCTTCAGCAATTTGCGGGTATATAAAATCTTTTGATATACCTGCAAATCGCTAAAAGCTTACTCTTTATACCTTTTAGCCCTTACCGTTATAGTACAAATTTTTCATGAAATATTCCAGTTTTCAGGCAAATATTCAGGAAGGGTGAAACATTCGTGCTAATTGTCATTTGTTAGGCAGGTAATAGATTATATCAGTTAAAAACAGCTTTGTATTATGTGTTTACTAACCATTGTGGTGGTTTTCGACGATATCAGTGCAGTTATAGGATTTGTCATGGTATGGCTGAGATTTCATGTTTTATAACCTCGCGTTTACACTTATAATTTACGCCCTGTAAGTTGTGATACTTGTTTTTTACGAGTGTTGTAAAAGACTTGTAGAAACTATGTAGGTACTGTATAAAACATCAGGTATCATACGTCATGTATTGACGTGGTTGCCAGACATGTATTGTTAGCTATTTTGTTAAAGTTAAAGTTTTCTTCAAGTTTTGTGTAAATGAACACAGTACACTCTATACGCAGAATATATGTATCAACCTTGTTCCATGGAGTTAACGCGGGTAAGTAGTGGGTATGTAGTATGTACCGTACGTTGTAATGTAAGGTTAAAAAGGTTACCCGTACTATTTACGCTTTGGAGACTTCTGAGATAGGCAATCAACGTCATGAGGACACATCACTTTTATTTTATAAGATAAGTACTTTTCATATTATGACAATGGAATGGAATAGACATCTGCTGTCTTCTCTAGTTGCTACCATTTCGTACTTGTACGTCATACATAACTGAGTATAATCAGAATACCTACCTAAACCTGTACCAAAAGATCTCTATTATACCTTTAAAATAAAAAATGAGTGCAGTCACACAAATAGATTTATATTTGTATGCCCAACCTATATCTATTATATAAATTTGTAATGTCAAAATAACAGCTTTTACCAAATGTAAAGTATGTATGGTACTTATAACAAAAAAACATTTTTTTAAATATTTGTCTGTCTGTCTGTTTGTTCCAGCTAATCTCCGAAATGGCTAGACCGATTTTGACGGGATTTTCACAGGCAGATAGCTGATGTTTTAAGGACTATTTTATTTTAGAAAAAAGCCACACGGCAAAGCCGTAGGCAGCAGCTAGTAGGCTATTAGCCTAGAGGTTATGACGGATCACCAGTGAAACCTAAAAGTTAAGCTCAGTACTGCATCCACAATGCCAAGAATGTTTTGAAACGAACACCGGTAACCGACAGTACGGATACTGAATTCAGTTCGATAATAAGTTTAATGGAATAGCGTAGCTTAAAATGTTAAACGGTAAAACAAAATAACAACCTACATTTTTGTATTCCTAACACACGTCTGCAAAACTCTATAAATAATCTAGCCATGATAGAACACCAACACAATAAAGCCCCAACAACAAAGCAACTGCATCTATTTTAATCCAAGACGTTCCTTCGACTGTACGCACATAAATAACGGAAACAAATTAAAAAGTCTGAGCGGCTGATATTGCTCGCCACATCGTGCATCGCGGCAGGTCGGCAGGGGTGTCACTGCATCGGGAGTTTCATTACGACTGATACATTGATGTGTAGCTCATTTGTTACTGGAGGTTTTAATCTTCGGGTTTAAATAGAGCTTTTTAATTTACCAAATTGTAAAACGTGGCGGTAACAGTTGGCCCTAAAACTAACCGTTCTGGCTATTTAATGGTGGGTACATATTTGTGAAGGTCAATTTGTTTCATTACATTTCATGTTGCATTGCATATATAATATGTAACTACATTCATGCACATTATGAAAGCTGTTTGATCAGAATCGTTTACTGAATCGATTTCTGTAATTTTTAATACTTATAGGTAATTTTTTATCACAAAAATAATTAAAACTACGTAAATTAAAATCACACTTCAGTTGTACAGTCAAAACAAACCAAAATGGATGAAGTACTTATTACGCTAGACCCTTTTAAACGTCTGCAACTGAGAATTGTAATGCGGCCACAATTTTCTCCCACAATCAGTATGACTAATTTAAATAAATAAACAATGTTTTATTCATAATAGTAAAAATTATGATTATAACATAATATTCTAATTGGCGTGTTTGGTGGTGTGCGTTAAATCCGGGACATGTATATTTACATTTGATGTTAAGTTTCACATAATATGTGTACCTTAATATTTTAAGTTACACATAATATGTGTACCTTAATATTTTAAGTACGATACGAAAGGAGACTACTGAGTTAGCGATATCTTTGTAGTTCGAGCGCGACTAAGTTATTAGTTAATTCTCTGGAAGATCCATTCATTAATATTTACCTGGCCCATTTAATGAAATTTAATAAGATAGATAATCAAGCTTTTAACATAACCTTGATTCCCACATAATTATGAAAGCCTCACCCACTAAATTCTCAACTAACTTAGAATATTCATAGAATATTAGACCACTAAATATGAAAGTTATAAACCCTATTTCAGAAGTTCGGTTGCTTACCGAAGTTTCGAGTTTCGCCAATAATTATGCGACGGTAAAAGAAAACTTTCAGACTTATATTACTTACGCTGTGTCGTCTTTGATGACGTCATAAATAAAATTCCCCCTCCCTTCGTATTCTGACTATCGGCTCGCGCAGACTCTATAGGTAGTTTGCTTTCCGGCTATGCTTGGGATGTTCATTTTAGGTTTTATTTTTGTTCTATGAGAATAAGAAGGAATGACCTAAGGGCTCACTGTTTCAATTGTAGAATTTATACAACATGATTTCTTATTAATATACTCTATCGAGATTTATTTATTATACATAAGCTTAATATGAATGTTTTATACACCTTACCATACCTTTCGGAATAAATTCTCTAAATCATGGTGTCAGCCGCATCAAAATCCATTGCGGAATTTAGAAGGACAACGCGGTCACTAATAGACACGAAAAGCGACTTTAATTTTCAAAATGTATAGATTTAGATATAAAATCAATTTTGATAAGTAACATTCTCATTATTAGATTCACGATCTCAATGTGTGATCAATGGTGTTGCTATTTAGAAGTATAATCCTAATTTAATTACAACTTTCAATTTCTTAGGCAGTCTTTTTAAAGGACCATTGATTTTCATAATCTTCTAAAAACTCTGAAATTATAATCAAATTAATTCAATTCAAAATATATGACCAACAAACATAAGCACATGCCTACACCCAAGCCCTTCTTATTAGAGGATCCGGGCGAACCCCTGCAAGGTCTTAAGGAATTCAAATTACGGATTTTATGAGCGCGAAATCTGTTTAATGTCCGTTCGTACGTAGAGGGTGTAGGGGCTGAATTGAGACTAGAAACTATTCTAATAATAAGGATATTTTTATTTCGAGGGATCAAGTGGTATTGAGTTTTTATTTGGTACCTAGTAAATTTTAATAAAAAGAAAGTCGTAATAATTTATGATCTTGATATTTTTTATATAAAATTGTTATGAAAGAGTCAATATTATCAATACTTTAAATAAGGATACGAATTCAGTTTACTATCATACTGTATCTTATTTTCAGAACTTGTTTTTCGTAAGCTAACTTTAGGTGAAAATTCCCTTTATATACATTTGGCTTTCCACTACTAACACTATGCAACGTCGCTTCAACCAATTTGCCGTCAGTCAAATTCAATAACGGTTCAACCATTGACGTTTAAGTGTAAAAGTGTAATTGACATGTAGGTACAAGTGTTTGTAGAAACCTATTTACGGAAAGAAAATCATTTATCATTTATCCCTTTTCGCTGCAACTATTTTGCACTCTGTTTGGAGCTTCAAACAGACTGAGTATTAATTAAGTTAAAGTATTACGTACGTACGTAATAACAGATTTTTTTATTTATTCCTGATATAATAGTTATTCATCCATTTGAATACTACAACTTCTTAACTTACTCATAGATCTGTCATTATTATCTTGTATCAACAACCATGTTTTATAAAATCCTTTCCAAACCTGTATTATCAAAATCCAATTGGTAGTTTAACAAAATAGCCTATTCCTAATATCATTGAGTTACGTCGATTAAATCGTTTTTTTTTCGTTTACATAAGCACTGCAAAGACATTTATAGCTATTTTTTTATTGAAAATTATACCAAAACATTAAGGGGTTTTTCGCAATAAAGATACCCGATTCCCATTAAAATAAGAGCAGTAGTTTTTTTTAACGATTTTTTTCCAACTTTTGAATCTTTAAATGGCTCTCCTGTAAAGTTCGTAAAATTTCACTTCGAACAAATAGCCTTTCACCCCTCGATATATTAATCCTCAAAATTGCATAATTATTTTGATCCTCAACACTTCCAAGACATTGCAATATTATATTCACTCAAATTCTCCCATTCAATAAAATTGCTTGTTAAACAAGAAAGCAGCAAAGAGATGCCACTTCAGAGCCCATACCTACAACAAATTCCCTCAGGTCGCGGTGTTGCCACGACGAATAAATTAACTAAATGAGGCGTGCAAACTTCCCCGTATGGCTAGTGTTGCCAGGATTGTTGCAGTTTTTGGACGAAAACTTTAAACACGGCATTTAAGGTGATGTATGAGAGTAATTTGTTTGTTTTATGTTATGATGGTTTATTAAAGTTTGCTTTTATGAAATTTAATAAAGATTTCCTATTTCTAATTTAGTTAGATAAAGGTAGTAATTATAGAGAACCCTGTTTATTTTCGATTATGTTGGATATACAAATAGTAGATAGATAGATAGATCATAGTATTGCCTACCATCTTCTTCATAACGTATCGATGGCGAAAAGTTTATTTATTTTTATTTTATTTATTGAGCAAGGCACACCGACGACATATTTACAACTATATAGTAAAAGTAGGTACTTACGAGTCTTCAATTCTGTGCAAATACGTCACTTACAGGCACAACATTCTTAGTGTAAGATGAACAACTATTCAATAAATTGAAATTATTACAATATTAGCAAACAAGATAAGATACTTAATAAAATGACCAAATAAGATTAGATTATAAAAAAATAAATTACAAACAATACATTTCGTCACATTACAACAGAGAAGTTCAAATTATGTTCGGCCTAAAATTGCCTACGTTCATGGATATTTCTGTCGCACGAGTTCTCTTTATAATTCTTATGCATCAAATGTACTTTATATAATTAATTACCCAAATCAAGGAAATTAAATAGTGTTACCACCCAATTAGTGGTACAAGTATACTTTTAACTATATTTTTATCACAAAATCAGACTTCCAATTTAGCTGAGCAGTTTTAAGAATACTTTACCACTATTTTATACAAAGCGATTATTACGTTACTAAGTTACTGCTTAAAACTTCGCATTAAAGATAGCGGATTCGAAATTCAAGACAGAGCGTCTTTATGAGCTATCCAGACAGATTAACACACAGGAGAGTAGGCAGAGGGAAGTCAAAACTTATTCATTTATGCAACAATCTTCAAAACTATCATACAGTCCCAAAATTAAATGAATTCCGAGAACTATTTGTAAGTAAATTCGCGTTTTATAATAGCTGCAATATTTTTACCCGACTGCACGAAACAAAGGAGGGTAGTGTGTTTATCAGCCTGTGTATGTATGTTTGTTCCTTTGTGGGGCTCTAGAGATCAAAGCAATCAATTTAAATCAATTTGTCTTAATCTTGTTAGTGTCACTAAAGACATGACAGTAATCCAATATAATAAATTAAAATTCAATATGGCGACAACCAGACCGTACAATCCCATGCAGTCGGAGGCAATAATTGGTCTTTGTTGTTAAGTTGAAGAAGATGCCTCCGTGCCTGCATGAGATTGTAACGGCTACGACGGATAGTACGGTATTACAGACAGAAAAAGGTCATCTCGTTTCCATCTTTTTTAAAGTCCACTTTTTACGCAGTCAGGTTTTTTTGATTTTTTAACTTTAAATCAGAATGCTACATTTTATACTCCGTTGGTTTAGGTAGTTAAATAAAGGTAAACAAAAAAAACCACGTGACAAGAGAGCTGTCAAGTAACCGACTAAACGTAATACCTGTCACTTCAGTTCTCATGCTACGTCACAGTTGTACTCTCAATTTAGCAACGTTTTATTTCGTTGACGTTTAGAGGACCTGTCTTTTTGGGCTCTTTAGAATAGACAGATTACAAAATATTATAGTATTGTTATAAATCGTGTTCAAACAGTTACATCTACGAAAAGTAGAGAATATAATGTTAAAGTTTAACATACAGTAATACTATACGTGAAAATCAAAAATAAATTTAATTAGGTTTTAAGTTACAACGAATTTTTAAACAAGAAAGTGTCATCTATAAAAAAACCCTTTTTATGATTTGTTTACCTTTATTTAACTACCTAAACCGATGGAATATAGTTAGTCAACATTTTTGTTAATATCCCATAGAAACTTGGCAAATTGGAATAAATCCTTGCTAGTCTAGAATACAACGCAAGACTAATGTCTTGCGTTGTATTCAATTGAAATCAATAGAAGGCTATTTTTCGTGGTTCCCATTTGAGAAGGTCTAATCTTTTATTTGGTGAACCTCTGAATGCACGTTTTACGCCTCTATAATTTCGCTCACACATAAAGAAAACAATACCTGCAAAAATACTTGAACAAGTTTTATTCAATTCAATATTTGTTATCTCATCCTACCGAGTGAAAGAGACGGCGCTATCATCTCGTTTTACGGGCAATAAATCAGCCAGTGTTGCACGCTGCATAAAAACAGATGCTGAACCTGAAGACGGATACATAAGAAAGGTGCAGTAGCACAACTTGCAGACAAACTACGTGAGGGATAAACGAGTCAGGTTGGGGTGACGTTACAAAATGATGTTGTGCAGTAACATTATTGAGCCAAGTGGCGTCACAACTGTAACTGGCATTTTTTTCGTATAGCTACTCATAGGGGCTAATTAAATGCACCCTAATGGCAATGTAATGTCGGATTATCTGTCATTTTCTATTTCTTAGCTTACGTTTAGATTTTTTATCAAAGAAGTTCAGACAGAATCCTTGTCATTATCTTTCCGTCTATTATTTTTAAGCTTTGCTTTGGACGGTGATAATTAGGTAATACGGTTGGTGATATAACAGTACCTATTTAATCAAAATCCAATCAGTCCTACAATCAATCGTGTCATCTAATTAAGCATCAGAGGCGAGAACTGTTGCATAATAGTGAACCTTCTGTGCTTTTATTCTCTATGTAAATTCTAACTTGGATAGCAGAAAACAGTGTGATTAAAAAAGTACGTGTGTTCTCTCTCATGAGGTTTGTAGGAACTGTTGCAGTTTGCAGCGTTTAGAGTTAGTTGGTTTTGAACGGGATTATAATAAATATACAGTGAAATACTGAGTGCATCTGAATGTGAATAAGCTACCTATGGTATGAGACTCTTTATCAAGATTCTATTGGTATAATTTAAGCTAAGTCTTATCAGTGCAATGTCTGTTTCACTAAACCGTTTTTTCTGCAGAGTTAACTAGGTGGCTTTATTCCGGTTTTAAAATATTTGTTTTGTGGCAAACACCTGTGTTTGTTTTATTTACATTTATGACATATTTGCATTCTAACATACCATCTTATATTTTCCTAGACTTTTATATCCAGAGATCAGGTGCATCCCAGCTTAAGCTGAGCACAGCACAACAATAACTTCCATTTAGCTTTCCTATTAAAAACGCCAACAAAAAGGACTAAAACGTGAGGCAAATTAAAATTTTACCCAAACTGCACTGTATGGACCATCTTATAAATCCCACAGCTACCTACAGTGTAAAAAAATCCGTACGCTAATAGAATATTCATGGTATGAGTCAATATTGTCCAGGTTTTTTTTTTGGTCATTGTTGTGTTAGTAGGTTTAAGTCGTTAAGTTAACTTTGTGACTTCATCAGTGAACAGTCTGTCATCGTCAGTATAATTGGTTGATGCAATACTTTTATGAAATTTCATTTTATTTCAGCATCTCAAACTCTATTTCCTTACAAATACGAAACCTACGAACTATCTAGCAAATAAAGTTACATACTTAAATCCTTAATACATTGCCTCACAATCTCATATCTTAGTTTCACAGCATAATCGAATCTCATCGACTATCCAGCGAAGAAAGCAGTTAGTTACAATCGCACTGGCATTTTATTTAACATTATCTCACTTACTCTGCTACACTGTGGCGTGAAATTGGAGTTTATGATTGTATTCTGTGCACCCGGCTTCTCGTTTACACAGATGACTTTATATCTACTCTCTCTGAATATTTAAAATATTAACCTGTTATTTCTATACTGATTTCTGAACGATGTGGAGTGGATGTTTCTCCCTTACCTACTCTTTCATCTTTATTTATAAAAGCTTGTAAGCAAGTCAATAAACAGTTTTTATTTAAATAGCTCTATCTACTATTGAGAGTTTCTTGGGGAAGTACTACATACCTACCTATCGGAAAATTGCAGTATCTTAGTTCACTTAATAAAACTAAAGTAAGACAGACTTTCCTGCTGAATTGCGACTTTTTATTCTTAGCTGGGGCTACGGCATACATATTTAATTTCCCCATATATAATAACTTCCCCACTCGTTCGCCCCATAATCATAATAAGAGAAACATCCAACCCTAAAAACTATAATAACAGCTCATAACTTACAACGAATCTCAGCCATAAAATGCAGGCGTTTAAATTTGCATAGAGCAAAGTTGGCGCCCGATAGTTTGCGATACGGGCGTGCAAGGGCGCCGCGACCGTGGCGGAAGAAAACCATCGTATGTTAATATATTGATATCGTCCCTTTGAGAGTACGTCTGCGATCTGGACACGTACGAATAAGTTTAGAAATATGGTTTTTGTGTGAGAAGTTTCGAAAGTCTTTGATGTGTTCAAAATTTTTTGATTAAACTTTTGGTCCTTTGGACACGGCGTTTTATGTGAACACATATTATGTAAAATGGTTCGGCTCTGAACCTGAGCGTTCATTTATAGTTAAAGTAGGTATTTTGTTTTATACATTTAAGCATGTGGTAATCTTAAAACATGTTACTAAAACCTTTTAAATATAAGGTACACCCAAAAAAGGAAAAACAAAATTATATTTAGTTTTCGCCACAGCTTGCTACCCCTCGAAAATTTAAAACAATAATTTCACGAAACATCGTTACGATAATCCATTTACATTTTATAATAAAAACAAAGAACGTCAATAAATATAGTCGCATCTAAATCTTTGTTTTTACCGGTTCCGACCAGATAGATCGACTCCTATCCGGCGCGAACCGGAAAAAACTGAATATTTCTGGAGCAAATTGGTTTCCCTCAATAAGTTCAAGTCCCCTGACAATGGGAATTATTATCATGCCTATCTTGTTATTCCAATTTTGGGGTAATTTATTTTTTTCCAGCGAATCATTGATACGAATAATGCTGAGTATTTTATAATCAACTTTGTGCGTTGTGTTGTATGGGAATTCATAACGATTGTTGTGGACTTGTTCGATTGAAGAGCGTAAATTATTACCTTTTGCCTTCTCCGAAAAGGTTCTTAACTTTCTGATGGGTTTTTCATCTTTGCGCGTTGTGTTGAAATTGAAGTAGAGCATAGCATGCTCTACTTACTTCCTCACCTCTCCTTTGTTATGGTGTTTCCCCTAAAAATATTGGACGATAGGAGTAGAACTGAAAATCCTGGCGTAGTTTAAAAACACTGCTACTGCTTACTATTACTTACTAAAAGCAAAATAATTGCAAAGTTTATTCAAGCAAAGCGCTTTTAGGATCTGGGTAAAAAGAAAGCTAAAATTAAAACGAAGAGTATCAGGTAGCTTACTCCTTTCGGTTTAAAAACACCGGCAATTTCGCACTACCAAATATTAGCATTCAAAACACAAACACAGCCAAAAGCGCGTTTATACTACGGATTATCCCGTAACCGCCTTTATGAAGTAGCGGCCCATACGAAACCGGATAAATCCAGTTCCAACCGGCCGAGTTATGGCGCAATATTCTCTAAGACTGCGGAACCGCGTCCGCTAGTATGCTCTAGCTTGTTTATTGTGTATGGAAGGGATTGCGGGACAATTTAAAACGGCCATAATTCAGTCTTCTAGTTCATAGTCGTCTTCCTAGCCTAGGCTATAGTGTCGTAATATTTGTGGCTGGAAGCCACAGTTACACTTACCAGTTGCGGTTGTATTTTAGACGCAGTAACTGCCTGAGCTCTGAAAACCAGTTTCTATCTATGTAAGATTTCCGCAACCGATGTGTTTTGATTCACGAACTTAAGAACATTGGTCCTTTGAGTCGGGAATTCGTAGTACTGAACCAAACAATTTAGCTTTTCTGGTCTAAGATATTTATTTCTGTACAGAACTTTTAATTACAACTAAACATTCATCTTATAATTAAATCTAGGTCACCTTTAAATTATTGTATGAGAAAAACCCTGTTATCATGTCACCCCCTGAAAACACCCCTGCCGTGGAACAATAACATATAATACATGTCAGTTGTTGTTGTTGTCAAGTTGTTTGTTGTCATGTCTGAACCTGTATTTTTTTTATAATGTTATCCTGTATCTCTTGCATGCAAGTTTTTATTCTTGTATGTGTACAGATGTTTGAGCAAATAAATGTATCTTCTCTTACCTTAGTTTTAGGAGGGAAATTATATCCATAGTTTCTAAACAGCGGGGTAGCTCTATGTAAATTACAACCCCGGTTGTCAATAGCTCACACCATGTTTTTCTCGAGAGTGTTGTATGGAGCAACAAGGGGATTATGGGGGATGCGCAGAACAAACACCTGTGTGTTAGAAACAACATGGTACATAATTATTGATGTACCCTGTACATCAATATTGGGGGACATAGCTGCAAAAGCATTATTTTTAATATGAAAACAGTTTAGGAAAACCTAAGCTCATCAGATAGATCATTCTTCTGATTCTATCTTATCAGTTGCTTTAAATTTATAAAAATGTACTTAGATATTGGCCTAAGCAGGTGCCTAGTGATATACGATAGTTTCCTAGTTATAGTGACATCTAAGTGAGAGGTTCAAAGAGGCAAGCCTGCAACACCTCTCATGATATACTCAACTCTTGCTAGTCAGGAACTCGCTGCCGACTGCCCCAGTTATAAGTGTCGAGTGAGTTTTGATCGTAGAGCGATCAATTTTAAATTTAGTCGTCTAGTGCTGTGTTCTAGTGTAATACCCACAAGAGATATTTCAGATGTGGGACAGCATGGCAACGCATTTGTGATGCTTCTGATGTACATAGGCGATGGTAACCACTTACCATTAGGTGGACCAGCGGCGTCTTTGTCATCCAATAACTTTAAGTAAATAAAACAGCTTATTTTGATTTTGTGCTACTGATGGTACTAAGTGTAGTTACTCTGTGGTTATTATATGACAACACTACTAATGACACTTCATATGAAGAGTCATTAGTCCTTAATGGCTATTTGTCCTGTATAGCCATCTCTTTCTCACACTGAAGTAAGATTTTAATAATATTGTTATAAAAGGTATGGTGGTACGTCTCCATCTCATCTAAGGGTTTATTTATAAACGTTACTTCAGTTAAAGCCACGCTTATAAATGAACCTCCACTATTCATGCGATGAACTTTCACTCTTACCTTACATCACATAGCCTACTCCCTCCTTTTATGTCAGAAATATCCATAGCGTCGAATTTTCTCAAAGAATGCAATGTATTTGTAGTAAATATATTTAATAATCTTTTCCTTAATGAATGTAAACTAAATAATTAGCTAAAGTTTCTCATCCGTAACTATGAAAACTGTACATTTATTGAAACAGACAATATAACGAATGTTATCCAGTACAGAAATAAATTCCCTTCTTATAACCACAAATTCAAAAAGGGTATTGACACTCATAAAACATTACCTCATTATTTCCGGAAAAGGCATGATAACGTAAAACCGAAGAAACGAACAATACCTTATTATTTTCCATTAAGTAATAGAACCTTAAAGATAAACTTCAATGATCTATTACTAACAAATAATATTAACATAGAACCAAGGAAAGGCACAATACCTTATTATTTTAAATCCCATAAAATAACCGTACATAATTTTTTCAGGAATTTTTGATATAATGGGAGAAACAGATAGAGGTCGGTAATTGTCAACGTATGACTTCGAACCTTTTTTTAGTGGCTTTATCAAAGACAGTTTAAGCCTATCAGGAAAGCGGCCCTGTTCTAAGGATAAATTGACAATGTGAGCCAATGGCGATGCTATATGTAGAGATATTTTTTTAACGAGCTCGGTTGTGATGTTATCATACCCAGCCGATTTCGTGTTTTTTAAAGACATTATGATACGATATATTTGAGAGCCGTTAGTGAGTTCTATAAATATACTTTTATCATTTGATTATATTTTATTTATGTTATTTTTATCATTTTTAAGAGTAGAGCATCATTATTATTAGAAATGTCAACAAAGTGATTATTAAATTTATTAGCAATTTTACGCAATAAAGACCATTAAATACTTTTATTTTTATCTAATTAACTTTAATGTCAGGATTAACTAAGGTAATAAATCCAGCATAAGCAAAAATCACGAAAAGTCTTTATTAATGCAACATAAAAAGCAAAGAGTACTTCGTCGATCTACACTACGCATAAGAAAAAAAAATATTTAATCAAGTGCAACCTTTTTTTTTTTGGTGGGAAATTATCAAATAACTTTTCCCGTACTGGGCGGAGCGTGTCAGACTTTAACTGACTAAAACCCACCCGTGTTCCTTCATTTGCCTGTGTGCCAGGGCCACGATATCCCTTTCGGACAAACTCGCAACCCAATTGGCCCTAATGGACCCCGTCAATTCGTGCTGACGTCTCTTTGAGGCGCGCGTGGAACACGACCGTCACCCGGGCCTGGTCCTTATCGGACGGCGAGCTACCCATCGCTCACCGTCCGCAGGCCCGCGCCTACGGTGGCCGGAAATCGGCTTGCGACTCTCGACGCCCGGGGCGTCTCCTGCGGCGACTAGGGGCGTGAGGGCGTGAACCCTGCCTCTCCCTCACGCGCTCCGCCTCCTCCTTTGCGAGCATTACTGCTTCGCAGAAGGAGGTGACGGCCTCCCATACACTCTCGCTCCGAACCATGGCCTGAACCAATGCCGGATGCGAGAGATCGCCGCCGCCGATCGTCAGGACACGGCGGTGCTCCGTCCAAGCCGGGCCGACCTCCACCGTATGCTCCACCGTGTCCTCCGGGCGATCCACACAGTGGTGACACCCGGGCGTTTCCTCCCGCTTTATCCTGAACAGGAACCTCCCGAAACAACCGTGCTGCGTCAGGCGGAAGGTGAGGATGCCGTGGCGCCTCTCTAGCCACTCCTCAAAGAGGGGACTTATCGCCACAATTGTGGCGTGCCCAAATCAATCGCGACCTGCGTCTGTGTTTCCGAACGCATACAACCCTAATCTCTTCAAAGTGAGAGTGAACACGCTTCTTCTGGGTAAGCTCACTCCATCGTCGACTTTGTCTCTGTCACCTCTGACCTAGACTAAGGTCAAGAGCAAGCCCATCCAAAATTAAAAAAAAAAAAAACTATTTAAAAAAAACAATAAATATTTTTATTTAATTTCAATAAGGCAATAAAATATATTTAAAAACTACCTTGATCCCTAGACACTTTTGATGTGTGTATGTGTACTGTACTACGATACCATACAAACAGGAATTCTCCTCTAACGTGCGTCAACTCCGCGACTTGCACCAAGCATGCACGTACACAAATCCTTTACCGCACACACGCAGATATCTTAAACTAGCTACATCTTATCTCAGCCGCACTTGCATATATTGTTCTAATCCTGCTTTGCTTGGAATAGTTATGTGGACGAGTTGCTGAATTTTGCAGTGAAATGGCGTTGTTTTAATTTATTTGAGCGTAGTTGGCGCAGTTAAGTTTGACGAATATGAATTAGAACACAGTGGGATTAACTGACTAAAGTATTCGATTTTTATTATATGTAGGTTTTACTAATGGGAACTGAACACCCAGATACTCTGAAATATTTTATTCCGAATTTCAATGTTCCGATTTTCAAAAGTCCGAATTTCATAATACCTAAGAGTTACAATGTCTATTATTAAAAATCACGAAATTTATTTTACCGAAAGTCGTAAATGTGATTTGTTTGTTTTCCGATTTTCACACGTTCGAAGAATCAGATGCTTGATGGATTTTCGGTCCAAAAACGACATTCCGATTTTCAATACTTCCAATAAACTGCTAAAATTAGGATTCTGATTCCATTAGTATAATATTCAGTTACGCATTTATAAATTTAAAATCTATAAGTAACGTTTAATGTAATTAAAAACGTCTACTTTGTTATTAATATCAGAACAACAGTTATTGTATTATATATTTGTACGCCGATCAGGTAAAACATGATTGTGATCGATTCTACAATGTACTTAACATCGTACATGCTTTGTGCGTGCATACTCATGTTTCGGACAAATAAATGATCTAACTATCTATCTAATATTTGTGAATTTATATTATTTTATTTTTTTGTGTTTTCTTATTCTCCTTACATACATGTATACCTGCGTCAGGTACCATCTACTGTCATTGAATCCTTTGGGTTTGGGTAGAACAGTGGTCATTCATTAACGCCAGATCCCCTCTATTGTTGGTGAATCACTTGGGCTAGGTTAGGTTAAACTCTGCCGGGAGGCGCTGGCAGAGTGTGCCGCTTGGGAAGAGCCTCGCCGTGCCCTCATCTCAGGAGTAGGCAGTGATCTGTCGCTGCCGGCCATGGTTCAGTCGATGGCCGGCAGCGAGGAGTCCTGGGACGCGGTGGTATCCTTCTGCGAAACAGTCGTGTCGCAGAAGGAGGCTGCGGAAAGGGAGTGGGAGATCTCATCCGCTCACCCGGCCCGCAGCAGGCGCACTGGGCGTCGGCAGAGGGCAGATAATGCCCTCTTCCAGCCCCCCTAAATGGGTCCAGAGACGGCGGACTTGGGGACGTCCGCCGCCCCCTATCATACAGGACCCGAGGTGGCGGCACAAGTGTTCCACGCGCACCTCTTTCAGACTTGAGGTGGCCCGCAGTGACGGGCCGGGTCGGTGATCGTGGAAGTTGCACTAGATCCCAAGATCCCCGAGGTTTCTAGTCAGTAAGAGTCTGACAAACCCGTCCGCTCGCCTCAGGGCGATGGACATTCATGAGGATTTTTCACCCCGGAATCAAAGCACTAGATCCCCTTTATTGTTGGTGAATCATTT
Organism: Tiliacea citrago; assembly: GCA_963921375.1. Lineage (NCBI taxonomy): Eukaryota > Metazoa > Arthropoda > Insecta > Lepidoptera > Noctuidae > Tiliacea > Tiliacea citrago. The sequence continues at coordinate 29,435,721 of OY992782.1, forward strand.
GGGTTAGGTTAGTTTAGAACAGAGGCCATTAACGCCAGAATTATTATTAGTCGGTACTTTAATAATCGGATTTCGTATTTTTTATGTTTCGGATTTTGTTATTCGATCTATTGAAACTCTGTATTTTGAGAACAGTAATTATAAACGTTAGGAATATTGAAATTTTGGAACTATAAAATTTATGATCTTGAATTATTCATCTTATGATGAATGATAAATCGGAGTTGTTCTGTTAGGAATTTTGAACCATTCGGAATTATGAAAATCGGTATTTTGAAATTCGTATTTGTGACTGACGGAATAAAGTTTTTTGTATTTATGTAGTGTACCCAGTATTGATAGGTTCTCAGTTATTTCCATGATACCTGTAGGTAATATTGTTTGGTTTTTCTCACTCTTTTTTTTTGTATTTTGCTACCGCCATGAAACACTCGAAGGGGAAAAGTAATTCTGCGAACAAGTCTCTTACAAAACCTATAAAGTTTCCAAAAAACTACACTATAAGAAAGTCGTTAGTAGAACTGTAATTACTTAAGATAAAAAAAAATACAACCAAGACAATAACACACACTAACCCAAAGGGAAACAACAGTTAAAAAATATTTCATCGCACCAGACATCTTTGAAAAACTTCACAAGTATTCGAACAAATTCACCCCTAACTTCGGGTTATTGCTGTATAAAACATACATGTGTCTTCCCCCGGCTGCACGTGGCTTTATAAAATATTTAAATCGGTGTGGAAACAAGAAATCTCATTAATATCTGAGTAGTGCAGGTAGAAGTGGAATTGTGGGCCGGTTTCATAAGGAAAGAATGAGAGCTGTTCATTGTATGTGTAAGTGGGTGAATGTACCGCCAAATTGGTGGTAGATGTTTGTTATTGGGTGAAAAATTGGTGTAAAGTTTGGGTCGAATTTTTTTAGTAGGTAGTTAAAGATGGAGTGGTTTCTTGGGAAATATTAAACTAAAAGTAATAGAATTGAGTACGTTTGGTTTGAGCTGAATGTGTATGAATGTGAAACACTTTGCTTATTTTCTACTTAAAGTAAATTATTAAGAAGTTCCGAGACATTTCTGAGTGACTTCAGACGTAATAACAATACAAGTTCTATGTCTTGTAGTTATGAGTCTCGCAAGTGTTATTGTTTTATAAATATTCTATAAATGTATCTTTTTGAGCTTTCATAGAAAGGCGACGTGTTGTTTTAATAATTATATTACATAACAAGCCGTGTGTCCAATGGGATTTCCCCAATGGGAACGGGATGAATTTTCAACAAAAAAATCTAACTGCTTACCTTCTTTGTATTAGGAACTCTTGTGCAAAATTTCCTGCTTCTAAACCCAGTGGTTGGCTGTCTTTCAGTGAATATAAGATTTTGTACAGTACATAAATTAATATTCAATGGAAATTGACCCCATACAATGAAAATCCTATACTCATAAATGGGCTACAAAATTTGCTTTTCTTTTTATCACCAACCACATACTTCCTCATTGAATCCTGAAATAAATTCATACCAACGCTGCCATTCAAGACAATACTGAATGCAATTTTCTTATGCACATAAGGTTTATCTCCCCTCACTTGTCCGTCGGTTATGCTCGTAAATTCGTAATAGACGTGACCATACGTTAGATTAAATATTTGACATGTATTAAAATGGTACTGGGAGCTCGGATGTGGGATGTAGGAAGTGGCGGATACAGGGGATGGGTTCGATGTAGGAAGTGGCGGATACAGGGGATGGGTTCGATGTAGGAAGTGGCGGATACAGGGGATGGGTTCGATGTAGGAAGTGGCGGATACAGGGGATGGGTTCGCGAATTGCTTATGCATGACTTTAAAGTTCAGCTCTAAGTTATTGTCTGACGGTAAGTTAACGATGACACTAACATGGCGGTTGACGTTGATACAAACTCAGCATGCATGGGGTTTCAGAAAAGGGTATAATATTGTATGGTTTTAGCCTTTACACCCAATTTGCTAGTGAGCCTATGTTGCTTACATTGTATTCTTTTGTATTATTCTTAACTTACTAATAAAGTTATTACAATGTCATTAACTACTAGGTTTTAAATACTGGGTGATTTTTTTTTGTCGAGTTCCATGCTAACACCGAAAAGAAGAATAGAACATAATGATAAGTAGTTAAATGAAAAAAGCGCACGAACTCGACAAAAAAAAAAAAATAATTTGACCCAAAAAAGTTAACAATGCCGTGATAATTTTCACAATGCTACGAAACGTCTACGAAAACGCGTAGCCGAAAATATGCTACGAAACAGATGTCTACGACACTCCGCAGCCGCGAGCGGTTTTCTTAAACGCTCGTACTTAAAAAGATGTCAGAATTGTACGGAACTTGAGTAATTCCGACGGATTTTTACGTCCGGTAAGTTTCGGTATCGTAAAGTCGGTCCGGATTTTACGTGCCTAATTTCGTGTCATTTTTCCTCTAATATATTTTATAGTGGGTTGTTAAACTGTAATAAAGAATGGAGAATGTGTTCCGTGGTGGATAAAGTTAGATTGTACGTGGAATACGTTCTACATGTGTGTGGGCGGGCGCTGGCTATTATTTTAAAGTTTTATACAGTAAAAGAGTTACGAACATGAATGACTTGCTAGATGAACCAGTTAAATTTGTTGTTTATTTAATTTTGGAACTACAGAGTATTTAGGGGATCTAATCCGTAATTTTTGACGTTCAAAAAGTGCAGATGCTCAGCCTGATTTCAATAACTGTTTTTTTATTTGATCAACAAAATAAGGTAAACCAGAGTATCACTTTACACATTTATAATAATTTTCTCTCTCTTCAGCGGTGATGATCGCCAACATTATCTACCGATTTCAATTTCCAACTTAAATTGAATTAAAATATCTACGCAACATTTAAATTATCATTTATTCAAAGTTAACCCAACTTCCTACAGACCTATTTTTCTTCAATCAACTGTGTGGATTGATAACAGTCTTGGCTGAGTTTCGATCTGCAGGAGCTAAGCCAAACAAAATTTGTATCGGAGCCAATAAGGCGCCACAGAGTGCCTGAGAAAACAGTGTTAAGACCTCCGGGAGGGGCAGGGAACCAGCGGGGTTATAGGAGGAAGCGATTAAGATGAGTAAATTTTATTGTGGTGAGCCAAAGATTTGTACGTCAAACTAAATAGTATTGTGGTTAAGTGCTGACTTTTAGAGTTATAATTCCCAGGGTCAAAAAATTACGTTTAGAAAAGTAAGTAGGTACTGTAAATTTTTCTTGACACACTATTTGGTCGTAAAAATTCATGAAATATCTACTTAATAATATTTAGTGGACCTAGTTTATATTGAAGGCATTCTATTTAAAAACAAAAAATATAGGTACATTTCTCTCCAAAACTCGGTCGTATTTCGTGGGTCAACGCTGCCCCTATATACATACCCACTGTTGACTTTCAGAGTATTATGAATAACGTTTCAAAGCAGCTTTTCTTATTATGTGATGTGTCTGACTTCCACTCCTGTATATATGGGCATCGATACTTTGAGTGGGTACTTAAGTTCCTTACAACATGAGCATGACACAAAGTCGAAAAGAGAAGTGTCTCTACATTTTTATTCGCAGTAAAAAGCAAAGTTGCATTATCGTTACAATGACAAAAATCAATCTGCCTGGCCTTTTCGCAACTATGTTGGGGTCGGCTTTCAGTCTAACCGGATGCAGCTGAATACCAGTATTTTACATGGAGCGACTGCCCTGCCTCTGACCTCCACAACCTCATTACAAGTTGCAACATTGACACTGACCATTCAAACTGTGGAAACAAAGAAGCCAAACAAACATTAATTCATAAGATCAAGCCTGTATTCCCCGAAGAGTTAGGCACATTTCGCCAGCTACGTTTAAGTCTCATGTAATATGGGGCGAGCCTATTGCCATCAATCGAGGACTGAGCCAGACTCCATGCTGCTACAGAGAAATTTCTTATAAAACCCAATGAAACTTAGCACGACCCGAGAGTCGAACCCCTGACCACATACACACTATACAAAGCAGTACGTTTGCAACCAATAGACCAACGAGGCATAACAAAATTGGAGTTTCAACAGAATTACCCGCAGCTACTGCTGATTTGTATTTAACAAGCAACGACCGCCATCACACTACCGCAACACGACTACTTTCGGAAAATGGTGTTCTAAGGCAAGAGGAGTAGCTAAACATGGCTTTGAGTGCCTATACCAACCGTTATATGACCTTTCACGCACATTACCTCCTTACAAAAAAGATCTCGAGACTTTCTTGCGATGTAGTACATTATCTAAATTGCAATAACATTACACTTCGATGGCTTTGAAGATACAATCTCAATTCCGGTCAGGTGCAAGCCGTATCACGAGCTGGGTTCTGTACATAACGCCATAGTATAATGACTTCAGGCCTCGATTTTATTACTAGGGTACCAACTTACATATTAAGTAGTATATGGTTATGAGAATCGGTTGTAATCTCGGGAACGGCTCTTCAAAAAGTGATTTGAAATTCAAAGAGGATGTGCCCATTTTATTGGACATGATATTTTGTATTGATATTTCGCGCATTGACTTCCGTTAATATTGTATGAACCATGAGATAATTTCAAAAAGATGGCCCGGTAACATTTAGACTGGGGTAAAATCGTTTAAAGAAAACAGGTCGCCAAAATTGCATACAGAAACACAGTAATATTTGAAACCGAACTACTTCGTATACCACATGAATATAATCGCAGTAAACCCTTATTTATTTATCTATACTAATAGTATAAAGAGGAAATATTAGATTTTTTGATTGTTACTTTGTAATGGATAAACTCAAATACTGCTCTACCAATTTTAACATTATTTCACCTATAAAAAGCTACATTATCAGCGAGTAACATGGGCTGTATTTTATTTTCGAACGATTAGAGGTCCCTGCGAAAATTTCAATAATGTACACAAAAATTTGCCTATAAAAGTTTATGGCGTAGGCTCGTGCGCTGCAAACATTTCTGATAATACATTCATTAGTTTACTACGAATTTATAGTACTCATCAATACCCACAAAAATAACCGATAGACTATATGTGTAATTATTATAGTTAAGTCACAATAACCGTTTTTCGTTCAAATTAGTCAATTAAAACACGGGTAGTATAGAAAGACTATAACATTTTATATCATGATATTAATTCACGATACAATAAGTCACAAGAAAAATGCGGCGGAGTAAGCGAACAGCCCTACGATAAGTCTATAGTTACCTACACATTGAATTTTTGTAAACTAGAAAGAATTGAATAGTAGTTTGTCATAATACAATAAATAAAAAGATCGCAACCATTCGTTTTCGAAAACTATCTTTTAAATGGGACGGAGAAGTGTGAACTTTGTAGGCGAAGATACGAAATGTACGCAGACGAAGTCACGGGCGAAGTGCTGGTATTTAATATACAAGTAACCATGGACTCAAATGTGTTATTAAAAATATTTCTTAACAACTATATTAGTAAAATTAACCTACACAGTTAATCTAATACTGCCCCACATGAAAATCCCTGCTACAAGCTCAACACCGATGTAGAAAGCTTGCCGCAGTGATTCACACACAAGCAGTCCAGTCTGCTCGCATATAATGTTGGGGCACACACTGCAGTATAATGTTGGGGCTGGCCCGTATCCGCTATACCACAGAGGCGCATCTTTTTCTCATCGTATCGTAGAAGCAATCGACACGAGCATGCGCTTCAGAAGCGGAAAAATATTAAATGCAAAGGGCGGTGTAAGACTTTTGAGTGTAATCTACCCACAGGCTGCACGTGTAAAATTAAGTGAGGCTGAGTGCGGTGTTGGACCCTCCCGCGACGTCTGAAAGGGGCGCGCGTAGAACACTACGCGCCGCCACCTCGGGTCCAGTGTGATAGGGGGCGGCGGACGTCCCCGAGGCCGCCGTCCCTGGACTCATTTAGGGGGGCCGGAAGAGGGCATTATCTGCCCTCTGCCGACGCCCAGTGCGCCTGCTGCGGGCTGGGTGAGTGGAAGAGATTTCCCGCTCCCTTTCCGCTGCCTCCTTCTGCGACACGACTGTTTCGCAGAAGGATACCACCGCGTCCCAGGACTCCTCGCTGCCGACCATTGACTCGACCACGGCCGGCAGCGACATCTTTTAACTACCTTAGAACAACGTGCAAACCTGCGAGCGAACATATTAGCTCTCACCGCTAGCTTCTTTCGCTTTCAATATCATCATCATCTCTGAAGTCAGCGGTCAAAAGGTTCCCAAGTATTTCACCTTTATAGCCTCACAAGCGATATTCCGTTCAACTTGACCGGAGGCATAGGATCAGAACTTCGACCGCTGACAACAAAAACCATGGCTTTGAGTGAAATTGTAGACCAGTCCATGATTCTTTACAGATGGCCACCTAAGACCACAAACCGAGGTGCTCAGCAGCGCCATATCCTCGGCGTAACTAATGTTGTTTACACATACTTCGTCAATGTAACAGGCATCTCACTCCCTGCTGAGCACCTCGATCAGCCCATTGACATACAGATTGAAGAGCGTGGGTGAAGTCAACCCCCTAGCCTCACGCCGCATTCCAATCTATACGAGTTTGAAAAAGCTCCGGCCCAGCGTACCTGATTGATTAAATAATTTAACAATCACAGTAGACCACAAAACATAAACTACACGAATTTTTCATGACCACCCTCTGTGCTTACCCCGCTTGTGTAAGCCAATTACATAGTACAAATATTTGCTAATTATTTGATTGAGTTGAGTTTCCGCTCCCTTCATAGTATATACGAGGGCCCAGTTTTTTAACTGTATTATATAAACAGCGGGAAAAAGAGGCCTTAATAAATGATTAATTTTAACAAGACGTTAGCAATGAACACACAAGAAAACACATTTCATATTTATCGTCTTTCCGATTTTGAGATGAAAAGAAAATGTAATTTGTATTTATATCAACCGTTGTCATCTACGGAGTATATTTCAACCAAGGAAAAGGTAGGATGTCAGGTATATTCTTATTAAAAATAATGGGGTTATTATTAAGCTCTTTGTTAAGAAGTCTTTTAACAATATTCCTAAAATTAATATATGAGCCTTTCCCTGGTGCACACACAGTAGATTTAATTTATTTATTAAAGACTTGTTAACTAAGCTATAACGAAGGAACGTTAGTTAAATACTATATAAATAATTTATCATTCATACTGAGACAAATACCTTATGTTATTCCAAATAAACGAAAAGTCGAAGTTTTGTCTTTTAACGCGCTATGTAGCGCTATAAAGATAAGAAAGAACATAAGAGTGTTTTTATCATTTCCACTTCACACAAAAAAGTGAAGAATAAAAACAGCCTTAAAAATATTCCCATTAAGAAACGATAAATACAATCATTGCCAGCAGCACTCAGGCCGGGCAGTATTCCCGCAGATCCACAAATGAAGATAGATGGGCCGCTGGTAATTCTACTAAACAATGTAATTAGCAACAGCCGAGATAAATATGTATGTACAGAGCGGCTGTCTATACATTTATATTAGGTGGATATATTTGAAGAGTTGAATGTGTAGTGAAACTAGGCTGATGTCTGTGACTATTACAGTCTAGCGTTCAAGTGATAAATGATATTTATTTCTGTAACTAGGTTTAACAAAGTTACAAACTTTGAAAATCATTTTTATTTTGATTGTAGGTGGTTTCTATCCGAATACTCTAAGAAGAAACACTGAAATAAACCCAGTCTCTTTTAAAGTCCGGACATAATCTTGGGCAGATCATGTAAGGACCATGTAAAGTCTGAGATGGTCTTCTGAGAAAAGAGACATACTGATTAATTTGAGTGGACCCGTTCATTACAGGGGACACTTTCAGCGGTAAGTTATTTCACCATAAGATTATTAAGATAGGAGATTAATATTGTTCATACTTTATCTAAAACTAAAACATTATTGCTCAATCAAGTTTATAGTACAACCAGTTTCTAAAAACAGCGAACCTAGGACACCTCCCTGCGGCACACCTCATAACCCCATCTCCTGCAACCCCTTCCATCAAAAAGTAATTCTGAGTGGCAGGCCCGTAATTAAGCAATCGCCCAGAACTTTACTTAATGGCGATCAATTTAAACTGGAAAATTTCACGTTGAAACAGTGATTTATCCGACGGCCGACACATTAAAACTTTGGTAAAGTGTTTAATTTTTAGTCTTTAATGTTATTATTTAATTTCCCGACCACCTGTTGTTTGGTAGTATTTTGTTCAGGTTTGAGAGCTGTATGGAATATTTCGGGTTCGTTGTTGTGGTTTTGGGGCTCATGATCGCCTGTGGGGTTAGATGTTGTGTAATGGATGTGATTAGTAGGATAATTAGGAGCGTAATGATTGTAATAAATCTGTAAATCCGGCCACTACTGTTTTGGTGCAAATAAAGTGCCCTACGAGTATCTTGTTTCCTTTTACCATAGCAGTATTCACAGATACTTAAACAAGAACATATATTTTAAACTTTATACCAAAAATTTGTAGAAAATAAGTGTGACTACTTTTCTGAAGCTTGCCGTCGCAAAGAGCATAGAAAATGCCCGTGATTGAAATAAATATGACGACGCAGCAAGTGGCGCCGTCCAGTCTTATTACAAAATGTCTGGAATCACCGAAAACGCGGGATAAGAGTGACACTGGCTGCTGACTGTCACTCTAGGAGAGCGTCGCATCGATGGTTGCGTGGTGGATGTCTTCTGATGACAGAAGATGTCAGGGGGAGGCGCTGTCGTACCACGTCCACGACGAACTGCTATATTCCAGCATAATCCTGATGATATTAAAGCTGTTGAACCACCATTACGATGATCACTTCTGGCAAAGGCTATCCTGCGCCGCTAAATATGTATGATCACCTACGAGTAGCTTAATTAACTCCTTACAATATTATCGTATTCATTATTTATATGTATAACATAGAGACATGTGAGAAACCCAACAGATGGCAAACTAACCCCTTAATTCCAATTTCTCACAAAAGAAATAACATTCCACTTTAATTTCAACAAACTCGCAACTTCTATGATGAATAACAAAATAGTTTACGTTTAAACGACAAACAGCCCTAAGCTATATTTAAAAAACCGCCCAAGTGCGAGTCTGACTCGCGCACCAAGGGTTCCGTACCATTATCTATAAAAATGGCAAAAAAATCACGTTTGTTGTATGGGAGCCTTTAAATATTTGTTTTATTTTAATTTAATTATTTATTTTTCATTTGAATATATAACTGAATATTCTGTCAATATTTCAAACATCTACATGTTGCCGTTGTCAATATCAAGCAAAAACGAGCAAAAAAATCACGTTTCTTGTATGGGAGCCCCTTAAATATTTACGTTATTCTGGTTTTTAGTATTTGTTGCTATAGCGGCAGCAGAAATACTCGTACATCATCTGTGAAAATTTCAACTGTCTAACTATCACGACAGACAGGCAGATGGGCGGCGGAGCCTTAGTAATAGGGTTCCCGTTTTACCCTTTGAGTACGGAATCCTAAAACATGAAATGTTCCATCGGAATACAAAAGTAACTAACATACCACTTACAATGTCCTTCTTTGAAGTTAAAGATAAATAAGTGTATATCTTGAGGCTTCGGGGAGTGACGCTTTAAGTCTAAGGCAAATAATTTAAACGCATCAAGACCCTCTGGGGGTGGACACGACTATTTGTAATGCAATGCAAATGTTTTAGGGATGTTGTACGGCGGCTTAGGGTGCACAGCTCGAGTACTTAAAACTATTCTTTCTTCTGTCTGTCCGTCTGTCACCAGGCTGTATCTCATGAACCGTGATAGTTAGATAGTTGAAATTTTCACAGATGATGTATTTCTGTTGCCGCTATAGCAACAAATACTAAACCCAGAATAAAATAAATATTTAAGGGATTTTTTGCCGTTTTTATAGATAATGGTACGGAACTCTTCGTGAGTCTGCGCGAGTCAGACTCGCACTTGGCCGGTTTTTTTCTGTCTTTTTGTTGATTTCAGTTTCAAATTAAAGATGATAAAGTTTTAACCACAGTTTTATGATTATTGATATAGTGTGACCTAACACGGCCAGGTTCATTATTTATATTAGTCATGTGAATTTCACTCCTGAGAGTCATGTATAAGCAACATAGATGTACCATCAATACGAAAAGAAGGAAAACTACGGCTTGCACCATAATTGGTCGAATGTGTAAGAGGGGCGAGTCGTTAAACTTGTGACATGGCGGGCTAAAGACATACACCCCCGCTCGTCAAACATGAGAAGTATTCACTCAAAATATTGCACCACGGTACAGAAAAGGAGATAAAAAAAAAATTAAGTATACTATGAATAAAAACGAATTAGTATCAGAGCAGATGATAAAGAAAATAAACACATATCGGATTAGTCAGATAACTTTAAGACCTTTGATTTGAAACATGGATTCTCTAGGCGAACTTATTGGTGAATTAAGTCTAATCAATCACTGTAGTTACATGCACATGATTACCTGATATCCTGCCAACTTTCTATTTCTCCCAAAGGTACAAAAAAGTAAACAGGTAGCATCAACTTTTGTGTCGTATCATATTTGCAACGTCGCGGTGTGCAACAAGACGGCAAGTCGCATATCGAGTTAGGGACTGAATGAATACTTTATCATACATTTATGTTTTATGAATATTTTCCTGCGGTTTGTGTACTTGGAATAGCTGTAATACTGACAGGACGACAAGTGTTCTTTTAAGTAAAGAGATGAAAACGGTATTTTTTGTTCAGAACGTTTGTTTATTTGCATTGGGTATTGACAATGTACTTAAGTACTTTGGAGACCCAAAGAGTAAATGGACTTTAAGTGGGCAGGCTCTATGAGCGACGAAACTATTACAACTTTGGACAATTTACCTGCTTACCAACATTGCTGATTGGCTTAGCTTTCGTGTTTATTTCTTGTTGGCTCCAATAATTTATAGAGGGTCCGTAAAGCATTGTAATTCCTGTAAAATCTGAAATTTGATTCAACCAAAAACTAAACTCGAAAACCTTGAAAAGGAACCATCTCAGGCAAGGCACAATATAAAACAGATAATAAAGTGAGTGGACACACATGCACCAAACCACACAACGCATGTGTATTATTATTTTGCATTGTTTCTGTTACATAATTGAAACTAAACTTAATAGAGTTTTCCTTCATTGGTATTCTTATAAATATTAGTTTCCGTGCAATGCGAGTTGTTAGGAAAGCATTTTTGTGTCAAATGAGGTTTGTATGTTTAATTTAACTAGATTTTATACGTTTTTTAGACATATAAAAACTCTGACTTTGTAGATAAGATAGATAAAGTCTTTATTTGGCCTTAAACATGGTATAAAGTTCTTACAGTCTAGTTTTGATATATTGTTCAAATGTAGCTATACAGAATACTGTATCAATGTCATGAAAAATTATTAATACACAAAAAGCCATTCGGATCATATATCACGAACATTTTCCCTGTAAGTACATGACATATTTTTTAAAATTTAAGTTAAATAACTCTTTAATGTCATAAAAAATATGTCCATTTAGCCATTTATATAGTTTGTTTTTAAATGAGTTAGTATTTTTTAATAATTTTAGTTATTTTGGTATTTTATTGTATATACGTACCTACACACATCATAAGGCAGCTCGTATCATGGTTGGCTGACTTAAGATTATCCTTTAATACAAGTTTGTTTGGATCACTTGTAGGTCGAAAGATTACTTCATACGCTTTTTTGAACAATCCCATAACACTGTACACAAATTTATAGATTACATATAAATATGTAAAGTGAGGGAAGTGGTATTATTTAAAAAACGGTTTGCAGGACTCATCAGAACGGAGTCCACAAATGGCCCTGATGCATTTTTTTGTGCAATAAATGCTCTATCCTTATCCGTACCGCATACTCCTTATACATATAAGCCCGTAACATAAAGTGGATTCTATATAATATATATACGTGGTATGTAGTCATTGCTGTTTTTCTATTTGTCATATTCTTTACTTGTCTGAGAGCATAAGCAAATTTATTGATCCTATTGCACAAATTATCTAGATGTACTTTCCAATTTAAATCTAGATCTATGAGTACACCCAAAGAATTTGGATAGTGTAACTTCTTTTAGTCTATTAATATTGATAGACTAAAATTGTATGTTGCATGTTTAGATTTATTAAATTGTATAAAATTAGATTTTACTATAAATATCTTGGAAGGTTTAAGCGGCTCACGCCAGTAAAGCTCCCGTCGGCATGTTTTTTCCGACATCTTCAACAATAATCGTCATGTTTCAGCCAATTTACACAAAACCTTAATGAATTATACACCTTTTCTAGTACTCAAACCTCAGTTGGTCCACTAGAGGTTTTTGATCCTTAGAAGAAAAAGGATCGATTGGCATTAAAAAAAAGATTTTGTGAAAGTCACTCATTTTCCAGCTGACTGCACATTTTTTCAAAATCTGTGAACGCAGATCAAAATTTCTCAAAAAGTTAAGGACAGTCTCTTAAGACAGTTTTCCTGTAGCTACAACGGTTAAGGTAGCTGCCCGTAGTGCCCCATCTCAAAAATCCAACCTGTATAAACAATAATTCAGTGATGCAGGTTTTAGTTATTTTTGTGCCAATTCGATAATAGCCTTTGGCGTTAGTATTATATAAATCCATTATCTCCTCTTTAACTTTAACTTCAGTCATGAAACTAAGAAATTTGGAACATGGAATTGACACCTTATTAGAGTCATCATGTAAATTGTTCAATTTATTTATTTATTCTTCAGAAAGCTTACATTTTATCATCTGTGACGGTCAGTTATGTACAATAGAGCTTACAATTACTATTTACAAGCTTCCATAAATTAATAATTATGTACATAAATAAAAAAAGAAAAGAAACACAAAAAATAAAATTACAAAAAGCAGAATCTTCTTATAGACAACTTAACAAATTCTTGTTCAACAAAACAAAAAAAAAATCCTTTAAACAAAAAATAACATAACAAATTTTTATCTATTAATATTTTTAACTTTAAAACAAAACATAACATAACAAAAATGTTAAAGTTTTTGTCGAGTCAATAAAATAATTATTAAAATAATTCGCTATGTTAGTCGGGTTCGTTAGTATCTGCTCATCTAATTGTAATTCAGAAATTTATTCCCAATTTCGTGATTTCGTGATTACTGTCCACGTTGCTTTACAGTTGTTATAGCTTTTTTAAATTAAATTAATATTAGTATTCATTTTTGACTTAATAGTGCACCAGTATATTTTAATATTAAGATTTCTAACTGAACAGGCAGCTGTGCTGCTGGGGAGTTTGTTGCGCCACTTCTTCTTCCCAGCTAAAGCACTGGGAAGTGGTGAAGGGTGGGCGTTTTTGGGGGACTGTCTTATGTAATTTTTGAAGTTCGAAAAGTGCTGATTTTCAGCCTAGTTTGAATAAATGACTTTTGATTTTTTTTTAATATTTTGTTTTGTACAATATAGTTTTATTTTTGTAGTAAAGGTATCGTAAAGATCGTTTAGTTTTGCAACTATGTCTTAAACCCTTACCTATACATTTTTGTTTGTATGTGTTAGAGTTATTAATCTTTATTTTTATTTTTGGGAAGCATAAGATAAATAACATATATAATAAGTCATGAAAATTAAAACCCTTATTTGGGTCAGTTTCTAGGTGTAGGAACTTCTGACAAACTCTGACACCACCGAACTCTGACTCTGACTGTGACTCTCTATTCTGATAAACTTGTGAGACATTCTTTGATTTTTTAAATATCTTTGTTACAACAGTCTTTCTTATAAATGTAGTTTGATTTGTACTTCGAATTTTGCTCTTTTACTGGAATGTATAATAATTGGGCAGTGTCGTGGTCAAATAAATAAGGAGGCAAAACATCTGTTGAATTTGTTTTTATGTTACTTAGTATGTGGTCTATACAAGCGTCTTTACGAGTGGGCATATGAACTAAACAATATAAGGAATATTATATTTAACAGAATATAACATTTACTATCGCGACGCAACAGAATCGAGGCAAACATGCCGCGATTCTGTTTCAATTCAGCTGCATTAATCCACACAACCGCGGCGCATGCGAATATTATTCAATAACCTAAATATCTAATGCGAAACCGCGGCTTCACCCAAACCACATTCAAATTAGATGATAATACCAAATATGAATACATTATTTTGAATATCAAAATTCAAAACAGTTTGACGCGTATTAATTAACGAGGCGTCCGCGTTATCGCAGTCCGTTGGGCCTGACGCCCCGCGACCCCGCGTGTTGTACAGGAGCCTGCACTTATATTATTTGTCAAGTTAACGTTATCAGTGAGATAAGGATGTTTAGTTTTGGGAATTATGTGAGCAACTACTACTGAGTTGAGCTGCACGATTACTGACAAATGCGTACACTGACTGGATATGTCCACTCAATCTGTGTGGTTCTTTCCTCAAGAAACCATTTCAGACACCAATCTACATGGTCTTCACATGATCTGACCAAGATTATGTCTGGACTTTAAAAGAGCCTGTGACCTCTAAGTTTGTTATGGCCTTTCTTGTCAGAGTAGTCAGATAGGAAACGCCGACCTCATCTATTGTTTTTAATATGATTGACGTGTAAATTGTTTGTACAAACCTACTAACAGAAATAAAATCACTTCATTTCAACTAAACAGGAGTTATATAAGCACAATAGGGATACAGATATTATAGTTCACAATGTATTCCTGTCCATCCGATTTGAACCTTCTGTCCACCTTAATGTCATAAATACTTGTCATGCTATTTACTTACGCGCTTAGGACCATTGTCTATTCTTTAACTTGCTCTTAAGCGCGTGCGACTGCAGCGACATTAAAAATTAATTCTATAATCTTATGAATGCAGGATCTCACCAAAACAAAATCAACAAAAAATTTGTGGGTGTCGATTCTGTTAAACATGGCTACCAATTTTGCAAGATTCGGTGCTACACATTGTTTCCAAAATTGGCAACATAAAATCTTTTAACTAACCAGAAAATTGCCAGCTCCCGCTCTATCGATGCTTATCTCCAAACCGTATTGTCCGCGAGGCAGCAGCTCGGCTAATTTCCGATTAATCTGTCCATTATTTAACCTCTGTTTAGCGAGTGTTGGATTAGGTGCAATCAACCGTTGTTATTGCCCACCATTTAGTTGTCGTTATGTAGGAAATGTCCGGTTTAGTGATTTCATTAATAATTTTGTTGGTGTTCGGTCATTGATTTGAACGTGAATATTAAATATGCGTGACGTAACATACGCTGTACATGAAAATACTACATCACTGTGATAATATCGGGGTATATTTAAAACAGTCGCTAAAAGTTAAGTAATAATAATAAATAAATAATAGTTCAACAAGCCGTGTTGTGCCGGACGTAAAGAATAGCACCACCTCATTTCATTTGATAATAAACCTTATTATTTTTAACGTTGACCATCTTATGCATAAATATTATTGTAGTGAATTTATTCGCGTTTGACTACTCTGGTTATACAAATTTAAGATTATTAGTTGAATCTAGAGTCTGCTGGTCAGCCATCCTTTACTAAATTAGTTAGTTGACAGACCCTTGTGTCCCCAAAATAAATTATCCCACTCATCCCCTCTTAGACCCGAAAATCAAAAATGCAACCGCCTCCCTTGTCATCCCATTTGAGACCCTCTTGATATGTTAAGACTATCAAAATTTGCATACTTATAGAGTTGCGTGCAGCGGAGTGCAGCTGACATGTTCCCACTCAGATTCTATTGCTCCTTTTATCGCTGCGAGGTGAAACGGGGAACATGTAGTGGGTTGCAAAAAAATAAACGTTGTAGTGATGTATTTTGTAAAAGAGCTTTCTTTTGCCATAAAGCGTTTGGACCCTATCTGATTTGGCATTGTATGAAATGCCTGATTTTCCAAACTGGATTCTCTGAGATTCTTTGGCTGAAAATCTATTAATTTCGGAAGTTGTTGTCTTTGGATCTGTTTTTTAGTTTTTTGCCACCGACTTCCGAAATTAAAGTTATTATTCACTTTTTAATGTTTTTTTTTATAAAAAAAAATACTTTTCGTGGGTCTGTTTATAATTTATCTGAGTGACAATAGCTCAATGTCAACTACTCATCACCTTTTACAAAATATTGCTTTTCCCGATGCTGGGACGTTAATTGTTGAGGAGTTCTCCTGGTACGAACCAGGAGAACTAAACTTCACCATATGCATTGTGACGACCCTAAATTGAATCGCAACCCGGGAAATACTTATTAGTAAGTACCTAGTTCCGGTGGTCATCTGCGGTCTTCATCATCAGTTCCACTTCACATAATGCTGCTTTCCGAGAACAATATATGACCACCTAGTCGGGTGTGTTTTCGGTCGGACCAAATGTTTACATCGTTTTTGGTCTTTGAAACCAAGAATTTTAAACTAAGCCAGAAGTGCACAAGATGAATTCAAGCCCATATCCGTATCCTCTTACATAAAACTCTATTAACACCATCCAAACAATAACGGTAAAAACAGAAATTTTCTAAACATAAAGGTACGTTCCATGTGTAAGGAGGCCGTTAGCTTTTCCTTGGAAATTTAAAATTTAACACAAGATGGCTGCATCTAGGTAAGTAGGTAGGAGAGTGGGTACACGTGTGGTCTGCTATGAACGTGATGAGGATACCAATGTGGAACTTAGTAATTAACATGATAAATGCTTTTCTTTTGTCTTTCGGAATACTTAACTTGTATCCATGCGTTATGTTCATGAACGGGCGCCATCAGTAGGGGCTGGTCATCTCTTAATGGCTTATTTTAATTTAATTTAATTTTTGAAAAGTTTTATTTATTTTTTTTATTACGGACGATTTTGACGTTTTGCATCGTTCTCACAGACATGTATAATTTCAACACCAATGATGTGACCAATATTTTGTAACCATATGTCAATTTAAAAGAGTGTCCGTGGAGTTTCTTGCCCGTTCTTCTCCATAGGTACCTCCTACTAAGCTTTGGAATAGGCAACTAGCTCATCTTCTTGACTGACCGACCCTTTGACAATTCAAAAGTGCCTGTAATTGTTTTTTTTGAAATAAATGCTTTGAGTTTGAGTTTGTATTAGGAGTAAAGTAGTGTGTTATACCTAAGTAGGTTTTTTTTTTTTTCTTGATTACATCTATGACTAATGTACAGCCAGGGAAATTAACTGTGCAGCAAATTTACACCCTACGTCAATTTGTGTTATATCCATGTCATACAACTGTCAAAGTATGTGACAATTTAAGTTCTAACTTTAATGTCTATCATTCTATTAGGTAGGTACCTAATTAAGTGAGCACAAAATATATGATCTTTTTATATCTTTTACCGTTCGTAGTTCATGACAGAAATAAAACGCTAGCCATAAGTACCCATGTCCTCAGTGCAATCTCCTTTCCGTTAGTGATTATGGCTATAATCTCTCTATGTCTGTTAACTTTGGAAAGAAGTAACCAACTGTTTATGTACGAAGATCGTGGCATCAAAACAAATTACGCTACTAAAATTTTAACTTTTGTATGACATGTTCATAAAAAACGATAGATTTTATTATAAAACATACTTATTTTTATAAAAATCCATTTAATTTATAAGCTGAGCTTAAAAAAGCACATTTTTCACTCAAGTCCATTGTTTTCTTACAACAATAACAATATATCAGCTGGAGTGAGCTACAGACGTACACTGGCGGACAGAATGCTGGATGCATTCGCATGATTTATTGCATTGATTTGTTTTATGAAAAGTATTTTAGTTTTGTTAGCTTCAATGAAAATGTTTTAAACAAGTAGTGAATACCGAAAAGGATATTCAAACGATTTGCCTGAAAATAGAAACGAATCAAATAAGTTGCAAAATTAAATGAATGAAACTGAGAACTTAATGCTGCCCGAAACTTTCTGTCAAAATATCGAAACTTGCTCACACAATTCGAAAGAGATTTCACAGTTCAGAAATAAAATGTCTGTCTGTCTATATTTTTTCTCAATTCGCTTAATCTTATCTATGGCAGCCATATGCATGATATTTATTTTAAATTGCATTTAAAACGATTCAGACGTAGATAGCCCGTAAATGTTATTCAGCTCAGAATTCAAAGCGACCTTTTTTGGACATTTCTAGACTGTAAAATTTTATGTACAGCTTACCTTTATAGACGGTTTATCGTCCCGTGGAAATCGTTCCGGTTTAAAAGAAATGGGTAATCCGAATTATGGCAGCCAGACAACTTTACTTTAATCTTCAGCTTTCTTCTGATGTTTCTTTTGTAGCTGATACTTTGCTTTACTTTACTTTGCTACTTTGATAGCTTAATTTTTTGTTGATCGTTCTTTGATTCTCTGCACTCTAAGCACTTGGTTACTTAAATGACATTAAAGCTTTCAATAAATCCATAAAACTATGCTACTCTCTTTAGTTTGCAGACATGCATTGCTCCATAGGTTTGAAAAATTCATCTGCTCAACAACGTGAATAACACAATAAACTGCACGAGTAAACTGTCAAAATGAAAGGCACTGCCATCTATTGCCGTTGAATGTGGGTGACGCAATAACCCCGCTGACCACTATTACATACATATATACTTATATGGACATATACAATAATTTTAAATCAATAAAAATGCCTAATAAAAACAGCCCCTGTTCTTCGGTCCCGATGTGCACTGAAGTTCTCATCTTGTTTCACGCACCATGTACCCGCGCGTTTCGCCGCTCGCATGCAAACTGCATTGTCAAGACGTAGATAGTACTACTGGTACGCGATACATTTTATTTTATTGGCTGATAATGCCTTTTGTTTTGATGCTTGAGGCGGTAATGTGTTTTGTTTGTATTGTGCTCGTACCTTTGCTTTTTGAATTTTGTTTCCGAGATAAGAGGCAATGTCGGCTCTCTTTTTGAATTTCATGTGATGGAATAAAAAAAAAGAATACTTATGAAGACGATGCTTAACGATAGGCTTTCATAGGTTGGATTGGTGTTTTGACCAGACATTTGTGGGCGTCCAAGCAAAAAGGGGTCCAGTTCTCGGCATTTAGTTTCCGAGATATACGCAGTTTTGAAAAGTTGGGTGAAAAAATTGCATTTCGTGATTTTAATTTATTATTAATTAATGCTTAATTATCTACAAGTTCGTATAGTAAATGACTTTATAATTATGATGTTTCTAAGTACCAGAAATTTTAAGAGAAAAGTTTAGTAAAAGGTAACAGTGGTTGGGTCAAATTTGAAAATGCTTTTTCTCAAATCTGATTAAAAAAAAATGTGCCAGTTTTTAAATATTTTTTGAATCCTTATCAATTGGCTATTCTAGATACCGAATCTAGTCTTAACTCAATACCCCACTACTTTACCATTTTTAGGGTTCCGTACCCAAAGGGTAAAACGGGAACCCTATTACTAAGGCTCCGCCGTCTGTCTGTCTGTCTGTTCGTCTGTCACCAGGCTGTATCTCATGAACCGTGATAGCTAGACAGTTGAAATTTTCACAGATGGTGTATATCTGTTGCCGCTATAACAACAAATACTAAAAAAACAGAATAAAATATATATTTAAGGGGGCTCCCATACAACAAACGTGATTTTTTTGCTCGTTTTTGCTCGACATTGATAACGGCACGCTTGAAATATTCACAGAATATATAGTTATATATTCGCTTTAAAAATAAATAATTAAATTAAAATATTTAAGGGGGGCTCCCATACAACAAACGTGATTTTTTTGCCATTTTTATAGATAATGGTACGGAACCCTTCGTGCGTGAGTACGACTCGCACTTGGCCGGTTTTTGTTTAGATGCCCACATTTATTAACATGAATGTAAATGTTGTTTATCAGTGATATTCTTCAGAAAGTTCAGGTGCGCAGTACTCACAACCGGCGTGTGTTAAGGAAACAAAAGGAGTATGTAAGGATCGCGTCAGGTACCGTTCTGTGGTTTCTGCTTACCCCCGTAGGTTTATGTATGCATGTGTAAAGTAAAGAAATTATTCTTTTGTTACAGGTATGTGGACCAAGTTTTTAGAGGAGTTACATTGCATCTTACTAAGTGAGTATCAGCGAAATAAGGTTAATACATAAAATTGAAAAAAAAAAAAATTTGTGCATCATGACTTTTACACCTCGGTATTTATTTAGCTTTGCCTTTTAAAAAGGCTTAATCTGGAGTGTAAAAATTATTGCGGTATCTTAATCCAATCAGCAACGTGGCCATTACATTTATAATTAGCTAATACACATGTATTAATACAATTCTAATTAGCTCACACATGTCTCATAAACAGGGATATATTCACAGATAGTTAGGTAAACAAGACGTTCGCAGCTGCGATCATAATCGTAACAGGAATTACGACTCGCGAGTCATCTTGCGCGGCTGTGATTACTTTATATCATAGTATATGTAATGGAACAGATCCTAAATGATAATATTGAACATCATAAATATTGAATATCACAGAGGAACCTTAATATAAGTAGTGCCTGTTTTTATTGTGTCGTTATAAATGCAAGAAAACTTCGAATTCTCAAACAACACTTAACTCCTAGACGTTTCTAAAAGTCTCTTTTTCGCTAAAATATCCGAGAATTGATGTAAGCTTCTATTGTGATAACTAATGTAGCTATGACATCATTTTATTAATAAAGTAACTATTCATTACAATTACGATAACTTATCGTTCTGATTTCTACGACGATTGGGTTAGTAATATTGACTGTGTTATACAAGTAACCACAAATCGATTTTGGCGCATACACGGCACAGGACACGGCACAACAATGTGTCCTAAACGAAAACGATTGTCTCGCGAGTACGAGATCGACGAGCTGGTTTATAATATGAATATGGAATTTGCATTCTAGTCGCGTTTGTACTTCATAATAAATGAAAACGATCGCGTAATCATGCATTCGCGCGATAGTCGCTTTTGGTTAGGAGTTTTCGTAACAAGTTTTCAAGTCTTTTTATACCTTGTAGCTTAAAAACTTGTTACGAAAATATCTACGTTTGCATGTGCAACAACTTGATACAACTTGTCAGTCACGCAAACATACTCGTACAATTCTATAAACATGATGAAAAACAAAAGGCTGTCCCTCCGTGACAAAACGCAGGAATTGTTGCAAAAAATTGTTTGCGATATAAACGTACAGCAGAATATTACTGTTATCTCCTTGCATATACTACAGCACGAAGATGCCATAGGCGCATAATTCATGGTATGACAAGAAATTCGTCTCGTTGCTACGTTACGCCTTTGCTCATTTTTTGTCAGACAGTGTACGTAGTCACATTTGTTCGGGGAATGGATACCCTGACGTATTGTGCACGATTTTATTAATATGTTGTGGGTGCAAATGTGTTTTTTTGTACGTACGTGCATGTTACTGTGTCATATGATTGTATAATACGTAGATCTTGTAGTGTAAAAAAGATATATGTATCTACAATAAAAAGTCGCACCCTCTAGATGTTGTTGCATGATGAAAGAAGTAATTGTGAACTTGCTAAAAACAAAGAGTAAAGCAATTTCTCCCTGATGAACAAGGACATAGATTATTTTTGCCATAGATTATCTTAGTTATTAAGACAACGACCACTTTTGGCTTATTGGTGACCTACAGAAATGTGATTAAAAGCGTCGCTCTCTTTGACTCAAACAATTATGGCACCTTTTCCTTTATCTAGGAGTGCATACAACAGACTATTTTGAAAGACCTCGTAAGTTGCTCAAACTGGACCATAATACCAGCATCCCTTCACCCAATATCCTTCTACTACAACTACATAAACATAATTAAGATGCTCTAACTATTACTCCTCCGTCACTGAGAATCATATCACCCGGCCCATGCGCCATTAATCAGACTACGCGCTAGTAAGCCGTGCCAGTAGCACTGGAACATACTACTGGCTGCCAGTTATGACGTCACTAATGCCAGAACATATACGTTGCCAACCTGAGTTACGAGGTTTGCTTAACGGATTGATTGTATTTGCGGTATTTGTGTTTGAGGTGATTAAGCTGTTTATGTCATCATCGGTTAGGTGCAGAGAAAGGACATTCTAATTAGTTCCTTAGAAAAGGATTACTTGTAATTGTGGTGATTTTAGTACTTTTCGTGTAAAGGCGAGATGAGTTCATTCATTGGATTCACAGGGTATGCTTCCTCATACAAACGAAGTTCTGATATTTTACCATCTCGTTATGTACTCAGTTTCTGAATTGAGAATTTGAACTGTATAACTTATGAAACTATTTTAGCATTATATAATTATGATGCAAGCTCAAAGCTTTGCAGAAAACTTAAGAAAGGACATCATCCATTTTGGTGCAAATTGGAAAGTGCGGGCCAAACCTATTATTGTTTGTGTGGTATTTTTTGGTTGTGTGGATATGATGATAGGATATGTATGCACAACAATACATTTCTATAATTTATTTTAAACCTAACAAAAACATCAACATCAAAAAACAAACCACCTTAAAACCATTTCGTTTATTCGAAAAAAGAACAGATTTTTGTATTCAAATAAAACCAAGGGAAATGGTTCAACAGCTTCGGTGCCATAATAAGAAGTGCTTAGGCGGATAAATTCAGAATAAAGCAAAATATTTTTTGGCCTTTCACATTTGTGTCAAAAATATGAACCGTTGATGTCCTTTTGAATTTCGCGGGCTACACTGAAGTAGTCTTCAAATTTTAGTCTTCCAATTGTCAATACAGAAACCGGGTGATTGAGTCAGTACTTTATTGTTTTGAAGGCGAACCATGTTGGGTAAAGTTAGAATTAAACAATCCAAAAAAATTCAGTATCCATGACGAAACAGTTTATTGGTATTCTAATAAGTAGCTTTTGAAGAAACGTTAAAGCCAACCATACACCCCTTCGATATTCAACTTATTAATAACTCTAATCCTAAGCCAATAACTTTCAAAATCAATATAACCGAAACTTAGCCCCGCGACTTGAAACTAACATACAAGTATAGTTCCGAACATGTTCACAAGATGACACGAGAGGTTCAAACTTGGTTTAATCACTGTCATAATTCAACCTAAGCCGGGTCGGGTCTAGCTTATATTGGGTTACTTGTGATCGAACTACTTGGATTTTAGTTGTATTGGTATATTCAATATTATTCATGCTCTATTTCATTTGAACAATCGGGTTCTGAACAATGTAGGCGTCTTTGTATAGCGGCTTGGGATGGCGGTGTAAGGTAAGGCAAAAAGTTTATTGAAATTATATTAGGTGGTGCATTGCCGCATGGCTGGTCGTATCGCTTAAAAGTATCGAGAGTTTCAATGAACCTACTTTCTGGAAAAACCTAATTTTTATTTGAGTTTCTCTTTTTAGAAGTTAAGTTTATGACATTCATGATCGTCTCGAATCTGTAATTGCTTATCCTTGCTTATCCTTTCTATTCCAAAGTTTATTGTAGGCACCTTACTATTATTATTATACTATTTTTGTTTTATAATGTTTATGTATCGATACTCACCACGTCTGCGTAGTTTGTCTAGTAACTACTACTTTAATTTGAGCCATATCTGTAGCAACTTTTCCTCAATATTTCGCCACCACAATCAAGCATACACTACCCAAAACACAATCAGAGCCAGTCCACTCGCCAACAGATAAAGCAGCTGCTGTGCCAACATTACTGCGGATATAATCTGTGGACGTATGCGTCTCGTCGCTTGTTTGTACGTCTGTTTGTTTGTGTGTGTGTTTGTTTATACGGTGAAGTTATGTGTGCTATAGCTGTTTGTTTGAATGCCGTTAGTCATAGTACTTCGTTTATTAATGAGTTGGTTGGTATATAGTTTTGGTTGTACAGGTGTCTGGATATATAATATAATTATTAATTATTTACATAAATATTGATCTGCCTGCCCATGAATAAATTTTTACGATGATGGATGCTGACGGAAAACGTACTACTACTAGTCGCCAGCACTCTGATGGTTTCCTTATTTGTCAGCTAGACGAAAATCTCATACATTTTTGGAATGATCTTCATGCATGGAATCTTGATCCGTTTTACTAGAGTTGGACATCTAATTATCAATCAAAATACGTATATTGTCACTGTATTATTATGAACATCGTTCGTTTATAATCTATGCAAGAGAGATTATAAAATATCGAAACATTGTGAACTGCAACAAACTATTTACAGTTTAACGCATTTTTTCTATACTTTATAATCTATCCATGGCAAACCAACAAATTGTGAACTGGTATCAAACTAGTACGTGACGAATGCACCTTGCGGTAATACTAAATAGCCAAGTAACTGCGAACTACAAGTAGTTCCGCGAACGAGCGAGTGCTTCTTCCAAGGAAGGAGCACTCGCTCGGTTCGCGGGCGGTTGTTCACAGTTCCGACATAACACATGGTCATTTGGTCGGGGTGCCCTGGCTTAGTTAAAAAGATCATTATGGAAATATGAAGGGGCCTACCAACACGACTTACTAACCCAAAGAACACTAAAGTCAAACTTAATAATTAGCCATAACACAAAAATAAAACATTGACATGACGTGTTTAAAATAACTAACAATATAACAAAGTAAAGTAAAATTAACCGATGAAAAATTAAATAGATTTCGAAATAACGGGTTTGGAATCAAATCGATGGCAGGTCAAATTGTCGGCCATCGCTTTCAACAGAATTATTAACGAAGTAACTGCCGCACTAGAAATCAGTGCCCTGTAGGTGAACCCTACCGTGTTATTAGCTGTGTAATTATTAGGCATTTACAATTATTATGGCTAGAATAGACTTAGTCTCAATACTCAATGTTGCATCTTGGATGGGTTTGATATTAGTTCAGTGTATATCGATAGCGATGTCGTTTAGCGATACTATCGTGTTTGTACTTTCTTGAGATGCAAATGTCTTATTTAGCAATAAAAACTTGGCAAGTTTTATCTAAATGCACCTTACAGTAAGTCTTTTGGAAAGGAATTTGTCCTTTGTAGCGATATCCCAACTTTAAGTTACCTACTATCTATAACTTTCATAAAATACTTAATAAGCCACAAATAAATAGTGCTACAAAAAATAGCCGGCATATTTTGTCTTTGATCTTTCCTTCCCTGTCGTCAACGCCTTAAATTATACCCGACGAAAAGGGAATTTCAACAAAAGTAATGAAATGTGTAGAAAATCGAACACCTCGGTGCACCTTGTGTTTCTCACGGTACACAAATTATACACAATTATACAGTACACAACCCGGAAAGTTTCAATGTACACGAACGCTGGGAGACGAATTCTGTTTAATTTCGTGTATATTTTATGTGAATGATGGTTCCGGGCTTCCGCTCGTTTTTGCAGGTAAATAATAATATTCGGAGTTTTGAGTAAATACCACGTTTTGAGAATGCAAGATTTACTAAACATACCATTTCTTACACGTCTATTAACATGTTCTTTTTAAGAATTATTTTATTGATAACGTACAACTACAAACAGTAAGTTGTGTTTAAAGTGTATTTACGTTAGTACAACCGTAGAATTCCAAACCATCGAAAGATCTTGAACTCTAGCCCGGTGTTAGGGATACGACCCGGTGTTAGGGATACGGCCCGGTGTTAGGGATACGGCCCGGTGTTAGGGATACGGCCCGGTGTTAGGGATACGGCCCGGTGTTAGGGATACGGCCCGGTGTTAGGGATACGGCCCGGTGTTAGGGATACGGCCCGGTGTTAGGGATACGGCCCGGTGTTAGGGATACGGCCCGGTGTTAGGGATACGGCCCGGTGTTAGGGATACGGCCCGGTGTTAGGGATACGGCCCGCTCTCTTTTAGTTTTTACGAAATTTAAATAAGTGACCATACTCGTAGAAGTAATCAATAGACGTAGGTACTCATTTTCAAGATAGAACCACTTTTACAATCTTTCAATCAAATAAAAAGCGTATTTAATACTAGAAAGGGGTCAAGTATGCTAGTCTAGTAGAAACTTAGGGTTCTCAGTAAAGATAGTCTGTAAGAATCCAATTGCGAACGAGGATTTACAATGGCGTTTTCTTCTTTTGATTGGAATTAAATTAAAGTTTCCTTCAAGTGGAACGTTTTTGAGGCGTCAGATACTCTCATGTCAGATAAGTGATGATAATAAAGTCTTGTGCAGTAGGTAGATGCAGTCGGTTAAAAGTGGTAAGATGCATTTACATTTCATTTATTTATTCATTAAACAATTCATATTGTGTTTGAACTTTACCTACATAATTAGTATTATTATTGCATGCAGACATTTCAAAAATAATGATAATCGATAAAATAAGACATTCTTACTCAATAAAATTCTAATTTATTAAGTCAAGTGATTTTGTAGTAGTGAGTTCAACAAAGTTTAGTTTATCATATTGTTTATTTGATGCTACAAACACACTGCTGCTGCTGCTGTATACAATATACGAGTATAATATGCATCATTCGAAGTAAACTGTAAATTTTCCTTGCATTTTCCATTTTCCAATAAACATTGTAAGTGTAAACCGAATTGGTAGGAGATATATATTTATGAGCTTTAATTGGGGTCATAATCGGTTGACTTAGTCAATAACCATAAATATGTTTTTGACAGCTGCCAGTAGTGGTCTTATTTTTGTACACTAAACTAGTAACATTTACGAATATAGAAACACAATACAAACAACATAAACAACACACATACAATAGAAACTTCAGCTAATACAAAAAGTTTAATTCTTCACCAATAGAAATAAAATAACGATAACTATCGAATTAGAAAACTCAATTACTGCATCAACCACTTGTCTGTTAGGGACGAAGAAATAACCGCGAACGTTTAGAAACTCGTCGTGCGGATACCGGGACAAATAAAAATATCCGACAATGCGGCGCTCAAACTATTTCTCGTTTTGTTCGCTTTTTATGAATCAGTTGAGGTTTGTTCGGGAGAGGTTTAGAGGAATGGCGTTGTCTTTTGATTTGTTTTAGAATTATAAAATAGTGAGTGAGTAGGTGTTTACAATTTCATTCATCTCTACTATAGAGAACTATAAATAAATTGTATGAGTAGGTAGATACCATTTATTGTATGAAAGCATTCACACAATCATTTCTAAAATATTTTGCAATTTTATTGTTCGATCACATCACAATATTAACTACAGTCGTCGAAATAAAATCTCTACGTGCGTCGTGAAACGGCTGTGAAGTCGAATAACGTTTATTTAAATCATTAACCATCATAAAAACATTGTCATACCTACCAGAAAAATATTTGTTCCCAAAATATTCGAACAATTGAAACATTCACAGTATTTTACGATGTAAATCCGACGCGATGACGTATGAAGTGACAATATCCGCTTACTGTCTGATTCTGTGTTAAATATTATGATTTCATCCTCAGAGAAAATTATACTAATTAATTTTGTAAGTTGACGTTTTTCCTGATACATTTAGAAGTGGCTCCGTACATCGTATGATTGTAAAGTATGTTAACTAAAGTTTAAGTTATTAAATCATAGCAAAGAAAATGTTCCGGCTCCAGAAATTCCAGTCTGGTGACTTTTTTTTAAGAAGCGAATAAACTAATACTACTTTTACAAAAACAAACAAATTTATTAGAAGATAAATTATAATAATTAATTAATAAAATATAATTTATATTCAATGTGCTTTTATATTTTTAGAGTTTATCTATTTATTCATATATACTTTATTGTACACCACAAAAATACATAACAAAAAATAAATCAAACACTACAAAATAGGTATACAATGGGCGGCCTTATTGCTTACTGCGATCTCTTCCAGGCTACCTTGGAATGGACAGAGATTTGTCTCGACATAAAGTGGGGCTGTCGTTGGTGCAAATAATAATTAAACAATAATATATTATAATAGATACACACATATAAACGTATCCTAAATACACAAATACATATTTAGGCAACGAAAATAAATGAAGACTAGATAATTACATTTACGAGAACGAGTAATGTTCCCCTTATACGCACTTAAATGTAACCCTTATAGGATCACTCGTGTGTCTGTCTTTCTGTCACAGCAAATTTGCTCCGAATCTACTGGACCAATTAAGTTGAAATTTTGTACATATGAGTTTATATGACCCAAACACGGAGACGCGTAACGTAAATAAATGAATTTAGAATATGGGGGTCACTTTTGGGGGCAAATTAAAAAAATACTTAAATGTTTTGCAAACGGTGCCGTGTGACAATCAAGGCTTGTTGTAAGAACTTCAGATAAATATTTTTTGAATAATTTTAAAATAAATACTTTTATAGTTTTTTAAGAAAATATATGAAAATTGACCATTACCTTAACTCCGAAACTACTTAAAAAAATACAGAAAATAGTTCTTTACTTATAGATTACAGAAAAACCAATAAGAAGTCTATTATAGTCTTAAAATAACATGGTAAATCACTCATTATTGTGCGTACAAACCTACATTTGCAGTTGGAATGTATGAGGGAACATGTCTTTCAACTACAATGTTAAGTTAATTTGTTCTTGAGATAAATTCATCCCAACTACGGAACCTTTTTTTTTTTTTTTTGGGTGGGAAATTATTATCAAATAACTTCTCCTGCTCTGGGCGGAGTGGGACACGGAGCGGAGTGGGGTTGTGTCAGACTTTTACTGACTAAAACCCGCCCGTGTTCCTTCCGTTGCCTGTGTGCCAGGGCCACGATATCCCTTTCGGACAAACTCGCAACCCTGGCAGGACTACGGAACTACGGAACCCTTGCCGTGCCGTTTCGTACTGTGTGGTGCCGGACGTAAAGTACCAGAATAGCACCATCCTATTTCTTCCCGTGGGTGTCGTAAAAGGCGACTAAGGGACTTACTAGAGAATGGGTAGCAGCGTTCTCTATGCATTTTAACACCATACTGCGATCGCCAACCCGCCTCCCAAGCGTGGCGATTATGGCACTGGCAAAGGGGGGGGGGGCCTATGCGGGAGGCCTATGTCCGACAGTGAACGTCTTTCGGCTGAAATGATGATGACGGAACCGTTCATTGTACGTGGTTCGTCACGCTCTTGGCCAGTTTTTCTTAGGTCTAACCTTATTCTGCCCATTGAACATCAACATAGAAATCTAGCTGGGAAAATAAATTCCAGACTAAAAATCTCGCACGACCGACCGCCACAAAAAGCTTTAAATCCGGATCGTCGACACATCTTTGCATTTTTCCTAACGTTCCTTCGTATCGGCGTGGCGCAAAATCGCAGGGAATGTTGGCAATGCGTCGCCGCACTGCGTCTGCCGTATCCGCGTATCCGCTGCGTGCAGTTAGTGCGGATACTCTCGGATATTTATGAACGGACAACGCAACCACTGGGCCGTGGGTGATTTAAATTGTCCTTGTTGCATTTCGCGGTGGCGGTACATGGGAAATTAACCGGGAATTTTGAAATATTTCGTGTTGGTAATGAAAGTGCAGTAATGTGTTTTTAATACACTGTTAAGTGGGAAATGGAAAACAGGATCCTCTTACGAGCCGTCACGGGACGGTTGGCGCAGCAGTTTTGAACTGTTGTGTTGTTTTGAGTTGCTTCTGAACTTCAAATTCCGAAATTTCGGGATTCAGTTTGTGTTTGTAAATACTGTTACACTTATGATAACAAATAATGCAAGCATTTTATAACATCTTTAACAGAATCCCCTACACAGCGACTTCTGTCTACAATAATCAGCATAAATCCCATATATTCCCGTTCCGTGAACTCAGCATTCAGCGTTACAAACTGCGAGTGCAAACAACTCGCCATGTTGTGACGTCATCGCGTCATCTCACACGAAGTGTGTCAACAGCGAGTCAACTGAATGGGGGTGGATACTGATTGTTTTACATTATCACCCGCTGTTTATCGGGAACATTCTTGCTTACGGGTTTTTATCGTGTTGATTGGGAAACAGGCTGACTGGGGGTGAAGAACTACCGCTGCTTGTAGACACCTTCGATACTGAGAGTATTGTCAATGCGTTGCCGATTTTTGAGAGAGATGTTAAAAAGTACTAGGTTCTTTAAATATTGTAGGCACCCAGTATCCTGTTTATTTACTGGCAGGTCCCCCTGGAAGAGGGATCCTCAGAAGGGACTTTATGACTTTAAAAGGATGTATGTTGGGAACCCAATTGAATGTTAGTATGACTGTTGGCAACGTTATCATTGCCAACAGTCTACGTCACTGCATTGTTAAAAATATAAAAGTAATCTTAGGTATGGTTTATTAAAAACTGGTGTTTTATTTTGTAACAAGAGCCCCCAAAAAATCACACACTTCACCGGCTTCCCGCACAAAAATGACAAGATCGCTATAGCAACAAACTGAGCATGTATAGTGACGTCACAATGTTGAACACAGAACGCAATGAACTCACGAGTGGAGTCAGCGTGCGGGAAACTGATTGTTTTAGATTACCACGTGCTTCACGCTCGTTTTAAGGGGTAAGCAGAGGTTCAAGTGCTAGCAAGTGGTGGCTTTAAGTGTGTTGCGGTTTTGTGTTCAAACTCACTGTTGACTGGTTTTTGGTATGAAAATGTTTTTATTTTCAGGCCAGACAAAAATCAGAACGATTTGTCTTACTGCTATACTGAAAGAGACCTGACTGTAATTTGATTAACTATCAGTATGTTGAGATAGTAAAATACTCACTGTTGTGATGATGAGAAGGCATACGAATTAAGTTTAGATTAAGTCCTGAGTTATGTTCCCACTCGTTACACTAATGACGTGTAATATACCCACTGAACAATATTGTCTGCCTGGTTGGTCTGGTGGTCCCAAGCGCTCCTGCTGAGCGGAGTCTGGCTTTGTGCCCGGTTATGGCTATAGGCTCGCTCCCTATTACATGGGACTTAAACAAAACTGGCGAAACGTAAGTGTAGTATAGCTAGACCTCTGCCTTACCCTTCGGTGATTACAGGCGTGAGGCTATTTTATGTTATGCATACTAGTTTAATAATTCTCCATTGATGAGTTATTTTATAGCAGTAAAGTGTGTTACTGTAAACACTTGTGTGATTCAAGCAACCAAAATACTATGTATTAATTTACTGTAATTAAATCAAACTATAATGTAACCAACCAAGTCTGTTTCAACTATTAAGTCAATGTTTTACAACCCCCCGCTGTTTTTCGCAAATTTATTTTTCCTCAGAAATAATAACTTTACCCCTTAGGTTCTCCCAAATCTCAACAACTCACACAGTAAGACGCCAACTTTACTTAGACGTCTTCTTTCTCTCAGCGTATAGCTTTTATAGAGCATGACTAACTGGTACAGACAAACACTACCTAGCCGTAAGATAGACTCGTCTGAGTCACCGGCAAGTGACTGGAGAGCCGTTGAGTGGCGCCTCGCCTGCCGGATAGTGGTGTGGCCATGAGAACTGATGCTTAAGTGTTAAGATAAATTATCTTTTTATGAACAGTTGCACACCATTGGGAGAAGAACAAGTGCTGGCGACACGAAAAGTTTTATTAACATTAATATTAAGAATATTTGATTGAACAGAGATGGAAGGGCTTGTGGCTAAGTAATAACAGCCGCACAGGTCGATCGATCGGGTTAAGCTACGGTTGTCACGGTTGCTCCGTGGATGGGTGATCATCTTTACATACCAAGACCCCTCCGTGCTTCGGAAAGCACATTAAGCCGTTGGTCCAGGCTGTCATTCGCGGGCCTTTGACAGTCGTAACGGGTCGGCAGAAGCCCGAAAGTCTGACGACCTGTCTTACCAAGGGGAGCCGTATTACCCAGTCACTGAGTTGTGGACGTCAGATAGGCAGTCGCCCATGTAAAATATTGGTATTCAGCTGCATCCGGTTAGACTAAAAGCCGACCCCAACATAGTTTGGAAAACGCGCGGCAGATGATGATTGAACAGAATTAATATTCGAACTTTTTAGAACAATGATATGTACACCGTAATTGTCATGTACATTCACAATCATCATCATTTGCGCCGATAGACGTCCACTGCTGGACATAGACCTCCACCCGAAGGAGGGAGGTTGCCATAATCGCCACGCTTGGCAGGCGGGTTGGAGATCGCAGTATACGGTGTTAAAATGCATAGAGAACGCTGCTGCCCATTATCTAGTAAGTCCCTTAGTCGTCTTTCACGACACCGACGGCAAGAAATAGGATATAGTGCTATTCTTTACGTCCGGCATCACACGGATCATGCACATTAGTTATTAAGATTTTTTCTAGCATAAGTTTAATGTATGTGGCTGTACTTTTTTAAATTAAATAAATACATTCCTTTACGGGGCATAACACTGGTGACAATGAAGAAAGTAAAGGATTGTACAGAAGTCATAGGTTACAAACTGGGCCCTATTTAATATAATTGACTATGTGACAAAAAATTACATAGATAATTGTCACATTTTCATAATAGGTGCTGTTTAGTTATGCTATTATATATAGTTTTCTACTTTGAAAGTAACGTATAAAATTGTTGCCAAAATGTCACCTATTACCTTGTCGCCGGTCGGTTTTATTAAATAATCTCCTGAATTTTCTCGCAAATAACGCTAAGAGCTATTCTGTTTATTAGACCCTGTAGACTGTCACTTCACTATGCTCAAGATGTTTACGTTCGCTCTTGTAACATCGTCACTCACAGTGACTCTCAGTTCAATGATTGCCAAGTCCACATCTGAGAGCCAAGTGTACTAATTTACAAACGTTGCAATTGTCTGTCCATTGTCTCACAATGGCGAGGACATTGCAAAGTTTGTAAATTAGTAGACTTATGCCTAGGGGCCTGGCAATCTCGTTTGGTTTGAATCAAAATATTGACTAACATAAATTCACTTTTTTCTTTGCTATGTAATGTAATAATAATCTTTTGTAATGCTATGTCCAAGCATATAATGATGTGCCGGTATCTTGAAATGTATAAAAATACTTACCACTCTTAACAAAATAATACCCAATGGTTATCGTTACATTAAAATAAAAGCAAACAGAAAAAATTCTCATTATTTAAAGTGCTTTTGCCGGAAAAAGTGTCTTAATAATTCTCAAAGATTTTCTTATAGTCATAAAACCTCTCATCTCATGGCACCATGAGTCACTGCCTCACCACGGAACACCATAAATTATGAATAAACATTATCATTATGGGAGCCATGATCACGACTCCCATTATCTGTCGACTTGTCTCGACGTGTGTATCTTACCATTAGATGTGATGCTTACTCATGCTAAGTAACTTGTTATTAAGTCAACCTATACGAGTACTAACACAGATAAAACAAAATCATCTTGACGTACGGTTGTGTATGCTTTTAAACTACAAGGAACATTTTTTTTATTTTTTTTTATTTTGGGTGGGTTTGCTCTTGACCTTAGTCTAGGTCAGAGGTGACAGAGAAAAAGTCAAAGATAAAGTGAGCTTACCCAGAAGAAGCCTGTTCACTCTCACTTTGAAGAGATTTGGGTTGTATGATTTCGGAAACACAGACGCAGGTAGGGAGTTCGGCGGCGATCTCTCGCGTCCGGCCCTGGTTCAGGCCATGGTTCGGAGCGAGAGTGCATGGGAGGCCGTCACCTCTTTCTGCGAAGGAGTAACGCCCGCGAAGGAGAAGGCGGAACGCGTGAGGGAGAGGCAAGGTTTGCGCCCTCGCGCCCCTAGTCGCCGCAGGAGACGCCCCGGGCGTCGGGAGTCACAAGCCGATTTCCGGCCACCGTAGGCGTGGGTCTGTAGACCGTGAGCGATGGGTAGCTCGCCATCCGATAAGGACCAGGCCCGGGTCGACGGCGCGTTGTGTTCCACGCAAAGAGATGTCAGCACCAACTGACGGGGTCCGTTAGGACCAATGCCTGCCAGGGTTGCGAGTTTGTCCGAAAGGGATATCGTGGCCCTGGCACACAGGCAACGGAAGGAACACGGGTGGGTTTTAGTCAGTAAAAGTCTGACACGCCCTCCCGCTCCGCCTAGAGCGGGAGAAGTTATGTAATAATTTCCCACCCAAAAAAAAAAAAAAAGTAAGGAGTTCCACTCTTTTGCTGTGCGCATTATAAAAGATATTTGGAAACACTTAGTGCGAATTAGTGGAATAGCAACCAGGAAGGGATGGTAACCTAACAGAAGGGGGCCGGTGGAATAAGGTCATGGAGTTCTTGGGTTAAGGAAGTTAAGAGTTAACATTACTAGCCTATTAAGCGAAAAATAGTCAGTATTTTAGGCTTTTCATTAAAAGACATATTACCCACCTAAATCTTTAAAGTAAAACTCTTCTATCGCAGCTAAAAGCGGAAATAATGATGGTGTTACTTATAATAGTAGTTTAGTAATTTATGTATGAGCTTATTATGACAATACCTTACCTTTCATATTTTTGAGTGACAACAAAAATAATGCACCTAAAAACCTCAAACTATATCGTTTTGCATAAATATTTATGTTTTGAGCCCGAATCATTGTACATATTTTTTTTTTATCAAAGCGAACTAATTTAAACTTAAAACGCGCAGAATAGTCCCACCATAATTCAAACTAACGCAAGACATTTAATTTTCATTTGTGAGCGAATACAAAATTAATCGTTGCGTATCGTTAATTTATGCAGGCCCGGGTAGCGGTCACCAGGAAACGTATCCGCGAGGGGAAATTACATCGTAAATATTAGAAAAATAATTATCAAGCTTGTAGTAGGTACTTGTGGAGTTGAATGGTGTGGGATTACATTTGTGGTACAAACGTAGTTGGTGAAGTGGTGTGTCTGTGTGTTCTGTTTTCTGTTCGGATAAAGGCTCTTACAGACTAGTGCGATATCGCGAGCGCGACGCTATACTAGTCGCACAATTTCTTTGTCGGTGCCTGTCGCGCCCGCGATATCGCGCGAGTCTGTACGAGCCTTAAGATGCCTTGGGATGATAAAAATTTCTTCTTACCTAAAAAAAACATGCTGATGATCACAAAAAAAAACCACAAAAGGAAGAAGGAATTCTTCCTTTTGTGGTTTTTTTTTTGTGATCATCGGCATGTTTTTTTTTTTGAGCTTTGGATTTTGTATTTTTTGGCAATTGTGATTAACTATAAATTCTCGGCAATACCGAGAAATTTACAGTAATTTCAAGTTTGTACAGAAAATTGGCAAGAATTCTTCAAGTTTACGTTTGAGTACGCGCAGTTTGTTAGAACAGCTCTGTGTGGTTATAAACTATTGACCTTTACTTTGATGAGATTTTCAAATAAGAAAGCAATTAAAGTACATTAAGTTGTATTGCAAGAACTATATTATTAAGTTGTCTGGCAAGAACTAGTTTGGTATTTTTAGGATCTAATTTAGATCTTAAATGTTAAGGTACCCTCAGGGAGATTTTGTAAACTGTAATTTTTTCGCTTTTCTTAGTATCGCGTCTTTGTAAAATCTTCTTATAAGTAGAAAAGAAAAACAATTAGTATTTTGTTCAAGCCTTATACAACAGTTAATAACGAGAGTGCCGGTAATGACGATCATACGATAAGATGTAACAAGTTTTTTATAAAGAGACGGGAAGCGATTATTTTCATGGCTTTTCTTTAAATAACCATAACAGTACGCACTTTAATGGCGTTTTAACTGCCGCGGTTATAACTGACTGTTTATGGGAGGGTTTACACCTTTTCTTATTACTACTGAGGTAGAACAAAAAGTTTACTGCTGAAGTAATAAGTATATTGCTTTCTTGATATTGAGGTGAAAAAAGATTCTACCGACTGTTTTGATGACGCTTTTGTTTGAAACGACGAAAATTAATGTTTTAGACTTTCAGAACTCACTTCACCAAAGTTTTCACGGTGAGATTTTGCCAGAATAGTCCAGCTGGTGCTTTTCCTTCTAATAACATTGTGATTGGTCTTACCCTCAGAGTTACTCTTTCTAGCGTTGATATCGCGTACAATAGAGCCCCGTCATATTTTTCGGGTTGGCACGTTGAACCTACTTCTACTCTTTTTCCACACCGATATGAAAATTGTGAAACCATAAACAAGCAAAAATAAACACCACATTTTACATAACAATAATTTTAATTACCATTACGAAAATAACAATTTATATAACAAATGAAACACAAATAACGAATCAGTGTAAATATCATGAAATTAAACGTATTCATTTATGAAAGTGGTCGATTTACGAGCAGGGCGGCGCGTGCGCGTACCGTACGCGCGGAGGCGTTGAGACAATAATAGGCAATTACAATACAATATGGCGAGGGAAGAACCACATATCATCGTGTGTTGTTTGTGATATCATACTGTATCTATACAAGTGCGTTTGTGAATTTATTGGGACATAATATATTATAATACTCGTAGAAGGTGTTATTGTCATATTGGTAAGAAAAATGCAAATTACCAATATTATGGTCTAGGCCTCTCTATTTTTCGTGCGTAATTCTTCATCAATGCCTGCGGGTTTCGCCTGGCGCCTTCCATCTAAAACCTTCCTCACGTTCCTCCTGCTACCATATGTGGAGAAGGATTTTATTCGGACTCACGGTCATGGCTTAGGCTTTAACAAATGAAAGTCTATACATTGCTTCAGGAAGGCTTTTGACTGTAATTCACTATGTTAGCACATATAATGAGATGTAAGTGAATCGCAGTTTCCACAATACGAGATTGTTTGCTATAGCAATATGCTGGGCCTTAACCGTGTAGTTTGGAAACGCCTTTTTCTTGGTTTCTGACGTGCCTTAACAATTATTTTAACTTAAAAAAAAAAACTATTAAGAACCCGAAACCTGTTTCAAAAGCCCCTAAATTCCCGACTTTCCACCCAAATTATTCGACACAACTCTTGTGTTATCAAAACAAACGTATCAAGTGCCATCAAGTCACAGCTCGGACATTAATAGGCCGTAACAACACAATATTGGTGCAGATAGCAGGCCGCATCGCTGGCGTGCCGCAGTCAATCGATGCGCCTTATTGCGCCGCGTGGTATGTTGCACGTATGCGGTGGTTAAAAGTGCTATGTGTACATAGAACGGTTTGAGCAAACAATGTTTAGGACTTTTTGGAAATTCGTTAATTATTCTGTCACAACAATAACCGCTTAGGACTCGGGAAATCTGCAGACGAAAGTGAATTTGAAGAAGAATGAATATGAATTTAGTTACTAGCAAATTAAAACAATAATGATTGTTTGTTACTGCGCCGCGTGTACAATCTGTTGCAACCAACCAGAAGTAACTGTCATCGCTAATCATCACGCGATACTGATATTCGCATTATATCTACCTTACTAGACAAACAATAATGATTGTTTGTTACTGCGCCGCGTGTACAATCTGTTGCAACCAACCAGAAGTAACTGTCATCGCTAATCATCACGCGATACTGATATTCGCATTATATCTACCTTACTAGACAAACAATAATGATTGTTTGTTACTGCGCCGCATGTACAATCTGTTGCAACCAACCAGAAGTAACTGTCATCGCTAATCATCACGCGATACTGATATTCGCATTATATCTACCTTACTAGACAAACAATAATGATTGTTTGTTACTGCGCCGCGTGTACAATCTGTTGCAACCAACCAGAAGTAACTGTCATCGCTAATCATCACGCGATAGTGATATTCGCATTATATCTACCTTACTAGACAAACAATAATGATTGTTTGTTACTGCGCCGCGTGTACAATCTGTTGCAACCAACCAGAAGTAACTGTCATCGCTAATCATCACGTGATACTGATATTCGCATTATATCTACCTTACTAGACAAAGTTTTAAAGAACTTTGTGAACTTAAACTTCACTATTTTTTAAACTTTGCTTAGGGATTGCTTTCTATATTATTTATGATCCCTTGAGTTACAGGACGAATTGAAAATAACAACTATGACGTACCTAAATAACCATAACATGCCGCGAATAGGCAAAAAGAACAGGAACCAATCGTATTGAACATAAATCTACAGGCGTTAGCAGTTCCAAAAAGCTTGCTTGGCAATACACAGCTTCAAGAGTCTTTATTTGTCATCAGAAGAACGGTAACATGAAGTTGTTGAATTGTTTTTTGGATTCCCGTACTTAATCAGAAGCATACTGGTTTATTAGATACTTATAATATCAAATACACACATAACAAACAGTAACACAACAACTGTCCATGGCACTGACCCCTGTTACTTACGAGATGCAGCATGCCTGTAACAGCCGATCATAAATCACACAATAACGAAGCTACACTCAATAAGCCAATAATGAAGTAACTAACATTACGGTACACATATACGCCGCGGTCAGGGTTGCCAATTTTATGAAAAACTTTTAGTATAATTAGAATCATACAAATAAACAAAAAGTTTTTAAGCAATAGTTAAGTACTTAGGTGACTACCAACTTTTGTTGTCTTCGGTATGAGTCTGAATAAGATTAATTTATAAAATATTAATCCATCTGCCTGGCCTTTTCCCAACTATGTTGGGGTCGGCTTCCAGTCTAGTTGGATGAAGCTGAATACCAGTATTTTACATGGAGCGACTGGTGATCTGACTAAAAATAGACTCTCTCTGAACAGAATCTCTGTCAGACTTTTGGGATTCTGACGACCCGTAACGACTGTAAAAGATCTACGAATGGCAGCCGGGACCAACGGTTTAACGTGCTTGCCGAGCCACGGAGGAGTAAAAAATCAAAATGAAAACTTTTTATTTCACATAAACCTACATGGGCACTTATGAAACGTCAGAAGCTAGGTGCACGGTTCCAATTGGTCGTTTCCTATGGAGAAGAGCCGGCAAGAAACTTCATGGTTACTCTTTTAAAAAAAAGTAGGCTTTAACAATGTTTCCGAGTTACAGTGTTAATAGGTATAGGAGGACAGTGTAGGCCCGTCAACAAGTACCAAGTACTTAACAAAATAAAAGATATTTTACAAAGCTACAGTCTATTAGAGTCTATTATGAGTCTCGATATGTACTGGATGATCACCCATCCTCGAACCGACCAGCGTAGCTTAACCTCCGATCAACCCGTGCGGTTGTTATAATTTAGGCACGAGCACCTCTATTCATAAAATAGCAACAATATAAAAAATTGTATGCTCTCCCCTGATAAAACTTGCAGTGAGAATATAAATAAACGCAACACTCCTCTACCACTCTCTGTTAGGAATTTTATTTTTGAAACCATTTTTTATTGTGTAGGCAGGGCGTTGGACCATGTTTTATAATTGTTGCAGTATGAAAACATGGGCATATTTTTATGCTGTTCGGTATCGGCAGTAACTAAAAGTAAAAAGAAAAACTCGTATTTTTTTGTATCGATGTTCCCGTGATTTTAAAACAGAGTTTTAAAACGTGTAAAATTAATACATTAGTTTCCTCGGTACAGTTGAGTTAAAATCACGTTACAATGATATGCACTTTTGTGTAACTATAATTAAAATAAAGAAAGTAGTAGGTAAGAACCTAATTATTAAACTGCAGGGTAAGTGCGTTTTTACATCCTCTGGGCATCAGGCAGATGATGAGAGGAGGAACGAGCATTCATCATGAGGCTAGTTTATTGCGTGGTAGCGATTCTACTTATTTTTTTTTTCCTTTATAAATTATCACAATTGGTGATACATTACAATCTAGCCTATTAGGTAATAAGTAATTTAAATATAACTTAAACTGCTAAGTAACTATAAAATTAAGAAATCGTCCAATAACGTCTTTCTTATTCACTATAGGTTAAGGGGAAGACACTTGATTCACGTGTTCTTTATAAAAGTCAGTACTTATAATTTGAATAAACTAATATTTTCCCCCCACTAGCAATAGCTACCCCGCCTCGATTACAGGCGTGATGTTATGCTATTTCACGTATTTTTTTTCTATATCACGTATTTTCTCTGTTTTCAGATTATTTAGCTTGTATTATAAATTTATCATTTCTAATAACCCTAACTGAGTCTGGCACTTGATTATCGAGTGACAATTAGCAGCAGGCGCCGTCAGATGGCGCGCGCGTTATTGCCGTGATGTTAGCTCGCATGATCCATATTGCTCGTATCTACTCAATATGTTCGAAGTGCTATTGGTAATTGTGATTAGTGAGGTGGGCTGCTGTCATAGTGAAAACATAGGTGTTTAATTTTATTTGTCTCTAAAATTAAATCCTTTTCTCTTTTTTTTTTTGTTAGGTACAATAAACATTTTCAATATATTTTTTATTAAATTATGTAACTTTTTATTTAGAATAACGACTTTCAATCATGAGTTAAACACTTTTTTGTACACCACACAAACGAACATTTAGTTGGCTTTCTAGGTTTCTCGTCATATTTAATCATGAGAGAATGCTAAGAACTTGCATAGGATGCCCAGCTTCTCATATTCTTATCCCCAGCTTATTATAAAAACCAACACAACACACACAACCAACATAACAAAGAAAATATTTCTCCCCTTACCAGCCAATGCAAGCTAAATTCTTGAATTTTAAAACTAGAATCCCACAGACACGCGAAGAAACTTAAAAAAATTCAAGCTGGACACTCTGGAGCGGTACAAAACATTTTTCCTGAAGAAAAGGCAGCAGTATCCTCGCGCCGCACTATCCGCGGATTATCCGCAAAATATTTTCAATATCCGCAACTTATGTAGATCTCGTATCCGCCTCGGAGCGCGCAAACTTCGCCAATATGCGGCGGAATCTGACAATACTTTTACGTACGTTTTACATTTTAAAGCGACTTCCATTTGTTTTACAGATTATGGAGATGTTGTATCAGTTTCATTGGCAGATTTTTAATCAGAAAGCCAATCAAATCAAGACAATCAGATGCAAGAAATCATAATGAAGAAACACAGAAATCGCCAATTAACATGCATGGAGTGAATGTCAAGATTAATTAAGCCTGTAGAGCAAAGGCAATAATATTGTGTGTTTAAAATTTGTAAAAAAAGAACTATTCGTTTGAAGTAAACTAATATTTTCGGACTTTTCGGCTTAGAAATAGACGGAAGTAATTTATTGTACAGTGCAACCACAGAACTGAGGTAAGGAAAACAGACAGACGATTTAACTAGTGTCGCCCCTCGGGTTTCTTTATAAACAAAGTGAATGTATCACTGAATCTTGTTCCCGTACAAATGGATTACTTAACTATTTCACGTCACTATCTGAGGTGAAATGGAAGGTGAAATGTAGGTACTTTGATTAGTTGTAATTATAGTTAATTTTGTTTTTTATTGAACGTCGTATCAGAAGTACTTAGCGTTGTTTGTGAATTGAATATTGTGAAAAAAGTGCCATAAGTATAGGTATATATACATTATATATACCACCTAGGTACCAACTCATTTTTAAAAACAGAAACGGGTGGACTTTCTAAATTCCATTGTTTTATTCATGCATTGTTTAATCGTTTTTAGGTTTCCGTACCCAAAGGGTAAAACGGGAACCCTATTACAAAGGTGCCGCCGTCTGTCTGTCTGTCCGTCTGTCACCAGGCTGTAACTCATGAACCGTGATAGCTAGACAGTTGAAATTTTCACAGATGATGTATTTCTGTTGCCGCTATAACAAGAAATACTAAAAAAACAGAATAACATAAATATTTAAGGGCCCCCATACAACAAACGTGATTTTTGTGCTCGTTTTTCTCAATATTGATAACGGCTACAGGTAGACGCTTGAAATATTCTAGTTATATAAACAATTTAAAAATAAATAATTAAATTAAAATAAAACAAATATTTAAGGGGGGCTCCCATACAACAAATGTGACCATTTTTATAGATAATGGTACGGAACCCTTCGTGCGCGAGTCCGACTCGCGCTTGGCCGATTTTTTAAGGTTTAAAGTTACCTACCTACCGCTCATTCACAATTAATTTTCCTTTTCCAATTTACTGAAACACACATATACAAATGATGTCTGGCGTGTGTGAGATTTTGATATGTACACAATGAATGCAATGTAACTCATATTGATCGCCTAAGTTCGGCATAAAATTGGCAATCAAACCCACTTAACATTACTCCAATTCGCGTGCCAACTATGAAAGAACTCTAGCAGGTTGCTAGAGAGGTGTCGGCGGTGTCAGGAGAGTCGGGAGTGTCGGGTTCTCACCGCAACTGATTGCAGCCGCTACAACTTGTGTTAACATTGTAGGAACGAGTGATCGCTTGCGGCGGTGGGACGAAACTCGATGGAAATTAACAGTTTTCGTCATGGTATTCGATGGCGAGTGTTAATTATGATATAATTAAAATAGAAAGATGGTTTAATTGTGTAATAGAGTGGAATTAAATAATAAAATTTCAAAAAAACCAGTATGAAATCGTAGAACTTGATTTGAAATCAATCTTCTATCTAAAAAGTCCGATTCTAGCTTTTGTGAAGTTATGTCACATCATTGATAAATTACCTCTGAAATAAAATTTATACCACATCCAACCAATAAAACCGCGTGTTTCTGCTGGTCTGGTATCACTCTAACATTGCAAGACAAACGTTGCGGCGTGAAGACAGTGTACCGGACAGGCGTGATTGAGTGTGCGAGCTCCTTGGCCCGACTTGTTAGCGGGAACCTAAGTTGCAGTTGGCATTACGAGTAACTAGCTGTTGGCTCGTACTTAATCGGTACTATTTTATGTTGGTTATTGTTATGGGAATTGTAGTCGTGATGGCCCATTGGTTGAGGCGTCGCTTCTGATGCTAATGGATGTGGGTCAAAATTGTAGTCGTGATGGCGCAGTGATAGAGACTTCGCCTCTGATGCTGATAGTTGTGGGTCCAAATTGTAGTCGTGTTGGCCCAGTGGTTGAGGTGTCACCTCTGATGCTGATGGTTGTGAGTCCAAATTATAGTCGTGATGGCCCAGTGGTAGAGACGTCGCATCTGATGCTGATGGTTGTGGGTCCAAATTGTTGTCGTGATGGCCCAGTGGTTGAAGCGTCGCCTCTGATGCTGATGGTTGTGGGTTCAAATCCGTGCAAGTAACAATGTGACTTTTTCAATTACTATTTCATATTTTTCTGAGTTTATCTTTGACATTACTGACATCGGTAACCGAAAACATCGTGCGGAAACCTGGACTCATAGTTAATAACATAACATCACGCCTGTATTCCCCGAAGGGTTAGGCAGATGTGTACTTATAGTACACCCACATTTCGCCTGTTTTTAAGTCACATGTAAAAGGGGGCGAGCCTATTGCCACCAACTGGACTCACCACCCCGACCACATCATGGAAAAATCCAATAACACTTTTGCCCGACCCGGGAATTGAACTTAGGACCTCTTGCTTAGCAGTAGCGCTTGCGACCACTAGACCAACGGGGCAGCTAAATAGGTATAGTTAATAAAAGCCTAAAATCGCCCGCCTGTCTTGAGCAAGCGTAGTGAGCAATGTTCGTGCCTTCTGTGTGTGGAAAAAGGCTTGTGTCCTGCAGGGGGACAGTAATAGGCTTTTTTTTTTGGGTGGGAAATTATCAAATAACTTCTCCCGCTCTGGGCGGAGCGGGAGGGCGTGTCAGACTTTTACTGACTAAAATCCACCCGTGTTCCTTCATTTGCCTGTGTGCCAGGGCCACGATATCCCTTTCGGACAAACTCGCAACCCTGGCAGGCATTGGCCCTACTGGACCCCGTCAATTCATGCTGACGTCTCTTTGAGGCGCGCGTGGAACACAACGCGCCGTCGACCCGGGCCTGGTCCTTATCGGACGGCGTGCTACCCATCGCCCACCATCCGCAAGCCCGTGCCTACGGTGGCCGGAAATCGGCTTGCGACTCCCGACGCCCAGGTCGTCTCCTGCGGCGACTAGGGGCGTGAGGGCGCGAACCCTGCCTCTCCCTCACGCGCTCCGCCTCCTCCTTCGCGAGCATTACTGCTTCGCAGAAGGAGGTGGCGGCCTCCCATGCACTCTCGCTCCGAACCATGGCCTGAACCAGGGCCGGATGCGAGAGATCACCGCCGCTGATCGCCTCCGTTAGGACACAGCGGTGCTCCGCCCAAGCTGGGCAGACCTCCACCGTATGCTCCACCGTGACCTCCGGGTGATCCACACAGTGGTGACACCCGGGCGTTTCCTCCCGCTTTATCCTGAACAGGAACCTCCCGAAACAACCGTGTCCGATGAGGACCTGCGTTAGGCGGAAGGTGAGGACGCCGTGGTGCCTATCTAGCCACTCCTCAAAGAGGGGACTTATCGCCACAATTGTGGCGTGCCCAGCGCTGGGTTGCGACAATCGCACTCTCCATGTCGCCATGAGATCCCGCCG
Source organism: Tiliacea citrago (assembly GCA_963921375.1). NCBI lineage: Eukaryota > Metazoa > Arthropoda > Insecta > Lepidoptera > Noctuidae > Tiliacea > Tiliacea citrago. The sequence continues at coordinate 29,480,145 of OY992782.1, forward strand.
GAGCTCTGTCCGCAGTGCCGTGATTTCTCGCGGCAGCGGAGTTTCACCCCGGCGTTTCGCCTCCTCGCGCCACTCCCAGATGTGCGCGAGGACTTTTGCCTCCAGATCCCATGGCGGCAGTCTGGCAAGGAGGCTCGCCGCCTCACGGGGGACCGTGCGGTAACCCCGTACCAGCCTGATGGCCATGACCCTTTGGGACGCGTTCAACCGCTGGGCTGGTCGAAGCCTTAAAGAACGCGCCCACACCGGTGCCCCGTAAAGGGCCATGGACCGCACGATCCCCGCGTAGAGCCTCCGGCAGGAGGCATTTGGACCCCCTAGATTGGGCAGGAGCCACTTCAAAGCAGCCCCGGCCCGCTCCAGTCTGGGAGCCAAACGTCGAAAATGCTCCACGAAGTTCCACCGGCTGTCGAGGATGAGTCCCAGGTACTTCATCGTCGACTCGACGCCGATGTGAACCCCTCCCGCCATTATCTGGGAACCCGACAGTGGCGCGTTCCGAGGACCATAAAAACACATGGCCTCGGACTTGTGCAAAGCCACCTCGAGTCTTGCCGGATCCTATCGACGATTGCCGCAACCCCACGTACCGCCAGTTCGGCCGCCACCTGATGCGACCTCCCCTGCGCCAGGACCAGCGTGTCGTCAGCGTAGCAGACTACGCTGACGCCACTGGGAGGTCGGCACGCAGCACCCAGTCGTACCCGATGTCCCACAGATGCGGCCCCAGGACCGATCCCTGTGGGACACCGCACGACATCTCTCGCCGGTTCCAATCTTCGTGGTGACCGGGGTAGATGACGGCCTTGTCCGTCAAATAGGCCTCGACCACGCGACAGAGGTAGGTCGGCATCCGGTGATTTCGAAGTTACTCTTTCAAAGAGCTTGCCCACCTCGTCGAGCAGCACGATGGGCCGGTAAGCGGACGGAGAGTCCGCCGGGCGCCCTGGCTTCTTTATGAGGACCAGTTTCCCCGTCTTCCAACGAAGTGGGAACTGGCCCCTCTCCAAGCATGCGCTTAGGAGCCCCCTTAGTCGAGGCCCGAGAGCCTCCAAGGCCAGAACCCAGGCTTTTCCAGGCAAGCCATCGGGTCCTGGGGCGGTACTCTTGGCATTCAGCCTACGTACCGCCACTCTCAGATCTACCTCGGTCACCTCTGGATACAGTAATAGGCTGGTCTTATTATTATTATCGGAATTGGGCATGTTTTGTTACACCCACACGATTAACGTCACAATCATATCTCGATCAACAATTATTGTGGCTTGAAAAGCACGTAGAATAAAAACCAATTTTCCTTGTGCTAGTCTTTCCATCAATCAATCAAAGCTGAATGTTTTTATTGATCAATCAGCACTAATAGGACACTATCAATGTCAGGTCGGTCTCATTGAAAGTAGATCGGTTTAGTGAATAAGCGTGGAGGGGGTCGATGGTTTGCGTTTTGTGTTTGCACAATATTTTTATTATTGACGTCCATCGTGTGTACCTATGTTACATGTCCCATGACGAAGGTAGTCACATAACAAACATTGATATCGATACATATTATAAATTAAAGTAACTTTTCGTGACTGTCCTTGTGACTGAGTTGTTCTAAACTGCGCAACGGATTTCGATACGGTTTTTAGAGAATTTATTACAGAAGGTTTATATGTATAAAAAAATGTGTACATTGATATTAAACTTACATAATTATAATAAATAAATCTCGATGTTTTGTCAAGTTATAAAAGCCGTGCGACCTAGGGGCAGGAGGGACTTGGGGCGCTAGTATTTATTATGACTATCTCTCAGTTTGGTTCATTCCACAACATTAAATCTGGTTAATATGGATAAATAAGAGGCATAATAATGAAAGTTCAGTCAGTTTTGATAGCGGCTGGCGGGGACTGTACGCTATTGTGTCGTTAAGTGGTCATATCACAGCAATATACCAGCAGGATTATGTATATAGGACGATTATTTATTTTATGGTGATATAATTATGTAAAATTGACTGTAAAATTAGTTGGAAACTGCAGATTACCACGTCCGATGATTTTAGGACACGTTAGAGCTGAACCGTTGTAGGTATTTGACGCGTTTAATTTTTATTTGAACTATTAGGCCCGCATGCACCATGAATCACTAAATACGTTTAGCGCTTATAATTATAATTGCAAACATCGTTATGTTGTGTCAATTGTCTGTTATAGTTATGTCAAGCTTGTGAAGATGACAGAGACAGAATTATGTTTTAAATATTTTATTTATTTATTTTATAAACTCACGCCTATTGCTATGGTTTTAAATAATATGTTTAGCGCTAAGCGTATTCAGTGGCCTAAAAATTGGCCTAATTGGGCCTAAATCTTATTTTAAATACGATAAACTTTCTGGCAATATTGATTTAGTTGTTTTAGTAAATTCTTAATAATAATTCGTTCTGCACGAGTTTCCATGCGGTCAGGCTTTTAAATAACATCAATTTACTGTACAAAATAATGACCTATCTACAACCAGACTGTATAAGACACTCTATTCTCCTTCCAAATGCTTTAAGATCATTCAAGAAGTTCAAAAGACTTTTACGATCAAAACGCCGGACACAAGTTTAGTGCTCACTAAACTCGAACCGTTGGGACAGTAGCCATTGCTTCCTATACTCAATAAACCCATATAACTGGTCTATAACCCATCGGATGGGGCACAAGCGGTTTTATTTAGTTTCAGCCACAATTTATTAGAAGAATACATTTATTCTTCATGATTTTATTTGAGTTTGGCGGTTGGTTCATACGGATTTTATTCTCGAGTTATTTGGATTGTTTTTTTTTGCATTCTTTGTGATTCATTGGTTTTGATGTTTTTTATTCTGTTGGATCCATGGAAATGACTACCAATGTGAGTTATATGACATTTTCAACAAACAAAAATTCAGTAGTGCAACGGGTTGAAATTTACTACTAATGTGCGTTGTATGACATTTAGAACCAAAAGAAAAATTCAGTAATGCAACGGGTTGCGTGAGGAGTGGCTAGAGAGACGCCACGGCGGCGTCCTCACCTTCAGCCTGACGCAGGTCCTCGTCGGACACGGTTGTTTCGGGAGGTTCCTGTTCAGAATAAAGCGGGAGGAAACGCCCGGGTGTCACCACTGTGTGGATCGCCCGGAGGACACGGTGGAGCATACGGTGGAGGTCTGCCCGGCTTAGGCAGAACACCGCCGTGTTCTCACGGAGGTGATCCGTGACAGCGATCTCTTGCGTCCGGCCCTGGTTCAGCACATGGTTCGGAGCGAGAGTGCATGGGAGGCCGTCATGTCCTTCTGCGAAATAGTAATGCTCGCAAAGGAGGAGGCGGAATGCGTGAGGGAGAGGCAAGGTTTGCGCCTAGTCGCCGAGGGAGACGCCCCGGGCGTCGGGAGTTGCAGGCTGATTCCCGGACACCATAGGCGCGAGCTTGCGGACGGTGAGTGATAGGTAGCTCACCGTCCGACAAGGACCAGGCTCAAAAAGATTTCAGCTCCAACTGACGGGGTCCGATAGGGCAAATGCCTGCCAGGGTTGCGAGTTTGTCCGAAAAAGATATCATGGCCCTGGAGGACCAGGCATCTGAAGGAACACGGGTGGGTATTAGTCAGTAAAAGTCTGACACGCCCTCCCACTCCGCCCGGAGCGGGAGAAGATATTTGATAATTCCCACGCGAATTATCAAATATCTTCGAAAAAATTCAAATATATTCAAATATATTTGAACTGTCAAGATTTTGTTTGTCAATCTGACGCTCTTACTATTGGGCAATTACAATGTACGAGTAAAGCATTCCCTTAATCACGCTTCTAAAATGATATAACCACAATCGTTCTGTGCAAACTATAACTTTGCCATTGATTGACAACATCGAATTTGTAATGATTGTTAGACCACAAGTAGCGGAGACACCTATTCAACGCTAGGTGGCGCCACTCTCAGGTTAGAGTCCTACGCGAAACAAATATAATTTGTATGATTTACCGTGGTTTGTTTTGAATTTGGGCTTTTGTGCATTTGTTTGAAAAAACCTAGTCTGAAGCTATGTTACGAAAAGTTTTTCTAGTATAGAAGACTTTGACATTTGACTAACGGATACCCGAGAAAATTGGACTGACAAATTACATAGGCATGGGTCTCCACAAATAACCGTAGAATAATTTAATTTCCCACCAACTTGGGCGGCAATTATTCAAAACAATGTTAATGCCGGTCGCATACTGGTGGAAACGCTGGAAATTTAATAACAACATGCTATCTGCCGGTATTATCCATTTATCAATAGTATATCCTAATAGGGGTTGTATTACAATGTGTGTATTGATAACACTGCGGTTTTTTGGGGTGCGGTGTCAGTTACCGCGGTGCGTAGTGGTAGATATACAATTATATCATTAAAGTATATTTAATTTGTCTAGAAATACAATAAAGGATTAAAAACAATCCCATTAAACAAAGCTTTGACTGCTGGCCGTGGCAGGTTAATTAAAATGTACTGTCCCAGTTCCTGCGATGCAAAAAATAGTTTGTTCCAGCAGCAATTTGGTGGTAAAACATTGTGACAAAATCAAGCATCTTTTTTAGTCCCTACTCTGCACATGTTATAATAGTTACCTAATGCGTTTCTCAGTCTATAACAATAATGTTGGGTGTAAGTTAGACAGGATATTTATAACCATTCAAACATTTTTTAAGAATAAGGTACCTACGTGCTTTTTGAAACTCACTTTTCTCCACCCAAAAACTATTTATTATTTAACCCCGCTGTAACTTTGACCACCCAGCAACGTAAGCCAGCGGTCGCACTATCGTTCGGAAGGCGATTACAAGGGTCGTTTGACATTTATGCGGCTCGTGGCTAATTGTTTATTTAATCCCAACCACATCGACGCTGTAGCCAGTCAACACCGGCTTTACTTCCCAATAGATAAACTAGTTTCGAGATATTTACTGCTGTATGCAGATTTGGGGAAGGGCTTTATATTTTGTGAAAGTGAAGAGTTGGAGATGACTCATCACTATAATTTAAAAACAAGTAGGAAGAAAACTTGTCATAAATACCAACAGAAATTGAAAGTTAAACAGGTTTGGACTTAATGAAGCATTCTAGTATAAACATAGTTTTGAAATCAATGAAAAAGAAGATTGGTTCTGGATTGGTTACAAAATTATTAATTTGTAGTCGAGAAATCTATTGAATCGAAATTATACAAAAGATACCTGTCCAAGTGACCACACAAACTTTTTGGGGTCGGATTGAAAACAGTACCTATCGTTTAAACAATAGTATAATACTTAAACCTCCGTTTAAATCGCCTAAATTGCATCACATCCAAAACACGTCAAAAATTATAGAAATCCGATTAAAAACTAACGAATACTACACACAGTCGCGGAAATATGACAACTACTCCCGACAGGGCCTGATTCGACGATTTTCGTTCAAACACGATTCGTCAATAATTCCTGTACCAAGCACTGTCTCAATATTGGTACAGCGTTAACGAGTTGGTTGATGGCCAACTTGAATTTCACCTTTAGGGTGATATTATTAAGGGTGGTATTCTCTTGTGTTGGTGACTAATTATTTTATTTAAATATTTGCCAATTACGTCCGCGCTGCGATTTGCTTGGCGAACGGTTGTATAATGACGGGGGCTCCTATACAGGTAATAGATGTTTTGTCAATGAAAGGGGGCCTTTATTTGTGTGTAAAGAACGATGGTATTGTGTGGGATTGCTCAATCAGTTGATATTGTTACTTTATTTATGTTTCGAGTTAAATAGTGCAATTTGTGACTTGTGTTGGTTAATTGAAATGTGAAGCACACAGTAAAAGAGCTTTTAGAGCCTGTTCTCGGTGTTGGTTTTGGAGTAGAACCAAAATCAACCCATGTATTCGTATATTTTTCGATCTGCTCCACATGCAACCTGTTTTTAGCCCAATTATCGAAATGTTATCGATCAGACCATTACTAATCAACTGTCTGATCGATAATATTTTGACAATATCGTAGTTATTTTTTAATTCTACATAATATTATGCTGATGATTCATGATTTTTGAAGACTGAAATGAAAGCCTAAACTTTTATTACATCCTACTTGAACACAAAAAATACCTCCAAAGATTAATTTTAAAATAATTTAGCTTACATTTATAACGACAAGTACTGTTGCTGTCAAGTGTCTCATTACGGAACGTTATTAAACACAAAACACTCCAGTCTATACTCGATGGGACTCTGTTATTAAAGTGACAAAGATAACAAATCTGTTGTGAAAATATTTTTTTGTTTATTAATTTGGGTTTAGTAGCTCCATAAAATGAGATATAATTATTTAAAACCTGGTTGCTAAAGGCTAACAAACAATTTTTTTTATTTAAGAAATTGCCCCCGTTTCAAATAATATTTTTTTTACGATTTTTTTCGTTCTGTAATTAAAGATTACCATGCAAACCTACATGGTTAGTGTTAAATGCAATTCAGAATTAGTTTCTGATAATTATAATGGACCTGTGTTCTATTTGATTATAATAATAATTGTGGAATTTAACTCTTGTTTATGACAATGACTAGCTGCGCCCCGCGGTTTCACCCGCGTAAGTCTCGATCCCGTGAGAATATCGGTATAAAAAGTAGCATAATTATGTCTTAATCCAGGGCGTCAGCTAACTCCATACAACATTTTATCAAAATTGGTCCAGCCGTTTGAGCGTGAAGAAGTAACAAACATACACACACACACACACTCACAAACTTTCGCCTTTATAATATTAGTGTGATGGAAATTAATGAATTAAATGAAATCTATAACTCAACTTTTGTTACCCAACTAATTAAATTACAAGTACTTTCCGTCGTAACTACTACCTTATTTTATCTTTATTCAACGTCTTTAAAAACAGATATTTTATTTCAACCCACAGTTTGATAGTATTTTGAGTAGAATCTCATACAGGGCTCAATAAAACATTTCTTGCGGAGAAACTTCGCGACAACTATGGAGTGTCGAGACGTTGGGGACAACGTGTGTGTGTTGTGTGTGTGCACCCACGAGGTGTGTCTGGTTTATAGGGTTCTCTAGACAAACGGAGCTTTATAGAGTGCTGCGGAGTTTGACGATGGGTGGTGTTTATTTTTGCAATATTTACTTTAGAAAACGTCATTTTATACATACTTAGAAAACGTTATTTTTCTGAGATTTATTTTTAAATGTCTGATATGACACAATTACAAAACACCCCACGATTATTATTTCAAATGATCGAAAGAGATTGATGGATTCCTTACCCGGAAATTAATAATAATTTGTGAGTATAGATCATCATCATCATTTTAGCCGAAAGACGTCCACTGCTGGACATAGGCCTCCTCCAAAGGGACCCCCCTTTGGAGGAGGCCTATGTAGGTCTATGTCCCGCAGTGGACGGTTTGCTATAATCGCCACGCTTGGCGATCGCTGTATGGTGTTAAAATGCATAGAGAACGCTGCTGCCTATTCTCTAGTAAGTTCCTTAGTCGCCTTATACGACCCCCACGTAAAGGATACAAGAATAGACTGTACAAACGTAAAAAAATATATATAGTATTCTTTCTTTCAAACTTCGAAACGAGCAGAAAACGGTCAGTCGAATCATTTTTTTAAACTTTATTATAATGCCTATAAAAATTAACACCAACATACAGAACCCTAACATCAAATTGTACATAAAGTATGACTCCAAAGAAACTTCATTCAGTATTTTTAACTCCGCACAAAACTTTTATAGTACCCGCGATATAGCGCTACGGAGCGCTACGCCGCCTACGCCGTCTGGGACTGCACCAAGGGATTTTGTTAACAGTTTTTTCAAGCTACGTACCGCTACGGTTGCTACGCGCGTTGCAAACAAGCGTTGAAAATGAAAACTTTGCGGGATTTCTACGTTATTTTCAACTACATGATACAGTTTTGATATTTTTACGTTGTATCCTTTTTGTGGTGAGCAGAGAGGGCTGGGTTAAGTTTATAAAATGTTTTTCTTAGTCTATCTTCATACGTTAATTGAACATATTTACAAGCATTTCAAATTATTTATTTTTTAAGCAGCACACGGGGATTTTGACTTGACTCTTTAAAAACATTTTACAAAAAAAAAAAAAACAACCGTCCTCCAAATAAACACTTCTAAGTGAAAAATAACTGTAATTTCGGAAGTCGGTGTCTTTGGATCTGTATTTTATTTTTATTCTGTTATTTATTTATTGTTTTAGTTTTTTGCCATCGACTTTTTTTCACTTTGCAGTGTTTTGTTTTGGAAGTCGGCTGTTTTTTTTGGAAAAAGTTTTTTATTTTTACTTTTTAGTGGATCCCTTTGTAATGTATCTAAGTTAAAATAGCCTAATGTCAAATGCTCATTACCTTTAACAAAATATAGCTTTTCCCGATGCAGGGGCGTTAATTGTTGCTGGTAAGAACCAGGAGAACTGGAACTGATGGTGAGTTCACCATATGTATAGCGACGAGCATAAATTGCTTAGGAACCAATTTAAAGTGCCTAATCGAACCGTGAAATACTTATTAATAAGTAGTTCCTGTGGCTATCTGTGGTCTTTATCATCAGTTCTACTTCACTAAATGGTGCTTTCCGAGTGAGGTACTATAAAAAATACCCTAATCGCTATATAGAGTGCTAGTGTGCCTATAAAATTTGAGGAATTCCCTCGATTTCCATGGGATCCCCTCATCAGAATCTGACTTGGTGACAATGGGACCACCTCGAGAGCATACCCTTTCGAACAAAAAAACGAATTTTCTATATATTATGACGGACCCGAAAAAAAATACATAAAAAAAGAATTATAAACATTCGAATTGACAACCTCCTCCTTTTTAAAGTCGGTTAAAAAGAACAATTGGTAGCGTTTTCTGAAATCATGTACCTAAATACTTTTCAAATCCGCACCCATATGAGCGGCGATTTATCGGATAACCGGTATCTGATATGAGCGCGTCCTAACTCCGTCTCAATATGTAGGTCTTCACCAGATCGGACCAGCTGATTACTTGCTCTCTCGAAAAGTCGCGTGACTGTATATCAGTACAAAAGTTTTAGCATACATAGGCTTTTATTTTTGGGTATAGTACATTGCTTTAGGAGTTTTATGCACTAACAAAATGTAATTTCTAAAGTTCAAAATTGATATTCGGACTTTTAAAAATCAAAACTATTTAAAACTGGCGCCATTCCATCTAATCTAGATTACAGTATTTATTCGTCTTTGGGTAATATGTATGTAGGTATATTAATAAGAATAATACCTGGAGCTTTTCAGTGCAAAGCTGACATTCTATTATAATTAGGTAAGCGAACGAATGTTGATTTGTATAATCTTCGATAAGCAATACGACAAAGATCTCTACCTAACCCATTACCAAAGACTATACAACTAAACCCACGTACAGAACTAACAACAAACATATCCCATTCAATTTGAAAGGGAGCATTACTATGTATTAAACTAACGAATGCCACTAATTTAATGACGCCAACAATTATTATAATTAAATTAATAAGTTTCACCTTTGTTCTGTGTTGATCATTTGGCTGCGAGTAATTAATTTTGGTGTGTGATTTGAAAGGTGTGAGTTTATCATGACGTGTTTGTAATGCTTTTGTAGTTACATTGACTTTGGTTTATGACCGCTACTTTGTTCGCGCTATATTTTATCCAATTAGGGAGTTTCAAAAGTTCATTTAGTGCACCCATAAGTCAATAGGAAACATTTACAGCCACATTTTATGTCAATTCCATTGACCCATTTTAAATAATCCATTCCTATAAAACCACCACTGACAAAAAGACCCACTCTAATACCAACCCCTCCCCCCCTACCCCTGTCCCTTAATCAAACAAAATATAATAAAGAAATACCCAGTTGTTTCTTTCCTCCTATTTAATGAACCAAAAAATACATTCATCGTCTAAATTACAAAAGAAATTATATACTTCTGTGATATAAGAAAAAGATTCTATAGCATAAAAAGATCGGGTTGTCTCAGACGTGCCGATAAAAAGCGATCATATTACTCGCCTGACAGCCCTACCACGAAATTAGGATATTGGTAACTTTATCTACTCATTCCCATTCCATTGATCGTTAAAGAACGAATAACTGGAACTGTGATCCTAGATACCGCGCAATGTATTTCGTTGTGATGTACATTTCTGAAAGGATCCAAGGTCGACGCTCAAAGCATCAGGTGATAGCTATTGGAGAATTTTTCGATCATTTATTTTTATGGATATCGTCGATTCGGGCCGATTTTGCGACACACTCGATGGCCTTTAGACGTTTTTTATTATTTTATCGATAACAATATTTAGTGGAATGTGAACAAAGTTTAGGCCTTAAGCTATTGTTTAAAGCGGTAATAACTTACAAAAAGCAATGAAAATAAATCATTCGTATAATTTTTTTTTCGTTTATCCTGACTTGTCATAATGTAAGTATTTCCTGAGTAATATTTATGACAGCTAACTTGCGAGAAAGAAGTGTATCTAATACAATAAAAATCTATGTTTGTTTGTTCGTATTTTATGCGCCATCATGCCGTTAATCCGGTTGCGATAAAACTTTGTCAACTTATTGCTAGCATTTGCGCGACAGGCGTAAACAAAAATATCATCCGAACGATGCGGGCAGAAGCTTTTTTTCTATAAAAAGCTGTCCTTTTTTTCTACATAGCGACTGTTTATACGCTAATATTATTTTATCCCGGTTAACAATGAAGATCATTAACTGTGCCAATCAAAATTACAGCAGAGTATGAATAATTAAAACGACAAAAGCCGACGGTCAAGACGTAGACCAGAAATCAAAGTTTGAGGTCTACTTGTTGCATTAGTTAAATATTTATTGTGGGTTTGTGTATTTCCAGCAGGTATTACAAGAACACTTTAGCTTTAGTTACCTATTTATAGAGTAAACTTAGCCTAGATTGGTCTGAACAACAGCAGTCTATTTTTATTAGTGGTTGGTGATTTAGATAAATATTTTATGCCTACTATTTTACGAATTTGCAATAATAATCCAAAAACTTGTTACTTCTTGACTTTGTTTTTAGTACGTAAAAGAAAAAAATAAATCGTGCAGAAAAACTCCCTTGTATTACTGTTTAGTTATAATATTCGTATAAATCTTACTATTTGCTGAATTAACTAAGTTCTTTGGTAATTACAGGAAGACGATAATATAGTGTACGAGTGGAGTAACGACATCACATCACACGACACCTCTGAGAGCCTTTCAAAATTAGTTAGATACCCCATTAACAACTGTCGCTTTATACATGAATTATCATTACAGTTTTTTACAATTATTTTCCACTATGAGCACATTTTCAGGGAACAAAAAAGTATTGTAAAGGACAAAAGGCAATCCCTGTGAGACGGGAGTTAGCCACAAGAGCTGACGTTACCGCACGTTCGCTGCTCACCCAATAAAAACTATGAGCGTTTTGCTGTGTGTATTTATGCATACTCTAGTGAAGTTTTGATTGTAAAGGTGTGAACATATGGGGTTATAAACAACTCTTTAGATTTTTTTTTTAATTTGCCTCTGAACGGAAACTGGGTTGTGAAGTTGCATAATGTTTTCTTGTCATCTCAGTGTTATAGGGAAGTGTACTTAGTAGTTTCAGCATTATAATAAGATTGATACTTTTCACATTATTATTCAGTACATTTTTCACAATAAAACTAAAAAAAATAGATTTAGTAAAAAAGTACCGTATCCATATGTCCCTTTCATCTGCTTTTCATTTTTATTAGTTACATCATTTAAATGGTATAATTTGAGAACAAATACCACTAAATCACTTGGTAACAGAAGAAAACCTAGCACCAAGTTGCTTTACAAACAGATTCGTCTAAAATACTTGCGACCATGAGTAATGTCTAGAGCTTACCCGTATCCTTTAATTTCAAACAAAGCAATCCACTCAAGAAAAATACCTAAAACAATCTCATCCATAAATTCTATTCCAAATTGAAAACTGACAATACACCAATGTGAACGAAACCTAACCAAACTTTGTCCGTTCTCGGATAAAAAAATAAAAAAATACCTGGCTGGTCTATTCATCAGACTCTTTTCATAATCGGCCGCTAGGGGCAGCACTCCGGTGATTTCGCGTAGTGGTCGGCGCAACTTGCACTGAACGTTTATGTTCAATACCTATCGATATTGGGTTGGAATTTCGGTTTATAATGTGAAGGGTTCCGTAGTTTGAATGAATATTGACGCATGCACATTAAGTTTGTATTTCATAGTAATTATCTAATGAAAAAACTACCTATTACGGTTCAAAAGATACAGCCCTGTGACAGACCGACGGACAGCGGAGCCTTAGTATTAATAGGGTCTTGTTGGCACTCTTTGGGTAAGAAACCCTAAAACAGTTTTGGAAAATGGGTTATAACTGCAGTTTGTTGTTTTTCCCAGATTATTGGATGCTGCTACTCATAACTATTTTTGTTCGCTACAACTGATTCACAGATACGCAATTTCTGAACATCACAAGAAATACACAATTCAATATGAATCCATATCTCAAACCCTAAGTAATAAGCGCAGATAACACAAGAGCCCAAAGATTAAATTTTATTATAAGGGTAGTTCAATTAAAGACCCTTCCCACAGTCCCAGGGGTCTCGTGAGCGGGGCTCGCAATTATACCGTGTACTATGATAAATGACTAATATGTAAGAGGTATTTTAATTAATTAATTGATGATGCGTTTTGTTTAAAGTAATTAAGGAGTAGGCAGCTAGAAAGAAAATCGTTAAAGTATTTTTCAAAATGTGGTTTTGATTAACCCTTTGCTTAGATTAATCATAATCTTTGAAGGTCTGACAATGTTGTTACCGGAATTTAAAAACATCCGGTTATGTGGTAATTAAAAAAGTTTGTTTGTTTGTTGTTTTCAATATCCAATTTCTCAGAAGCAGCCCCGAATTCGGATTTGTGCCCGGTTGATGACAAATACAATATGCCGTATTACATCCGACTAGGGTCATAAACACAATTGGCGAAATCTGGGCGTGCTGTGTTTTGTGATTTTTAGTCTGTGCTAAATAAATGTAATTCCTTTCTTACCTCTGTCTACCCATTTGGAGAAAACTGCGTTGATGTAATGTTAAAACGAGTTTCGAGTTAAGAGAGAACGGGTATAGAGTTAAATAATATATAGATATTAGCTCACAATAAGGATGCTCAAAAACCCTCAGTCATCTTTAATCATACCTTCCATAAGTGAAAAAGTGCCATAATACAATTATCTTTGAAAGCCATTCATTCGCTCCCAGCTTAGTAGTCATGGATTCCTTTACATTTTATACATGAACATTTCGTCTGCGGCTCATAATCCTCTGTGCATACAAAAATAAGGCTCACCCTGTATTAATCTCCTTAAAAAGGGCGCAGGCCGATGTATTATGTTCGTTCCTAAGCTATACATAATAAGTGTTATAAATGTGAAAGTGAACCTCTGTTTGATTCATACGTTTTCACGAAACGTTTTGATGAAAATTGGCAAGTCTTTTTAAACTTATGCGCACAGTACCCCTAAGTTTCAAAAGCTGGGCAATATGATCTTCTCATGTTCATATATACATAAATACTAGGTATAAGTTTTTTGATTTTAATATACCGTTCTAACTAAAACTTTAATGATTTTATGTAACTAATCGTAAAATTAAACTGACATGCTATTATTACATTTGATATTTATTTTATTTTTTACTACTGTAACCTTGTTGACATTTGATTTATTTTTATTTTTATGATATTTTTACTGTAATTCAAACGATTTGACATTAATTTGTATTTTGTATTATTTTATTTTCCTAAATGTTATTTAAAATTATAATATGTTTAAATTTGTGTAAATTCAATAATAATATGATTTGCATACCCAAGTGACGGTAGACCATGGAGGACTGTTATAATAAAACATCTATGTACTAATTACCCATGTTTACAAACCAATAATAGTGATATGAATTACCCATTCAATAGATGTGTGACGATTCATAGAGTAAAAAAAATGTATCTGAGCCACAGATTTAGAGCAGGCTAGATACCACAAGCCGTCCGACCAAGCGTGCCCCGAAGTTTGTACACAGGGGTTTGGGCATTATTCCGACTTCCTAATGCATGTAAAATGAAATGAAAAAATGTCAACCCACGTCTACTCCTGACGAAAATTATTAGCTCACAGACGCGCTGAGCGATTGAAACGATTCTGTTTACGTTGAGCACATCACTAAATGGCTGGGGTGACGTCATCGTAGGTATAAAAAAGATGACACGCTCGGTTTTCATACTGTCTAATGAACATGCGGTATCTAGCCTACTCGAAATCTGTGATCAGAGCCATGGGTGGAGCAGAATATTTTGTACTTGTCATTTTAATCATAAATTCACAAACTTAATACAAAAATTTCATAACTTAAAAATATAATATTTTTATAATGTACCTAGTTCGTTTGCATGTACCTAACTTATTATTTAATATTTCTACACATGCAAACAATGTTTAATGTAAGATCTCAATGTACTATTTATACTGAGAAATAAATAAATAAATCTAAATCTACACAAACGATTTCATTAAAAAAAAAAAAGGTACTCACTGAAACTGCTGATGTTTCACACATTTAAAACAAACGATTAGACAGTTTTTCCCTTGTTCAATGTTTGGCATGATACACACACCGGCACAATTAGAGGAACATAAAAAAAGGTTTTTATTTTTAAATACCGTATTTTTGTAAAATGTAGTATTTAGTCTTCTTTTCTTATTTAAAATTACACATTTTAAAATTAAAATGAGATCATAATTAATATTAATGTTTCGAGAAAAATATTTTTTTGTGTAAAATGTACTTTCTTGATTTTTAGGGTTCCGTACCTCAAAAGGAAAAAACGGAACCCTTATAGGATCACTTCGTTGTCCGTCTGTCTATCTATCTGTCTGTCTGTCCGTCTGTCTGTCTGTCTGTCTGTCAGTCTGTCAAGACCATTTTTCTCAGGAACGCGTAAAAGTATCAAGTTGAAATTAATAAAAAATACGTAAGTCTATGGTCCCTTGAAGCTCTAAAAAAATCAAGCTTCCAAGTCAACGCAATAAAAAAATACGGTGATATAAGTGACATTATTGCGACATATTTCGATACTCGCAAATAAATCAAAACCTAAAATAAGTAAATTAATACAGGGTGTTTCCTCCTCGTGCTGTTATTAAAATTTCCCCCGCCTAGACATGCTGCAAATGATTGTTATCTATTGTTACTGTAACAGTCTCTGCCATTCCTCTACTGCGGTGATTTGCAGTTCACCCACATTGATAGGAGCTGGGTTTCTGGATTTTACTATTCGTTTCAGCAGGTCCCAGACGTGTTCTATCGGATTCATATCCGGTGACCTCGCCGGCCACTGAACTGTGATATTCATATTATTAAGATATGCTTGAGTTGAACGAGCAGCATGCGGCCGAGCATTATCCTGCACCAAAATGAAGTCGTCACCGATAAAGGGGTCAAACGGTACCACATTTTCTTCTAAAATGTATCTTGTATGCCGAGCTGCAGTCAGACTTCCTCCATCCATCACCACCAAGTCCGTACGAACTCCCAAACATATCCCCCTCCCAAAACCATTATCGATACTCCACCATATGCCACTGTAATTTTAAAATTTGTCTGATTATATCGTTCTCCTTGGCGTGTAGGTATATATTCTTTGCCTTCCGTCATTTTGATTAAAAATAATTCTGCACTCATCACTAAACAATATTTTACCCCATTGGTCCGTGGCCCAAAGTCGATGTTCCCGAGCAAAATTTAGTATACATATGAACCAAAATCAGCGTCATTGAAACTTCTTCGTACCGTACGCTCACTTACTGTGACATCTCGAACTTCGTCAAGCTCATTTCTGGCTTGGACGGCCGTTAGAATTGGGTTCCTACGTAAGCGAAGCTGAATGAAACGAACATCCCTGCTCGAAGAACGTCTTTTTCTACTTTTTCCCGGTCTTCTCACGAAAGCATTGGTCTCCCTGAATCGTTGGATACTGCGATAAATAGTTGAAACAGGTCAGCGAACAATTCATGAGATCACTCTGTAGGTTTGATCATTTCTCCTCATCTCAAGTGAGTGCCCTGGCAATCTCAGATGCGCTCAAGTCAGGCATAATGAAGTCCTTGACTTTCAAAAAGATTGAAAAGTTAAAAAAAACGAATCAAACTGATTGTTAATGATGATTTTACGAAATTTTAAACTAAAACCATAAAGAATTACACTTATTCATAATTTTTATTTTAAAAATAATTATTTCGAATTGAGAAAACAATTGAACGTCACCTTTTATGCAATTGTTTTAATTTTTTGAAATAAAATGAATTAACAACCAGTCAGCAATGTTACACAAACTAGTTTTTCGAAAATAAAAATATGTCCCGCTAATTTTGCCGGTGTGTGTATAATAACTAATCCGGGACTATTTAATGCTATAATAATATAATTAAAGCTATAATATAAACTCCTTTACCAAACGTAGAAAACAAAACAAGGAGTTGATGAAGAGAACATAAAATTATTTGAATTTGAAAAAAATAAAACAAGAATAAACTAAATAATACTGCAAAGGACTTATAAAGCAACTCCTATCAAATCACCCACTAACCCATTGACCTCACATCACAGCCTCTCCCGGCTACCAGCAGTTAATCACCCACAAACAGAACTTTTGCTAATAATAAACTTTTTCACCGTATTTTGGGACAAATCTCTGTAACTATACCCCTTATAACCGCATCTGGTCGTAATAAAAAGTTTCATCGCCATTGTGGTAATGGCCGCATATCGACGTTTGATTATATTTTATGGTTGTTTTATGTTTGTTTGATGGTGGCACGCTAATGGAGGATGCTCTTGTTTTTATTATTGGTATTTTTATTTGACATCGTTATCGATGTTCGCGTTATAGAGCTGACTGTTTTACGGCATGGATCAGACATCATAGTTTTTAATAGTCTATTTCATTAAAACGAAGGAAGAATAACATTTATTTGGCAATAGTTCATGAAACATAAAATACAAATAAAAAAGGGGAATATAACAACAACAGTGTGTGCAAAGTATGCATTGGGATACACAGCAAAAATCACAAGATAATTTTTATTTGTGAATCACACCTTTATCTACCTACAAGTATATGGTGTAAATAACGCTTTCGTGATTAAATTTTAAACTAACAAACTTGGTTTACTATTCAATCCATTAATTCAATTATGTCCTCAGTTCTTCAAATGAAGGACTTTTACATACTAAGTTACCAATATGATACTTGCATAATGCAGGAAACATTATGCAAGTATCATATTGGTCACTCAAAAGCACTTAATAGGTGCTACACACAGTCAGGTATAGTTATAACCTTTCAATTAATCAGTGGACTCTACCTATCGCATTCCACTGCTGGACATAGGCGTCTCCCAGGCTGCGCCACAACACCCTGTCCTCCGCCTTCTGCATCCAGTTTGACCCAGCCACCTTCTTAAGGTCGGCGGTCCATCTAGCTGGGGGGCGAACCACAATACGCTTGCCGATATGCGGTCTCCACTCCAAGACTCGTCTGCTCCATCGAACATCGATCCATCGACAATCATGGCCAGCCCACTACCACTTCAGTTTGCTTATTCTGCAAGCTATGTCGGTAACTTTTCCGGATAATTACATTCCTGATTTAATCCTTCAAAGACACTCCGAGCATAGCACGCTCGGTGACCTTGAATTTGGGAACCAAGCCGACTGTCAGTGTCCACGTTACGGCACCGTACCTCTAAATGAATTAGTGAAACTTTAAATAAGTAGGATAAAACGGTTCAAAGAAATAATAGAGAAGTTTATTGTAATCTAACACGTCCTGGCGGAGAATGCGCCAGGGTTGGCCAACATTTTTCTAATATGACTCACGACCGTAACAAAATATTTATTTATGGAATTATAATCATATACATAACAGAATATAATATATTGTGTGCATACACCAACATAAGACTCTCTAATTACTATTTCATGAAATCATGACATTTGAGGTCATCATCATTCATCATTTCATCCTAAAGACGTCCACTGCTGGACATAGGCCCGAGGGGGGGTGGGTTGCCATAATCGCCACGCTTGGCAATCGGGTTGGCGATTGCAGTATAGTGTTAAAATGCATAGAGAAGCTGCTGCCCATTCTTGAGTAAGTCTCTTAGTCGCCTTTTACGACGCCCATGGGAAAAAATAAGATGGTGCTATTCTTTACGTCCGGCACCACACGGAAATTTGTGGTCAATTCTAAATAAATTGCAAAAAACGTAAGAATATTTGAATTTCGCGGCTTACCTTAGCGCTTCCCCGTTGATCTAGATAGGTGTGGTGTCAGATACTGTTCAGCTGTGTCTCTAAAAATGGCTTCAGTTCAGTTTAGCAAAGTCACTAATGTTGTTGGTTTCTTAAGGCGACAGTAGCCACTTCCAATAGGTGGACTTTCGGAACATTTGTAACCCGAAAAAAAGGGGCTAAGTCCATTCTTATTCTATCTATAATCTATATGTTTATAATCAGTAAGTTATTTACCCAGTAAAGGGACCTCATGTTTTTACTACCACCAAAACATAACAGTGTTATGATAAAATAATGACATAATATATTTTTACAAGTTCATAAATAAAAATACCAGTCTTAAAAATATATCACTTCATAAAATAATAACATCATCTACCAGTTTTATGAGAAAATAAAATGCCCGTATATTATGAAAATGTTTCTCTGAACACGGCAAATGCATCTGCGTTTTATAGGCAGACTATACTGGCCAATATTTGAACCAATGTTGGTTAGGTTCAATTGCAGAATCCAGGGGAAGTAAGAAATGATGTAGGTTTTATTGCATTTTCATTATGTTGTGATAGTCAATAACTATTAATGAGTATTCTATTAAGTTCTAAAGTTATTTGCTGGCAAATAAAAATCCACTTTCACGGTGGCTATCTCTCTATTCTCTAAAACATACATAGGTACCTACGTAACTGAACACGTAACACGCGACACGTGTTAAACACTATCCATAACTTTCCAGCTAGAAAAACAATAACGTTTCCCCGTAATTCAGCAGATGCGCGCGCGTATAAGTATATAGTCAGAGTTGATTTAGGTTTATAATTATTTCAGTTTGTCAAATTCGTTGACTTTACAACATTCAGGAATAAACTATTGTTAATAATTTCATAAACCGCGATTATATCCTATATCTATCACACAACAAATCCCACCCAACATTGGCCCAACACACCATGTTCCAAACCCATTTCAGACCCATTAATGGATATTTGTCCCCTGTATGTTCAAACTTACTTTTTGTGAGGACCGCCAGGGGACATTTTTGTTCGTGTTGCCGATTTTTGGCACTAATAGAATCGGACTCAACCCGTCTGTGCCAGCATTTGATGGAAACCGTATTGTATACTCAGTGCCAGTGTGATTGGGTTTCATGTTTTAAATAAATGCAGTTTTATTGAGTGGAGTGACTAGTTTTTTTGGGCTGTATTGTATGTGACATTCATATCGGTTATGCATTTAATACAGCGCGGGAACGGTTAAAATAGAGCTTGGCTTCAGCCCTATAACCCTATATGTGTGAATAATATTACCTAATACTTTTTCTCAGATCGGCGGTCTCGAGAACATACAGGGTTTAGGTCCATTTCATGACCAGTTACCATTCTTCTCAGCGCTAATAATCATAATGACAGTACAAGTATTGTACTCACAAATTCCATTTCATTCAGATAACAAAACTTTTAGATTTTTAGCTATGGACGTAAATAATCTTTGGCTGCGTAGGTATCTACTTAGTGGGCACCCCTCACGCATACACATGCCTTAGCAGAGGGGGTTATGTACTAAATGAATGCAGGCGGCCGTGCATCTGATAGCCACTGATAGAGTGAATGTGGTCATCTGTCATATTAAGACAGTTTCAAGTGGATCTATCCTATCACCTTCTGGTACAGTAGGTCGCAAGTCAGTGGTATCAAAACTAGTATAAGCTGGCCTCGTATACATTGTAACTCTGTACTTCGCTAGGCTCGCTTGAAACCAATTTTAGGGTTAGCGAACTTTATTCGCCAATCCCCTTACTAACAAGTGAATATTTTATGACCAAACTGTATAGGTATGTAGGTACCCAAAGCACCAGCGAAAAAAGTACCCCTTTAATCTCGACGATACAATTGTATGAAATTAGCTCCCCTGCCTTATCAAAAGTCCCCTGTAACTGCGGGAATATGTAAATGTTATGTTAGTACGAAGAATTAATCGTTCCCTTTTAATTTATACTGTCGCCCACAACGCGATGAGCGGTATAGTTTCCTGTGTGAGACTTGTTTTAAGGGGGTTCTAATTAATTTTGTTACTTTTTTTTTGTTTCCATGCTAATAAAGATGGAGATTAGATATCTATGCGTTTTGTGTTCAGCAATTCATGGTTTAATGTCTGTTGGGTACTGTTATTTCTTTCCGGTTCATTTGAATGATAAAAAGTATAATTGTATTTTTAATTGAAAGATAAAAACGTCGAGGAATCACTAGAAACCTTTATTATACAAAGATACTGCTTACATTCCAGTAACCTTTAAACCCGTAGCAGAAAAGGGCTCGTACGCCAGTAAAACAGTTTATAATATTACCAAACCCGATACGTACAATACACAGAGGCACAACTCTAAACGGATTACCGAAAAAATATACGGTTAATTCCCGAATCAATTCATAATTCTTCATTACCAAAACTCGTTGAAAATTTACCGGTACAAACCCGATACTGTGAACAACAAACCTTTATTTTCCATCGATAAAAAATAACGGTTGGAATTAACGGTACAGTTGCACAGAGGTGCCACCTAGTGTCCATTTCGTATGAAAATTTAATTAGCTATGTGTACTGTGCTCAACGGAACGAAAGATATAGGTACGTCGTCCCTTAAACGATGGTGCATTCGATGCTTTTTGTTAAAGAATTATAGATTTGGACGCGAGGACCATAAAACTGATGTTATTTTCATTTTCTTTTTAATTAACTCTCTTCATAAAATCCTATTGAATGACTATTTCTGAAATAATCATTCGTTAGGATTTTATGAACTTAGAGAGTTGTAATGCTGATTCTAATGATTATAACTCTGTAAAGCCATATTTTTTACGGCCGCTAATCATATTTAATTTGCAGGTAAGTAAGAGGTTGTATGTTGATCTCAACATACAACCTGTTACTTACCTGCAAATTGCAAAAAACGTAATAAAATAAAAAAAAAATCGCGGGCTACCTTAGCGCATCCCCCTAAAGGTCAATCCGCAGCTGTAGCCCGCGAAATTCAAATTTTCTTACGTTTTTTTGCTAAGACACTTTAATCTTATTTCAACTTTAGTTGTTATTTAGATATCTATCAAAAGTTGAGAGTTATTTGTAGTACTAAGATATAAGTAAATGGTACCATTTAGTAACGTGGTTATTTTATAAAAATCCAGTGGCACCAAACGTTGGTATCTAACTTCCCATCACTATAACGACTACTAACAATCCTACAATCCTACATGTGCTGCAGTAGGGACATCCGGACAGCGAAATTTACACGCAGTCGAATTAGTCTGAACCACTCGCAATTTGCATGGCACCCCTCTTATTACAGGTAGCTAAAGTCACGGTAATGACGTCATTCTCATCATCTTCGATTCGGTCATGTTATGGTGTAGGTCGTGACTGTTCGAACGTAGTCTGTATGGGGATTTATTGCTGCCTTTTTATGCTTTATATTACCTTACTATTGCGTACATTGTCATTAGCTTGTTTGTATTAAATTAACAAAACGCCATCATTGTATAAAATTACTGCGTTTCCATAATCTGACATGAAATCGCTAGGCTGAGCTCACGTGAAATTGATACCGTTTAACGGGTGTATTAATCTGTACCGTTACCGTTAGCTTAGAGAAAACTCACTTTTACAAATGTTTCGGATTAAAACTTAAACAAGTGGATCAGAAAATGTTCCGGTGCAAGCAAAAGATTATTTGATCTGAATACTTAAATCCCAAAGTTCCAATTTTAAGAGTCATTTGACAATTGCGGTAAATTTTATAACCTCAATTTTCGTTGATGATCTTTCAATTACAATTTAATAATGTTATTCAAACAATAATTGTTGGAAAAAGTTGTGGGATATAAAGTTGAAACCTTCTAAACACAGATGAATGAGTAACTAATTATTCCCTTTTGTGAGAGATTGCGTAAGAATTTAACCTGAACAGGATTTGTTTACACTTTTGTTAGATACTTTTGAAGGCGAACATTCCTATCCCTATCCGTGCACATCCCTCCGTAAGGGCTGCTATTCGTCCGGCGCTTTACGAGCGGATAAATTAGTCGCGGCTCCGTCCGATTTGCATCCGATCTCGTATTGTACGGCACACACAAATTGTACGTCTAGAAAATTCGGGCACAATTATGCTGAAGTTCTATTTACTCCGTACGGTATGCAGCTGTAACGGTTCCAATAAAATCATTGCAATTTGTTTACAATCGAAAAGAAAGACAACAACTAAATTACTTTGTAAAATTTGTAACATGTGTATTGTAAAGAAAAGATAGTAAGTTTTGAAGAATGCCTCAATTATTAAATATATACATAAAGCATTAAATAAAGAGGTAAATTACTGTATCTAACAACATTTATTGTATTCATATTGTTTACAACGTGTTGCAGAGTATAAAAATACACCATTTACACGGTGCAAGTTTCTGAAACGTTCAAGAGCAATAATCGCATCCCTTATAACACGTTTAATTATTGCCATTCAAGAATGTAACGCAAGTGTTTACACGCGTGGGATTTCCATAAAATGGCCTACAATAATTGAATGCAAATGTTGCCATTCAATAATTGCATGCGGCTTTTGTTTACACCAAGGCAATTATATTAATAATAATAAACATTTATTTCAGAAAACATCCATATTTCAACACACATATTTTAAATACAACAAATTTACATCAAAATAAAACAAACAAAACAAAACGCAGTTAAGGAGACACACATTAGGACCGGGAGGAACTATCCACTGCTCACAGTGCAGTATGCACACGTATCCAGTGGCGCAGCAGTGGAGAGTCCCACCTGTCCATGAACACGCTTATTTTACCGGACCTGAACAGTATACTGGACCTCACACGACTCAGCAGCGACGCACACTGCTTCCTTATATGAGCATGAAACCCATCATTGCAGTGTGCGCTTCTGCGAACATAGTCAAAGCAATGCAGAATCGTGGTAGCCCCAGCAGCACCCTAAACGTGGGTAAATATTAAAAGCTGGACCCTAAATATTATTGCAAGGCTATTATTGCACGCAAGTTTTGACAACGCAGAGTTGCACGTCCTTGTACAATTGATTCAAGTATTGAGTGTGATTTTATTGTCCGTTCGATTTTATTGTACGTGCAGCTATTTACACCTATACCAGTTTTCGTGCAACATTTGTACGCGTTATTTAGACGGTGCCAGTCAATTGTTGGTTCAATTTTATGGTATGCCTCATGCAATAAACTTGCACCGTATAAATGGGGCTATACGTCTCTTTCTGGGACAGTCAGCTTTAAAATAAATATATAACTAAGATACTTCTACATTATACATGAATAACTTATTTATCAAATAACTGTTAAGTTAATTAGTGTTTTTCTAGCTCCTTTTGGAAAATACACGAAATCCTTTTGCTGGGTACGCTCATACGATTCGCGTATATATTCGCGCACAGATACATTAACCGAAGCCCCGCGCGATTTGTCGCCGATCCCGCATTACCGCCTAATGGCCGCCGCCTCACGTGCCGTATGACGTCACTAATACGGATTTGATGACGACAAAATGACGGTTATGAATTCAAGTGCCATTACAGGGAAGATTTCATTTTGGTTTCTACCAACTATCCAAAACATTATGTACGTTGGTAGATAGCGTGACGCGCCAATTCGTGATTCGATAATACAATCGTTTTTTTGCTCAACTTTTATTGCTTTCATAATACCAAACTAATACTCTCTTGCAATCTTTTTTGTACTCTAGTTATTGAAATAGATGGGTCTACCCATCTATTTCAATAACTAAAACTCTAATCTCATCCTTTCCACACGATGAATTAATTCCCAAACATTATCAGCACTTAATTCCACTGAACAACAAGCTCAGAGCAAATCGCGCGTCACCCCGCGACCACAACCGCACACAATGGCACGTGTCACGAGCATAAATAAAATTAAGGGTCGTCATCAACCCTAGCGATAAAGAATCACCGCTCGCCACTCCACATTTGGGCACTAACAATAGTAGGCGATAAAATGATAAGCTGCAAAAGGCTCACAAAAACTTTAGAGAAAGTATTGAAGTCGTGGAATAAAGGAAAGATACAAAGGATCACAGAAATAATTTCTATACTCCTAAAAATGTCTGTGACATTCTAGGAAACAAAAATACTGAAACAAGTTTATTTTCAAGGTTCTTATTTACTACAAATCGATGTGACAATTTTGTCACTTGAGCGTGCTAACATAATTTTGAAACAGACGCTGGA
Organism: Tiliacea citrago; assembly: GCA_963921375.1. Taxonomy (NCBI): domain Eukaryota; kingdom Metazoa; phylum Arthropoda; class Insecta; order Lepidoptera; family Noctuidae; genus Tiliacea; species Tiliacea citrago. The sequence goes on from OY992782.1 coordinate 29,504,883, forward strand.
ACTTTACTATGTATTTTACATAGTAAAGTGAATACTTCCGAAAAACAGAAAAACTGCATGATTAATTAGATTTTTTTTTTCTATCCCACATGCAAGCTTGTTATCACAGTATATGGCCCTTCTGTCCGTATCCGTTTTGTACTAGTACTTTCAATTTGTGCCGAATTTACGGCGACATCATACAGGGGGATGGCCAGACTACGGACGCATAAATTAGAAACCGAAAGGGGATAGAGATGGGAATGATGGGACGTATTAGTGTCCGAAAAGTGCGTGGTTGTTGTGGTAGGAAAATACGGTTTAAAATAATGTTAAGTGTACGTTATTAGAACGTTTAAAATCAGAATATTATTCTAATTTGAAACGTTCATAAAGGTTACTAAATTACAGCATTTTACTTTTAGAAATAATCTTATTCATGTTTTGCAAGAAAAATTCACGCCATTTAAAGGAAAGAATTACGAGTAGTTCTATGTTTTGTTCAATGTCAGCTTATTCAACTTTACTCCGTTTTCAACGTATTCACATAATCTCACCAACATGACACAACAAAGTTAATCTTTTTATGCAAATCCTTTATTACATCCTATCTCGTGACATGCACTAATTAAGTAAATATTTTTCTTTCATAATCTTCGCCATTTTGCTACTCTTATTCACACATTCGCATTAGGCGAGGGTTCAAAAATCGTAAATTATCGCTTTGTGCACACCGAACCGATATTTATTGTGATTTATAATGTTTAACCCTATTTTGATCCGAGCGATAACAGTGGGTGCTCACCGTAACGTTTGGTTTTTAGATTTTTCGGAGTAAAGTCGGATGATTGGAATTATGTGTGTAAATAGAGTTAAAATTGCGCACAGAACTCACTGGTGTAAGGGTAAGCAGAGGTACCCGAAAAGGTAAGCAGAGCTGTTTAATTAATCCACATTGCATCAGTTAGGTATGTTTATGTCCTTTTTAGGGTTCCGTACCCGAAGGGTAAAACGGGAACCCTATTACTAAGGCTCCGCCGTCTGTCTGTCTGTCTGTCCGTCTGTCACCAGGCTGTATCTCATGAACCGTGATAGCTAGACAGTTGAAATTCTCACAGATGATGTATTTCTGTTTCCGCTATAACAACAAATACTAAAACACAGAATTATATAAATATTTAAGGGGGCTCCCATACAACAAACGTGATTTTTTTGCTCATTTTTGCTCGATATTGATAACGGTAACAGATAGACGCTTGAAATATTTACGGAATATTTAGTTATATATTCGCTTTAAAAATAACTAATTAAATTAAAATAAAACAAATATTTAAGGGGGGCTCCCATACAACAAACGTGATTTTTTTGCCATTTTTATAGATAATGGTACGGAACCCTTAGTGCGCGAGTCCGACTCGCACTTGGCAAGTTTTTTGATAAAGAGCGAGTCTACTGCCATTGAGTACATATACATTTTCGTACATACATTCTACACACTTACACTACCTACATGACTTCCTATTCTAAATAAATTAATTAGACGATCGAATTAATAAAAAATGTATTTATATTAATATTGAATTATAAAAATGTGTAATTATTATTATTTGAATGATTAATACTAAATTATTGAAATTATTAATGTAAAATTGTGTCAATAGCATAGTTATTTTAATTTTTAATGTTTTAAAAAAACTGTCAAATTTGCGATGCCTGGAAATGGCCGCTAAGTTGTAAGTCCCTATATTATAAAATAACAACAAAATGTACACTTAGTTTGCAAAACTTTTTACTTGACTTCGAGTAGTGGCTGCCCAGTGGTATTGACCGCAACGTACGAGTTGTAGGTCGTAGGTTCAAACCCTGACAGGCGCTTTACTGTGTAAACTATTTAATTGCCACTGCTCTCAAAACGGTGAAGGAAAACATCGTAAAGAAACCTAGAATAAAAAATTCTAAGACATGTGACATCTACTCACCTGCACTGGGCCCGCATGGTGGCTTGCGGCCCACTCTCTCTCACAGAGAGGAGGCCTGTGTCCCAGCAGTAGGAACATTATAGGCTGATTATGCTACTACCATTTACCTAACAAATCTTGACTTCGAGTTGAAAAATTTATATTTAAACTAAACCTCCATACTTAAAAATGTGCCCGATACAGGGATTGAACCCAGGACCACCAGTTTCATAGTCGCGCTTGTGACCAACAACGAGGCAGTCAAGATGTCTTAGATATTAACTTACAAATAATAATGTATGGACTTGTATTTGCAATACGAACTGGTTGCCATCAGACCTTCACAGCAGCTCTTTTACTGTCCATTACCGTCATTCTTAATATAGCGGTAAAAGCCACCCATTTACCAAATTATTTTTTTAAAGATTTTCTTACAAACTTTAAAAAAAAATGAGTATTTTAATTATGCTAACTTTTAATGCTGCTTAGCTGTGGAATACAAAGTCTCTATTATTTCCTAAAAATTAATAATTTGATTGATTCCCTGTTTCGTCTGTTCAACTGTTCAAAACGATTTTGTGGCATGACAGTCACTGTAAGTTACGGATAGATACTCACCTAAAACACTTGTCGAAACCATAATCAGCTCTTAATTATAATCGTAGTGTAAATGGCCCTCATTACAGCCTAGATAAACATCACTAATGAAGTCATCACCTCACCATAACGCCACATAATTTAATCCCATAAAGGCGAGTTCACAAGAAAACGGCATAAAAACAGGCAGACTAATTAACTTAAAACAGTTTCTTGGCAGATATTTTTATGCGGGTAGTTCAAAGCGTTTCCTCAGGGAAACTGCAGGTGGTCTAAAATAAGTCGAAACGGCGCTACAACCATCTTGAGACTAAAAGCTAGAGTTTCGTTACACCGTTGCGTACCAGGTGTTTCGTATTTTTATATAAATAAAATAAAGAACTACCACTTGCTTTGTTTCTTTGTACTTCTTTTGTGATTTTTTTATTCAGAAAACTGTGTCCCACACAACATTTCGATGTATTGGTAGGTAATCGCATGGATTCCAAGTCTTAGTTTAGAATAGACAATTTTGTAATTGATCCAACAATCTAATAAAATGACCACTATGGCTGTACTTCCTCATTCATTTTTTTAACGACGTTGACTCAGCATTGGGTAAATTCACGTGTGTCAAAAAAGAGCATCTGTTCAAAACCTAACCTATTACAAATTGTGTCAAAGCAACATTACGTTACGTTGCTAGTTTCCACCGGTTCGCCAGCTCGCACTCTTGAGGTAACTAATATAATAATATACATAGACATGTACTATACATAGTTATCTGTTCGTTTACCTGTCTGCATCAAATCACTGTGAAAATGTTCAATCGAATTTACCACCCTTTCAGCCTGCCCACTAATTAGCCAGTAACTCAATTAAGGTAGTAACTGCAATATTAAGCTGATACTCTCTCGTCTATGTATACACATCTGCCTGTTAATTATATAGCGATTATGCAAAACCATAGGTATAATAAAGACGCTAGTAGGTGCCCCTAGTAGTGTCATTATTATACCTATGGTTTCGCATTACACACCATTATAACTGAGAGAAGTATGTAAAGTCAGAGAAATTAATTGTTAAGTAAATTGACTAAAACTTAGTGTCCGTATATTCAAACTGCCATTCTTTGCCAATTGTATGAAATGGCTATAACACGGAAAATTGAAGAATGGTGACAATTTGCTTAGTAATTAATTTGCCTGATTATACAATCAACCAACTAACTCAGGCTATCACAGTCCACTGCTGGACATAGGCCTCTCGTAAGGTGCGCTACAATTATAATGAATGTATTGTTTTAGTGAATAAATAAGTTTAGTTATTATTCATTTTTTTAATCAATCAATCAATCAACTCAGCTTATAGCAGTCCAATGCTCGACATAGGCCTCTCCCAGGCTGCGCCACAACACCCTGTCCTCCGCTTTCCGGATCCAGTCTGTCCCAGCCACCTTTTTAAGGTCGTCGGTCCATCTAGCTGGGGGGCGCCCCACACTACGCTTGCCGATACGCGGTCTCCACTCCAGAACTCGTCTGCTCCACCGGCCATTGGTCCTTCGACAAACATGGCCAGCCCACTGCCACTTCAGCTTGCTTAGTCTGCAGGCTATGTCGGTAACTTCGGTTCTCTTCCGGATAACTTCATTCCTGATCTTATCCTTCAAAGAAACTCCGAGCATAGCCCGCTCCATAGCACGCTGAGTGACCTTAAATTTGTGGACTAACCCGACTGTTAGTGTCCACGTTTCGGCACCGTATGTAATAACGGGCAGGACGCATTGGTTGAATACCCTAGTCTTCAAACACTGCGGGATTGACAACGAGAAGACTTGACGAAGTTTTCCAAACGCTGCTCAACCCAACTGGATCCTTCTGTTGGCTCCCTTCTCAAAGTTGTGCCTACCAAGCTGGAAAACTTGCCCTAGGTAGACATACTCCTTCACAACTTCGAGAAGCGACCCTTCGATGTGGATTGGACTCGGCAAGACGTGCGAATTGTACATGACTTTCGTCTTGTCCAAATTCATGCCGAGGCCAACCCGCCGAGAGGCTCCATTTAGGCTGTGCAGCATCTGGTCTAACTGTTCCAGCGTCTCTGCCATTATGACGATGTCATCGGCAAAACGAAGGTGTGAGATGTACTCGCTGTTTATGTTGATACCCTGTCCAGTCCAGTCCAGCGTCTTAAAGACGTCCTCCGACGCATTGGTGAACATATTCGGGGATATCACATCCCCCTGTCTCACCTCCCTGAGTAGTTGGATGGGGCTGGTTTCCTTATCCTGGACCTGGACAGTCATCGTTGCAGCAGCAACATTTTCTTAAAGCAGCATCATTTATCAGCAGCATTTTTTTAAAGTCTGTTTTAATATAGTTTTTTTTTTTCAATAAAACGTTAATACTTTTATTATAGCAAATAACGACAAGCAATAGCGTTATCATTTACGAAAAGTTACTTAACGTATAAATAGACCGGAGGTTTCAAGACCGTTTGCCGTGCATAAGATTGGAGGTTCAAATCCTGGCACGAAATGTGCTTTTTGTCATGCATCTAACTTTTAAATGTAAAGTACTGTTCTATTTTGTTTTAGTAATATTTATAAAGAATTTAAAAATCAAGAAAAATCTAATATTTATTATTGGTATTATTTAACAAAACTTTGATCTTATTTTACTACCTACAAAGATTTATATTTTAAAATAAATAATTTATATTTTAAGTTAAATCGTAGTAGTTTACTGTTTGCCGTTTTAAGTGAAGGCTAGTACAGACTCGCGCGATATCGTGGGCGCGACAGGCACACCGACCGACGCAGAAATTGTGCTAATAGTGTCGTGTCGCGCCCGCGATATCGCACGCGTCTGTACGAGCCTTGAACGTATATATCAAACGTTGTAGATATCAGCATCTAGAAAAAAAACCGGCCAAAAGCGAGTCGGACTCGCGCACGAATGGTTCCGTACCATTATCTATAAAAATGGCAAAAAAAACACATTTGTTGTATGGGAAATTAAATATTTGTCCCCTTAAGTATTTATTTTAATCTGTATTTTTTATTATAGCGGCAACAGAAATACGTCATCTGTGAAAATTTGAACTGTCTAACTATCACGGTTCATGAGATACAGCCTGGTGACAGACGGACAGACAGACAGACAGACAGACGGCGGAGCCTTAGTAATAGGGTTCCCGTTTTACCCTTTGGGTACGGAACCCTAAAAACGCACTTAAATACAGCTTGCAATGCTACTTGGTTAACACCCTATACTTCGCCTTCCGCATCCAGTCGGTCCCAACCACCTTAAGGTCTTTAAGTTCGCCTGACTGTACATGACAACAAGTCGAAAACAAGTTGTAAAAGCAAAGTATTTACGTATACGTACATATAGTAGAACCTATCTAAGACGAATATAATGGAAGCTAATGGAAGCCCAAAAATAAAACTTATTCTCATTTTGGCACGCAAAGCTATAACGCAGATACTGTTCGTATAGTCTTAATACATAGTTACCAAATATATTTTTTTACCTATTACACCACAATACTAATAATAATATTTACACCATCATAGACAAGAACTTTCTCAAATCCACTGCCTCTTTATTCCAACATTCCACTACGGTGTGACAGCCACCCTTAAGACATCGGCATCGAGCTAAGTGCATTGCTATGTCATTAGCCAGAAAACTTCCAAAGGCGAAGAATTAGGGACGGTGTCGTTCGCAAAGAAATTCATAAGTTTCTTTTATGAAACTCTGTCGTATTGCCTTTAAGAGGCGACTTTTGTCGGCAGATTGTGTCTTTGAATACTTATTCTTGTTTAAATTGAAAATCTTTGTCGTGTTTGTGAGATAGTTTGCTAGGGTAATGATGGAGAGCTGAGTTTTGCTACGGGATTTGTGGTAATAAATATGAATAAGAAAGGAATTTTATGTTCTGTAAACAAATAATCATTAAAATGATATTAGTCTGTAGCTTTTTACTGACTGAAAAGTCGTATATACATACAGAAAAACATCGAGCATTGATCACAATATTTGATGCCCTGTGGTTTGTAGATTTGAGATTTTTGGAACCTAGGATTATACACATTGTTTGCCTTTAGATTTACTTTCATCATCATCATTTCAGCCAAACGACGTTCACTGCTGGACATAGGCCTCCCCCTAAGGGGGGGTGTTTGCCATAATCTCCACGCTTGGCAGGCGGGTTGGCGATCGCAGTATGGTGTTAAAATGCATAGAGAACGCTGCTGCCCATTCTCTAGAAAGTCCCTTAGTCGCCTTTTACGACACCCTCGAGAAGAAATGGAGTGGTGCTATTCTTTATGTCTGGCACCACACGGAGCTAGATTTACTATATGCAATTGAAAAACTTACGCTGGTAGGTTTGTTGGGCTCTGTTCGCAATAAAATCTTTGTCGAAACAACAGGGGTCTAGCTTGACGACCATAAAGGATGTACATCCAAAGGATATTCTAAGGAACAATAACTAAGTTTCATCTCAAAGTCTAGATTCGTCAGTCAAGACTGAGACTTGGGATCTTCCTATCTTCGCATGATCCGTTTAGGCACGTAATACGTGTACAGTCGAGCACGTCAGTTGTTTGGAGAGACTGTGTGTGACTTGCCTTGCCGTAGTGCCTCATCGTATAGGAAAGGAATTAGTGTATAATATTGTTAAATACACTGTGTTCCATCTCTTTCTAAAGGTATTGTAAAGTATGACGATTCAATTGGCACGAACATAATATTGCCTACGATAGGTTGCTCATTTTCATCACATCAGAGAGATAAGTAGGTGGGTAGCGGGGTCGAGAAAATACCAGACACATATTCGTGGCCTATTTGGCACAGCCGTGAGGCACGTAATACTATTTTAAGTATTTTCTTCGTTTTTGTGTAAATCAAATCAAAATCAAAAGTCATTTATTCAAACTAGGCTGAGAATCAGCACTTTTCGAACGTCAAAAATTACATAAGACAGTCCCCCAAAAACGCCCACCCTTCACCACTTCCTAGTGCTTTAGCTGGGAAGAAGAAGTGGCGCAACAAACTCCCCAGCAGCACAGCTGTCTGTTCAGATATAAAACTTGAATCTATACAATAAAATGTAAAAGAATTTGCATTACGCAACACAACATTAAATTATTTGCCTTATGTTAGCTAGCACACGCCTCTATACCAAAAAAAAACATAAAAATCGTCGAAAACTATACTCAAGCAGAAATAACGTAAACAGAACGTACCTAAATAAAAGCCTCCAGGCATAATGGGCGTGCCCGCCCACACAAAGCTATAGCTGCAACTCGAAGTCAAAAATGATAAACTAGCACCATCGTAGTAAAATAAAAAACAGTTAATCATTAATAACAATAATAAAACCATGGTCAGCAAGACGACCAGTCACCACAAGCAGCACCCGTTCACGAGCATAACGCAAAGATCAGCCATCACCCCCCTCGCCATATTTGAGGGAAGGAGGCAACCCGACCCCCGACGCTACCGCAAGCAGTGACATCTAAGGGAGCATGACGAACTTGCTGCCGGTTGCTCAGGCAAGAATAATATAATCAATTAAAATATACCAAGCCACAAAGAAATTATAAATTTACTTGATTCTGATCATTGTGGGCAAAGGATTACTATCCAAAACCGAAACAACAAAGTGGCTAAAAAGGATATCACTGTTAACCCCAAAACAGCACGTCGCTTGGAAGCTTTTAAAGGTAAACTCATTGATAAATTACCAGTTCCATCTATTAATGATGATCTTAATCATCTTTATAATGTTTTTTTTAATATTTACTGTCAACAATTTAATTCCACATTTATTCCCAAGACTATCTCGGTTAATAGTAACGCATCTTTCAGTGATTGGGCTACCATTGGCATTCATAAAAGTAGAACACGGCTTTATGAGCTGTACAATGAAAGGTATTATGTAAACACTGATGAATTTAATTTGTATGTTAGAAATTATTCAAAATTATTCAAAAAAGTTTGTTGTATGGCCAAGTCGCGTTATTTGAGTTCGAAGATTAAAAACAGTAGTAATGTAATTAAAACGACTTGGAATATTATTAATAGTGAAACGGGAAGGTCTAGGAACCGAAATACTGACTATAGCCTGTCAATTAATGACAACATAATAAAATCAGACTCACAAGTCGCCGTGGCCTTTGAAAATTTATTTTCGGATATTCCCGTTTCAACTACTAAATCCCTAAACTCATCACCTTCTGTTGCTGAGTCTTTGCTTAAGGAAAATGTAAATGTTTGCGATTCGGAATTTCACTTTGAACATATTACCTGTAGAGATATAATTAAAACCTTTAACACTTTAAATGTAAAAAAGACTGCAGATCTGTGGGGTAATTCTGTAGAAGTTGCTAAGTCTATTATAGACATCGTAGCACCTACTTTAGCCCTTATCTTTAATAATTGTATTGACTGTGGGGTGTTTCCTGACCTCATGAAGAATAGTAAAATAATACCGTTGTTTAAATCAGGTAGTACATCAGACCCCACAAATTATAGACCTATTTCAGTACTACCTACCTTTAGTAAAATTTTTGAGAAATTAATTTTGGACCAATTGCAAAGATTTTTTAATAAACATAAATTACTACATAGCAAACAGTTTGGTTTTACAAGGGGTCGTTCGACTACTGATGCCGGTGTTGAACTGTTAGGACATATTTATAATGCATGGGAAGATAAATGCGATGCCTTGGGCATTTTTTGTGATTTGTCCAAGGCTTTCGATTGCGTTTTTCATGAAACGTTAATCAAGAAACTCCGCCACTACGGGATCCGGAACACCGCTCTGGATCTTCTTACTTCATACTTGAGTAATAGGATTCAGAGCGTTGACGTCAATGGAAAAAGATCTCCCGGATCTATAGTAACAATGGGAGTTCCACAGGGCTCAATTCTTGGTCCTTTCTTGTTTCTTATTTATATTAATGACTTGCCTTACCTCATAAAGGATAATCATGATATAGTGTTGTTTGCAGATGACACTTCACTTTTGTTTAAACTTAAACGTCAGCAGCTGGTTACTGACGATGTAAATAGCGCGATCTCAAAAGTAGTTCACTGGTTCAATGTTAATAATTTACTTCTAAATGAAAAAAAAACCAAATGCATTAAGTTTACGCTACCTCACGTTAGGCAGGTGAAAACTGATGTGTTGATAAAGGGCGAAGAATTGAATCCTGAAGAAAGCACAGTATTCTTGGGCTTAACTTTGGATGCTAAGCTTCAGTGGGGCCCACATATAGATAAACTGTCTAAAAAGCTAAGCTCCGCAGCATATGCTGTTAGAAAAATTCGTAATTTAACTGACATAGAGACAGCCCGTTTAGTGTACTTTGCCTATTTTCATAGTGTAATGTCGTACGGTATTCTGTTGTGGGGAAATGCCGCCGACATTCAGAATATCTTTGTTTTGCAGAAAAGAGCTGTACGATCAGTTTATAAATTAAGTCCAAGACACTCTCTCCGAGAGAAATTTAAGGAGATTAATGTAATGACTGTACCTTCTCAGTATATTTTTTGAAAATCTTTTATATGCCCATAAAAATATAAAATTGTTTAAAAAATACAGTGATATCCATAATATAAATACTAGAAACAAACATAAATTTGTTGTACCTACAACAAGGCTCAAGAAAATAGGTGGCTCGTTCCGATGTCAATGTATACGCTTTTATAATACACTTCCAAGCCACGTTCAAGATCTAAGCCTTAATAAATTCAAATCATTCATTAAACGTAAGTTGTGTCAGAAAGCTTTTTATACCGTTAAAGATTATATTGAGGACAAAAAGGCTTGGGATTGAGATGCTCCAATTTTTAATTATTGAAGTGGTTTATTTTTATTGTTTGATGTTTTTTTTTGCTAACTTTTATTATTTTATATACGTAACGTAATATATACATAATGACATGATTATTTACTTGTAAAGTATTATATTTTTTTAATTATTGTGAATGTGAAGACTATGTGGGTTATTGCTCTTTTATTTTTATTTTCACTTTGTCTTTTATTCTCAGTTAGTGTTAATCATGGTCTGGCAGTTTGAGTCATTAAAGCGGCCTACCCAAATGTCCTTTCTTTGGTATTGATCGTCGCATCGTTGAGCTCCTTAAGTTCTGAGTAGAGCTGCACGATTACTGACAAATGCGTGCACTGACTGGTCAGGTCCACTCAATCTGCGTGGTTCTTTCCTCAAAAGACCATTTCAGACACCAATCTACATGGCCTTCACATGATCTGACCAAGATTATGTCTGGACTTTAAAAGAGACTGTGACCTCTGAGTTTGTTTCGGCCTTTCTTCTCAGAGTAGTCAGATAGGAAACGCCGACCTCATCTAGTTTTAAAAATATGACTGACGTGTAAAAGTGTTTGTACAAACCTACTTACAGAAATAAAAATCATTTATCATTTATCATTTATCAATTGTCTAGGTCGCTAGCTAACCACTTATTGCAATACAACTCATAAAAAAAACATTTTCATGAGTATATTATGTCACTAATAAATAAAAATAAATTGACTTAGACAGTCAAATAAAAATAAACAATTATATGAACTCATATAACCTGTCAGTAGGTACGCTAATTCTGGAGAAAGAACATGAACATTGTCTTGAGTTAATCACAGCGACCAACTATTCTTATCGTTTAAGTAGTCATTGATAGAATACTCGTAGTATGCCTTTGAACAAAGATTGGATTTAACTTTAACTTTAAACGCATTAAAAGGCAAATCTAACAAAGAAGAGGGTAGCTTGTTATAAAAAGTTATACCAAGTCCAACAAATGAGTTATGAACCTTATGAAGCCGGTGAAAAGGAGCACGTAATTTATCCTTATTTCTGGTGTAAATATTGTGAATATCACTGTTTTTAGTGTATAAGTCTATATTTTGCCTAACATATAAGATGTTGGCGAAGATGAATTGTGATGCCGCCGTGAGTATACCAATATCCTTAAAAAAATCTCTTAGAGAAACTCTGGCACCCAGCTGGTAAATTGCTCGAACAGCTCGTTTTTGGAGTACAAAAATATTTTGAATGTCAGCTGCTTTACCCCACAGAAGAATACAGTAGGACATAACGCTATGAAAATAACTAAAATAGACTAATCGGGCTGTATCAACGTCAGTGTACCTATTGTCTTACTTTCCTGACGGCGTATGCGGCCGAACTGAGCCTTCCCGCTAGGCTTGATATATGAGGTCCCCACTGAAGTTTGGCATCTACTGTTATACCCAGAAACACTGCCGAGTCTACAGTTTCAAGCACCTCTTTATCTAAAACGATGTTGGGACCTAAATTTCTAACATTCGGTAAGGCAAACTTTATACATTTCGTTTTCTTGGCATTGAGAACTAAATTATTTGTCGTAAACCAATCCGTTACCATTGAGAGTGCAATGTTTACGTCGTCAAAATCTTGTCTATTCCGGTCTACTTTAAAAATAAGAGAGGTATCATCTGCAAACAGTACAACGTCACAGACACCCTTTATATAGAATGGTAAATCGTTAATATACACTAAGAATAAGAATGGGCCTAGAATTGAGCCTTGAGGTACACCTAACTGAACTGGTAGCTCGGAAGATTTCACACCATCAACATCTACACATTGGAACCTATTATACAAATAAGAATTTATTACTTTAAGAGCTTCATTTTGGACGCCGTAATGATGTAGTTTACGCAAAAGAATGTTTTTCTAACATAATCTATTTTTAAATTGTGAATGTTGTGTGCCTGAACCTTTTTTGAGATAATGTTAAGAAGATGACCATGAATGCATCTTTCTGTGTACGAATAATAATCCATCGACACCAGTTCATGTAATACGAATACGTCAACAGAGAGACTGAGATTAGAATGAACACGGTAAATGCCCTCAGATATATTAAAATGTTATTGAAATTCCAGAAGACCAACCCGTAACTCTTATTTCTGCATTAGGTAATGACCACTAATCACGTGGCCCGGCGTCGCCTGTGAAAACAGTCGCTATGCTAAACTGGAATTTACATTATCAATGTGTGGAATTTGGTTGCCTCATCTATTTGACGGTTGTTTGCATTAATTATACCGGGCGGCGCTTGTTTTTGGGTGACACTGCACACTAATTTAACTCAACCTATATGTAACTAATGCGTTTTTTCTAAAGGTTTACTAATTGTGCTGACATCAATGTTATCTGTCTACGATGAGAATTCGTTCTTAGAATCAACCTGGTTGCCTCTATGAAGTAATGACACATCGTGTTCTTGATTGTACAGAAAAATTGTGAAGCGTTTTCGATTTTATGGCATTCCTATAAAAGTGAAGGAGTTTAAGATAAAAATAAAATTATAAATCATCATTTCACGAGAAAACGAAATTAGTATGACTGTTTTGAAAATTAATGAAAATTGACTCGAACCAAAAGACAAGACATCACCAACAGAATCTCAGTCCTAGTTAAATATGCCATTTAGCAGATAACGGTAGAAGTAGCCGTAGAAGCTCAGGTTAACGAGCCATAAAACTTGAATGAATGTCAACTGCATCAATCAGGGATGCCCCTTTTTAGGACAGCCCTATAAACCCCAAACCCCTGATTGGTTATATCATGAGTATCGATTGATAGCTATTGCAAGATTACACGTCGTTTTTTAGTTGGTTGGATGTCTATAAGAGTAGGGGAAGACCAAAGAAACGATGGATGGACTGTGTGAATGATAATATGACTAGAAAGGGAGTGACGAGATCAGGCCTAATAGAGAAGTATCGGTGAAAAAGCCATGTTGCGCGACCCCAAATAAATTGGGATAAGAGCAGGAGAATAATAATAATTGTTTATTATTTTGAATGATTCGTAATTAATCATTTTCTTTTGCTAATCATGAGTATAATAAATTCGCATTGCAGACTCATACCTACCAATTAATAATCACACTATTTCTCGCTAAAAGCAAAAAAAAAAACATATTTTCAATTACCATCATAAAATTATTACAAAGCGTCGGGTTCTTAACAAATCAGTGTCCTTATAAATAATATGCTCTAATGTCGGGAGAAACGTAACATGAAATGTAACACACGTCGAAACAAATTCGCCTAGTTGTTGTGTTACATTACATGACTTATTAGTGTTACATTTCAGTTCTAGCAACTGTTACGTTTATTAAGATACTTAGGCCAGTTGAGTCAAATTGACAGCACCTAATGTGGGCATAATTTTACAGCTGCCTAATATACCCTACATATATATAACACCTACTTATAAATAGTCTAGCCATCAGAAATTAGCCTTTACACCAAAATAATTAGCATCAGCACACACATATCAAGTATCAGCACAGGTCCTACAAGTACTAAGCTCTAAGTGATATCAAGTTATTTAATTTGGTGCTTGAACTTCAAGTTAGCGGCTCGAGCACTTTGTAACTTCAGCTACTTGTAATAACGTTAGCTATGTGATTGTAGGGATCATTCCATTTTGGTGTAAACACTGCTAGTTGGATCTTGGTTGAGTTACTGATAAAATTAATTGTTGATAATACACTGTCGTCTTTATGTTGTTTCGTAGATAGAAAGAGAATTACCTTAGATATCTTTATTCTACGTGAATAATCAAACCAAACTCAGCTTGGCAGCTATGGTACATTCACAATTTCATCAGTTATGTTAAGTCCCATGTAATAGGGGGCGAGCCTATTGCCATCAACCGGGCATAAATCCAGACTCCTGGGTGCTACTAAAATCAAAATCAAAAGTCATTTATTCAAACTACGCTGAGTATCAGCATTTTCGAAAGAAACTGAGAAAAGAATTCTTTGGTAAAAAGAAACACCTCTTATTGGAGATTATCTCCGCTATGGTCGGAGCAGCAGAGGTACGGTCAGCAAAAAAAGTCAACAAACGCTGCTACTTTTGCACATCATCTTTGACATCAAATTATTCGTAACATTATCTATTTCAGCATTTTCTATAATAGTTAAGAGTTTATTATTTAAATTTTTCTTTTCTTCGGAATTACATAATTACTCGTATTAGTGCTAATTGCCTTTTTTTGTTGACTCTACCGCTAATAATCACTCCATAGATAGTTTTTGCATGCAATTTCTAAGGACTAAAAATATATCAAATACCGAACCTATTTATTACGCTCGTAAAACGCAACCTTTAAAAAAAATACCACCTTTCTGACGAGCAACCATAAAATTCCCATCACTATCGTGCACAATCTTCAGCAGCGTTATGGAACTCTAGAAAGAAGTTCGGCATATATTGGGTTTTATCGGAGCAGACTAATGGTTCTTACAAAAGGCGCTAATGCGAAATAAATTGTCGACGGCCGACCCGCCCTGCGTACCGAACTCAGAAATATAGCGGCTGGATACGACAGCTTAGATATAAAGCTGTTACCAAGCACCTAAGTCTATTTCGTGAATTTTTTTGGTCTTGAGAGTTGAAATAAGTAATGTCTGGCTTGCTGGATACAATGTGTATTGTTATGTATTTTTATGCTCACATATTTTTTTTAAACATGATTTTCAGCCGTTACTGGTGTTATTTGGTTAAGTCTGTTTTCGGACATGGTACCCTTAGATATGGTACCCTTTTGAGTTCTGTGTATTTGTTTAGACATTGTTTTTAATGGGTCAGTTTGTAATTTATCGAAGTAACAATAGCCTAATTTCAACTGCTCATCACCTTTTACAAAATATTAATTTTTCCGATGCAGGGACTTTAATCTTTGAGGAGTTCTCTTGGCAAGAACCAGGAGAACTGCCACTACTGCATTGTGACGATCATAAATTGCTTAGCAACCATATCAAAGTACCTAATCGAATCGCAACCCGTTAAATACTTATTATTAAGTAGTTCCAGTGGCCATCATCAGTTACACTTCACCAAATGGTGCTTTCCTAGAGTAAATGCACGAGTTAGTATATTATATAAATTACCCAAATTGCTATGGGAGTGCCTATAAAAATTGCGATTTCCATGGGATCCCCTCATCAGATTCTGACTTGATGCCAATGGGACCATCTATTAATCTTACACAATTAAATCCGTACTCTATTATTTATTATTTTGTTTTTAATTACCCTCTCAAACCCACTCAAAAATGACACTTAAAACCCAACCAGTTGATGTCACATCCATGAACTCGACATCCTGCTCAGATCCTCACGGGCTCGCTTTTTACAACCGGAACCGGATACGACTTGAGCCTTCAGGAAACGCTCGCGTGTTTTGTATTTAGGTTAGTGGTACACTGGGAAGTGTGTCCGAATGTCCGGATGTAAGTGTCGTCGTGACGGTTCGGGGCTTCGTGACAATTTGTTGCTGTAAACGGGAGTGGGAGGTACTTTTGGTTTAATTATAGGGTGAAAGGTTTAGTTAAACGATGTTGGTTTCCTATTATTAGATACCTGTCAATATGTTTTTAGTATACCTCAATATATTATAATAAAGTAGTAGGCATTTTGATTTAACACCTCTGTTTTCACGCTGTTTTACTACAAGCGGAAATCCTCTTCTGTTCAATTCAATTTACTTATTCATTAACAATTCACAAATTCACATTGCATTCGAATATAATACAGCATGAAACAATGAGTATTAGATGAACAAATATTATAATGTAAAATAATACAATAAAATTACAATTGTCTGCCTGATATTGTGAACCATGTTTATAGATCCCAAATGGATGATTTTGTTTCCAAGGTCTTTTCTACGTGTTTTCACCGAACTAGCCTGTCTGTTTCGTAATCATATAATTATGTTTTTTTATATATCTGTTTGAAGCGAAGATTATTATGGACACGTACCACCAGCTAGATGATCATCATAGCCATCAGTACATAATCAATGAATAGCACTAATTTCTACCACAAACTAAGTGAGGTGTACCAACGCCTTAACCGTCAGTATCAGATCTTACATTTAGGCGGTCACAAAAAAACTAACGATTGTGTTAGCTTCGCTATCGCATCGCCATCGCTCCCGCATCGCAGGCAGTGTGTTATTTAGCTTCACATTTTTTTGCTTTACTGTCTTTTTGTTAAAAATTATACGTTGAATTATTTATGTAGTAGGAGAGATTCAAGTTTGATATTTTCTGTTAACAGGTGCTCGTTAATGTAAACATTTTTATATTTCTGAAATAACCAATGCTGATATACGATTACTAACTTCCTGTATAGTCCTCATTGCAGATGCAGTGTGATGGGAAAACATTATTGGTTGATTGTTATTATTATAGTTTACAAACATCCCTCTGCTTGGCAAGCATACATTTTGCAGTTTTCCTTGATAAGCAATACGTAATCAACCATACAAAAAATTCTAGATTAAATTTCCAAAAGCATTTTAGAAATCCGTCTTCCATTATCCGGAACCGTCAAGACCTACATTCAATTTCCTACCTAAAAGCAACTCCTCAACACCGACCTACCCACGCTACAACCTACCCATATAGGTTACCTACACGGGATCGCACTTACGGCCCCCGACGGGTAGTGTCACCTGTAACCTATTTACTGGTGATCGATTGGGGCAAGTTTTGAGGTAGCCCTAACTTCGCCGGCTCCTAGGTGGCAGTGACGCCTGTATACCTGAAGTCTTAATTAAAATTGGACAACTTTCTGTAGATATGTCTTGTGTCTCTTGTACTTTTGTTTATTTTACAGATTATTTAAGAGTTTCTTCAATTCATAACTTAATATGAAAATAATTTTTATCAATGTTGTCTTATCAAGTAAAGCGTTTGTTTGCTAAGGCTAAATGAATAAAGCTCCAATTCCACGATGCAAGCTTCTTGCCTGGGCACACAAATGACTTGCATCGTCTACACACTTCTGGGATGGTGAAACTTATATTTATGTTTCAACTTAGGGCGTACGCCACAGGCTATTGTGTTGCACCATGTAAATCAGGCGTTTGTCTAAGTTATAAAAGTCTTGACTTTTAATTGTTGACACTATATTTTACCATCATGAAAGAATTTGGGTCTTTCAGTGATTGCTAAAATCATTATCACTTCTCTTGGCCGACGAATTATTGATCATAATCACTTTTATATATAAACGTGGTTTATTATAGCCTTGTTATAAATGCGTCGTATTTATAAGTCAAAAATAAATTACTTAAACAAAGACTACCGTTAAACCAGGTTTTGTAACCTGTAACTAATAATGAGGAATGCGATTAACTAAATAGCAGATGACGTTTACCTACCTCTCAACAGAACTTTCCTCTCCAAACCCTAATTATGCACAGACTAAGAAACAGATATGCAAATGACCTCATTCGGTGGAAGGGTAGGCAGAGAGGCGGCTCATCAATCAATTAGAGCAAGTAGCGTTTTATTACAAGTCTGTGCATCAAGTTACTGTCGCTGACGGGTGTGACGAATGGGACGCATTGTGACGGAATACGAGAGCTGAAGGGTTTGTGTGTAAGCACGGATTTAAGTAGTAAATACAGAAACTGATGATGTTAGGTAAGTATGTACGGAATATTTTTTGAGATAAAAACATAGCACTCTCGTATGTTGCACCTGCATTGTTTTGTCTCTGCACCAGGTTGACTGGTAGAAAATGCCTCAGGCATTAAGTCCGCATTTGTACAGTATTTTCTTACTTGTCCATAAAGTTTTAATAAATAAAAAACATAAATTTAAAAAAAAACCCCTGACACAACCAAAAACCTCTAAAAAGTAAAAAATAATAATATGTATTGGTCCTTTAAGTTTAATATATTACACTTTGTGGGTAATATTTTGATCCGAGCGTCGGCGTCGTCGCGGTGGGGGGCGGCTAGTGATAATATTAAGTTAACAGCAGCTATCCTTTCTTGACTGAAATAATTTTACTTTGAATTATTGTATGATTATTTTATGATTATAGTTATAATTTATTTGATTATTTTTAATTGTCTAACTTATTTGAACTATTAATGGAAATGATGACCAAATAACTGTTTACCAATACTTTATCATTATGTTAAAAAATGTATTATTGTCTTTCTACACTGTGGGTTTCTTTCATTCATTTACATTTATTATGTACTGTAGCATGCCAAAACATATGTATAATTATATTGCTGTGCCCTGACAGGGTCAATGTATGAAACAAATATTATTGTAACATCTTGTACACTACATTGAATGCAATAAATGATGATTATGATTATGATTATGCTATTGTTTAGCGTACAATAATTCAAAGTCAAATTATTTATATTAAATAGGCACATAAAAGGCAGATTGATTGCAAGAGGAGAGTGAGACTACCCCGAACCAGTTTGGGTTTATGCCAGGTCGAGGAACAATGGACGCCACTTTTGCACTTTCGCCAATTGTGCGAGAAGTACAGACGTATACACAAGAACCTGCACATGGTGTTCATTGATCTTGAGAAAGCGTATTCAAATTCAAATTCAAATAATTTATTTCAGACATGCGTCCATAGTGTTAGTATACAAGATAACTTAAAGACTATTGTTAGTAAACATGAAAATGAATTAAGTTAGTATACAAAATAACTTAAAGACTAAGTGTTAGTAATAATAAAAATTAATTAAAAACGCTAATTGGTGTGGATTCTCACCCAGTGGCGCAGCAGAGGGGAGTCCCACCGATCTGAAAACACGCTCAGGAGACTGTTGGTGGCGGTGCGCAGCCGGCCATTCATGGAGGCGGTCCTCTTGCGTATTATGGCGTAAAAGTCATCAGTATGCGCCTCCGCAAACATACCGGACGCACTACATCGCCACGCCCGCCCCAACAGTATCCTGAACGCATTATTATATTGGACACGTAGATCACTGTATGTCCTCTGCGTAAAACTGGTCCAAAGACTGCACGTGTAAAAAGACTGGCAAAAGGCTTTAAAAAGAGTTATTTTTACTTCGTCAGTACAACGTGCAAATCTTCGAACCAGCATATTACATCGAACAGCCAGCGACCTGCGTTCCCTCTCTATATCAGTATTATCCTTGAGATCATCAGTGACCCAATGACCCAAGTACTTGAATTTCTTTACCCAAGCTAAAGGAGTACCACAAAGCGAGACACCAGGAACATCAGAATAATTTATGGCACTCGCTTTAAACATAATAAGTTCGCTCTTCCTGACATTGTACTTGAGCCCATGGGCCACTGCATAGGACTCACAAATCGCCACAAGTGTCCTTAAAGCGCCGATCGATGGGCTCAGAAGGGCCATGTCATCGGCATAGCTAATATTATTCATACAAATACTATCTATATGACATCCAACTCTGGCGCTGCTGAGCTCACCGATCAGCCGGTTTATGTACAAGTTGAAGAGGCGGGGCGAGCTCAACCCCCCCTGCCTCACCCCGCACTCCAGCCGGTACACATCCGAATGAGCCTCCGCCCACCTAACACTATTCCTCTGGTTATTGTACCAGTAACGAAACAAGGATGTTATTTCATTCGGTAACGTTGTATCGCTCTGCAATTTCTCCCACAGTACATCATAAGACACTAGGTCAAATGCCCTTGACAGGTCCAAAAAACAAGCAAAAACAGGTGTTTTTCGGGAGGTATAGTATTGGACAGTTTGCTTAAGGCACAGAATGGCACTCTCCGTAGATAGACCAGGTTTGAAGCCAAATTGCGCATCATGGAGTTCAATGTGTTTAGCCAACTGTTGATCAAGCAAACTGTCCAAGATCTTGGCGACTATAGTAGCCAACGAAATAGGCCTATAATTGGATACATCAGAGGCGTCTCCCGTCCTATCCTTAATTATCGGCACTACCACTGTGTGCATAAGGTACTGCGGTAGATAATTATGGCTAATGCACAAATTAAAAAGTAAAGCAAGAACCCTATGCAAATGTAGCCCAGCATGCTTCAGGTGCTCGACGCTGAGGCCGTCGTGACCTGGCGACTTACCTCTTGTCATTCTTTTTATAACAGCGCCGACCTGTTTAGCTGTAAACATTATGGCAAGCTCACCAGAACCCGAAAACCCCCCTTCATCGGACCCCCGCCGCCCTGTTTTTAAGAGAGACCGAACACTGAAATTATTTTTAAAAGGGTTGGCGATATCTTTAGGTTCACTCAGACCCGCCACACTCGCAGGGAGACTCGGCTTGACCTTTAATTTATTCGTTGTTTTCCAAAATTTAGAAAAATCTTTTTTAGTATGAGTTTTTGCCAAAATATCTAATTTAATCTGTTGTTGATTGTTTTGAACAAATTTTAATTTAGTCTTAAATATCCTTCTTGTATCACGCATTTTCTGATATATAGTCCCTTGAGTAGGTGAACCATGCAAAAGCCAAGTCTGATAATGTGTACGAGCCTCCCTATGAGCGCCGCTGACATGTTTGTTCCAACCTGTGACATATTTGTGTCGCCTGATGCAATCACTACCAACATATGTGTACACGGCACCATCTTGGAGGGTTGATACAATGTTAAAATACAAATTATCTATTAATTTAAAATGGTCTACATTGTTACATATTTTATGAGAACACTCTATACATTCACTGGGAAAATCCATTAATTTTAATTTATCATTACAGTACTCGTAATAATTATTAATTTGTTCACTACTTCTTTCACCCCAACGTACTTTATTACTAACAGAATTTTGGGCTGATAACTTCTGATTAACCTTACTTAAGTTACATTTAAACAAAACAGGATAATGATCCGACTGGTACACCCCATATGAGACTGACGCATGAGTCACTAAGTCTTTGGCTGCGCTTGTTATCAAACAATGATCTAGCCAACGCCGCGAGCCGCTAGCCTGACAAACAAACGTATGCGTATTCTTAGGTAGAAGCTCATAGTCGGCGCAAAACCATGTCTGTTCATTACACACAGAGATAAGTTCATTAAAAAACCGTGAGCCTGGGTTAGCATTAAAATCTCCCAGCATAACTACACACTCAATACCACTACTTTCAATAATAGCTATAATCTCACTAAGTGTTTGCGTGAATAAAGTTAAATGATCACTCTTACCATTATCGTAGGGCATGTATACCGAAAATATCAACATAGTACGGTTCTCGTATTCAACTTTTATCGCCACTAATCGATCACTTAAACACTTCACTGTCGTTACTGATGTAAACACTGATTTTCTCCATAACAGTGCCACTCCGCCGTACGGTCTGCCTGTTATCATTTTGACAGTTGTGTCGATGGCCGACTTGCCGTTGTACGCGAAGTTGTCGTCTAGATTTCCTAGGAATCCTATATCATGTGGCCAGATCCAGGTTTCTTGGAGTGCAATGATGTCGGCACTCTTGCAAAGGGTTCGCACACAATCCACTGATCTGTTCACACCTTTACAATTAAAAGTGGATATTGTTATTTTACTTTTGTCAGTCACAGCCATTGATTGTAGGTGTCTTGTTTGTAGATGGGAACTGAGACTTATCGGAATCCATATTCTTTTTAAAAAACACAAATCGTCTGAAGCGTATTCCTTCAGGCCAAAGACTGTCGTCTAAAAAGATGCTTAGTTTATTTTTGGAGACAAACACCTTAAATGCATTATATGTCCTTTCAGTCTTCATGTTTATTTTCTCCAGCTTTACGGTTACCCCAGTCTTAGTTTTAATATAATCACAAATGTCCGTTTCTGTTGTTTGCTTATCAACATTCGAAACAAACAGCGGTAAAAACGATTCCGCGGCCTTAAAGTTTGCCGCAGGAACAGACTGATATGGTACGTCGTACTGATATGGTATGATAGGGTACGTCGGGATGTGTTGTGGTGGGCCTTGAAAGAGAAATGTTTGCCCGAGAAGTATGTGGAGTTAATTCGTTCTATGTCCAGTCAATCTTGTACGAGTACCTACGTCCGGTCGGCTGCTGGCAATACCGACAAGTTCAGTGTGGCTGTAGGCTTGTACCAAGGATCGGCTTTAAGTCCTTACCTCTTCCTGTTGATTATGGACGCTCTGAAGGCACCCTGGTGCGTGCTGTGTGCCGATGAAATTGTTCTTGTCGGTGAAGATGGACTTGAGGCCCAGAGCAGATTAGAGAAATGGCAACAAAAGCTGGAGAATGTTGGCTTGAAAATCAGCAGAACCAAAACTGAATACATGTTCTGCGATTTCGGCGGTCTCTCCAGTTCTGGAGCCATAGAGCTTGATGGCGCGCTTCTCCCGGTCTGCTCCGACTTTTGGTATCTCGGTCCACTCGTGCAAAGCGATGGCGAAGTAGATCGGACGGTTAAGCACAGAATTAACACTGGATGGCTCAAATGGCGGCAGGTCACGGAAACAATCTGCGACTCCGGCATTCCTCCTTAACTTAAGGGGAAGATATATAAAACATTGGTTAGACTTTCTGTCTTGTATGGATCAGAATGTTGGGCCACAAAAGGGATGAATGACAGGCAGTTGCATGTAGCTGAGATGAGTATGCTAAGAGGAATGTGTGGTGTGACACGAATGGATAAAATAAGAAATGAGTACATAAGAAGAAGTCTAAAAGTGGCACCCGTGACTGAAAAGTTGTGCGGAAATCGGTTGTCATGGTATGGGCATGTGATGCGGAGGAATGAGGAGAATGTAAAAGTTTTGAGTATGCATGTCGATGGCTATTAGGGGAAGACCAAAGAAACGATGGATGGACTGTGTGAAAGATGATATGGCTAGAAAGGGAGTGACTACCGAGATGACGACTAATAAAGAAGTATGGAAGAAAGGGACATGTTGCCGACCCCAAATCAATTGGGATAAGGGCAGGAAAATGATGAGGCACATTAAAGGCAGTTTTGAACGGCAAATTTGATTGCAAGTTATAAGCTTCGTCTGTTTGGTTGTGTATTAACTACAACTTATGTTAAACTTAAAGGGCCAATATTTTTTTGTTTTTTTTTTACTTTTTAGAGGTTTTTGGTTGTGTCTGGGGTTTTTAAAATTTTGAATTTAACTTTTATTTCCTGGTTTTTAAACTTTATTGTATATTACTAGTAGACAACCGAAAATGCGGCCAAATTTGATCGATTGTAGAACTTAAAAAAAAATATACATCGTACCTAGATAATAAAGCTTATTACTACCTATACCTGTAGATTATTATGACCCTAACCGCTTAGTTTGTATTAGCATGTGCTCGTCAAAAAGCATCGTATGAGCCCAAACACAAGGTAGATGCCATACACCGTTGAGGAGTTCTTCTGGCCGGTTGGGTATCCTGCAGGATCCTGGTGATGCCTGCGCGTCAGGTCACATTTTCGATTAAGACACCTTTCAAACAAAAAAATAAACAACAAATAAATAATAAATCGGTTCATCCGTTCAGGAGCTATAATGCCACAGACAGACACACAGATACACACTACAAACTTATAACACCCCTGTTTTTCGTCGGGGGTTAATAACAGATAACATCACGCTTGTATTGGCCGAAGGGTAGGGCAGAGGTGAACCTATTATAGTACACTCACATAAGTCTCATGTAATGAAAGGGGGCGAGCCTACCGCCATCAGTCAAGAACAGGTCCAGACTCCGGGCTGCTACTGAGAGATGCCTGGTGGAAAAACCAATAATCGTATTTCCTGACCTGAAAATCGAACCTAGGCCCTGACCTCAGACCAACGAGGTAGTAAATAAAAATATTTTTGAAATGGTTTTAGTCATTTTAGTTCATGGCCGTGTAATTATATGTAAAAGCAAATTCATTATATACTTTCCTGAATCCGATATTAATGTGGATTTTATTTTGTTTCAGGTATGAGTGTGAAATGATTGGTGTCTGTCTTACCATGTAAGTTACCTATATGCAAAGAATTGGCGAATCATGACGTCTTATTATGGTTTCCGAAGCTTTTCCGTTACCCCTTATAAAATTACTAGTAGGTATTGGTCACTTATCATAACTTCACCCCTTGTTTCTCCGAAGAGTTGGGCAGAGGTGTACCTATAGTACACCCACATTTCGCCAGTTATGTTTAAGGCCCTTTTGATAGGGGGCGAGCCTGTTGCCATCGACCAGGCACAAATCCAGAGTCCGGGCTGCTACTGAGAAATTCCTGGTGGAAAAACCTAAAAACACTTTGTCTGATGTGGGAATCGAAACCCAGGACCACATGCTTAGTAGTAGCGCTTACGACCACTAGACCAACAGTCAATATTGGTCAGTGGTTATATTACACGTCATTAGTGCAACGAGTGGGAACATAACTCAGGGCTCCTCACTCACCAGTCTACTTTTTAACCGTCCGGCTATTACCGCCAATAACCGAAATTGATATCCAATAACAAAGAAGATGAATTTCGTTCAAAACACCGTATAACATCCAACTTAATTTTAATACAACTAATTACATCGTAACCTCACAGACCCAATATCTGGCGGCTCATAAATTCGGTTCATAATCAACTTAATTATGAACGATAACACCAGTATGAGACATCTTTACTGGCTCCCTTGTAATAAAATGTTAATTAATCTTCGATGGACGATAAACCGGGAGGAACAAGATAATATTGGGTCAGAGGAGCACCTGTTGAAGATAAAATTAACGTTCAACGTAATAATGTTCTCTCAAATAAATGATGAAGAAAAGTAATCAATGGTGCAGTAGCGAAAAAAATGGCTGACTGTTTCAGGTAGTGAATTCGATTTCCGTATAGGTAACGGGACCAATCGGAATCTATATCCAGTTAGAGTAGTGAGTATAAAGCTGTGAATATTCTACTGTTAGCAATTTATTTACGTTAGGGAAGACAAAATTGTGTAATCAAAGTATTAAAAACCTTTACTGACTCCACACCCACCCTGGTCCTTGACTGAACCACAGGGCCCTTTCAGTTGCCATTTTTAAATCAAGCAGTAATAATGGTTAATTTATTAACCATATGATGGTTAATAAATTTAAAAAAAAAATAAGTATATAATGGTTAATTTATTAACCATTATTATTGGAAAGTGACTGATAGACAACGCATCCTTTTGGATAAGAGTTCCTTATAAAGCGAAGGTGAGCTGCCTGAGGAAGGATTTTTGAAATTCATCCCTCATCGAGGTTAATGGGGGAAGAAAGAAAGTTTGTCATTTTTGTATTGTTATGACTTGGTTTTCTCTCCCACACTTATTAGTAAATAGCAACCTGCCAGTTCATCTTCAATTACCTAACTCGCCAAAAAGTCTCGACCCGTTACCAATTCTTTCACTCCTCCAGTAACTGCACAGAACTATTTTAATAATCCATCTGTCTTGAAAACAGCACAAGCAGCTAAGTCAAGAATAAGCGTGCATTACTGAGTGTGTTCCCGTAACAACTGTAGTGACGTAAACGAGCCAAGTTCCACTGTTGGCTTACTACAACTTGCATACATGAAATTGCCCAGCTTACAATTTGGCTTTCGGAAAACATAGGGAGTTTTGTAAGGTACGTCTAAAATTGCTTGTTCCAAGGATTCCATAACATTTCGTGTTTGCAAAGGAATTTCAGAAAAAAAACAGCGCATAACTGTGAGTTTTTCAAACGATTTCCAAGATAGAACCTTGTGACTGAGATCATAACAGTCTTACAGACTTTAGAAAAGTGTCTGGCATATATAAATCTGGAAGAATCTGGCAAGTATCTGCTCACATTTCTGTTGATAGGTATAGAACTATCTAGAGAAATGTGGCCAGGTTCTTAAGTTTACTAAAAATGTTATTCAAATATTATTACAACCCGGTTACGAGCCTGTCCGAAAGGGATATCGTGGCCCTGGCACACAGGCATCTGAAGGAGTTTTAGTCAGTAAAAGTCTGACACTCCCTCCCGCTCCACCTAGAGCGGGAGAAGTTATTTGATAATTTCCAACCCAAAAAAAAAAAAAAAAAAAAAACAGAAATCGTAAACTTCTACTAACTTTTGGCGGCTAGAGTTCAAGTGGTGGGCAACTAAAAGCTGGATACCAAAAAAAAAATTAAAACTCGTGATCCTTAAGATAAGATGGTTGGGATAAGTCAATAATAAAAATGATAAAGTGTACAGTTCAAACATTTGAAACTAGGATTTTAAATCATAATGTGATATTACAGCTGAAGTTTCAACTAACTTTTGGAGGGCACTGTATCTTCGGTTCTTCAATTTTTAAATTAAATCTGAAAATATTTATAATAATACGAGTAAGTGTCATAGAGGCTTACCTTATACATGAAGTACTGAAACGCAGTGAATCGAATTATTTTATGTCAATTTAATTTTGTTACTTTACTTGCTTACTTGTCCACTAGCGTCCCCGGTTCACATCTTGCCACCCGTATGTTTCCGACCTCACGATATGCCCATATTGACGTACGTTAACTAGTGTGTTCTCGTGTGTTTTCAAGAAAATTAACAAACTTGCGCCACTTCCTCCTGTCGCTTCGAGTTTTTAAACATGTTAAAGTTCTTTTAAACTGTTTGATATGTGGTGTACTGAGGTTGGGTCTGAAATTAGTGACATTACTGACATTAGGGTCTGAAATGGCAATGGGCGTTCCTCAAGGTTCGATATTGGGTCCATTCCTCTTTTTAGTTTACATTAATGATTTACCCCAATTACTTCAAAATCAACCGAAGATGGTGTTATTTGCTGATGACACATCATTGATCTTTAAAATAGATCGACGATCACAAAATCTTGACGAAGTGAATAACTCTATTCTTCAGGTCCAAGATTGGTTTACGGTAAATAATTTGGTATTAAATGAAAAAAAAAACCAAATGTATTAGATTTAAATTACCTAATGTTAGAAGTAGCGAATGTGATATCATATTGAACGGAGAAAAACTGGAATTTATTAATCAAACGGTTTTCCTAGGAATCACTATAGACGAGAAACTGCAATGGGGACCACATATAACCTCTCTGGCGGGGCGGCTAAGCTCGGCCGCTTATGCTGTTAGAAAGATAAGACAGCTAACAGATATAGAAACCGCGCGTTTGGTTTATTTTAGTTACTTCCACAGCATTATGTCGTATGGCATTTTACTGTGGGGTCGGGCTGCTGACATTGAGTCCATCTTTATTTTGCAAAAGAGAGCTGTCAGAGCAATTTATAATCTCCGTCGCCGCGAATCTCTTAGGGAACTATTTAAAAGGATTAATATTATGACGGTACCTTGCCAATTCATTTATGAAAATATTATGTATGTAAGGAAAAATCTACATATTTTTAACAAGATAAGCGATAGACATAATTTTAATACTAGAAATAAAGATAAAATAGATCAACCATTTTTCAGATTATCTAAAGTACATACATCTTTTATGGGGTACTGTGTTAAATGTTACAACAAAATACCTTGTGATATATTGAAATTAAATGAGAGAAAATTTAAAACACATATTAAAAGTACACTTTGTAAACAAGCATATTACAAGTTAGAGGATTATATCCAGGACAGGAATGCTTGGAAACATGCTGGTCCAGCTCCATAGGACAATCTAGAGTCTAGACAAAATCAAACTGGTTGCTATTTTTATGGTAAAATCTGTTATTTTTATGATATTCATTTTACATTCTGTGATAACCTATACTCACACACTGACTTATTTTTTTAGAAAAACATACTTGTATGATGTTTGTAAATATGTGAACACCACGTATCTATCTAATAATTAAGTTATTTTTCATTGCTTAGTTTTTAATTCGTTTTACCTATTATGGTATAGTAATTTTATTCTAGGTGCATCGTCTTCACATATAATCATATAATTAATGTAATCAAACAAAATATTGTAAAACATTTTTAAAAGAGTACCGGTGGAGTTTCTTGCCCATTCTTCTCCATACGAAACTACCTTTTGGAAGGGGCAACTAGAATCAATTCTATTTTTTTTGTAAATTTTGACGTTCAAAAGTGCCTCTTATGTGCCTATTTGAAATAAATGGTTTGACTTTGACTTTGACTTTGACTTTGACTTTGGGAGTTCATTAAAATGGAGTTTATAAACTTGGGAGATACTGAAAAAAACATTTTAATATTGACTTCTATGATGGTTTGGTTATTCAAAGATTTTATTATTGGATTATAACTAGTTTAGTAGAATTTTCATAATATAGTGTGGTTATTAGCGTAGGTACGTATTAACATTTAATATTTCAAAATGCTCAGACATCACACTATCAACATTGCATGCATTGCATTGGCGCCATCTTGTTTTAAAATATGGTGAAAACATTAATGTGTAAAAGTGTCTTGAAAGATCTGCTTAGAGAAATAAACATAATTTTATCATTATTAATTTCGTCATTGCATGTATAAATTTCGACATCATTTGACCAGGACCCAGATTTTTTGTTAGATATCAATTTTGTCTGCAGACGACATTAAAATCTCTTGCAAATGCATATTAAAATTACCACCTGTTCATTAATTCAAAAGATAAAACCGTTCCCAAACATCAATAAATCCAATTACACCAATTCAACTATCAATGAACACGACGTCCTACAACCAATTAGAAGTAGAAGTGCATATCCGACACTTATCCGACACTTATGTCGGTAGTTCTGCAAATGCCGACTCAGATCGCGGTCAGACTAACGAGCGTCTAAAGTTCTGACAGCGAACTGTAACTGAGAATGTATGGATGACGTGTGTGTGTGTGTGGGTGTTACTTCAGTGTCATGTTCTTGATGCTAGTGAGTTTGAAGTTAAGTTACAGGATTCGAAATATAAGAATGATTATCGTCTGCTGCTTTCAGTCTAACCGGATGGGTACCAGTATTAGTCCACCAAAAATGTTGTGTCGTCTTGTAAGTCGAATGCATGAAATGGTGAGATTGGATACTGGGAATGAAAATAAGCCTATAGGTAGTACCAAGTAAAAATAGTGCGGAATCAGGGTAGACCACCCGATAGAGTGCGTTCTTATGACGAGCTTGGGAAATAAAATTTAAAACCATTTTTAAAACCACCTTTCAAACCATTTTTCAGTCTGAAAAATTACCAAGCAACTTTCTGACGAGAGATAGTGAAACGCAGTATTGGGATTTGCCTGAGCCAAAGGATTGATGATCCCTGAAGATGAAAACAATCTTTTACATAATCATAAATTACTGTCAAACATAATAATATAAAAATGAACATAGGCCACGTAAAAAAACAAATTAACCAATTTATGTCATATCCTGTTAACAAACATCTGAACTAAATCTCATTAAACTGACATTATTCGTTGAGTCGCAAATCCTCCAAGTTTCGCCTCGCCTGGAAAGCGTCTGCCCACTAAATCTTAGTTCAGATACTCTCGGATACTTTCGGACATCTTCGGATACTCGGATCAAGAAGTTCTGTTACGTCAACTTTATAAGTCGACATTGGAATTTTGATGCTTTAGTTTTCACACATAATGTGTGTTATCTGGCTCTAGAGCCGATAAGAAGAATAGTTGTAGAAGTAGTTTAGGAGACCAAAAGCCTGTTACAGTGACATGTAACAGGAATTTAGTCTTTTAAACTATTTCTCTCTTTTCGGTCTAGTGCGAGTTGAACTTAACATTGTAGTTGAAAAACACATGTTCTCCCATTAATTGCAAGTGCAAATGTATGTTTGAACTCACATTATTGAGAGATTTACCTTGGGTTTTCTTGGTTGGTCCTTGGTTTGGGTTTGGATAAGTAAAGAACTATTTTCTGTATTTTTTTTTATTGGCTCCGTAGTTTCCGAGATAAGGGGGAGAATAATCGATTTTTATCTATTTTCTGAAATAACTTTAAAATTATATATTTTAGACCCTCACATCCCTTTCATTTGATATGTCACAAGCTCCTGTTTGCATTTTTTTTTGATTTGGCCGCCATAAGTGACCCTCATATTCAAAAATCATTTATTTACGTTACACGTCCTTGTTTGGGTCACAGAAATGCATATGTGTACCAGATTTCAACTTAATCGGTCTAGTATACAGACAGCAGGCAGACTGATAGACGAGTGATCCTTTATGGTTCCGTTTTTTCCTTTTGAGCTACGGAACCCTAAAAAACCAGATATTAAATGGGATTATCTGTGGATAAGTACCTATATAGAGTACATGACATGCCTAAGTATATTCGAGTTTATGTAGGTACTCTTTCAAGGGCTTGTGGTGACTCCGCTTCCACAAGGAAAATCATTATTTGTTTACTGTAAAGCATGCCATAGGGCCCGTATTCGGGGAACCGTTTTCATTAGTTGATAGGGAACGATTGCGGTATACGAAGAACTTACGCCGCACGTTTGGCAGCTGCTTTGAAGGCTCATTTTCATGGTGTGTAAGTGTCCGCACACTTTTTACTGACCGATGAATTTCATTGGTCGCTACGCCCACTACAGAGATTCCCCGCAGATGGTGTACCGACCGCATTATCGACTTATGACTTTAATTATTATTAGTAATTACCCAGCTTGCAGGGAGTCACATGCTGTATATCAACCGAGTTATTGACTAATGAAAATGAGCTATTAATTACGCAATCTTCGCAAACAAAACAAGAAAAAACTTCAACTAACACTTTCAGACTCTTACAAAACACTTTTTGTCATAATTATTCTGAACTGGAACGAGTTTCCCAATCGTTACCAACTCAACTGCGCCTGGTCCCAATAGTAACGAACTCGACTTGTCCCAGTCGATTGGGACGAGAAATATTTTTAAAGGCGCATTAAATCTAACTGGAGGAAGCGCCCGGACACTCGAGCGCTCGAAGTTTACTCTTAGATACGTCGAGTGGTTCTTTTCGAATTAATTATATAAGAAGGACGCTTGAAATATTATTGTTGTACATGCTCAGGGAGGTGTAAACGGTTGGAGATAGGCTAAAGTGGGGTTTTTGGACGAAATTATTTATTATTTTTGATTTTTGTATGAATTAATAAGAGCGTAATAAGATTGGGTTGATGATGGTGGAAAACTAGGTTAGTATGATGACGCGGGAAGATTGTGTCAATGAACGTGTTTTGATGTCTTGTTTGAGCTTCTTGATTTGTGAAAACTGGCTCTATAGTAAGGAAATCACTAAGGCTTGTTGAGGTTATCTACTTAAGAATTTTACTTTCGATTTATGACATCATTTTATTTTAGACACAAGTTCAAATATTTACAAAACTTTTGTATCCAACTAAGAGCTGTTATTCGAAAGCCACCAATATACCTATGAAAAAAAGTTACTAGCCACACTGCAACTGTTAGGAATTGACTGAAACTGAAACTCCGCTAACCGCGACGTCGTCGCAAAGAAGCTGCGGCTTTAATGTGTTACCTGGACCACTAGTACTACGAGATTAAATGTTTCTACGCGGTGAAAAACTGGCCCCACGTGTAGTGAAAATTGGTTTACCTGGACTTCCATTGATTTAATAAAGAGTGTTTCTTATGAAATATAAACGATGTTATATTTTGTCGGTGGCTATGAAATGTAGGCTGCCTGAGTTATTATGGCTGGCAGTTTGATGCTCAGTATACGTAGAGAATTTTCAAGATAGTCTGTCAAACGGAAATAGATAAATCATTTGATGATGCGATCTATGGAATGGGTCCTCATGAGTCCCTTAGAAACAAATTCAAAGAAATTGATGTACTAACACTGCCTTCCCTTTATATCTTAGAAAGTATTTTATATGTTCGCAAAAACTTAGGACTTTTCAAAATAAGAAGCGATTTCCATAATATAAATACACGTAGTAAACATGAAATTGTGATACCCAAATTTAGATTAACTAAAACAAGCAAGTCATTTCTTATAAACAGTATCCGCTTCTATAACAAGTTGCCAAAGTCGGTTATAGAACTTAGCGATGGAAAGTTCAAAACCCACATCAAACGTGTCCTAATCAAAAAAGCATACTATAAGATTAAAGACTACGTTGAAGACAAGGAAGTTTGGCAATAATTCCCCCTGCACATGTGGCTTCCCTGGTACCTCATTAACGGCATAACTATGTAAACGTATATTAACTGCTCCTAAATTACGATTTTTATTTCTTTTTTTTACATACTTTGACATAACCTACAATTTTAATTTAAAATATTTATTAGTGACTGGTGGACAGAATATTTACTCAGTTTTTTTTTTACAGTTGTATTGACAATGTTGTTATTTGGTTTAAATATGTAGGTTTTTAGTTTTATTATTTTAGTTATATTTTATATAGATTCTTTTTTAATTTGTAAATATGAGAACGTTGTAGGCTTAATAGACTGTAGCTTTGTAAACTATCTTTTATTTTGTTAAGTACTTGGTACTTGTACACGGGCCTACACTGTCCTATCATAATACCTATTAACACTGTAACTTGGAAACATTGTTAAAGCCCACTTTTTTTAAAAGAGTTTCTTGCCGGCTCTTCTCCATAGGAAACGACCAATTGGAACCGTGCACCTAGCTTCTGACGTTCAAAAGTGCCCATGTAGGTTTGAAATAAAAATGTGTGAAATAAAAAAAAATGATTTTGATTTTTGATTTTGATGATAAATGATAAATGATTTTTATTTCTGTAAGTAGGTTTGTACAAACACTTTTACACGTCAGTCATATTTTTAAAACTAGATGAGATCGGCGTTTCCTATCTGACTACTCTGAGAAGAAAGGCCGAAACAAACTCAGAGTTATGTTGATGTTAATCTTAAACGTTTTTCAAGAATATTGTTTTAAATTACACATACATACCTACATACGTAAACTCACGCCTTTTTCCCATGCGGGTAGGCAGAAAGAACACATGTAGATTAGTCGTTAGTAAAAATAATCAAACAATACGATATAAAAGCAACGACCCAATCAAGTATTACAGAATCATCAAATCGCCCGTACAATAAGTTTTTTTATAGGAAAGCCAAGGGTTTCGAAAACAATCATCTCAACATCCAGCACATAAGTTTATCTTTCATAAGTTTATAGTTATCTTTCTATTGACTC
This sequence comes from Tiliacea citrago, assembly GCA_963921375.1. Taxonomy (NCBI): domain Eukaryota; kingdom Metazoa; phylum Arthropoda; class Insecta; order Lepidoptera; family Noctuidae; genus Tiliacea; species Tiliacea citrago. The sequence continues at coordinate 29,538,324 of OY992782.1, forward strand.
TCAAATACACACATCAACCATTGTAAATAAGCACACCATTCAAGTGAGTGAAAAGAATTGTAATGCAAATAGTTTTACGGGTTGTTTTCTTTTTCGGAGACTTAACCTTTTACTGACGTTTTGAGCACTTGTGTTCACGGTCGCAGGGGATTCCAACATTTGTGTAAAAGGGTTATCGACGCAAACTTTGAGGCTTACAAACAATTTAGGGAACAATGGTGTTCTATCAAAATATGTAATGGTTTCACGGGGATTTAAGTCTGTAAATAACGCAGTCTATTTTTGAAACTCGATAAATAAGACATCATAAGTCATAAGTAATTTATTTCATAACAATAGGTACATATTGTTGACAAAAAAAAAATAACATGATACAATTCCAATGAAAATAAAATTCATTAGGTATTTCCTACATTTAGAAAAGTCGATAAAAACAATAACGGTCAATTAATAATTGAAGTACAATATAAATAAAAATGTCAGAGTAATAAAAGCAAAAATAAGTTACAATGTCATATGTCATCTAGGAATTCATTGACACTGTAATAGCCTTTCCCCAATAAATAGGTCCTCAATTTGTTTTTAAATAAGTTAACACTGTCTATGGTTTTGAATTCCATAGGCAACTTGTTGTATAACAAAAAAACTTTTTACAAAAAAAAACCAACCGACTTCCAAAAAAAAACACTACTAAGTGAAAAATAACTTTAATTTCGGAAGTCGGTGTCTTTGGAACTGTATTTTAGTTTTTTGCCACAGACTTCTTTTTTTTGAACTTCGGTTAGTTTTTTTTGTAAAAAGTTTTTTATTTTTCACTTTTTAGTGGGTCAGTTTGTAATTTATCAAATTTACAATAGCCTAATGTCAAATGCTCATCATCTTTTACAAAATATTGCTTTTCCCGATGCAGGGGCGTTAATTGTTGAGGAATAATTGTTGATGAATTCTCCTGTTAAGAACCAGGAGATCTGATGGTGACTTCACCATATGCATTTTGACGAGCATAAATTGCTTAGCAACCATATTAAAGTGGCTAATCGAATCGCAACGGTGAAATACTTATTATTAAGTAGTTCCGGTGGCCATCTGTGGTCTTCATTATCAGTTCCACTTCACCAAATGGTGCTTTTCGAGTGCAAATGCACGAGTTACTATAAAAATACTCAAATCGCTATAGGTATGCCTATAAAATTTGAGGATTTCCCTCGGTTTCCATGGGATCCCCTCATCAGATTCTGATTTGGTGGCAATGGGACCACCTCGGGAGCATACCCTTCCATACAAAATAAGAATTTTCAATATCCGTCCACGATTGACGGAGTAATCGGTGAACATACATAAAAAAACAAACATACAGCCGAACATTATAACCTTCTCCTTTTTGGAAGTCGGTTAAAAATACAGACTGATACCTCGGGCTATGTTTGACAACTTTTAATTTCGGTTGAATAGTGTTTACTTGTAACTCCCAAAAGTCGATGCTGTGTCTTAGCCTGGACTCCACCAAGGCAAAGTACACACTTCTAAGTTGAGGTAAACTTAATTCTTCCCTCATCAAATGGGCAAAGAAAAGTTAGTATTTCTATGTTCACCTTCATTGTTTTGCAGAGGTTGTGGTATTTTGCTATTCAAAGCCACATCTTTATTATATTTACACCTTTATTTAGCTTTTAAAGGGCTGCTGTGACCAACAATCCTTGATAAATCTATTCTTTGTTTTCAAACATGAAATTATATTATTATACGAATAATATTTACTTAAATTATCTTTACAAATCACTCTTGAAACACTATTAAAGCTGAAAAACACAACCTTTTAGTCACTTTTAACTGTTTTTCCATATAAATAGTGTATTTTAGATTATTCATTCTCTTCATGTAAAAATCTTGGAATATCTGTGACTTTGACATATTTCATTATAACTTGACACCTGTCTATGTTTTATTTTCTACATTTTATAGCTTTCTTGATTAGACCTGGTCTACACTATATCATTAGTGTTATAAGGCTAAGTTCCCATTGTAAGCCCTTCATATTGATTCTGGCTGACAATTAAATAAGAAGTAATGTTTTAATTGTTTGGTCGTTTGGAAGCTTCTAGCTAGAACGACGGCCCAGAATCTATAAAAGCGGTCATCAGACCTGACAAAGGTTTAGTTTATTTTTAGTTCACTTTTGGTTGAGATTACTTGAGTTTTTCTGCCGTTAACCATCGATTTTGATTCTTATTTCTGTTTAACTTCAGTTTTGAGTCTAAGTTCAGTGCATTATACGTTAGTGGAGTCTGAATAGTGTAAATAATTAAATAAAACTGTTTAAAACAATCGTTCGTGTGTGATTCAAGACATTACCTCCTCCATTACCGCTGACCCTCTCACCTGCCCCTCTGGGAGGTCTCTGATATCAGCAGCACACTAGCTGTGTGTTGAAAGTCACAGCAGCTGATCACTACCGGCTGCTGATCACTCACTTACTCGTAGGGAGGCCAATACTCTCCTCCTGCTGAGCATGAGGTAGTGTCTCCACTCTCCTCCAACGGCGTAACTCAAGATCATAATAATATACTCTCTACTTTGCTCACTTCCGGACATCACCAAGCTTCCATACACTTTATCTTACGTCAGAACATTTCCTCTCCTTAACAAAATTAGCTCCTGTACCTGAATCATCTCAAGACGCTACAGCCGGGTCCCGTTCCTGTGTCCTGATAACTTTCCTGTTTCCTGATTCCGTTCCTGTTGTCCCGAGCCCGAGCCGCTGAAGACTGAATTTCTTTTTATATATTTTTGTATTCCTCTTAATTTGTGACCTACGACTGGCCCTCCGGCCAATCGTAACGTTACAAGGTATGAGGAACAGGGTGTAAAGTTCACTCATCTTCCATAGAAAAGGCAGGATTCTCCGACTAGACGGCTGTCGTGTCTGGTGGGCTACCTGCCCGACGATGTCGGGACGTTGTATATAATTATGCTAGTCGCGCGGGAAACTACTTGCGCGATGCAGGGTTTTGCGTGACGTCAGTGTGATGCGTAGTTCGCATGCGGCGATATAGATGCCGCCACAGTTTAAATCAATTAATTAATAACGATCGAAAATATTGATACAGTTCGATGTTGTCTTGAAAAATATACATTTCATATCTACTTTGGCATTAGCACTTAAACTTTTAGTTCCGAAAAATAACCGGTTCCGGTTCTGGTTTAGAAAACCTTTAAAACTTTTGCTATCCAAACTACATACAGAAGTAAACAAAAGCACAATAAACTTAAGAACAGTTACTACCAATTTATTTAAAGAGTAGCACATGGACCAGTGGTTGCGTTAATAAGGACATATAAAACTTAGCGATACCACAAACTGGCGCAAACTTGTGCATGTACGCAGCACTGTGTTTAACTGCACTATTCTTTACTGTACTTACTTGTTCTTACGTAACAAGTATACGGTTTTGGAAGATGCATAATTTATTACATATGTTTTGTAATTTGCATTTTACTTCATTAAATCTCTTTAATAATACCGACGAGATTAAATAATGCCGTGTTGAAAAGAGAAAGTCATCCAATTTAAAATTCAGGCTTATTGCCTAGGATGCATCTGACTAGGTGCTTAGGTATCTTCACCTGTAGAAACTTTTCATATTCAGTCCAACAATGAATTGATCATTATGAAAATACCAATGCTCGAGCCTAATTGCCTGAAGGCATGATTGTTGGGACAGCCCTTAGCTAAATACCTCGCACAGACTATTCACAAAAATGGAACATAATGCTCGTCTCCAAGCAACCCTTCATCAACAACCTCATAAATAAAATTAACCACAAAATAAATTATACCGAACTAAATAATTCTCATGACATTGAGCGGTGATGCATACAACCATAGCCTCTTGAGCTGCCCTTCAAGTGAAGCACCGTGAAATAGGAGCACATTCCCCAGCTGCTCGTAATATAAAATATATTTTTACCAAAATATCAGTTCTGAAACCGAATAAAGGATATGCAAATAAGCAGATGCGCTATGCTAATCTGACTAGCGGGGGATGAATGGGGTGCAGTTCAAAAGAAGCACTCCATGCCTTTTTAGCTATGCCTGCTTTGATGGGGGTATATGTATAGTAGAGCATAGGGGCACGTCTTTGAGAATGTCTTCGGTTTGCTTGACTGGTCTATAGCAGTTAGAAATTATGTATTTTTTGGATTAAATTGTTCGCATTTTGAATACAAACATTATTTGTTTATAATGTGTTGAAACAGCTCCAATAAAACTCACTTTTATGCTACGGCTACATTTAATACTTTTATTACATCACTTGCTTGCACCACAGTTTGTTAGTAACAGACTGCCTCAAGAGCCAACGCGCTACGCCACCAACAAGAGTGACTGGATGTAGCGCGCCACCTTGTTTGGTAAAAGAGTATCAATAAATGACATCTTGAATACAAACCTAAACAATTCTAATATTAGTTTTAACGTTATATAAAATACAGGAATTAATTAATGCATAACTTTAAATGTAAAATCAATGTTTAACAAAATAAATAGATCTCCATAACAAAAGTAACGCCATCTAGTGGTATAGGATGACAGTCATATTCAAAGTAAAAATGACTGTCATCATACCCACACAACAATAACTAAAAGATTACACTTCAAAAATCAATAGCATATCTCATTTTAACTCAATCAATCAACTCAGCCTATCGCAGTCCACTGCTGGACATAGGCCTCTCTCAGGCTGCGCCACAACACCCTGTCGGCCGCCTTCCGCATCCAGTCTGACCCAGCCACCTTCTTAAGGTCAACTAAATTAATAATTTCAACTAAATTCTAACAAATGATAGAATATTCATCATTATTTTGGGATTCCATTTTATTTCCTACTAATGAATGCATTCAGCTCTTGAATAAATAATTATAATATGCGACCATCATTGGGCATTTATCCACCATCCCGCACTGGGCCCGTGTGGGGAGTTATGTATGGACCAATTCTTTTCACAGAGAGGAGGCCTGTGTACCAGTACTGGAGACATTATAGGCTGATTATGTTGGGCATTGATGCTGTTTACGAAAATAAAATAATCAAATTGGTGAAAGCGGATTTCCAAAATTTATAGCTATGCTGCTCGGCTAGCATTATTTAAAACTAGCCAAGTGCATGTCGGAACACGCACAAGGAAGGGTTCCCTAGTTGGGATGAATATTTATCCCAAAAACAAACTTAACATTGTAGTTAAAAAACATGTTCTCCTATACATCGATATACGTCACGGTCAATTTTCCAACTGCAAATGTACGTTGGTCGACTATTACTCGTTAACTTATAAAGCCCACTTAGCAGTGACAATTTACCTTCTAATTTCGTTATATGTGTGCACTACTGCCACGAATTTTTTCACATATAAAAAATCAACCATTTAGCTGGCAAGGGGGACATACTTGACTCTAACAAAAATCTGTACTTTAAAGCTTAATATTACGCAAACAGGCCCTCTATATTTGAACGACCAACGATTGCCCGCATCATAAGATAGACGAGAAAAAAAATATCATCCCCACTTTACGAGTAAGGGAGGTACCCTGATACATTTTAACCCTAATAATTTAATATGTACACCCATGCCAATTTACAGCTTTCTATTACTAAGAGTCTCTGAGCTGAGACGGGGACAGACAGACAGACGGACATGACGAAACTATAACGGTTCCTTGTAGACTACGGAACCCTAAAAACAGAATAAAATCATTTTACGCACTCTGCCTTAACTCTTCAGCTCACATCCAAAATTTTACCAAATCACTTGTCAGAACTACCCACAATTTAAAAAGCACATCGTCAAATTTGAACAGAATGGTCTCCAATACGTTGAACATGCAAATACATGCAGTACACATTTGCATGTGAATCCTGCACTTTTCGCTCGCCGCCACCACGCTACGCCTCATTGGACAGACAGCCCGTTATGGGGATTGGGATGGGATGAATGGTATACAGTGGTATCTAAGTGGTGATATTTATGTGGGGAAAGTGTCTGGAGAAAAATGTTATTAATTGTAGGAACTATTTTGTGTTAGTATAAAAGTTTTGCTACGCCAATATAAAAAGAAAGAAGGAAAAATTATTTATTCTGCACGAACAAAACGCACAGTACAACAAAATAAGTCAAAAAACACATACAAAAATGTGGCGCAGTATGTAGTCGTCGTGTGTCATCCTCATCATCTGCCTAGCCCTTTTCCATCAATGTTGGGGTCAGCTTCCAGTCTAACCGGATGCAGCTGAATACCAGTATTTTACAAAGAGCGACTGCCTATCTGACCTCCACAACTCAGTTACTGGGTAACACGATACTCCTTGATAAGACTGGTTTCAGATATTCGGGAGTCATCGTGTGTACGGTTTTTTAATTGGAATAACAATATTAGGTTTGTAAAGTAAAAACTACAAGTTTGCAGGAAAGTTTAGTGTATCGTTTTTATTCACCCCTCTTACTAGCTACCTATGCTTATGCTGGGAGTTGGATATTCGGAAAGTGCTAAAAGTTGTAGAATTTTTGTACCTCGTAAAGGCATAAACCCAAGCTTACAAAACAAATGGCGGCTCTTTCCCACATCACAATAACCCGTTCCATATTCAAATACAATTACTTTTCACCACAGTACACAGTGCCAATCTGAAACGAGCAAAGTTAACAATTTCTAGCAAAATCTATCTATCGGTCGCAAACTGCACTAACTGCATACAAAACCTGGAAAAACCAATTTGTCGCTCACAAAGACCCGGTTTGTGTGTAGGGAGGATTTTGCGAAATATTTGTGAAATACTGTGAACCACGTAACTATTGAGGACGCGGTACAACGAGCATGTTGTTCGGACTTGAGAACTCATTTTAAGATATGTGTAACCCTGGAAGTTGTTCTGATGGTTTATTTTTTCAGTGTTAGATGTTTTACTAAAGAATTATTGTCATCGTTGTGTGATGAGTAGTGCTGACAGAAATAATATTTTTCGTCGTCATAAGTTTAAAGTATGGGCTTTAAACTTAATGACAACGAAAAATATTATTTTATATACAAGGTGTGGCACAAAAACGACAGTATTCTGCATTTCCCCAACAATTTAGTATTAACCCGGAAAGTGTCCCAAGTTCAATCCGCTGCCACTTTACCTTGCTAAAACTCTCTAAATCGTGTCAGTATTTACCAAAAATAAGGTAAGACAAAACATTTTATTAAACCTTTCGTTATACTAAACAATAGTTAAAACAGTAATTAGCATGAAAATCACGTACGGTGTGTCCAGTGCACGCAAAAATATGCGCACATTTGTGTGTACGTTACACCCCTAATATCAGGTTTTGTGATCTCTGATCCCTGACCGGTGATAAGAGTAACGATCGAATTTTAGTGAAACAGGCACGATTTAAAATTAAATTATTATTGTATTTTTAAATATTGCTTTTAAATAAGTTGAAACACGATTATTGGTCAATGATAACGTTGTTCTCGATCCAATCAACAAAAAGTTAAATTTCACGACCGAATTACAAACTTGCTATGTAGCCGCGGAGCTTTACAATACCCAACAAAAGTATTGTATGACTTATATTTAAGATAGTGAATATTTTTTTTCTAAACCTCATATCCTTCCTCTCTGTCATCTAAAAACTGGACTCTTTTTATTAAACGCCATTATCATGTCACGTAGGAACTATACGTTAAGCGCCCTCTGCCGGCCAGCTTTATAAATAAGGGTGACCAGAGGAAAATTATATGGTGGGCGTGCCTCCTGGCTCTTTGTCCCGTGAATATTAATATTAGAGTTATGTGGGTAGGAATAAAACTGTTTTATTGTCTCTGGGCTCAGCTGAAGGAACATTGAAAATTATCTTTGGCCGAGGTCTACCAGTTTAGCTCTCACAGTAAAAAACACCGCACTGGTGCGGTATGTGGCTTCAACTGGTTAAAGTTACTTAGCACGTACTTACGCTAAGCGTAATTCCTGTCACTGTTGCAAACTTCAAGTGCGAGACAGAGACAGTAGAGAGTAGAGTTTTTTAGTTGAGTTATATAAAGTAGATAACAAGAAAACAATACAAATAATTGTAAACAAACGTAACATCTAAAAATGTTACTTTATAAGTATATAACTTGTTCTTTACTTGATTTTTACTTTGCAGGTAGTAGCGCAAGTTCACATAGTTCATACGTGATCTTACGCTACTATGTGTGATACATTTTACCCACAGTTTTGCTTTGTATTATTTGAAAAGTGAGATTATCTAATTATTTTCTCTAAAACAGCTTATTATTATATATTATATTATTGTAAACAGAAAACCAGAAAGCTGTCCCACCGTAATCCAGTTTATAACTAGTACGGGGGCCAGGGTGAATCGGTTTCGTAACAACCGTCAATTTATTATTGTGCACTGAGGAACGGAAATTGGATATCTAGTCTTTTAGATTCTTATAAATAAGTTCTTGTGTAAAATTTGTTGTTGGTTGTTATTCTTTTGGCAAAAATAAAGATTATGTTATGTTAGTTAAGTCAAAGCACTGCTAAGTATCATTTTGTAGATTTCGACCTAAGACATTATGAAACAAAGAGAACTAAGGAGATAATACAAGGTCTAATAAATATTTACAATTATTCTATTAAACGACTGGAAGAAGCGAAGTGAAGATAACTGCTAAAACTCTTTAGGGAGCACAAGTTGAAGTAGCATAGCTTCAAGAAATTAAGTTTCACGGACCGCTAGCCACCCTTCAGCTATAGAGCTATACCTACCTAGTAGAAGCGATTGAAGAAGAAAACTTTTAATTTGTAACCTAATTTACTGTCATGAATGTCAACATGTTCTGAAAAAAGAGGTGTTATTCGACGTATCATTTTTACCATCATCTGTACGGTCAGCGGAATTTATTGTTTAAAAAAACTTTTTACAAAAAAAAAAAACAACCGACTTCCAAAAAAAACACTACAAAGTGAATAATTACTTTAATTTCGGAAGTCGGTGGCTTTTGATCTATATTTTAGTTTTTTGCCACCGACTTCCGAAATTAAAGTTATTTTTCACCTTGTAGTGTTTTTTTTTGAAGTCGGTTGTTTTTTTTTGTAAAAAGTTTTTTATTTTTCACTTTTTAGTGGGTCAGTTTGTAATTTATCCAATTTACAATAGCCTAATGTCAAATGCTCATCACCTTTTACAAAATATTGCTTTTCCCGATGCAGGGGCGTTAATTGTTGAGGAGTTCTCCTGGTAAGAACCAGGAGAACTGATGGTGACTTCACCATATGCATTTTGACGAGCATAAATTGCTTAGCAACCATATTAAAGTGCCTAATCGAATCGCAACGGTGAAATACTTATTTTTAAATAGTTCCGGTGGCCATCTGTGGTCTTCATCATCAGTTCCACTTCACCAAATGGTGCTTTTCGAGTGCAAATGCACGAGTTACTATAAAAATACTCAAATCGCTATAGGTATGCCTATAAGATTTAAGGATTTCCCTCGATTTCCATGGGATCCCCTCATCAGATTCTGATTTGGTAGCAATGGGACCACCTCGGGACCATACAAAATAAGAATTTTCAATATCCGTCCACAATTGACGGAGTAATTGGTGAACATACATAAAAAAAAAAAAAAAAAACAAACATACAGCCGAACATATAACGTCCTCCTTTTTGGAAGTCGGTTAATAAAATTGACACACTACATCAATTGGCCGTGTTAAAGCATACAACTGTCAACGAATGATGGTTGTGATTTGACTAGACGAAACAATTCAGTTGGTAGTAAATCAATCTGCCTAGCCTTTTCCCGAGTATTTACCCCTACATCGGCTTCCAATCTAACCGGATGTAGACCGGATACCTGTATTTTACCTGAAGCGACTACCTATCTGACCTCCACAACACGATACCCATTGGCAAGACTGGTGGTCAGACTTTCGGGCTTCTGCAGACTACCCGTAATGACTGACAAAGATCTACGAATGAAAGCCGGGCTCAACTGCTTAACGTGCTTTCCGAGGCACGAAAGGGTATCGGTATGTTATGGATGGTCACCCATCTACGGACCGACCTCGGCAAGCGTTGCTTAACCTCTAAGACCAACCCGTGCGACTGTTATTATTTAGACACGAGCCTGGCAATGTGATAAATAGTTAATACGAGTATACCTTATTGCACAACGAAATAAACCAAAAAAAATCCTAAGCCGCAATACAAACCCATGGCACGAAATTTCTAAAACACCTCTTCAAGTTCAACATGCTAGCTGAACTCCGAGCCCTGAACTTACATAATTATTCTAATTTAAAGCCTGTGCATTAAATTAGGCATTTTAATGAATTCCCTGGGTGTGGCGCCAAGCTGCACTTGTACATATAATATAGTGGGATGTAAAGTATGGGAAGCAAGGATTATGGTAATGATTTCTATTTGTTCTTTATTGTTTTAGATGGTGGGGGTATTCTGATTAAGAGTATGTTGGTTATGGACTAAATTTCAAAAACTTGAAAAAGAGAAATTTAAAAGAAGAATGCAATTAAAGTTGTCAAAAAATAATACGCCCGTTTTGACATTTAACTTGAATGGATTGTTAAGGTTACTTCACTAGTTAGTTACGTCGCGTCATGATGTCCATGCGTCATGATCGTAAACAATCACACAGTCATCTCTTAGCTGCCATGGCTTATTTTAATTTTATTTAATTTTTGAATTGTTATTTCTTAAATCTTTTCATTACGGACGCTTTTGACGTTTTGCATCATTCTCACATGTTTAATTTCTACGCTTTGGAATGGGCAACTAGCTTCATCTTTCTGACTGACCAACCCCTTGACAATTTAAAAGTGCCTGTACTTGGTTTATTTGTTGGTTTATTTGAAATAAATGCTTTGAGTTTGAGTTTTTGAGTTCATGAAAGTAGAATATGATAAATAATAATAAATATATAATCTTTATTTCCAGTTTTACAATTTTACATTTACACTTAGTATTAACATGACAAATGTTGTCATATTAATCGTAGGTTAATACAGAGTAATAAACCTCTGAAACTCAAGCTAAGATGAAACTTGTGTTATGGGTGTCAAGGCTCTCCAGTTAACACCAATTTTACAAGTAAAAGTCGGACAGAAAATAAGGAAATTATAGTAAAGATTTTACACAGAAACTAAAAAAAAACTAAATAGAGAGAAAACCATTTGTATAGTGTATGATATGTGTGTACGTTAGTTTGTGTTTTTGTGTTTTTTGTGTTATGTTGTGTAGTGTTATGTTGCGTTGTGTAATGTACTGTAGTGTTGTGTTATGAATAAATGCTGTAGACATGCGTTCCTTGTGAAGCATGTGTGGAATGATAATTACTATGAATGATAGACTGAGGAATGGTATGATAAGGCAACGGTGCGGTTTAGAAGAAGATGTACCTAGTGACAACAATTTAAAAGAGTATTCTTATATGGTTTGGTCATGTTGAGAGGATGAATGAAAGGCGACTAACAAAAAGTATTTACAATAAAGGTATTTACAGATGTATGAACGCAACGAGGCAAAAAGAGTATGTCAGGAACGTAGCAGGTGGCGGTCTGTAGCATCTGCCTACCCCCACGGGAAGAAGGCGTGAGTTTATATATGTATGTTTATAGACTTTCTTATTTAAATGAAGTTGCGGGTCAAAAATTAGGAAATTATTTTGTGACTTTTAAAATAGGTTTTAATCTTACTTCACTTGTAATGTAATCGAACTACGTAAGTGGAAGAAAAACATTGCAAAAGTCCTGTGACATTATGCCGTAAGGTACTCACAGTATACAATAACTTATACAACAATCTATATTTATACACCGTCGCATTTTAATTGTCTTACAACGGCAGCCCACTTCATGTATCCAATGACTTCTAATCATTCAAAAAATGAAAAAAGTAATTATTTAACATTTGAATAATTAAAAAAGATAAAAATATTCATTGGGACGCATGAAACAACCTGTTATGAGCGCGGTGCGGGCATTTCGTTCCAAGGGTGTCGCGGAATGCAACGCAAGGCTCGCACCGCGCTCATAACAGGGTGTTTCAAACTACATCATGCGTCCTAATGAATAATATAAAAAAAACTTATTTAATAAATATTTATTTTATCATTATGAATGATTAATAGTCATTGGATACATGAAGTGGGCTGCCATTGTAAGACGATTAAAATGCCACGGTGTATACACAAAAAAAATGTAAAAATTTGTTTTTGTTCCAATACTCGTAAAATATTTGTCTATAATAAAATAGTCGAGAAGAATTTTAGTTCTTTTGTCTGTTTATCTGGATGTATGTTCCGGTTTGGCGCAAAAACGCCTGAACTAATTTGGATGAAATTTTGCACACCGATAGTTTATTACCTGAATTAACACATAATGCGGCCGGCAAAGTTAGTATGAAAATCCATATCTGTCATGTTTAGCGGACGAATAGGCTTATCTTAAAGTGTACGAAAGACGTTCACACCTCAAGTTTAATTTTTTTGAATTAAATTTTGATGTTAACGTAAGTTTTATTTAGTATTTTTAGTTAAATAAAAGCTTGTTTTTATAAAGATTTTTACTTAAATTTTATTTTGTACTTTTTAGCATTAGAATTTGATTAAATAGCTGTTCTATTACATTCACTTGTAAGGTACTTATATAGGATAAATCCAACGAGCCCAACACAACAGGGTTATCTTGTAAAGTTGAGGCGTTCCTGTGGTCACCTTCCTGCACTATCAACGGACCCTGTACTACACGTTGGGTTATAGTTTTTGTCAAGCCAAAACTAATGAGCCCAAACACTTCAGGGCTACCTTAATTAGTTGAGGAGTCCCTGCGGCTACATTCTGGCTCCACCATAACTCTAGACTTTAAACGGGGCTATAGTATTTGTAGTGTCGTTTTGGTGAGAAAAATTACAATAGCCGAAAGACAACGGGGCTATCTCGTTTCTGTGAAGAGTTCCTATGGCGTGGTTTCAGCTCCATCACCAGGTCCTGGACTACACCTTGAGCTAACGTACCTACATATCAAGACATATCTAAATAGCCAGAAGACAACGGGGCTATCTTGAGAAGTCCCTATAGACGTCATCATTAGATCTTAGACTACACCTTCGCCTAACATACCAACTTGTCAAAACAAATCCAAATAGCTGAAGTATAACGGGGCTATCTTGTCTAGTTGAGGAGTACCTGTGGTGACCTTCCAAAACCATCTTGAGGCCCTCGACTACACCTTGCGCTATAGTACCTGGTAAGACAAACCCAACGACCGCAAACACAACAGAGCTATCTTGTTTAGTTGAGGGGTTTCTATGGCCACCTTACAGTTTCATCATCAGACCCTGGACAGAAACTAGTGGAAAAACACTTGTCAATACATATCCAATGAGTCCAAACACGATGGTACTATCTTGTTTGGTTAAGGAGTTTTTATGGCTACCTTCCGGTCCCATCATCAGAACCGGAAGACGGTCTTGTGTAATAGCACTTGTTACGTATCCAATGAAACCAAACACGACGGGCTATCGAGTGTACTTGAAAATTTCTTGCCTGTACTGTTGACGGTTGAAGAGTTCCCTCGTCTGAAGCCAATCCTGGATACAGCAGCCAGGTTATGGTGGACTTTAGAACGGACTAACATAATTAAAGCGTGCATAATGTCTGTACTGTTGTCTGTTGAGGAGTTTCCTCGGCTGATGCCAATCCTGGGTGCAGCAGCCGGGTCATGGTGGGCTTTAGAACTAACTATCGTAAAGAAATGAGTATATAAAATTTCGTGTTTGCACTGTGTACCGTTGAGGGGTTCACTCGTCTGGAGCCAATCCTGGGTGTAGAATCAGCTCATGCTTATCATAGAAATGCATTGTATTTGGAATTGAACCAAAATATAAAATCTCAACTAGGTAGGGTATGAGGAGATGGTTTTCATTAAGCTTGCAAGATTTGGCCCGAACATACAAACTATGCAAGTAACATAAAAGCTTGTAAAAAGAAACAAAAATGAATAATTATAATTCTTGACCCCTGAAAAAATATTGTTGTTCGTCATTGATTCTGGAATTTATAATTAATTGTTAATTTTATGTAAGTACTGAGTTTGAATTTCCACGTATTATTTGAAAAAAGAGTACTTTTCTCAAATAATGGTGCGTCGAAGTCCATCAATGCCTGGTTGCAGTCAAGACTTGTACAGTAATACAAGTCTTGGCCGCCACCAGGCAATAATGGACTCAGGTATGTGTGCCTCAGCTTCGGCTTGCTGTAAAATTTCACGTTCCTGCATTAATGCCTCTTTTGCCGCATGCTGCAGTAATTCACTATATCCAAACAATCTGAACAACAACAAAAATATTTTATTTTGACCGAAGTATGACTTTTTATGATCTTGCATAAAATAACATAGCATGCTTGCTGGTTAGGTTAACAAACTAAACATACTCGCAATCTCGCTAGAGCAAGTCTGTTCATTTCCTTCAATTCACTCCCGACATAGGTTGTGGTTCACAACAGCAATTCCTGCCCCACATTGTTCTTCATTTTCCAAAGATCAACTATACGCAAACAACTATAATATTTCTTAAATAAATCATCGTGAGCTTGCAATAACACAATAAACTTGCAGAACAAACTTCCGACGCGGTGAACAAATTACATCGTGGAAGTACTAGGTGCTTGTGCAAGTTACATACGTTGTACCTGCGTGTGAACCGTGGTATTATACCTGGAACTAATATCATAAACAGGAAAGTTTGGTTGTGCTTGAAAAATGGCTCGAATAAAAGCGAAGTGTGTGTCTGGTAAAATACATAGTAGATAGGTATTTCTGCAGACAAGCAGCATTGCGATGTTGTCCCAGTATGGTCCCAGTGACATTATGGCCACATGAGACACTAGAGATGCCTTGAACAATCTAAGAAAATAATTTACCTTATTTGAAATAATTGAAATATAATAATAAGGAATATCTACAGAGAAAGATAAGCCACCTTCATTACATTAGACGCTTCTTCCACACCGTTTATCATTATGTATACATTTCGACAGCTATACGGAACTGTTGATCTGACGCTCGCAACTTTGACACTACACTACACTTACACTTATGGAATAAATCACCTCTCGTTCCGGGAAATTGCTGACTTGTGCTCGAACGATACGCCGTAGGGATGGAAACAGTCGATAGTTTGTCGATAGTTCAAGTTCTCTTTGCTCTTAAAGATTTTTTCTTGTTCGATAAGTGTTCTGGGTTGATTTTTTATAACTTGTATTATGCTTGGTTTTCTAATTGGGGCTTATTGTTTCGATAACCTACATATTTGACGATTCCGTTAGTGTTTATTGACAAATAATGAAAAAGTAAATGACTTTATCAGATTAAAATTACATTCTCTCTAAACTCTACTACGCAACCCATAACACCCATTACTCTACAAGCTCACATCTGCCAAGCTAATTCATCAATACAATTTCTTCTACTGACACATTTAAATACCTTGGTATAATCCTAGATAAACACCTTAACTTCAAAGCACATATCATTCACCTTACAGCTCGAGTTCGTAAACTCATATATTTCTTTAAGACGCTCAGACACATTGCCAATTGGGCACGCCACAATTGTGGCGATAAGTCCCCTCTTTGAGGAGTGGCTGGAGAGGCGCCACGGCGTCCTCACCTTCCGCCTGACGCAGGTCCTCACCGGACATGGATGTTTCGGGAGGTTCCTGTTTAGGATTAAGCGGGAGGAAACGCCCGGGTGTCACCACTGTGTGGATCGCCCGGAGGACACGGTGGAGCATACGGTGGAGGTCTGCCCAGCTTGGGCGGAGCACCGCCGTGTCGGAGTCGATCGGCGGCGGCGATCTCTCGCGTCCGGGCCTAGTTCAGGCTATGGTTCGGAGCGAGAGTGCATGGGAGGCCGTCACCTCCTTCTGCGAAACAGTTATGCTAGCGAAGGAGGAGGCAGAACGCGTGAGGGTGAGACAAGGTTCGCGCCCTCGCGCCCCTAGTCGCCGCAGGAGACGCCCCGGGCGTCGGGAGTCGCAAGCCGATTTCCGGCCACCGTAGGCGCGGGCCTGCGGACGGTGAGCGATGGGTAGCTCGCCGTCCGATAAGGACCAGGCCAGGGTCGACGGCGCGTTGTGTTCCACGCGCGCCTCAAAGAGATGTCAGCACAAACTGACGGGGTCCGTTAGGACCAATGCCTGCCGGGGTTGCGAGTTTGTCCGAAAGTGATATCGTGGCCCTGGCACACAGGCAACGGAAGGAACACGGAAGAAAACTCTCCCTCTACATCAATCCTCTTACGAAATGTGTAAAAAACAGATAACATGCTTTCTTACCAGTTTAAACTAAAACGACACTGAATATTTGTTTACTTCACAGTCGTAGTGAGTTCTCTAACACTCCGTATCCAAACTCAACCTCTTTCCCTTCCGTTTACACACACACACACACACAACATCTACCTCATAACACTCATACACACCACACCACACCTCATCACAAAACACACACATACTAACACTTCACACACTTAGTATAAGTTAAAATATGTTTTCAACTTATAGTCCAAACCAGTCTATTGAATTTTTTTGTACTCCTTTGGGAACCTGGGCTGGCGAACCTTAATACAGGTTATCATGTAACCTAGCTAGGACGCCAGATTCAACTATGTTGTTACTTACTCTCTTTACGATTTTCCCCTAAATTGTTAAATCATATTTGTGTAACAGACTGTATCTACCACACTTTTGAAATAAATTATACTTTACTTTAAAATTGAGTAAAAAATGTACTTGTGTTTCTTTTATTAAAATATATTGATTTTATTAAGGATATTATTATATTTTTAAATCAACACAACATTTTGTACGAACAGATTTTTTTTTTGAACTTATTATAAAAGCAATGAAATAAAATATTTATTTGCGCCTGATAACCCGCATACAAGTAGAATAAAGCACAAAACACGGGGAAAATATACATCCGCTCAAACAAAACGGCCATCGCTCAGTATAATGCTGCGACTCACGTGTGAAAGAGAGACACAGCGCTGGTTTTCAGCTACAGCTGGCGTCAACTTGATGACGTTGACCGGCATAGCCCAAAAAATACTTAGATAAAAATTAAGAAATTAAAATGATTAAATAAGCCATCAATAAAAATTATACAAAATAAAATATTTAAAATGGCAACATTCCGTTGTGGCATCATCGACTCACGCGCGGAGCGACGACAAAAATAAAGTTGTGGTGGTATCTGTGTGCACATATAAATTTTAATAATAACTTGATTATCTTGATAAGTGAATTACGCAATGGATTTTCAATATGTAATAGGTAATGGATAAATTGTTTAGAGTTGTTATTGTTATCAGTGTTTGTGAGTTTTGTGCTAGTGAATAAAGCACATGTGCTAATGACGAACGTGGAGATGTGGAGATCTTCAAAAGTTTAAGAAAACAAAGTTAAGTGTGCTTATATAATAAAGGTAGCCCCCTTATTATAATTATAAGCACACTCTTAATATTATTTCAATGACTCATAGACGCGACCCGGACAGTTTTCTTTTGTTTAAAAAGAAGAAAAATTGGGTAAAAAAAATTACTAACTTAGGCTTACAAGTGGAGAGACTTAGTAGTTCTACGAAATGATAGACGATGATTAATTAATCTACTTTTTAAACCTTCTCATTTTACCTAAACTACTACTACTCCTAAATAAAAACTATTCATCTATCTTTAAAATTCTATTATTTTAAACAGGTTTATTTTATTTTATTTATCTTTTATAATTATAGAAATACAGGTGAGCAGCGGTGGCGTAGTGGTAACGGCCTAGATTTACGAGTTGTAGGTAGTAGGTTCGAACCCAGACAGGTGCTTATGTGTAAATTATTTCATCATCACTGCTCTCAAAACGGTGAAGGAAAACATAAGAAAGTAAGAAAACCCCCGAGATGTCCTCGTACCTAAAAATCGAAGACATGTGATATCTACCGACCCGCGCTGGGCCCGTGTGGTGATGGATTAAGGCCCGCTCCCTCTCACCGAAAGGGCGTTGTGTTCCAGCAGTGGGAACAAGGCTTGTAGACTCATAGATGCTTCGATTTGTTAACCATTTTTGTAGTTTATTTTGAGTCTTCTCATTTTACGAGTATCATAACTCCTTAGTAAAACATTCATCTGTCTTTAAAATTCTATCGATAGAACCCCAAAAAAATATCAACTGTCTTCTTTACAATTTTTTCGATACTGTCTCATCACTACGACACTCCCGCTGCGTCATGTAATTTCCGCGGTGCGCCCGCCGTACGAAGGCGGACGAATGCGTTGTCAAACTCGCTACGCTAACTGGAGATTAGGACAAAACTGCACTGTGCAACCGAACTGACATGAATGTTATGAGTTAGATGACTTGATTGTGACGTTGTTGCGTTTTGTTGTGAGGTAGAATTATTTATGGGCTTTGATCGGCGTATTGTAAAACATTTTTAATAATTAAATAGCGTGCTGGATTGGTCCTTTATTTTGAGTGATAAATTCTACCCTTATGTATTTTAGACGACAAAATAGGAATTGCAGTCCACATCCAAGTAGCTATGCTCAGCAACGGCTTCGCCTCGTCTTGCTTGCAGCTGGCTAGTACATAACTTTGACATTTAATAAATTATAAATTTAAAATTATAAAATCGACAAATACAATGTTCCCAACCGTTTTTCGTTATTCATACTCTATTAACAAATGTAAATGACTCACAGTTTCATCCAATTTCCGTGGTGCGACGTATTCCTAGTTAAACTCTGACTGTAAATTAGAACACAAACTGAGCGCGGTGCAATCAGCCATCAGTGTTGTGGTCTGGTCCAATCCGATCGCTTGTCGTTGTTATGATGAGTTGGGACTGCAGATTTCGCATCAAATCTGGTAAGGATCATCATATTGGTTTATAATGTCCACCGCTAGAAATGAGTGTCCTGATTGGCATGTCTAGTTAGAAATGAATTCCCAAAGTTCTTTAGCATTTTGATCTGTAGTAACCATCTTTTATAGATTCTACATAAAAGATTATTACGTAATATTAATCACAAGGAATCAATGTAATCATCACCATTCTCTTGCCCTCATTCCAATTTATTTTGGGGTCGGCGAACCATGATGTCTTCTTTTTGGAAGGAATTAAAGTAATAATGCCCGCAGATTCTATAGGTCTGCAACGCCGTAGTACTATTGCTACGTCGAAGCTAGTGACATGTTGTTAATGCTACGTAAGCTAGGCTATTTTGTTGTTTGTTTAAGGCCCGTTGTTCACGGCGCGGTTTCTTTACGATACAGCGCGCTAGCCGCACTGTTATTTTAAGACATGCCAAACCCCTGGACGATACATAATTACATGTACTATTGTTAATCCTACCAACTCAGTACGAACTAAGAGCAGTATTGTGTGAGTGCGAAAATTTCACAGTAATCACACGCCGCGAAGTAGAAGTTTAGGTAACTTTGTGATGAAATATGCACCGAATTTAGTTGTACTAATATGATAATACCAGAATTTGGTTGTATACCGTGCTAATTATAATCTTGTTTAACCCTAAATATTATGATTTCATGACACGTGCGATAAAATTTCATTATGAAAGGTAAGCTAACGCTAGCGGATTCACGAAGTATTTTATTGAAGGTAATATTAGACTTAAGTACACAATAAAGAGTATTCTGTTATATTCCTTAAAGGTGTAGGACCTTTAAGGAATATAACAGAATACTCTTAGTAGTAGGCCACAACAGACCAACATATTATAGGAACAGGTATTGGTCTGTAAGAAAGCTTAATACAATACAATACAGCAGGAATCTATACATTTTTCTGTTAAAGTTACAAGCTAAGATATACTTCGACATTTCAAGGATTTATCGCCTATTAGGCTAAGTTCAAGTTAGAGTACACAGCTCTACTTAGCTAAAAGCAGCGAATTGTATTAGGATTAGAAAACTTTTGAAATATTTTATGAAGATTAGGTGTACAAAAGAGTTTGGAAAGTAATAAAAGGTTGCCGCATACCATTTGATGAATATTGTTATACCTACATCAATTTAATATTTATAATTAAACTTTTCTTAAAACTAGGCCATAGTGCAGTCTCGAGTATGAACGCGTAGAAAAGTCAAAGATAAAATGTTTGGCAGATCATAGAATTATGCTACAGTAACTCTCACACGCACGACTGCTGAGCATGAGGTCCCGGGTTCGATTCCCGGGTCGGGCAAAGTGATATTGGGATTTTCCATTAGGAATTTCTCAGAAGCAGCCCGGAGTCTGGATTTGTGCCCGTTTGATGGCAATAGGCTCGCCCCCTATTACATGGAACTTAAACATAACTGGCGAAATGTGGGTATACTATTAGGTACACCTCTGCCTAACCCTTCGGAGATTACAGGCGTGATGTTATGTTATGTAACTCTTAAAGTTATTTTATTAAAATTTTCGACAGTACTACATCTCAAACGAGACTAAATTCAAGAGAATTGTCTGTTAGCATACTGTACGTAAGCCATAAAATCAGCTTAAGCGTTTAACGATACTCCATCTCGGGAATCATCCCTAAAGCCATTTGATAACGTTATTTAAACAAACATTACATGCCCGTAAAACTTTATGACGTACTCCAAAAATACTTAAAATAACAATAAAACAAATGAACTTGGGAACGCAATCCATCGCGTGCTAGTTAGGGCAGACTCAATCAATATAGGGAACGCAGCAAGCCATTACTGCTTCTGCAAGCGATAAGTTCGCTTTAAAATTCCCTTCAATGTCTCGTGGTTGAGGGGCTCTGTGGCTACCTGTTAAGGTGGCCATAACAATAAAACACCGGGGACTGTCCCGATAACTGGCGTGGAAGAGATATATGTCTATTGTGACCGAGCAATCACTTTTGCCAGGATAATGGTTTGAATCTCGATTTTAGGTTGAATTAGGGCTTTATTTGATCCATTTCTGTGTGAATGTGCTAATTGATTGTAAGATAGAAAGAAAATACGTTTATTTCCGGTAAACATGACGCAAAGAAAGAACAAAAATAATCTGGGGGCTCGCATACAACAAACTTGATTTTTTTGCCGTTTTTATAGATAATGGTACGGAACCCTTCGTGCGCGAGTCCGACTCGCACTTGGCTGGTTTTTTTTAAATCATGTTTTGGTAACGAATTATTCGTAACACCCTTTGAACTAAGCTATTGACACAACTTGGTTTCATTCACAGATTAATACATTTTATCTATCATCCTCGTTACACATTCTCATTGCATTCTAAAATAAGTAATACATAAATCTTTTGAAAGAAAATCAAATGAAAGTCGGGGATTCGTACGTTTCCTTACAATTTCTGAGTTTTACTTCACCATACATTGCTACACACACTCAGCAACCTCAGCGTATTTTTTAAATCAAAAGTAAAACGTATGTTACAAACCAGCCTGCCTAACAAATGTCTGAAAGACGCGCGGATCACGGCCGAATGCCTTTTGTACACAAACATTTAGGTACTTGCATTTAAAAGCACATCTGAATCGTATCCGAATTAACATAAAACCCAGAGGGCGATAAAAGTACACAGTACACTTCGCTCCATTCTGTATATTAAATAGGGCTGTCAATTTTTTTTACAATGAAAATCATGCACCGAAATAATCTGATAAAGAGAACACGCTTTGTAAATTCAAATAACACAAAGTTCGTATTGCGTCAATGGACAGTACAGAAATTGTCTCGAGGTCAATATCAAAGATTTAAGTATGACAACAGAATCAAAAAAATATATAATTATCACTTTCGTGTCATCCCGCACTGTCTCCTCCAGCTCTGCGGAATATGCACAATATTGCAGAACGCTTAATCGAATGGCTGTCAATCTGGTTAAAGTTTGAAGTTTGATGTAGTATGCGTCAGTTTGGAATGACGCGACAGGTGGCGCGGCTGTTCTCATAGGATTTGATTTGATGGTCTGTGAATACTTAGAATTGCACGTTTAAACATTTCATATTGACGTAATAAAAGCGTTTTCACATATAATATTTTTATTTACTACTGGAATGGATCTTAGTCAATCTAATAATGTGGTTTTTAAAACGAATGAAAAGCGTTCAAATTAAAATGTTACAATAGTTAATAGGTAATTACGCACTCACACAGGTCAAAATTAAAGTGTACCGCAAAGACTCCCTAGTTTTTACCAAGTACTAGCTGAATTTAAATAGGTACCAGAGTGAATATGCTAAACACATAAAAAAAATAGTTTAAAAGTTATGAATGTCAGCCCTATACATTTTTACGGCTGCAATATCGTTTATATACAGAATGATGAGCGAAGCTCGCAACTCAATTAGCTAATGAAAATGTGCTGTTTTGATCAACTTAAACGTAGTCAAGACTAGCGAAGCTTTTTGGCGTATTTTTATATTTTACGTACTTACTTCTTCATAACTTGGTTTTAGCGTCTGAATATTTAAGAATTGTGTACGATGTAAACTCTCTAGGGGACGACTCGAGACGACTTTTCTTGTAATTTCTTGAGGAACGAATTAGGGATTAAGTTTTAAGATGGGCTAGTAGCATGTGTTATTTAGCACTGATTGTTATGATGAAAAGGAAGAGATAAAAGCCGAAAATAAATGTTGTATGTGACATGCTGTAGTTCAATATTGAAATGAGAAGTTAGAAGCGTGAGCTAGAAGCGTCGCGGGCACGTAAGTTCATGAATTGAGTTTGACGTGATAACAATCGGTCCTCGATCGGTGTCAGGAGAGCGACTCTTATTACAATAAAATATACGCCACGTCAAAACAATCTTAAAAACGACTTGAAAAAATATTTTTGGTCACGATATTTAAAAAAATACTTCTTTAATAAAGCCGTAGGTATTAGTATATTACCAAAACTTGAAAAACCTTTCAATACGGTTCCAGAAAAATATATCGCGAATGAAAAAATATAAGTACCCTTTCGTGCAAAACTACGTAGGTACTACTTACAAGCACTTACATACAAACCGATCGTCTTGCAGACTGGATCGCTGATTGGATGGCTAATCAGCCACCAGCCTCACAGGCTCTGCCCGAGAAGTGCTTGTTTCCTTTGTTCCAGTTTTGTTTCTTTCTAATCCATTAGTTAAGTTGTTTTGGAGAAAATAAGCTCAAATGTAAGTGGTGTTGAAGGTTGAAGAGTATATGTGAGGCCTTTTTTGAAAGGATTAGACATAAAGTCTGTTTTTTGGAGAACAAAAAGGTAAGTATTTTTTTGGTTTTCGTAATTTCCTTTTTGGTTATCATTAGGCAACGCACTTCTAAGACTTCAAAATTTTATGAGATATTATTGTATTAGTAATAGTCCCGGTTAGAGCGACGTGGTTGAAAAATATTATGAGTTTGAAATCCTTGAATGAAACAGAAACACTGTCAAAAAAAGAATGTCGTATAAAAAACCTCATTATTAGGGTTCCGTACCTCAAAAGGATAAAACGGAATCCTTATAGGATCACTCCGTCGTCTGTCTGTCTGTCTGTATGTTTGTCTGTCTCTCTGTCAGTCTGTCAAGACCCTTTTTCTCAGGACCGCGTGAAGGTATCAAGTTGAAAAATATTTTGATAATCGCAAACAAATCAAAACCTATAGGGTACTTCCCGTTGATCTATAATCATGTAATTTGGCAAGAAGCAAAATAAAAGCAGAAGAAGAGAGGAGGGGGGGGGGGGGGGATTAGCAGAAGTAAAAAAGTCCAAAAATCTATAATTTGTAGTTTTATCACAAAAAAAGTATTTGAAATTGACCGTGGCGTATATCGACGTATGGGAGAACATGTTTTTCAACTACAACGTTAAGTTTTTTTTTTATTCATCCCAACTACGGAACCCTTCATTGTGCATAGTCCGCACGCACTTGGCCGGTTTTTTAAATGAAAAAATGTAGAATTCTCATCGGAGAACCGGGTGTTGAAGAATACTTTTTATTGAAATCAATTTATATTGCGATATTAGGTGCATTATATTCGGAATTGTATTTCAGAGTTTGAACTTTGTTTCAAGTTCACTTGTTTCGTTGGAGATAGAATTTGCTAAACTGAAGCTTAGTTCAGGAATTTAAATAATTTTCACATTGATTTAATAAAGTGCTAAGTAATTATAGAAAATATATATAAAAATGCTGCTTCATATAAACTTTAAGTAAAATAAATAATCGCATTGTTAAATTATTCGTAGATCTTCGGCGGTTGTTACGGGTAGTCAGGTGTTTGAAAGTCTGACAGCCAGTCTGAACAAGAGGTATCGTGCTACCCTGTTACTGGGTTGTGGAGGTCCGACAGGCAGTCGATCCATGTAAAGTCAGTACTTCAGCTGCACCCAGACTTGAAGCCAATTCCAACTTAGCTGGGGAAAGGCAAGATAATGCAGATGATGACGTTGTTCAAGTGTTCGCCTGCGGACGTGGAAATGTTAACTTACTTTTGCCTGTAAAAATACTGTATTCTGGTTTGAATGATGATAAATGATTTTATTTCTGTAAGTCAGTTTAAAAACTACATGAGGTCGGCGTTTCATATCTGACTAATCTGAGAAGAAAGGCCGAAACAAACTCAGAGGTCAGTCTCCTTTAAAGTCTAGACATAGTCTTGGTCAGATCATGTGAAGACCATGTAGATTGGTGTCTGAAATGGTCTTTTGATGAAAGAACCACACAGATTGAGTGGACCTGTCCAGTCAGTGCACGCATTTTTTAGTAGTCGTGCACCTCAAGTTCAACGATTCAACGAACAATAGCAAAGAAAGGACATTTGGGTAGGCCGCAAAAATTACTCAAATCAAACCATGATAAAAACTAACTGCGAAAAAAATTGAACACAAAAATAAATAATGACCTACGTAGTCTTCACATTTACAATAATTAAAATAATATAATGATATGATATGAATGTTATATAAATGATATTATGAGGGTGTACTATAGGTACACCTCTGCCTAACCCTTCAGGGATTACAGGCGTGATGTTACATATGTGTGTGTGTTTAAAATAATTTAATACTTTACAAAGTATATATTCATGTCATTGTATATCTAAAATAAGATGAAGAAAATATAAATAGATATAAAAAAAACAACAATATTAACTATAATTTTATTAGAGCAGCTCATTTCCAAGCCTTTTTGTCCTCATTATTTTTTTTTTTAATTTTTTTTTTGGTTGTGAAATCATCAAATAACTTCTCCCGCTCTGGGCGGAGCGGGAGGGCGTCAAACTTTTACTGACTAAAACCCACCCGTGTTCCTTCCGTTGCCTGTGTGCCAGGGCCACGATATCCCTTTCGGACAAACTCGCAACCCTGGCAGGGTTGTCCTCATTGTGGTCTTGGATAGTTAAAGACCATTGTCCTCATTATGGTCTTTAACTGTATAAAAGGCTTTCTGGTACAGTTTCCGCTATATAAAACATTGGCTTGAATGTTATATCGTGCAGTGTCATGTATCTAGGCTAGATCAGAAAAAAAAACAATTTCTACTACACAGTAATCCAAAACCCGTACACAAAACAACTAAAAATTCATTTCCTCTAAAATTGCTTTTTAATCGCATTCGCAGCACACTGTTCTAATCCCATATTCTCCCAAAAAAGAAAACATATCGAATAAATTTTTCATCGGCTCACCAATATATAAGGACGCCCTTGTTACCGGAAGGTTGCCGGGTCGCCGGTCCCCCGACGGATTTGCATATCCTTTCTTTTTGCGAAAGCACTGAAATCGCGAATACCTTTTGGGATTAGGGATTTTGTATCGATAAATGGAAGTTGAAAATGATATTCGATGAAATTGCGTATGATTATATTTTATGTATTGATTTATGTTGGAAAGGCGAGGGTCGGGTGGGAAAATTATAAGTAGATGTGTGTTTGCCTGTGACCCCGGTCAGATGTTATTTATGTAGGCATCAATGTTGTTTTTGGATTCTGGGTTGTTATTTTGTAAAATTATCAGTTAGAATGTTATTGAGTAGATCTTGGAGACCTAGCTTTGAAAGCTAACGAAGAAGTAGTAAAAAAATATAATAACATTATTTGGTTTGGTGTCATAATTATTTCGTGGAGTAACCCAGGATTTTATTGAAATCCTGAATGGTTCCGAATCTTAAGTTCTGCTATTACTTTTAAACCGACTTCCAAAAAGGACGAGGTATATTCGGCTGTATGTTTGTTTTTTTTTTAATGTATGTTCACCGATATCTCAGTAAATTGTGGACTGATTTAGAATTTTTTTTTTTTTGTTTGAAAGGGTATGCTCCCGAGATGGTCCCATTGCCACCAAATCAGAATCTGATGATGATTCCATGGAAATCGTGGGAAATCGTCAAATTTCATAGGCACACGTATAGCGATTTAGGGTATTTTTTATAGTAACTCGTGCATTTGCTCTCGGAAAGCACTATTTGGTGAAGTGGAACTGATGGTGAAGACCACAGATGGCCAACAGAACAACATAATAATAAGTATTTAACGGGTTGCTATTCGATTAGGTACTTGAATATTGATGCTAAGCAATTTATGCTCGTTATAATCCATATGATGAGTGGCTTCTCCTGGTTCGTTCATTTTGTAAAAGGTGATGAGCAGTTAAGATTAGGCTATTGTAACTTAGATGAATTAAAAACTGACCCACTGAAACGTGTAAAACAAAAAACTTTTTACAAAAAAAAAAACTGTTTTTTTTGGAAGTTTTATTGGAAGTCGGTTGGTTTTTAATGTAAAAAGTTTTTTATTGTAAATAACAAGGTATATTTATAAATGTTGAAATACCCTGTGTTTCCAGATTCATAATTATAATGGCCCACATAAATGTCTTCCTTGACCCATATTAGGACGAAAATAAAACGATCCACTATATCACAACTCGATATAGATGACTTTCACATAATACACTCAAGTCACCATGATACCACGTCACCTATTCACCATGCCATCACAAGGCTAATCTGAGCACAGAGGCTTTTTCCACCAATAAGAATGACTGATGACTCGCTTAAAGGGGTTGAAAGACCTTTACAACGTACGAGTCTCCTCAAAAGCTTGAAGCGTTGGAAATAGTCTGACAAATCCGACCACAAACCTTACTTCCAAAATTTTATTGAAGTCGGTTAAAAATAACAGTGGTTACAAATTTAAGTGCCTAAAATGTTTATTTTTTATTTTTCAGGTATGACTTCTCTTTCGATTTATATCCTGTTGGTGAGCTACCACCTACAACCATTGGTCCATCGGCGGTATGTGAATGGCACTAGTTACGAACAGTAACTTATTTTTAGCTAAAAGCTCATCTTAGTTTCTAAGCACACAGAGTTACAATTCGACCGGCACCCGTAGAAAAATATTTTTACAGGGAAAAAATATTCTTTGATATAATATTGTAGTTTGTTTTGTAACCTATCAGTAAATTAAATTTATGAATTAATTGTTAACACACTCTGGCACGCGATTTTCGTTTTACATAATCGTATCACCCACACTAAAACCATAATCCACATTGTCACTACGTCTTAGGGCAATAGTAAGTGAGTTCCTATGTAATGACCTGCAATAGGCTTTTTATAGCCAGCTGGACAATAACGGAAATAAAGAAAGAAAGGGTTGCCGAGACCTTGGGTGTTAACGTTAGAGTTGGGTCGAAGTGCCTTTAATATTTTGAAGTACTTCTGTAACAATAGTTCTATGTGAGCATTATAAGCCTAAGTTACACCCTCAGCAGCCCATAGTCTGGATTTGTAGCCGGCTGATGAATAGGCTCGCACCCTATTGTTAGGAACTTAAAAATAACTGGCGACACGTGGGCATTACAAATTAGTGAAATTATTTGTTTATCAAATTGGCACACTACGTCAACTTACCGTGTTATAGCCAGTTCATACAACTGACTGTCAAATAATTACAATTGTGATATATAGTAGTTTATATAGTATATATAAACTAACTATGAGTTACAAATAGCTAAAAAAAAAAAAACCGGCCAAGTGCGTGTCGGACTACCCACAATGAAGGGTTCCGTAGTTAGGATGAATTTATCCCAAAAACAAACTTAACATTGTAGTTGAAAAACATGCTCTTCCAGACATCGATATACGTTACGGTCAATTCTTCAACTGCAAATTTAAGTTTCTGGACTATTACTCGTTAACTAGTAAACCCTACTTAGCTGTGATATTTTCCTTTTAATTTCGTTATATATACTACTGCCATGAATTTTTCACATATCCAAAACCAACCATTTAGCAGGCAGGAGGACTTGACTCTAACAAAAAATAGCACTTTAAAGCTTAATATTACGCAAACGGACCTCAGAATTGAAAAATGGCTTTCACAGACCCACAATATTTTTAAACGGCCTATCCAACGTTACCCCACACCATGTATTAGATGAGAAAAAAAAATATCATCCCAGTTTTACGTGCAAGGGAGGTAGGTACCCTAAAGAAAAAGTTTTCATGGTTTTATTATACGACTTTTTCGGCGTAATGAATATGTACACCCTTGCCAAATTACAGCTTTCTAGGACTAAGCGTCTCCGAGCTAAGCCGGGGACAGCCGGACGGACGGACAGACAGACAGACGGACATGGCGAAACTATAAGGGTTGTTTACTACGGAACCCTAAAAAGTAGTGTACCGAGAGTCTGTGACATTAAGGGTACACTTATTACTAATAAAACGATGTGGGTATATGTTGTGGTGTGTAAAGTGTATGATGTAGCGTGTGTATAGTGTATGATGTAGCGCGTGTATAGTGTATGATGTAGCGTGTGTATAGTGTATGATGTAGCGTGTGTATAGTGTATGATGTAGCGTGTGTATAGTCTATGATGTAGCGTGTGTATAGTGTATGATGTAGCGTGTGTATAGTGTATGATGTAGCGTATGTATAGTGTATGATGTAGCGTGTGTATAGTGTATGATGTAGCGTGTGTATAGTGTATGATGTAGCGTGTGTATAGTGTATAATATAGCGTGTGTATAGTGTATGATGTAGCGTGTGTATAGTGTATGATGTAGCGTGTGTATAGTGTATGATGTAGCGTGTGTATAGTGTATGATATAGCGTGTGTATAGTGTATGATGTAGCGTGTGTATAGTGTATGATGTAGCGTGTGTATAGTGTATGATGTAGCGTGTGTATAGTGTATGATGTAGCGTGTGTATAGTGTATGATATAGCGTGTGTATAGTGTATGATGTAGCGTGTGTACAGTGTATGATATAGCGTGTGTATATTGTATGATGTAGCATGTGTATAGTGTATGATGTAGCGTGTGTATAGTGTATGATGTAGCGTGTGTATAGTGTATGGTGTGGTGTAGTGAGGCAGCGGCATACCTGCATTTAGCCTACCTCTTCGTAGAATACAGGCGTGGTGTATTGTGTTATCGCCGAGTTGTGGGCAGTTACTTCACTTCTAACTTTCTACATTGCCGCCTCACCAGCATGATTAGTTCTCGTTCCAAAACAAATGGAGAGGAAGATAAAGTTTTGTAAAGTTATTAAACAAGGTGTATTATCATGTCTGAATTGTTAGAGAAAGCAGACTTGAGTGAACGTTTATACGATCTTCACGTGGCATGATCGCAAACTATTGACAACTGATCTTGGAAATCCGGATGAAGTATGGTTAACGGAAAGCGTTGAGTCCGAAAACTACAACCAGGCTATCCTGATGATGTTGCGAGTTTGTCCGAAATATATCGCGGCCTTCGCACACAGGCAACTGAAGGAACACGGGTGGGTTTTAGTCAGTAAAAGTCTGACACGCCCTCCCGCTCCATCCAGATCGGGAGACGTTATTTGATAAATTCCCACCAAAAAAAAAAGAAGACTATCCAGATTATGTTTGTGAAATTAGTTGCCAGAAAATTCGCAACATGGGGTAGCAACTCGGATTCTAACTTGTGCACAAAAATAAACAGTTTCCACTTTATTTTTCTTTACCAATTCAAGATATTTTTATTTTTATATACTTTTATCGCATTGAGAACAGACTTCAATCTACCAGTAGCTTCGAAATGTCACCGAACGGATCACATTCAGGAGTTATGACTCACGATGTGAAATATAACACCGCCACACAATATTCTTCTTTATCTTCATCGGACTATAGTTCAAATTCAATTGCCGTGCATCCAAATTATTATCTACCCGATATTTGACACAGTAACTCAATTTTTCGACCTTAAATCGGGGTCAATTGAGTGGAAAATTCATTGTCGGTTTTCGTCCAGTGTCTACTTCAATATATGGACAGTATAGGGTTTTACAGTTGAAAGTTAATCTTGTATGTTTGTTTGTGTTACGAATGGATGTTTAGCGGATTACAGGAACATGTTTTATTAAGGGTTCAATCTGTGTTCGATGTGCTTGAATTTATATTATTTTGTGACCAAGTATTGTTAAAAAAAACACTGTCCAGGATATTATTATGGATTATCCTTTTAACAGTGTTGTTGATGTGGGTGTAACCTTAATAAATTTGATGGATGATTTTATTTACGTTTTGAAGTTATACTCCTTCTTCTCGTGCCGACGGTACTTTAATGAATTATTATTTGTATAATTACTATTTGAATTATTATTTGTGTATAGTTGAGATGTGTGATTAGGCAGGATAAATGAAAATATAGACTGAAGCTGTAAATTGCGTATGTATTACGAAGAACAAAGAAAAGAACATTAAATGCTTGTAGGTAGACTTAAAAACTAGTTCACCGTCACAAAAACGCCTGATAGAATCTTCAATGCAATAAGTTGCACGAAGTTGAAGGAATATTAATTTAAATGTCTTTTGTAGGTTTCTAAATCTAAACATGCCGCAGGGCGTGGAAAGGCAATCTTTCAACCAGAATTTTAATTTAATGGTAGTGGGCATATCTTGCTGCATGCACGTCGGATGGTTCCACTTGCAGTTCTAATTTCGGCCACACGACTAATTCCGTCACGTCCTGGGTAGACTGCTGAGATACGGCCTAATCGCCATTTCAATGGTGGTAAATTGTCTTCCTTTACTATAACAAGGCGATCAATCTCTAAGACCGCCTTTGAAGACCTCCATTTTGTCCGCTGCTGTAGTTCAGAGACATATTCTTTATTCCACCTCGACCAGAAGTGCTGACGTAATGCCTCTATTCTCTCGTATCGCTTCAAGTGCGTAACGGAAGCAGTTTCATACGACGGCACGGGCAAGGATGTGAGTGTGCGTCCTATCAGGAAGTATCCAGGTGTCAGCGGCAGAAGGTCATTAGGGTCCGATGACAACGGCGTGAGTGGGCGCGAGTTCAGGAGTGCTTCGATTTGAACCAGTGCTATATATAGTTCCTCATAAGTTAAATGACAATTTCCCATTACTCTTTTTAAATGAAACTTCACTGATTTGATACCTGCCTCCCAAAGACCACCGAAATGTGGAGCGTAGGGAGGAATAAAAATGAAGTTAATCCCTTCAGCGGCCATGTCACCAGACAACGAACTACTGTTAGCCTTCAAAAATTTGCCGATTTCATATTATAAGCGCCTACAAACGAGGTTCCGTTGTCGGAATATATATGCGTAGGTTTACCTCTGCGAGACATAAAACGACGAAGTGCTGACAAATAATTTTGACTGGTTAAGTCACCCACCAACTCGATGTGAACTGCCTTCGTTGTAAAACAAACGAAGAGTACAATGTAAACTTTTACAAGTCTACAACCACGACCTTGTCGAGACGCTGACAATATAGGTCCAGCGTAATCAACCCCAACACATTCGAATGGGTGACCACCGGACGCCACCCGACGTTCAGGTAAGTTTCCCATAATGGGATTAATTGGTTTAGCCGTAATGCGACTGCAAATGACACAACGATGGTAACATAATTTAGCTAGGTTGCGACCTCCTATTGGCCAGTAAGTATCTCTTATACAAGCCAATAATAGTTGTGGTCCTGCATGCATTAGAGTTTTATGTTTAAATTCAAATAATAGTTTAGAAAATCGATGAGTGGACTGTATTACTAACGGATGTTTTTTCTCATAGGAAAATGAAGAATTTTGTAACCGACCACCTACACGAATTAATTTATTTTTATCTAAAAATACGTTAAGTTTAGTCAGTGGACTTCCTTTTGGTAAGCACTGATTTTTTATTAACATTTCATATTCGGGAAATGATTCTATTTGAGAAAGTTTCACAATTAAGTTTAACGCATTTTGTAATTCATCTTCACTAACATGTAAAGTGGTCGGTGGTTGCTTTTTACATATATTAATAAATCGTAACGTGTATGCTACTGTGCGTATAAGTCGAGAAAGGTTTGAAAAGCGATTAAAATCAATTAAAGGTATCGGAGTCTTAGAAGTAGTTACTAAAGAAAATCTCAGTTTTAGTTTCAGGTAGCGATTTTACTGCAGTGGTTGGAAAAGGAGGCCACTCGCCTGCATCCTGTTTTAAAAAATTAAATCCCGACCACCATAAATTATGAGTCTGAATTTGACTGATATCAGTTCCTCGAGATACAAGATCAGCGGGGTTAAGATGTGTGGGAACATGTCTCCAGGTACAATTATCAGCATTCGTTTTTTCAACTATTTCTGCTACACGATTGCGCACGAATGGTTGCAGCTTCCCTGGTAACATTTTCAACCACCCCAGCACTATTGTAGAATCACTCCAAAATGTACTACTTTGAATTGGCGCGCCAAGTGACTCAATCACCTTTTGATATAACCTCACTCCAACCAAGGCGGCGCAGAGCTCGAGCCGAGGAATTGTAGTTGGCTTGATAGGAGCCACTCTACTCTTTGCTGTAAGCAAACGCACCATTACTTCATGATTGTTATTAATACTCCTTACATAGATGCATGCACCATAAGCGGTTTGTGATGCATCACAAAATATGTGTAATTCTATCACCTTCCAAGAATCACAAAAAACTAAACGTGGGATGCGTAAACTATTCAACATAGATAACCTATCAACAATATCTATCCATGTCTTAGCGACATCTGGTGGTAAATAGTCATCCCATGATAATTTGTGTAACCAAAGTCTTTGCATTATGACTTTCATTGGAATGATACAAGGAGCTAATAGACCCAGAGGGTCGAATATTTGGGATGTAACTGATAGAACTTCACGCTTTGTTACATTACTCGATATTGATATATTACTAATTGAAAAACAGAGCTCATCGGAGTCTGTTAGCCAGTTAAGACCCAAAGTTTTACTTGGCTCATTTGAGCCAATGTTTAAATTTAATGATGAACTTGTGACTCGATCTGATATAACCAGGATATTGTTGGACTTCCACTTCCTAAGTGGCATACCAGCGGCAGCCAACTCGGCAGTGACTTTCTGGCGGATATTTGTGACGTCAGATATTGTATCCCCACCCGTGAGCAAGTCATCGACGTAAAAGTCATGGATGATAATATCAGCAATCATGTCATCCTTACAATCTAAGCCAATTTGTTTTAAACACCGAGTTGCTAAAAACGGTGCACTTGCTGTTCCATATGTCACAGTGTTTAATTCATAAGTTTTAATAGACTCTGAAGGGCTGTCACGCCACATTATTCTTTGTAAGTGTCTGTCATCAGGGTGTACAATCACCTGCCGATACATTTTTTCTACATCAGCAGAAATAATGTATTTATGTTTTCTGAACCTAAGAAGTAAATACATTAAGTCGTCTTGAACAACTGGACCTACCATTTGTAAGTTGTTAGACGAAACACCGGAAGTAGTAAGACTGCTCGCATTAAACACTACTCTTAATTTTGTGGTTATGCTATGCTCGCGCAGAACACCATGATGTGGAATAAAATATGCCAGTTTTTTTGAATCAACTGAACACTCAGACATATGTCCCAAAGAAATGTACTCTTTCATGAAATCACAATAAAGAGTTTTTAAAGCGGACTGACTTTTAAATCTACGTTCAATCGAAAAGAGACAATGTTTTGCTCTAGCCAGTGAGATTGTTTGAGTGGTATCCTAACACAAAACCGACCGTCTGCCATTCGAGTGGTATTTTGTACAAAATGTTCTTCACACTTAGCTTCTTCACTAGAATATGAAGATGACTGATTGGGGACTTCTTCCAGTTCCCAGAAACGCGATAAAAGGTTTTGAATGTCACCTGAAGTTGGGTTGTGTGAAGAACGAACATTGAGTTTTGCAATGTTAACTGTAACTGATGGTGACCGTGATACGTGGACACTATTAATTAACGGACCTGAAACTAGCCAACCTAGCCTAGATTCAAATAATATTGGTTTGCCTTCACCTAAGTTTATTTTTTGCCGCCCCAGTAGGTCCCAGAAAATATCTGCCCCTATTATTAAATCCACTGCCGATGGCGTGTGAAAATGAGGATCAGCTAAGCAAATATCGCTTGGTATATTTAAATTATTAATGGATAATTTATGACATGTTATGTTTGGTAAAATAAAACAATAAAGATTAGTAGTGAAGTTTTCACTTAATGATTTAACAGAAACACTGCACATTTTACTAATCTTTGTTTTAGAATTGTTAATGCCTTGTACAGATTCACTAACCTGTACAGTAGGTAAATTCAATAAATCACATAACTTATTTGTCATTATACAAGAAGTACTGCCAGTGTCCAGTATAGCCCGAGCGAGATGTTCGCGGTTATTATTATCATAAACCTTTATTAATGCAGTAGCCAATAGAACTTGAATTTTACTTTTATTGTTAAGATAAGTTGTAGCACGTGCAGATAGTGTCACATTTGTATTGGGTTTCTTTCCAGCTGAGTTAACATCTACTACACGTACAGTGCTGTCAGTTTGCGAAGTAGAAGCAGTAGGCATAGTTTTCTGTGACGTACCTGCTACATGGACCAGTGTATTGTGCTTGCGCTTACATATTTTGCAACCAAAAGATTTGCAATGATTTGCGTAATGACCAGACCGAAAACAATTAAAGCATACCTTGTATTGAGGAAGAAGCTCAAGCCGTTTTTCGTTGCTGAGACCAAGAAACTGTGGACAGTTGAGTAAATTGTGTTTATCACTACAATGCGGGCATGACACCGGTGAGGAATTAGTATTATTTTTATTTTTCTGTGGTGATGTTTCACTGCTAACCGATATTATTGTTTTATGCTTGTTAGATTTAGGAGTACTATTATTATTAGCCTGATTGCGAGACAAATCTAGTGTTTCTAGCAAAACTGCACGATTTCTTAAGAATTCTAGGAAGATTTCTAATGTGATTATTTTATCTTTATCTAAATGACCTTTTTCTTCCTCCCACTGTCGATAAGTCCTTGAATCTAATTTATGGGTAACTATATAAATTATCAACGTATCCCAAAACTTAACTGGCTCACTTAAAGATTCTAACGCACGTAGATTTTTATTTAAAGTATCAATTATGTTTTTTATATTATTTGAGGATTCTTTATTAACCACTTCAATGTTAAATAGGGCTGCCACATGATTTTGAATGAGAAGCCGTTTGTTATCGAACCTTTCACATAATAAATTCCATGCAATGGAATAATTATTAGCCGAGAATTCAATAGCTCGTATTACAAAGGCGGCTGTCCCTTCCAAGGAAGCTCGGAGGTAATGAAACTTATTTATTTCATTAATTTGGTCATCCAAATGTATTAAGCTTGAAAACGTGTCATGGAACTCTAACCACTTGTCATACGTCCCGTCAAACTTAGGTAGTTGAATGGTTGGTAGCCTAACCAGCCTATTATTGCTAACGCGAGAAAATTTATCTTCATTCACAATATCATTGTGTCTGGCTAGTAATTCCTGTGACCTCGCAACAACTTTGAAATATGAGGCTTCAAATTCATTACGTTCTGATAACTGTGTATTCATATCTTCAGCTATACATTCCAACCTTAACTGAACGTCATCATATTGCGAATAAACAAGTTCAATCTTACCGAGGCGTAACTGCAGTTCGTTCATCTGGGTTTGCGTTAAAGAATCCTTCTTAAAATCCTCTAAGTAATTAGAAAATACCGTTAATCGACCTTTATAACTTGCTCGTTTTTTAATGAGCTCCTTTTCTTCCTTATCAGTCATTCTTTGGGAAGCAGGTAACCAAACTGAAATGTAACAAGTTTATATTTTAATGAATATAATATTGCTATCGTTAATTACAATGGGATAAACACACTAAATCGCTAGAGCGAATATTTAACAATAAAATTGCTGCTTTTAACTAGATATTTTTTCTAATGTGAAAATAGAAAACAGGATATATTGATATAAACAACCAATAAACAAAGTTCTAATCTGCTTTCTAGAGTTTGGACAATAACATTAATGTGATTGTCGGGTCACTATTCACTTAATATTTATTATGAATGAACTTTACTAGAATTAAGTTAAAATGTAACGGAATACAATACAATGTAGTTAGTAATTAACAAAGTAAGATTTCTTATGATATTTATTGCAAGATAACAAAGGGAACTGCTTAATTAATGGTTGACAATTATTGAAAATCTAGTTTGCTGCTTAATTACCTTTAATACAATAAATTGACTGCAAATTATAACAATAATTTGGTAACTTGAAAAGAAATCATACATTTGCAAATGAACAAAGAAGTTAGATACGTACCAATGTTGTACTAACCTTTACAATTCCATAAAAAAACATTAAATACTACCTGAATAAGAGTAATGGGTTCTGAAATAGGTACACGTAAATAGGAACACTGCACTGTACTGCCTTATGCTGCGCTGTGACCCTTTGACCTTAGCCAGCTACTCACAAAACTCCAAACGGCAGCATTTCCCGATTCATTTTATATTTCCTGGAATTATCCTTATTCCTGGTTCACTTATCCGGTTCGATATGGACCAAATTATGTTGAGATGTGTGATTAGGCAGGATAAATGAAAATATAGACTGGAGCTGTAAATTGCGTATGTATTACGAAGAACAAAGAAAAGAACATTAAATGCTTGTAGGTAGACTTAAAAACTAGTTCACCGTCACAAAAACGCCTGATAGAATCTTCAATGCAATAAGTTGCACGAAGTTGAAGGAATATTAATTTAAATGTCTTTTGTAGGTTTCTAAATCTAAACATATTGTTTGAGCCCAGTAGGTGGAATTATGCTAATTGTAATGACTTCATTTCAGGACTTTTATATAAATATTATTAAATTAGTTGACACCTAATGATAATTAGGACAGTAGGTACTGGTGGTCATTTTCGTTTTTGTCTGCTCACTCTGAGGATAATAAATTGTCAGAAAGAACATTGATGATAAATTAATTTTCACGCACTTAACGTGATTCCACTTGGAGTTTTAATGACTGTATCCTTCATGTTTCTTGTCGGTCCTACTCCGCAGTAGATTTTATTTAGATTTTAGCAACTGGCATCCTCCATGACAGGCCAACTTCTTTTGAGAAGCCTGAGTGGGCCAACTTACTAAGACTCATCAATCATCTAAGTAAATAGACCCGGCTCCGTTAGTTCATTACAAACTCCTCCCATACAAACTCTTTCTTTTTGAAATCCATCCAATATTCCCTAGTGATAAACTCCGGGGTATACGTAGCGTGTTGCGTCAAAATGAGCGTGCTATTGTGATTTTACGGTCGAGAGCTGTCCTAAATGAAGGTCTTACGGACGGTTGACCCAATCCTCGTGGATCCTCCGGTAGACCTCGAGGGAAGGGGTTAAGCATACTTGGAATTTTAAAATTGATAGGTATATAAATGTAGCATAATTATGCCCCAGTATCAATAGACCTTCTCCTTAATTTTGTTAATGGGTCATCTTTGCTTTTGCTTTATTTATTAAAACCACAGTAGGTATAGTAAAGCCTAGACAAAGAAAAAGAAATACGCACTGTGTCTTATGAATGATAAGGAATAGATCTAATTGTAAAGAAAATCACGATGAGACTGCAAATTCATGTCAGGTGAGATAATCTGCGAACTTGACGCGAACGAAGCCGCGGGCAAAACCTAGTTTTAAAATAAATCACCTTTCAACGCACGTCAAGCTACCAAAAGCCTTACAAACGATATCTATCGCAGCTTCCCAGGTATCAAAAACCAATATCGTTTCCAAACAACTTGTCGAACTGAAATAAAATCTAAAGAGGCTGTTCACTGTTCAGATATTCAGGAGCAGCGCCATCTGTCGTGATTTATGGTGATCTGTGTACCTATAGCTGAAGTTAGCGCGAAGCTTCAAACTACATGCATAGCCGGGGATGGATGAGTTTTGTTCGATCAAGTGGTGTTGTTTCATTTTGAATGTAAATTATTTCATCAGTATTATAAAAGAGTGAAGTAATTTTTAGATAAAATGTTGGAGTAGGCCCTAAATTTTTGGGTTGAAATAAGACTTCAACATCAAACTGTGGCTATTTGACAAACTGACAGAATCAGAAGAATTCAAAGGGAGTGAATAAAAAAAAATGCTGAAATATCTAACGCAGTTCCCCTTATTCTCACAATTACTACCGTTCCATAATCATTTTTGAAAACATTTCGTAATCACACCAAACTGCACCAATGCACTAGGCTCGTGTCGTGAATTACGGCCCACTCCCTTTCACAGAGAGGAGGCCTGTGTCCCAGCAGTGGGAAAATTATAGGCTGATTATCATTATGCTTATGCTACCCAACTTCACACAATGCAACTCTGACTAGCTATCTGCTATGAACTTCAAGTGTCCAGTTGGCTAAGCAGCTGATCAAAGCTGCTGTACGTGATAGCTCGCGTACCGCCCGATAAACTTGATGCTACACTTTTATAACGGGGCACTATGTGCACCATCATTTATTTATGCACTAACGACATAAATTTCTAAACGCAAATTATGTTCTCATTAAGCACAGACGGAAAATTAGACAAGAAAGTTCTCGCTTTGTTCCTCAATTTGAAAAATTGCACCTACTATTGTTTATCTCTGGATCACCCAAAGGTTTACTGGTAGAAAATACTTATACTAAGACATTAAGTCTGCCTGTACATTTGTGTGCTTAAAGTTATAAATAAAGTATCATACAATATATACTTTTTATACTAATAAATAAATAACTTACTATCTTACCCTGAAATCAAAACCTTACTCACCTAATTAAATAAACTTTCGACTATTGTAACTTAATTGTCTTGTTTTTAATTACCAACTATAATCCGTTACTCAGCTAATAACCAGCGTCTAAACAACATAATTATATTAAAAACTCGTTCAGAAAGTAGGTCCAACAAAGATTAAGTATATCTTAAATCCTCGTCAAGAGTTTATAAAACTTTAGTTTTACGCCAAAGCGGATACAACAAAAATTAAGCCCGGAAAAGCTCTTATCTCTTAGAAACTTTTAAACTCTAAAAAAGTTAAGACAGCCTTCCTATGGTTATGTCCTTGTTGGTTTAGTCACTTGTAGTTGGAAGCGCGACTTATGAACGTTGGGTTCCGGGTTTGTTTCCCGGGTCAGGTAAAGTGTTATTGGGTTTTTCTATCAGGAATGACTAACAGACATTAAGACTGATGACATATGCTATAGACATAACGCACGCTTTGGATGACATTATGTTAGGAGACTGAAAGACAGACCAAAAGACGTGAAGACGTGATTTTTGTTTAAAGATGTAATTATAAGTTTTATGCATTTATTTTCAATCAGTGTTGCGAAATTACATTATTAAGTTCTTTTCCTCTGATCTCAGCCACTATTCCATCATTACCAAGCTGGAGTCTGGAGTTGGGCCCGGTCAACGGCTATTACTTCAAACATAACCGGTGAAATATGGGTGTACTATACATAATCTGCCTACCCTAATGGCGTTACAGGCGTCATGTTTATATACTGAGAATTTGAAGATTCCAAAAAGCTTACCTTTTTGGAGCGAACAGATTGAATCCCTTTGAAGGTCAGAGCTACTTAGATCGTTTGCTGACTAAGCAGAAAGTTACTAATGGATCGTCGAAGGGATTTTTATTGGCTTCGGGTTTTTTTAGCTGTTTTAATATGGGGTTAGCGGAGTGAGAGAGAAAATGTATGTTTCAGTTCCGTTTTTTCTCATATAAAAAAACAACGCCAATATTATACAAATAGCAATCGCAATTATGTTGAGATAGGAGTCTTTTTGGCTTCGCACAAGTCTTAATTGTTTTTTTTTTTCAATATTGTTAGTTAAAATGCTATTTTTGTATTTCTTGTACCTGTCCCAAAAAAAAAATATTTTTCTTTCTTTCTTTCTTTCAAATAGCTGTCCATATGTATGAACTTACACTAAGCAAGAGGAGTATATAAGGATCGTAGCGGATGGCGTTCTATACTTTCTGCCCACCCCCCACGGGAAAAGGCGTGAGTTTATGTTTGTAGATAAATATCGCAATTGAAAAAAAACCACAAAGTCAAGCATTGATCACTTGTCAATAACCGGCCAAATGCGTGTCGAACCACGTACTATGTAGGGTTCCGTAGTTGGGATGAATTTGTCCCAAGAACAAACTAAACATTGTAGTTGAAAAACATGTTCTCCCATACATTCCAACTGCAAATGTAAGTTGGTCGACTGTTACTCATTAACTTGTAAAGCCAAGTTTTCCTTGCGGTGAATTTTTTCACTTATTCAAAAATTCAAAAACAACCATTTAGCTGGCAGGGGAGGGCGGGACACGACTCGACTTTAAACGAATCCCTGAATCAAAAATGGTATTCAAACACTTGCAGTATTTTTAGTATTTTTGAACGACCGTTCCATCGATACCCCACACAATGGGATAGATGAAAAAAATCAAATCATACAATCAATTAATCACTTTACGAGTAGAACCAAAAAAAACATATTTTAAGATTTTATTTGACCACTTTGTCGGCGTGGTTAATATGTATACCCATGCCAAATTACAGCTTTCTAGTACAAAGCTAAGCCGCAGACAGACAGACAGATACACAGACAGACGGACATGGCGAAACTATAATACGGGTTCTTTGTTGAAGACGAACCCTAAAAAACCTAAACCCTTTACTTTCCAGTCAGCCCAAACGGTATCCTCCTAACTCCTTTAAAGAAAATATCCTTCGTTCGAGTTGAACCCGTATTGAATGTTTGTGGAGGAGGTCAATAAGACACCGGCTTAGCTCCGCGCGCGCTGACTCTGCACGAGCCAGCTAATGGAGTGTCACTAGATCTCAGCTCTATTTCTGGAACAAATCTATTACAGGATTGAATTGTGGCTGTATTTGTTAGAGAAATATGTTTTTGAAAGGATTAGAGTGATGTTTAATAGGCGTTCCATTTTATAAGACTGACAGTATTTGAAGATGCCCCATTTGATGGTAGCCAGCTACCACTGTTCATGACATAATTTCAGTGATAGCTATCTGCTTACTTTAAAACAGAATACAGCAATGCTGCCTGTGGACAGAAGAAATGCGTATCTTTAAAAAACCAAC
The DNA here is from genome assembly GCA_963921375.1 of Tiliacea citrago. Lineage (NCBI taxonomy): Eukaryota > Metazoa > Arthropoda > Insecta > Lepidoptera > Noctuidae > Tiliacea > Tiliacea citrago. Next base: position 29,579,862 of record OY992782.1, read on the forward strand.
AGGTCACTCGAACGGCAAAAATAGAAGTGCCCAAAACTTCATTGAATTCAAAAGTTCCCCATAAACCCCATGTTTTATTCAGGAGCTGACCTTCCATCGTTATTACACGTCCGCACCATGTTCTTCCGCATTCCCAGACATGTAAACCGTCTTTCAAAACAAGCTATAATGCTTTCTCAAACATTTTGAAGACGATAACCTCGCAAAAGTATGTAAATGTGTCCCGAGAAGGGTCTCGTACAAAGAGTATGACGAAATGGAGTGTTCAGGTAAATATTCCCCGAACTACGCAAGTTGTGAGATGTGTTATAATATGTTCACTGAATTCTGGCTATTCTGGCTGTTGAGAATAAATACTTTAATCGAATATTATTAATTGTTATTTACAGTACGTTGTTGTGCCTCATGACAACATGTGTATGAACAGGAGTCTCCGTGCTTGGGACAAAATTAACCTCACGAAATGTTATGAGACCTACGAAAATCGAAGTACTAATCTTTCAATCGCAGCAAGATTAAGATTATCATAGATCAGGCACAGCAATTTATGCTTGTGTCGAAGTCCACTCGTGAACTCTTCGCTCATCTAAATACTCTATTTATTCGTACTCCGTGGTTCCATGCGATAGAGTCTTCCACCGTCCCACCGTCTGCCATATTGTAATGCGGATTAAGGCCTCTTGTTGAAAAGAATTTGTTACGGCGTCATGATCGCAGATTACGATAGGGTTTCTGAAAATATGTTTTCCTAGAATTGGAGCGCTGTAGGTGCTGGCATATTTTATGTTGGGTAGACGTAGCTTTTGCGAAACTTTTAATTTAATCATAAAAGTAATTTTGATACAAACTAATTTAAACCATTTTATCAGGATTCAATGGTTAGTGTTCACAAAAAATCTTGTAAAGATCTTCTTATTCATGTTAAAATGAGCATTTGGAAAAGTACTGGATCTAAAAAAGATCGCACCAAAAAGGGCCCGTTGACACCAAACTCCGAGCCACTAAATCACCCAAAACGCTTCGAAACCGGAATTAATCCCCGAAATTGAATTGAAATACATAAAGCATAGCATGTTACGGGCGTCGGCATAAATTATGAGAAAATTAAAACATTTCATTGTGGCGCACCGCGCCGTGTGGGACAAACAAATGGCAGCGAACTCTCCAAGCTATGTTTTTGGTTCCTATTGTTAGGATATTGCATTTTACAATGAGATTTTAGTTTCTGATTTAATAAGATAAGGTCTGTATTATAATTGGTTTTTTGTTTTCTCCATATAGTGCTCTTCAATTTATAACCTATAATGTAACCTAATTAGATAAAGGCTAATTAAAACTAAATATCAAAAACTTAAAAAAATCGAGGTGACTTTTGTTGTAGGTAACCAGGTCCAACTGTGTATTACAAAACGTTATTTTGTTGTAGGTAACCAGGTCCAACTGTGTATTACAAAACGTTATTTTGTTGTAGGTAACCAGGTCCAACTGTGTATTACAAAACGTTATTTTGTTGTAGGTAACCAGGTCCAACTGTGTATTACAAAACGTTATTTTGTTGTAGGTAACCAGGTCCAACTGTGTATTACAAAACGTTATTTACACTAAACTACTGTCAATTTAACGAATGTAATATTGCATAATAATTATCTTCGTACTCGTAATATAATTTCCCATGATGCTGATTCCGAAATAATTAGTTTCAAGTTTTGTTTTAACAAGACATTATTTATTTACAATTTATGGGAATTTTTGAAACCGGTACAGGTAAAGGTAAGGTACAGGAAAACGTATCTATGAGTCTGTCCCTAACTTTTAAGTAATTGCTAGCCGCTTTCAGACGTTTTGGAAATATTATACAGTCTGCTAGAAGGTAGCTAGTAGCTAGTTTTATTTGTATGGTGCCAATCGTTGCAGTTCAGTTTCGTACAATGATTAAAAGAGTCTTCCAGATCAACTGAGGTTACATTACTATAAAAGCTGCAAATCTAAAAAATCTTCCGTCTTATTACATACAGTTCCTTGCTCTTGTTTCATGTTTGTTATTGTATATGTTAAGCCGGTTAGAATTATAGGTCCAGACAATCCCTGTTGGATAAAACCAATTTACCAACAATAGAGGGGATCTGGCGCTCGGCGGCCGCTACCGCGGCACGCTCGCTCCGCTCGCTCGCCTTCGCTTGTTAATGGTTACTGTTCTAACCTAACCTAACCCAAATGATTTTACCCGAAAACAATCGGCTCGTACTAGGTTTAACCAAGAGTAAGTGGCTACACCTAGTTCTAACCGGCTAAAACTAGGTGTAGCCGCACTTCGGGTATTAGCCGTAACATATATATATATTTATATACAACATAGATAAGTGTATGCTTTATGTGTGCTGTATGTATTTATTGTAATATATGTAAATGCTACACCACTGACTACCTGCAGTATTGTCTGTTATTGACTCCTTCTCTCTTTAATCCATCCAAAGGTTGTCTCTAAAAGATCGCTTTTACCGATAAAACCGCCCATATTGTCACCGTATGTAAAATTTAAACATTTTTATCTGTAATTTTTATGGTGTACTTATTGAATAGTATTTATTCTACTCTATTCTAAAAAAACCCTTTACATAATTTTCGTAGAAATCATCCACCTTGTAAAGATTATCTTTATCTCACAGCACCGTTCCGTACTCTTTGTACTAGAACTGCATTATTTCTAACAATGTCAATGAAAAATCCCGGCCTCCACGAACAATGCTTGACATGCAAAAGTTCCTGCTTCATATAAGTTAAACCATGGCAAACTACTGGAACGCCTAGTTCCGCGGGTTTGATGGACTAGTAACTGTTTATTAGTTGGCTATGTTTCAAGCTCTTTTTTCTAACGGAATAGAGATTCCTACTAAAGCTTTTCAGACAGGCTGAGGTTTCAACGACGCATACTTTAAAACCATACACACAACTGATACTAATTGTTAATGCGAAGGTCTCGGAACTCTGTCTGCCTGACGTATAAATTAATTCGATTAAATTTGGCGCAGAGGTAGACCTTGGGTAAAAAAGCTAGTGCAACATATAATAATATAATTTCATTGTTTTAGGTTCATATTATAGCTTAGCCTAACCATGCATAGTGTTTCATATTATCTCAAAACACACTCAGGAGCATTTAAATAAATCTCCAAAAACAAAATAACGTAACAAGGAATAGTCAACCTATTGTGCGAAGTCCAGTCGCTCGCTGAATGAGAATGGCCTGAATGGAGCGAATGGGTGAATGATATAATAAATCATTCCGCTATACGTCTATTGTTGTGTGAAATATGACGTTTGGTTGAGGTTTTTCGCTTTACTACTTTAAAAGACCGACTTCTGGCTTTTTGGAAGAAGGTCTGACTAGGAAGAATGAGACTGGATGAGTTTATTTTTCTTTTTATATCAATATTTTTTTTGCTATGACTTCTGGGTTTTTAAGATAGGACATAATATTATTAAATCAAGTTATACTCGCTGCTTATACTGTATTGCTACCTAACTTACTGATGGTTTATTGGTTTAATTATTTATTTTTGTTAACAATTATACTATTTCTTACTTTATACAGCGTTGTTATCATAGCTTAGTATTTAGAGGTCTTTTATCTTTGAAAGGTGTTTAAGTATAAGTTTATTTTCGTTTTGAGTATCACTACCTATACAAATGATCATAAGTCACATTTTCGGAATCTGTAATTTATAAAGTTCCGTACCTCAAAAGGACAAAAAGAAACCCTTTTTATGATCTCTCGGGTGTCTGTCCGTCTGTCAGCAAATTTGCTCCGAATCTACTGGACCGATTTAGTTGAAACTTGGTTTCAACTTAATCTTAATTCGTGGTTATACAAATATGAGTTTCTGTGACCCAAACACGGACGTGTAACGTAAATAAATGAATTTTGAATATGGGGGTCACTTTTGGCGGCAAAGTAGAATATTTAAAAAAAAAAGACAATGTTACCGTGTGTGGCATATCAAAATGTAAAGATTTCAGATATTTTTTAAATAAATACTTTTAAAGTTATTTAAGAAAATAGATGAAAACTGGCCATTCCCCCATATCTCTAACTCTTAGAAAATACTGCCTAAAATTTTGAAAAAATACGCTCAAAATATATCTTTACTTATAGATTACAGGAAAACCTCTTAGGAAAAGTCTTAAAATAACATGTTAAATTACTCTACATTGTGCGTACAAACTTACATTTTCAGTTGGAATGTATGAGGGAGCATGTCTTTCAACTACTTTGTTAAGTTTGTTCTTGCGACACATTCATCCCAACTACGGAACCCTTCATTGTCCGTGGTCCGACAAGCACTTGGCCGGTTTTTTTTGTACTGTCCTCGTGCATCATCAAAGTTAGTAATAATATTTGGGTGAACGGATCACGCATTTTACATAACATAACATCACGCCTTGTTTCCCCGAAGGGTTGGGCAGAGGTGTACCTGTAGTATGTAAGTAAGTACCTTTATGTATTTCGCCAGTTATGTTTAAGTCCTATGTAATAGGGTGCGAGCCTATTGCCATCAACCGGGCACAAATCCAGACTTCGGGCTGCTACTGAGAATTTCTAGATAGAAAAACCTAATATCACTTTGCCCGATCTGGGAATCGAACCCAGGACTTCATGCTCAGCAGTAGCGCTAGCGACTACTAAACCAAGGAGGCAGTCATTTTATATAACACATTAACCAAAACAGAACAAACACACATACGACACCGCGAAACACCACACAAACCAAAATTACTGCCTTCTTTGAGAAAATAAAACAAGTCTGTAATGACACGAAAACTGGGTTTTTTCGCAAACAAAGCTAAATATTCCACAATGACGGTAATCCACCAAAATATTGCTGGGGTATTGAACAACCTGTTTGTTCAATACCCCAATTAAAGTAATTATTAGAGGTGGCCATTTCAGATTTACAAAAGGAACAGGGTTCCGTAGATATTATATGTTTAACTGAAACTTTTCTTAAAAGTGGTTGTGAACCAAACCTTAGACTTAATAACTATAGACTGGTGTCTTTCTTCTCTCGAACTAACCAAGGACGGGGTGGCTCGTGTATATTATTAAAAAATAACCTACAATTTAAAGAAATAAAAAATCTACCTCTCTCCATTCCCTTTCAATTCGAATGCTGTGCCATCGAAATAATTAAATGTTACTTAATTATATAGAACACCGACACGCGATGCCACACTATTTTTGAATAATTTGGAACTTCTGACCAATAAACTATGTAAAAAAGGTAACAAAAAAATTATCATCTGTGGCGATTGGAATATTGATACACTGAAAACTAATAAAACATCCAATGACTTAAATTCTATACTTAGTAACAATAATTTAATAAACCACATAAAACTGCCTACGAGAAAAAACGCATGCTTGGACTTAATAGTAAGTAACATACATGACGCTAAATCCGCAATTCACTATCTAGCCCTTTCAGACCACGAATCAGCACAAGCAATAACGGTCAGCTTAGAAACTGACTCTCAAGTAAGAGACGTACGTAGCTTTTGGTTTAAAAATGTAAGAGAGCTCAGTGACGAAAATATAATTAAATTCAATAACTGCATCTCAAATCTATCTTTTTCCGAAGTTTACGAGGCTCAAACAACAAATGACGCCTTCGACAGACTACACGATATAATTACCCTTTTCTACAATCTATGCTTTCCTATAATTAAAGTAAAATATACTTGTAAACAAGTGAAAAATAGAGGTCTAACCAAGGGTATAAAACACTATATTTAAAATATCATCTCTACAAACATAACAAAAAGGAAAACAAAAAAAAAATATGAAGACTATACTCAAATATTGAAAAAATGTATACACAAGGCTCAGCAGATTAATAGCTTAGACTACATTAATAAGGCCAAAAATAAAGAAGAAAGTTATGTGCATTAAAATGGAGAACTTTCTAACAACATGTGATATTCTAAAAAAAGAACAATTTGGTTTTAGGAAGGGCAGTTCCACGGCTTTAGCATGTTTTGCGCTCATAAAATACATAACTGAAAGTATAAGTCTAAGATAAGTTGCGTATTCCTAGACATGACAAAAGCTTTTGATTTTGTCTGCCATAAAAAACTACTCTCAAAGCTTGAGCATTATGGGATCCGAGGCCAACGACTGGATCAAAAGTTATATATAGATCAAATAGCCGAACACGGCATAAAGATAGACTTCCGCTACCACCAATAAAACTAAAATTATTTAAGAAAAATGTCTACTGCATGTCGATTATTATTTACAATCATTTACCAAATAGTTTGCAAAACTTACCGCTGACAATGTTTAAAAAATACTTTTCAAACTATTACTATTTAAAAGATATTATACCATTAAGGACTATTTAGAAGACAAGTCAATAGAACCTGTAATTTGTAAGTTAAATTAATTGACATCGCTGATTGTGAATACATTTGCACGCCATGTTATGGCAGGATATGCTGAAACAAATTTACTGTAACACCCTATGTACCATATTCTAGCAAATAAATATTTTGATTTGATTTGATTTGATTTATAGTTTATCCAAAATGTAAGTCACGCATTTTATAAAGTAGTTTATCCAAAAATAAACCAATCAGGCTCGATAGCAATGATTAATAAAATAATTCACAAAATAAACGTTTGTCCGAAACGGGAATATCGAATGAAATCAATTTTCATTATAATAGGTGTTGGAACGCACGCTCGGCCGAGCAGTGACGGACTTTACCGAACGATGAAATGAATTTAATCACAGGCAGCAGCTATAATATTTTTTTCGACTTTTGATTGCTCCTTATTGATTATCTACTTTAATTTAAATATTGAAACAAATTAAGTGCGTTTATTAACACCAATCAGTCAATCGTATCACTTATTGCTGGTTCTGGTAAAATTCTACTTTAAACTGTCAATTTAGTTTTCGACTAAAATCAGGGATTTATTCAACAAACTACCTTAAATAACTTTTTATTCCTCTAGGAAAAGCTTCCCTCTTTTAACTTTGTTCACATTACTGAATACTTAAAAAATATAAAATGTAAGTCCCTAGCAGACCTGAACAGTTTTCTAGGCAAACTACATTGTTCCGTCATTTGCACAGAATAGGTCCCGCGAGTGCGATAACTTACCTTCAAGTGAACACTGTCCTGCTGCCCTGATGGCTCTGTTTTTGTTTAGAAACTTTAATTTAGAATCTCTTTGAATTTACCTGGATGTTGTACCACTGCATTTGTTTCGAACGCTGACTGGCTGGTTTAGAGATGGGAAAACAAATAAACATAAAAAGGCCCACGCGTTCAAAAAAAGAATTTGACGATCACGTGGACCGTTCTGTCAAAAGCGTTCTTGACATATCCTCTTGATGACTTCAAGAAGAGACCTTTATCCTGCAAGTAGACCACAACTTGTGCTACACAAGCGGACAAAATCGGCTAAGGCAGGACAAATAAAATTTTATTTGACCTGCCTTAGCCGATAGCCTGAACAGTTGTTCGGGCTATTTTTGCGATATAGCTCTACTATGTTATTATCATGGTTATTGCTTATTATCATGACAGAAACTTAATTATTATCATCTAAAATATGGCTTGTCAGTTGCACGTGTTCATTGTTCCCGTTAACGCCTCTGCACCATCCATAGTTGCTACCATATTGAATTCCTTTATTCGCAGAATTTCAAATTAATCATAAAATAGCGTTGTAGTTTATTTAGGAAGCACCACACACAGGACCACGAACAGGACGTTAAATAGCAATAATAATAATAATGATTTATTAAACTGTGATGCAACAATGCGTGTTAACCGAATTTGGTTAACAGACATTGTTGCATCACATCGTGGTCTCACATTAATGCCTAAATAACCAGGGGGCTATACAATAAAACTGACAGGTTGACAGGTGACGATCTGACAATTTTGTAACTTTTATTATAGGTATTTACTTAATTATACAGCTGTCGTGAAAATGTGTAAATTTTGTAATTTTTGGACAAATAAGTCGCATTTACAGTTATATTAAATAGGATCTTGGCATGGAACATGTCTGATAAACGATATCTCCGATTAATTTTTTCAGTTGACAAAAATGCACAACGTCAATATGAATATGTCATACCACATTATTTTCCAACTCCCAGATCAAACCATCTTGCAAATATCCACAAGACTAACCCTCCAACGTCGACCTGATAAACATTTAGAAGAGTAATCCGGCGCATAGGAATTGCCACATCACGCTACGTAAAAGAGATATGAAATACCAATCACGTGACTGCACGACCACGGCATACTAATGAGTGGTGGAGATAGGCCGCGATTTTTAATAGCAAAGCGATGTGACACAATTTTATGGATGCACGCGTTTGGAGACCTGTGGAGGGTTAATGTGTTTGTGATTTGTAAAAATAAATAGAGTACATCAAGTCGTGTAAACATTATTTTTTGTTGTCTTGATAGCCTACTTACGTACCACGAAGTAAATTAATCATTCGTTAATTTAACTTTTAGAACTAACGCGAACCATGACTAAAAGCAGTTTAATAATTGGCAAAAAGTGAAGAGTCAAGTGATTTTAAGCCATTTTCGATGCAACTTATACTGTCATCTTGACCTGTACGCAAATGATTGATATCACCCCAGAAACTTCATTTTAAATCCACTGAGGGTTTTGAAGCCTAATTTGAATCAGTGAGTGATCATTACGCTTTATAAAACTAAGTTTTAACAATAAAAATTCAACCAGCGTAGCTTCCCGATTACCATACAAATCGCGTCTCGAATCCAATTTAAACCACAAACAGTGATCTCATACAAAATTAATCGGACTCCCAAGTGTTGCCATTGAATAAAAAGCATTCCTCCCCGGTCGTCAGTAAGAAGGGTGGTAGTTGGCAGTTATAAGCTGGCAAACTCGCCACCTGGTTAGCGCTAAGACAACGGTTATGTTCGTAGACGTTGTGACGGAGCGCTGGTGTAGCCTGGAAAAGGTTGTTAGTATTGTTAGAAGAGGTAGCGGAATTAATTGCCAAGTGAATCTGGTAGTGTTCTTCAAGTAAGTCTTTACCCCGTTTGCATGGTTACGTTTCCGAAGACTGAATCTACAAAATTGAGAGTTAGGCTCCCAAAACGGTTTGATTTGAACAGTGATTTAGTCGACTGCTATAGGTTGCTGAAAGAACCGTTGTAAAACCAGCTATCGATTTTCTTTAAATGCGTGCAGGCTACGCATTTAAAATTGTAATGAAACGATGAAGCTTTTACAACCGGCTGTAATGAAATTCAACTTGATATCTACGAGTAATTCAATACAATATTGTCCACTAGCTTCTATGAAAGTGTATTCTATTTTATTGATAGTCAAATCTCGTGACATAGCCCATAAATACACGATAATTACGACGACTAATAGGAAAGCAGAAGACGTTGCACCGACCCCAAATAAATTGGGATAAGATCAAGAGAATGATGATGATGTTGTTATATCGATCATTTGCTGAATCTTTCGGAGATCGGTTCGGGGTCCATTTCACGGGGAAATGATAGAATGACTTAGTTATCCATTCCGCTATTGCCTTATCAATATGCTCTCTACCTTACGCCAACACAAAATGATAATAACTTTTCCGAATAATTCCATAGGCAACAATCGCTAATGCCCTAACTTCGGTCAAACGTTGTCCTAATTTATGCGTTTTATCGCTCCCTGCCGCTCGCTCACGCGCTAACTTTCTCTATAAATGTTAACTTCTATGTAACAAGATTATGAGCTAACGGTTAATTTTACCGGTTTTTTACCGTTAATAATGTATACTTAATTTGGGTGTCGGTTAATTTTTTATGGTGTAACAAGGTGGAGTTTAGGGTGTTAATGATTGTTTGAAATACTTAGAACAGTCTTCTTACTTCGAAGGTCCGTCGAAGATCCGGATGGTCTATCGCAATGATTTTCGAGCAATCTTGGAGGCAATTATAAGCTACAGACAACAACTAAAAGAATGATGGTTTTTGAACATTTATACAACACGTTCTTACTAATCATGTGGCCAAAGCATCATTGCACTGATAAACTTTATTAAATGGCCAGTTTCTAGAGATAATGACAACTATTATTGTATTCAATGAAATTGACTGACTCAATTTTTTTTAAACTTCCAAATAAAAATTGCAGCTCGAAAAAAACAACATTAATTTATTTCGTGTAAAACCAGAGGTAACATCAAGCAACATATATTTACAGAAACATATATGTGCGAGGGCACAGGTGACGATGAGAAAGGGATGCGAATCCAAAAAAAAGTAATTCGCGCATCCCCCGAGGCCATTTTTCAAGGCCCACAACCGAGTGAGATTGGACCCGAGTTTAAGGCTACAATCCACTAAAAGATATTTGTCAGTGTTTATTGTGGATTTGTTTTATTATTATTGGCTACCTAGGTAGGATAAGATCTGCCTAGCATTTTCCTCCTCCTCAATTATGTTGGGGTCGGTTTTCAGTCTAACCGGATGCAGCTGAATACATCATTTTACATAGATCGACTGCCTATCTGATCTTCACAACCCAGTTAACGAGTAATACAATACCCCTTGGTAAGACTGGTTGCCAGACTTTTGGGCTTCTGAATACCCGTAATGATTGACAAATATTTAGGAATGACAGCCGGGCGGGACCTGTTGGTCCCGACTGTCATTCGTAAATCTTTGTCGTTAAGCCATTGCTAAACGTGCTTTCCGAGGCACGGAGGGGTGTCGATATGTAATGGATGGTCACCCATCCATGAACCAACAGCGGCAAGAGTAGCTTAACCTTCGATAGAAACGTGTGGCTGTTATCGTTTAGCCACGAGCACTGTTAAATCCTATTCCTAGAATATAATTGGTAGCTGGCATAACGGTGTTTGGAGGTGTTTTGTAACGGAATATTTTCTTCACCATCAACATTCATCATTACGAGTATCTTTGATTTATCAATTTATCTAAGACCATCGCTAAGCAACTAGGTTACTACTGAATTAAGTCATTTGAGTTTCAATAACTTTATGTCAAAAACAAAAAATAACCATGTCTTTATTATCAATTAATTTTATTGAGATAATAAATAGAAAATATTGCATGCCACATTATGTAGCATAGAGGTAGCAGCTGGCTACGTAGCTTTTAGTGTAAGAAATCTTTAATTTTATTTTATGCGACAAAGAGACGTCTCCACCATTTCGTAAACTTGTGAGGACTTGTCCCATGTTTTGCCAAGTTTTATTCTAGGCTTATCTCTATGTTTGTATAAGAAAAAATGTTAAAGGTAATCTTCAAAAGTGTTGTTTTTCCTTATGGCTTGAACTGGTTCCAAATATTACCTACTGGTGGACTTTCCTTGAGTTTTTCTTTTGACACTTACAGGCTATGTAATCATATCTCCTTGTAATACTTGGCTACCTTTTTAAAATCGCCTTGAACTTCACAGGTAAACATTATCTAGAGAAAAGTGTCCGTTTTTATCAATTTTATGATTTATTTATTTATTTTTATTTATTTATAGTTAATTAAAACGGCACAGGTCCAATTACAGTAATTAACATAGAATTATAAAAATTAAAATAAAATAAGCATTCAAATAACATACAATACAAAAAAAATAAATTCAAAGATATACAATTCGTGGATAAAATTATTAATAATTATTTGAGTAAATGGTTCAATAAATTAGATACATCAATAAACTAACATGCAACAGTGGACACCCTCGCATATTGTCCCTCACAAAACAACAGACAAGCACGCATTATTTTCTTCCATTCATCGGCAAACACATCACATTCAGGGTCGGCAGTCAGGAGGGCGTTTAGCATCCTTAGGGTTCGACAAACTGGGGATTCGGCTCTAGCAACACATCTAGACAGCGGTAGTGCGAACAGGTTATGACGGCGGCTTTGACGGTGCCCAAGGTATTTGTCGGGCACAAATAGGCGGCAGAAAAGTCCGTGGAGTTCAGGGCAGTCAATACGACCGCTTAGGGTTTTACAGGCAATCGTGAGCTGATCGAAGCCCCTTCTTACCTCTAACGAATTTAGACCCAACACCCCTAGAAGATAATTCGTTGGGTACATGAATGGGAAGTAATGGTACAGCCTTTGATACAAAAATCTCAGGAAGGTCTTCTGAACTTTCTCAAGCATCAGTGTCTGAGACGCAGTATGCGGATGCCAGATACAGGCGCTGGACTCGAGTTTACTCCGAACCAAAGTGGTGTAAAGAAGTTTAATAATACTGGCATTGCGAAAGTCACGAGCGTTCCTCAAGACAAATCCCAGACGCCTGAAGGATTCCTTTGCAAGGGCAGACACGTGGTCTCTAAATGTCAGACTGCGGTCGAAAGTCACTCCTAAGTCCTTAACGCTGGTGACACGGGTGATCACTAAACCCCCCAAACTATAATCATATTTTATTGGTCTCAACCCACGACCATAAGTCATAACGCTGCATTTACTAATATTAAACAACAACTTGTTCGCCATGCTCCACTCATAGACGGTATCAATATCTTTTTGTAGGAGTGCGCAATCCACCTCTGTTCTGATTTGCGCAGCTAGTTTTAGATCGTCGGCATATAGTAGACATTTTGCAAATCGAATCTTACAAATTAGGTCGTTGATCATGATCAGAAACAGAGGCGGCCCCAACACGGATCCCTGGCTCACGCCCGAGCGAGTGTAATAAGACTTCGACTCAAAGCAGCCATGGCGGACGAACTGTTTGCGATCCCGTAGGTAGTCGGCGAAGAAGTCAAGAAGGCCGGATGAGAAGCCCGTAGCCCCTAACTTTGCCAAAAGCACATCGTTGTCCACTTTGTCAAACCCCTTCCGGAAATCAAAATACAGAGTGTCGACCTGCCTACCGGATTCCAGGCTACTGGATATGAAGTCAATATGAATCAGCAGATTTGAGTTCACGGAGCGACCAGGTCGAAAACCATGTTGAGCATCAGAAAGATACATATTGGTTTGTTTACAGATAACAGTGTGAAGTATATGTTCAAAGACCTTTGCAATGGTTGATAAAATAGCGATGGGTCTGTGTTCCTCGACATATGTCTTGTCACTGGTTTTAGGGATGGGAGTAACACGTGAAGTCTTCCACGGCTCCGGATACACGCCCGACTTAAGAGCTAGATTAAAAACATGACATAAAGGGGCTGCTAATATACTGCTACATCCTTTAACGATATATGCAGGGATGTTATCTGGGCCAATCGAACAGCAGGGTTTGAGTTTGGAAATACCCCTAACCACGTCCGGAGGGACTAAAACGGGTAGGGGAAAATTACCTCCCTCACTATTCACCGTGATTGATTTCGGGTCCAATTCTGGTGTGTCCGGCAGAAATACGCTGGAAAAATACTCAGCAAATGCCTCAGCAGCATTGACACCTGAATAGACCTTGCCATCAAGCACAACGTCTAGCTCAAACCCACCCTTAGATCGCAGGCTTGAAATGTGCTGCCAGAACATTTTTGGATTTTTGCCTAGGCTGTTTTCCACATTAGAACAATGCAGTCTATATGCCTCCTCGGTTCTTACTTTTAATTCCGACCGCAGTGCGCTAAACTGAGCATATGTAGCATCACATCTGGATTGTTTCCATTTAATATGGAGTTTTGATTTACGTCGAGTGTCGCTTACGATATCTCTAGTAAACCAGACTGGGTACCGCTTATTACCAGCGGTCCTTCTCGTCTTTTTTGGAATAGAGGAATCAAAAATACCGTACATTAAATTATAAAACTTACAAGCAGCGGTGGACGCGTCATTGCAGCGAAACACGTCTTGCCATGGAGCAGAGCGAACAAGATCGAACAATGATGTGTAGTCACCTTTACAAAAGTTCCAATCCTTACTACGGTCAATATTGCTAGGGTCAAGTTTTTCATGTACCTTATGCCTTAGGATGGTAACAGCAACATCTAACGGAGGGTGATACAGATCAATCGGAACCAGTTCCGTACCCTGGATATACTCACAGTTTACAGCAGCGCCCTCCCGAGCCAACACTACATCTAACTTACTGCCACGCATATTCATCACCTCATTCATCTCTACCAGACTACAAAAGCTTAGAAAATAACAGTAGTAGTTATTAACATTTACTGACGCACTTTTTAGATTAAGGTCGCCTAAAATAATAATAGTTCCCTTCAAACTGTGAAAAACGTCCTCGACCTTGCAGAACCACGCCAGGTAATCCTCATCAGTTGCACTAGGTTTGACGTAAACAACACACACATATATATTTAGGCCATAAATTGTGATCTTGGCCCACAAATCTTCGCCGCAGGCCGTCTCAAGTTCATGTAGCCTATTCACAGTGACCCCAGGCCGCGCAGCAAGCGGCACACCACCACCCGTGGTCACTCTGTCTCGTCGAAGAGTACGCCAATCTCCAGCCGATATTTCTGAGTCCTCCACTGAATTATCCAGGTTTGTCTCGGTAACGGCTATCAAATCATGCTCAGACAGTAATAAGCTTGACCTCCAAATGGGTAGCTTGGTTTTGAGCCCACGCACATTCTGGTACAGTAAGCGCAGATAGACGTTGCGATCAGTACAACCACGAGAGGCGGGAGCGGCAACAACGCAATAGGGCTTATTGGGTCTCATCGCTTCGGCCACGAAAATTACGGCGCCATGGTTTGACGCAAATATCCTCTGCCCAATTTTCAGGAGCCACAACTTGATCAGCCAATTTTGAGCGCACACCCAGCTTGAAGGATGCGTATTTACCACGGGATTTGAGGACTTCTACCGTGCAAACATCTGTTCCACAAATGGTAGTTAGGTGATCACGTACCTGAGTATCAGATGTGCCCTGCTTAACGTAGAAGAGGTGCAGGTATCTCCATCTTTCAGAGGCTTCTAGATTGGTGGTGCCGGGCGCCGCTGTTCCACGCAACACATTACTGAATGAACGTTGGGAGCGTCTGTGTCGAACTTCCGTCCAACCAACTTTTTCTGTGTCGTCCATCGAGATGATATTTATCTTTCCTATCAAATCAAATCAAATCAATTTATTTGTGAAACATAGGTTTTATGATAGATGGATCTTAAGAACTAAATAGTGCGCTATTTCTTGTCAATTTTGACATACAAATATTTTTAGAGGAAACATGCGTAGTCAATTATCAACTATAAAACAAAAAAAAGAAAAATTAACATAATGAATTAAATAGTTGGTTTACACAAAATTTCAATATTAATTAACATTATCATTTAAAAAGTCTTCAATTTTATAATAACATTTGTCAATTAGCAATAATGTAAGAGCTTTTTTAAACTTTACTTGAGGCATATTTTTAATATTGTCTGATATTTTATTATAGATCTTTGGCGCAATGCAAAAAAAACTCTTTTGCATTAAAGATGTCTTGCATTTTATATTACATAACAGTGACAAATATTGAGCACGTACCTATTGGCTTTATTTTATTATCAGATATTTTTTCGAATAAGTGGGGGTTGCTTTTTATAAATATTGCAGATTCTAAAATATACAGTGCTGGTAGTGTTAGTATTTTCGGTGATTTGAAGGATGGTACACAGCTATCAGTAGTCTTTAATCCACACATAGATCTTATACAGCGTTTTTGCATCTTAAATATAAGTTCCCTGCCAGTTGACTGCCCCCAAAATACAATTCCGTACCGAAGCACTGAAGCGACTAGTCCATGATCAGCTGTCAGTAACGTGCTGATATTTACCTTTTTAGACAATTGATAGAGTACGTACGCAGATTTACTCAGTCTGTTACATAGGTGTTCTATATGTGGTTTCCATGTCAATTTATCGTCTACCATTATACCCAAGAACTTAGCAGTATTAACTAATTCTATTTTTTTGTTTTTATGAGTCAAATTAATAGTGGGATTTGCCCGACGTTGATGGAATTGCATGATTTTTGTTTTATCTAAATTTATTACTAAATTGTTACAGTTAAGCCAATGTATTATTTTTGTCAGTGAGTTATTAATCTCGTTTTCATAATTATTGGGATTAGTGCATTCTATTATAGCTGTGCTGTCATCGGCAAAGAGAACCACTTTTTGTTGTGTCATCTTTGGGAGGTCGTTGATATCCATTAAGAAAAGTAACGGTCCAAGCACGCTGCCCTGAGGTACGCCATACCTTAGGAGTCTTGGTTTAGATATGTAAGTGGTTTCAATTTTAGTTTTAGGACATAATCTACTAATTTCAGTACATTGGTATCTATTGCTGAAGTATGATTTTAGGAGGTCGAGAACATTACCTCTTATACCATAAGCATGTAATTTATGTATAAGTAGTGTATGATCTACATAGTCAAAAGCTTTGCAATAAACTTCATAATTTCTTGGTATAATTGATCGTTTTAGGGCAAAGGATTGTAGAATGTAACTTCTGGAATGTCTTCTACATTAAAATATTGATTATAAAGTATTCATACTATCTATCTATACATATAATACAGTAATAACGAAATTAAAACTGTACATTGAATATTTTGAAAAAAAAAAGTGATTGGCGTGGGAACGAGTCTGACGTCGAAAATATAGTTTTTAGAATTTTTGACCGTTTATCTAAATGTTCCAGATTGGCGCGAAAACAGCTGAACGTGTTTGTATGAAATTTGGCACACAGATAGTTCATAACCTGGATTAACACATAGGGAACTTTCAATCTGGGCAAAATCCCACGGGAAAATATCCCACGGAAACGTACTCCCGTGGTTTATTTTAGTACAGTAATGTGTCAGTAAATGTACTAATTAAAAAACTGGCCCTATAAAATTATTAAGTGATGTAGATAATTATGCTTTTCTGCCTTCTCGATTATTATCTCTCACAATCAAATGACTCTACTTTGAAACTTAAGATGAAGTAATTGTTAGAACTCGTCTCTGAAAGAACAAGCGTGTGGAAACAAATCCACCTAAGTCTTACTGCTTCATTAGAGAGATATTAATGAACGAATTCCTCGCAGGACTCGTTAGGGAGTTGTTAAGAAACTCGTTTGCTCGCTTCTTATGACTCAGATCTTAGAAATAAGGGAGGTATGTTACGACTTAGAAATTGAAAGGGCTTAATGTTATTAGTAGTTTTATTTGCTTTGAAAACGCTTGCTTTGCTTTCTGTTCATGTAACTGTTTGCAGCTGCAAAATAAAATAAACCAGTGTGATTCTTCAATTCAAGTCATTATCAAGAAATAGTGTAGAAAACTTTCAACCAGATTGAATCAACACGATTCAAAACTGTCTTCATATTATGTACCTACATTATTTTCATACTTCTCACGTAAGAAAGAAGAGTTCTGCTGTGTAATCTGATCTGCAGTTACATTCCTATGTTTTTCTCTCTCACATAATCACAGTATTTGTTAGTACACACACAGTTTATACCGTGGTAATGTTCCTCTATAGGCCCTCATCGCGTTTTTATTTCTCGACCAAAAGTTCCGACCGCTGTGGTTTGAATGCGAACGATTTTTATTCGATTTAGTTTGCTGCATGTTTGGTGAAAGTTTCTGAGTACGGTGTAGTGAATGGGTTAAAATATTTAAGGTTTTGCCAATGTTGAGTGAACTGGTTTTAGTTTTTGTGGTGAAAATTATCCAGTTTTATTCATGCATTGCTATTTGAGTTGTACCTTTTTTAAAAAAAAAGGTAATCTCGCAGGTTAACCTAGGAGGTTGTCGTCTGATTAAGTGGACTTTCTCGTGGGTGCCTCAATAAATTAAGACCTCCAGCCAGGGCATAAACTTACAAACTAAGCGACTCCACGCTAAGGGCACCCCCTGTGGGGTACGGACCTCGGCTTAGGGGGTCGCTGGGGGAGGACAGCAAAGGACGAGCTGGATCGGATTCATAATTTTATTTCCTGTATTTCATTATGTACTTACATCATAAAATATTTGTAAATATAAGAACAAAAAAATATATAAAACATTTAAAAATATAAAAAAATAGCAGCCCGACGGTATCGGGAACAGGGTCCAAGCTACCGGTGATCTGGGCTCCAAAGAGAGGAACCTCCTAACAATGCGAGCCTTGTCTAGTAGGTACCGGTTTTTGAATCAGGCCCTTAATCCAGCTGCCCAACGGTCGAGGCTCTTGAAAATTAAGCCATTGGCTAATACGACTATGGGCACAATGATCACTGAGTCCATATCCTACATGTCAACAACCTCGCAAGCCAAGTCAAGATACTTAATTTGTTTATCTTTCTCAGCTTTGAAGAGGTTCCCGTCATGAGGGACCGTTATTTAAATAATCATTGCGCACCGCTCTATTCGATCTACAACCACTATATCAGGCTTATTGGCAACAATAGTCCTGTTGCCCTAGGAGGACATAATTATTATAGTGACCTAATTGGTGATGTTCTTCAGAAAGGTCAGGTGCGTAGCCGCAACCAGCGTGCGTGTACGACCAGATGTATGAACGTAGCCGAAGCAAAAGGTGTATGTAAGGAGCGTAGCAGGTGGCGTTCTATAGTTTCTGCCTAACCCCATGGGAAGAAAGCGTGAGTTTATGTATGAAGTCCTGTCAGTCATGATGGATCGAACCCAGTACAATGTGATATTTCTATTTTCAAAAACAAGGTCGGCAACCTTTTCTTATTTTTGTGTTTATGTTCTTTTTTGCGTCATGTTTACCGCAAATAAACGTGTTTTCTTTCTTTCTTTCTTTACATACCTTTAGCACGGCATTTCCGATTCCACAAGGCTGTATTTCACAGCAAGTTGCTGATGGATAATCCTAGCCACAAGGTTGTGTTTATGCAAGTACTCTTCATTAATTAGACGAGAACACCCGGAGATAATGTATCGGATAGATACTCCTGGACGCTGGCATGCCCGACACTGCATGGCATGGAATCTCCGGTATTCTTCGTCATGATAACATCGTTCATAATTGCACAGACAAGAGAGGAAAGAGGAGACCGAAACGCAGCCAGGTTTCGTACGCTAAGAAGTCTACATCGGTTTCATGTAGGGCCTGGAAAAATCGTCCGTGAAGCTCCTTACTTTGCCATATCTCCCTGCGATCGTTAGTGTCAAGGAGCAGCACTCGGGGAAAGAAAGTAGGTGACCGAAAGCGCAACACCCGCGACGGCTTTAGCCAGCGCGAAGCGCGATCGGACGCCGAAGAGACAGTACGCGACCAGCCGCGAGTACGCGAAGGGGCAACCCAGCGCGAAAAGCGGCCGGATGCGGAACCATGCGTCCAACTGCAAGTACACGAAGGGGAAACCCAGCGCTAAAAGCAGCTGGACGCACAATTACGCGAGCACGCGAAGGGGCAACCCAGCGCGAAAAGCTCCTGCACGTGACAGAGCCTGCCGGAGCCGCCAGTCGACCCCAGGACACCGACATGATCCACGACCGACCTCGACCTCAACGGAGAAGGGGCAGGCGTTCTGGATCCTCACACACTCAGGCGTTGCCGGCAAAGAGTACCGCGCCAGGCACCTCCGACCCGCAGCCTGGACCGAGAGGTACAGGGCCGGCGAAGAGGGAGCGTCCTGATGATTCGGCCTCACCGAGCACGCTTCAGGGGGACGCCAAACGTGTGAGGGTCCACTCCGCTCAGGGGGTGCAGAGGACCTACGCGCGGGCCACGAAGGACATACCTGCGCGGCTGGCCGTAGCAATCTGCTTCCCTCCTCCCTCCAGAGACCTGACCAAGGAAGAGGCCACACAGATTAAGACAGACCTGGAAAACTTGATGTTGGACACGGACTCGACGACACTGCTGCCGGCCTTCCGCGGATACCCACGGGTAGCGGAGGGCACCGTGCAGCTGTGGTGTGAGGACGACAACGCCCTGACCTGGTTAACACAGAACGTACGGAAGATTAAACTCACAGACACCGACCTCACATTAACGGTGATGAGACAGTCCGACGTACCTACCCGCGTCCGAGCTTCACTCTTCGTCCCACGATACAAAGGTGACGTAGCCTGGCTCCAAAGTATTCTGATACGTCAGAATACTTGGTATGACATAGCCAGGTGGTCGCTGTACAGGGCTACTACCGTCGGTGGCGACAACTACGGGACTTATCTGACCCTGGGTGTGCCACCGGAGGAATTCGAAAGGGTCCTGGCCCGGGAGCGTCGGATATCGTACCTGCTCGGGTCGATATACGTGCGCTTCTGGCCCTCGGCCCAACCCTCTGACACACCGACCCAACCCACTGACACCCCGACCGACATCACGGACCCGACCACGACGCAATCGACGACGACAAAGACGACGAGTGACACGGACATTGACAAACTGGAGGAGGTCATGGCCCGAGCGGCAATGGCTGATGTAGAGGACGACACACCGGCCGCATCACCTGGGTGGAGCGAGCTTCTGTTGGCCTCGTCTCCGGATGATCGACACGACGAATGGCACAGGGTGGAGGAGGTGGAGGGATTGTCCGATGGATCCGTCTCCGACTAACTCCGCCCCACCATCGTCATCGCCCCTCTACATAATACAGACCAACCTCCAGCATAGCCAGACCGCCACGGCTAGCTTGCGGAGGGCGCTGCAGGTTAAGCCTCGGACCATCGCACTGATCCAAGAGCCGTGGATCAGGAACAACAGAGTATGCGGCCTCGGTAACATCGGAGGTAAGCTAATCCTTAACACACACAGCCCAGATAAACCTAGAACCTGCGCTTACGTACCCAAAGATATCCCTATCGCACCACTTACTCAATTCTGTTCCAGAGATCTGACAGCCGTTAGACTCCAAACAGAAGGCGATGTCCCAGACGTTGTACTGGCCTCGGTATACATGCCAGGCGAGAACGCCGACTGTCCACCGAAAGAGATGACCGACCTAGTACAGCACTGCGAGCGAGCCAACCTCGACCTGATCATCTGCACTGACTCGAACGCCCACCACCCGCTCTGGGGCAGCGACACACCGAACTCCAGAGGAGAGGTACTATCCACCTATTTATTCTCAACTAACCTTTACATCGTAAACCGCGGCTCGGAACCCACTTGGGTCACAGTCCGAGGACAAACGATCATAGACCTAACGCTTGCTACAGAACTCGCGTCGCTCGCGACAAACATTATCACAAACTGGCACGTGTCGGACGAGCCTTCCTGCTCAGACCATAGAAGAATCCGATTCACACTAACAACCAACATCAAAAAGCCCATACCGGGACGAAATCCTCGGCGCACCAATGTGCCAGGATATAAGCGTCTCCTAGCCTCACTATTAGCTAGGCACTTAACACTAACAACCTTAACAGACCCTGCACAACTAGAATACACTGTCACAAAGTTATCAGAATACATAACCGAAGCCTACCATGCATGCTGCAGACTAAGGGTGCCACAAACCAGGACTGAGAGAAACCCTTGGTGGAATGCCGAACTTAGTAAACTCAGAGATGCACTTCGTAAGCAATTCAACAGAGCTAAGAACACCAGACTTCCGGACGACTGGGAGCTATACAAAGAAACTCAATATCTGTACAGAAAACAGATCAGGACTGCCAGGCGAACATCTTGGCGGAAATTCTGTGAATCCATAGAGATAAATAATGAAGCCGCAAGGGTTAGGAAGATCCTATCAACTGACCAGGACCGAACTCTTGGCGCGCTGAAAAAATCCGACAACTCAAAAACAACAACTGACCATGAAACCAGCAAGGTCCTTCTTGAGACTCACTTCCCGGACTGCAAACTCCTGGAAGACAGGACGTGGGAGGTTATGCCAGAATGGACCCCAACGGATCGAGACTGGTCAAGAGCCCATAACATAGCAACAGAAGATCGTATAAAGTGGGCTATCAACACGTTTCAGCCATTTAAGTCAGCAGGACTGGATGGCATCTTTCCAGCCCTACTACAGTGGGGGATAGATCATCTGACACCGTGGCTGGTGGAGATCTATTGAGCGTGCATAGCACTTAGACACATACCACTAGCATGGCGCGAAGTGAAAGTCATCTTCATACCCAAACCTGGCAAAACCGACTACACACAACCAAAGGCTTATAGGCCTATTAGCCTTACATCCTTCCTACTGAAAACCCTGGAGAGACTGTGATAGACACATTCGAGACGGACCTCTTCGGGTAAAACCACTCCATAAACAACAGCATGCATACTCCACAGGCAAATCAACAGAATCCGCGCTACACAGCGTGGTTTCTAAGATTGAATGCGCAGTGGACCACAAATGTTCATCACTGGCTGCCTTCATTGATATCGAGGGCGCCTTTGACAAAACCATGTTTAACAACATTAACATGGCTCTAGACAAACACAACATAGACTCGATCCTGAGCGGCTAGATCACCAATATGCTCAAAATGAGAGCACATGTACAGGTCACGATAAATGACACCACAAGGGCCATCGTGGCGAAGGGTTGCCCGCAAGGGGCGTCCTCTCGCCACTTCTATGGAACCTGGTTGTGGACAGTCTCATCAAAACACTCAATGACAAAGGTTATTTCACCGTAGGCTACGCCGACGACATAACCATAATAATAAACGGCACCCACGAAAACACCTTATGCAACCTAATGCGCCAAGCTTTGAAAATGGGCCTGCGGACTGGTGCAACAAACTCCAACTATCAGTGAATCCAACAAAAACCGAACTGATTCTCTTCACAAAAAAGAGGAACCTATCTATAGGAGGAATATATCTATATATCTACTATCAACCGAAACCAAATACCTGGGCATCTATTTGGACAAACAGCTGAACTGGGCAAAACATACCAACTATATTACCACAAAAGCCAGTATATCCTTATGGCAGTGCAAACGACTGCTCGGAAGGAATTGGGGCATCAGCCCCTAGGTCACCCACTGGCTATACACCACAGTCATCCGACCAATTATCACATATGGCTCACTGGTCTGGTGGCCCAGGATGGACCTGAGCACAGCCCAACTCGAAAAACTGCAGCGGTTTGCTTGTGTAGCAATAACTGGCAGTACGAGGACTGCACCAACTGCCGCTCTACAAGTAATGCTAGGACTGCCACCCCTATACCTCATCGTGCGAGAGGAGGCAGCCTTGACCGCCTTTAGGCTCTACTTATCGGGAACCCTGAGCAAAGACTCTAGGGTCAAACACACACGCATAAGGGAAGATGCAATCAAACGACCACCGATGATGGCATCACCCTGCGACAAAGCCCCGAAACTACACTTCTTTCAGAAGCATTACAACGTTACACTCACAGAAGAACGGTGTGACCACGCAGGCCCAAGAGAGATGAGAGTATACACCGACTGATCAAAGACCAACTCTGGAACCGGAGTCGGAGTCTTTTCACACGATTTTAACATAAATATATCCAGCCCGCTTGGAATGTTCAACACCGTCTACTAGGCGGAATGCGTGGGCATTATACAAGCGGCTTACGCCATAGAAGCCAGGAAAGTTACGGACACCCGTATACGTATACTGTCCGACAGTGCCTCAGTTCTGCAATCCCTAGAGAAAAAATATATTACATCCAGACTAACACTAGAATGTCACAATGCACTGGAGCGGGTGACGATGTGCAACCGTAACGCAGTGACACTGCAATGGATAAGCGGATCTCTGGGTAACGACGCAGCTGACGAACTAGCTAGGAGAGCATCCAGCGCGTCAGTCTGTGGGCCCGAGCCTATTGTACCCATCCCCTTTAACCAACTACGCAGGTGGCTACAGGAGTTCACCCACACACAAGCGGAGAACTGGTAGACCTCGACACCGGGCTGCAGGCAGTCCAGGGAAGCCATGCCATCCTTAGATGGCAGACTAACCAGGCGTTTGCTACGCCTGGACAGGAACGGCCTGCGCTTGGTGACGGGGACCATCACGGGACACTGCTCACTAAACAAACACTTCCACAATATAGGCATAATGGACAGCCCTCTGTGCAGGGCTTGCATGGAGGCTGATGAAACCGTTACGCATGTGCTCTTTGACTGCACAGGCGTCAGCCAGATCAGAACAGAAACCCTCGGGTCACCCAGATCTTTCACAGATATTCTATGCAGACCAGAAGATCAAATTAGCTTCTGGAGGGAGGTGGGCTGGTTGGAATAAACCAATGACGGCCGCCATGGCCCACGCACAATGTTCCACATGAAGGACTAAGTGCGGAAACCAAACCCTCTAACATAGAACATAGAAGCCTCGACCTCCACACATTCGCGGCTTATACAGCCTCATTACCGATGATCGTGAGTGATGCATTCGATATGCAGTCAGCAGGGTACGAACCCTTCCATCTAAGGTGTCGAGTTCGGTCTGAGTCCATTTGAGTATGTCGAAAGAGTACATCAAAACCGGTATGACCCAAACGGTAAAAGCGACGGTCTATAAATAAAATGCATGTGTTTACCGACGGTCTATAAAGTTCTTACTTTATAGACCGTCGGTAAACACATGATCGGTCTATAGTTTTTGGGTTCCGGGGTGCTACCGGATTTATATAGCAGGTGGGTAACTCCTGTCGTTAGGAACTGGGATAGCGAACCAGACTCCAAAGCAGTCTAGTACTGAGCAGCCAAGAGAGCGTGTGACCTTAGAAACCATTTGATCCAGAAGTTTTGCAGCCCGTCCGGCCCTGGAGACTTCCAGTTAGGCAACGGACGCACTGCATAAGCTAGTTTGCCGATGAGTGCTCTGGGCCCACCAATACGGCGCTCAATTCTGCACTGCTAAGATAATACGGTTGGTTTCGGTCGTGTAGCTCTTAGTCATTAGCAAATTTGACATGAGTTACACAACATCAACACCAGGTAGGCGTGCGCGGCGAGCTGCTGATCTCGGCAATATTCCATTTTATATGGTTTTCTTAATAATCATCAATGTTGCATGGTAGGTAAAATTTGACAGCCGTCAATCAATCAATCAAAAAATATATCCGCCACTGTTACTTTGCTAGTAGCTTAACTACTGTGGCAATCAAGTCGTCATGCAAGTTGAACTGGCCTATTATAAATGGATACTATGGATAGTGATATAATAACTTTTGGAAAGAGTTCAAAAACGGTTTCTGTGGCACCTCGCTTTTTCTAGAGGAAAAGGTAAGCAACTTCTCTCCTATAATACCCGTCTCAAATATTTCAAAATGCACTCGTTATCAACTAGAAGACAAGTTGTTGATGCCTTGTTTCTCTATAAGTTGCTTAGAAATAAAATTGACTGCCCAAACCTACTGAGTCTTCTGAAGTTTCGTGCCCCAGCCCCATATCCGCGAAATCCTATCACACCACTATACCCACCCTTGCGCAGAACGGTTCTGGGTGCTAACTCACCGATTTCTCGCCTGTGTACAAATATAAACAGTTGCAGTGATCTTACTGATACTCATCCACCTTTATCTTTCACGCATTTGAAACGAGCGGAAGGTGTCATCTCAGTGAATTGCTGGCACTATACATCATGATAGCATAGGAAAATTTTATAAAATAATTATTGAGTACTACTCCCATATCGAATGTTAATATTTTAGTTTTTATCATTTTTATTTGTTAAATGTTAATGTTTAATCAATCTTTTTGTTATATTATTTTGAATGGAATGAAATTTTTGTTATTATTATTGTTACGCGTGATTAACCAAAATTATTGAATAACTTTAATTGTAAATATCCTTTTTAGCTTTGTATTATTATGTATAACCATAAATTGTGCATGTTGTGTTAGCCTGTAAGTGATTGTTGCACTTATAAATGTATCTTTTATTGTGGAAATTATTGTAAATGTATTGTGTAATCAATTGTTGGCTAACCTTAATAAATAAATAAATAATCTATACTTTAGAAAGTAACTCTGTCTGTCTGTCTGTTACATTTTTACGCCTTAACGGCTAAACAGATTTCGATAAAATTTGGCACACAGATGGACCATGACTTCAATTAGGACTTAAGACATAGGATACTTTTTATCCTGGTAGTTAGTTTACGCAGGATAACTTCCGACCTCCACGCGAGCAAATGCTTGTTATCTAGATATAAAGTGCCATAAGATACCAAATTCGATCGCGAGAGTTTAAAACTATATTTTCGTTCATACATGCAAATACTTTAATAAAAACATTGCATCTCTCTTAATCGATTTGATTGCAAGTATCCTTTCAGTTTCAGATGACAGCTCTGCAAAAGGCTCGTATTGGATTCTTAATAAAGTATGCGCCGGCTGACACAAGGACGCCGATATTGGAACACAGGGCGCCTCAATACCGGTCTCAGGCCCGTGTGGAATGCTCTTATTTTATTACTACATGACTTTCATTACTTGAGGCACGTGTCCCGTCTTGGAACACTGCATACAGCAACGACACGTGCAAACTTCGTTTTGAATGATAGGAAATTGCAGTATCTTTATAATAATTCATACTGCAATCTCCTATCATTGCAACATCCTACATACATATTATGTATCTACAGCGAACGTTTGAAGGAGTACTAGGTTATTTAAATTTCAGAAGGCATTCAGATACTACGTTGATTAGAAATTATTACAATATCAAATTGTGTAAATATGGGTGGAAATCTGCAAATGTGACATAGTCCATAAAAATAATTTATTAACATGTTATTGGTTGAAGAACTCCTTTTTAAAATGTAGTGACATTTTTTTCGTAAAGTTTATTTTGCATAGATTGTAGCTTAAGTAATTTTTTAAGTACATAAAAAAGTTATACCTAACAATAAAATGGGCGATCTACTAATAGTACTATTATTGATGTCGACCACTATAGTAAACAGACATTACTTATTCCAATCAATTCAAACCATAACATTCATCATTTAGTTATACATCACTGTCTCTGTTACTCCCACCATTCCACCAATTATAAGTTCCAAACTCCGAAGTTTCCTTATTACAACAACATTCTCGTACAAATATGACTGTGAGAACAAAAGGCGAGCGTACAGTCGCGCATTGATTTTGCGAATCAAACGCATTCCCGTTAGCGTGCCGGACTGCTGGACGGCCGGCGAGGCAGACGTGGTTACCACCGATACCAACTTCGGTCCGGCTCGTAAACTTTCTTGACGTATCGTATAGATACGTAGACAAGTGTAGGGAAAATATTTACTTATACGAAATGTTGTTTTTGAACTTGTATATTGATAGATTTTCTTTCTTAAAGGTGTTTGCTGAATAAAGGCCTGACAGCTATAAAAATAGTTAGATGTTAGTGGGTTTGTTAAAAAATAAGTAAATCACACCAAGACATTCTAAGTACCATGTAAAAGATAGCCTGGGGAAGGTGTATCACCAAGACTATTATTATTTCTGCCGTAACATTGCCGTGTCCCGATTTGCGAGACCCATAAAATAGAAAGCACGTTGACTATATTACAAATTACAGTTACCAGGAACACACCTAGGTATAACAGTTGTAAAAGGCAGATATTACCCCTTAAAATTGGGTCAGCAAATTCCGTCACTGTATCACTTATTTCTAACTCTAGAAGTTGTTATGTCCATAAGAATGAAGTCTGCAACTGTACTTACACACAAATACCACGCGTGAGCTACTATTTACGTGTTCCGAGTTACCGCACCAAGGTGAGATACCTAGTGGAGTGCTCCGGTACCGAGCGTGGCTGCTGATAACGTACTGCAGATTACAGCTGTTCTATCTGGTTGTTATTGTGTCTTTATATTTAGTGTGATTGACCAGGCTCATAGTCGCTGTTTGACATTATAAATGGAACTGTTTTATTTTTATTCATGTAATTTTTTCTGGTTGAAGGAAAGAAAAATGCCTCTATGGCATAAGTACAAAAGACACCTTTAAACTATGAAAACAGAAAGAAACCAATGCTTATAACGTCAAAGGGGCCTCAGCAAAACATAATGAAAAATAACGCAGAAACCAAAGAATAATGTATCTAGTTAGTGAAAAATAACGAAGTGATTCAATTCCACTAAGTTATTTTTCATACTTTGAATAAATTAAGTGAAAGTCATACTATTTTTAATATGGAATTTATTGCGCGGAAAGTGTTATAGATATATGATTTTAGTAGATCTGTTTGTAATTTATCTAAGTTACAATAGACTAATGTCAACTGCTCATCACCTTTTACAAAATATTGCTTTTCCCGATGCAGCGGCGTTGTTCGTTGAGGAGTTCTTCTGGCAAGAATTAGGAAAATTAGAGCTGATGGTCACTTCACCATATGCATTGTGACGAGCATAAACTGCTTAATTGCTTAGCAACCATATTATTAAAGTGCCTAATCGAATCGCAACCCGTGACATACTTATTATTATGTAGTTCCGGTGGCCATCTGTGGTCTTCATCATCAGTTCCAATTCACCAAATGATGCTTTCCAATAAATTGCCAAATCGCTATAGGTGTTTACCTACTAACATTTGAAGATTTCCCTTGATGTCCATGGGATTCCCTCATCAGATTCTGACTTGATGACAATGGAACCACCTCGAGAGCATACCCCTCCAAACGAAAAAGAATTTTCAAAATCGGTCCACAATTGACGGTGAACATATTTATATAAAAAAATGAAAACATACAGACGAACATATAACTTCCTCCTTTTTGAAAGTCGGTTAAAAACAAACACCTTCTGCCTCATATAGACAGGAGTGCAAAAATGGCGGATGGTCTTGCTAGGTCTCTCTCGCACAGGAAATTAACTTGTGAGACGTCGGCACAGCGAGCTGGCGGTGCTGACGGAGTTGTATATATAGTCCTTGAATAATAGCAAATGTATAGGATATTAAATATATTTTCAGATTTGAATTTATTTCTTTCCTCGAGGCTCACTTGCATTACAATACATTAGCGCTTTAAACACGAGTATTCACAATTGTATATTGTTGTTGTAGTGTATTGTTCGTTGTATTTTATTTCTGCAGAGAATGATGATTGTTATGATTTTATGTTCACTAAACTCAATGTTTTCTATTTTATTACGATTGGTACTCTAAGTTTGTCACTTATTAATATTCTGAAAGAAAAGCAGTAATTCTCAACTGTCCAAGTGGCTTGGCATGTTTGTCGAAGGACCGATGGCTGGTGAAGCAGACTAGTCCTGGAGTGGAGACCGCGTATCGGCAAGCGTAGTGTGGGGCGCCCCCCAGCTAGATGGACCGACGACCTTAAAAAGGTGGCTGGATCAGACTGGATGCGGAAGGCGGAGGACAGGGTGTTGTGGCGCAGGCTGGGAGAGGTCTATGTCCAGCAGTGGACTGCTATAGGCTGAGTTGAAGTGGCTTGGCTACACACTGGTCAGGCAAAATTTGAGTCAAACCGACAAGTAAAGAAGAAGAATAATTTTCAACGAACGCATTGGTAACTCAACTTTTTTGTTCAGATTGGTTTAATACCAGTATATTTTCATGAAATAAGTTATTTAACCACTAGTCAAATAACTTATTTCATGTCCTTAGTCTAGCTACACATTCCTCCTCCACGTTTGCCAGACCTACTTCAGAACTTAATGTATTCTATCTTACAGGAAATATTTAGAATTTTCCCTATAACTTTCCCTCACTACTTGCGAACTTAATGCATCCAATTTCATAAGAAATATTTATAATCTTCCCTATAACTTAACTTCATCCAATATGAAAGCACATTGTATTAGAAGCTAATGCAGTGTACGTAACATCTAAGTGCGTATCCGGAGCTAGCGAGTAGCGAGTGCACTCGGTCGCGCTGTGCGGTGTGCGCTGCGGGTAGGGCTGCCAGGAACGAATAAAACACGTTGTTTCATTTTTTTGGAATAAGGGTTTGATGATGAAATTCAAAAATAATTATAGAAATGAGATCTAACTGAGTGCGCCAGTAAGTTTAGAGGTGTTGTAAGGAGATTATGTTTGTGAATTCGATATAGACAAGTAAGTACTCACGTAAAGTGAAACTTACTCTTTTGTTGAAATAGTAATCATGGTCTACGTACACATGGCGTCGCGTTTAACCAGCATTAACGTTGCCTATCAGATTGATTTAAGCTGACTTAATATAACGGGAAGTTTAGCATTTCACCGACACTGGAGATGAAACTCAATCTATCTTTTCCAAAATATTAATTAAACTTCGTATTGTCAAATGTTATATTGAATCTTTATATCGAAACTTATTCTCTCGCAACCCTTCTGCCATCCCTGTTGGCGCCCGGCGCATCCGGCCCAGACGGGGTGCCAATTGCGAACGTTTTTATTTACCGCCGCGATTGTGAGCCAAAGTGCCTTCAATAGGGATATGAAATTATCTTCCTTTTTGTTGCTGCATACAGAGGGGACTGATAAATATTTAAAGTTTTTTACATGACTAAGTGACTGGGTCTTTGAGGAGTCGATTGGTACAGTGAGCACCGTTTTCAGTGCTGCCAAAAACTGATGGTTGCAAGATACTATGTGGCTATGAGCACTCGCATAGCCTGTTAACGGTTATTGATCATCAGCTAAGCGAGCAAAGATTATTTTCATAAAGTCAGAATTAAAATGTACGTTGATAATAATTCTGTAGGTTAAAAAATTGCTATTTTCACTTAGCTTTTTTTTTTGGTGGGAAATTATCAAATAACTTCTCCCGCTCTGGGCGGAGTGGGAGGGCGTGTCAGAATTTGACTGACTAAAAACCACCCGTGTTCCTTCATTTGCCTGTGTGTCGGGGCCACGACATCCCTTTTGGACAAACTGGCAACCCTGGCAGGATTTTCACTTAGCTACATCAATCATCAAAGACAGTAGATATCAACGCAATACTAGTCAATTATAGACAATACGATCACCAATAACTGAGACAGAAACACATGCACAATGATTTAATGAACTCATGTTGCAAGTTGTAGTTGCCACTGCCAGTTAATATGTGGCAGTGGTAGTTGCAGTGTAGTGTTGTTAGCTACAAGCAATAATATACGTCAAAACTGCAGATTAAGGCATATTGTAACTACATACCTCGTTAAAAAATTACTGTTACAGCTACTTCTGCTGATTTCTGCTGACTGACTGGCAACACTGCTCAAGTGATATGTCAAAATTTTGTTCTGTGTTTTAAAATTAGTTTTATTTAATTTTAAGTGTAATTAATGTGTAATAATATATTTAAATGTTAAATAACTGCATAAATACTCAGGATTATTGTTTTCCTGCAAATTTACAAAGTCAATCACAGTGTTTGGTTGCCCGCCGTTAGCGGTAACCTATCACGAACAGCTGATGTTCGACCTGCGGATTTAAACGGGGAGTATTGTTTACTTGTTTACTTTTATTCTTTAGGTAGCACACAATCGTCACTTAGGCTCTGTAAAACATTCATTGAGTCTTTGTATCACAAAATTATTATTTGATCTGGCACCCTGCACTGGGTTTAAAGTCACTTTGTTTACATGACATATTTTATCGATTATTGAGAAATATCAAAATACTGTAATTCCTATTAGTGTTTTAGTGTTATATTGTACATAACAACAATAAAGTTACTATCGTTATTTTCAATTCAATTTAATCTTTATGCAAAACTAGAATTTTTGAATCTAGGCATCCTACCCACTTATGCAAAATTAAAATCATAAGACAATAGAATCAATGTAACTTTCTACTTGATCTTAAAATTTGCATTTCAATTAGATTCAGCAGCCTACCTCATTGCTCTATAAGCAACACTAACTTCTCCCATTTTTCCTTTCATTTCTTGCTTTCCTTTTTTGTTTGTCTCTAAATCTTAATAGTTCTCACAGTTCCTTTAATTCTACTTTCAGTACTTATTCCTGAAACCATGCCTGTGATGACCCGCAAGGCTGCTGCTCAGGAGTTGGAGCTTAAATTGAAAACGGCCCTTCAAAAACTCCAGGCCTCAGACAGTAACTATCAACAGCTGTTACAGGAAATAGATGAAAGTGAGAAGGAAGTAGAAAAGGTCGTTTTCAAAAACACAAGCTTAAAACAGGAGCTAGTAGGCCTACATCAACAATACCTGGATGTTGTGGATGAACGGGACAAACTGCGGGTGGTTACGGATGGTTTCAACAACTGCAGTAACTTATATGAGGAGGCTTTGTCTAAGGTTAGGGACCTAGAAGAAGAATTAATTCATGCGAATGTACAAATTACTAAGTTAAAGAAACAAAAAGAATGTACTCAAGCTAAGGAAACAAATAACTTGTATAGTGAATTATTTAAAACTAATTGCAACCCTCATTCCTTAATAACAATAGTCCTTACCGAAGATTCTATATTGAAACATAATATTAGTAGTTTCAAGGTTAGTCAAAATAAAATAAAAAAATATGCAAAACTAAATAGAATCATAAATAGATGCAATAAATTTAAGAAACAACAAAAACACAGTTCCAATATTATTAAACTAAGAAAAGAACGTGTTTTGCTAATAAATAAATAAAAAAACGATCAAATTAAATTAGAAAACAGTATAAACATTTATCAAATTGACACTCAACAATTACAGTCTGAAATTGATGTACTTGAAGAGTCACTACATTTACTTCATATTAAGTATGTGAGCTCTCAAAATCAAATAAAGGAACACATTCTTGCTGCAAACGAGTTAGTGGAAAAGTGTAATGATGAGGCAGACAGAGTGGACCCGCTGACTCTCAGCACCACGCAGTGTTCTTGTCAAAGGGAACCTATCCAGGAGGCTATCCAACCTGAGGCAATGGAGCATCCGTCCCAGTCGGGAGGAGCCCGGGACTGTATCCCCGATCAGGATACACCACATATTTTACAAGGTTCACCTCAAGTAGCACAGACAGAGAATGGTTCTCTAACTTGTACTAGTAAGGTTTGTCATTGTTCCATTATGTTCTCTGATAGTTTAGGGAGAGGGTTAGGTAAATTATTAAGTATCAACCTGAGTCATTCTGCTGTTACTCGTAATTATTGTATGCCTGGAAAATCCTATGAAGAGATAATGGCATCAGTAACTAGAAAGGAATATGATTCGAATGCCACTATTTCCATTTTTGTAGGTAATAGTACTAATGTAAAAAAAGATGACATCACTGACAATGTCACTAAAATCATGAAGATAAATTGTCAGAAAATAATATTGTGTGCTTTTCCATACTTTCAGCACTTGTCAAGTAGACAAAATCATAATATACATAATAATATGCTAAATAACCATATGCAGTTATTAGTCACTCACTACAGTGACAAGCTTATATTTTTGGACACCAACACTTTTGTTGAGAAATTAAAATCGACTAGGGATACTGCGTATCTGCCTATTAGTTTTAGACGTCAAATAGCATGGCTATTAGTTTTTATTATAAACTCAGACATAAGTAGTATGTCGAAGTCTGCTGTAATTTGCACCAAACAAATTAGTAATGATACTAATATTAATGTAGCTAGCTTTAGTAATTTAAACTAGTCAGTAAGACAACAGAAGGTACCAGTAACAGTGTTATTAATCTCACCATCAACAAGGTATCTTCTAGCTCTCAATTAGTTAATTGTAAAAAAGGGGCTAAGCAGAATTCCTTGAAATTGTTTCATCAAAATATTCAAGGTTTTTCTTCCAAACTATTGGAAATTGAATTGTTTTTAGAAAAAACAATGTTTGATATTATTTGTATAACTGAACATTGGTTAAAAGATTATGAAATGTTAATTAATTATGAGAACTACAGTGTGGGCAGTTGTTTTAACCGAAAATCAATGCTGCGTGGAGGTTCACTAATATTAATTAAGAATTGCATAAAATCTAAGACTCGTAAAGACATAGTGAAACTATCGGTTGAACATAGCATTGAATTGTCCTGTGTTGAGCTAGATAAGTATTTTATAGTGTGCGCATACAGACCCCCAAATTATCAAAACTACTCTTTATTTGAGTCAGTAATGGAAGATGTTCTAGCAAAACTTGCAACGGGTAATAAATCAGTATTTATTTGTGGTGACTTTAGTATTAATATTTTGGAAAATAATTTAAATAGCAGTAGATTATTAAGCCTCTTCAAATCGTTCAATCTGTCAAATGTGTTTTTGGAACCAACGCGAATAACTTCGGCTACTGCAACTTGTATTAATAATGTTTTTTGTGGCTGTGACTATTTAGATAAAGCCATTGTAAATTATCTCCCTTCTGATCATAGCGGTCAAACCGTTACTTTTGAGTCCAATACGTCATTACAAAACGTTCAGATACAAACTAGACCAATAACATTGGGCAATTTAAATAAATTTAATAGCACTTTAATTTGCAAGTTGAGTGCTCAGGGCCCAAATATGAACAATGGCAATATTTTGTATGGAGAATTCTTTTCATTAGTGCAAACTGAGTTCAATAAATATTTTAAGAAGAAAACTAAAACTATTTGCCCCAAGTTTTTATTCAGTGACTGGGCAACTAAAGGTATCAGGAAGAGTAGGGAAAGATTATTTGAACTGTATGGCCTTAAGCCGTATATAAATACGGAAACTTTTAATAAGTATGTTGCTACTTATTCTAAAACTTTTAAAAATGTCTGCAAAGCGGCTAAAGCTTCATACATTAGCAATAAGGTTAAATCAGCAGACAATAAAATAAAGACAGTTTGGAAAATTATTAACAATGAAACGAACAGGAACAAAAGACATAATACTGATTATACACTGGAAACTTCCCGCGGTCTCGTTAGCGATAACATCAATGTTGCTCAGGAATTTGCAACTTTTTTTACAAATATTCCAATTAAAACTATAGAAACTTTAAATTCTTCGCCCTCACTTGCTATTGATCTATTAAGAGCGAATGTTTCAGCTTGCCCTGTGGAATTTAAATTCAAACATATAAACCCTGTGGTCGTTGTAAAGACTTTTAAGCAACTTAAGATTAAAATTACCGAAGATCTGTGGGGCATGTCTACTAAGGTTGGTCAATCCATTATTGAGACAATTGCACCCTATCTAGCTTTAATATTTAATTTGTGTGTAGATCGAGGGATATTCCCAGATTTAATGAAGTATAG
Source organism: Tiliacea citrago (assembly GCA_963921375.1). Lineage (NCBI taxonomy): Eukaryota > Metazoa > Arthropoda > Insecta > Lepidoptera > Noctuidae > Tiliacea > Tiliacea citrago. The sequence goes on from OY992782.1 coordinate 29,614,862, forward strand.
TAAAGTTATTCCACTTTTCAAATCCGGTGACAGCAAAGACACTAATAATTATAGACCCGTATCGGTTTTGCCAGTTTTTAGCAAGGTGTTTGAAAAAGTAATGTTGAATCAAATGCTCAATCATAATAACGTCCTACACGATCAACAGTATGGTTTCACCAAAGGACGTTGTACAACTGACGCCGGTGTCACATTATTGAAACACATTTTTAACGCATGGGAAGAGGCACAAGATGCAATAGGCATCTTTTGTGACCTATCCAAGGCATTTGATTGCGTGAATCACGAAACTCTGCTCTTGAAACTTGAGCATTACGGACTGGGTAAACTTGCGCTTAACTTAGTAAAATCATATTTGAATGATAGACTGCAGCAAGTTCAAATAAACGGTGTGAATTCATTGGGTTTAATAGTCAAAATGAGTGTACCGCAGGGCTCAATTTTGGGTCCGTTCCTCTTTTTAGTATATATAAATGATTTACCTCATTTACTGGAAAACCGACCACAAATGGTGTTATTTGCTGATGATACATCTCTGATTTTTAAAGTAAATAGACATGCACAGGAGCTTGACGACGTAAATAACGCTATGCTTAAGGTCCATAATTGGTTTACTGTAAATAATTTGGTATTCAATGAGAAGAAAACTAAATGCATAAGATTTGCGTTACCGAATGTTAGAAGTAGTGAATGTCACGTTGTATTGAACAAAGAGATACTAGAATTCGTCGAAAATACTGTTTTCCTGGGAATCACGCTTGACTCAAAGCTGCAGTGGAGTGCTTACTTAACATCTCTTGCAGGGCGGCTAAGTTCAGCCGCCTACGCTGTTTGGAAAATCCGCCAATTAACAGACGTGGATACAGCGAGACTGGTCTATTTTAGTTACTTTCATAGCATCATGTCTTACGGTATTTTGCTGTGGGGACGGGCTGCAGATATTGTTTCTATCTTTATTCTGCAAAAGAGGGCTATCAGAGCCATCTACAACCTCAGCAGACGCGATTCTCTAAGGGAACTGTTTAAAAAAATTAACATCATGACGGTACCTTGCCAATATATATATATGAATATATTATGTATGTTAGAAAAAACCTACATCTTTTCAGTAAGATTAGTGACAGGCATAATTTTAACACTAGAAATAGGAATACATTAGATCAACCACGTTTCAGATTGTCAAAAGTACACACTTCTTTTATGGGGTACTGTGTTAAATGTTATAATAAAATACCATTAGATATTCTTCAACTAAATGAGAAGAAATTTAAAACATGCATTAAACGCACACTATGTAGACAAGCATATTATAAGTTGGATGATTATATCGTAGATAAAGATGCTTGGCTTAATGCTGGTCCTGCTCCACAACAACTTAGGCTCACTTGTTAGAATTTTAATATTTGGAAGTGATGCTTCCCCCCTTTTTTATTTTTTGTTTTGACATTACATTCGTAACTATCGTTTATTTTTATGTACTTAGTCAAGTTTTAGTTGTTGAATACTTCAATAGGTAACAACGATTTTCCTTTTGCTAGTAAAATTTTATTGATCATTGAAATACATTGCTAGCTATAGTTTTATATAATTTAAAAGCATTTTTTCATTTTTGTAAATGTGAGTACCATGGAGCCGTTTATTATGTTATGATGTATGTTGACTTAAAAAAGCCTAGCAGTACATACTACATACTCTCAGTATGTCATGCTCACTTAAATGTCTCGCTGATGGTGGCGCGTGTGTTGGATCATTCGGTTCCCTACAAAGTGGTTGAGCTGGATGGTGCTGATCCACGCGTAATGTTCGTGAACGGGCGCTGTCAGTTGAGGCTGGTCATCTCTTAACTGCCAGGGCTTATTTTGTAATCTTTTAATCTTATATTTTGAATTGTTTTTTTTTTTTTTTAATATACTTATTTTTGTTTTTTACATTGTTCTCACATATAGAAGCGACAAGAATAATGTACCCAGGATTTTGTAATATCTTGATTTAAAAGAGTGTCCTTGGAGTTTCTTGCCTGTTCTTCTCCATAGAGATCTACGTTTTGGAATGGGCAAATAGCTTCCACTTTCTGACTAACTGACCGACTCTTTGACAATTCAAAAGTGCCTGTAAATGGTTTATTTGAAATAAATGCTTTGAGTTTTGAGTTTTTCTTCGAAACACAGATAAGGTAGCCTTCACTTACTTAGGTCTTCAGAGCCAGTACCCGTCTCAAGACATAATTTAACTCAGTTCAGTCTTCTGTAAGAAGTCGTAAATTAGAACCAGTTCGCTTTTGCAACACAATTCTGGAATGAGAAATAGAACTAAACTTTAGTACAAACAATGTCTAATTTGCTTCCAATTTCATACACACTGTTCCAAATATTCAACCAATCTCGGAACGATCTAGATTGGGTCTCATTACCATACTCGCGGATGTTGGTTTTATGAAAGTTTATAAGTTATTCGCTATGAACATTGAACGTTGATCGGGCGTTAGAACGTGACCCGAGCGTGTAGACCGATGGATGAGTAGATAGGGCACGCATTATTTAATTTTAGTTTGAATGATGAAATGGAGGAGAGGTATATGGTATGGGTGTACTAATGTACGTGGAATGAACAGTTGCTTACGAAGCAACTATATTTGCTAGCCTGGATGTAGTAGGCTAAATAATTTGTTTTTACTACGCAAATGGTACTTTTAAGGTCTTGTTCAATGTCGATGAATTTGCTTAGAAAAAAACTATTTCCGCATTTTCACGATTTTGAAAATTAACTTGGCGCATAATGTTCGCCATTTATTTCATTGACTAGAAAAAAGACAATCGATCCTATTTCTCCTACTAGCGATTATATTTATCAATGGCCGTATACCTACTTAGATATGAACGCACGAAAACAACGTAACGTAAATTCGAACGATTTTTTAATCTAAAATACAACTATCCTTCAGTATTTTAGTATTTTATTTGGAAAACACAATTAGTCACCCAAAGATATTATTAAAGTCTTAAAACATAATTAATATTATGTGCCAAACGAGTATTTTCAGATTCAGTAGAGTGAACACAAATTCAATATTGATCTACCTTCCTACCTACCCTCATAAACCCTTGACGACGTAATTCACCGTGCACCATCTAACACTCAATCTCAATGGCTCGCGAGTTCTAAGCCATTATTGACTCTATCCAAATGTTCGCTGGTTAAATGGCTAAACAGCCGCCCCTTGTATTTGCACCCATTTGAATATCATCTTATAAATATGTATGTACAATTTCCTTTATTTCCTATGTTTTTAGATGAAGCTACCATTTCTTGGGGTGTTATTGAGATTTGATATTGTTGTTAGATTAAAATTGTCTTAGAATAATCAAAATGCTTTTTAAGGTCAGTATGGGACTTCATTTACTATTAATTTTTTGTTTCACTGAATAGCTAAATTAACCTTTTACATAGTTAAAATCTCGTTATATGTCGAAAAGGGAAAAAATACTAACTATTGAAATAAAGCAAAACCACATCAGTGACTTGTATGTGTTCCTATCAAAGTTCATACACATTCAAATGCAGATAATGCAAGTAGATAGTCCTAAACTCGACTAGCTGTCACACAGAAACGGTTTACAAAACAGACAACGATGAAGAAGTTAAAACAAACTTATCTAAACCGCAGCGAAACGTTACAAATCTGTTCTAAAGTCTGAACTGTAACAGAATTAACAAATGCGACACCGTGCACCGGTACGTTCCCTAAAGATCCATAAATGACGAGTAATCAGTTCCCAGGTAAGTTCGTGCTCAACTCGAATTTCTCAAAACTGAGCATTTGAGTGCTCAAATGGGATTGCGGTGTCTCGAACGCAAACACTATCAGGGCGCGAACAAACAGGACAAATGGATTTAGACTCTCAACAATTTAATTGTTCGCTTTGTTAATTGATCGAGACGGAGATTTTCGGATAAATGGTTACTATTGTATTCCGTAACGGGAAGTTTGCGGGTATTTGTGAGGAATTTTTGGGGTTGATTAAAGAAAAGTACGACAAGTTTTGACAAATGATGTTACAAAGAGGTTTTTTTTAACGTAAGGAGATACTTTAAATAAATCTGAATATTTTTATCATGATTTACTGATTCAAATATACGTGTAGGTCGTATAGCAATAAAATAGATATTATACTTGTCAGTAACTTTCGAAGCATCTCACATACCCTTCTTAATAGAAAAAAAAACATCATGAAGGATTTTAAATTAAGATAGTTTATCTGAATAAATAAATTATCTGAATAATGAAAGATATAATGAAAGATAATTTATCTGAATAAATAAATTATCTCGTATTGTTATAATTTCAATTATTATTTGCTGGTAATTCTAGGATTTGGTACTATAAGAGACAGCTCTTATCATTTTACCTCACTGTTAGCAATACGTACAGTAAATTGAACTACAATATCCCAGGATTAACCGATGCTCCAACACACCAGAACACCTAAGAAGGCCACAAACGCTAGACTAGCCCTACTAAGCACCCATAAACTTCACAAACAAAGGTTTCAGGTATCTACACTGAGGTACTTGTAGATTATAGCTGAAGCTACCCAATCTAATCAGGCTATGAGGCTAGCGGGTAGCGTAACGGCAACTTGAGTAGACTAACAAGCAAAGTGCCGCTCGCAAGCGATGGACGTTTAAAGGATGGAGTTTTGAGATGTATTTTGTTTATTTTTATTTATTTATAATCAATAAATAGACAAGAAGAAAGGAACAGAAAAATACGTACAAAGGTGATGCTTATTTCTAAAGAAGTCTCTTCCAGCATACCTGCGGCTCTACACGACTACTACACACACAGCACTGCTTTTATTGAGATTATACAATAACCAGTGTATAACGTTCCCACTGCTGGGACACAGATCTCCTTCCTCTCTATGAGAGGGGACAGCCCCCTAATCCACCACGCGGGCCCAGTGTAGACGGATGTCAGATGCCTCCGAACTTTTTATTTTAGGACATGCCGGTTTCCTCACGATGTTTTCCTTCCCAGTTTTGATAGCAATGGTGATGAAATAATTAAACAAAGTAAAGTGTCTGACTGGATTCGATCATACGACCTGAAATTTTTAAGCTAAGTATAAAACTTTATCTATGAAGAATCAAAATCATCATCGCTAGCGCATCTTATTAGCACCACACCAAATAACCGGAGGTTCCCATTACTGACAGCGATACAGACACAGGTGGTTCAGTAGCCGCCGTCAGCACTCGACGCTCGGTTTTCGTTTCGGCTTTCGGCCCTCAGTATCCAGTACTGCACACATTAACTTGCATCCTGGCATTCATTCAGATGTGCAGAATTGCAGATACGAGGCCTATGAGTGAACGGTGCTTAGTTATTATCAGGAATCGTTACGGGAGCGCTATACTACCTATATCCTCCAATTTTTGGCGTCACCTTTTTCTAACATGTTTGGTCCAGACCTCCATCTGAATGGACCAATAAAGTAACGGTTGCGTAAAACTTTACTGGACCTGTTCAGTTAACTAGTCAAGTAATCTTCTATGAGACGCACCGTACAAATTAAAACACGCATTTACTCCAAAACAAATACTTTAAATCTCAAAATCATTCCCCAAACAGACCGACAAAACGCCGCTAAACTATAAAAAAGCCTTCGAAACGAAATTACCATCGGAAAGCCATGTATCTGCGATGTATTGGAGAAGGATGCGCATCGCGTGCTCGCGGCTAAAACATAGGATTATGACTCGGATGGTAATCGTGAACCGCATGTGGAATGTACTGTTACGACTGGAATCGTAATGTTAGTGCCTATTGGTGGAAAAAACATAAGTTATGAGAATGTTTTGAAATATAAACAAAGCAAAACATCCTGCATGAATTCCTTTAAGAAATAGGTTGAGATTAAAGTTCACCAAATCGCCAGCAGCTATGTGTTAAGATCTATGTTTATTAAAGTTCACCAAATCGCCAGCTGTGTTTTAAGATCTGTGTTTATTAAAGTTCACCAAATCGCCAGCTATGTTATTAGATCTGTGTTTATTAAAGTTCCGAATCGCCTGCTATGTTTTAAGATCTGTGTTTATTAAAGTTCACCAAATCACCAGCTATGTTATTAGATCTGTGTTTATTAAAGTTCACCGAATCGCCTGCTATGTTTTAAGATCTGTGTTTATTAAAGTTCACCAAATCGCCAGCTATGTTATAAGATCTGTGTTTATTTTCTATATTTATTTAAGATCGACAACTTTCTGATTTTGTATATTTAAATGAATACTCATCAATGACATTGTGTGTGAATGACCTGTATTTTGATAATTATTAATAAATAAAGTTAACTAAACTAAAATAATAGTAGGCGGGCGGGAAATAACGGGCACAAGCTACTACTGGGAATTTCCTAACGGTAAACCAGTCATTTTGTTTGACCCTTTAAATATAAACTATAGAGCTTCATAGAGCATCGATTGCCATCTGAACATCATCGGTAACAGGCGCTGTTATCATAACATACCTATATATCGCTCACAACCAGTATTATCTTAGGGCACTTTCGATATCCTCTCGTGATTAGGTTGCAAAGTTCTAGGAGAAACTGCAATCTAGCAGAACTATACTAACGTATAGACACTTTTGGTAAAACCCCTATAAATCCCATGCACGTAGCATTGTAAGCTTGTGTGATACTCATAATAATTTAAGGCGTAATAATGTGCGTATATCATCATATAATTTTGTCCCTGAGTTGTTATTAGATTCATGGTGAAAGAAAACGTCATGAGGAAAGTCCGAACTTAATAGGTTGCGATCGCCAACACGTAGGAAGCATACGTGTTGGATCAATGTTCGGTCCGTCTCTGCATGAGAAGTGGAATTTGCTCTTGTAATGGAATCGTTGCAGGCTGATGTAAATAATACTGTGCACCATTACAAATAGAAACACTGAAAGTATCTATGTAGTTCATAGTTATATTAACTAAATCAAGCTGAAAACTTCAAAATTCAATTTGCAAAAAACGTAAGAAATGTTTAATTTCGTGGACTACCTTAACTAATGCTAGAGTTAGACAAGTTCTCAACTTTTAAATTCTCAATTCAGAAACTGAGTGTGAGTCAGTATTTTTTCATTGTTTTCGGAAGCTTTATACTTGAGTGTATTCATCACACATCTACTCATATGTTATCGTTACGTTCGTAACACTTTCATACTTTTAGTATCCTTATAGAAACATCTTAAAACATAACTGTTTACCCAACACCCGGCTTCCCACAATATCTCACTTCGTTGAAAGTAACATACTCACTATAACAAAGATAAACTCTGTTCACACACGTTAATAACCGCGATCTACGCGCACACTATATCAATTTGGTTAAACTGGTTCATAAAACATGTCTCAACATGTATGTGGTTTCTTTCAAAATGGAGTGTTACTTACAAAATCGAGTAGAAGTCACATGGATATAAATGTCTTAGGTATGAAGATTATCTAGGATAGAAAATTACAAAAAAGAGTTCCACATTTTATTGTTCTTCTGCTTGCCCTATCAGCGGAGATTCATAATAAAGAATTATCTTAGGCATATTACTTCATACTTAAGTCTTAAAAAGCTTAATAATAGTCTAAAAATAAAATGATTTTAATGTAGGCATCGTATAATCAACTCGTCTCCAAATAATCGCTTTGAATTCGACTGGTTCATAAAAAAATATTGCCTGAATACTTGAATATATTCATACGAAATTACTAAAAAACTCTAATTCATTACTTCAATATTACAGCAATGATCACTTTGGATACGAGTGTCATAAATAAGGCGTAGCGGCGTAGCGCTGTGTAACCGGCGCACGTAGTACCTCGCTACGCCGTAGCCTGAATTAACAACTCGATAAGGGAAGGTTAGTCGGGATTCTCTTTGGCAACTTTTGAGTCAAAAGATGTGGGTCAATGAAAAGGAAACAAATAATTAAAATAAAGGGACCACTACGAGAGTCGAACAGTAGGCCGCACGTCAGTGGTAATACTTTGACCTTGAGCTGGCCTAGCGTAGTACGGAGTTTCAATAGGAGGCCAGCTGTAACTGATTTTATTACCAGTAACGGGCGGCCTATAGCAGAAAACTAATAACAGAAAACCACACCTTTCGTGAGTCATACATTATATAGAAAAAAACTGAGCAAGTGTGTGTCTGACCAGCACAATGAAGGGTTCAAAGGTAGTTGTGATGGATTTATCCCAAGAACAAACTTAGTAGTTGAAAAACAAGTGCGCCTATACATTCTGACTGCAAAATAATTTAAGTTTGTATGCATAATATTGGGAGATTTATCATGTTATTTTAAGACCATAGACTTCTTATAGGTTTTCCTGTAATCTACATTTAAATGGAGAACTATTTTGTTTTTTTTTTAGACTCAGTAGTTTTGGATGGTGGAATGGTAAATTTTCATCTGTTTTCATAAATAACTTCAAAATTTAACTAAAACTAATAAAAAAAAATACTCAATGCCCTCATAGTAAGCCCTTTCACCGGATATGTCACACGGTACAGTGTGCATAACTTTTTTTATAATTTTCTAATTTGTAAAAGTGACCCCCATATTCATAATTCATTTGTTTACGTAAGACGTCCGTGTCTGGGGCACAGAAATTGATAAATGTGTACCAAAGTTCAACTTATTCAGTCCATTAGATTAGTAGCAAATTGGCTGTGACAGACACACGAGTAAACCCTAAAAACCGAGCTAAAATCACAACTGAATGTTTATTGTCCACTTTTCAACTAGGTACCAACTTTGCTTTCTTGCACAACAAAGTAATTAAATAATAATTAAGTGTACTTATAGTGTTCTTATTTAAAACTACTATAGGTACACCAGTTACACTTACACATAACCCCCCCCCCCTTAACCCCCTTAATTTGACCAAATCATGACACCTATTTCAGAATAACCAACAAAAAAGTTGCTCACAAGTTGCTGATCTGATCCAACGTTGACTATAGACAGTCCCAAAACGCGCGGCAAATGGGGTCTTCGCGTGTTACAACGCGATTCCGAGTTTATCCCATATGGGAAGTGGATAGAAGTGCCTCGGAAAAACAATGTTCAAATTGCAGCAGAAATATAAGACCAAATATTATACGGAGTGGGGATAGAAAGTATTGAAGATCTTGTAAACAGTGATGGTTCAGACGAGTTTTTTCATGTAAGCAATGTTTTTTTTAGTTTTGTACACTTGTCAGCGTTTTTGTAACATAGGATTTGTGTCAACCCAAGTGGGAGGTTCCATACCAGAATGCTGGTCGACTGACTACCTAAAATAGTTACATCGATAACGCCAGAGCGAAATTATATAGAAGCATTTTCTACTTACTTTTCATCTAGAAAGATGAGAGTTTGTTTTTGTTAGGTTTTAATTCTATTAATTTTTTACTCCAGCAAAACAGCCATACATCATCCATCCCGAACAACTTAAATTTATAACCCTATCCCTCTTACGATCCATCAAACGTTTGAAAAAACCGAGTCACAATAACGTTTGTCAATTGAGCACACACCACGCGCCACTGACCGTGTTCCGACAAAACAAATCGTCGCGCGACAAACGTTTGTTGCATCAAATGTTGCGTTCAACGTCGCTCTGTTGCCTCCCATTGTTTGCTTTTTATGAAGATATTTTTGTGCACAATTTATCGCGTGTGCGCGACTAGAGGGAAGTAAACGCGTTGTTTTGATTCATAGGGCAGGCGGTGAAATGTGTTTCTAAATAAAACAATGCAACGGGAACCCTATTACTAAGGCTCCGCCGTCTGTCTGTCTGTCTGTCTATCTGTCCATCTGTCACCAGGTTGTATCTCATGAACCGTGATAGTTAGACAGTTGAAATTTTCACAGATGATGTATTTCTGTTGCCGCTATAACAACAAATACTAAAAAAACAGAATAAAATGAATATTTAAGGGGGCTCCCATACAACAAAACATGATTTTTTTGCTTGTTTTTACTCGATATTGATAACGGCAACAGGTAGATGCTTGAAATATTCACAGAATATTTAGTTATATGTTCAATTTAAAAATAAATAATTAAATTAAAGTAAAACAAATATTTAAGGGGGGCTCCCATACAACAAACGTGATTTTGTTGCTTGTTTTTGCTCGATATTGATAACGGCAACAGGTAGACGCTTAAAATATTCACATAATATTTAGTTATATATTCATTTTAAAAATAAATAATTAAATTAAAATAAAACACGTATTTAAGGGGCTCCCATACAACAGACGTGTTTTTTTTGCCGTTTTATAGATAATGTTACGGGACCCTTCGTGCGCGAGTCCGAATCGCACTTGGCCGGTTTTTATATTATGTTTATTCTGTAGAAATGCTCGTGAGTACCTATAAGTTTTCGTAGTTTACCCCAACCTTTTTCACGTCTTCATACCTTTCATGGACTCTTACCGACTTCAACCACAGGGTGGCTATACCCAGGATTTGTTTTATTTCGTTTATTTTGCGTTTTTTTATGTCCATAACACAGTGTTCCAGGCCGAATGCATGGGTATTTCTCTTGCCGCTTCAGCGATCATGACCAGGAAAGTTAAGGGTCATTCGATACGCATACTCTCAGACAGCATGGCTGTTTTGCAAGCTCTAAATAGTCATACAGTTGACTCTGGGCTGATATACGAGTACCACCAGTGCCTCAACCAGGTGGGTTGCCTCAATAATATAACCATTCAATGGATCAAAGGACGCAGCGGTTCGCTAGGTAACGATGCAGCCGACGAACTCGCCAGAAGGGGGTCTAGTATGGCACCAGTTGGACCTGAACCCATCGCGCCACTCCCCTTCGGTTATCCACGCACTCTGGTAAGGAAACGAACCAGGGACCAACATAAACTATAGTTGGACCAAAGTGAGTGCTGGCAGGTGAAGGAGGCACTACTATCGACGGCCGCCTTACTAAATGGGTTCTACAACTAACTAAACAACAGCTGCGTACAGTTACAGCGGCTATAACTGACCATGGGTCATTTAATAAACACCTCTTTGTCATAGGAGTCACAGATAGTCCACTGTGCAGGGCCTGCATGGAGGACGACGAGACAGCAGCTTATGTGATGTTAAACTATCCGGTGGTCGCCACATTCAGGGCTAAGTACTTCGGTAACCCAGGTATCCTACGTGAGATTGTCAGTAACACCAAGGCGTTGCTGACCTTCCTGGACGAGCTGGGGTAGACCGTGAGTTTACACAGCAGCGGTGAAGTCGCTTTATAATGCTTTAGTTAGAAGTAACCTGGAAACGAGTGCTATTATCTGGAATCCAGTTGAGACGAAATAGTATCTAATGGTAGAAAAAATGCAAAATAAATTTACCCGGTTCCTTTATAAGAAGCAATTTGGCGTTTACCCATTTTATCCACTTATGAATCCAACCCTCTTTGTAATAGGGATGGTTGGTTACTATAAGTTGGAGGTAAGGCGCAATTTCGCACTGGTTAAATATGTTTTTATGGTTTTCGTGGTATGCTAAATAATCCGCAAATTCTAGAATCTTTGGGATTGCTCGTTCCAAACAGTAGGCTACGGCAAGGGCCGAGAGAGAGGCTGTTTAAAGTCCCGGTGGCCCGTACAAACTTGTTAACGTTTGCACCGGTGCACGGTGGGGCGGCCATAAAGATACTCAACAGCGTCTCTCTGCGATTGGATATCTTTACTTGCTCTTTGGCGGAATTCCAGAGGGTGACACTTAACATATTGTCCTCTGGGTGACTTGTGCCGTAACTCAGAGTCGTTACTTGGGACTTGTTAGTTGACCATCCACGTTAATGGCAGGTATAAATTTGGACCCTGTCAGTCAAAACAGTTTAAAACGATTTTTTTTTTTTGTTGGTAGTGGTGTCTGATTAGTTTTTGGGTGACGGCTCTGAGTGTGCAAATTATGACTACATTGTTACAATGAATCTGTAAAAACAAATGTAAGTTGTAATACTATAATAAATAATAATATTAACCGATTTTCCCACTCGTACGCAAAATACGCGCATTGTCGCGTGGAGTTGCGGACACCAGCCCGTATTACCTATTACCTATACCTGCGTTTCAAGATTGTGCAACCGTGAAAAGAGCAAACATTTATTAGCAATATAATTTCATATGATTGTTATGCCAACAGCAGATAACTCCCAACAACGAACCAACTAATATCGCAAACAAATGCCAAACCAAACACAATAAATCAAAATTAAACAGCTAAACATCATTTTCAAACACCAAAAACGTATTGACAAAGTTTAGTTCATTACGCGGGCACGTCAAGGGGTAGACAGAGAATTAATGTAGTTTCGAACAACGGTGCCGTAATGAAATTAATGGCCGACGAGACGATGCACGCACGACATTCGGCCCGACACGACTACTATACGGTAACGATGCCGTAATGCGACTGATAATTAAGTCGGCTGATTTACTTGAGGGTGAATACGTTCATTTTGTATGGTTAATATTGGTTTGATGGGTTAACATATAAGCTAGTGTTGAGGGTTGATTAACCACCTAACCGTAGTTCGGATGATAGAGGCCGCGCTTTAGATGGGGAAGTCGGTTAACGTAATTTTGACATGTTCTTAGTGGTTACGTCAACAAATTATGACTTGTACTCGTATCTACACAACCGGTTACCCGGAAACATCACGACTAAATCGTATAAAATACTCTAGCTAAAAGGAAGCTTCTGCATTTATTTATTTATTCAAGTCTTTTGTAGGCTATAAGGCTCATTAAGTTTGTAGTTCATTTTGACAACTAAATGAAATACTAAATTAACCCTGTTACGAAATAGCTGCAGATAAAATAGCTTATGGTGAAAGCACTTTGGAAACATATTTGACGTAATATACAATATAAGTAATCATTAGTTCCAAAATCAGTGGACGTGGATTGTGTTAACATGACACTGTCGACTGTGTACATGGCCACATGGTCGACTGTGTAGAGCCATTACAATCAAGGCTCTGACACTCATAAATTACGAAACAACATACAACTCTCATCATTCTACAAATCAAGAAAAGATAAAAATCACGTACAAAACTGTCAAACATTGTATCGCAGATAATAACGTCAAAAAGATAGCAAACATCACGACGAACACTCAAGGGGATGAGTGAGATGACGCGTCCCGATACACGCACGTATCTTCAAGCTTCAGTGGACGTTTGACAGGTGGGTAGGGGAAATTCTGAGCCCTTACAATCTCGCCCTTATAATTGAGAGACTAACGCCAAAGGAAAATCAACTCATCATGTAGGTAAACAAGGCCGGATTCAGCGTGCGGGATTCACAAGCTTGAAGTGTATCGGAATTCACCGGTTGAAAGGAGTTCTTGCGTTTGAAGTTTCGGTTTTGTTTACTAATGTGCTTTTGTGTGGACGATCATTGTGTTGTGTTCGAGATGTTTTTCCTAAAATAACAGGTATTTGGTACGAAATTATAGAGGTGTTCCAATCCTGGCTTCTTTCAAACATTTGCTAAATCCGAGTGGTTGTAGACGGAATAGGGTTTATCTATCGGCTTGAAACGGATTACTGGGTAAATTTGCCTACGTTTAGGTATTTATAGTTCTTTATAAACATTTTCTTGTACACTTAGCTTAAATATGTACCTACTTATAAATACTTTTGTTATGTAGATAAACATCTATGTTAGTGAGTAGTTTAGTTACATGGTTTGTTAAGCTCCATACGCTGAAAATCGAAAGGATATCTTAATAATAATTCGTTATTGCAACATTTGAACCTCGCGTCCAACAGCAATAATGTCATCAACCTGCAAAGGTTAATTACATGATCCTCAATCCAGAAATACCATAGTGTTTCTGTCTCATTACGCCAAATGTCAGCCGCTTGACATTCTGCCACACTTAGTATAATGGACGTCACAGTATTAATAACATGAACGTTCGGTGGAACAGAGTCTGTGTTGTCTGCAATGGAAGCGAAAATAATGAGGAGAAATATTTGAGCGTTTATATGTTTTATTATTCAGGCAATTACTAGATAGAGCTGTTGGTGCTTAGACTTTTCTTGTACCATAATATATTTTTGTTTCATGTCTCCTGAGAATTAAAAACCACTATTAGATATTAGATTAACCTAATTGTTACAACTTCAATCCACTTCTTCTATATTACCAGCGCCAAAATTCATCCAATTGATATCTAAAGTATTTCTAATTCAAAGGCTGGCCTGAAAATAAATGTCTACCTGGGGTTCTTTTCAAATAATTTCGCTAACAGCTTTTGCCCAAAGAACTGAAGGCAAATAATTCAGGACTGTAGATACTGACGGGAAAGTTTCCAATATTTTTGAACTCCGCCATCTGCACGATGAACGATTTAATTTAGTTAAGTGAGGCACAAGATAGCTTATAAATTATGCAGAAGTTTGTTATATAATCGTTGGCCAATGACTTTCTGGCTGATTGGATGCGAGGATAATCTAATTAAGAGCTGAACATTTTTTAGAATATTTTAGTAGATGAAGAGGTTTTATGCCAGAAAACTAGTAGGACTAATTATATAGAACGGAGTTGGGAGATTAGTAGAGATTCAAGAACACATTATTACAATAAATTAGCGTTCAATTTTTTAATGCGGGAAATATTTCTGTATAAACAAAACGGTCATGTCGAGATCTAATTAAAGGTTTAGAAATTACAACGATTAGCTAAAAATAAAAATAACATCATGATAATTACGCATTAAAAACTTTGCTTTTAGTCAAGTTAAAACTGGCGTTCTGAAACTTTTAAAAACTTAGATAACATGCAGTTCCTAGGTAATGCCAAACACCGTAATATTACGTTGGAAAGCTAACAATACTGGTATACTAATGCTACACACAGAAAAAGGATTTTCGTGCTCATCCGAGAACAATACACATAAAAACACTTCTCTGACGAAGGTAGCCGTAATCTCGTTTGTAATGGCAATTTTCTGTTCTCTATCTCCCAAGTTTTTAAATTAGTTCGACTCGATTCTCATTGTTTATTTTATGGGTTTTCTTTACGTCCATCGGTATCATCGACATTATTTTATCACTGTTTATGACTATCACCTTTGATGATATTGATTTGAACTCCTTTTATCGTTGTAGCACTTAATATTTTTATCCATTCATCGCGTTTAGTAACAGATTTTCTTTACTTTGACACCATCGCCAGTCGTTCCGAAAATAAAACCCAAAATTTGTGTGAGGATGCATTTGCCCTGCAGTGGGCCAATGACGCTCTGGTATTATTATATTGGCTATCGTAATTTTCTCACACTGTAAGAATGAATACCCTTGATAGCACTGTTCCCAGACCCCATAAAAGGTTACCAAAATAAAGTGAACCCAACACCGCAATCACGCCGTCATCCCTCAACTGTCCTCCTTTATATCTGAGCGCGTTTTAAACGAATGTCACCATAATAAATAGTCTGCTCATCGAATAATCACAAATGCGATGTAAAATGCATACGACGATGTTCCAGCCTTTACACAACCAGCTTAACAGTACACCTGGAATATTCAATTATATATCTTATGCCATGGGATTAAGGACTATTACGGGCTTAGAGGTATGTTTGTAGTATGCTATGATGTCCTGCGAAAAGGGTCTAGACTTTGCGACGCCGTATTTCAGTATTGCCTGATGTATGGGATAAATTTGTAGCTATTTATAGAATAGGATCCCATGGTCGTGGACAAAGTGATGTCAGTACGGTTCGAAAAGTTTTCTTAGCGAAAGTTGCTCTGTATTATGAAAGAACTGCGCTTCAAAAAGTTATGAACTTTTTACACTTTCCACAAATTCTAGCTACGGAAGAAGGTATATTTCGGTACTTTGGTAGTTAACTTTTTCTTTTTGACGTACGCTGTGGAAAGCACTGTCATGGGTAAATTAATTACGTGGTGTCACGTAAAATTCCTCTGATTTCAGAATAAGCTGTGTGCATAAATTTTGTTTATTTTTTCTTGAACTTTTCTCTCGAAGGTTCTTAAATCAGAGCATATTGTCGCATATTGTATTAATGAAAATTTTATTATCATAAATAGGTCATAAACGTAAGATTATTTGTCAAAAAAGTTATTTAAATTGAAATCATTTCAAGTAGCTAAACTTTTTGACAAATATTCATTTAATACGATATGTTTCTGCAAATCCCGATTTGCAAATTTCGTTCTACTCTTTTCGACCAACAGGCTATCAAACCCTGAACTTACAACAACAGCATATGAACCATTCGTTCCCTAAGCCCCTTCCGAAACTAAATAAACCATTCCCATAACGTTACTCATAATAGTTTTGCTCCTCCATTGGCCATGGCTTTTAAAACTTGATAAAGTTAACATTACAGTCACTTGCAAGGCGCCAGCTTGGCGAGACTCTGCGATTGTCTCAGTGGGACCCCATCTCATTTTACTGCTCATACTTGCATGCATCGAGAGGAATGTCTTGTCTGTGTGTGCATTTTCGATCAAGAGTGACGGCACTAATGTGTGTGTAATTAGATTTTGTTGCAAAGTTGATTTTCTTGTGCAACTGATCAGTAACAGTCAAGTAACTGCCTCGAAGTATTAAGTAGGATTACAGTATTAAACTTTAAACTGTAGTTTAACTTACATGTGAGCAAATAAAGCTTTCAAACATTGATCACACAGAGTCTGGCAGTAGGTACTAGTAATATTCATTGACAAAAGTAAAAAAAAATCATTTCGTTCGGTGGTTCGATATGTAATTCGATTTAAAGCGCTTCAGATTCTGATCAACCAAGAAATAAGCTCATAGAAAATTACAATCCCTACTTTTGCTAAAAATTGTTCTAATCACTTCTTCCCTTACACATAAAATCCAATTTACTAAAGAGAGTTCCTTCAAAGAGGTTTTTGTATTCGCCATACAACGGACACTTCCCCGCTGAAATAAGTTTGAAAGTACAACGAAGTCACGTAAAATATTACTCAAATAAAAGGAGACTGTAATTCTCTCTCAAGAGAAACACGTCAAAGTCAATTATAAGATCGAACGCCTACTTAACAGCTAAGTTTTGATGGAATTTGAACCAAGGTTGAGGTCACATAGCCGCCGAATATTTAGCGCGAATATTCGCACCGAAACGTGCGTATTTAGGGTTGTGGTACGCTTTAAATCAGGATAATAATATCGTTCTTTTCTGAGAAATAACTAGGCGTGCGGAATTTTCACTAAAGCAGGATTTGAATTTTCCGCTAGGGCCTGTGCCTTTTACTACCCTGAAGGACTAAACCAGATTGAATAGACGTATGGGAAGCAGTCTGATTTAGGACTTTAGCATTGAAAAGATGAAGAGCCTGCTTTGCACCTATTCACACAAGAATCTACAAGTTAACCGAAAATGATCTGGGTTCAGCAAGAATTTTCGGAAGGCCAAAGCTCCTTTAAGGTCCCACTTATTGCAGTATTGACGAAAAACACGCTTCTTTTAACTTTCAAGTAAAAGTCTGTTTCCAAAGCGAATAATTTAATTTTTCCACGCATCAACCCTATACCTACTTATGTTAGTAAAGCTATTCCTCAGTGAACGTCGAGAGGAACAGTTTGCGCTATAACTAATGGGCTAACAACCGTCACTAGTTAGGTACAATTTGTAATCTTTAAGCCCATATATTACGAGATGAACAGGATACAAAGCGGTAGTGATAATTATGATCAATAAGCTTAACTCATACGGATGTAAACTATTCCCAGTTTTGAACATTATCAGCTACTTTTCAGGGCAAAAATAGTAATTGACAACTAATAATGGCTGATGCAGATAGTTTTTCATAGGTATTAGATTTTGGCATATACCTACCAGTTTATAGGATGCTAAAAGATCTCAATTACTAAACCTTTGGAATGTAAGTGGAGAAGTAGGTTTTTTTGCGTAAGATCACAGGCAAGGCAAAACATTAAAATGTACTTGTGCGAGCAGTGCATAAATATTAAATATCTAAAGCAATTAGTTCATCAAGCTTTAGATCATAAGGCTTCTCTGCAAAAATGTTTCAACGTCCAATATTGACTAAAGCAAATTTGTACAAGCGTAGTATGATAAGGTAAGATAAGACATTTATTTGCATGAGTACACAGTAGTCACATACAACACAAATTGTTAGCATGCAAGAGACGTGAAAAGTAGAGGAAAAAACAGATCATCACTTTTGCCTTAAACAATGGCATGCAAATATTAATAAAATGAAGTATAATGTCACACCGAGTCTTATTTAAAAATGTCATGACAATATAGAGATCATTAAAAATAATAAATTAGTAAAACATAATCAAAATCTCTCATCTAAAAACTCATTTAAATTGTATTAAGCTTTATCGGCTAGAAAATTATTGACTGTCTTTTTGAACGCTAAGTCACGTGCTTCCAGCTTTTAGGTAGCTTATTATAATTTTTTGGACCCATGCAAAAGACACTTTCCGCATAAGTGCAATTCTATATTGTAGTAGGCAAAGTTGGCTATTGTCACGTCTATTACGAGGAAATCGATCCGCCATGCGAGAAAAGAAGTGAGGGTTGGATCTTAAGAACATTACATTTTCTAATATAAAAAGTCAAGGTAATGTGATGTTTTGTTTTATTTTAATGTCCAGATTTTATATTTTTGAAAATAAGGTTTGCAACTCTGAGTGGCTTCAAGTTTGAACGACCTAATGCAACGTTTTTGAGTTTTGAATTTAAGGTCCCGGTCAGTAGAGTTAACCCAAAAGATAACACTCAATGGACTCAACCAAGCCGTAGTATGCGGTAAGCAAAGCATCATCATCATAATCTGAGCCTTTTCCAAAGCATCTACACTAATTACTACTGCCAGTTTGTACGAAGCATATCATGTTGAGGTACTTTTTTTCTTACTAATAGGCTATAAATGTGCCTTCCAATTTAATTTATTGTCATTATTAAGTCCTAAAAATATTGTTGTATCAACTTCGTCAATGTTTTTATTATTATATTTTATGTCTAGATTGTTAATTAATGTCAAGGAGCATTGACTGAAGTGCATGATTTTAGTCTTATTTAAATGTAACCATTCCATAATTGCAATTATTGAGTTATTAATGTCAGATTTATACGTGCTGTAAGTAAACCCAAAGAAACAACACTGACATCAAATCCCATCTCGAACAGAGGTCTATCAGCTTACATATGCCCAAGTCTTCAACAAAGTTTCCTCAAATACTCATTTATGCCACTCTGAGGCAAAGTTTAGCGTTAAATATAAACAGTTTGATTGACGTAGCGAGACCGCACTCGGTGCAAGTTTGTTCAAGAATGCTTGTGGGTCAAAGTTATTTGGTTTATTTTTGGGTGGAGTTAGTATAGTAAAACTAGTAAATAACTTACCAAGGGAAAGTAAAGTGTTTAAAACATTTTGATTGACGTTGGCAGACTGCAGTTGGTGCAAGTGTTCATTTCGTTATTAAAAAGTTATTATGATATCTGCGAAAGTTTTTGTTTCCGTCATAATATTGTATATTTCCATTTTTGTTACTCGAATGCATGTCATTGACAGTTGAATTTCAACATAATCACGGAAAATGTCAATTAATTTATTTGATTTAACGTTTTCCGTTAAAATTGTGCACAAAGGTACCTAATGGTGGACGTAGTAAGACCGTACTTGCTGAAAGGGTTGAATAACCCGGCTCTTCTTGAGAATTTATTCGTGCTTGACATCTACGTAATTTAAAAGTAAACGTTAACGGAGCGACGTCCTCGGGGTCTCTAGCAAAGATGGGCGTGCCTCAAGGTTCAATTCTTGGCCCTTTCCTATTTCTAGTTTATATTAATGATCTTCCTTACATGATGGCTAACTTATCGGATATAATTCTATTCGCAAACGACACGTCCCTTATTTTTAAAATAGATAGAAAAGATACGGATGTCTTACATGTCAATGATAGTCTGGCTGTTCTTTCAAAAAGGTTCGCAGCTAATAATCTCTTACTTAATGCGAACAAAACAAAATGTCTTAAGTTCTCATTACCAAATGTACCCCAAGTGGGTCTAAATTTAAAACTTCATGGCAAGAAACTAGATTCTATTACGGTAACTGTATTTCTAGGAATTACTCTAGATTCGAAATTACAATGGGGTGCCCATATTAGAACTTTTTCAGGTAGATTAAGTTCAGCTGCATATGCAGTAAGAAAAATAAGGCAGTTAACTGATATAGCCACAGCTAGGTTAGTGTACTTTGCTTATTTCTTCAGTATTATGTCTTATGGAATTCTGCTGTGGGGATCGGCTGCTGACGTAGATTCAATTTTCATTTTACAAAAGAGGGCAATCCGCGCGATCTATAGAATGGGCGCTCGTGAGTCCCTTAGAAACAAATTAAAAGAAATTGATGTACTAGCTCTGCCTTCTCTTTATATCTTAGAAAGTATTTTATATGTAGTGGTCGCAAGCGCGACTGCTGAGAATGTGGTCCTGGGGTCGATTCCCAGATCCGGCAAAGTGTTATTGGGATTTTCCATTAGGAATTCCTCAGTAGCAGCCTGGAGTCTGGATTTGTGCCCGGTTGATGGCAATAGGCTCGCCCCCTATTACATGGGATTTAAACATAACCGGCGAAATGTGGGTGTACTATAGGTACACCTCTGCCTAATCCTTCAGGGATTACAGGCGTGATGTTATGTTAAATGTTATGTTATTTTATATGTTCGCAAAAACTTAGGACTTTTCAAAATAAGAAGCGATTTCCATAATATAAATACACGTAGTAAACATGAAGTTGGGGATCCTGCCGTTTTGCCGAAAAGATTTTGACACAATTTCACTACCCAAACAAATTTTAGCAACCTTTTATTATACCAATGCAATATTTGGAATGATTTTAGTACGCACATTTTCATTTGGTCAGATTTTACTCGGCAGAATATTACCAAGGATATTGTCATTATTGGCATTTGGTCTTTAATCAAATAATTTATTACAGCAAACAATCTTTAGACAATAAACATTTAGTCAAATAATTGTATTAATATTTTTTAATGGGCTACCCGAAACCAAATTAGATAGATTAGGTTAATTATAAAAAAAAAAAATGGTTAGGTTAGGTTAAAACTGTGACCCTATATGCACGAGCCGAGTGAGCGAAGCGAGTGGTGCCGCGATAGCGGCCGGCTAGTGCCAGAAACGACTAGTATTTATAGAAAAAAAAAATACTTTAGTAGCTTGCAATTGACTGAATAGAAATGGTACATTGAAAACGGACTATACTAAATATTTGGCTACATTCAAATTGGTAAAAGTACTAGTTGGTAAACAAGTTATTGTTTAAACGTACACTTGCCAAACATTAGGTTTGCATTACAATTATTTGTGAAGAGATTTTTTGCTAAGTAATTATTTGGCAAATTAAATTATGTTATGCGGAAAATTGTTTGGGAAGTGATAATTTGTCAATTTATTTTCGATGAAACAAGGGTGAAAACCCATGAAATTGTGATACCCAAATTTAGATTAACTAAAACAAGCAAGTAATTTCTTATAAACATTACCTATCCGCTTTTAATAACAAGTTGCCAAAGTCGGTTATAGAACTTAGCGATGGAAAGTTCAAAACCCACATCAAACGTGTCCTAATCAAAAAAGCATTATTTATTGATTAAGGACGTTGAAGACAATGAAGTTTGACAATAATTCCTCCTGCACATGTGGCTTCCCTGGTACCTCATTAACGGCATAACTATGTAAATGTCTATTAACTGCTACCAAATTACGATGATTATTTTTATTTATTTTTTATTTTTTACGTACCTTGACATAATCTGTTCATTATTTGACACTATATACCTACAATTTTATTTTAAAATATTTATTAGTGACTTGTGGACAGAAAATAAATTCAGATTTGTTACAGTTGTAATGGCAATCTGGTCATTTGGTTTAAATAGGTTTTTATTTTTATTATTTAACTAATATTTTCTATATAGATTCTTTTTTAATTTGTGAATGTGAGAACGTTTTAGGCTTAATAGATTAGCTTCGTAAACTATTGACGGGTCTACACTGTCCTCCCATACCTATTAACACTGTAACTTGAAAACATTGTAAAAGCCCATTATTTTTAAAAGAGTAACCGTGGAGTTTCTTGTCAGCTCTTCTCCATAGAAAACGACCAATTGGAACCGTGCACTTAGCTTCTGACGTTTCATAAGTTGGTTTAGGTGAAATAAAATAGTTTGATTTGATTTGATTTAGAAGTAGACAGAGATTAGACGATAATTTAGAAGATAGACTGGTGTATTTGGACGGTTTTTGGTAGACTTTTGAGATGGGGCAGTAAGGGCAGCTACCTAAACCGTTGTAGCTATAGGAAAACGGTCTTAAGAGGCTGTCCTTAACTTTTTGAGAAATTTTCATCTGACTTCATATATTTTGAAAAAAATGTACAGTCAGCAGGAAAATGTGCAATTTTCACAAAACATTTGTTTTATGCCAATCGATCCTGTTTATTATAAGGGTCAAAAACCTCTACTGGACCTACTGAGGTTTGAGTACTAGAAAAGACATAAATCTCTAAAAACTTTTCTCATACATTTGAAATGAAGACTGGCCAAAAGCCAAAAATAAACAACAAAAAAATAAACTTCGAATTTCGAACGAATATATCATCATTTAATTAGCTTTGATACATTAGTTTGTTGCTTGGTTGGTTGCTCGTAATATCTTAAATTCTGCGCAACAGCCGCCATACCCGTTCTAATTTGAACCGGCAATTCACAAGGCAGTGCATACAAACATATGGTCCTATACCGTGACTACCTCGTAGATTGAGTGATTGACACCATTGCGTCTTGACTTTTTTATGTGGCCCTATTCAAAAAATGATTTTTATAAAAAGAAATACGACAGTGTTCAGGAACTCAAAGATTTACTTACCAAGATTCTCTATGGAATTAATGCTAACACTTTATCAGCTGCTTCGCTACTGTAGTAAAGATAATAAATCTCTGCCTACGTCAAAACGGCTACCATTTTGAACACCTAATTTCTTAGAGCACAAATGTAAAATTTCTTGTCGAACAAAATGTTATGTTTACATTTTGTTCTTTAGATGAATTAATACCCAAAGTAGAAGTTATTGTTTTTTATTGGTTTTTCAATCAGTCTTTTTTGTAGCAGCCAGTTTATCGATGGTAAAAAATGTAAGTTGGGAGTTTCATTTCCTACGAAATGTATGGGAAATCATCTGCGATTTATGACTTTTCTAGTACTCAAACCTCAGTTGGTCCAGTAGAGATTTTTGATCCTTTTATGAAAGAGGATCGATTGGCATAAAAAAAGATTTTTTGAAAATTGCCCGTTTTCTTGCACACTGTAATTTGTTTTCAAAATCCGTGAATCAAAAATCCACTCTGTATAACAAAACCGTCAAAATACGTACGTATGCAATCAGTCTGTCTTCTAAATTACCGTCTAATTTCTGTCTACTTCAAAATCAACCAGCATGAAACCAAAAGTATGAATTACATAATTATTATTAATAAAATTTAATTGACAAAAACAGATTTAAAAAAAATTAAACACGTGTGTCTGATCATTTATTTTGGATTCTAATGGGTTCTAGGAATCATCAGCATATCAACTAATTCAATACTTTTAGTTTTTGCCCTCACATCAAATTTTGAATCAATAACTCACGGAAGAATCCTTTTACTATTGAGCCTTTCAACACATGAAAAGAAGTCGTCATACAACATTAGAAATTTGAATTTTATTACTTCCACTCATCTAACGGACAGGCTCGTCGGAACTAAATTGGAATACTTGTTTTAATCAAAGTAATAAATATTTAAATCTTCACTAGCGCACGTCCCTGCTTTGTTCGCATGAGAGGAGCTAAAATTTTATAGCCTATTATTCTCTGAATCTGAAAGGATATGACTGGGAAAATTGCCCTGAAAACCATCCAGCTTTTGAGTTATGCATGCGAATAACAATAGGTCTTGTAATGAGGATTTTATGCTTAGCTTCTACTGCCTTCTGCACCATACATTTCGCTAAGGTTGTAATAAAAATAATTCACATTCGTGAGTATTTACTTTTGCAAGTTGAATGTCCTCAAATGAGTACTTACTGTCCTTAAATGAGTACTGTATTTTTTTGTTGTTTTGTTTTATTTTATTACAGTGATTTAAGGTAAGGTTTGTATGGTTTTTGTTCAGATGTTAACAGATTCCTTACTATCTGTATCTACTTAGGGCTCATAATTTACTGAACACTTGTTATTTTACCCTCATCGTAATATAACCTACATAAAAATAATTATTGTTCTTGGTCATAAGGAAATTAAATGTCAGTTCTTGAGTGACAGGTCTCCCCCATTGTGCTCATCATCTCGCCATATCTCTTACAGGCTGAACAGGAATAAAAGCCTGTAAGATAAATTATTTAACTTGACTAAGGGAGCATTTGAGCTCACTTATCTTTACACTTTAGGGAAGGGGATTATTAATTTTAAAGTCATCTTGTGGGTCGAGTCTTATGCTATAATAGCTAGCTATTGATCACCATTCCATAATTGATTTTTAAAAATATAATAATAAAAATGGGTCACACGAGTAATAAAGATTTGATGAAATTTATTTGTGTTCTCTATCTTTTCATAAAAATAACCTTTTTTTATTTAAAGAAATTATAATACAGAGGGGTGACTTAATTCTAAACTCGCCAATCTTTGACGTTTGATGGCAAGAAGCGCTCTTTTCTATAACAATGAACCCTTACCACTACTTAAATATTATACTGTTATGGTTTGTATGTATTAAGTTCTGTTTGCTATCCTGCAAAAAGTTTTTCAACTTTGTTTAAGTGATCCTTTACAAATTTTTACATTTTCTCTTAAATCTATTTTGGGTACCAAATACTTCGATGTTATCTTACCATAATAATTTGTTATCTGTGGTTGTATGTCTGTTCCCCCTACGTGTAGCCCTACGTGTGTTGTACTTGTTTTTAACATAAACTTTATATTCATCACTATAATAATATTCCAGACCTACCAAATAATCCACTTTTTTATCTATCGGTATAATTGTACAGGTGGGAAATAACTTATCATGTTACACTAATCCATTTTTACTAACCAGAAACTTTATCAATCTTACTTGTATGTCTTTAATATCTCTTAAATTATGTAGAAGTAACCACACAATCGTGGTAACCTGTTCAGTTCCAGATATATTAATTACATATCTGCCGTAAAATACAATAAAGCATAACAATACACCCAATTAAACTGAGAAACATTGCATAAGCACAGGGCTTACAACAAGAATTTTCAATTAAATTGTGCGAAATCATCAATTTTATTGGCAGTAGCGAAAAACGTGCGAGCGGGAAGTGAACAAGCTAAATTGGTTTGATTAAATTTGACGGCGACACGTTCGGCATAACGAGACCGCACCTACGGGCTAACAAGTGGCTATGAAGGGTTAAATGCGTTAGGTTTTAGGACTGAATGAGTGAATGTGTGTCGAATGAGTACCTACACTGGGCCTGATTGGTGTCAGCTATTTGGAGTTATTGGCCCTTTCACTGCAAAGGTGTGAACATTTTTGGTGTTTTTGAAAATATATTTTGTTACCTGTTGGTAAACGTGAGGAGGGTGACCCTGATCTATCTCGGTACAGGCCATTATTTAAAGTTTTTGAACATTGGTGTCAAAAAGACGTTTTAGCAAAGTTGACGCCAATTTATTTTCCTATAGTTATTTTATGTAAAAAGGTTTATTATGTTAAGCCCTAATTTTTAAAAGGAGAGCTATAAATAAGGTTCTAACTCCTAAGTGCAATTTAAATTAAAGCCACAAATCTCAAACGGCACTTCAGGTAACAAATTCACAGGAAGGAAAGGGTTGAAAAAATAATCTCGCCGAATAAATCAAACGGTGACGGCAGAGAAGTCGGCCAGGAGTACATCACATAAATCGCAGTATTCCGACATTTAAAAGTTTTATTCTAAACTTAGGCCCTTCGTCAAAGTCAGTCAGGGCGGTAAATAAAAAAATAAAAGTTTTTCCCTCAGAAAGCGCGAAGTAATACGATTTTCGGACTATTTTCTCGCGGAGTGGCCATGACGTTAGGTTTGATGTATTCTAATTGAACACGCGACTTATCGAGTTTTTGCATTAAATTAACTGTCGCCTTTAGAAATATTTGATACTTGGATTGAAGACTTAGTTGCACTTCATAATTTAAAATATAATATATTATTTTCACAAAACAAAATATCGATTAAAACAGTACCTACCTACCTTGTTTTCTACAAAATATACTATAATATATAATACATATAAATATACATCAATGCAGACTTCGTCAAATAGAAAAAACCGGCCAAGTGCGTGTTGGACCACGCACAATGAAGGGTTCCGGAGTTGGGATGAATTTATCCTAAAAACAAAACTTAACATTGTAGTTGAAAAACATGTTCTCCCATACATCGATATACGTCACGGTCAATTCTTCAACTGCAAATTTACTGCAATTTTACTTGACTTTGTCGGCGTAACTAATGTGTACACCTATGCCAAATTACAGCTTTCTAGTACCAAGATTCTCTGAGCTAAGCCGGGGACAGACGGACGGACGGACATGGCGAAACTATAAGGGTTCCTTGTTGACTACGGAACCCTAAAAATTAACTAGACAGCTTCTGACTTTGTATAAAGGTCAGGTCCGTTCCTGTATGGAGCCACTTATGTATGGCTCAGTAAAATACCAGCTTGCTGCACTTGACTCGGTGGAACGCAGAGCAAAAAGGCTCATAGATGACGAGGTGCTGAGGGCTAGGCTTCACAGCTTGGCTCAGCGTAAATTGTGCGCAGGAGGTGCACGACCTGATCCCACCACCTCCCTTTCACTACCGGACTATCAGACGTACTGCAGGGTATCTACCATCCCCGCTTAATCGATATACCGACTCGTTGTACTCAGCGTATCTCCTCCACATTTATTATGCGCAAAGTGTAGATAAATGAAAAAAAAAAATGATAATGATAATGATTTTTAGGGTTCCGTACTGTAACCCGGTGTCCTGTGGTGTACAGGATTGATTAGAAAACTGGATGTTGATGGTTTCTATTTGTGTTGTACTACTCACCACCGTGCTAAAGTAAATTTATAGGGTATAAGATGTTTGGGAAAGATTTAATTAAACAAGTACCTTCTTACACAGTACAATGTTTATTGCAAAATACATAATATAAGGTTCGAAATAAATAATCTGGCTGGCCACATACCTTCCCCAACACTTGGGCATCCACACCAATACAACCAGTCTCGGATCTAGTTGTATCGGTGTGACACCTGCAATGAGACTATAACAATAAATCAGAGTCGCTTAGCAAGTCCGTGAGATGAACGACTTAATAATCCTTTCATTTGACGGGACTACGACCCTTGGCATCAAACAACAGGATAAACCTGTGTTCACACGTTAAACGTGGCCTACGGGTATGGGTATAGATGGTGACGTTTTCGTTACCTGGAGCAGCGAACTTCCCTCATCACCGTTATTCGGCTAAGTAAGGCCTTCCTTACCAACGGATGACCACACCTCAATGGTTTGCCAGCACGCGGATTTATTCCACACCATCTGACCTCGGGATTACACCTAGGCATCACGTCTTAATTGCGAATTACAACCATCTCAAAAGGCTAGCTAGACCTAGTCTAACAGCCAGACTTGTAACAACATATTCATGTCAAATCTCAAGATGTACGAGCTAGGCTATCCAGCATGAACAAAGATTATTCATTTATTTGCGTTCCACAAGGTAAAAACAAGATGTTAACAAAAGGCTTAGAGCTAAGAGCCGTTGTAGACCCTGCCAGGGCACAGCATAAAATTATGTAAGATACATAGCTAACATCAAAATAAAATTAAAAAATCAAAATAAAATTTAAAACATCATAATAAAATTAACAAAATCAGAACAAAAAAAAAATTTAAAAAAAATCAAAATAAAACTATACCTACATGAAAACAATAATGAAATTCGCCTATAAGTAAATAACATAAAATTCTAATACTGGAAAGTAGGTAGCTATTTTCTTAATAATAATAAGTTTCGATAAAATTATATTCTTTAGGTAATATTATTACAAACAATTAAAGAGATATCATGTTATTAGTTTACAAGTTATTAATAAAAAGATAAGTTGCACATTGTATTGTATCACAATTTAAGACAAATTGTGTATTTAGTAGTCATGATAAGTTCAATTAAATAAATTCTTGATAAAATTACACATTATGTATTTAAGAATGTATTTATTACCATTATAGTCTTTCATTCAAGTATTCGTTCACATTATAATAGCTTTTGTTTAATAGAAATGTTTTTAATTTATTAATAAAGATGTTGTACTTATTTATATTTCTTATTTCATCCGGTAACTTATTATAAATTTTTATCAACATAACGTATGTACTTGAGGAGTGCATTTTTAATCGGGATGTAGGTATGTTTAATCTATTTTTATGTCTCAAAGTTATTTTAGTTTGTATGTCTTCTCTTTTTGTGTAGAATTTTGGATATCTACGTACATAACAGATTTCAAAGATGGAAAGGCACGGTAGGGTTAAAAATTTATGTTCCTGGAAGTGGGGCTTACAGCTATCCGTCTAATATGGTTGAATACTCACAGGATTCAGCATCGATTGGATTTAACCAAACCCCTTCAGGTTATTTGGGTACAGTCTGGTCTTCCAGAACTAAGTCCCAATACCAAGACCTATTGACTCGTGCCACGCCATGTTGCGGATCTCTTTTCAGAAAGCGGATCTGTGCTTCCACTACCGTAGACCAAATATAATTGTTGTCTATTGGTTAGTTTGAATTTACTAGGCATTATTTTAAATAAAATTTGGGAAATGATGTCTGTATGTTTATTTATTATTTGCATAATTCATCCTCCTTAATTTCACTTTAGCGCCATCTAGTGTTGCAGAGACTACGTTGACAGCCATGCCATGAGGCTGTCTGTCCTGACGCAAGATGTCGCTTTTCGTTGCGTTATTTATTGATTTTGCAACGTCACAGTACCTCAAAAGGAATATCTGACTGTTTGTCTGTCCGTCTGTCTCACCTGGTTTGCTCCGAATTACTGGACCAATTAAGTTGAAATTTGGTATACATATGAAATTCTGTGACTCAAACACTAAGGTGTAACGTAAATAAATTAGTATGGAATATATTAATAAAAAAATAAACTAATAAAAAAAACTGAGATCCTTACAACAAGCCCTTTCATTTGATATTTCACACGGTACAGTTTGCAAAACTTTTTATTTTTAGTTTCTAATTTGCCCCCCAAAACAGATCCTCATTCAAAACTCATTTATTTACGTTACACGTCATTTACACATCATGTGTGTACAGAAATTCATAAATGTGTACCAAATTTCAACTTAATCTGTCCAGTAGATTCGGATCAAATTGGCTCTGACAGACGGACAGACAGACACACACACGAGTGATCCTATAAGGGTTCCGTATTTTTCTTTTGAGTTACGGATCCCTAAAAACTTAAAATGGTTACATCAGATTAGATAACAACTCAAATCTCTCATTTATTTCCCGCTATCCGAATTCGAAAATGATTCATGACGAACAATTTCCGCGGTGCGATTCATGAGATCCGACTTCGTTACCACGAAATCCGAATTTTTTATTGACCTAAATGAGAACTTTCGCAATTTTTATTCAAAAGTTCGATCTATGATTGTTTGGACTTTTTCACTTGGATACCGGATAGGCTATTTCTAGGGTACCGGATACACTCAATTTAAAATAACCCTGTTTAAAAATAATCTCAGGTTTCAAATTAGGATGAGTTAAAACTTTCCAACAAGTTTAAAAGTTCTCTAAAATGGTGGCGTTATATTTTCTTCCGTCCCTTTCTTGTGTCTTATAATAGTGAAAGACAGTAATATCTAAGTTTTACACCAATAACTATCATCCCCGTCAGTCCATGTATTTCCCACTAACGTGTACTACCGATCAATCCTCCCTGAGGAATGGTAAGATACGACTTAGGGCCAAGGGGGATGGCCAGCGATCCTCCTGTATGATAATGACGTTATACTGCGATCAACTAAGTGCCAAGTGTAACATGACAGTTACTGTTGATCCTATGTTGACTTATACCTGATACGATCACTTATGTTAATGTTATGGTGTTTATTAAATGCAACCTAATATGGATTGTCTAAATCATACTGGTAAACTAACCTTAAGTCCTTAGAGGCTTCGTACCTAGTTAATTTAAGTTCTTTTGCATTTTTTCCTAATCACCAGTTTCGAGTTTTCGGTTCAGATGTCAGGGCACGAAGGGTACTCCTAGGCTCCTATCTGATCAGCCATTGTAGCCAGATTTGTATATTTTTAACACTTTTGTTTTGGCTTGCGCTGCCTGCTTCACCCATCTGATCAATCTCGTTTAGCACAATCAATGTTGCTGTATCTGAGGTTGCTGTATATCCTTATTATTTATTACCTCCATATTATACGTAAATAAATCTCAGCACATTTTTCAATCTACAAGCTAGATCAACGCTACAAAAATATAAAGCAGACAAGTCCCCATAAAGTTCTTTACCCTTTTGTTTTTAATCTAAAAACATGTTTTTTTTTTCAGGTCT
The DNA here is from genome assembly GCA_963921375.1 of Tiliacea citrago. Taxonomy (NCBI): domain Eukaryota; kingdom Metazoa; phylum Arthropoda; class Insecta; order Lepidoptera; family Noctuidae; genus Tiliacea; species Tiliacea citrago. Next base: position 29,645,620 of record OY992782.1, read on the forward strand.
TAGATCTAGGGTACATAAATTAATTCTGTCGGCTATCCCGCCGGACGGGGGTAGCGGGGGGGGTACCCCTTTGACATAACCACACCGCAGAGTAGATCGACTTTGAGTGGAAACTTTAATTGCCAAGCGGATTTACGTTTTTTTTAGTTTCGTGTTTTAAGTAAGATAATTTTCACGCTGTTTCAGGGTGATGTAAAAGTTTTCCTTAGTAATAATGTTCCTTTACTTTAATTTTTGCTTAAAGTGGCTGGCTAGTCATTATGTCTTCAACTATTGCTGCTCTTGATATTTTGTGAGCGTCGGTGTACCACCCTATTTATTAGAGATTACGGTCGTGCGTACAGTTGCCCCATGGAAAATACTAGTACCTGTTCAGCTACATCCGGTTCGACTTCAATCACACATACATAGTTGGGAAAAGAATACGCAGATAATGTTCGTGCTCACTGGCTCAACTTTTTCGAGCCACTTGGCAACTTTTCAACTTGACCAAATCTCTTGAAATTGCTGTCAACACAAGAGAAGAAAATTCAGTACACATACTTAATATCACTTAAAAACTTATCCCTTATGAGTTAAGCTGCTGACAAAATACAACAGTTAAGCTAATCTATATCTACCACCCAATTGTTGTAGTAATAAGCTAAACGTTAGTGACACCGGTCAGTGTCACACCTGTCAATTCATTATGCTTGGTCATTGTCTAGAACTATCGAATACTCATGTCTGCTGCTCTCAGTGTAATCTTATTAAATCTGTCGCCATCTTATATTGTGCTTAATTATCCAACCAATAACCCATTAACATTAACTTTTCCTATCCAAACCTTCCACCAGGACGCTAACTATTCGGAAAGTATTTAAGCAATCAATATTCAAGTCCACAATATCTTGAGCGAGGGGCGGCAATGAAACATGTCTGAAGTTGCATGCGATACATAAAAGACTAATAGGTCGGAGTGGGGAAGAGTTGGGATTAAGATGATTGCCTTCTCACAGCAGAAAATAAAATAGAATAAAAGAATACTAAGGTACGTAATCGAGAACGGTTTTGGTTTTCAGCATGGTTAAGCTTTCGATTTAAATAGGTAGATGAAAATTGGGGTAAGTAAAACAAACTTATGGCTAATTTTAAAATGATCTTACCTAGAACGCCTGCCACCTGACTTCACACCCAACTAACTACATGTTTATTTCACTTTGAAACACCGATGTTCTGATCTTGTCTGTCAGTTCAGTTTTGTCAGACAACCAAGCTTCTGGGCCACCGATAACAAAGGAGGGATCATTTAATGCAAATAAAAATATCACCCATCCATAAACTTACCGCGATTCGCAACGGCAACGTTTCTTAAAAAAAAAAAAAATCTTCTAAAGCATTTTGTTCACGTCATGTTATTAATATCTTCTTTTTTTTTAAATAATATTTCAATGGCCTGGTTGCTGGCACCTTTTAGCCCAGGCTTTATTTTTAGTTACAAACTTTGTTTAAATATTGATGAAATGAAATATTCAATGCATGATGATGATATCCCCGCCCGCTCCCCTTGAGTTTTAGTAAAGATGTGGCACTTTACTGAGACCTCACGCGGACGTCTTGAGAGAACTTGAAGTGATGTTGTACTGTTTTGTTTCATTTGCCTACACTAATGCACGTTCACGAACACTTAATGATTAATAATCCACCATTATTACATAATAATATTCGGCTAAACACAAATTTTAGAAAATAAAACAAAACTGCTAAACATGTTATTAATATCGGTAACAAAGTTTCCATAGATTATACAGAGATAAAATAATTTATAAAAACTTATTTTGTGGTGTAAACAATTCGCTGATAGAACTTCTTATAAAAGCTATTCTCAGAGCCTTTCACTGAGGCTAAGTAATTATTCGACCTTCGCAAATTTTGACTGCAATACTGTTTCGGTATTTTATCATTTTTATTTTGGAGTGTTTCGTATCTCATTTACTGTTTTGGTTAAATATTTTACGGACGATATTTTTTATTAGAATTTGTTCATCAGCTATATTATTATCTTCATAAGTCCTTTGCTAACTTAAGCTCTGTTTCTATGTAATAAACAGATCTCGCTTTAGATACTGAGAAATTTGAGGTATTTTTATAGCGGCAATTCGTATTTTTTTTTCCGTTATAGTACAAAGTTTAGTAATAGTAAATACTATGTACCTATATATAATATAATATAATAAATAAGCCTTTATTTCTTCCATATCTTACAATCATAGTAAATTACACTCTACTTATAAATGTTAGTATGTGGTTTAGTAGTTTGCTTAAACATTTAGTTGTTAGTAATATTAGTTTGAAGTTCAAAATTTGGGTTTAAGTTACCTCTTCGAGCTTTTGAGGCATTGCACTGAGAGCACTGATTTCAACAGCACTTGACCGAACCGCACCTAAGCACTTCCACTCACTCTCAAACTCAAACTCAAACTCAAAGCATTTATTTCAATTAAACCATTTACAGGCATTTTTGAATTGTCAACAAGTCGGTCAGTTACAAATATGAAGCTAGTTGCCCATTCCAAATAGTAGGTTCCTATGGAGAAGACCGGGCAAGAAACTCCACAGACACTCTTTTAAAATAAAATATTTGATACAAAGTATTGGTTACATCATTCTTATTGAAAATATACATGTAAGAACGATGCAAAACGTCAGAAGCGTCCGTGATAAAAAAAAACAATTCAAAACTAAAATAATTAAAAATAATCCGTGGCAGCTAAGAGATGACCAGTCCCAACTGACAGCGCCCGTTCACGAACATGACGCATGGATCAGCACCATTCAGCTCAACCATTTTGAAGGGAGCTAAATGATCCAACACACACGCCACCATCAGCGAGACATCTGAGTGAGCATGACATACTCTCAGCTGCCAGGACATATTCAAGTCAATGAAAGACATATTACCCGGTAAATGGTAGCTCTATTGTACATAGTACTCACACCTGTGTTATGCAATTATATAATACAAAGGTGATTGAGTTTATACAATGAAAAGATAGTCTTACAATCTTCAGCAGCTCCAACAGTATTTTCAAATGTTAATCAATTAGTAGACGTTGTGGAGCAGGACCAGCATTGAGCCAAGCATTTCTATCAGCGATGTAATGCCCCAGCCTATAATATGCCTGCTTGCATAGTGTGCGTTTTATACAAGATTTGAATTTCGTCTCATTCAGTTGAAGTATGTGGGGAGGAATTTTATTATAACATTTTAAACAGTACCCCATGAAAGATGAGTCTACTTTAGCCAGTCTGAAACCTGGTTGAGCTAATAGATCCCTACTTCTAGTACTATAATTATGTCTTTCGCCTCTTTTACTAAAAAGATCTAAATTTTTTCTTACGTACATGATGTTTTCATAGATATATTGACAAGACACCGTCATGATGTTAATATTCTTAAACAGTTCCCTAAGAGAATCGCGCCTGCGGAGATTATATATGGCTCTGATGGCTCTTTTCTGCAGAATAAAAATAGACTCGATGTCTGCAGCCCGTCCCCAAACTAAAATACCGTAAGACATGATACTATGAAAGTAACTAAAATAGACTAGCCTCGCGGTATCTACATCAGTAAATTGACAGATTTTTCTGACAGCATATGCTGCTGAACTTAGCCGTCCTGCAAGAGATGTTAAATGAGGACCCCATTGAAGCCTAGAGTCGAGCGTGATCCCCAGGAAAACAGTTTTATCGACGAATTCTAGTTTCTTTTGATTCAATACTATCTCATAATCACTACTTTTTACATTTGGTAAAGAAAATCGTATGCACTTAGTTTTCTTTCCATTTAATACTAAATTATTGGCAGTGAACCAATTTTGGACCTGCAGTAGGGCGTTATTTACGTCGTCAAAATTTGTAGCACGTCTATCTACCTTAAAAATCAAGGAAGTATCGTCAGCAAATAACACCATTTGTGGTTGATTTTTTAATAAATGGAGAAGATCATTAATATACACTAAAAAGAGGAAAGGACCCAATATCGAGCCTTGAGGAACACCCATTTTTACTTTTAAACCGAGTGAATTGATACCATTTATTTGAACTAGCTGTTGTCTATCGTTTAAATAAGATTTTACTAAACTAAGCGCACGTTTTCCAAGTCCGTAATGCTCAAGCTTCAAGAGTAAGGTTTCGTGATCGACGCAATCAAATGCCTTGGAAAGGTCACAAAAGATTCCTATGGCGTCTTGGGCCTCTTCCCACGCGTTAAAAATGTGTCTTAATAAGGTTACACCGGCGTCGGTCGTACAACGTCCTTTGGTGAAACCATACTGTTGATCGTGAAGGATTTTATTCGCGTTGAAATGATTGAGCATTTGATTAAGCATTACCTTTTCAAACACCTTGCTGAAAACCGGCAAAACGGATACGGGTCTATAATTATTTGTGTCTTTACTGTCTCCGGATTTGAAAAGTGGTATTACCTTACTGTATTTCATTAAATCCGGGAAGACTCCTTGATCCACACACAAATTAAATATTAAGGCTAAGTAAGGCGCTATAGTCTCAATTATTGAGGTACAGACTTTAATGGACATTCCCCAAAGATCTTCGGACAATTTGATCTTGATTTGCTTAAAAGCTTTTAATACTATTATGGGGTTAATATGCTTAAAGTTAAATTCAATCGGGCAGGCTGCAACGTTCGCCCTTACAGAGTCAAAAGCGAGCAAGGGCAAGGAATTTAAGGTTTCAGTAGTTTTAAGTGGGATACTGGTAAAGAAATTTACAAACTCTTGAGCAACTTGTTTGCTATCGCAAATGAGTCCACATGACGTCTCCAGTGCGTAATCAGAATCATCACGGCACTGAAACAAAACTTTGATGAGTGCGGTTCGGTGGAACAGTTTTCTAATATTACTTTAAGTCTCCGAACGGCACCTGCATACAGTTTGTAGTGATGGGACGTATATTATATTTTGTGTTCAGGACATTACCAACTATAACATAACGAGTAGTAAGTGCAATCGAACCACGTACAGTAAAGGGCTCCGATATCGTACGTAATTAATGCAGGTATTTTTTTACGTATGCAATTTGTTTAACGTTGGATTAAAATCACTAAACTATTTCAACATAGCATAATAGTAGAAACGCTGAAAAAGTTAGACCAGATGCTCCACAGCTTAAATGGAGCCTCTCGACGGGTTGGCCTCGGTATCAATTTGGACAAGACGAAAGTCATGTACTATTCACACGTCTTGCTGAGACCAATCTACATAAAAAGGTCGCTTTTTGAAGTTGTGAAGGAGTATGTCTACCTAGGGGAAGTCATCCAGCTCGGTAGACACAACTTTGAGAATGAAGCGGACAGAAGGATCCAGTTGGGTTGGGCAGTGTTTGGACAACTTCGTCAAGTCTCTTTGTCACCTATCCCGCAATGTTTAAAGACCAAGGTCTTGAACTAGTGCGTCCTGCCTGATATGACATATGGTGACAAAACGTGGACACATACAGTCGGGCTGGTCCACAAATTCAAGGTTGCTCAGCGTACTATGGAGCGGGCTATACTCGGAGTTTCTTTTTTAGGATAAGATCAGAAATGAAACTATCCGGAAAATAACCGAATTTACCGACATATCTTGCAGAGTAAGCAAGCTGAAGTGGCAGTGGGCGACCCATGTTTGTTGAAGGACCGATGGCCCATAGACAGACGAGTGTTGGAGTGGAGACCACGTATCTGCGAGATGGACCGAAGACCTTAAAAGGGTAGCTGAGACAGACTGGATGCGGAAGGTGGAGGACAGGGTGTTGTGGCGCAGTCTGGGAGAGGCCTATTTCCTGCACTGGTCAGCGCAAGGCTGAGTTGATAGATCACGTTGACGATATAATAGTTACATATTATGAGGAGTTTATTTGATTCCATTCACACATACCTAGATACATACATAATAATTTAAAAAAATCTAAACTAAAATCAATTTTGAAAGCAATCGTTTAAGTAACTACATAACACACATACATAATCAGCCTATAATGTTCCCACTGCCGGGACACAGGCCTCCTCTCTTCGAGAAGTAAAAAAGTAACAAATAGTAAGTTTAAGTTACTAACAAGTCCAAAATGGCGGAAAATAATAATAATTAATAGGCCTGACCTAGTTCTCAAAAATTACCATGTCACCATGTGAGTTTGAGTTTGAGTTCTGACCTAGTTCTCGAAAATTACCATGTCACGTTGTACTGGGATCGGTCTATTATTACTGACCGGACTATTGTCGCCAATTTGCCTGATATAGTGGTGATAGATCGATTAGCGCGCCGCGCAATGATTGTAGATGTTGCCATTCCACATGACGGGAACCTCGTGAAAGCTGAGAAAGAGAAACATAATATCTCGACACGAGCTTGTTGACATGTGGAATGTGAGCTTGGCTGTCATTGTGCCGATTGTCGTTACGGCCAAAAGCCTGATGCATGAAAGCCTCGATCAACATCTCTCGAGGCTCTCGTTAGGCGGTTGGATCGAGGGCGTGATTCAAAAGGCAGTATTCCTTGATACGGCTCGCATTGGGAGGAAGTTCCTATCTCCTGCGGCCCTAACAACTGGTAGCTCGAGCCCTGCTCCCAACACCGGCGGAACTCATTTTTTAAATATTTTAAATGTTTTGTTTTTTATTTTTGATTGTATGAAATATTTAAAAATGTATTCTGGTAAGAAAACAAAAAACAAACGACAGAATTATTATTATAAATTAGACATCCTACCTACATGATAACACGCAATTACTAAACTTCACTGCATACTGGAACATACTTAGATTTCATGTAGCGGTCTATATGTGTGAGTGTGTTCATTCGACCATTTTGTTCCTAGTTGAGATACTGTATGATTTGAACCTCAGAACAATTTTTAACAAACGAAATCGCTGAGAAAATTGACAAGGTCTCTCATTTTTTGTTTACTGACAGCGACTCAAATAAAACATTACTCTTTGCTCCAGGTGAACAAGGTGGAATTATCCGGAAAACTTAACTTCTGCTGATTTGTATCGATATGTTTTGTTTGCTTATGTCTTGAACAAAAAAATACACCCCATCACTAAAAAAATATTTTACATAGGTGCCGTTCGGGGACTGAAAATAATATTAATAAACTGTTCCACCGAACCGCACTCATCAAAATTTTGTTTCAGTGCCGTTAGTGGAAGTGCTCACGTGCGGTTCGGTCAAGTGCTGTTGAAATCAGTGCTCTTAGTGGAATGCCTCGAGCTTTTTACCCGACTGCCTCAGAAGGAGGTTCGAGTGTATGTATGTATGTCTATTTTTTTGCCACGCTCTGTAGCCTAAACGGCTTGATGGATTTTAACATATGAGGTATCGTTAGATTCGTTTTAATTGCAGAAGTGTCATAGGGTATACAATTTTAATATGGCGTCTGCGAATCAAAAAAGACAAGAGGAAAAAAAAAATATTTTGTGATTTTAATAATGTGGGTATCAAATAAAAGCTAGTATACTTTTACCTACTATTTTGACACAAACTACAAAAAAGTACATTTTCTATACAATAACAAAACGGTAGCGAAATCAAAATTGTACATTGAGTATTTTTGGAAAAAGCAATTGCTATGAAGTGTAGAATCGATTCTAATGCCGAAAATATAGTTTTTTGAGTTTTTGTTTGTTTGTCTGAATGTAGGTTCCAGCATCACGAAAATTCTACTGGATAAATTCTGTTCAAATTTTGCATAATATTACCTATAAGTCTGGTCATTCGGTAGGCTTTAGTATTATATTATCACGCTATTTAATATGGGGGATAAGCAATATTGTATTATGTTTGTATTCCTATATCGTTTACAGCAAATTCTTAAAAGACTAGCCAAACGGTTAGAACATTGCAGATAGGTAGAGATTTAATCTTTTAAATGATTATCATCACGCTATATCTTTGCTATGCAGTCAATCATCATGACATATACACGGTGGATTTTTAAGATGGGGAAGTAAATCTTAACCGTTGTATCTACATAATAACGAAATCGGTCTTAGGAGACAGTCCTTAAAATTTTGAGATATTTTAATCTGCATAGGTACACAGATTTTGAAAAAATGTACAGTCAGCAAGAAAATTGGCAATTTTCACAAAAAAAAAATAATGCCAATAGATCCTGATTCTTATGAGAGAGTTTTTCCGTGTTCTAGCCATTCATACTGTCAAAGAATGACGTTTGTGATTCGAATATACGGACAATTTTAGTTGGTAGTAGTTAATTAATATTTTCCTGACTTTACTTAGCTAGTTATCATATTCCAACACTTTTCAATAACCACCATTAAATTTCTATTATTTTCACTTGTAAAATGATGAGCCATAGATGTCCCGTCCTAGTTCAAACGCATCACAGATGGCGCCACGCGACGCGGTCCCACGTTCGCTTCAAATTATAATTAAGCGTGTCTCCTTACTGTTTTCATGTTCCACAACGCTAATTTAAATTTAATGTTCACCAGCCTGTACTAACATTCGTTGCGTTTGTGTCCGAGTACCTACTAGAGGTACCATGTATTAGATACTATAGCTATTCTTCTGTTGCCGCTTGTGTGAATAGGTTTACATTTTCGGTACAGATAAAAACAACCTGATACGTGCGGATCCGTGATACGTAACGCAGCAGCCAATCATTCGGTCACTGCACCGACCATTCCGTCAAACTTACTATTTTGAGGAACCAAGCTTCCTCTTCTAAAATTACATTACTTACAAATAGGTCTTTTAGATTACCTGCATCCCAATTGTGTAACACGCTGTCTGTCACAGTCCTAAGGATTTTAAGAAGATTCCTAGTTCTTTGCTTCATAATATGTTTGAAAAATTTATCTGCTCGAAAACGTAAATACGCATTGTTGAATTGTCACAATTAATGGCATACCCATTGTAAGTGTATCTGCAATTAACCCAAGCTCTGCTAAAATAAATATTTATCAAATATAGTAAATATTTATCAGTCTCCAAACAACCTTCAACCTTGAAGTTCACGTCAAGTCTTGCAAATACCTCCGAACTACAAAGCACCACATACCAGTAGTAACACCGACACGCTGTTACACAGCCCTGCCCGGGGCCGAGGGTTGTCCTGCATTATTTAGATGAGAAGTGACGCGAGTCGCGTGTCGCCGCGATTGATTGACAGTGTTCTAGTGAGATACCTGAGTATTTACATATACGTCATAGCTATGCATATGGGATACGATCTGATTCGCTGTGAGTGAAGTGGGGTTGTAAATTAGTTCCATGATTAAGTTAATGTTAAAGCTTGTATGATGGGATTATCTTAAGTGACTTAGTAGATATTAGTGGTATGCGTTTCAAGGTCACTACTTACAGAAGCTGATTGTGCTCTCAATAATCAATAAATCGGCATGTGTTATCCCACTGCAGGGACTACCCTTTCCTTTCTCCTCTCAACACGCACCTGTGGCTATCTAAACCAACCCCGTCTATAGGCGTCAAGCTCTTGCAGTGCTCTGCAAGCACTTGTTTAATTTGTTTTCGAATCTTCTTAGGTAGTTTACCAAAATACTTCCTCTCACGCGAATTCAGATTACGTATTAACTTCTAGGGTTCTATACCCAAAGGGTGCCGACTCAAACTTGTCGCTTGATTGATATTAGAAACAAACGAAACGAAAAATCGGCATCATATAAACGCCCGCCCTTCACCACTTCCTAGTGCTTTCGATCTTACATTACCAATTCCAATGTGTACTTTACTTGACCAATGAAATCGTATTCATATTTAAAAAAAATATCTGTTATCATAGATTGGTGCAGAGAATAGACATAGTTATACAATTGACAATCATAGTAAACTACCATTAATCCAATGTTCCTGATATATTCTCACATAGCGACAGGCTTTCGATCCCGTTCAGAACTTCACCCGCTATGCCGACCTCGGTACAAAGCTACAAGGGCTTGCTTTCTGAATTATTTATTGCGCCGCGCTATAGGTGTGTCGACGATTGATTGACACTGTTCTATCGAGAGCAACTCAGTGCTTAGTGTTAATTCATAGTGTTGTACGGTAGTTGGAAGTTAAAGTGTCGGTTGCTTGAAGGATCGATTCACATGTGAAGATTTAAAGAGACACTTCAAGAGTATTCATAGGAATGAAAGTCTGACTTAGTTAGGTGGTCACATCGTGCCAAAGTTTTTAGGAGCATCTGAAGTCTATTCTTCGTCAATTAAAATTTTTGTAACATTAGATTAAATACAGAAAAAGACTTGGTATAGGACCGCCTGACTAAACCAATGATAAAACTAATAAAGGGTCTGAATAAAATTATTTAGAGCTGGCAAATTTGTCGGCGGCGTTCGCCGGCGGCATCGTCTTTAATCTATTAATGCTGGTTCAACTTAATTTGATGAACCTAATTTTGTTATGGATTTCTATTTTTCTTTTCTTTTGTTTTCAGAAAATAAATATTTCTAATGTTTGTTCTTCATCCTTTTAGTGTAGGTACAATAAAGAATATCGCAATCTCTGTCACTCTTTTCATCGGCAAATAAAAATTTGCGATGACAAGACCATCGTAACCAACCACTCTGCCACCCCCACAGCAGCCGTCGCATAACTGCATCAAATAACTTTTGATGCGCCTAACTTTGGATAATAAAACCTAAGTTCCGACGTTTTGATGTTAGCCAAGTTATCAGGAGAAAGTGGAACCAAGACAGATAGAGGCGGTGAGGTGGTGAGGGGTTATTTTAAAATAATATGGACACTTTTAATTTAGCCTCGTGTTTCCTATGCTAGGGTGCTATGATTCGTTCATAAAGCGTACCTAATTAATTGTAAATGAGTGACAGCTACTAACAAGCAATATTCTTACGCAGTATCCTAACGGTCTGCCAAAGACTCGAAGGTTGTATCGAACTGATTGATAGTCACTTCACCAGTTCGTCACTTCTTCTTTCTTTCTTTTTCGTCACAAATTTCCGTAACCGTGACATACCTACATAGGTACACAGTCAGTCACAATATACTTATTCTGTACCGTTTAGAACATTACAATGGAAACATGGGATCGATTGAGCCAAAAACATTTTGGTAAGTAAAAAAAACTGTGACTTTAAAATTCCTAGCTTCAACCAAAGTTTTAAGCTCTCCTTTAAATCCAACATAAAATATTTTCCTACTAAAATGATTGAAGTTTCATATAAACTCACTATATATAAAACACGTAAACTGATCCAGTATCGGATGTCATATAATATTCGTGTTCACTTCACGAAGCGGGGGGCTCCCTGACGCGGCATCGAACACTCGTCCCGTGGGGCGCCGGATTGAAACACGACAACTTGACACACTTTACTGCAGATTGTAGACAGATTGGAAACTTTACTGCATTGCTTGGGAATATACTTTAATAGCTTCAAAATGAATCGAGTTTTAGTAAATAAATTGAGAGAAAGGTAGGTTGGTTATTAAACGCCTAATAGCAATTTGGGTTTCAAGTGACTTCGTTCTTGTTGATTTCTTCAACTAAACTAAATGTAAACATGTAAAGGTGGCGGTTCGCGCGGCGACAGAAACCGGAGACCGAGACGCAAGACGGAGACAGGAGACCGAGACACATGTCTCAATCTCCGCTGGTGTACCGTGGGCTGAGACCAAGACCAAAAACTAAAGATTGTTAAACCAGTAACAGTATGGTCGATTCAGTTGTTGGAGTCAGTTGTCTTGTTTAAAGTTATTAATCTACATTGTAATGGAATCCAAGAAAGCCAAGTTATGTAGTTACTATTGGAGGAAGAAGATAACGATGATTTGCTATTTCATTATTATTATAAAAGTAAACAAAGATTGCCTATCAATGCATTTTATACAACTAGAGGCCAAGAAAGATCGTTTTCACTATTGGTGAAGAAAAAATTGTTATTTGATGACAATAATTATGTTCGCGACGTAATAATATTTTCAGCTTTTCGAGCGAGACGCGTGACACTACTGGTCTGGGTCGGAGACCGTCTCACGGTCTTCTGTCTCACGTCTCCGTCTGCTATCTTGGTCACGCTCGCGAACGGGCGGCCATACAAAACCTAATGACCAGTAACGATCTCAGTCTACTGTCTCTGACTTCCGTCTCGGTCTCCGGTCTCTGACGCCGCGCGAACCTTAACCTTAACAGGGATGGAGATAGTGGATCTCTAACTTGCCAGTCAGATGCCCTAGCCGCTTATACATATTCAAGATGTAAGTAATTTGACAAAGGTAGGTAATTTTACACGCCAATGATTCATTGCCAGAAGTTGTCACCGTCTAGTGTGGACAGACGTAGATCGCGATAACTTTTATCAGTCTAACCACAGCAGGTGCCAAAACTATGTCAAAAAATTCATGACCTAAGAAGACTTGATTAACACTTTAGTTTTTTCAACACAATTTATAAACATAAAATACTGAAAAGTAGTGTACTAATAATTCAGGGTCAATTTTCACATGTAAAAATAACAGTGTTAAGCTACTTCTGTTGCTGACCGTACCAGGACCGATTTGCTAATAAATATATGATATCATTTGACCACCTAAATCTTCGTAATAAAGGTATCCTCAAATACGAGTACCAAAAAAGATTTTCTTGAATAAAGACTTTATTATTTTCTGCCCATATTTCACTCTCAGCCGTTACAGTTGCCTGACAAATGATATTCGGATTCTACTTTTTATAAGGTATTCGTTTTTATTCAGGACCTTGATACTTGACGCGAATCTAAAAGAAATATTATCAAGTCAGAACTCGTTGATTAATGATGCTTCTAGATTTATACATGAAAGATAATAATAAGTTGGATGTTTCTTTTATTACAGTAGGTAACAAGACTGTATGTATGCTCGTGCCATAACTGACTGTGATTGATGTGGCCTTAAAAGATCAAGCTTTTTTCTTAGACTAGGTATTAATCATAATTATTATAACCTTTAAACATACATAATTATAATATGTGTTAAATTATCGTACGAAACGGACAGTTTTTAAAACACAGGCACAGTACGGCTCCTGAATACTTGTCACCGTCTAAAACAAGGCAATTCTGACACGTTAAAGTATCGTGCTACGGCGCAAGCTGAAGCATTACTGAAAACTGATATTGCTAGAAGTTGACCTTTGTTTTTGGTCGACACTGTTATTTTGACCACACTTCTTTTTCATTAACTCCTTTTTTTTGACGAACAGATTTAAATATAACGGTCTAAGGTCCAAAAAAATATTCATTTTTGAAATGCTCTTCGTCGTGATAATTTACATAGGTACAAGCACAGATTTTGAAATTGTAATTCCCAGTATTATTGGTTGATACAGACAAAACAATTCAAGAAAACAGTACCATCTCAACCACATGTTTAATTTAAAGTCTCACCGGACAATTTCCCTGGCATTGTTGGACTTGGGAGCCACTCTCTAGAGCGGGTGAATTCGTGGGAGTAAGAAAGAAACCGTTTTATTTATGAGCGTCTGCAGCGCCACCATGACGCCGTGGTATTGAGTCCCAATGTAGACCTTTCATTATACTGAACACTTTCATTACGATGTTGCACATATGATGTTGAAGGGAATTAGAAAAGCGCCAAGATTTTGTTTTTTTTATGTTCCTTGAGATTCGTCTAAAAATTTGTCAAAATTATTCATTCTGTTGAGTACCTACATAAATTAGTAAAATAAATATTTGAGTTTGTTGCACCACTTCTTCTTCCCAGTTAAAGTACGAGATAGTGGTGATTGGCGGGCGTTTTGGGCGACTGTCTTATGTAATTTTAGATGTACAAAAGGTTCTCGTCCTCATTTCAATAAATTTGATTTTAATTGGTTTCTTCCAATTTAAAGGGTGCTCAAATTGAAGACCTTTGCGTCTGGATGAAGAACAATCATGTCCCAGATGACCAAGTGGTATAAGGTATTGTTATGAAAGGTGTCAGTAGAAATTACCTCTTAACAATACAGAGCAAAATAATAACACAGAAAATACGAAAATTCTCATATCCTTAACACCTTTTCTCTCCAGAATCGATTCCTGCGAATTGTTCCTCCCCTCTTCAAGTGACAGCGAATATTTTCGTCATAACGAAGTATGAATGTTCGGGGTTAGTTGGACGAAGTTCGAAAGAGTTTGTCAAGTATAAAAATGTCTGGAAGGTACTCCAAGTTTTCTGATTTGCTCCCTGATTTGAAGATGGGAGAAAATATGGAGAGGAACGGTTGTTTGGCAAATTGTGATGTCATGTTGGGAAGGGTTTAACTTACTGTCGACATTAAAAAAGTTATGTCAACTTGACATAACTTTTTTTTGACATAACACTTGTGATTTATGGAAATTACAAACAAAATTCTTATTTGCATGGGAACTAAATGATTTTCATTTTCTTTATTTACAGGTAAGACCAAAGTTATACAAAGCAGCCAGAAGTGGACTATGTGAATGTTAATCAGGTACTACGATTTAAATTACATAAACATATAACATGACGCCTGTGATCCCGAAGGGTTAGGCAGAGGTGTACCTACCTATAGAACACCCACATTTCGCCAGTCTATATTTTAGATTTAAATTAGAACCTATTAATGATTGTATTTATTATAGATAATATTTGTCATGTTCTAACTTAATGCCAAGTTGTTGCTATCAAAACAGTATTGAGATTTTTTTATTAATATACTGCTGAAATATCCCGATATTATTATTAAGTTATTATTAATTGTACGGAGAAGTAAACCAGTTACAATTTATAACTTAATATCATCAAATTGTGATCGTTTGCGAAACTCGACAGTTTCATTTTATTGCGTTAACAATGGCGGGTGCGTCTAAAAAAATGATGCGCGCCCCTCACGGTGGACATGTACTGGCGTTTTTAAGGATGACAGCTTTCATGAAAAAGTTGCCAGAATAGCTGAAAAAATATTTATTTGGTAACCATAAAAATTGGTGAGATTTTTAAATTGGCGTTTTCCTTGTTACCTACATCGGTCCAAGAGTTTCACTGAAACTGAGCTCGTTTGATATTGCCAAATACCATCAGCTTGGATAGGTAGTTGTTGGGGAACAAGAATAATAACGTGTGTGCAGTTACTCCGGCCTGTCTTTCTGAACATTGTATATTGTATGTAACTGAACTGAGTGTGCGTCAAAACTTAACAATAAACGAGTCCAATTGATCGAAGATTTTAATTTTATCATCATTAGCTTTGTGGTTTGACTTTTCTGTCTCACACTTTTAACTTTCGACCCATATGACTATGGGAAGGTACTTAATCCGAACTATTCGAAGTAAATAAATCTTAAATTACTCGCACAACATTATTATTTGCACTTTTACCACACATAGGTTACCTATGCCAACCCTTCTCAGGTCCTATAAAAGAGCTGTATGCTACATTAGTAGGTACACCTAGTGCTGGCACTTGAACACTAGTCAGACGCGCCTCATTATGCGACACTCGGCGTGATCCTGGCCGATACACTCTGCTGCATGAATAGCAAAACATGGTTTTTTTAGCGATGGTGTTAGGTACATTTGTCGAGAGACTTTGAAAATATTGTTTAAGATCTTATTAGATCTTTAAATCAGAACATGGGCTATCTCTTCGATAGCCAGTTAGATAAAACACATTCAAGTACATTATTTAGGTAAAACTAGTTTTAATTGCCACGAATTTAATATCTATTGTAAGTAGGTATTTCTACTTGACTGTCTGTACAGAAATAATAATCAAAGAGGCATAGGCATACAGCTAAAAAAAATGATTCACGAGGTAGAATGGTAAAAATAAAAATTCATTCTGTGGCAAACTGTGGCACCAGCGTGAAGCGTGAATATTTTTTATTTCTTCTAGACAGAGAAATATTTAAATATCTGAAATAACAGCAATAACTTTATGAATCAAACTGAATTATTAATAACATGTAAGTAACTTTAGGGGAATTCTAAAGTTATTTCAGTGAAGGGCTGTCAATCAAAACTTTACGAGTTGGCAAGTTTCCCTCGTTAGTGAAAATGTTGTTTCTACTGTCATCTAGCGGAAGTTGAGGGTACAAAGTGGAAACGCCCTCTGTAAAAGAGTATTGTATAGAGGTACTATGGAACAGCTTGTTGTGAACATAAAAGTTCACCGTGCTGCCGCTAGATGGCCGAAACATAAAGCAGCAACGACTTATTTGCAGGGAATTCACTAGTGTTCATAATTTCGAATGTGTTTGATTGAATTGATGTCGTATAATTTCAATCATTCCTGTAACATAATTGATTAAAACAAAACGGGCAAAAACTTAAGCTAGTCTTCCTCTTATTTAAGTCAATTCCCAAGATACGTTCAGTTTCAAAAGTTAAACTTGAGAGTTTCTCAACGAATTTAATTAAAATGATCCCAGTTGTAGCCAAAGAAGTCTACGAAGTTATTTCTTAGTAGATACCAATTGTGGCAACTTTGCCTTGCGTTGCTCGTCCACTTGCGAAGTTAGACATCCGTAATTATTACTTTGTACTTACAACTATCTACTTTTAATGGCGGATTTTCGAGAAGGCTAACTTTATCCAGTTTAGAGCTAAGAGTTTCAGAGTTAATTTGGAATATCTAATTGCTTTGCAGTTCATGGTAGTTATCGATAAAACCGGCTGTCTTGTTTAAAATTCTAAAAGTGGTGACTTAATTATTGCTTTGTTTCACATTTTGCTTAGTTGCTGCTGAGTAGAAGTTTATCTTCACTACGTCTATTAAATAAGCTCAGACGTTTATGGTTATTTTATGTTTATACGAATGCATAGAGAGGTTGTTTTTTTATTTTATTTGTAATAATAATTATAAAATCGTCTCTCAATAATTTTGTTCCACAATGTTGTTATTTTGTAAGATATGTGTTTTTATCGATCCATCCTTCTGAATTTATTGCAGCGCCATCTAGTAGTAACGTGCTGAACTAAGAACGATAGATACACCGACAATGGCATGGAGTAGCTGCGCCAAGTTTCATTACCCATTTACCAAATAGCCACTAGATGGCAGTAGCTTACTATTTTATGCAAACTTTCAATAGATGGTGCTACGCGTTATATTTGAATTGAAACCATCGTTTTAGTTAATATTATTGTTATTATAATATATTTATTTGTTGTTGTTTTGATATTAGCTTTGAACTTGATATTAGGTAGTTATTTTTTCTTTATTATTTTCCTATCTAAAATACGTTGATAACTGAAAACTTTTATTTAACATTCGTAGCTCACAATTAATCATTCTCCAAGGAGTGAAATTAATAATTGCGGGTGACGAATATTGTAGAGCAACAAAAGCAAATGGCTGGCAGCTGTCATTTCGCTAAAATAAATTTGTGCTGATTTGAATAAAGTTCCTATTTGTCGTCAACCAGGGTGATTACCCAGGGCCGTTGTTCTTGTTGGATTGTACTACTGGTGCTCACAAGATTCTCGAAAATTCGTTGTGAAGGGAAAGTTTTCATGTTTTTCGTGGTTACCATAATACTAGAATAGACACAGTCTATAAGTAGGTCTTATTTTTAATTTCACGTGCATTATTGTGTCATAATTCACTGGTGAAATCGTGGATAAGATTAATGTTGCCATGTGCCAATGCAATCAATCCATACATTTTGGACGTGTAATTAAATGTAGTTTGTGATTATTGTCATGTTACTTGGAAACATTAAGGGCTACAATAATTTTATTGCGATATTAATAATTATTTTTTACTATAAAATGGGAAACTCCTGATTCACATCAAACTCTCCTTAAACTCGCGTCAAACATCCTTCCAACTTGCAACAATAGTATCACCCTCGACCCGGTAATTCCCTCGCTATTTCTTTTCCCGGGAAGTCGTCGTTTGGAAATAAACGATATATTGCAGGAAACACCGTTGTCTCGGCGGCGGGTGATGCGAATTTAATGATTACTCACTGTGGCCCATCCTGTGTAGCCTGTCGCGAGACCGACGCGATTTATACTTCCACCCAGGAAAAAAATACGAAATTGGAGTAGCAAATATGTAGTAAATGTATTGGTAACTTTATGATTATTGTTTGAGAATATTTTATATATATATTTTTTTAATTTTGAGGTTGCTTCTGCATGTTTGCAGTACCTATGACTACTCTCTTGGAATAGATGTTTTGCAGTTGTATTCTGAATTCGCCAATGGGTTCGAGTAACCCCATTTCGGGGAAAGCGTAAGTAAACAATAACTCATCATTCATCATCATTTCAGCCGAAAGACGTCCACTGCTGAGCATAGGCGTCCCCCAAAAGGATTAACCAAAGGGCTAGCCATAATCGCCACGTTTGGCAGGCGGGTTGGCGATTGCAGTATGGTTTTTAAAATGCATAGCCCCTTCTCAGCCCATTCTCCAGTAAGAAAACAATAACTATATTATAATAATTCCCTACGAACTATGAAAGAAATGAAAACGTATCGGTATGTTAATATTATCATACTGCATACAGAATCAAGTTTATTTATTTTTTTTGTTATCAAGGTTATATTTGAAGAAGGTAGTTAACATAGTCAGTACACAGTTTCAAATAAAAAGCTTATTCGTTAGAACAGTACTGCGTAATAAAGTTATATTTATCTAGCCTCAGGGAAAATGAAAATCAAACCAATATGAATATTATTCTGTAGAGTGAGTTTAGGAATCTAGGCTAAATAAAAATTGAAAGTAATATGGCATGTTTCATAAAAATATACCAGACTTTGTTCGTGTCACCTCATTGAAAAATGATTCCTGTGAATTTGGTTAAAAATAAGTAAACCCCAACTTCAAAAAGAATTTTTAAAAAATAGGGGTAAAATAATAATACTAATCTCTTGATTGTCTTACAATGTTATAAACTTTTAGTTCCCGCCGACCTTTTCGTAACAAACCTACATAATAGCGACAAACGATTTTTTTTAAAAGATTCAACCAATTAAAATTCTACAATTAAATTTTACTACAAAGGGTTTGGTCAGCTAAAGCTGAAATTAGGTCAATTAACTAATTTACCTCACGATTTCCCCAATCTAGGGTACAAAAGCTGCTGATTCGACGCCACGCAGATCCCCAGGTAATTAAAATAATCTCCGTTAACTTTGCCCAGCCTACTGTTACTTTACATTTAATCCTTTTACTCATGCACAGATTATTTTCTTAAGATTGAGATAATATAATAGGATGTGTATTATCAGCGAGTTAATTTGAATTTCCTTATTTGCCTGATTGTTTTTGAGCAGCTTCGTTGGGAAAGGAAAAGTTGGATGTTTACCTTCGACGCCAAACTGATTGATACTTATTTATTTTGTTCTAAATAGCAACTTATGTTTTTCCTAACGAGACTGAAAATTACGTTTTCAACACATTTGCTCAAAAACTTAATTAACGAAGCCTTTAGACATTGCTCAAAAGTTAAAAATTACGCACAATACAACGGAAAGTTCGGTAATATACTCTCACCTAAGTAAACCGTTTTTGACCGTTATTGTTTTTATCGAGTTTTCTAAATGTATTTAATGAATTTTATTTTAATTGCAATTGTATAACGTTTTTTTTTTAATTTTTCAACACGATGTACCTATATTGTTATGAAATAAATTACTTATGACTGTAATACCGTTTACTTCGTTGTATAGGGCCGTTCTTATTTTTTTAATTTTCATAAAAAAATATATAAGAATTACACCAAGAAGTTTCACATTACGAGAATAAGTATGCTGAATGATCGAATCTCCTTGGTAGCGCGTTTGCTCAATATGTTTGTCTCACTTTAATACTAAAGAGAATGAGATGAAAGATGCTTTTCTACTTGACTTTTGCGATTCGAATTTTTGCGATTCTAATTTTCACCGCGCGCACGTAGCATCATTTGCAAATTTGCGCCATATTGCCGTATTATAAACGTCAAAGATTGTTGCGACTTTCCAACTGATATCTATAAATAAAATAATAATATGAGTTCACGCGAGGAATCCGATATTAATATGGAATCTACTTCACCTGATATCTTGAATGAGGCGCAAATTGCAGACAATGGACTCTTGCCGCTAAAATCACAAAAGCGCTATTTAATGATTTACAATAATTTTATATCATGGAAGACTCGAAGAAATACTCAATCATTCTCTGAAAATGTTTTGATGGCTTGCCGTTTCATTACCTATTTTACTGTTTTCTCGCAAGTGTTGAAAAACGTTGTATGACACACGTACGGAAATTGGTATTTACAAACTCGTGACTATGGTAAGCCCTCGACTTCGTTTCGGGCTTACATTCGTCTACTCGTTTGCAAAAACCAACTTACCGCACTAGTATCATAAATAACTAATTACACAAATCTTTCATCGTACATAGATGTTTAACTCTTATATAATATATTAATAATAGCAGTTCATATGATATCCACTCACAGAAAAATAAGTAAAAGTAATCAACACACTTCAACCGAACGTTTGCAAAAACACATCGAGGCCTGTGAACTGATTCACTATACTTATAAACCCCAGTGCCCACATTCCTATTTATAAAACACTCGGCTCTCGTACAAGGTACGCAAAAATCTACATTTACAAGTCTTTTTCTGAACTGAAGTGTATTGTGTCCTGTTTCGACTGTTGTGCACTAGGCTCAATCCTGTAGGGCTTCCAACGAAGAGGCCCAAGTGGAATTTCAAAAATTCAACGCGTCGATAGCTTGGCTAGAGGCGGATTAGATGTCGTAGGGTTGGAGCGAACGAGATGTTTTTTGGCTTTCATTTTTTTTTTCCGCGAAGGATAAGGATGCTGATTAAAGGTAGCGGTAAAATTAGAAGTCCCTTATTATACTGAAGAAAATTGTAATAAAATGGCAAGAAAGAGAGTTAATTAAGGTCGCCTTTTGTTGTAAAACTTGTAAGGTAGGTAGGTCCTAGAAAGATTAAGAAAATATTGTAATCTAAGCTAAATAATATAAATTATCCATATTACTTCAAAGATATAAACTTTATATGAAACGACCCGTCCATTCAACTTTTACACATAATAATATCATAACTTGTCTGAGATATAAAAAACAGTTGATATTAAATGAATGTATATATTTCTTAATTTTGCTGAACATAAGAACGGCATAACATTTTACATAATTTATGATCAGCTTTAACAATTTCTGTATAACAAAAATTGTACTAAAATTTTATTCGGTACTTAGAATAAAACGTTACAATTCAATCTATGAAGGAGGCTGCCAATATCGCTTTATTGTTATTGTCAATATTATTTCAGTGAAACACGCAAGCAATAGTTAATTTGTATTGAAAAGGTTTTCTTCATTTTAGGAGATGTTGACTTTTATAGTTATAGGGACAAACACAATTTGCGTTTGTTACACATGTGTGTGGGTTTACCAGAATTTCATGCTTTACTATCTCAAGCGGGAGGACTGCAACTAGTTAAATCCTACCTGCCAAGCGTGTTATAGTTTAGCAATACGATCGTGTTCATTAACTGATAAAAAAACCGGACAAGTGCATGTCGGACCACGCACAATGAAGGGTTCCGTAGTTGGGATGAATTTATCCCAAAAACAAACTTAACATTATAGTTTAAAAATATGGTCCCCCATACATTCCAACTGCAAATTTAAGTTTGTACGTACAATATTGAGTGATTTGCCATGTTATTTTAAGATCACAGACTTATTATAGGTTTCCCTGTCTTATCTATAAGTAAATAACTATGTTCGGTATTTTTTCAAAATTTTGGGCTTATTAGTTTCAGAGATAAGGGGGTGAGAGTAATGGTCAATTTTCATCTATTTCCTTAAATAATTTTAAAAGCATTTATTTAATAATTATAAAAAAGTATAAATATAAATGAAATCCATAAACACCCCTTTAATTTGATATGTCACATGGTACAGTCTGCAATTTTTTTATTTTATTATAAAAACGATATATAATTATATGAAATCCTTATCCCTTTCATTTGAGGTCACTGGTACAGACTGTGTGACACCAATATTCAAAATTCATTTATTTACGTAACACGTCCGTGTTTGGGTCACAGAAGTTCATATGTGTACCAAATTTCAACTTAATTGGTACAGTACATTCGGAGCAAATCGGCTATAACAGATGGACAGACAGACAGACATACGAGTGATCCTATAAGGGTTCTTGTTTTTTCCTTTTGAAGTACGGAACCCTAAAAATTTAAAAATAAGTCCTAGCACAGCCCTGCACTAAAATGTAAAAGCGTGTACACACGATAGGCTCCGACTGCCTCGATGTTGCCTCCAATATTCAGACACTGGCTTTACAATACTGACAAAACAAACTTGTATTTGCGCTGCCTGCCACGCCAA
Organism: Tiliacea citrago; assembly: GCA_963921375.1. NCBI lineage: Eukaryota > Metazoa > Arthropoda > Insecta > Lepidoptera > Noctuidae > Tiliacea > Tiliacea citrago. The sequence continues at coordinate 29,667,992 of OY992782.1, forward strand.
ATTTAACCTTGTTTAAGAGCAATAAAGGTGTTTTATTTGCGTGTAAGATACACCGTACAAAATAATTATTATATTTACAGTCAAGTGCCCTAGAATGTGCAAGTTTACGTAGCTAGTTTAGTTTGGAGTATGTTTGTACAAAGTTTTCCACGGGGTCTGTAAGTTTATGAGTGATGCTGATGAGAATACTAGAGTGTCCTATCCTACATACCTTACTCTGTTATCTGGATCTGGAGTTTTGAGTTAATCGGTGATTGTATTCACAAACTTACCCATTATATGTAAGAAGGTTTTTTCCCAAATTGACACCCCTTTGAAATGCAGCGAGACCCTTCCGGACTTCAGTAAGTTATCAACTCATCAGTCATGGCTATCTTACCGATGAAACGTTTCGCATACACTTGATTTAACGATATTGGTATAGGGTTGTCTAGGAGCAATAGCGGGTACTCGAAACACGTGTAAAATACTGACAATTAGAAGCTTCATTTAGCTTCAAAGTCAATTTCATCGAAGAAAAATTTTAGGAAAGCGTTTTTTTTTTTTACATTGTTTGTTAATATGTGAGCACCATGTATCTATCACATAATTAATTTATCTGTCATTGCTTCATTATTAATTCTTTTTACCTATTATGGTATAGTAATTTTATTCTAGGTGCATCGTCTTCACATATAATTATATAATTACCAATAACAAATATTGTAAAACATTTTAAAAGAGTAACGGTGGAGTTTCTTGCCCATTCCTCTCCATACGAAGCTACCTTTTGGAAGGGGCGACTAGAATCAATTCTATTTAATTTGTAAATTTTGACGTTCAAAAGTGCCATCTATGTGCCTATTTGAAATAAATAATTTGACTTTGATTTTGGAAATAGAGGAAATGAAAAGAAAAATATATTTATGCTGAGATGTTATAGTTCTTCCAAAAGTAAATAGGATGTTTTGTTTCCAGCCATGTGACAAGCAGACAACGTCTCAATTCCCTGTCCGAAACAATATGCATCTCATTTCTAGTTTCGCTCATATGAGGGAAAATGTTCCAAAAATTGCATTTTTCCGCCTAAAGTAGCTATCTCGTAGCCAATTTAGCGCTTGTTGCAATTTTCACTGTTTGAAGAGAAAACTCGTGACAATGTATGCACTGTTACCAAAATTGTTTTCCTGTTGTCCATTTTTGAACGAAATGGTTTTTTGAATTATAAACCTTCTCTGTTTTACTTTTTATTTAGCGTTTTTGTGATCATCTAACGTGTCATTGACCTTTTGAAATTCTGCCAAGTCTCGAGTTGCCTGTTACTTCAGTCTCGCAGTAGAAATGGTATCTACTAAAATAACTAGTCTGCAAGTTAACTAGTCACTTAACACCAGGTAATGTTCAGCCAAACTCCAGCAGTAGCCAGTCAAGAAACTTGGCCTCCTAAAGTGCCTGCTAATTACTCAGGAACGGACTTAGGAGATTTTTGTGTCTATTGTGACTGTGAGCTTGTCAACATTATTGAACGTATCGTTCTAAGATCAGCATTTTTTTTTTACTTTTCTAAGCCTAAAAACTGATCCATCACAATTTAAATATAAACACAAGTGATTATGAACTGTCGCAAAACTCATCTAATTAACTTTGAAGAGCAAATTAATTTAGTTCATTGATTGATTAATCTAAGAACAATTTAACTGAATTAATAACATTGCTTTGATCCTCCACTACACAATATCTCTTTACCAAAATTCCAAGGATCACTGGATGTAACCTTTATGTTCGGATAATTGTTTAATTTAAGTAAACCAAACTTTACCATTGACTAAACAAACATGTTGCCCACAGGACTTTTATTTGGGCTCCATCATGTCACAAGTTTGCCCACAACTTCTTCACAAGTTTACCCAGAACCGAACACCTTCCCTTTCCCCGGAACACCGGTCCCTTTCGACCGCTAACTGTTTCTAACTATAACAAACCGACCAACCGTGACATTTGAATACATGCCAGGAGTGTTCTATTTTGGAGTTTATACATTTTGTTTATGGTTTTGTAGAGTCTAAAATAAAGTCAAATTAAACGTCAAAGTATGTAGTTGAACTTGTCATTTTGATCTCTTATATACTACCTACTAATACACACAGTCATGTTTATTATACCGACCAAGATGTTTCCTTTATTCACATACCAAATTCAAAACAAATCCGCTTCAGTTTCCACCCCTAATCACACTTCACACATACCACTTCACAAGAACTCGCCACCTAATTGCCACCATCAAGGTTCAATACCCACAGGAGCCCTAGAACCCCTCCTGGCCCCTCCATAATGTTTGCACCCCAGTCCGCCCCTGTGTGGCGAGCTCTCAGCACACAAATAATGACCACCTCTAACGATATTTGACAAGCAACTTAAACACTACGTAAGTGGTGATGGAAGGGCGATATTGAAACAGTAGGTAGCTGCTGTTTGATCGTTATTGGATATAATTAAAAAAATCGAGCGAGCCTTACGGCAGTCGGTAATAAGCAATTGAGCAGTGTTACTTACTAATTCCATGCAAGTACCTACTAATTCCATGCTATTAAAAAGTACTTACTTATTCCATGCTCAAGCTGTAACTTAATGTTACACACTTCCGTCCCTTTTCACGAAATCACTCCCACAGAAAGCGAGAGGAAAGATGTTACACATCAAATACTTTTTTGAATTTTACTAAAAAAACGAATTCATATTAATTTCACAACGTAAGACCAAAATCAAGAAGAAAATATAAATGTAATGCAGGCTTACACTTTTTGGGGATTTTAATAACTATTGTTTTAACCCCCCAAAAGTTTAGGTATTACATTTTCACACAAATAATTATTATCTTCAGCAGTGAAACAAAAAAGCGGGTGATATAGCGCAAGCAATTTGGGCTATCCCAAGATGCGCTCTATCACCTGCTTTTTAGTTGCATGCGTTGTTTGCGTTGCATTGGAGTGCCCAGGCTGACGTAAACAGGTAATTACAGGCCAGAACAAGTTATAAAATAGTGTAGTACCTTTTATTTCGTCATCTACTTAAACTAACATATTTTTGTATATATAAGATGACATGATGAAACGCAAATGTGTTGCTTCTGAAATTAAAGATTTTATTTAACATCAAAGTGAAAGTCAAAGTCAAATTATTTATTTCAAATAGGCACATAGATGGCACTTTTGAACGTCAAAATTTACAAATAAAATAGAATTGATTCTAGTCGCCCCTTCCAATAGGTAGCTTCGTATGGAGAAGAATGGGCAAGAAACTCCACCATACTCAGTTAACATCTAAGTTTTACTAAATTAAATTATAAACTAAAATTATACTAGGTATTTATAAACTAATCACATACCTGAAATTAAAGAAACGACATTTAAAGTATATTTTTACACCTATTCGTTTTAAGTCGATTTTCAAAATGTATCTAACAAAATATTTAACAACTAATTATATTGTATTTTTTCATGTCATCATGACATCTCTATCTTTTTCTAGTTGACATCCATTATAACTGTCATACAGAACCTATTTAGTATTATTGAGCAAAAGTATTAATATCTACGCGGAACGGGATTAAAAATATTAAGAAATACATTTTCTTTTACATATATATATTCATATAATATAATTATATAATCATCACCTGCCTCGCCTTTTCCCAACTATGTTGGGGTCGGATATAATTATATAATATATTATAATAAGGAGAAAATATTCGTTTTTTTGTATGTTTGTTACGCTACGTTACGCTTGTTACGTTTGTTTGTTATTTTGTTATGCTTTCACGCTGAAACGGCTGAATGGATTTAGATGAAATTCGGCACATAGGTAGACCATGACCTGGGTTAGGAAATAGGCATACTTTTTATCTAGATATTCCCACGGGATCGAGTCTTATGCGGGTAACCGCGGGGCGCAGTTAGTAATTCATAAATAGTATAAAATCTGTGTGACTGCTTTGTACTTCTAAACTACACAATGTGTTTGATCCGGTTTTCACGATCATTTAGAGAATTTATTCCTAAAGGTTTACGAGGATAATATATTAATATTTAAGTTAGAAATCTCAATGTTTAGACAACATGTCACCAAACAAACAACATGTTATCAACTAGTGCCCTCGCTCCGCACGGGTCACTAGTTGATCATAAACAAAATAATGTACGTACCTATCTAGGTAGGGTACCTAGCTGTCGTTAGCCTAAATAATGCGCATTCAATTTCACCTGTAAAGTGCGATCGACTGCTGGCGCCAAGTGAACCCTTCCCTGGAGTACACTTCAAGCTGCTGCACTCAAACTGGGTGCCAGCACTGCCAGCTGGTAGGATAAAGTAACTACGCAAAGCTAACTTCACTGTTTAATAATGTTATTTTGTGGCTATATGGTGGCAATAATGTTATCTAATGAGAGATACTTACCAGCGGCGTGGTGTCAATTGTTTTGCGAGATAAGACGTAGCGAATAAAATCTTTCCCTGACAGAATTTAACACCATCTATCATGCAGTAGCAGAAACAAAAAGGCACTATCACTACACAAAAAAATCGTTCAATGTTTAACAGAAATAAACTCCGCCAGTTGAAAACAAACAACACTTATTAACACATCGCCGGCTTACATTGCTGGGGTACTCTCAAATTAATATAGGAATATATAGAATCAAATAGAATACAGTTGAACAGGTGAAAACTAAATAAAATATGCAATATTCCCCCATCTCGGTCTCCCTGTCGCATTTTTTCTATATTTGTCTCTATCGTAACCCGTTGTACAGCGGCTTGCTCTCGTCCTTATCAAGCTGTGCTACGTGACCTAAAGTGATGTCATGACGGGATTGCTATTGTATGAAATCTAGTTCCCGATTCGGACGTTTTGGCGCCGGGTTATTTTAGATTTATTTATTGTTGTTTTAATTTAAAGAAAAAAACAGGCGTTATTGTTGTTTGAATGTTATGGTAAATTGAATATCCATAGTGTAACTATATTTTTTGGCAATAGTAGACACTATATTATAATGACCGTGCCATTTTTCAATAGCGGTATAGTTGGTGATGCGCCTTCCCTTTCCTTCCAAAGAGAAGCTGTTAGGAATCGTGTTATATGGTGCTTTCGCCACTGATACCTACCAAAATATGTTAATAATATTGATGTAATTGGAAAATTATTGAACACATCTCGTGTTTTGCTGATAAGTTTGTACACTTGTACAATGTTTGCTTAAACTAATATTAATAACTAGCTTCTGCCCGCGAGTGTATACTACGTTTTTAGTATTGGTGTCAGCAGCCAAAATATACAAGAGTCACGGCTGAGGTAGGTGACGCAAGAGCAATTGACGTACAGTTGTCCGCGTGAGAAACAGCTCGTCCTGAGGTCGCCGCTCGCAGCCAGTTTTAGTCTTCAGTCAAGTTTTTAGTTTTCAGTGAATTAATGAAAGCCTGCGTTCCTGCATTCACTACCTAACGGCACGACACTGACACGCTGATGCATTCTTACAAATTATTCCTGACGAACGGCTATCACTAAAATAATTTAACAGTAGACACACCGCATTTCTCACTAATAGTCACCTAACCATAGATATATAATGAAGGCAAAACTTCTTTAGACGCGTTGAGCACTTTTTGGGTGAACAAAAATCATGGAACTCGCGTCATCGTCACCGAACGCTTTCCATGGGCTATATGTTTAAATATGTGTACTTTTTGGGTGAACAAAAAGTGTGAAATTCGCGTCATCGTCACCGCACGCTTTTTGTTACTTAGTTTTCACTTCTATTGGCAGTCCCCAAAAGACTGCCTCGCATGTTTTTTTTTATTATAACCATAAATGACAGAAGAGGCCTAAACATCATGTTTTTCTGCGTACGTTCTACGAACTATCATAAATAATAGTTTAACAAAACGTACAAAAAAAGAATCATATAAATTGTCTATAGTTGGGTTACGAATTGAACTTACGACTGTAGGTTTACTAAGCAGTCGCAGAACCACTTGCTATGTATAGTAGGTACCTCATTAAAAAGTTATTTCCTATTTTATATGGCCAAAATTTTCCATGATGTAAAAAAAGAAAAAAAAATCCGTACGTAAGCAATAAGCTAATAAATATCGATCATTATATTTTATTATACCCACAACGTACTTGGAACAGCATAATACTTTAACAACATGCAAAAAACGATAAAAATTTACAATAATTGGGAACCGAACTAAGCTATGCTAATTGATTTATTCAAGTTGACTAAAATATAGCCGTTCTTATATGTCATGGTTGACTGCTTAGCTTCATATAGATAATATAGCGTGATGATAATCATTTAAAATATTATATCTGTAACTATCTGCAATATTCCTACCTTTTGGCTCGTCTTTTTACAATGTGCGTTAAACTACAGGAAAATACGAACATAATGCAATATTGATCTTCCCCCATAAAAAATAGCTTGATAATTTATAGCATACAGATTGACCAGACTTAAAGGGAATATCTTTGCAATATTTGAACAGAATATATCCGGTAGTATTTGCGTGATGCTGGAACATATATACAAACAGACAAAAATTCAAAAAACTATATTTTCGGCATTAGAATCGTTTTCAGAACTCGTAACAATTTATTTTTTTCAAAAATATAGAATCTCTTGTTATGATTTTGCTACGATTTTATTATAGGTATGTATATAATATTATACACAATTCTGATTACTTTTGTCAAATGTGTAATTATCGCAGTAATTACACCGTCATCATCATCAGCTTACAGCTGTCCACTGCTAGACATAGGCCTGTCCAATCGCACGCTAATTACACCGTCATCATCAGCAGCTTACAGCTGTCCACTGCTAGACATAGGCCTGTCCAATCGCACGCTAATTACACCGTCATCATCATCAGCTTACAGCTGTCCACTGCTAGACATAGGCCTGTCCAATCGCACGCTAATTACACCGTCATCATCAGCAGCTTACAGCTGTCCACTGCTAGACATAGGCCTGTCCAATCGCACGCTAATTACACCGTCATCATCATCAGCTTACAGCTGTCCACTGCTAGACATAGGCCTGTCCAATCGCACGCTAATTACACCGTCATCATCAGCAGCTTACAGCTGTCCACTGCTAGACATAGGCCTGTCCAATCGCACGCTAATTACACCGTCATCATCAGCAGCTTACAGCTGTCCACTGCTAGACATAGGCCTGTCCAATCACACGCTAATTAATTACACCATGCTCGTGATTAATACAATTCCTTACGAAAACAGGTAAAAGTCAACACAGAACAGTTACAAACAAATAAATCTACGAACACTACTGATACAGTAAGTATCAGAAAATTGAATGATGATAAAATGTTAAAACGATCGGAATACCCGCGCACCGCAATCACCACGCAGCGTTCACGTAGCGCGACCGCAGCGGCCACGCATGCAACCCTCTCTCATTACTCGCCACTACATTTGCATCACATTACATGATGTTGATATTGATATTGTATTAAATAAAGACAAATTGAATAAACTACAATGAACTAGTACCTAATAGTTAGTTATTTCATGTTCTTGTTGGCGGACTTTGCACTGAAAATGGAAATTGGTGATCCATTTTGTATTGTATTATTGCGTTGATGAGTGAGGGTCAGAGCGTAACGTCTTTGCCTAATACTAGGCGCCAATGTGAACGTTCTCATACAATTGAACAATAATATTTGGCGAAATTGTATTGTGTTTTCAGTTTAAGCATGTTTTCGTTTAATAGAAGACCGTATCGCTGCGTTTGTGAGAATAATGTTGGCTTTATACTCAACACTGTATTCAACTTCCATAGATTGATATTGTTTGGTCTAAAAGCTGCTTCATCCATTCATATTATCCCAAAAATCACCACACCACAGCCTATCATTAAACTTACAGTCAGAGAAACAAAACAGCCAGCCTTGCAATTTGTACAACAGCCATTTAAATATCGACATTTTTTTATCTCTAATTAAAATGTACGTGCGCAAGTTGCATCGCGACTGCATAATGAGCCCGTACATCCATCGATGCGTGAACTCGGAACGCACGAGGTACGCCCCATTGTAAGCCAGCGATGTGTAAATAAGTGTTGTTTGTTTTCAACTGGCGGAGTAATTGCGTAGTAATTGGACGTGGTAGTATGGGTATAGTAGGGATTTGGTACATGTTGAAGTACGAGTATTCATTGTTATTATAAAATGTCTAGGTTCTAGGATATCTACCTTAACCCTAATACTAAGCTATGTCTACCCTAACCCAATCATTTACCAGGCTATCACACCTGCACTAGCCAATCATTTACCAGGCTATCACACCCGCACTAGCCAATCATTTACCAGGCTATCACACCTGCACTAGCCAGAGTTAACACAGTATTACTATTGTGATGGGGAAAATTCACATCCACTGTGTGTGTGTGTGTATGTACGACATGATTTATGTTTCTAGAAGCTTTTTAAAGAAAACAGATATTCCCAAAATAATATTGATAATAACTACAAACTAATAGTTAGGACTTAGACTAATTTTATTGTGGGAACGATTTTCCCAAGATCAAAATATGTGGAAATTCTTTGTAAAGACAAAGAATTTTGCACACATTTTTGTGTTATTAAATAGTCCAATTTAAGACATTATAGAAGAAGTATTAAAAACGTCCATTCGTACCAACAAATGGACAGATCTGTGAGTAGTTGATCTGAGTTTAAACGAGCGGTCTGCTCAGTTTCGAATAGCCGGAGGTTCTAAAGAAGTTTGCAGACTGCGGCGAGAGATGCAAGCGACTGAAAAGTATTGAAAACACTCAGATATTAATTGTATCTGTTACTACGTTCGTTAAAAAGTGGTATTCCTTTATTATTTAACACATTTCGATTTCAGCCCAAAGCTTAACAGAACCTGCATTATTACTTACTAAAGCTATTCAATGAAAGCTTAGCTTACTAAAGCTATTCAAACTCACAAAAGGTGCTAGCTTGTTTCCCAGTGGTGTCTCAAAAACACACTTCTTACAAAACACAATTTCTCTCTCAATCAATAATAATTATTATAGTTAAGTAATTTATTTTGCCGATACCTATTTTGGTCTTGGCCTGGTTGCCAAATGGTTTTTTTTATTAATACAAATGCAAATTGTTGCAATTTACTTAATTCCTTATATTTCGTTGCACAAAAGTGCAGCCTACAGTCGTAACTCTCTAACAACGCTCAATATGGCTCGAATAAATAAATTCAGTTGGCGAATTTCAATAACCCTGCCAGTGCTGGATGCGTTTGACATGTGTAGTGGTCTAACATTATCTAGGGATCCTATATTCGGTCGGGTTAGCGATAAAGATGATTGTAGGATATAGGTGCTTTGTTATAGGTTTTATTGTAGACTCTTTGTAGCTTTGATTTTATGTAAATGTTTTATATTGTGGAAAGATAAAATGTGATGTTTGTTTTGCTTTGTAGCCTATTTTATAGCTACGGTGTTCGTTTTTAATTTTATTTGGGTGATTAAAAAAAATGTATTTTCGTAAACATGGTAGTTAAAGTGTAATGATTTATTGCGTACACTTCATTTTTAATCGAAAGTACTACAGGGTTCCGTACCCAAAGGGTAAAACGGGAACCCTATTACTAAGGCTCCGCCGTCTGTCTGCCCGTCTGTCACCAGGCTGTATCTCATGAACCGTGATAGTTAGACAGTTGAAATTTTCGCAGATGATGTATTTCTGTTGCCGCTATAGCAAAAATACAAAACAGAATAAAACAAATATTTAAGGAGGCTCCCATACAACAAACGTGATTTTTTTGCTCGTTTTTGCTCGATATTAATAACGGTAACAGGTAGACGCTTGAAATGTTCACAGAATATTTAGTTATATATTCAATTTAAAATCAAATAATTAAATTAAAATAAAACAAAATATTTAAGGGGGCTCCCTTACAAAAAACGTGATTTTTTTGCCATTTTTATAGATAATGGTACGGAACCCTCGTGCGCGAGTCCGACTCGCACTTGGCCGGTTTTTATTACATTGGTGTCCGTGGTTTGTCTAGTTTCCAAAGCCTAATTTTAATTTCATTTTTCAAAAAGAATAAATTGAAACTTTACAATTGACATGTCTCTTTCAGTGAGTATAGAATTACCTACATGAAAACTCAAAAACAGAGCAGCATATTATTTCAAATATGATTCTCTTATCTTCAATATTGAGCTCTTTGCTCACCCCATGACGGAAATGGTGACGTCACTGCTCAGTATGTATAATGAACGTATTTATCACCAGTAGCGCCATCTGTACGTAATATGAAGAGAGAGAAGTTAATTAATACATCTGTCGGAAGAGGCTGTTTGGTTAATTTCCGTTTTCGGCGTATGGAGATATTTTTTGACTCAGCATTTATGCCATTATTAATATCATAGAATAGATTCCTAAAGATTTGTCATGTAGGAAACTAGCAATAAAATTAATCCATTTATGTATCTTTTCATGTATTATGAATTAGTTATGTCAAAAAGAAGCACAGAACAGCAGTTGTAAGATGCACTTCTTGTTCACTAACCCGTTTTCAATAACATCCCTTTTTAGGGTTCCGTATCTCAAAAGGAAAAAAACGGGGCCCTTATAGGATCACTTCGTTATCTGTCTATCCGTCCATCAGTCTATACGCGTGGGGGTATTAAGTCGAAATTAATATCAAGCTCTTATGTCAACGCAATAAAAAAATACGGCCATAAAAGCGCCATATTTTGATACTCGCAAATAAATCAAAACCTAGGGTACTTCCCGTTGATCTAGAAACATGAAATTTGGTAAGAAGCAAGGTCTCACAATACAAGTGAAGGTAAAGGTCCGAAAATCATTAATTGGTATTTATACCTCTTTTTTTCCGATAACAATTTTACATTCGCAGTTGGGAAATTGACTATGGCGTATATCGATGTATAGGATAACACGTTCTTCAACTACAATGTTAAGTCTGTTCTTGGGACAAACTCATCTCAACTACGGGACCCTGCATTGTGCGTGGTCCGACACGCACATGGCCGGTTTTTAACCGACTTCCAAAAAGGAGGAGGTTATATGTTCAATTGCCCCCAAAAAACCCCAGTAGCCAATCGCACGCGCACGCGCGCGCATCGCGTTCGTTGCTTTATTGTCCCAATAAATGCTTTTTCTTTCTTTATTTCTTTCAATTGTGGACGGATTTTGAAAATTCTTTTTTTGTTTGGAAGAGTATGCTCCCGAGGTGGTCCCATTGCCACCAAATCAGAATCTGATGAGGGAATCCCATGGAAATCGAGGGAAATCCTCAAATTTTATAGGCATACCTATAGCGATTTGAGTCTTTTTTGTCGTAACTCGTGCATTTGCTCTCGAAAAGCACCATTTCGTGAAGTGAAACTGATGATGAAGACCACTGATGGCCACCGGAACTACTTAATAATAAGTATTTCACCGTTGCGATTCGATTAGGCACTTTAATATAATTAAGCAATTTATGCTCGTCAAAATGCATATGGTAAAGTCACCATCAGTTCTCCTGGTTCTTACCAGGAGAACTCCTCAATAATTAACACCCCTGCATCGGGAATACCAATATTTTGTAAAAGGTGATGAGCATTTGACATTAGGCTAATGTTAATTAGATAAATTACAAACTGACCTACTAAAAAGTGAAAAATAAAAAACTTTTTACAAAAAAAAAATCAACCGACTTCCAAAAAAACACTACAAAGTGAAAAATAACTTTAATTTCGGTGGCAAAAAACTAAAATACAGATCCAAAGACACCGACTTCCGAAATTAAAGTTATTTTTCACTTTGTAGTGTTTTTTTGGAAGTCGGTTGATTTTTTTTTTTGTAAAAAAATTTCTTGCTCATGATCCGCCGAACAATACACCAAAAGCCAATCGAATCACTTAATTTGAGAACAGACAGTATTCATCATCATTCATAATTTCAGCCAAATGACGTCCACTGCTGCACATAGGCCTCCCCAAAGGGGGGGTTTGCCATAAAAGCCACGCTTGGCAGGCGGGTTTGCGATCGCAGTATGGTGTTAAAATGCATACGGAACGCTGCTGCCCATTCTCTAGTAAGTCCCTTAGTCGCCTTTTACGACACCCACGAGAAGAAATAGGATGGTGCTATTCTTTACGTCCGGCACCACACGGCACAAACAGCAGATTATCTAAATTGCAAACGGTTTCAGAAACTACTGCTTGGTTTTCTTTGCGACAAAAACTGCGAGGTAGGCCTGTTTCTTTCACTTTATGTAACAACTAGCTTTTGCCCGCGGCTTCGCTCGCGCCAACATTTATTTTGATTGATAAGTTTTAGTTTTAGCGTTTTAAGTTTAGGTTCAAAGAATATAGTCATATAACTACTTATATTCTTTGAACCTAAAATTAAAACACCACACACAATAACAACAACGACAATATTCTTCACTAAATTTGTTGGTACCATGCCACCAAACTACTGGGCGAGCTTACGCGTGGCCAAGCTACGTAGAATTGCCCGTGTGAGAAACATTTTTCTCTCAAGTCTATTCCCGAAATTTTTTATCTAGACTTGCTTATAGTCATTGCAAAGCAGATTTTGAGAGGAAACTAATCATTTGAATTCGAACAGAAGGTAACAAACTTATCAGCGGGAAACACATAATCGTCTTCAACTTAAGACTACTTTTACCTACTTAGCGAAGAGAGAAAGTTGGAATATTCGTCAAATATCACGAGTTTATTTACGGCCAGCAGCAGAACTCGATTAAAACAGTTACTTTTACATATTCAATCAACTTAGCCTATCACAGTTCACTGCTGGACATATGCCTCTCCGAGGTTGCGTCACAACACCCTGTCCTCCGCCTTCCGCATCCAGTCTGACCCAGCCACCTTCTCAAGGTCGTCGGTCCATCTAGCGGGGGGGCGTCCGACACTACGCTTGCCGATACACGGTCTCCACTCCAGAACTCATCTGCTCCATCGTCCATCGGTTCTTCGACAAACATGGCCAGCCCATTGCCACTTCAGTTTGCTTACTATACAAGCTATGTCGGTAACTCCGGTTCTTTTCCGGATAATTTCATTCCTGATTTTATCCTTCAAAGAGACTCCAAGCATAGCCCGCTCCATAGCGCGCTGGACGACCTTGAATTTGTGAACCAGCCCAACTGTCAGTGTCCACGTTTCGGCACCGTATGTCATGACGGGCAGGACGCACTGGTTAAAGACCTTAGTCTTCAGACATTGCGGGATAGGCGACGAGAAGACTAGACGCAGTTTTCCAAATGTCGCCCAACCCAACTGGATCCTTCCGTCGGCTTCTTTCTCAAAGATGTATGTATCGAGCTGAATAACTTGTCCTAGGTAGACATACTCTTTCACAATTTCGAGAAGCGACCCTTCGATGTGGATTGGACTCGGTAAGACGTGACAGAAGTAATCCTTAGAATTTTCGAATTGATACATCTGTCTTATATTTACTTCTCAAAATCAGTCCAGCCATTTTTATGAATCAAACAGACAGACAGATAAAACCTTATTTAATAGTTTTTTTTGTTACAAATACCATAAATAATTTCAGCGTTTAGCGAAAAGTTGTTATTATGACATTACAAACAAACACTTCAATTTATTATGTATATAGACAAGCGTTTTAATGCACACATTACAGAGAGTCTGTAAATCTGTGGTGTACGGTCGAGTGGGGGGGGGGGAGGGACTCATTTCCGGAATGTTGCGCGCATGCGTCTGTCTTCAATCGCTCCAAATAGCTCGAGGAAGTTGAGTTTTGGCATAAGGAAGGAGGTTTTAATAACACACCACATCATTGCACTAGGTACAAAACAAGGCAATAATATTTTTTGATACACATAAACGCGCTTGACTTCTTGTTACTCACACACACAAGACATTTCTGACATTTCCAATTGTAGAAATCTTTTTACAATCTGTAATTTTTACCGTTTCTACGGTGGTCCTACTATGCATTAATTTGTTTCTGTATAGAATTATTTCATCCTGACACACTTAAAACTTGAGGCCGTGTCTCCGTGTCCTAACCGATAGCGATTGTCGCGTGAGTACGCGATCGTCGTCGTGCTAGTTTAAATGAAGATAACGCGTGATCAATCAAGTCGCTTTTATACGTCATTAATCATTTATAAACAATCACGTGTTCGCGCGGTCGCGTTCGGTTAGGACGCAGAGTAATTTAGCACATCGTGTCCTCCATATACCAACATTTTCTAACATTTTATTGTTATTCAAATAAACAAACGAAAGAAGACATGAAAACCCTCAACAGCTCCAAACGCATAACGTTATGGCTTTGAGCACGACTTTATGAGAAATAACTGTTACAAATAACGATGTCCCCTCACGTGTAACGCTGATATAAGGTAAACGTTATTTATAGCTGTAACCGTTATTTTAACGATTTCACTTTACACGCGTAGGCTGAACGTTGCTGGTGTTTTTTTGGTATGATGACGAATGGTGACAAACTGTTTCGGATTTCATTGTATCAGTTTTTTGGAAGAGTAAAATAAAATAGTGTGTAGTATTTATTTCTGGATCGGGTATCCAAATGGCCAGTAGTGTCAGCTTTGCTTATCGGCTTGTTATCAGCTTTGTAAACAAGCATATTACAAGTTAGAGGATTATATCCTGGATAGGAATGCTTGGAAACATGCTGGTCCAGCTCCATAGGACAATGTGGAGTCTAGACAAAATCAAACTGGTTGCTATTTTAATCGTATAATTTGTTATTTTTGTGATATTGATTTTTGTTCGCACTGACTTATTATTATAATTTTTTTAGGAAAACTATATACTTTTACGATGTTTGTGTGTAATATGTGAGCACCATGTATCTATCTCATAATTAAGTTATTTTTCATGTCTTAATTTTTAATTTTTTTCCCTTTTATGGTATAGTAATTTTATTGTAGGTGCAACGTCTTCACATATAATCATATAATTAATTAATGGACTCAAACAAAATATTGTATAACATTTTTAAAACAGTAACGGTGGAGTTTTTTGCCCATTCTTCTCCATACGAAACTACCTTTTGGAAGGAGAAATTATATTTTTTTGTAAATTTTGACGTTCAAAAGTACCTCATATGAGTCATATTATAAGAATAAATAATTTGACTTTGACTTCGCCGTTTCAACCAAAGTTAAAGATTATAATCAGTGGTAGAAAATGCCTCAGGCATTAAGTCCGCCTTTGTACAGTGTAGTTTTTACTTGTGCATAAAGTTTTAATAAATAAATAAGTCGTGGCTGGCGTGCACACATTGGCATTACGAATTCTGTTTTTTTTATTGTTAAAATACTTCCTAAGCATAAGGAATTTATCTGAAAAAAATGGACAGTTCCATATTTACATCATTTTTGAAGCAATCGACTTGGTAATATTTATGTTGACATCTCGCATTTAACCTGTCTAACTTAACAAAACCTCATGTCAAATTAACAATTCTCATATTGTTGTGAACGAACATTGATATTTTGTTATATCAACTTATAGGTACTCAGTAAACAAAATATTATTCGTTTAATATCTCAACTTATACACATAAAGTTTTCTTTATGTACTAATTTTAAGTTGACAAATTGAAGTGTCAAGCTATGGCCAGCTGAGGTCTTTTTGATTAAATCGTGATAAAATGAGATGTCAAATGATGGCCAACCGAAGTATTTCTGTTTATATCGTGATTATATTAGCTAAGTTCTGAAACCTAAATCTAATAAGTATAGGTAGTTATCACTACATGTCAGTTACAATGATCGTCAACCTCCCAAAAATAAGAAAACTAACGAACACATTTCGTTACCAACCAACATATTTTTAGCTTTCCAAGTTATGAGAGTCACTATTGTAGAAATTTGAATTCTAGATTCGTACAGAGGGTATAAAATACTTCTACAAATTTTGTCTCGTTAATACTATGTGCCAAACGCTTTCACGACCTCAATCTGTCGTTTAAGCAACCGTTCAAACACACAATGCAACACGCGCGAGGTGTTAAACGCTAAAATTAGAGTTGCAGATGCAGATACTGCTGTGTGGATAAAGAGAATGCCAAAGCAGATTCCTCTGTTAGATCATCAGCTGTTGATCTTCCACAACGCTTGCGGACACCATATTTAAAAACATCCATCTCGTTTTTTAGACGACAGCGTTGGTCTTTTAATTTAACAATACATGATTTAGCAACTAATGAGGCTACATGCTACATGTGGGACGAGACTATAGGAGCTCGAGCAGCAAACCAAATTGCGTCATGTTTGTGGCACCTCTGCAACAGTTTGCCATCGGAAGTCAAAGAACTGATTTTTTATTCCGATACTTGTGGTAGCCAAAACAAAAACAAAGTCATGACATTGATGTTCATGTTTTTGCTAAATAATTAACCGACGCTGCAATAGATTGCCTCTAGCCTCAGGGTCGAACGCTGGACGGCTCGCACGCTGGTAAGAACGCTGTGGTTTATTTACGCCTTCATGTTCGCGTTTTGCATCTCGAAGAGTAAGCGTCAATTCTGGTCGTTGCCGCCATTTTCTTCGCCACGTGGTATTTTTTCACTTTACCACTCGTATCCCAGTTCTGATATCGGGACAGGAGGCTGATTGGAGCTGGAATCTTCACCGTTGAGCATTTTACTGGGCGTAGATTTGTATTGTGGGCGAGAAGAAAAGTCTGGAGTTGAGTTTAGGTTATATTTGATCTTATTAAAATAAACAAAATTAAACGTTAGACAGTTTAACTTTTTCTTAGACGTTAGGCACTTGCTGTCCGCACGAAGTCCGTTGGTCAAGAGCACAGAACATATATACCCTACGGGCAAGAGAGCTTCTCCACGCCGCTGTAGCGCTCTCGTCGACTCGCACGAACGTCAGGCAAGACTATCGAAGCGCGCCAACTTCACACTTGCGTTTCGTTGTCAATTGACATCCCGTACTAATGACCCTTCCGATAAAAATTTTATCCGCAAAAACAAACTTTTATAAAAAAACTAAATTAACGTTTCATAAAAACGCGCTTCAAAATCTCTTGTATCTATAAAACTCGATTTCAATTTTTAAAATCAAATCGAATAGAGTATGGAAAGGCCGGGAATATCCTGGGATTGAGTTAATTGATCGGACACAGTTCGCTATGTGAAGAGTACTCGGCAAACGATAAATTGGCTGTATCGAGTCAAAAACGTCGGTTCGATGCCGAGTCACCGACTATCCGTTGTTTTTGTGTGGTTTTTATTAAAAAAATGAGTATTGGAATTTAATTTATTTGTCTGGCTACGTTTTTGTTTTCATGGCAAGTGAATTCGCTGCGCTGCTCAATGATGTGTGCAAAAGCCATTTATTTGTGTGTGTTTAAAAATAATATCCCTAGCCATTGATATTCTGGCACTTCTGGTATTAGAAATATTTAAAAAGTGAACATTTCGAGATAATTTAGTTTGGTTGCACTTAAATGTGGCAACCAATGCTATTCCTATTGTTTTAGATAAGGAAATTGTAATTTACTTTTTCTACATACTTCATCCTCAATGAAATAAAAAAAACAGCATTTATAAATAATGTATGGCTTAAGTCTTTATTTATTTTTATTCAAAAGGAACAACAAACAGCTACAATATAAAACATAGAAACAAGAAATACACAAAACTTATAGACAATATTGCAGCCCACAACGCTGTTCACAGATTAACAATAGGATACAATACAGTTGCAGCAAAGAAGATTCCCTACTGACAAGCTCTATGAATTATGTAATCTGCTGTCAGTGAGAAAATTGTATATCCTTCATAGCATCCTCAAAACGCACAAAGAGTTACCGTATGATGCTAAAATACTTAGAAAAAGAAATAAATACTACATAATAAACATTCCCATAACTAGGACAGAATTTGCCAGCAGACAATATAAAAATCGCTCAGCTTTTTTATACAATAAGATTAATAAAATAATAAATATTTATGATAATAAAAAATTTGAATGCAAAAAAAAGCTAATAATATGGCTTCACAGTTTAGATTATGATGATACAGAGTTACTTCTGCAACGTGTGACTTAATTATATAATTACATTATTAAAGTGACGTTATTTGCTCTTATAGTCACTCATGTTCACTCAAAATCTCTCTCTCTCACACACACACACACCCTCTCACACACACTGACACACACTCACACACACACTCGTAAAAATTGATCATAATTTTGTTTTTTCCTTTCCTTGTTTATTTGTATACCTGTTTGTACTCGTACGTTTATAATGTAAGGGAAGAGCGGAGCCTTCAACTACAGGCATTTTCTATGCTTAAATGGAGACTCCTTGACATGCAATGTAAGCCAAATATGTTATATGAAATAAACTTATTTTATTTTTATTTTATTTTTATTTTATACAGTGAAAATAATCGCTAGGGTTACAAATACACGATTTAATATTATTCTAACTTATTAAATTAACTATCGTGTTTCAGACATAAAGGTATTTGTATATAATAAACAAGAAATGGTCCAAAAAACAAAAATATATAAAAATATTCATGAACGCTCCTTAAGTATAAGACTTTTGAATCTATGAGAAGCATATGCAAAAATGTCTATAGGTTCAAAAGTCTCATTGTAGGAATCGACCATTCTGCGAACAGGCGAACGCAAGCCAGAGTTAGACTTGCAAGTGCCCACTGAAAATAATCTGCCAGCGCGAACCTTTCGCTTGTGGACTGTCCTAGGAACCGCAAAGCATAACATGTTGGACAGTTCAATGCAATCAAATTTATTTCTAACAATATTATATAAATTCATGGCTTCTAAGTACTTACTTCTATTTTCGAGTGTTGCGAGCTTATACTTTGCAAGTTATCTTGTTATGGCAAATAATATCCATACCATCTATAATGTATGGTACGCAGGAATTTATATTGTACACACTAAATCATTTCAACGTACTTTTTGTAGTATGGACTCCAGACGGACACAGCATACTCCAGTTGAGAGCGTACTAGAGACTTATTTAAGCAAATGTAAGAAGAAGGCTTTTTAAAATCAACTGTTGATCGCATTACAAATCCGTATAGTTGATACGCTTTATTGACAATCTTTCCTATGTGTAGGTCTAAGCAAAGCTTAGAATCAAGGATAACACCGAGATCACGAATAAAGTCCACTTTAAATAGGGGGGCATTACACAAAGTGTATGTATATTTTATTTTAGTTTTATTTTTTGTGACGTTTAGGAAGTTACATTTGGGTAAACATAGTTGCAACTTATTTTTTTGGCAATAACAGGATAGTCGGTCCAAATCTTGTTGCAGTAGAAGGCAGTCATTTGTTTGACGTATGGCTCTGTATTTGAGGTCGTCGGCATATAGTGAAAACTTGGTATACGAAAGCATTGGCTGATATCATTGATGTATAAGATAAACAAAAGGGGACCAAGTATAGAGCCTTGAGACACACCAGAGGTCACCTGTGCGATGTTAGATTGGTGACCATTGATTACAACCCTCTGACTGCGATTGGTTATACATAAGAGGTAAACTACCTCAAAAGATTACCACGGATTCCATTGAACGCTATTTTATTAAGTATTATTTGTATCTATCTTGTCGAAAGCCTTACAGAAGTCCGTATACACTGCATCCACTTGTACACGGCAGTAGTAAATTAGTATTTGTCGACAGCCGTTTGACAAAGCCGTGCTGTTGTTCAATTATGATATTGTGGAGTACGGGATAGATTTCATTATGGACTAACCTTTCAAAAAGTTTCGACAAGCCAAACAGGATGGAAATGGGACGATAATTTTCTACGCTGCGTTTGGATCCACTTTTGTGAACAGGCACAATGCTTCCACATTTTAGGTATAACTCCTTCATCGATACATTTATTTTAAATAACAAATAGAGGCTTGCAGATCGAATCGCGGTATTCCTAAGAAAGTAAGGTGAAAGTCCGTCAGGCCCAGGGCCTGTCGCTGGATCTAGGGATTTAAGCTCCTTCAATATGTTCTCTTCGCTGAAAGAAAGGTCGCAAATAGAGACGTCGTGTAGTGCGTTGTTGCCCCGTGGAGGCTTCCAATGAGGCAACGAAGGAGATGTCGGTTACTGAGTAAAAAAGTCAGAGAACATATTATATACCATAACTGGATCATTTGTTTCAGCATTTTTGTATTGAAGCTTAGATGGGATGCCAGGTTTATTTTTTCGATTAGAAATATAGGTTCAGAAGTGTTTTATGTTTTTACTTAGATTCTCCTCCACTGAACTGATGTACGAACTGAAACACTTAAGGCATGTATCCTTAAATTGTTTTCTATAGTTTGAAAATGATTCATAATGTTATTATATTTCTTATCTATTAAGTCATACAAAATATTGAAGAAGAAATAAAGTTTCTCACTTCCAGCTGAAGACAAAAATACCAAAACATTCAGCCGCAAATCTTCATTTCTATTTCAGCACACTCGCACAAAGTTTTTATTTTAAAGTAAGCGCAAATCTTTGTAAAATCGATGTTTTTAATAACGTCAAAGAGTTTGCGAACGCGGCGCGCGGCCCGGGATTTTTAATAAATCCCGTAGCGGAGCGGTTATTAAATCAAAGATCCCGGTGTTCCGGACCGCCCGCGCCGTTCCGGGCTTGCATAAGGAAAATTTAATCCTTTGCTTGTAAGATACTAGAAATGTGCACTCAGATATGAATGCAGGTGGTTTAATTTCAGATTACAAAGGTATGCTGTTATTAAACCAAGCTTTAGTTGTAGTTGGTTGGTTCGAGATGTTAATATTATGTCTGTAGATTGTCTGGTGTATCATATTGTGTAACCGTATTGCTATACTGTATAAAATTCAATTTTATCTCGCAAACTAAAACCTAAGTGCAGCTCTTGCAAAATCTTTTCACACAAAATCTCTAACTAAATTATAATTCCCATCAACGCAAGCAAATCCCGAGTCGAAGACGCGTCCCTAATAAACCCACTGGTACGTTTCGCACTTTACTGCCCATTCCATTTAACTACATGCCCATCAACTCTTTTACTATGTGACGTATACATCGTAAAAGAAAAGAGCATAAAAATAAGGACAAAATTCCCAGACAGGGCTGGAACTTTAATAAAACTACTGATGGGGAAGTTAATAACATTCTCGAGTTTGATAGAAAAACGTTTATCATGTAATTTTGTAAGCAGTTATGATGTTCAGACATGAATATCTATCCCCCATAATTATAGTGTCTCTACACTATTATTAACTAGTAGTAATTTATAGGAATTTTGTTTTAAAATTGTCTTTATTCCTAACTATCCTCTGCTGCACATGGCAGTTAGCTTTGCAATTCACTTAGATTTTCTAAAACTTAAGCCCCAATTCATTTCTATCGTAGAATCCAAACCAAACTTCTGAGGAAGTATTTCCCAGCCATTCTTAAGCTAAGACCTGAATTCCTCGACTGACCAGATCGAACACAATCTAAACTTCAATAAGAACTACTCACAGACAAAAATAAACCGCATTCTTTAGCTCGACGATAAATCTTAGCTTTTTACGTCAGTCCACAACAATCGGTCCTATTCAGCGCCTAGAGTGTTCGATCTCTCGAGACATCGGTACAGATCGATTACAGCATCGAATAGAATCGGATAGAGCATTGTGCTCCGAATAATTGCTTCTGTATTGATACCCGCTTTGTGGTGCGGACAATCGGTATCTTGAATGCCTTACGATTTCAATTGATTATCCTTGGGTTGAGTGTTGACTGACGATGACTTAATGCTGGAATGTTAGCGTTATCATTCTCGATCTGCAAGCGTCTGTTGTTGAAAGTCTGCCTTGTGGTTACAAAATTATAAGATGTATAGAGATATCAATTTTATTATAGTTACCAAACTTGGTAAATGGCTTAGTGATTGCAGTTCATTATGAGTAAGAAGAATGAGCCATAGAAATAATCGTGATACCCAAAGTTCGCCTTGTAAGACAGCTATGAGAAGAATCGATTATGTCTTTCAGTACATAAGCGTAAAGAAGACGGTCATAGTTTTCTTAT
Organism: Tiliacea citrago; assembly: GCA_963921375.1. Lineage (NCBI taxonomy): Eukaryota > Metazoa > Arthropoda > Insecta > Lepidoptera > Noctuidae > Tiliacea > Tiliacea citrago. Next base: position 29,690,099 of record OY992782.1, read on the forward strand.
GCCCCCTAAAACATTGTAAGCGCCTTGTGAGGTGGTAGAAATACTAAATAGCCGTTAATTTGAGTGCGAATTTCAGTAATTAAATTTTTTAGTTTTTAGTCTTTTTCAATTTATTATGATTTTTTTATATTTAAATATTTTAGTCTTTTTCTGAGAGTGCCGTAATACATCTATAATTAATTAATGTAAGATGGCGGCACCAATTTATAAGGTCCAAATCTATATATTGCTTTTACCAGTCATCTGCGGGTTTTAGAGGTCCTTCTTTCAGTAACAAACATTAAATAGAACGTCTAGAATTTCCAAAAGGTACCTGAATACATCGGTCTTTTGAGAATAAGTAGATACTGAATATCTAAATGAGAAGTCTTTAACACATCTCTACGTATCACTTTACAAGAAGCTTTATTAAATACCTTATTTCGCTTTTCTTGAAAGCAATCAGTTCTGAGAGCCTGAGATAATTCAATGCACTAAGAAATACTCACACTTACATAAATGCAAAGGTATGCCACATTCATAAACATGATCAAGATACGTTACTTACATTCTAAGGTAGATTTCAGACAGATTAAGATTTCGGCTCAACAAATTGGTCCCCCAAGTATTTAGGACTGAAATTGACAGCTAGCTCTTTGTAAAGCTAAACTTCACAAGAAGAAACCTTAGTCATTATCCGAGTTTTATTTGTATTACAAGTCATTTCTACGCGATGTTACCGACAGACTGTAGTCTTCTTCCAATGCAGCGTCTGATGGGTCATTGGAAGAATCAATCTGGCGGTGTCACAGCGTAGTAGAAATACCAACCGACGAACAGGCAGTTAGCTGAATTTGTTGCCAATTGAATTGAAAAAAAATGGTATTTCAATGACTTGTTAGAAAATCATTAAAATACCATTTAACGTTAAAGTGTCCACAGAAAAAGACCTGCAAAATTTCAATCGGTCAGATCACCGGTCGGTCACCGATAAAATTTGTACAGCCTATAATGTTCTACCGCACCCCTTATAACAGAATCGTAAGACAGCAATTATTTTCAAAAATTATAATCATGTTAATTGCTTCAGGCTTCTGTCGGCTATAAATTAGTCTTACTTTAGAATTATAGAGTCGAACACTGAACCGTGCGTATATCACCACAGAGAGGGTGTTCTGAATACCAAATTAAATTATTAAGACATCTTACTCAGCTTAGGTTTTACTCAACGTTTTTGGATTCTGTTAGCTTATATAGTTAGGATTATTTTTATACCGAGTTAAGTTATTAAGTTTTACAGAAATCATCATTATTCTCCTGCCATAACCGAATTTATTTGTGGTCGGCGCAACACGTATTTTTCGTCCATACTTCTATGTTAGTCGTCATCTCAGTAGTAGTAATTTATTTCATAACAATAGGTAGTGACTCCCTTTCTAGTCATATCTTTTTTCACACAGTCCATCCATCGTTTATGGCCTCGCCCTGGTCCTAAACGTGTAGCCATACACATTCATACTCAACACAGAAATATCTTAGATTTAAATTTTCTTACGGAGAAACTCTCTACATAAACTTGTTTCTTCACTAATATTGAAGCAAAACCTTCATAACTTAAGTAGGTACAGTCAGCGCAAAAGTCGATTAACACTTTAGTTTTTTCAATTCTAATTGTTGAGCTGAATATTTAATTGATATCAGCTCAATAATTAGAAAAGGGGGGCTGGGTTTTTTTTAATTCAAGTAACATTCAAATAATACAATAATAATAATAAATAATTCGAAATAATCGAAAAATTCAACGAAATTTCGGACAGACTCTCCAAAATTAATTTACATTCGGCATTCACCCTAATTAGATACTGTTGTTTTGGCCCAAATTTTATATATTTTCTACGCTCTTCCCCTTTATGGAAGCAGTCACACCTCTTGGACAAAATTGACCAAATTATTCGCAGCACACTAACTTCCATTTTAAATGTGGCCTTGGACGACCGAGCGTGGTTGCAAGCACACTACCCATCCGTTTTGGTGGTCTCGGCGTCCGTAAAATTACCAATATTAGCTTACCTTTTCTCTGTCTGTTCCTGTCCTCTGTCCACAGCACTGAAAAGTTGACCAGGAAAATTTTAGCTCCCTCCCTGGTTGACTCTGAAGTGCCGTGCTTGACCGACGCGGTGAACGCCTGGAAATTGGCTTGCCCGGATACAGATCGGCCCGTGAACCCATCTTCCCAGAGGCAGTGGGATGAGCCGCTCTGCAGGTTGGTACGGAATAATCTTATTAATACGTCCACCAATACTGCTGAGCGTGCCCGCTTGCTGGCTGTGGGTGAGTGGGAGTCGGGCCTCTGGCTTCAGGCGCTACCATCACGCAACATAGGCACTATGCTGGGTGACACTACTTTCCGGTTCGCTACTTGTCTGCGTCTGGGTTGTCCTTGCGTGGCTCCGCATCGCTGCCATTGCGGTGAAGGTGTCGACTGCCTCGGACACCATGGCCTATCCTGCAGTAAAAGCGCAGGCCGGATAGCACGGCATGCCAGCATCAATGAAATTATCCGTCGTGCTCTTGTCACCACCGGGGTGCCCGCTGTTTTAGAACCCAATGGTTTGGCACGCGACGATGGGAAGAGAACGGAATGACTATAATGCCTTGGAAGGTAGGTAGGCCTTTGGTATGGGATGCAACGTGTGTCGACACCCTTGCGCCATCCCATCTTCCTAGTACGGTGAGCTGTGCTGGGGCGGCTGCTTCAGGTGCAGAAAACCTCAAACGGCGCAAATACTTTAATCTTACTGGGACTTATATGTTCGAGCCGTTTGGGGTTGAAACAATAGGGCCATGGGGTCCGAGTGCCCATTTAGTTTTTCGAGACATCGCCAAGCGGTTGTTCGACTCCTCACGTGACCAGAGGGCTGGCCTATTTTTCGGCCAAAGAATCAGCATTGCCATACAACGTGGCAATGCTGCCAGCCTTTTGGGCACTTTTCCCATTGAAAGCGATGCGGAAGAATTTTTTGATGCCCTATGATTTTTTCCTCCCTTTGTTATATAGGTACTTACTTGTACATATTATTATTTTTATTTTAAGTTTGTTTAGTTTTTAAATTATGTAAATACTTATAAAAATCAAATTATTAAATAATATTAAATCTTAGCTATTATGTAAAATACTGAAATATGATATCAAATAATTTTTTGTCCATTTAGATGATGTGTAAAAGTTGCACTGGTAGCTTTCGTCGCTGATCGTACAGCTATCTTTTATTGACATTTGAATAACTTTATTCTTTTTGGATTACTAAAAGCTGCAGAGCTTATAAAAAAACTTTATCTTTTTAACCGACTTCTTAAAAAAGGAGGAAATTCTCAATTCCTCTGTATATAGGTCCATAAATATATTGTTTTATAGGTGTTCATCGAAATTTTCGTCAATCGCGGATCTATTTTGAAAATTCTAAACTAAAATTTCATTAACTTTGCTTGTGTAGTTTTTAAGTTAGCTTCAATAATAATATATATACGTGTTTTTCCACAAATTAATATATGCTGATGATGTTATACTAACTTCCTGTCACTGTTATCTGTGTACATAGCAAGTTATAATGGTAGGTATACGAATTTGCATGAGGTAAACTACCGCCACAAAAAATAAAATCTTTTTACATATAAAGTTATTTTTAACTTTTTAGGGGTTTGAAAGCCGGTTTTTTTAAGGTTCCGTACCTCAAAAGGAATAAACAGGACCCTCTCTCCATAAATAGGATCACTTGTATGTCTGTCTGTCTGTCCGTCTGTCACCGTCGATTTGCTCCGAATCTACTGGACCGATTAAGTTGAATTTTAGTACACATGAATTTCTGTGACCCAAACACACGGTACAGCTGTGTGACATATAAAATGAATGGGCTTATTGTGGGCGTCTTAATTTTTTTATTTTTTTTTATTTTAAAATGACCACCACTGACATACCGTGATTGTTACCTGTTGTAGTTGCCTTGTGAATAAATATATAATATATAAAATAAATTAATTTAAAGTTATTTAAGAAAATAGATATAAGTTGACCATCCCCCCTTTTCACCGAAACTACTGAGCCTAAAATTTTGAAAAAAATACACACACACATACATAAACTCACGCCTTCTTCCCATGGGGGTAGGCAGAAACTATAGAACGCCACCTGCTACGCTCCTTACATACTCCTTTTGCTTCGCCTACGTTCAAACATCATACACGCACGCCGATTGTGAAAAAAATGCAGAAAATAGTTATTTACTTAAGATTACAGGAAAACCTATAAAAAGTCTATGGTTTTAAAATGTCATGGTAAATCTGTCAACATTGTGCGTACAAACTTACATATTTTGCAATTGGAATGTATGGGAGAACATGTTTTTCAACTACAATGTTAAGTTTTTTCTTGGGATAAAAAACATCTTAGATAACATATTCATTGCACAGACCCCTGACCACACGAGTTCAACTCGGACATGTCCGGTTTTCTTTTGAAATATTAAAGTATTTTATATGTCTTACAAATTTCACAGAAATTTTCTTGAAAGCTTTTACATCATCAGTTTAACGAGCATTAATTAAATTAATCAACACCAGATAAATACCTTACCTTCGTAAGTTCATAATGTGCTCAGAGCATTACAAACAGTTAATTAGTGAAACCTTTGTTTGTGATGTTAACTTGAGCCGATTGAAGATAATTTAATTTAACTTGATATTACGTATGTAGGTCACACAATTACTTTAGCATCCTACATAAATGTATTTACATCTCAGAAATAACATACAAGGGGGCTCGTGGTGGTTGTTAATCGATCATGCACCAATTAGTTACCCGGTTACTAAAGGCCAGACCAAAGTAGAGGTCGTCTAATTAAATATTGCACGCCCTTCCACTGCTTGTTGCATACTCATTTCAAATGCGTCTTGTTTGTGTACAATAAACAATTTTTCTTCTTTAAATGTTTGTATTGAAATTTTAGTCTAAGGGCGTGGAGTTGTTTTTTTTATATTTATTAATTAAACCTAGTGTAATTAAAATAGTAGCTTGTGAATTTATTCTGGACCCGCTCCAACAAGATAGTGTATTTCGTTTCATGTGGAGCCCAAATTACTGCACTATGTTCCATATCACTCCTGACTAGAGCGTCATATAACACCTTGAGTGTGGTAATATTCATGAACCCCTGTGTCATGACCAAATAGATGATCTCTACCTGCCTCTCCACTAGTGGGGAGATAAGTTGTTAATTGAAGAGATAGCATAACATCACGCTTGTATTACCGAAGAAGTAGGCAAAGGTGCATAGTATACCCTAATTTTGCCAGTTATGTTTAAGTACTATAGCTCCAGAGCTACCTTAATGCCATTTAACGATATAAATCTAAGCTATAATGGAAAAACCCCGTAACAATTTGTCTAACCTGAGTATCGTTCCGAGAACCAGCACAGCAGACGGATCATTAATGATTATAGATGATATATTAAAAGAGCCTTCACAAATAACAATACTCAAGTGCTAACTTTAATTCCTGCCCAGGGAAGGCAATCACTGCCACGGCCTAAACTGGTACCAACTCCCAACACAAGAAGAAAAACTACATCTGTGGTACACGTTCTCTATCTTCCACATTATTTTATTAGCCTTTGATTAAGCACCTTACATTTCCTTCATTACATCATCGAGATTCTCCCGGGATTTACAAACATATATCCCGTGAATTCATTAACGTCATCTGAGGCCGGGATCCCGTTCTGAACGTTATTTTTTTTGCTCTTTTGCTCAAGACGTCGGCGACAATCTACTGAGAACGGTATGATTCAATCGTGTCTAGCTAGTGATGTGAATGGAATGGACGTCCCGGGATTTATCAAAATAAAGCAAATTGAGACAAGAAAGATATGAATGTTGCAATCCGAAGGTACATAGAAAATAAAATTAACCGAAAACAAATGTGCCTGCCTACATATTTTTTCTTTAAAAGAGCTTAAGAGTGTTTACGACATACCGCATTTCATACAAACTTTCAAGCCCTTGTTTTTCGAAATGACTGAACTGATTTTAATGAAACTTCATACGCATAAGCAGATAGATACAAAGGTCGAAAAAGTGAGTTAAGAACATTTACGAAAAATAGTGTTACAGCTAAATTAAAACGCTTGTTTACAGTCCAAAATTTACAAAAAGGTAGGCTGTATGTATATTGTGGAGTATAGTTAAGTTACGTGAACGATAAAATATGATTACAGAGCGACTTGGGCATGGGCAAACGAGTGTTGATGTCACTGGGTAGACCTAACTAAATTGACTTTATAAAATACTACTCAACATTGAATCGCAGACATAAATTAAATATTATAAAAATCCAGTTCAGCCCCCAAATCCCGCATCCCGCACCAAAATCCCGTTCACCACATCCCTAATGCACTATCCTACGAACACCGCTACGGCTATTGTGACCTGGGACCATCCCTCCCCCACGCCCCTTACTTATACCCCCTATTCATACCTCTAACAAGCCGGTTGAGATTGAATTTGAATTAGCTAGTTTTTATGTGAATGTAACACGTGATATGGATGTTCAGGGGATGTTTGAATGGATGGATATGAGTTATGGTATTTGGTAGGTTAACTTCTTGGTTGGACTTCAGAAATGGAATTGGTTAATGATTATAACGGCGATCTTTGCAGAGCAGGAATTACTGGATAAGAGGATAGGATCGAACTTAGTGACGTTCAATTAAGAAGGCTTATGTCCAGAAATGAACTGCTTTAGGCTAATAATAAATCGGCTATATATCGGGTGTAAAAAGACCCTTTCCGAAGCCGAAAGTTACATATTCTACCCTTTATTTGGATCTTTTTTTTCCACTCGACAATACCTGGGAATCTACTGGTTCTGGAGATATTGAAGGCCAAACTCGCATTTTTTTTTTACTTTTTTACAATTAAACGAATTCCAAGTGTTATTATAAAACTTTTATCCAAGCAAACATTACCTGAATTTTCGATTTTTCTTAAATTAATTTAGATCATAGCCGCGAGTATTCGACAAGTACCTACGCGTACCGCGTAGAACGAAGGCGCGGGGCTTAACTCACACAACACTGAGTCCGTTTGCCTGGGTTCGCGTTACATTGCGCGCAATAAAAATTGCAATTTTTGAATCCCTAAAAATAAAAATCGGTTCCCAAATAATGTTTGCGCAAATCTACTTAGTTAGATGTACAGTATGCGTAGTTGACGGCTTTGTGATGTGTCTTTTAACACCCTGTATATACTTGCTTTAATCAATAAATTCTCTGACAAATTAAAAAAATCTGTTTTTAATTTCTTGTTAGGGGAGAAATATCGAACTATGCAGGAATAAGGTACCTAATATGTATACTTATATACAGAACACCGTAATCTGTTTAACCTCTCAAAAATAAGACTATTCTTGCTGTTTAAGATAATATCAGATCAACTTCAGCAACCTTTGTAGTTTTCAATCGTTAATTTACATTTTAATAAACCGTTATGCATAAAAATATTTGCATTATAAAACAAAGCCCTTCGTAAATATTGAAAACATTTCTATATTACGGGAGATAAAAACGGTAACCTGCTAGAATTTAGTGCTGCATACAAAGTGAGGCTAGCACTACAACCAGACAGATATATCTATTATTATACAAAACTGCTGTTTTAAAAGTTTTGAAACGATGCAATGATAAATGAACACAATGATACGAACGTGATTAATAAACATGTAAATGTAAATTATTTTGTATCACTCATATCGTACTCATTGAAACTTTTGTAATTATCGTAGACAAGTGTAGCAGTCTAGAGATAAAAAAACAATTACCTAGGTACCTACTTACATTTTGAGGACAGAGTGTTTTGACGCAGCATGGAAGGCCTATGACCAGCAGTTGACTGCGATAAGCTGAATTGATTGATTCTAAATAAACTGATAACATTTTTTTTAAATACTTACAGCCATTGAAATTTTACAGGCAGAATTTTCACTTTTCTTCCTTTGTCTAGCAATGTATAAAAGAAAGTCACCTTTGAGGTGGGTCAGTAATTACCAATTTCAATATATTATCTTTCTTTCAGTTGGTGTAATCTTGCCCTCAGATCCTTACAACATTTTCAAACGGAGCATGACTGTTTCAAAAATCATATTTATGACCTCAAAACGGTAACACACGATACTCTTCCCACTCACTACAATATTCTACAAGTGATCCTTAATCCAACACCTTGCTTCTCCCACAATAAATGACACGCGTAGATGTGTAACCTGAAACCGTATAGTTTGCGTCATGCTTTGTTTCGGCCGGATGACGAAGGGTGCTTCACTATTTAGTAATGCGCACACGTTTGCAGAGGGCTAAAATATAAACAGGAATAGATAGTTTTTTTTTTTTTTTTTTTGTATGGCATCTCGCAGTTGACCTTGAGAGGCCGTGACTGCTTAACCGGTCTTTCCTGTGGTTGCCCTAAGGTATTAGCTTAAAGCCTCCAGCCAGGAGCGTAAATATAAGTATTAAAAACTAAACGACAGCGCTCTAAGGGCACCCCCTGTGGGGTACGAACCTCCGCTTAGGGCGTCGTTGGGGAAAAGCAAAGCAAATTGGGGACGGGCTGGATCGAAAGTTTAAATTCATGATTATTAACGGGGATTACTATTAAATGCTACGGCTCACTCAGCCTCGGGGCTGGCGGTTCGACGTGCAAGGGACGGGGGGAACAATTTATTCTTGAACTTCGCGTGGTACCTCGGCGGCGAGGACGGAATGACGGTTTGTGTTTGTGCACTGTACTTGTGGCCCTATTGCTTTCCTGAAGGAGAGTAATGGGGTCATCCGGGTCTGAGAGAGTATGCCTAGGTCGGCGAGTCTGACTAATTTGAGATGGCCTATAGCTAGCTGCCTGCACAACCAAGGGGTTGCGATGTCTATCTGCGGACTCGAAGAACCGCTTTGTCGCGCGTTTCAAAAACTGCTTAATGGTGGGGATTCTAAGATCTACGTGTAGGGTTTCGTTCCGAACGAACCATGGAGCGTCCGTAATTTTACGGAGAAATCGGTTTTTAAGTGCCTGCATTCTGTGAGTGAGATGGGGACGGGCGTGTGCGAAAGCGGCACACGCGTACGTCATAATCGGCCGGATGCACGCTGTGTAAATACGCAATTTGCTCTTAAGGGACAACTTGCTGCGTGAGTTCAGAACGCAATGAAGCCTACCGAGAGCAAAAGCAGCGCGCGAACGCACTTGCTTTATGTGCTCAGCGAACGAAATGTGGTGATCTAAGATCACGCCGAGATATTTGGCTCGCTTCTCCCAAGGGATAGGCTTGCCGAACATCTTGATCTGTCGTGGTAGGTCTGGTCTACGCCGGGGCCTAGAAAAGAGGACCGCTTGGCTCTTATCAGGATGGACCTCGATCCTCCACTTCCTGAACCAGTCACCGAGTCTGTTGACTTCGGTCTGTAGGATGCGGGAGATCTGGTCTTGACTGCGGCCGGTGTAGTAGATGGCCGTGTCGTCTGCGAACAGAGCTAACTGCGCCTTTCTATTTTTCGGGATGTCACTGGTGAACAGCGTAAAAATGAGCGGAGCCAGCACAGACCCCTGAGGGACGCCTGCGCGGATCGGATGAGGGGAAGAGAGCGCACCCTCGATGCGATAGCGGAAGGTGCGGTTCAACAAATAGTCCCGTAAGATGAGCACGAGACGATCTGGCACACCGAATTTGTATAGCTTATACAATAAGCCGTTGTGCCAGACTTTGTCGAACGCTTTCGCGATATCGAAGAACACAGCACCCGTCATGAACCCGCGCTGGAAACCGGCGCTTATGTGTTCTATGATACGGTGGACCTGTTGTACGCAAGAATGTTGGGTTCTAAAACCGAACTGTTCGTTGGGGATGAGCCCCTTCGTCTCGGCGTAGTCTCTGAGATGCTTATAAATAAGCCTCTCATAGACCTTACCGAAAACGTCGAGCAGACTGATGGGACGGTAACTGGAAGGCTCGGTCTTAGGCTTGCCGGGCTTCGGGATACCGATGACGGTGGCATTTTTCCACGATTGTGGAAAAATGTTATTACTAAGAGCACCATTGAAGATGGTGGTCATTAGCATGATCAGGTGAGCCGGGAACAACTGGACCACCCTATTGGTGATACCATCTGATCCAGGGGCTTTACGGGGTTTCAGACCCTTGATTATATCGTGAACCTCGTCCGGGGAGACGGGGTCTAGAGGACAATCAGGGTCTTCGACCGGAGGGAGAGAGGCTCTACGTTCGACTTCGGCATCCACCTCGGCGAGGTGAGCCTGGTCTACTGGTTGAGAGCTGGGCGAGCACTGGGTCTCGAGGCTGTCAGCTAGGCATTCAGCCCTGTCGATGTCGTCGAATGCTATCGTCCTGTCGGGTCGTGTCAGGGGAGGCATAGAGACTACTTGCTGGGACTTGAGTTTCCTCTGAAGTTCCCAGAATGCCAGATGAGTGGGCTCTAGCTCGCTCAACATCATGTCCCAGTTACCGTCACGCAGCTCGGCCATGCGTGTCTTTACAGATCTCTGCAAATAGCGCATGTGAGCTTTGTTGGCGTCACAGGGAAAGACGTCGTAGGCACGAGTAGCCGCGTTCTTCTCAGTCAGCAGTTCCCGCACATCGTCCGGCAGCCTCAAGCGATGTTCGTCCATCGCCGGAGCTTGCCTTGAACAATCGTTCAGGACCGATTGTACGTGTTCCGTGAGTGAGCCGATCGCGGCCGTCGTGTCAGCGATTGAGGTAAACTGACCTGGTATAGAATAGATAGTGAGTAGCCTTGGTATTTATAGGGTTCCGTACCTCAAAAAGAAAAAAACGGAACCCTTATAAGATCACTTCGTTGTCCGTCTGTCTGTCTCTCTGTCAGTTTGTCAAGACCCTTTTTCTCAGGAACGCTTGGTGGTATCAAGTTGAAATTGGTATCAAATACGTAGGTCTACGGTCCCTTAGAGCTCTAAAAAAGTCAAGCTTCTAAGTCAACGCAATAAAAATATACGATGATCTATGCAACATAATTATTTTAATACTCGCAAATAAATCAAAACCTAAAGGGTACTTCCCGTTGACCTAGAATCATGAAATTTGGCAAGAAGCAAGGTCTCACAGCACAAGTAAAAAAACAAGTCCGAAAATCGTTATTTTGTAGTTTTATCACATAAAACTGCGATTACAAAATTACATTTGCAGTTGGAAAATTGACCGTTGCGTATATTGTAAGAGAGAACATGTTTTTGAACTACAATGTTATGTTTGTTTTTGGGATAAATTCATACCAACTACGGAACCCTTCATTGTGCGTGGTCCGACACGCACTCGGTCGGTTTTTTTTTAATATAACCGATAATAATTATAATTGATCATGATCCATCCATCAGTACCTATAAAGTATCTAGTAAAGTTGTGTTTTGTTCATGGTGTTTGAGAGAAAAAAAACCCATCGGCATGAGTTCCAAGAAAATGGAAAATCACCTACAGACATGCAAAAATACATACCATTGTAATAATACAGGCTTCAAACAATCATAGTTCTCGTAGAAATAAGCTCGATTTAAAAAGGGATTATTTTGCGTATTTTCCGAGACAAGGAAAACATAAAGATATAGTTTGTTGGTTTAAATTCCCTCTGTGTGGTGCCCGCGACGGGCGGAGAGGAAATTTGATTTGTTCAGAGTTTCGTGTCGGGCACACGGGTGCGGCGGCTGAGCCCGCTATCTGCGAAATATCGATGTTAAATCGTAGGGACAAGTACAATGTAACGAAAAAAGCATTTTCATTTAAAAAAAAACACAATATTAATAAACTCAACGTATTTTTTGCTATTTCAATATGCTTTACTTAATCATCTAAAAATCTGTCATAGAAACGAGATCAAAAATTAAACCTCGCCCTATTTTTTTTTCATTTTCCCAAGACCTTGCCTATGTTTCATTATACCACAGGTCTGGGGTGCAATGAACCATAGCGGAACATAATGAAACATACACAATGAAATATGCATTTTTATACATCAAAACAAATATAAAAAATATCAAAATAAACTAAAACAAATATTATAAATTGACAATATATATACCTAGGTATTTAGCCGAAATAATATTTTTTAAATCAGTAAAGTAAAACAATTCTAAATTATAACATTATTGACAGTAACACACCAAACGATTCATTTTTTACCTTGGTCCATATTTGTACAATAAAATAAACGCAAACTTACAGATTTATAGCCTACCATATTCCAAATGCAAAACTGCCATCCGTTCGTTTCTTCTTTTGAAAACCTATGATGAGACTGAGGATCTCTTAAAAACACTCTCATAACTTCTCGTTCTTGGCACAACTTAACCGTTTAATACCCCAATAGTAATTTCTCAAACACATACACACCCCCACGCGCCTAGAAACCCGCACTCACGAACAGCAAACACTCACACACACGCAGTACACAAACAACAAACACTCTCACATACTGAATCACGTCTCACCTAAAACATTCTCTTTTTACTATGATTTTATACTTTTATTTTTTATAAAAAAAAAAATCCTTTTCTTTCCGTATTTGTAACCAATTTTAGTATTATTCTAGTTAACAACAGTGATAATAATGTACCTATGTAATTTAACTAATGACTTGATTTAGGAGTCAACACGTAGCATTATTTTTAAGATCTTTATCGAGGGAGGCAAACTGTCTCTCCTTAATACAGGTTGCTTTGCTACCTAGCTAGGAGAACAGCAGTTCACCCCTACAGATATTTGTTAGTTTAACTACTACGCTTACTTAATTATTAAGTTTTAATATGTACGTACTACAAATACCTTTTATGCAATAAATATATATTTGATTTGATTTTGATTTGAGTATTTTTAGTTCTTCCCGGAAGAACTTGGTGAGGGTAAAACTAATTCTATGTCAAATATTGGAGCAGCAGCTAGATGATTAAAAAAAACCGGCCAAGTGCGTGTCGGACCACGCACTTGGCCTGAAGGGTTCCGTAGTTAGGATGAATTTATCCCTAAAACAAACTTAACATTGTAGTTGAAAAACATGTTCTCCCATACGATAAACGCTACGGTCAATTTTCCTACTGAAAATTTAAGTTTGTAATCGCAAAAAATGTGTTTATTACCCGACTACGGCGAAGCTAAAAGGAGGAGCAAGGCTGTCTTCTGAACATCACTCTGAATATGTATTAAATACATTAAAATATATTACGTGTAAGTTGTTTATTTAATAGACGATAAATATTGAATAGTTTGTATATAATAATTTCAGATGAGAATATTTTCTTATTTCATACTTTTTCGAGCGAGATTTTTCAGTATATGTGATAAAAATACAAATTTACAATTTTAGGACTTTTTCCTATAGGTACTTGTGCTGTAAGACCTTGCTTCTTGCCAAATTTAATGATTCTAGGTCAACGGGAAGTACCCTATAGGTTTTGATTTATTTGGGAGTATCGAAATATGTCGCAATAATTTCGCTTATATCGCCGTATTTTTTTATTGCGTTAACTTGGAAGCTTAATTTTTTAGAGCCTCAAGGGACCATAGTACGTATTTGATATTAATTTCAACTTGATACCTCCACGCGTTCCTGAGAAAAATGGTAGTGACAGACTGACTGACAGACAGACGGACAACGAAGTGATCCTATAAGGGTTCCGTTTTTCCTTTTGAGGTACGGATTCCCTTTTGAGGTACGGAACCCTAAAAACAAAAAAAAAACATTTGAAACATTTTGGTTCCATGAAACACTGTTTCATTGAACCCCGTTTCATAGTGCCCCGACTAGCTGAAAGAAATTCAAATACGAACTGTCAAGATTTTTACTCTGAGGTTAAATAGTGCAATATATATTAATAAAAGCCCCAAATACGCAATATACGGATAAACAAAATATCACAAACTTGGTGTCAATAGTTCTTCAGTAAAACTAAATGTTTTTTCACTGCAAATTTAAAATTTGGACTATTAAAAATCAATTTTTCGCTTCATGTGTTACTTGAAGAATAAGCTGATTGGTCGAGTAAAAAAGGCACAGAAATTTGAAAACCTCAAGATTTTATTTTGATTGTTTAATTGTGCCTCGTGTTTCATAGATCCCCACTTGTCCCTACTTCAAAAATAAGCGGTTTTTGAATAATATTTGAAGTACCTACTGTAGAAAAGGTAAAGATTAGTTTATAAATAAATCGCTACGGTAACTTAGCGAAATAACAATAATTTAGTCTAAAACCCCGTGATCATGTTACTTAAACAAAAGTTTTTGCAACATGATTTTGTATTGCAAGAAAATGTAAAATGTTGGAAAATTTTGCAGTAGCAATATGTTTTATGTTACAGGAACCATAGCTGCAGCAATGTTTTACGTTGCAGGAAACATGTCGCTGCAAAAACGTTTTATGTTGCAGGAAACATGCACCTGCATCAATGTTTTATGTTGCAGGAAATTACGTTTTTCTGCAACATTGTTTTATGTTGCAGGAAACATGTTGCTGCAAAAATGTTGTATGTTGCAGGAAACATATCGCTGCAACAACGTTTTATGTTGCAGAAAACATGTCACTGCAACGTAATTTTATGTTGCAGGAAACATGTCGCTGCAACAATATTTTTATGTTGCAGAAAACCATGTTGCTGCAACAATGTTGTATGTTGCAGGAAACATGTTGCTGCAACACTGTTCCGCAAATATTGTGCTACAAACATATGAATTAATTATATAATGCAGACTGCACTGTTAATGTGTCAAATGTAAATAATATAAATCTGTTCATGCGGCCCCATCGGCCCAGTTCTAATATCCAAAACAATAGTAATTTATTATTTATTTAACTCTAATGAAACGTACATTATTAATTATCGAATTGTTTCATTTGCATTTACCGGAAAAAGGCATTCTTGTATTTAACAATAGTATTATTCTAATCATCAATTAATAATGTAATTACAGAATATAAGTATTATTACTGTAGGATTCAATTATCAATTGTAATAGTCACTAAAATCTAAATAACTTACTGCTTAGACATTTCATCTTGGCGATTTGCAACTTCTGAAAACCGGCCAACTGCGTTTCAGACCTCGCACAGTGAAGAGTTCCGTAGTCAGGATGAGTATTTATGCTTGCACAACATTGATTATAATTTATAATAATTATTATCGGCAGCAAAAATAAGTTAGTATTTCATAGTAATTCTGAAAAAACTAAAAAACAAAGTTATTCCTGCGGTTAATAACCGAAAAGAACACACATCTCACAAACTAATTTTTAAAAAGTCACACAGAAATCATCATCATGTTTTTAATCAAGGGATCCATCCATAGGCACACGCTTATGTGTATTGAATAAAAAAGGACGGGAGGAAGGGTTTGGTCCAAATGTACACCACTAACGAGAGCTGTCTTTTACTAAACAAAAAACTGGCCAAGTGCGTGTTGGACCACGCATAATGAAGGGTGCCGTAGTTGGAATGAATTTATCCCAGAAACAAACTTAACATTGTAGTTGAAAAACAAGTTCTCCCATACATCGATCTACGACACGGTCAATTCTCTAACTGCAAATGTAAGTTGGTTGACTATTACTCGTTAACTTGTAGGTAAAGCCTACTTAGCAGTGATAGTTTATCTTTTAATTTCGATAAATTTACTACTGCTATGATTTTTTCATAATATATCCCAAAACAACCATTTAGCTGTCTTCACAAACCCACAAAATATTTATTTACGGTGTATTCAACGATATCTCACATCATGGGATATACGATAAAAAAAATATCGTCCCCACCACAGATCCCCATTTTACATGTAAAGGAGGTACCCTAAAATATCTTTTTTTTGTGAGATTTTGTTTTACCACTTTGTCGGAGTAATTAATATGTATACTCATGCCAAATTACGGATTTCTAGTATTTAAAGTCTCTGACCTATGCCGGGGACAGACAGACAGACAAACATGGCAAAACTATATGTTTTTATACTCATGCCAAATTACGGATTTCTAGTATTTAAAGTCTCTGACCTATGCCGGGGACAGACAGACAGACAAACATGGCAAAACTATATGTTTACTACGGAACCCTAAAAACAAATCAATTCACAAAAAACTCTGTTCAAAAAGAAGTTCTACAATAAGTCTCCTCAGTCTGCCGCGCCCGCTGCCGCCTCCACCGTCACCCCGACACTAAGCAAATCCCTCAAAATAGCGAAAATGATGAAAATTGTTTCGAAAATAATGTCTCTTATTGTTTCCTGCGCTGACAACAAAGACTTTGAAAGTCAAAAGTTTCTTTTGTGTATGAGATTGAATCGCGACGACACTAATGTCATGTTACAGTTGATATTAAAATTGACTTTTTTGTTCGCTCTTATTATTTCGTTTGGAGTGGCGTCGTTAACGATGTGAGAGATGTGCGCGACTGATCTTTTGTTTTTGTTGTACCTACTGTATGTCATTTTTATTTGGACTTGTTTCGTACAAAGTGGTGAGTATTGTATAGTTACCTGCTTATTTGTTATATTTTAATTGTAACGTTTTTCAACTTATTTTAATAATTGGAAGAATTTTATTTGAGGACCCATGGACATGGACTGCCTCAAACTGAGAGGTGGTGGAAATAATAGATGACCTACCAGATCAAATTCGTACTTAGTCAATTCAATTCAATTTTATTTATTTTTAATCAAGTAACCATGACTCATTTGTTAGTAAAACTTATCCTCATTAGTAATTAAGATAATTTTATTCACATCTTAAACTATGTATAATATAGACAGCGGAAGTACTGTCCGATGCTTCACCGCGGCTGCACAATTCCATGGGAAATGACGCAGCAGCGATTTACGTACGGACAGTCCAGCCCGCTCGAAATTAGAGACCACCGACCGTTTTTGTTGCCACCTCATACCCCACGCACCAGGGACGCACAGTGACAATCCAAAAGAAACAATCCACATGTGCGTCCGCGAACATCCCTGATGACTTAGTGACGTCACAGCCGTCAGCAGTCGTCTTAGCGTCGTCATTAGGATTTTCCTAAATGGTAGACGGAATCATTGACATACAAAAAACCTTGAACAAATTAAATATTGATATAGCTAAAGACAAAAAGAACATTATTCAATGACCAGTGACAAAGCGGTACTTTTCACCACAAACCCAAAAACAAAATCCCAAAAATCTGCCTCGAAAAACTCAGTTAGAAGCCGATCATCTAGAAACTTCGTAAAGTCTACCACGATACATCAGACCACCGTGCCTAACAAAGGGTTCCGTACAATGAAGCGTGCTGGTTAGGGTGCCGTCGCCAAATTGTTAATCGCCGCGACCAATGGCGCGTGAAGATAATTACTGACGCCGCCCGCTGTAATGAGAAGTCGGGTCGGACTGTCGA
Source organism: Tiliacea citrago (assembly GCA_963921375.1). Taxonomy (NCBI): domain Eukaryota; kingdom Metazoa; phylum Arthropoda; class Insecta; order Lepidoptera; family Noctuidae; genus Tiliacea; species Tiliacea citrago. The sequence continues at coordinate 29,707,552 of OY992782.1, forward strand.
CTGATCGGCTACTCTTTTGTCTAGGTACGTATTAGATAATTAACTGAGAGGTTTTAATCTTCCTGATAGGTGGTCGGTTTTGAGGGAATTAGGTGCTGTAAGGAATTTGTTTTGAGTTATTTTGTCGAATGTACAAAATAAATAATATGAAAAATAGATAAAGTATGTGATATTTGGGGAGCCAGAGCTGGAGTAAATCCCTGAAAATCAAGATTTTTATACAGTTAACGCTATTACCGTTATTTTTACAGGCAGTTTATATGTTCCTAGTATAAAAGTTGCAACACAAGCTTAAAAAAATGTTACGTGGTTTTCAATATCTAAGATTTGATAACCACTTACAAAGCAAATCAAATACCTGTTTGCATTTCACTAGAAGTAAGCTTATTAAACAATGTTTGTATCTAAGAAATAAATATTCCTTAAAATGTTTTAACAAAACATGTATAAAATTGTACACTGGCGACCACAAAAATAATCCCAGCAACGAGCATAACGTTTGCCATGTCGTCCAACATTTTGCAGCTGTGAGGTAGTTTATGCTCGTAATCCTGCGTCCACCTGCCTCACTGTCACGCGGCAGACGGATAAATCTCTGGCCGACACCCATCGCCGTAGGATTTAAGGTGGGTCCCTTCCAATGCCGCGGTGTGTACTTTTGCGAATTTGTTTACAGACTGGTCAAGGGCGGTCGATAGAACACAGAAATAAAGTGGAAAATCATTGATGAAAATGTTATGCTAAGATACACTTGTTCTGAACTGATGTCGTACATCCAACGAGTACATAGTAATATGTTAAGCACCTTAAGGTAAATTTTGACTAGCACCTTATTATGTTTCCGCTTACGTTTCTGCCAACATTTTGAATGAAAATGACAATTTGAAAAGGTGACATGCGCCCGCTATGTGGGTAAGGAATTTGTCTGGATATTGCTTAACTTAAAATATCATACATGTATATTTTGTGTTATCCCGAACTAAAGTAGCTTAACTTTAGTTCGGGATAACACAAAATCTGAAAGGCTATAGTCAAATACAACATGACTATGGCTAGCGGCTCGGCGGCGGTGGGCGGCGGTGAGCGGCGGCGCTGGTCTAGTTCAATATATGTAGACGTACGGTACCCAAGTTCCCGAAATCAGCAATATGTATTCTAACTTTACAAACATGTGCCTCTATTTTGTTTCAGACCTGCAGATTCGATCTAAATTCGAATATTTAAAGAACAGTTTTCAACAAAAGAGATAGGTAACCCAAATAGATAGGTAAGTCAGGTTTACATCTTTGAATTACGTAGGTAAAATCCATGGTTTTGACGCGCGAGATTACTTTTTAACAGACTTCCAAAAAGGAGGAGGTTATAATTATGTTCGTCTGTATGTTTGTTTTTTTAGGGTTCCGTATCTCAAAAGGAAAAAACGGAACCCTTATAGGATCACTTCGTTGTCTGTCTGTCAGTCTGTCACGACCCTTTTTCTCAGGAACACGTGGAGGTATCAAGTTGAAATTAATATCGAATACGTAAGTCTATGGTCCCTTGAAGCTCTAAAAAAACAAGCTTCCAAGTCAACGCAATAAAAAAATACGGTGATACGAGTATAAGCAACATTATTGCGACATATTTCGATACTCGCAAATAAATCAAAACCTATAGGGTACTTCCCGTTGACCTAGAATCTACTAGGCACTATTGTTTTCGACTTTTAATGAAAAACGTAAAAAAGATACTATTCCTCTCCCCCCCCCCCCCCCCCTTTACTCCGAACTTTGCATAGAGAAAAATCTGAAATTATTCTATGTGATAGAAGTTTAAGTAAAGATTATAGAAAAAATAAAACGATGTCTCTAAATAGCACAGTTTTTCAGAAATCCGGTTTTTAATAATAAAACACGCAGACAAAAAGGGGATGTTTTTTTCTGATGAGCAAAAATCAACTAGTTTCAAAAGCAATAGCAAGCTCTCTGGTTATAGTGGGATCCTTGTTGACTGTACATTCAGCTTCAAATTCTATGAACTTCTAATCAACCCTGCTAATTAGTACCCATGTACGTTAACAATAAGATTTGCTCGCTAGAATTTATTACTCATCTTAAATGAAAAGATTGTGAATTACAAATGAATAGTAAATCTTTTGTTACTCAATAATAGTGAACAAAACCCAGAAGCACATCAATTAAATAAATCCAAATATGAAGCTTTGTTGTAATATACAGGCGACGCGCAATTGTTGTGCAGTAATTAGGTAATTACGACTGCGAGCACGTTTTAAATTAATTATTTTGGTGTTAAATACGCACGGAATATTCGACTAACATTTGCATGCTGATGCGCTTGTGATTATCGGGATCACTTTTATGGATTCATTGTGGTTTGCCAAGACCGCTAAACGTATTACAATTATTTTTAAATTTACTCTTTAAACCGATTGCCATTTCATTATTGTTTGCCCAAGGCTCATTCTTCTTGCTTCCCTTTCATCTCTTTTAGTAGCTTTTATTGCTCAAAATGCTTGAAGGAGACAGTTAGACATTAACAAATGGTATGATTGGTAAGAAAACCAACTGAGTTTATAACCTATTTATGTAGGTACCTACTACTGTACCTATTTTATTTTTAATTCATTGTTATCTTTTTAATATTTTATAATTATTATTATCTCCTCTCAAGCAGAGCACCTGCCATCTAATCTCTTCACCACTCTTGGCTGACTGGTAGAAAATGCCTGAGGCATTAAGTCCGCCTTTGTACGTTATTGTGTGCGAGAAGTTTAAATAAATCATAAAACCAGCACATTTTATATTTACTGCTGAAAAACCTCTGCTTTGGCTAATTAAGAACAAAAGATGTTATGATATCTTTATTTTATTTTTTTTAGTCTGCACAGGCCCGCGTATTAAAAATATATATCGAACAAATTAATTTAATCACTAAATTATTTTAGTCTGGTTGTTCAATGTTAAAAAAAAAAACATTTAGCATAACTAATAATATTATAAATGTGAAAGTGAGTTTGTTTGCTTACTTGTTACACGTAATGGCCAGCCGTTCTTTCTAAAGACCAATCATGTCTTTTGACTTCAAGTTAATTCCGTCACCTTTGCTCGGTTCTACCGTGATGCCGCCATGCCGTTGGGGATTCATAATGTAAGAAAACAAAAGTATAGTAAATTATAATAAAAACATATTAGTGGGTTTTTCAATAATTTCTCAGTAGCAGTCCAGAGTCTGGATTTGCCTGGTTGATGGCAGTAGGCTCGTCCTATATTACATGAGACTTAAACATAGCTGGCGATGTTTGGATGTACCATAGGTACGTACACCTCTGCCTAACCCTTCGGGGTTTATAGGCGTGAGATTATGCAATACAAAATATTAGTCGTAAGATTCCTTCCCCAAACCCAAAATTCTTCTCAAACATGCATCCCGACTGGCTCGACGAAAGCTCACAAGAAGCAGCGCCGTGAGTGTCCGTCACCTAATCTGACACACTGCGAGCTGCAGCTGACAATTTAGCGCTGGCTTTAACTTTACATGGTCCATGGAGTGAGCGGAGAGCGACTTCATAATAATTATACAGCTTGTAAAGAAAATTGACGCGCAAACAATTATCATGAATTCAGAACACGATTCTAGACCCCCAGCGAAGAAATTTTTCGTCGGTTATTAAAATGAAATCCGCTTTTCATACACAAGTGTATGGCACAACGGATTTTTTTTTATAACCGACGAAAAGTTTCTACGCTCCTGATTCTAGACCCGTGTTTAGATTCTGGGTCTATATGAATCGTGTGCTGAATTGATGGTAACAGTTTGTGCGCCGATGTCCCGTGCGTACTACACCCGTGTAGACTACGTGTTATCATTAAATGAACAAGTTTTACCTATTATCAACTTTGTATTGTACTGATTTGTAATAGGTACTGAACAAACGTTATTCTATTCAAAGCAAGGCAGTATGAATGTGTTATATATTATATTTGACAACATCGTTCGTCTTGTTACCGACTTCAAAAAAGACGGATCTTAAGGCGTTTTCAAACATTTTACACCAGCAGCCTATGGGCTAATCATACCCAAAAAACCGGCCAAGTGCGAGTCGGACTCGCGCACGAAGGGTTCCGTACCATTATCTATAAAAACGGCAAAAAAATCACGTTTGTAGTATGGGAGCTTCCCTTAAATATTTTTTTTTTTTTTTAAGTGAATGTATCTAAATATTCTGTGAATATTTCAAGCATCTACCCGTTGCCGTCATCAATATCGAGCAAAAACGAGCAAAAAAAATCACGTTTGTTGTATGCCAGCCCCCTTAAATATTTATTTTATTCCGTTTTTGTTATAACGTATTTTTTGTTATAGCGGCAACAGAAATACATCATCTTTGAAAATTTCAACTGTCTAACTATCACAGTTTATGAGATACAGCCTGGTGATAGACGGACAGACAGACAGACAGACAGACAGACGACGGCGACGGAGCCTTAGTAATAGGGTTCCCGTTTTATCCTTTGGGTAAGGAACCTTAAAAACTAACAACACCCTGCGCATTCAATACAACAATGCCTTCAGGATGCTGTTGAAGCTTCCTCCTTACTGTAGTGCATCACCGATGTTCGCTGATGCGCACACGGATGATTATTTCGCGATCATACGCAAGAAAGTGGCGACAATAATGCGCAGAGTGAGAGGGAGCAGCAATAACATTCTGAAGGTTTTTTCTGATAGGTAAGAAGGGCCTACAATGGATAGGTTTATGGGTTTTTGGTTTACATGTCAAACTTGGGGCTTGATTAACCTTCCTGGCTTTGCTTTGTTTTGTTTTTTGACGTTTAAACGTTGTATTGTATTGTGTGCGTAATTTGTTACTAACATAGTTTTTAAGTTACTTGTAAATTAACACGCTATGGCCTTACGATGCCTGCTAATAAAAGTTTATTTTTATTTTATTTATTTATTAATAATCTAACAAGTTCTTGGTCATGGTTTGATAAAATCAAAATCAAAATATTTTATTTCACACACAAAAGAGCCGGCAAGAAACGCCACGGTTACTCTTTTAAAAATAATGGGCTTTTACAATGTTTTAAGTTACAGTGTTAACAGGTATGCAGTGTAGGCCGGTCAACAAGTACTTAACAAAATTTAAAATGGTTTACAAAGCTACAGTCTATTAACTATACAACGTTCTCACATTCACAAATTAAAAAAGAATCTATATAAAATATTACTAAAATAATAAAAATAAAACCTATTTAATGCAAATGACAAGATAAATAACTTACTTATGGGATAGAAAATTTGATCGGTATTTTGAAATGCGATTCAATCACCTAAAATGTCAGTATCAGTAAACCGTGACAAAACAAATAATTCAGGCCCGCAAAAAAAAAATTATACGCATGCAACTTTAATAAAAGCTCTAAGCTCATCGTTTATACCACGGCCTTTACCTGTGCAACTGGAACCATACACAGCTTTTCGCACTCAAAATTATACTCAACGACTTCATCATAAGATTCAAAATCCCATCACCACACATGTGCCTAAGGTTTTCGAGGTAGATTTAGATGTCACCGAGGCAAAATCGTCGCGAAGCTAGATCCTGTGTCTCGTATAGGTACGAGTAAGTTTAATAACCTAACTTAAGGCTAGGCTGAGGCTGGAAGCAAAAATGCCCAAGTTTATCATGTTTGACAGGCTATATAAGTTTGGCACCATTGTTATTGAGAACTTGTGAGGTGGATTATGAAATAGTTGGTGTCCGTATTTGGTATTGGGTAGCTCGCATAAGCAGCGGATTGTTATTATTCATTTCTATGTTGACAAACAGGTAATTATGAATATTATAAAACAGACTGATGATGGTAATAAAGTACCTACCTACGTCTAGATGATAAAATAACTAAATTGACTTCTGTTAGTTACGATATAAGTAAAAGTATAAAAAGCGTGGAGCGCTTTTTGGTTGTGTACTTTTAATTAAATGAAACAAAGCGCTCCACACCTTTTGAATTAATCAGTGGATATAAAAGAAGTGACACTCTGCATAGGTAGGTACTTTTACCGTAACTAATGCAAGTCTCTTAGAAAAAGTCTCCTAGAAAGAGTTTCTTGACCATTCTTCTCCATACGAAACTACCTTTTGGAAGGGGCAACTAGAATCAATTCTATTTTTTTTGTAAATTTTGACGTTCAAAAGTGCCTCTTATGTGCCTATTTGAAATAAATGGTTTGACTTTGTTTGACTTTGACTTTGAGTCAAATTAATTATTTTTAAATCATTTTAGTGCGTGATAAAAGCGTGTTTTTTTTTAATAACAACAAACAAGCCGACTGATGCTTTTAACTAGGCCTTTTTGGCGCAGCCTCTTTCCTGCATAAAAAAAAAATACACTTTGGTTTGTTTTCTTTTCTTTTATTTGTAGTTTTATTATATTGTGTTGTGTGCCTATATTCTGTGCTAAATTAATGAATTTTCGTTCTTTTCCTTTCTTTATTTTTTGTGTCTTTTGGCGGACGCGATCAGTCGAAGTGAAAAGATTAGTGAGTCGCTTTTAAAGCACTTCGTTCAATAAATAATGCTTCAGTGAATGTAAAACTTTTGAGCCTTTTAGTGTAGCTAATAGCTAAAGAATATAAATGGCTTAGTTCCTACTTGAGTACATTAAAATCGACTTCCATTTAGAACTATAATTCGGCCAAACATCAGTATTTTCAGAACATTAACATAATCACTAATCGCAGTTAGATACTTTCATCTTAACAACATTAAAGACTAAACTGGAGTTTAGAACAACATTCTGAAGCACCCTCAACTCGCTAATATTTAATTCTGCTTATTCAAAACTCTGCAACCTTCAACCTTTTCCGACGTGGATTACTTGAACACGCTATTAATGACGTCACAATCAAATCTCAATCTTACCCATCTATCCTTAAAGTCTATTTTAGTATCTACGTTACATTAAAGATGTGAGCTCTTCATTATTAAAGCTTTTGATTTTGAACTCTATGTGATAAATCTTAAGGTGAGTTTTGCAAGTAAATGTGTAGTAGATGTGTAAGCTAAATTGTTGAGCTGAGTAGTCCGTTGTTACAGGTTGAAATCGGCATATAAGTTTAACAAGACTTGACTTGGTGGAGTAATGATGTGTCTTTCACGTTCTTGTAGCAATTAGAAGGAACGTAGTTCTCGTTTATCCTATTATACTGTTTTATATTGTCTTCCTCCGTCTTTTTATTAGGAGAACTCTTGAACATTCTTAGCACTGCATGTGTGTCTGTTTTTATTTTTTTTACATTGGTGTACCGTGCAATTTTCATGGGTAACTAGCCCAATAAATGTTTTTCGTTTTTTTTTCTCTACACTATACATCTCATAATTAGTATCCCATCCTTTACTTTGGTAAAGGATGGGATACTGAAAAGATATGTTATGTCTCTTCTTATCGAAGAAGAGACATAACATATCTTTTTACTTGATAACAAGCAAGCCTCCACCTAGAATGTTCCTGAAACGAGTTCGTTCCAATGTCCTTGCTCTGAAAATTCCTCCCGTAGAAAAGGTTTAAACGTACAGCCAATATTTGCGTTCATGAAATTCAACAGTAAAATTTTAGCTGGATTGGTTTTTTAATATCCTTCGTTCAATTCAGTCTTCGAATGTGTAGGGTCGCTCGCTCTAACCTACATGTATGGAAGAAATATGACGTGATTGCATTCTTACGATAAAACCTAACTCATATTACCAGGAATTTTCAATCCCGCTTGATTGAGCACTCAAGTGCTACAAACTGTAATAAAATCCACAATACGTCCGAATATTACACGCCCTCGAAACCAGAAATTACGACACGTTCGAAAAAAAAAATAGAAAAAAATCCGCAAAACAAAACTAGTTAAATCCGGTTCCAACTAGTAGGGAGACAACATGTGCCTACCGACGCGGACAGTGAGAAAAACAAAAATATTTCGCCGGCGAATCTAGTCGGTGTGGCGGGCGGGCGGGCGCGCGGGCGTAGGCTTTTACGCTGACGCTACTGAATAAAATATATGGATAGTGCAGAGCGTGTTTTCATACTATCTATGATTTTAGTGCGAGGCCATTTTTTGCACGTTGTTGTTACGATTTTGTGCGCAGTTGAGCCCGTTGATATGCGGTGCCTGATAGCACGTCATTAAGATTGTGGCTTTATTTTGAGGTGAGAAAACTTATCCTTATTGTTGTGTAATGCGAGGAATTTTCTTGAATATTTTTTGGTGTCTTCGAAATTGGGTTTTATGAGTAAGAAACGGTCGGTATGCGTACGTAACGTATTTCTCACTGTGTATGCTTGATGAATTCAAGTTCACGTTTTTTAAGTTATGGAAACAGTGTCATTTCATCAACTCTGGATGAGTTGATGAAATGACTCCTGAAGCATGTTAATGATAATTATGTCAATTTCTACAATTATTTTTAAATATGGGTCACCATGTGGTTTCTCTGAAGTCTGTTTTCAACATAAATATTAAGCAATAGCTGATTATTTAAGTACAAATACTTACATACCCATTACCCAGCTATATCCTAATGAATCAGAATAATAAATTAGCAGGAACACGATTCACCGAAGTAACTAAGGGTCAGCTCACACTGAGACGCGACGCGACGCGATGCGACGTGACGGACGATACTGGAAGAGGCCAGTGATTTTGCGCTGCACCGCGCGCCGCCGCGAGGCGCATCGCAACGTCGCGAGGCGCATAGTAAAATCGTTGGCAACACGACGCCTCGCTGCGCAGCGAGACGCCGCGTGGCGCAGCGGAACGTGTCTACATTCGACACGTGCTCCCGCCCCGCCCCGCGTTCACCCGCAGTCTACCATTGGCAAGCACATGAGAACGACGTATGGCTGCGCCTCGGGGTGTCGCGCGACTTCGTAAGGCGCAGCGCCGCTCTTGCACGCCGCGCGTACCGGCGATTCATCGCTGCGTCGCATCACGAGGCGTAGTGCTGCGTGGTGTAACGTATTCTAAATTCTCTCAATGAAATGTGTATCTTTTCGTGTAGAAAATAAAGTTATATTTTGAGTCGCTCTTTTAAAGTGCGCGAGCAGCGGCGCGTCGCGCCGCGTCTCGGTGTGAGCTGACCCTAAGAAACTTTCAAAATTCTACTTATATAAATTACTTCAAGTTGCTTATTAATTAATTAATTTGCTAATTCAAGGTCAAAACGAAAGATATTAGAAGTAAGACAAAGATAGCTACAAGCTATTATAACTTTCCAGGATGTGAAGAAGGTACCTACTAAGACTATTTCTGTTTAATTTGTATTTAATTATAATTAGTCAGGCTTTTCCGTTTTCAATTAATCTGGAAATCCGTGAAATAGTTTTGGTCTATTTATAAATAATCGTAAATAACAAAAAGCACGAAAATAAAAATATTAAACAAAATAAAATACTCTTTTTTACACATCTATCTTTACCCAACAATATGGCTAACGAGGTGTGTCAGTTCGTTCTCAAAATGGCCGTCTGTCAAAGCCAGAACGTTGTATTATCACATTTCTGTCTTTTTACCAGTTTCCCGTCAGAATACCTGCGCGGTAACGTTTGCTACTAAACCGCTGGAATTGCTGCTATTTTCTCGTGGCCTCTCGTTAGAGTAACCAGGTTTACCGTCGGACTAGATTTTAAATTGATAATATGGTTTTCGTTAGTTATATATTATATAAGAGACGTGTGTTATAAAATTGTTCTGTATAACTATTTAGGCGTTCACCATTCTTTGGTAGTCCTAAAAAGTGTTGATAATATTTAAGTATTTTTTGACTGAGAGTGTGAAACACAGGGAGTTTTATTTTATTAGAAATAAAAATAGAAGACGGAATTTAAAAAAAATCTTAGTCATATTTTAATATTCTAAATTGAAATGGCGCTACAAAATATTGGGCTGTTTGAGAACCTGCCAGACTCGATATATTGGAATAGCTGTCGAGATGATATGCCTAGCGGACATAGGAATGAAATTGAATGTCAGTCAATATTCAGAATACGGGGTACGTGTGATATGCCATTTCTTTTATAATATGGCAAAAAACATTTATGCCAAAGCATTTTTTAACTAAGGGTGTTACATGGGTTTCGGTTGGGTATTTGACTGATTTCTAATTGCCAATTTTATTTAAAGTGTTTATTTCCACACTAACTACATCATTTTTCTTCATTATAGTAGGTATTAGGTAATAAATGGTCACCCTACACGTAGGGCGTAAATGTAGCTCACGCGCGTAGTGTTTTCTCTTCACTCATCATACTAGTCTACGAGGTTTTTATTCTCCCTAATAGTTTCCATTTTGGCAGAAATTCTTCTATTGTACAACACTATTGTGGGATTACTTGGTAGAAAGGCGTCATTACCTAAATAAATTATATTCTTCTGGAAAATTGCTTGCAATCGAATTTTAACTTCGGCTTTATATTTTTTTATACTTAGAAAGAAACTGCTACGTCAAAAATCTGTGCACAAAATTGATTGTAGCAATGATAATAAACAGACCTACACAGCATTTATAAACAAAATCTAATCCGTAGCCCTCACAAAAAATCCATACCAACACTGACATAGTACTATCGAATACCGAAAAAAGTAATATTAAACATACTCGAGAGTTTCTGCAAGAGAATATTTAATAATCCGGCAAGGGTTGGCATAATATTCGCCGGCCCTTTTTAATGTGGCCTGGCGCTTTTGTGGCCCGCGGCTTGGCCTGTTATGACGAGTACATAAGTACCTATGTTGGGGTTCAGCGGAGTTGGGTTTATTGTTACCCTGGTAGATTATGTGGGTTAGTTTGTTGTGACGTGGAAGTAGGATGTAGTTGGAAGAGAGAAATGTGTCAGTCATTTTTTTTTCTCCGTTGGTGTATATTTTTTAGCTTTGGCATGATATACAGCGGCAGTTTCTACTCGGATCTATAAACACGGCCGCAAGTTTCCCAGTACAAACACGTAATAATACGTTCTCTATTTTTTTAAATTAAGTATTTATGTTTCTTTGCTATTTAATAATCAAAGGTCAAAAACCAAAACCTGTATATACTAAGGATTTGTTTAGAAAAGGAATTCAAATAGCTCAATATGTCAAATAAACCCCTGCTAACCCCCTGTGTACAGGTAGGTTATCTTTCTATTGACGTACGGAACCACAAACGATTTCAGTAGTTATTTTTACATTTGAACGGTTTCTTCGGTCCAGCGAGTTTGTGTTAATAATAATAATAGTTTTCCTCATCCTATTTTGACTCGTTTCATGTTGTGTTGTGACATATTGAAAGAAAACTACGGAAATTCATGTAAATATAGTACTTATTTTGTCTCTGAAAACAACCTATAATTTGAAGTTCGTTTTAATTTAGAGATTGTCTGACAGTACGTATGTGTCGTTATTACCATTATATTCAGCGCCCGATTGCGTAATATACTATCAATCACAATGTGAAAGACTTTGAAGGATATTGCTAATCCATTGCTACATTATGTTCGATAAAAATATCTGTAACAACGTAAATAATGCGATGAATGTTGCTGAACTGTCAAAATGAAACATTACCCGCAGGTTATTCCTAAAGAAATTTCGAGAGTCATAAAATACCATTGGTGAGTACAATTGTTACTACCTATTCCAAGAAGTTTACTTATCAAATTTTGGTAAATCAAAAAACAAAGAACAATTAATCGACTCACACCCAAATCATACAGATTCATCAAAATATATCATCGATTATTAAATAAAGAATTTTTAATATATTCAGAAGATGAAAAGATAAAACTCCGCCGAATAGAAGGCCACGATTAGATGCCCTTTGATTTAATTTAAAAAATGTTAAACGATCCAGGCTCCCTAGCAATGAAGCAAAATCAATTTGGGAACTTCGGGGTCGCACAAAGTTTTTTATTTGCATTTTTAAAGTTAACGGGATGGTTTTAAAAATGTAATTAGTTGAACGGTTCATTTAAATTACGGTATGAGAAACGGGCCGTCTTTAGATTTGTGTAAGTATGTTCATGGGGATTTGTGAAGGTGTTAAATAGAAATTCTTTTAATTGAATGCGAGGAGTTTGCCGAAATACATCTTAACATCACTATCATTAAATATGTTGTAGTAATTAAACGATCCTACTGACATACTGTGATTGGTATTGTACCTGTTGGAGTTGCCTTGTGAATAAATAAATTAATGAATGCCTTGTAATTATTCGTACGTTCTAGAATACAGAACAGTTATACAGATTTATATGAAATAACATTCCAATTTGTACCTACTCATGCTCCTAAAGACTCTCATAACCAGCTAAATTTAGTAAAAGCACAGTTTATCCCACAAATCCCGTAGAAATTAATCGAACACAAAACATTACAAAATACCTTTTTAGCTATAAATAATCCGAACCTTAGACCCAATACTTCACTCGAATAAATAATTCACTTCCAAACAATTACATCAGAAACAGAAAACAAACCACACACGAAATTTCGCTCAAATCCTACAAAGGCCTTCTTTGACGGACAATCGATAAGCGAACAATGACTCGATTGTCAGAATCGAGACGAATAACCGAGTAATCGAGACGTTGGAACCCCGCCTTTGTAACGCGGGAACTCGTTAGGGCAGCCTTTATCCCGGGATTCTTATCCTTCGGTGCTTTACCGACGTGTGTATGGCTAAGTCTGTTTTTGATTGACACTAAACCCTCCAAATAATGGGCGTATCGATCCGCTTTAAAAGAGCTGATTACGCAAGATTTTTCATCGGATGTTTAAATATTTTTTTTGGGTCTTCGGGTATTTTTTACGATAATATGGAAATGTTACTATGTGGGCTGTGTGAGTTTTAGTTTTTTTATGTGTACGCTGCTACTAACATGTAAACTGAGGCATTTAATTCAGACAGAAAAATAGTACATTTTGATACAAGTGGAGAATGTTCTCGGCTCAAAAACGACCTCGCCTACGGCTCGGGTGTTAATTCCACCTCGAATGCAATAACAAATGTTCACGTGTATCAAACGACGTTTTTCAATACACTTTTGAAGAAATAAAATAAAATAACGAAAAATATTTTTGTCATGAATTATTAGGAAACTATGATTTAATTTTCTTTTTATCCGCGCTTTGCTTTCGCCAGGTTGAAGGAGAAGCAAATGTATTATATAAAGCCGATAAACAGCCTATTATGTTTTTTTTTTTTAAATATTTTTGAGTTTAGAACACAAATAAATGTTATTTTGTTCATAAACGTTTTTTTTATTGTAATAATCATGGTATTCTATTTATAAACATTATTTAAATATTCCAAAAATATTAACGCCGTAAAGACGCATATTTTGCCGGGATTAAAAAAAAAATCACCTCCGAATAGAGAGGACCGTCTCTGACGCGAGACGGTGTGAATAGAGGCATTGAACCATTTTGTACTAAGTATAGGTATAAGTTATCTGTGGCATCTTTTATTCCCGCACACGTGTTGAAAAATAAAAAATCGCACGCGTATGAAATACATTGCATTGTGAACCTAATCCTAGTGCGATATGAACCAGTTTTCGAGGAAGTGTAATGAAAAATATATTTTACGCCTACGTAAAATACAATTTTTCCCTTTGGTTTTTCCTCGAGTTTGTCTTGTGTGGATAGCGTTTAAAAACGTTTAGATTTCACTCACGTTCACGTTTGAAAATATTGTGTTGTACATTGCAGGGCTAATTTTGAACTCGAAAGGAGCCTATTCCTAAGCTGATAACATTATCTAATCACCTTCCCCAAAGACAGTGTTAAATCCACGATTTCCTCCCTTAAGCTTGAGTATTCAGACAACAAATTCACTCCATGTTGTGTAATTGTCAGCTTAGCAACAAAATTGTAAGATCCCGACTTACGGGATTAACTGACAGCACGGGCAAAGTGCGCGGATAAAGTTAACATACATCACTGTTCCCTGCCAATCCCTGCACGATGGTAAATATGGTGACGTGTAGCCTTGCGACAAATTGAAGGGGTGAGTGAATATTTTACGTATATTCATGAAAAGTTTTGACTGAGGAATAGGCAAATACAGATTTACCACAAAAATACAAAATCTCTTAATTTTTCTCATATTTTGGTTAGCGAGTAAATCAAATCAGATAAAAAATTGTATCGTATTAACTATTGAATAATGCTTGTTGTAAATGTTTCAATATCAACGTACCAGTAAGACGTGCATATAAAATTCTCCCAAGTAAATATTAATTCACCAACATCTTGATGTCCGTTTGATGCATTAAACACCGAGTGAATTCCCCTACCCACACACAAACTATCCTTTTACAATCCTGAAAATACCGCAATTTCATTTTTAACTTTACAGCCTGCCAGTCGCATTCCGAATGCATTACAACAAAAATTCTTCGCTCAAAGGCTGCACCACAAAGGGAGAGGAGACTGATCTTCAAAGAGATCGTTCGGAATATCGATCTACGTAACAAATGCGATGTAAGCGACGCCGGGTATTACCATATGTATAGCTGCGACTCGCGATCGATTGAGATTGAGCTGCAGAAATGATGCGGAAGGATTGGAATTGAGTGTTGTATATATACTAGTACATAGGACACAGACAGAACAGTTCGAATGTCTTTGATAAATTGAGAGTAACAGAAATAAAGGCTGTGTTTTTCATAAAGATTGGATTTGGGAGGTAAGCCCCAGTCCATAAAACGAGAAATCAACATCAAAACAAAGTCAATACACAAAGCGAGAACTCACTTAATAATTAGAAATATGTGGAACTAAACTATTGGTTGGATATACGTACAGGTAAGCGACGCAGCGCGAAGCTTAGTGCGACACTTTCCATGAAGTTTTCATAGAAATTGTGCTAGTGTCGCGTCGTTTATACGATATTATGGGCATATCTACTCTTTAAAAGATTTATCACAAATTAATGATGGATTGGAAGCATTCGAATCCATAATTTTTAATGTCAAGCTTGTTGTTAGTTTAAGCACTGTGCGCACTTTCTGTTTATTGAGATATTGCAACCATTTAGTAGGACGGATATGATTGCGGAAAGAATATATAGATGATGCAGACCGATAAAAGTAAAAATAAATGGGTTTAAGATAAAACAATTACAAATGTTACCTACTTATAATTGAATAGCACCTACCGATTCATCATACAAAGGTATGAACCTGTTGGTGGGATGTATCTGTATGTTTTATTTCATTTATTTATTTTATTATTTATCTACACACGTAAAATACAGAGAGATACAACATAATTATAATATTAGTACAAAGGTGCTGCTTATTTCTTAAGAAATTTCTTCCAGCAGACCTGCGAAAGGAGAAATGAAAAAGAAATTTAGACAATAGTGTGTGAGAACAAGAAGAGAAAAATATGAATATGCGAAGTCTTAAACTAAAATGTTAAATACATATACCTATAATATACCATATCTATAATTATATATATATATATATAATTTACAAACAAGCAGGAAGGCAAAATTTGACAACAAAAAACATAAACCAAGCGCCTAGTTTAATCCGCATTGTGTTTGGAGAGAATCGAATTGAGATTTAATCCGTATTGTGACAAGTACCGACACAAAAATATTCAACCTGTATATATACTTGTATACAGGATGACGGATTATGAACACCTTTTGTTTTGACGGTAGAATGAAGGAATTGTATTTTTAAATCGGAAGTTTGCCAATAAATAAATGTTTCCGGTTGTAGATCCGAATGCTGGTTTTTTGTTCCTAAACTTATCGATTTCCGAACAGAAAATTTTAAAAAGCACGCAAGCTAGGTCTCAAACTAAACCCAAGACTTTTCTTTTTGATTATTTGAATCAAGAGCTTACCCTATTATATAACCAGTTATGCTACAAAAGGTGTTAACTACAAAACCCTTTACTGATTTTAGAAATGCTTCCTTCAAACTTACCAAAATGTCTTAACCCAAAATCAAAAATACTCAACTAGGTGTCTATAGGTAGGCAGTCAAAGTAGTTTAAAACGTAGAGAATATAGTGGAGACGCTCCTTTGTGCCGCTAACTGAGGTAATTAGTGGCGCTACAGTCTGTCCACTAGCTGTCGACGCTCCCATCTAAACGGGCGTTTAGCTTTTGTTAACAATTTCTTGTTGAATTCGGCTTAATGCACGAGATAGGTTTTATTTGTAGGGCTTGCAAAAGCCTATAGATTTTATTAGAGTACTAAAGTTTTCAGTGATTTAAACAACTGTGTAACTTTGTTCACTGGTTCAAATTAAAGTAAAAGATTCTCAAAATAGGCCTTTTGGTGACTGAAAAATAAGGGGACAAAATAATTAAATAAACAAAACGCAAAGTACTTAAATTTTTTCTCAATTTAATTTCTTTTTAGGGTTCCGTACCTCAAAAGAAAAAAACTGAACCTTGTAGGATCACTTCTTTGTCCGTCCGCCTGTCTATCAAGACCCTGTTTCTCAGGTTCTTAAAATTTAAAAGCATTTTTTCACTTTTTTTAATGTGAGTACCATGGAGCCGTTTATTATGGTTATGATGTATGTTGACTTAAAAAAGCTTGGTAGTTGAGAGTATGTCATGCTCACATAAATTCCTCGCTGATGGTGGTGCGTGTGTTGGATCATTCGGTTCGCTACAAAATGGTTGAGCTGGATAGTGCTGATCAACGCGTCATTTTCGTAAACGGGCGCCGTCAGTTGAGACTGGCCATCTCTTAACTGCCAGGGCTTATTTGTAATCTTTTAATATTATATTTTGAATTGTTATTAAATAATTTATTTTTTTACATTGTTCTCACTTGTAGAAGCGAGAAGAATAATGTACCCAGGATTTTGTAATAATTATCTTGATTTAAAATAATGTTCTTGGAGTTTCTTGCCTGTTCTTCTCCATGGGGAAATAAAAAATGGCAAATAGCTTCAACTTTCTGACTAACTGACCAACTCATTGACAATTCAAAAGTGCCTGTAATTGGTTTAATTGAAATAAATGCTTTAAGTTTGAGTTTGAGGAACGCGTGGAGGTATGAAGTTGAAATTAAATAAAAAGTACGTAGGTCTACGGTCCCTTAAAGCTTTTAAAAGTTAGTGCTCGCTAAGCCGCTTCTTTATATTTATAACCAGTGTCTCAAAGCTGCCGTGTTTCCGGAAAGGTGGAAAGTGACCCGCGTTGTTCCGGTTCCGAAGGGAGGTTCAGCAGAATCGGTGGATGGGTACAGACCAGTTGCAGTATTGTCGACGCCGGCAAAGGTATTGGAAACAGCCATTAACAAGAGCATATACCTTCAGGTTAGCGCACAGCTATCAGGCGCTCAGCATGGATTTAGACCTGGAAGAAGTACCACCAGTAATCTTCTCTGCCATTTGGCTTATCTGGTGCCGACGGTAGATAGTGGGGGACAAACTGATGCTGCTTACTGCAAAAGAGCGTATAGAAATTTAGGTTTTATGCTCCGTACGGTCCGAGGGTTCACGAATGTGAAAGCTATTATAGCATTATATAATGCATTGGTAAGGAGCCAGCTAGAATGTAATGCAGTCATCTGGGCTCCGCATGAAGCTAAATATAGTCTTATGCTGGAGAGGGTACAAAATAAATTTATAAGATATTTATATAAGTATTATTACGGAGTATATCCCTTTTACCCGTTAACGTATCCAACCTTATTTATTTTAGGTATGGTAGGATACAATGAGCTAAGGGTTAGGAGGGATCTTGCAACCACCTCATATATATTTAAATTAATAAGAGGGAAGGTGCATAATGCAGTTATTTTAGCGCAGGTGAGCCTGTGTGTTCCGGACAGGTACGTGTGGCGACGACGGCAGCCGCCACTGCTAGTGGAACGTCCGCGCGCTCGAACCAACCTTGTAAGGGAGGCGCCGCTGACGCGTGCGCTTCGCACGCTCAACCTCATAGCGATTGAGACAGACTTATTCTGTTGTTCTCTGAGTGAATTCACAAGGAATGCATTGTATGTAATTTGTTATAGGTAGGTACCATGAATGTTAGTACTTACCTATTTAGAATAATTAAGTTAGGATAAGCGCATTTACCGCATTGGGTTACTCTGTAATGGTAGATGTAAGAAGAAAAATAAATAAATAAAAAATCAAGGTTTTAAGTCAACCCAATAAATAAAAAACTGGCCATTTATGTGACATATTTTACTCGCAAATAAATCAAAACCTAACTACAGGGTACTACCGTTGACCTAGAATCCTGAAGTTTAACAAGAAGCAAGGTCTCACAGCACAAGTTAAGGAAAAAGTCCAAAAATCGTTAATTTGTAAAAAAAAAAAATTAAGCTCACAAACTTATATTTGCAGTTACAGAATTGATCCCGACATAATTATATTATTATGTAGATATATGGGAGAACATTTTTTCAACTACAAAGTTAAGCTTGGTCTTGGGATAAATTTATCCCAACTACCCTTCATTGCGCCTGGTCCGAGACGCACTTGGCTGGTTTTATTTTTTATTTTCGCTGTAACTGTAAGTAAACTTTCTTATACAAAGAGAGCGTATTCTACAGAATATTATATAAATCTAAAGTAATTTGTATACAACTGTGATTCAAACAGACCATTAAAAGTTTGGAATCGTTAAACCTAACAATGTGGAGAGGTTTACCGTTTTATATTTTTAGCAATCACAAACACAGAGCGATTGTCTTGTAACGATCAACTTCTGAAATATTAAAAAGTGAAATGGGGTTACAAAGAATAACAATTTGTTTTAATAAAAACGTTTGAATGGTAGCCGACTTGAACAATAAATACAACGCTTTTTATTAGAGAAGAGTTACTAAAGACTGGTTTTTAATTTCCAAATTGAAAAAAGAATTAGTCTATTGAAGTTTTATTTTTAATTCAAATCCGATAACATTATACATACGGTAATATAATAATAAATAAAAATAAAACGAATACGGAAATATAACTAACATAGTCTATAGTTATTATGTATTTAACATTTTAGTTCAAGACTTCACATATTCATATTTTTCTCTTCTTGTTTTCACACACTACTGTCTACATTTTTTTTCATTTCTCCTTTCACAGGTCTGCTAGAAGAAATTTCTTAAGAGATAAGCCTGTACCTTTGTACTTAAATTATAATTATGTCATTTCACTCTGTATTTTGCTGTGTGTACATAAATAATAAAAATAGATTAACCTTAAAATAATTTATTCATAGATTAAGTAAATTAATCTTCCGTCAACTCGAGACGGTGCAATCGGCCGGTTCGTAATAGTGAAGTGCAAGTTATACAGCGGATAGTTAGTGCGGATATCAATTTAATAAAGCTTCATTTGGTTCATTACGCCCTCCGCTGAGGAGGGAAATTGAGTGCGATTATGCATTGAGATGAGCAAAGGGATTTGGATAGTAGTTATACATTCTGTAGCTACTAGTTGTATGAGTGTAATGACCATTTAATGATAATATTCTACTTGTTATATTATTATTTGGATAGTAGTTATACATTCTGTAGCTACTAGTTGTATGAGTGTAATGACCATTTAATGATAATATTCTACTTGTTATATTATTATTTGGATAGTAGTTATACATTCTGTAGCTACTAGTTGTATGAGTGTAATGACCATTTAATGATAATATTCTACTTGTTATATTATTATTTGGATAGTAGTTATACATTCTGTAGCTACTAGTTGTATGAGTGTAATGACCATTTAATGATAATATTCTACTTGTTATATTATTATTTGGATAGTAGTTATACATTCTGTAGCTACTAGTTGTATGAGTGTAATGACCATTTAATGATAATATTCTACTTGTTATATTATTATTTGGATAGTAGTTATACATTCTGTAGCTACTAGTTGTATGAGTGTAATGACCATTTAATGATAATATTCTACTTGTTATATTATTATTTGGATAGTAGTTATACATTCTGTAGCTACTAGTTGTATGAGTGTAATGACCATTTAATGATAATATTCTACTTGTTATATTATTATTTGGATAGTAGTTATACATTCTGTAGCTACTAGTTGTATGAGTGTAATGACCATTTAATGATAATATTCTACTTGTTATATTATTATTTGGATAGTAGTTATACATTCTGTAGCTACTAGTTGTATGAGTGTAATGACCATTTAATGATAATATTCTACTTGTTATATTATTATTTGGATAGTAGTTATACATTCTGTAGCTACTAGTTGTATGAGTGTAATGACCATTTAATGATAATATTCTACTTGTTATATTATTATTTGGATAGTAGTTATACATTCTGTAGCTACTAGTTGTATGAGTGTAATGACCATTTAATGATAATATTCTACTTGTTATATTATTATTTGGATAGTAGTTATACATTCTGTAGCTACTAGTTGTATGAGTGTAATGACCATTTAATGATAATATTCTACTTGTTATATTATTATTTGGATAGTAGTTATACATTCTGTAGCTACTAGTTGTATGAGTGTAATGACCATTTAATGATAATATTCTACTTGTTATATTATTATTTGGATAGTAGTTATACATTCTGTAGCTACTAGTTGTATGAGTGTAATGACCATTTAATGATAATATTCTACTTGTTATATTATTATTTGGATAGTAGTTATACATTCTGTAGCTACTAGTTGTATGAGTGTAATGACCATTTAATGATAATATTCTACTTGTTATATTATTATTTGGATAGTAGTTATACATTCTGTAGCTACTAGTTGTATGAGTGTAATGACCATTTAATGATAATATTCTACTTGTTATATTATTATTTGGATAGTAGTTATACATTCTGTAGCTACTAGTTGTATGAGTGTAATGACCATTTAATGATAATATTCTACTTGTTATATTATTATTTGGATAGTAGTTATACATTCTGTAGCTACTAGTTGTATGAGTGTAATGACCATTTAATGATAATATTCTACTTGTTATATTATTATTTGGATAGTAGTTATACATTCTGTAGCTACTAGTTGTATGAGTGTAATGACCATTTAATGATAATATTCTACTTGTTATATTATTATTTGGATAGTAGTTATACATTCTGTAGCTACTAGTTGTATGAGTGTAATGACCATTTAATGATAATATTCTACTTGTTATATTATTATTTGGATAGTAGTTATACATTCTGTAGCTACTAGTTGTATGAGTGTAATGACCATTTAATGATAATATTCTACTTGTTATATTATTATTTGGATAGTAGTTATACATTCTGTAGCTACTAGTTGTATGAGTGTAATGACCATTTAATGATAATATTCTACTTGTTATATTATTATTTGGATAGTAGTTATACATTCTGTAGCTACTAGTTGTATGAGTGTAATGACCATTTAATGATAATATTCTACTTGTTATATTATTATTTGGATAGTAGTTATACATTCTGTAGCTACTAGTTGTATGAGTGTAATGACCATTTAATGATAATATTCTACTTGTTATATTATTATTTGGATAGTAGTTATACATTCTGTAGCTACTAGTTGTATGAGTGTAATGACCATTTAATGATAATATTCTACTTGTTATATTATTATTTGGATAGTAGTTATACATTCTGTAGCTACTAGTTGTATGAGTGTAATGACCATTTAATGATAATATTCTACTTGTTATATTATTATTTGGATAGTAGTTATACATTCTGTAGCTACTAGTTGTATGAGTGTAATGACCATTTAATGATAATATTCTACTTGTTATATTATTATTTGGATAGTAGTTATACATTCTGTAGCTACTAGTTGTATGAGTGTAATGACCATTTAATGATAATATTCTACTTGTTATATTATTATTTGGATAGTAGTTATACATTCTGTAGCTACTAGTTGTATGAGTGTAATGACCATTTAATGATAATATTCTACTTGTTATATTATTATTTGGATAGTAGTTATACATTCTGTAGCTACTAGTTGTATGAGTGTAATGACCATTTAATGATAATATTCTACTTGTTATATTATTATTTGGATAGTAGTTATACATTCTGTAGCTACTAGTTGTATGAGTGTAATGACCATTTAATGATAATATTCTACTTGTTATATTATTATTTGGATAGTAGTTATACATTCTGTAGCTACTAGTTGTATGAGTGTAATGACCATTTAATGATAATATTCTACTTGTTATATTATTATTTGGATAGTAGTTATACATTCTGTAGCTACTAGTTGTATGAGTGTAATGACCATTTAATGATAATATTCTACTTGTTATATTATTATTTGGATAGTAGTTATACATTCTGTAGCTACTAGTTGTATGAGTGTAATGACCATTTAATGATAATATTCTACTTGTTATATTATTATTTGGATAGTAGTTATACATTCTGTAGCTACTAGTTGTATGAGTGTAATGACCATTTAATGATAATATTCTACTTGTTATATTATTATTTGGATAGTAGTTATACATTCTGTAGCTACTAGTTGTATGAGTGTAATGACCATTTAATGATAATATTCTACTTGTTATATTATTATTTGGATAGTAGTTATACATTCTGTAGCTACTAGTTGTATGAGTGTAATGACCATTTAATGATAATATTCTACTTGTTATATTATTATTTGGATAGTAGTTATACATTCTGTAGCTACTAGTTGTATGAGTGTAATGACCATTTAATGATAATATTCTACTTGTTATATTATTATTTGGATAGTAGTTATACATTCTGTAGCTACTAGTTGTATGAGTGTAATGACCATTTAATGATAATATTCTACTTGTTATATTATTATTTGGATAGTAGTTATACATTCTGTAGCTACTAGTTGTATGAGTGTAATGACCATTTAATGATAATATTCTACTTGTTATATTATTATTTGGATAGTAGTTATACATTCTGTAGCTACTAGTTGTATGAGTGTAATGACCATTTAATGATAATATTCTACTTGTTATATTATTATTTGGATAGTAGTTATACATTCTGTAGCTACTAGTTGTATGAGTGTAATGACCATTTAATGATAATATTCTACTTGTTATATTATTATTTGGATAGTAGTTATACATTCTGTAGCTACTAGTTGTATGAGTGTAATGACCATTTAATGATAATATTCTACTTGTTATATTATTATTTGGATAGTAGTTATACATTCTGTAGCTACTAGTTGTATGAGTGTAATGACCATTTAATGATAATATTCTACTTGTTATATTATTATTTGGATAGTAGTTATACATTCTGTAGCTACTAGTTGTATGAGTGTAATGACCATTTAATGATAATATTCTACTTGTTATATTATTATTTGGATAGTAGTTATACATTCTGTAGCTACTAGTTGTATGAGTGTAATGACCATTTAATGATAATATTCTACTTGTTATATTATTATTTGGATAGTAGTTATACATTCTGTAGCTACTAGTTGTATGAGTGTAATGACCATTTAATGATAATATTCTACTTGTTATATTATTATTTGGATAGTAGTTATACATTCTGTAGCTACTAGTTGTATGAGTGTAATGACCATTTAATGATAATATTCTACTTGTTATATTATTATTTGGATAGTAGTTATACATTCTGTAGCTACTAGTTGTATGAGTGTAATGACCATTTAATGATAATATTCTACTTGTTATATTATTATTTGGATAGTAGTTATACATTCTGTAGCTACTAGTTGTATGAGTGTAATGACCATTTAATGATAATATTCTACTTGTTATATTATTATTTGGATAGTAGTTATACATTCTGTAGCTACTAGTTGTATGAGTGTAATGACCATTTAATGATAATATTCTACTTGTTATATTATTATTTGGATAGTAGTTATACATTCTGTAGCTACTAGTTGTATGAGTGTAATGACCATTTAATGATAATATTCTACTTGTTATATTATTATTTGGATAGTAGTTATACATTCTGTAGCTACTAGTTGTATGAGTGTAATGACCATTTAATGATAATATTCTACTTGTTATATTATTATTTGGATAGTAGTTATACATTCTGTAGCTACTAGTTGTATGAGTGTAATGACCATTTAATGATAATATTCTACTTGTTATATTATTATTTGGATAGTAGTTATACATTCTGTAGCTACTAGTTGTATGAGTGTAATGACCATTTAATGATAATATTCTACTTGTTATATTATTATTTGGATAGTAGTTATACATTCTGTAGCTACTAGTTGTATGAGTGTAATGACCATTTAATGATAATATTCTACTTGTTATATTATTATTTGGATAGTAGTTATACATTCTGTAGCTACTAGTTGTATGAGTGTAATGACCATTTAATGATAATATTCTACTTGTTATATTATTATTTGGATAGTAGTTATACATTCTGTAGCTACTAGTTGTATGAGTGTAATGACCATTTAATGATAATATTCTACTTGTTATATTATTATTTGGATAGTAGTTATACATTCTGTAGCTACTAGTTGTATGAGTGTAATGACCATTTAATGATAATATTCTACTTGTTATATTATTATTTGGATAGTAGTTATACATTCTGTAGCTACTAGTTGTATGAGTGTAATGACCATTTAATGATAATATTCTACTTGTTATATTATTATTTGGATAGTAGTTATACATTCTGTAGCTACTAGTTGTATGAGTGTAATGACCATTTAATGATAATATTCTACTTGTTATATTATTATTTGGATAGTAGTTATACATTCTGTAGCTACTAGTTGTATGAGTGTAATGACCATTTAATGATAATATTCTACTTGTTATATTATTATTTGGATAGTAGTTATACATTCTGTAGCTACTAGTTGTATGAGTGTAATGACCATTTAATGATAATATTCTACTTGTTATATTATTATTTGGATAGTAGTTATACATTCTGTAGCTACTAGTTGTATGAGTGTAATGACCATTTAATGATAATATTCTACTTGTTATATTATTATTTGGATAGTAGTTATACATTCTGTAGCTACTAGTTGTATGAGTGTAATGACCATTTAATGATAATATTCTACTTGTTATATTATTATTTGGATAGTAGTTATACATTCTGTAGCTACTAGTTGTATGAGTGTAATGACCATTTAATGATAATATTCTACTTGTTATATTATTATTTGGATAGTAGTTATACATTCTGTAGCTACTAGTTGTATGAGTGTAATGACCATTTAATGATAATATTCTACTTGTTATATTATTATTTGGATAGTAGTTATACATTCTGTAGCTACTAGTTGTATGAGTGTAATGACCATTTAATGATAATATTCTACTTGTTATATTATTATTTGGATAGTAGTTATACATTCTGTAGCTACTAGTTGTATGAGTGTAATGACCATTTAATGATAATATTCTACTTGTTATATTATTATTTGGATAGTAGTTATACATTCTGTAGCTACTAGTTGTATGAGTGTAATGACCATTTAATGATAATATTCTACTTGTTATATTATTATTTGGATAGTAGTTATACATTCTGTAGCTACTAGTTGTATGAGTGTAATGACCATTTAATGATAATATTCTACTTGTTATATTATTATTTGGATAGTAGTTATACATTCTGTAGCTACTAGTTGTATGAGTGTAATGACCATTTAATGATAATATTCTACTTGTTATATTATTATTCTGGAAATCAAGATAAGGTATAAAAACTATTTTAAATTTTTATAGATGCATTGTTTATGCATCTATAAATTTTTTAAATAGTTTTGATTTTCATTGCGCGACATGTAAAACAGAACGTGTGACTCATATGTTCGGATTATAGAAAGAAATGATTACACACGGTAATCCTAATTGCCATTTCAACAAAGCCTACATTAGGTATTCAAATACAGAGTCATAAAAAAAACCTTTGAACCTATAAATACATCACAGGATTAATAAAATGTGTCGCACCGATTTATACCCACCCTACATTCCATTTAAATATTTGGAAAAATTTACATTTCAATATAGCCCCGCCCCAACGCAGGGTTAGGTTTAGAATACTGATTCGCGAGATTAAAAGCCGTTTAGTTAAAGGGATATTGGGAATAAGGAAGTCGTCGACTTTTCCCATCGGCGGCGGCGTTGTGATTGGGAATGCGGCATTATTCCCATTTGCTGGAGTCAATGGGAAAAGAATGGCATTCTGATGTGTTATAGAAATAAGGACGGTGAATAATAAAAGGGAAAAATATTTCTTTGTGTGTCCAGATTTTTATATGGACGCTGGATGACGAAATACATGTTACTTTCTGTCATTTTATTTTGGGTTGGTGACTTTTATTTTAAAATCGTATGAACACTAAAATAGGTAATATTTTTTAGCTCCACAACAAGTAATTTATCAATAATTAAAAATATGGAAATATCGATTAGCTCATAACAAAGATATTTCTAGCTCTCAAAATAATGTCTCGAGTTTCTCCAGTATATCATAGGCCCGCCAAATACACTCAACATGAACCCTGCAACGGCAACAGCAATATTTAATTCCAGCGTTATATTTCCTCCGAGAATTTACCTTCCGTAGTAAAATATTCATAGAGCAGAACTGTTGGGTGTATATCTTTAGACTAGTTGGCTGTTGGCAACTGAGGCGGAGTCAGGCAAGCGTTAATTTACACGACTATAGTTAGACTGCGGAGTCGTGGCGTGTTACCATCTTGTTTTCGTACTGAAGTCGGCAAGGTAATTTCTAATGACAGCGTTAATTTTAGGTGCCTTGAAATTACGAGGGAAGTTGTGTTGGTATTTGTTTTTGTTGAGTCATCTTCAGACTAGTTTTAGGTAAATGCTGCGCTGTGTCTTCAATGACTGCTGCAGTGAAGGTCAAAAGAGAAATTGTCGTAATCACCACGCCTGGCAGGTCACGCTGCATTGGTGAAAGCACACTCCCAAAATAAATAAATAAACATGCTACAAATTGATCATTTAAAAGGACTCACTATCTGAAACAATCACGACACACATCCGTAGTAATGAGACTGTCAATATTTTTTATTTTATTCTGTTCAATTGATGGATGCTTTAATCCCAACTGAGCATTCAACCTTTAAATAACACTAGCTTTTCGGATCGAATGCGAATGTGTCGCAAATTGTATTGTTTCATATAAATTTTATCGAAATATTTTTGACGTTTTTACCAATGCTGGTTAAAGTTAACATACACTTTTTTTTTCTAATAATAACAATAAATTCATTATATTTTTTATTTTTTATAAAGTTTATTATCATTATCAAATAATACCTTTAAATTTTAATTATGGCAGATAAAACACAAAAAAACCGCCCAAGTGCATGTCAGACCCACGCACAATGAAGGGTTCCATAGTTGAAACGAATTTATCCCAAAAATAAACTTAATATTTTTATTATTGTAGTTCAAATAAACTTGTTCTTCCTAAAATCGATATATGCCACGAAAATCTAAGTTTTTAATCTCAGTAACTATGATTTGATTTGGTTTTGATTTATTTGAGAGTATTAAAATCTGTCGCATAAATCGCCGTATTTTTTATTGCGTTGACTTTTTAGAGCTCCAAGGGACCGTTGACCTACGTATTTGATATCAATTTCAACTTGATAACCCCCACGCGTTCCTGAAAAAAAGGGTCCCTAAAAACAAAGAGTGGAGGCCTGTGTTCCAGCAGTGGGAACGTTGTAGGCTGATTATGCAAAAGTTAAAAGTTACTCGGGTAAGTTTTAGATCAAACACAACATAACATACTAACTCTGCCTACATTATATTCGATCAAACACAACATAACATACTAACTCTGCCTACATTATATTCGATCAAACACAACATAACATACTAACTCTGCCTACATTATATTCGATCAAACACAACATAACATACTAACTCTGCCTACATTATATTCGATCAAACACAACATAACATACTAACTCTGCCTACATTATATTCGATCAAACACAACATAACATACTAACTCTGCCTACATTATATTCGATCAAACACAACATAACATACTAACTCTGCCTACATTATATTCGATCAAACACAACATAACATACTAACTCTGCCTACATTATATTCGATCAAACACAACATAACATACTAACTCTGCCTACATTATATTCGATCAAACACAACATAACATACTAACTCTGCCTACATTATATTCGATCAAACACAACATAACATACTAACTCTGCCTACATTATATTCGATCAAACACAACATAACATACTAACTCTGCCTACATTATATTCGATCAAACACAACATAACATACTAACTCTGCCTACATTATATTCGATCAAACACAAAAAAAAAATACTAACTCTGCCTACATTATATTCGATCAAACACAAAAAAAAAATACTAACTCTGCCTACATTATATTCAATCAAACACAACATAACATACTAACTCTGCCTACATTATATTCGATCAAACACAAAAAAAAAATACTAACTCTGCCTACATTATATTCAATCAAACACAACAAAACATACTAACTCTGCCTACATTTTATTAGATCCAACACAACAAAACATACTAACTCTGCCTACATTTTATTAGATCAAACACAATAAAACATACTGACAGGGCCTACATTTTATTAGATCCAACACAACAAAACATACTAACTCTGCCTACATTTTATTAGATCCAACACAACAAAACATACTAACTCTGCCTACATTTTATTAGATCAAACACAATAAAACATACTGACAGGGCCTACATTTTATTAGATCCAACACAACAAAACATACTAACTCTGCCTACATTTTATTAGATCCAACACAACAAAACATACTAACTCTGCCTACATTTTATTAGATCAAACACAATAAAACATACTGACAGGGCCTACATTTTATTAGATCCAACACAACAAAACATACTAACTCTGCCTACATTTTATTAGTTCTAACACAACAAAACATACTAACTCTGCCTACATTATATTCGATCAAACACAACATAACATACTAACTCTGCCTACATTATATTCGATCAAACACAACATAACATACTAACTCTGCCTACATTATATTCGATCAAACACAACATAACATACTAACTCTGCCTACATTATATTCGATCAAACACAACATAACATACTAACTCTGCCTACATTATATTCGATCAAACACAACATAACATACTAACTCTGCCTACATTATATTCGATCAAACACAACATAACATACTAACTCTGCCTACATTATATTCGATCAAACACAACATAACATACTAACTCTGCCTACATTATATTCGATCAAACACAAAAAAAAATACTAACTCTGCCTACATTATATTCGATCAAACAAAAAAAAAAATACTAACTCTGCCTACATTATATTCAATCAAACACAACATAACATACTAACTCTGCCTACATTATATTCGATCAAACACAACATAACATACTAACTCTGCCTACATTATATTCGATCAAACACAACATAACATACTAACTCTGCCTACATTATATTCGATCAAACACAACATAACATACTAACTCTGCCTACATTATATTCGATCAAACACAACATAACATACTAACTCTGCCTACATTATATTCGATCAAACACAACATAACATACTAACTCTGCCTACATTATATTCGATCAAACACAACATAACATACTAACTCTGCCTACATTATATTCGATCAAACACAACATAACATACTAACTCTGCCTACATTATATTCGATCAAACACAACATAACATACTAACTCTGCCTACATTATATTCGATCAAACACAAAAAAAAAATACTAACTCTGCCTACATTATATTCGATCAAACACAAAAACAAAATACTAACTCTGCCTACATTATATTCAATCAAACACAACATAACATACTAACTCTGCCTACATTATATTCGATCAAACACAAAAAAAAAATACTAACTCTGCCTACATTATATTCAATCAAACACAACAAAACATACTAACTCTGCCTACATTTTATTAGATCCAACACAACAAAACATACTAACTCTGCCTACATTTTATTAGATCAAACACAATAAAACATACTGACAGGGCCTACATTTTATTAGATCCAACACAACAAAACATACTAACTCTGCCTACATTTTATTAGATCCAACACAACAAAACATACTAACTCTGCCTACATTTTATTAGATCAAACACAATAAAACATACTGACAGGGCCTACATTTTATTAGATCCAACACAACAAAACATACTAACTCTGCCTACATTTTATTAGATCCAACACAACAAAACATACTAACTCTGCCTACATTTTATTAGATCAAACACAATAAAACATACTGACAGGGCCTACATTTTATTAGATCCAACACAACAAAACATACTAACTCTGCCTACATTTTATTAGTTCTAACACAACAAAACATACTAACTCTGCCTACATTATATTCTTTGCAACATCAAAATAAGACTACTCTCGAATCAGAATACCTTCGGGAGCCGACGGCAACGACCGAGTGATTACGAAGCAACACCCTCCGAGGGATACAACTAGAGCTGCCGGCTACCTGTCTGCTACTGGAGCAAACTTGTGCGATTTCCACTGAACTGTCGTATCAAAATAAGTTAGCTTAACATGACAAGTCATCATCTGCCAAGCCTTTTCCTAACTATGTTGCGGTCGGCTTTCAGTCTAACCGGATGCTGTTGAATACCAGTATTTTACATGGAGTGACTGCCTAGGTAGGCAGTCGCTCCATGTGGGTTGTGGAGGTCTGGAACCTCCACAACCCAGTTACTGGGTAAT
The DNA here is from genome assembly GCA_963921375.1 of Tiliacea citrago. Taxonomy (NCBI): domain Eukaryota; kingdom Metazoa; phylum Arthropoda; class Insecta; order Lepidoptera; family Noctuidae; genus Tiliacea; species Tiliacea citrago. The sequence continues at coordinate 29,738,363 of OY992782.1, forward strand.
ACGATACCCCTTGGTAAGACTGGTGTTAGACTGTCCGGCTTCTGACAACCCATAACGACTGTCAAAGATTCACGAATGGTAGCCGGGACCAACGAATGGCTTAACGTTCGTTCCGAGGGACGGAGGGGTCTGGACATGTACCTAAACATGATAACCCATCTGATGTAAAAAATATTTTGTTATTTTTCGTTTTCTTATGTACCTATCTGTCTATCTGTTATAGTAAGATCTAGAAACGTATCGAAGCCTCTCTATTTTAAATTCTTCTTGGAGTATCCTATTAACCACATAATTTCAATACGACATCTTGCATAATTAGTTGTATTATTAATATTATTTTTTAAAGGTTGAGGAGAAGTTGAGGAGTTCCTTTATCTGGCAACAATCCTGGGTGTAGAATCAGGTCATGCTTATCTTAAAAATGCATTGTCTTTGGAACTGAACCGACATGTAAAATTTCAATTCCGTAGGGTATGAGGAAGTGGTTTTAATTCAGTTTGCAAGATTCCACCAGGAACGACAGACAGACAAACAAGAAAGTGACTTAATAAAAACGTGGTTAAAAAAAAGATTCCATCGAACTTCCTTCTCTTTTTTTTAAGTCGGTTAGAAACAGCCAATCATCATCAAACGTAAGTTTAAATAATGTTTTTTTGCTTTAAAACGTTTCAAACTGAAACAGAGCTAGGTCAAATACAGGCTGTAATACTTCAGTAAATAGACACAAAACTACGATTCAGAGGTACAATTACAACGAAAACTGTGCGATTGTTCATGATTTGTTTGAAGATGTGAACGGTGCGTGAGTGTAATTAGTGGACGGCTCCACCTGATGGGATAAATCTCGCGTCGACGGACGTATTCCCACGGTAGAGGGCGCCAGTCACAAGCGGACGGAGGAAGAGAGTATTTAATTAGTTACAGTATAAAAAATATTACATTCGGTTTTCACTTTTCGTAAGCTATTTAATGATTAATGCAGGTATGGTGGTATATGTGGTCCTAAAAGGCTTCGTCAATTGCCATTATAATTAGAAGACCATTTTCAATTCGGTTTAATCCACACCCTTAACCCGAATCAAAGTTACACCAGTTTTAGCATACATTTTTCGTTATCCTAGACTTAAAGTTGCGAATAAACTCCAGGATTATTAATGAGGTAGTTTAAAGTCTAAGTCAACAAATTACTAACGACTAATTTAATCATCATTATTAAGCAAGCGTAGAGCTACTTCTAAAATAATTTATCTTGAAATAAACCAGTCTTCTAGTCCCGAAAACTTGTGGCTTCAAAGCCTAACTTATAAATTAGCAAAACAAAAGTTTCTAGATGATGAACTTCGTGCGGATGAATTATACATTATTTTCGTAAATAATTAATACACAGGCTCAGAATATTATATTTCAATCATACTTGTGACAGGAAAATTGGTTTTACTTCCAAAAACTACAGATTATTTTAGTGTGAGCCGTATTTCACTATAGGTTTTAGCTTATTATATCTTAACAGAAACATTTTAAAGGGCAACCATCTTTACAATTACAAGTATTACCATTTGACAGTTTATACTCAACTCGGTCTATCATTAGAAATAAATAAATACACTTATTTAGAATACAGAAGGACACATGACATAATATTATGTCATGATGTGTCGTTTACTGTGCTGAAAATATACCAAACCAAAAAAAAACGATTAAAAAAACATTAAATGCATATTGTAATAAAAATGCCTCAGTAGCAGTCCATAATAGTTGTGCTCAGTCTCCGCTTCATCGTCTCCCTTGCACCACACCTCATCATAGGCTGCACGCTTATTAATCACGGCAGTACACGGCTCGGTTTGTTCGCGTTCTGTTCAGGTGTGCAGCTGACTACACGCTACGTTTTCACGTTAACTGTGTACTAGAACTGGCAATATACCGTATGTTTTCATGTGACTTGAAACTGTATCAGATCATAATATTATGTTTTCACGATTCGTAGAACTCTGCACTGTGCCAAGACGCCGTATGTTCTAGATCAGGGGTGTCCAAGCTACAGACATTCATGGGACAATACAATTAATTACGACATAGACTGTTTGCTGCAGAAACAAATAAAAGAATCAGAATCATTCACATTTTTTATTGTTTCTTCATTAATATAACTTTTACAAACCTGTCAATATCAATGTCAACATTCGATGTAGCCAGCCGCAGTGCGTGAACAAGTGACTGATCCGATGGTGAATACGTATTCAGGGCCAAATTAAATTAGCTAGCAAAACTCCACAGACGTTATGGGTATCGTTATCTAAAAATGAAAAAACATTTATACTAGTAATAAAAAAGTAGGCAAAAACTTCACGAAACGCACAACAACACACATCCTGTACTATTCGCCTTCTATCACATACCAAGTAGTACTCAGACGGTAATCTCCCATAGAACAAAAATCGCTTTAGGATTTAACATCCTTTGATTATGATGTTTCTTTTTTTTAATTTTTATTAACCGACTTCTTAAAAAGGAGGAGGTTCTCAATTCGGATGCTTGTATTTTTTTTTTTAATGTTTGTTCGCGCATAACTCCGTCGCTTGCCAACCGATTTGAAAAATTCTTTTTTTGTTGGAAAGGGTATACTTTTCAAATGGTCCCATGAAAATTTTATCGAAATCGGACAAGCGGTTTTTGAAAAATCAATAAACATCTAAAAATGTATCTACATTGTCTACATTAACGATCTTTTCGTTTACTATGCATTGCGTTTTTTGTTCGCGCATAACTCCGTCATTTACGAACCGATTTGGAAATGTTGTGAAATAACAAGTATGGCAATGTTAAAATATTATTTGTGGTTAGGTGTATGGCAACACCGACTTCCTCTTTCCTTTTTCCAAGAGCCGCCATCGTGCGTGTGCACGTAATTATTCTGTCTGTATATTTTTCCATATTAAACTACAGTAAAAACAATACCTGGGACTTTCCATTCAACCTCCACTTGCAACAGGTTATGGGCCCAGGATTCGCAGTCTCAAGGTATTGTCTCATCCTGTTTTTTGAGAGAACATTAGAATTGGGGTATTGAAAAAAAAAATTTCGAGGTTATGAAAAAAAAACCGTCGTGGTCATGGTGACTAGAAATAAAATTGAGTAGTTACTTTTTTGTGAAGATGGACAGCACAGTTTGAGACTAAAAGGTGGTGAGAATTGGGCGGTCTGGCGTTTTCAGACAGAAGTTCTAATGAGAGGCAAAGGTTTATATGAGATCATTACGGGAGAGCGAGTTAAGCCAGAAGAAGTGAAAGACCTTAGAGAATGGTGTAGCCAGGATGCAAAAGCTCAGGAAATTATTGTTATGAGGATGGAGCCAGGGCCACTGACACATTTGTTAACTTGTTCAACTGCTAGTTCCATGTGGAACAAATTAAAGTCTGTCTATGATAAGGAGTCTGTTGTCAGTGTGCACCTACTGCAGCAAAAGTTTTTTCTGCTACGGTTTGAAGACAGTTCCATGTCAGTTTTTCTGTCTAAATTGGAGGATGTAATTAGCAAACTTAAGCAAGCCGGTGAAACTGTGTCAGAGAAGATGACAATCACTAAAATTCTTCTTTGTTCTTACCAGAACAATTCAAGCATTTCCGTTCTGCGTGGGAGTCAGTTCCCAGTAAGAGTCAAAACTTGGGAGAATTGACTTCAAGATTGCTTTTGGAAGAAGAAAGATTGGGCTCTGAAAATAAGGAAATAGTGGCTTTGGCTAGTATAAAGAAATGTTATAGTTGTGGTAAAGAAGGTCATATCGCTAAAGTGTGCAGAAATAAAACCACACAAAAAGAAACTAGGACGTGCAATTACTGCAAGAAGAGAGGTCACATTATGGAAAATTGTTACAAGCTGAAGAATAGGAAAGGAAACAACACAAACACGAAGGAAAATAAAGATTCAAAGAATAGTGAAGTAAATGCATTTATGTGTTCGAGTACCAGTAGTACGGAACGTGGCTTTTGGTACATGGACACTGGAGCCAGTGAGCATATGTGTTGTGATAAAAAGTTATTCGAGTCCTTAATTGATAAGTCTTGTTCCTCTAAAGTAAAGGTTGGAAATGGTAGTCTTCTAGAAGTATATGGTGTTGGGAATGTAGTAGTATATGCCTGGAATAATTGTAAGTATATTAAAACTATCTTGTCAAATGTGTTGTACGTTCCAGACTTAAAATTCAATTTGTTTTCTGCAGGATATGTTTTGGATAAGGGTATGCGTTTAGTGTCAAATAGTAATGTTTGTGAATTTATAAATAAACATGGGGAAGTCTGTGCAACAGCAAATAGATCTTGTAAGCTATTTAAAATGAACTTTGTATATGACAATCCAAAGTATGAAAATGCCCCATTAACTAAAATGCACGAGCTGGAACGCAACTTTAATGTTTTTGAAATGTCATGTTGTCAATTAACTAAAAAGGTAGAAAATATTTCAGTTTGGCATAATAGGCTTTCTCATCAAAATCTTACTCAAATTAAATATGTATTAACCAAGAATAACATAAATTATGTAAACAACAGTGATATCACTATGTGTGAAAATTGTTTGCGGGGTAAGCAGCATAGACAACCTCATCCTAGAAGTGAGAGTCGTGCAGTAGAAAAATTAGATCTGATCCATGCTGATGTTTGTGGGCCTATGGAGAACACCTCAATTGGAGAATCAAGGTACTTTTTTTTACTTAAAGATGGTTGTACGGGTTATCGTTTTGTGTTTTTTGTGAAGAGAAAATCTGACGTTGCTGTGTGTGTAAGGAACTTTGTGGCAAAGGTGGAAAGGGAATGTGAAAGAAAAGTGAAAGTATTGAGAACAGACAATGGCTTAGAGTTTATGAGCAATGAGTTGAAAGTTTTTCTGGATGAAAAAGGGATAATTCATCAATGTTCAGTAGTGTACACTCCTCAACAGAATGGCAGGGCTGAAAGAGAGATGCGAACGCTCGTAGAAGCTGCCCGTGCCATGATTTATGGTCTGAGTAAAGTTTTTTGGGCAGAGGCTGTTAACACAGCCTGTTATACATTGAATAGGACAGGGCCTAGCCCAGTCAAGGGTAAATCTCCATATGAGTTGTTTTACAATAAAGATATTAATTTAGATTTTTTTCATGAGTTTGGCTGTAAGGTATCGGTGCATATACCAAAAGAAAAGCGTCTAAAATGGGACAACAAGAGTGTGGAAGGTATGTTTGTTGGTTATGGTGAAAATGTAAAAGGGTATCGCATATATTTTAGTGATAAACATAAGGTAGAGGTACACAAAGATGTTGTGTTTTTACCTAACTTTTGTAAGACTGAATATGTGGGAAAAGAAAATTTAAATATGTGTATCCAAGACGGGGAGAATAGTGTGTTGAGTGATGATGAGAATATTCAAGGGAAAGAGCTGGAGGTAGACATAAATGAAAGTGAGCATGTAATAAATGAGGAACAGAGCAGTGAGGACATGAGTCATAATGAAGCAAATGGTAGAATGCAGCTAAGGGACAGAAGTAAAATAAAAATACCAGATAGATTAGTCGAGTATGATTTGGGTTTGTTGACAGTTTGTGATGAAGATCCTGTAACATATGAGGAGGCTGTATCGAGTAGTGACAGTAATAAATGGAAACAGACAATGGAGTTAGAGATGAAAGCACTTACTGAGAATGAAACATGGATAAGAGTAGAGAAGCCGGAGAACTGTGATATTATTGACTGTAAATGGGTTTTTAAACGTAAGAAAGATGAAAAAGATAACATTATGTCACATAAAGCTAGGTTAGTAGCTAGTGGTTTTAAACAAGATATGTCTTTGTCAGAAATTTATAGTCCTGTAGCAAGTTTAACTTCTGTGAGATTATTTTTAGCCTTCTGTAATGAGTATAACTTATCTATACATCAATTAGATGTTTGTAGTGCCTTTTTATATGGGGACATTGATGGTGATGTTTACGTATCTTTGCCTAAAGGGTGTTATAATGAAAAGAAAAATAATCAAGTGTATAAGTTAAAAAGATCTTTGTATGGTTTAAAAGACTCACCCAAAAATTGGAATAAAAAGTTTCATGACGTTATAACTAAACTAGGTTTTCTGAGATGTGATTATGAAAACTGTTTGTATTTAAAAATAAATGCAGAATGTAAAGTATATTTACTTCTATAAATTGATGATCTGTTGCTAGCTTCTAGTGTTGGAAAAGAGATAGAAAATGTAAAGAAATTGTTAAGTGAACACTTTAAAATGAAAGATCTGGGTGAAATTAGCCACTATTTGGGAATGCATGTAACGCAGAATTTAAGGGAGGGCACTATAGTAATAAATCAGAGTACTTACCTTGAAAAATTGTTAAATTCTTGTAATATGTTAGATTGTAAGGCAGCTGTGACCCCCATGGAAGAAAATTTTGATCACAGTGTGTTAAAAAGAGATAAGTCAGAAAGTCCAGAAATAGAACATAAATGTAGAAAAGTACTTGGTTCATTGATGTATGCAATGTTGTGTTCCAGACCTGACTTATGTCTTTCCATAAGTATTTTAAGTAGGTACCAGTCCTGTGCTAGTAATGATTTATGGGTAGCTCTCAAGAGAGTGCTACGATATGTAAAAGGTAGTTTACACTTATGCTTAGTTTTTAAAAGAGGTAAAATTAAGAATATCATTGGTTTTGTTGATTCCGATTGGGCAGGTGACAAAGTTGATAGACGGTCAACTGGTGGTTATGTATTTCAAATTTATGGTTGTATAATTTCTTGGGTTTCTCGCAAACAGACCACAGTTGCTCTGTCATCCACCGAATCCGAATATGTAGCTTTAAGTTTAGCTGTTAGTGAAGCTTGTTGGTTAAAAAATCTTTTTGAATTTTTTGAAGATAAAACTATTTGTGTGAAATTGTTTGAAGACAATCAGTCTGTAATTAAACTTTGTAAAAATCCGCAATTTCATCATAAAATTAAACATATGGATATTAAAGTAAATTTTGTACGTGATAATTATGGTAAATAATAATATTGTAAGTGTTGATTATATCAGCACAGATGACCAAGTGGCAGATATTTTAACTAAACCTTTGGGTAAAGTAAAGTTTGAAAAATTTAAACATTGTTTGGGATTGTGTTAGTTTTTTGTTTATTTATTGTTCAACTAAAAAGTAATATTGTATAATTTCTATAGTTTTAACATTGAGGGAGTGTTGTGAAATAATTGTTGTGAAATAACAAGTATGGCAATGTTAAAATATTATTTTTGGTTAGGTGTATGGCAACACCGACTTCCTCTTCCCTTTTTCCAAGAGCCGCCATCGTGCGTGTGCACGTAATTATTCTGTCTGTATATTTTTCCATATTAAACTACAGTAAAAACAATACCTGGGACTTTCCATTCAACCTCCACTTGCAACAGGAAAATTCTATTTCGGCACTAAAAAGTGAAAAATAAAAAACTTTTTACAAAAAAAAACCGACTTCCAAAAAAACACTACAAAGTGAAAAATAACTTTAATTTCGGAAGTCGGTGGCATAAAACTAAAATACAGATCCAAAGACACTGACTTCCGAAATAATTTTTCACTTTGTAGTGTTTTTTTGTAAGTCGGCTTTCTTTTTGTAATATCACAAAAATTTTGTCGCTCGTAGTGCTATGAAACCGAGTATTTTTGCTGACAGGTTTGTCGAGCCCAGAATAGTTTGAATACTAGCCTTTTAAGCAACTTAACCAACTGTGAAAAAAGGGTTCTTTATTTAACCCACGAGTATTCGAATTGGAAATCGTAATGAATAAAATGCATTTGGTATCATAAATTTTGATTTTTATTTAGTTATGAAACAAGTAGTTTCGACAACCGAGTAATACAGAAATTTTTGAGTACTTTTCAAGCTTTTTAACTGAATTTGAATTACTTCCACGACTTTAAAAATTTACAACACAGTTTAGAGCTTGGCATAATTGACTTTTTGTTCGATTAAAACAACATGCCTTGTTCAGACTAGTTCTGCTTCTTCTTCGGACTTCTGTTCTTGAGACTAGTAATTACAGGAATAACTGCTTCTGTAAAAGTGAAGACAAGTAAAGCAAATATTAGGGAAACGAGTCTTAGCTGAATGTGAAACCAGAACCTACAAGGACTGCCTTACTAAGGATTCTGTACCAGCAGAATAACTACAGTTCTCAGTATTTTTATTATTTGTTTGTTTTTTAAACAAAAGCATATGCACTAAAATCAGATCGAGTTAGATCCTTGTGTGTATTTCTTGTTTGGGTTAGCTACTCTTGGGTTTTAATTTATTTGCCATGACTGTGGCAGCAAACATCAATAGTGTTAATAAATACATATAAATAAATAATAAATATATATTCTTTTACCTTTCGTGATTTGGTTTTCTGAGGATTCCTTTCCACAGCCCAATGTAGTCATGTTGCGGTGACAAGGTGTTGCAAAACAAGCGGATGAAGCATTTATTAAAAAAAAAAATATAGTTAATTAATTCAATTGTAGCTAAGAGTTATTAGTGAGTTGTGTGATGTGGCCGTGCTTTTATTTTATATAATAAATTTAAATCTATTTAGTTATTTTTATAGTAGCTAAGGTACGAATTAAATACATGATTGTAGAATTATGCACTTTAGTCAACTGTCGTTATATTTAGGTTCATACCTGCGCAATTTAAGTGGTCAGGGTGCATAGTTTGATAAATACAACTGTTGTTTTCTACATGTGGGCAGCAGCGCTCTATGCATTGTAACACGATACTGCAATCGCCAACTCGCCTGCCAAGCGTGGCGATCATGGCAAGCCCCCCCTTTGGGGGAGGCCTATGTCTAGCAGTGGGCGTCTTTCGGTTGAAATGATGATGATGATGATTCAACGATGCGTCTAAATAATATACCTTGTTTGTTGCCTTTCTTGGACTCTAAATTGTGCTTCTTCTGTTAAATAAATGAGTCTTTAATTGATTTCTAATCACAGCCATTTACACCGCACAGTTTATGTACCTACATTCTGATTTTGTGTATATGCTATGTTGTGTTTATTAACTGTAAATCGTATCAAAAATGACCTAAGTTTATTATTCCGGCTCTAGAAAAACTTTACAAAAATAAGGAAGTCAAACACTTCGCTCTGATTTCAGTCACATACGAAGTTAGTTCGAGGATCTTCAGATAAATTACTTGTGAGTAGCCTAACTTTGTACTAATTAAAAAAAACATTTTACAAAAAAATATCAACCGACTACCAAAAATAACACTACAAAGTGAAAAATAACTTTAATTTCGGAAGTCGGTGTCTTTGGATCTGTATTTGAGTTTTTTGCCACCGACTTCCGAAATTAAAGTTATTTTTCACTTTGTAGTGTTATTTTTGGTAGTCGGTTCTTATTTTTTTGTAAAAAGTTTTTTTTTTATTTTTCACTTCTTAGTGGGTCAGTTTTGAATTTATCTAAATTACAATACCCTAATGTTAACTGCTCATCACCTTTTACAAAATATTGCTTTTCCCGATGCTGGGACGTTGTTTGTTGAGGAGTTCTCCTGGTTAGAACCAGGAGAACTGCCACTCACCATATGCATAGTGACGAGCATACATTTCTTAATCGCAACCTGTTAAATAGTGTAGGTACTCATTGTTATATTGTCCCGGTGGCCATAATTATGTGGTCTCCATCATCAGTTCCACTTAACCAAATGGTGCTTTCCGAGAGCAAATGTACGAGTTACTATAAAAAATACCCAAATTGCTATTGGTTTGCCTATAAAATTTGAGGGTTTCCCTCGATTTCCATGGGGTCCCCTCATCTGATTCTGATTTGGTGGCAATAGGACCACCCCGGGAGTATACCCTTTCAAACAAAAAAAGTATTTTCAAAATCGGTCCATAATTAACGGAGTAATCGCGTAACAAACATACAAAAAAAAAAAAAACACCGCCGAATTGAGAACCTCCTCCTTTTTGGAAGTTGGTTAAAAAAGCCAGAAGTAGCTAGAATTTACATTCATTGTGAACCTAGAACCAGGTCACTAACCTAAAATGGATGATATTCTCAGAATTCATGAATGCCAGAGTATAAATATTAAAACTAGCTTAACATGGCCTCAGTAAGGACATTAATCTTCTACAGTGACAGCTATGACAAATGTGGCACAGAATCGACCTTTTTACTCCGAGCTCTTTCCGGAGCTAAGATTTTAGATTATGAAGATAAAAGTGATTTTGAGATGGAAGTTTTGAAAACATGATATTTCACGGGAATAATCAAAGAGAAAATTGATACATGTTTGCTATTCGTCTAGTGGAAAGAAGTTTGGTATTTCAGTACTTCAACGACATTTGATTTTGTTGATTTCAACAGCAGCCATTCCTTTCCTGCGCGTCTTATATTTCCATTATTTTCGATTACAAACTGTTAAAGGCTCCCATGAAGACATTTTCTATGAAAACTTCATGGGAATGGTTCTACCAGAATCTCGTCGCACCATCGCGCCGCGCCTGTCTGCGGGAGCCTTAACTCTCTGTACAACGAAGGTAGGTTGACAGTATATACAATAAGCCCGTATAATTAATATGTCTTTGTTGTTGCGATTCTGCGAGTGGATACACGCGATATCGGGACACAACGGTTTAATGTTTCACATACACGTCTGTGATTTAATGTTCGAAAATATTTCATAGCAATCTGTAAAAGTCTACTGAAGAGCATGGGTCACGTCGTTAACCAGTTCTATTTATACCTCATGTATTATAACTCAATAAGAATTGCGCGACCTGGGGATCGAACCTATGACCCTAGGATAAGCAGTCGCGCTTGCGATGCGTCGTTGATTACATCAGTAGCATAACAAGTGAAAATTACAATACCTACTTATTTTGTTCAATCTATAGGAATGGCATGACCACAAATTGAACAGTGGTATTACAATAAATGTACGAGTCAAGCAATCAGTATAATAATACTAAGCCTTCAACTGCTGAAAGCCTGTTCGATTCACATGTGAAAAATTTAACGCGCTCTCAAAGGGAGTGCAATTAATAAATAAAACCCTTTGAATGAACAGCGAATTTGAATATCAAACAATGATAGAAGAAACGCGGGATCCCGGGGTTGCCATTTTTCAGCATTCTCTACTGTTTTGGTAGATTTATAGACATACATTTTTAAATTGTAATTCCTATTATATTTTTGTTGTGCGTTTTATTACGGTTGACATAAAACGGACAATGTGTGGGCATTACTTTTGTTTTTAATAGGTGTATACATATTTTACGTACATTTTAATTATGAGAGAGAGCTTTGACAACTCTTTTAAAGGGTAATTTAGCACATTTTATAGTATGATAGAGCATCTGATTCTACTGTAATTTGCAACTTTATGTTAATAACATTAGCAAGGATGTTTTCAGAATGTAACTTTTTTAAAGATATGTATGGCAACACTAGATAGCGCAATGAAAAGAGTACATACATATATTGCTCCAGCATTTAGTCGGTCTGCAATTACATGGCAGGGTCAAAGAGTCGTTTTTCCATGTATCTAATGAACGAGCACAATTTATGCCCATTTGTAAGTATGGGCCTCATTCGTAAGCGTATGGTATGAGAGGGACAGGACAGCGATATATAAAATACGTATAAAGGACATGACCAGTATTTGTTATTTTTATGATATTGATTTTACTTTCTGTGATTACCTATACTCACGCACTGACTTATTTTTTATTTTTTTTAGAGAAACATACTTTTACGATGTTTGTGATGTGAGCACCATGTATCTATCTCATAATTAAGTTATTTTTCATTGCTTACTTTTTAATTCTATTTACCTATTATGGTATAGTAATTTAATTCTAGGTGCATCGTCTTCACATAATAATCATTTATTTAATGTACTCAAACAAAATATTGTAAAGCATTTTTAAAAGAGAAGCGGTGGAGCTTCTTGCCCATTCTTCTCCATACGAAACTACCTTTTTTTTTTGTAAATTTTGACGTTCAGAAGTGCCTTTATGTGCCTATTTGAAATAAATAACTTGACTTTGACCAGTTTTTTTTCCTGCGAATTCGGGAACATAATTATGCAGTTTTTACAATTAGATTTAAAAATGAATATCTAATGTATCATGGTAATATTATTCCGACTAAAGCCTAGGTTAAAATGTCTGAAAAAACAGTATGCTAAGGGCTTCCTGATTTTGACATTTCATTGTATCCATAATCATCCGGTAACCATAATAACCTACACATAGTATGGGAACAATAATTTAAGAACGAGTTATTTTTAGATCAAGTGAATCTTAATGACAAAGAATAAGAATGTTTTCTTATTAAAAAAAATATGGACACACCTACAGGTTAGGTTAGCTTTTATTGACACGTGTGTGTAATTCTAAGATCGAACACCATTACTTTTTTAAATAATCACTGCTTCTAGAAAATAGTTTTATTTCTTTGACAAGGCATCTGCCATTAGTGGCGGACACCTGTGTGACAAAGGGGCAGCAATCTTTTTCATAAAATCGATAATTTAATTGATTCGAGTCAAAGCATGAAAAATTAAATAGATTTTGAATTGATATTTTATGTTACTGGTTTTAACTGCGTTTAAATAATAATAAGTACATAAAGGTTTATTTATGGATAGGTAAATGTGAAGATTTATTTTGAATTAAACAGTCGACGTTTTGTCATTTTTGTCGTTAGAGTGATGGGTTTACGCACATATACTGCCTAATGTCATTCTATATTGAAGTAAGATAATTGAGTGAAAAATATGGTTCTGCGGTTGAGTTGTTATCTAATTAAAGCAACTTATTTCGATTTAAGTGTGTTAGGTTCGAGAAAAAATCTTTTATCGACTTATCGATCTCATATCGTCCCTACATCATCTACATCCTCATCCCTACTTGCACATCCGATCTTGGCGTCACGTCAGGTTTCATTGCAGTTCCCGACCCAAGTTGCGTTTACTGTGCGATTATTTGGTTCTATTTCTAACGACCATTGCTATTCTTTACGGACTGACATCTTCAATACCCGATTACATTGCTATTCATAAAGGATTCATCTGTTTTGGTCTACGTTTCGGTTAAATGGATATTATAAGGTGCCTAAACTGTGGCATATCCGTAAAGCGGATTCAAAGGCTTATTATGTCAACGCAAACCTTATCCCTGCAGCGAGACTTGCCCGATGGTTGAACAATCACGTGTGTACCTATACTACATTGAAATAATACTATTTCGCAACAAGACAGCTATACTCGTACAGTCTGACACAGCACAACGCAGTTCATTGGTTTGGGGAGGGAAAAGGGTGGCAACGCATCAGCAATAAGCCTGGTGTTGTGGGTGTCTATGGGCAGCGCTGATTGCTTAACATCAGGCGACCCCGCATGCTCGTTTGCCCCCTTGACGGTATACAAAAAACCTAGCGCCTCGATGGCGTGTCAAATAGTAGAAAATCATTCATATAATCGAAAACTACAATGTCTAGCGCTATCTCATATCGAAAAGCAGAGTTGTTTAATGAAACTTATCTGTATTTTTCTTAGTTTCTTGACCTTTTAGACTCGTGGAACTATCTTTAAGTTATAGAATACAACAATTGCAAAAATAAAATAATATTTGCTGCACATTGACTTTAACACTTAGGCAGGCGCCCATAGTCCCACTGGTCATGTGCTTTACATTTTCAAAGTATACGAGAGAAAACATTTTTAAAGCAAAACGTTACTTATTCGTAACTCCCCCCTCCCCCCTCATTTTGGGGGAGGCCTATGTCCAGCAGTGGACGTCTTTCGGCTGAAATGATGATATTGATTCGTAACTTCGAAAAATGTCATGTCTGGCAGAAGAATACAGTCAAAGACAAGATTTTTCTCTTCTAGAACACACTTAGTATGATACGTGCGACCTTAAAATAACGAAATCCATACAATGTTTAACCGAATTCGCTTCTACCAACACAACACTTTTACTGCTAACTGACAAATGGTATATCAAAAACCAATAGCTGTGCATAACACGAATAGAACCCACAAGCCTTCTCACGACAAAATGACCTGTAAATGCGCGCGTGCTATTTACGAGCCAATCGTAAACCGTTCCCAACTTGGCCCACAACAAGCCTAACAAGTTGAATTCGTACGGCTAACGACATAAACGGAATGAATAGCCCATTTCCATCTGAACAGAAATTACTCCTGATATTAAAATTGATTCCACTAGGGCTTTATTGCACAGAACTTTTCACAGTAACTGTTATTTTTCGAAACAGTAAAAAAGTGGAACAATTGTATCAAGATCAATTTTATTTTCACTGTGGATTGTGGATATAAAGCTGTTGTTTTTTGTTTAGGGTTGTCGGAATATGGATTTGTGGGAATAGCTTTATTAAAATTGTTTTTAGTCATAATGTTAAAATCTATCAAACAGTTTTACATAAAATGAAGAAGAGAAAGAAAATAACAAAATAAGTTAAACAAGAAACTCCGTAGATATCCCACCTTGAAGGCAATTTATATTCTTACGTTCTCGATAAGAACATCTCTTCTTGACAATAAATCATCTTTTGTACCGAACTCGTAAATAACATTTTTCTTTATAGACTACTTTTTTGCCTCGGAAATCTCCAGGGTAAAAACCAACATACTTTATCTAAGACTACCTTCGCATATAAATCCAATACTTACCTTTGTGACTTAGTCAAAGGAATAAAGCGAAATCACTCGCTTAATCTGTGTCAAAACCGAGAATACTGAACAAATAAACAAGATATTTCCATCATCACTGGATATTGACTTGAGCAACGAATCGTGGACTGCCGAATAAATCTAACATCAATACAGGGGCTTATTTATTTGAGTATTTTTACCTTTCGTGCGTGAATCACCGACGAGGGAATACGCCGAAGCAGCCATGATAGCTGTTATATGAACCATTGTTTATTTTCTATAGGGATGTTATGTGAAAGTGAAATATCTTTTGCTTTCAGTTTGTTTTGGCATAGTCATATAGCAAATGTTTTTGGTTGTTTCAGGTATGTTTTGCTGGCATCGCGATAAGGTTTGAACGACTCATTTACGAAGGGTCACAATTCTTATGAAGAAGATGACAGGTAGCAGTATCACCGAACCCTATAACCTATCTATCACCAGTTTTAACATACTGGTTAAAGAAAAATCTATCTATCGATGGTTTTAGCGTTCCAAAAATTTGTCAGACATTATGGAATCTTACCGGCCCACGCTGTCTACGTATTGCTTACTACGGATAGCTATTTGTATAAAAATGCCAAAGTATGCATCCCAATAACCTGTTGACAGCTATTTTTATTTGTTTGACAGGACAGATAGGTCTATCGACTGAATTGTAGGGATAAACGTACCTACCTTTTTTTTTTGGGTGGGAAATCATCAAATAACTTCTCCCGAGGGAGTGTCAGACTTTTACTGACTAAAACCCACCCGTGTTCCTTCCGTTGCCTGAAGTTATATTTACTTTAAAAAAAATACACTTTGTAAATAATCATTTAAAACGTATCCGATTCAAGTGAAAGTACATTACGCGAAAGGGATTTTGAAATCATAACAGAGTTACCCGATTGGGAAAATGATTTTGAGATGAATAGAATAGAATACTCTTTATTATGTAGATCATTAAAGTTACAGATATAAATGTTGTAGTTTTACATAGGGTGACACAATGGTCGGTCTTGTCGGTTGAAAATGATGTTCAAAATAAATAAAAATAAATGCCGCATTGACCATAATAATACGAGAAAATTAAGTGGTAAAATAGATAGATATATTCATTTATTTGCCTGAAATATGGTATTTTATGACACATACACAATAGTTCTTCATATTCGTTCTACATTCGGCAAATATTTAAGCGGGCTCCCATACAACAAAACTATTTTTTTTGCTCGATATTGATAACGGCAACTGGTAAACGCTTGAAATGTTCACAGAATATTTAGTTATATATTCACTTTAAAAATATATAATTAAATTAAAATAAAAAAAAATATTTAAGGGAGTTCCCATACAACAAACGTGATTTTTTTGCCGTTTTTATAAATAAATGGTACGGAACCCTTCGTGCGCGAGTTCGACTCGCACTTGGCCGGTTTTTTTAAATAAGCCGGTTCGCAGTTCTCTAATAACCTTTGGTATGTTATTGAATATCTTTTTTGCTATTGGTTATGAACTTACATACCTATAGATTTCGTTCAAATAAAAAACTGGCCAAGTGCATGTCGTACCACGCACAATGAAGGGTTCCGTATTTATCCCAAAAACAAACTTAACATTTTAGTTGAAAAACAAGCTCTCCCAAACATCGATATACGTTGCGGTCAATTCTCCAACTGCAAATTTAAGTTGGTCGACTATTACTCGTTAACTTGTAAGGTCTACTTAGCTGTGATAGTTTTCCTTAAACTTTCGTTATTTATACTACTGCCATGAATTTTTCACATAGAATAGAATAGACTCACACATATCCCCAATCAACCATTTAGCTGGCGGGGGCAAACTTGACTCTAAAAAAAATTTACACTTTAAAGCTTAATATTACGCAAACTGATCCCTGAATCGAAAAACGTTTTTCACAGACTTACAATATTTTTAAACGGCCTATCCAACGATACCCCACACCATGGGATAGACGAGAAAAATATCATCCTCACTTTACGTGTAAGGGAACTTACACAATTTTTTTTTTCCAAGATTTTATTTTACGACTTTGTCGGCGTAACTAATATGTACACCCATGCCAAATAACAGCTTTCTAGTACTAAGAGTCTCTGAGCTAAGCTGGGGACAGACGGATGGACGGACAGACAGACAGACAGACGGATATGGCGAAACTATAAGGGTTCCTTGTTAACTACGGAACCCTAAAAAGCAGTGAGTAATTTACTAACCAAGATATATCCTTATTTACAAGTAACCTCAACAAAGTCTGGTGTTCTTATGTCAAACTGTCAATTACGTTTCATTCCTCCTCTCGAGCGTTAAAAATTTGTTCAGCAAAATGCTGATCTCGTTTAATTAAGTATAATTAATGTACTACTTATTTGAGTTTTAATTTAATATAAATTATAGTTTACAGAATTTAAAAAATATATAGTTAGCAAGAAAACATGGTGGAGTATACGGTGGAGATCTGCCCAGCTTGGGTGGAGCACCGCAGTGTCCTCACGGAGGCGAGTGGCGGCGGCGACCATGGTTCGGAGCGAGAGTGCATGGGAGGCCATGCCCTCCTGCAAAGCAGTAATGCTCGCGAAGGAGGAGGTGGAACGCGTGAGGCAGAGGCAAAATTCACGCCCTCACGCCCCTAGTCGCCACGGGACATGCCCCGGGCGTCGGGAGTCGTAGGCCGATTCCCGGCCACCGTAGGCACGGGCTTGCGGACGGAGAGTGATGGGTAGCTCGCCGTCCGATGAGGACCAGGCCTGGGTCGACGGCGCGTCGTGTTCCATGTGCGCCTCAAAGAGATGTCAGCACCAACTGACGGGGTCCGATAGAGCCAATGCCTGCCAGGGTTGCAAGTTTGTCCGAAAGGGATATCGTGGCCCTGGCACATAGGCTTCTGAAGGAAAACGGGTGGGTTTTAGTCAGTAAAAGTCTGACACGCCCTCCCGCTCCGCCTAGAGCGGGAGAAGTTATTTGAGAATTTCCCACTCCAATAAAAAGGCATTTAAGAATTTAAATATATAGTTTAAGTTTTATAAAAAGGTTGTTGTTTTTAGGGTTCCGTACCTCAAAAAGAAAAACGGAACCCTTATAGCATCACTTCATTGTCCGTCTGTCTGTCTATCCGTCCGTCAAGACCCTTTTTCTCATGAACGCGTGGAGGTATCAAGTTGTAATTAATATCAAATACGTAGGTGTACTACCTCGCGACTAGACTAGCCTCGCGGTATCTACATTAGTAAATTGACGGATTTTTCTCACAGCATATGCTGCTGAACTTAGCCGTCCTGCAAGGGATGTTATATGAGGACTCCATTGAAGCCTTGAGTCGAGCGTGACCCCCGGGAAAGCAGTTTTATCGGAGAATTCTAGTTTCTCTTGATTCCATACTATATCACAATTACGAGTACTACTTTTGACATTTGGTAAAGAAGATCTTATGCCCTTAGTTTTTATTTCCATTTAATACTAAATTATTAGCAGTGAACCAATTGTAGACCTGCAATGGGGCATTATTTACATCGTCAAGATTTGATGCACGTCTGTTAATTTTAAAAATTAAGGAAGTATCGTCAGCAAATAACACCATTTGTGGTTGAGTTTTTAACATATGGGGTACATCATTAATATATACATAAAAGAGGAAAGGACGCAATATTGACCCTTGTGGTACACCCATTTTTACTTTTAAGCCGAGTCAATTGACTCTATTTATTTGAAATTGCTGCTCTCTATCATTTAAATAAGATTATACTAAACTGAGCGCAAGTTTTCCAAGGTCGTAATGCTCAAGTTTCAAGGGTAATGTTTCGTGGTCGACGCAATCAAATGCGTTGGAGAGGTCACAAAAGATTCCTATGGTATCTTGGGCCTCTTCATACGCCGCAAATATATGTTTTAATAAGGTGACACCGGCGTCAGTCTTAAAACGTCCCTTGGTGAAACCATACTCTTGATCGTGTAACATTTTATTGGTGTTAAAAGGATTGAGCATTTGATTAAGCATTACCTTTTTAAACACATTGCTGAAGACCGGCAACACGGATACCGGTCTATAATTATTGGTGTCTTTACTATCGCCTGATTTGAGAAGTGGTATTACCTTACTATACCTATTTAATCAGATCCGGAAGACTCCTTGGTCAACACACAAATTAAATTTTAAGGCCAAGTACGGCGCTATAGTCTCAATAATGGAGGTACAAACTTTGATAGACATTCCCCATAGATCATCTGTTGATTTGATCTTGATTCAAATGCTTTATCAAAAGCGATTTATCGTTCAGCGAAGATAGGTTATTGGGTTCGGCCGTTAGAGTTTTTCTACTTCCTATTTACGATTGCAGAATGCTGGTTTCCTAATGTCTGACTGACTTTATCATCAAAGCTTGGAATAGGAGGTTTTTTCTAATTTTTGCTGAAGAATTTACAAGAAAAGCCTTCTGAATGATTTTAAAGCAATACATCAAATACACGTTTGGTAAGTGAAACGCACCGTTTTGTGTTTAGCACTCAAGTGCAAAGAAATAACGGGTTTACTTGTGTAGAAAATCTTTTGTTACAAACTGCATCTTACATTACCGCTTATTTTCATAATAAGGCAATCAATAAAGCAAGTAATCTATCAATGGACAGTGACTTATGGCGCACGCTGGCCAGTATGAGCGCAGTACGGGAGTCGATCAATTTACCTGCTATAGTTATGATGAAGTATCGTACGCACTTAATCAGTTTCAAGCCCGTTAATGAATATTATTAATGTCATTACTTTATACCGGTAACGTTTCAAAGTTAAATATTTTCACTCAACTCACGAAAATGAGTTTGATATTTATAATTATCTGCCTGACAGCCAGTAAAATGTTTACTTTAAGTTATTAGATTTTAACCTGTAAATACTTTAATTTCAGTTTAAATAAGAGCTATTTTTAGTACTAAAACTATCAAATCAAACACAATATCCTTACCACCTATTATAAAACAAAGTCCCCCCCCCCCCTGCTGCGTCTGTCTGAACGCGATAAACTCAAAATCTTCTTAACGGATTTTCAAACGGTTATCACCAATGGACGGAATTATATATAACTAGCTGCACCACGCACGTTTTACCCGCGTAAGTCTCGATCCCGTGGGAATATCGGGATAAAAAGTAGCATATATGTTACTCCAGGGACACCCTGGAGTAACATATATGCTACTTTAGCTACCTGCATACAAAATTTTATCAAAATTAATCCAGCCGAGCGTGAAGAAGTCACAAGCACACACACAGACTCACAAACTTTCGCCTTTATAATATTAGTGTGATGGGATATGTGATGAATAATTCATTAAGGTTTTATATAAATTGGCTGAAATATGACGATTATTGTTGAAGATGTCGGAAAAAAATGCCGACTGGCGTGCGCTGCGTAAACTGTGCGAGATACATCAAATAAATTTTCTACAGTATTGTACAAACAGCAACAGTCTTAATTATACACAATTTTATCTGACATATCGCAGGAAAGAGACTCATATTTGACGTTGACAAATTATGAACCCCAGCCAGTGGCTGAGTAACATAACTTAATTTCGACAAATAATGATCAAATCGGGCAAAATCGGTAAGAGTCGTTAGTTTCGTTTTACCAATGCGACATTTAGATATGTTATTTCTCTATACAATGATATTTATAATTTGTTACTGTTCAACATTTTGGGAATACAACATTACGGGTCCGAAGGATTTTATCGACTATCGACTATCCATACCGACATCCATAACCACATTTAACTAAAACAATTATTTGTAATTATTATTTTATTTAGATTTTTCATTCTGTGATTTTTTTTAAATTGCTTAGTCAGCAATATAAACTCCTACTCAAAAATACTTTAGTAAAACATTGGTAGATATCATCTGAAGCGGAGCGAAGCGTAGTTTGATTCCTCACGACTCGTGTAGTGTAATTTGACTAACAAAATGACCTACAGATATGTTCGGAAAATTTATACAGGCGATAAAATGAGACATGGCTGCAAAGCAGTCACTTTTACGAATAGGTGCGACCCAATCAGTGTCTCTGGAAGACCGACTCTACAGGCACCAGTCTCCCACAGGTGAAAATTGTTTTTAGTTCTCCTGAATTTAGTGTTTGTAAATATTGATATTTCATTTGTGGTGATACTCATTTATTTCAAATGAGTATTCAATTCTGTAATAATCTAATCACGCATAAAAAGCAGGACTAATTTGCAAGACATAATAATATGGATACGGAATGGTTGGAATCGAAACCGCCTGCCAAGGGGATCGTGCGGTCCATGGTGTGGGCGCGTTCTTTAAGGCTGCGACGAGCCCAGCGATTGAACGCGTCCCAAAGGGTCATGGCCATCAGGCTGGTACGGGGTTACCGCACGGTCTCCCGTGAGGCGGCGAGCCTCCTTGCCGGACTGCCGCCATGGGATCTGGAGGCAAAAGTCCTCGCGCACATCTGGGAGTGGCGCGAGGAGGCGAAACGCCGGGGTGAAACTCCGCTGCCGCGAGAAATCACGGCACACCGGACGGAGCTCCGGCGCGATCTCATGGCGACATGGAGAGTGCGATTGTCGCAACCCAGTACTGGGCACGCCACAATTGTGGCGATAAGTCCCCTCTTTGAGGAGTGGCTGGAGAGGCGCCACGGCGTCCTCACCTCCCGTCTGACGCAGGTCCTCACCGGACATGGATGTTTCGGGAGGTTCCTGTTTAGGATTAAGCGGGAGGAAACACCCGGGTGTCACCACTGTGTGGATCGCCCGGAGGAAACGGTGGAGCATACGGTGGAGGTCTGACCAGATTGGGCGGAGCACCGACGTGTCCTAACGGAGGCGATCGGCGGCGGCGATCTCTCGCGTCCGGCCCTGGTTCAGGCCATGGCCGGTTCGGAGCGAGAGTGCATGGGAGGCCGTCACCTCCTTCTGCGAAGCAGTTATGCTAGCGAAAGGAGGAGGCGGAACGCGTGAGGGTGAGACAAGGTTCGCGCCCTCGCGCCCTTAGTCGCCGCAGGAGACGCCCCGGGCGTCGGGAGTCGCAAGCCGATTTCCGGCCACCGTAGGCGCGGGCCTGCGGACGGTGAGCGATGGGTAGCTCGCCGTCCGTTAAGGACCAGGCCCGGGTCGACGGCGCGTTGTGTTCCACGTGCGCCTCAAAGAGATGTCAGCACAAACTGACGGGGTCCGTTAGGACCAATGCCTGCCAGGGTTGCGAGTTTGTCCGAAAGGGATATCGTGGCCCTGGCACACAGGCAACGGAAGGAACACGGGTGGGTTTTAGTCAGTAAAAGTCTGATACGCCCTCCCGCTCCGCCCAGAGCGGGAGAAGTTATTTGATAATTTCCGCTCCGAAAAAAAAAAAAAAGAGTGGAGTTTATGGCAATAAACTTCACTTTTTCGGAAGAGGCCCTTAGTATGGAATGTGACCTCCACCGTTTTCCAATACACAAGTCATTCTGACGCATATCCTCCACCATGTTCCAGCACATTTCGCTGCCTCTTAACGATTCCCAAGTGGAATACACCAGATCTCTTAGATTGATCTGATTACGCACCTCAGTGGGATCCCAATTGAGAATAATTGTGCCCAAAGATTCTCAATGGGATTAAGATCGGGACTTTTTGCTGGCCATTGTATGATTTCGATATCAGGATGACTTGCCAACCATTCTTGCACAACTTGAGATCTATGAATGGCACTATTGTCTTGGGCTTGATAAATAGTGCCTTCAGGGTAAGCTAAACGATCGGTCGGTAAAAAACATCCCTAAGGAGTTACTTATATTAACGTCCGTTCATCCGGCCACTCACTTCAACAACTTCCCCTGGACCCATGGAACTCATCCAACCCCAAAAACCCAGACTTATTCTTCCACTTGACCTATTAGGTAAAGTATTAGCTTTTATAATATTATCCGACCATGCTTATCTGATTTGAAAGTGTTTTCGTCTACAAATATGACTATACTATTAATCCAGTCAAAATTATAATATTGAAAGCAAAAAGCTATTCTGTCGTCTTTGTGCGCTTGTGTTAAGTAAAAAATTTCGGGCTGGTATATGTCACTGCAGACCCCCTTCATTAAGGCGACGACGCACTGTTTGCATTGACACCTGTAACAAGCTAATAAGACTTAGCATAACTTTCAGTGACGTGACAATACCGACAACTAGATATTACTTATTTAATTAATAACTTACACGGTAGTAGGTGGCAGTATCACGAGTGGGTGGAATCATGCGAGCGGCTAGCGACTATGGCGGCGTCTTCAGCTTCCGTTGTGACACGTCTTCGAGCACCACGAGGACGGTCGCGTAGGGCTTCATCGCCGCCTTCCTCGTGACGTCGTAGCCACGTGTATTTCGACCGTCTCTAAAAACATAATTAGTGCTGCTAAGAAAACCTCAACCGAACCTAATCATACTTAGACAAACACCGAAAAACACTAATAATACAATTTGGTGTAAAACCTACGCGCACATTTAGTTGTCGCGATATTTCGGCAACTCTCATCCTCATTTCTTTTAAAATTACGATGCAGATTATTTCTGCAGCTGTAAGCCGTGCAGGCATTTTATCAAATTACTAGCTTCTGCCCGCGGCTTCGCCCGCGTGGATGTCGGAAAAAATGTCACGAGAACGTACTAACGGAATTAAAAGTACATGTAGAGTATGAGTTAATGCAGACTACAAACTATATGTATGTTATCTGATTTCATCTAACTCCGTTCAGCCATTTTTGTGCCAATCCGAAACACAACATCATCCCCTCTAAAATTGACTACCTCTTTTAGATTTTTTGACAACCCTGTTAAGGCGATACCAAAAAAACATTTGGGCTTTTTCGTATCCATTTATTTCACTATTACAGCATGTATGGATTTAATTTTTGGATATATGTTAATTGACTATTTGATTAATACTCTGACTGAAGGAAAATGCAATTGGGTTAAATTTCCTCGATATAATTTATTTCCGAAAAGACCTCTATTTTTTCATATTTTTTCCTGTAATTCTAGAATCCTCAGTAATTTCATTGCAAAATGCATTCAAAATGTGCGTATTAGATAACTGAAAACTCTGGCTGAAAATATGCTTGATAGATAGCTTAATTTATTATTAAACAAATTTTATTTGGTTTGGCGCCATAACGTTGTTGTATTTTGGTTCCAGCGCATTATTGCGCTCTCCTTTTTCGCATGTGGAAATTGACTCTGTCACTTTCTTATGGCCGATGATTTATTTTTTACGTATCACCTTAAACCTTTTCGTTTATTTCCGATCGTAAATATAAATACCGAGTTTCAAGTAAATCGAACCGCGCGTTAAAATCTTTCCATACAATAATTTTCCCCCACAAAATTCAACACCCCGTTTAAAAAGTTGTTTTCGAAAATTTATGTTTATGGTCGTCTTATTTATTAAGAAAATATGCGGTTCAATTTTCAAGTTTATTGATTAAAGGAAACATAATTTTGATATGAACTGTGTCCCCCTTTTCACCCCAAAAGGATTTTATTTTTGAAAAATATTAAATCATGTTTTATTCAATTACTTTGCAGTTTATCAAGGCGCGCATTAAAATCCTTCCCTAAAACCTAATTACCCCCTTTTGCCCCGTAAGGGTTACATTTGAATATACCCAAACACATGTCAGGCCTTATATTTTGTGGGCATTAGGTACCTTTATATAAAATACCGAGTTTCGAGTTAATCGGAGCTCGCGTTAAAATTCTTCTATACAAACTTTGACATCCCCAAAACCCGTTTTAGGGGGTAGTTTAAAAAAACAGAAAATTATAAATTTTATAATTTACTAAGGTTAGTATTCGTGCCTAGTTTTAGGTTTATTAACTCAAGGAATAAGATTTTTCATACAAACAAAATCCCCCCTTTTCACCCCTTAAAAGTCGAATTCCCAAAACCCCTTCTTATCAGATGCTTACGTCATAATTTAGACTTAATCAAGCCACGCAGTTTAATTCTCCCTTGTCAAATTGACTACCCCTTTTCACCCCGTTAGGGGTCAATTTCTCGGCATGCTACAATTGTGGCGATAGGTCCCCTCTTTGAGAAGTGGCTAGAGAGGCGCCACGGCATTCTGTTATATCCACGAGTTTCTGTTCAGGATAAAGCGGGAGGAAACGCCCGGGTGTCACCACTGTGTGGATCGCCCGGAGAACATGGTGGAGCATACAGTAGAGGTCTGCCCGGCTTGGGCGGAGCACCGCTATGTCCTCTCGGAAGCGATCGGTGGCGGCGATCTCTCGTCGGTCCGGGCCTGGTTCAAGCCATGGTTTGGAGCGAGAGTTCATGGGAGTCCGTCACCTCCTTCTGTGAAGCAGTAATGCTCATGACCGCTCATGAATGCTCATGACCGGTATGGGCGCGTTCTTTAAGGCTGCGACGAGCCCAGCGATTGAATGCGTCCCAAAGGGTCATGGCCATCAGGCTGGTACGGGGTTACCGCACGGTCTACCGTGAGGCGGCGAGCCTCCTTGCCGGATTGCCGCCATGGGATCTGGAGGCAAAAGTCCTCTCACACATTTGGGTGTGGCGCGAAGCGGTGAAACTCCGGGGCATAACTCCGCTGCCGCAAGAAATCGCGGCACAGCGGACGGAGCTCCGGAGGGATCTCATGGCGACATGGAGAGTGCGATTGTCGCAACCCAGCGCTGGGCACGCCACAATTGTGGCGATAAGTCCCCTCTTTGAGGAGTGGCTGGAGAGGCGCCACGGCGTCCTCACCTTCCGCCTGACGTAGGTCCTCACCGGACATGGATGTTTCGGGAGGTTCCTGTTTAGGATTAAGCGGGAGGAAACGCCCGGGTGTCACCACTGTGTGGATCACCCGGAGGACACGGTGGAGGTCTGCCCAGCTTGGGCGGAGCACCGCCGTGTCCTCACGGAGGCGATCTCTCGCGTCCGGGCCTGGTTCAGGCCATGGTTCGGAGCGAGAGTGCATGGGAGGCCGTCACCTCGAAGCAGTTATGCTAGCGAAGGAGGCGGCGGAACGCGTGAGGGTGAGACAAGGTTCGCGCCCTCGCGCCCCTAGTCGCCGCAGGAGACGCCCCGGGCGTCGGGAGTCGCAAGCCGATTTCCGGCCACCGTAGGCGCGGGCCTGCGGACGGTGAGCGATGGGTAGCTCGCCGTCCGATAAGGACCAGGCCCGGGTCGACGGCGCGTTGTGTTCCACGTGCGCCTCAAAGAGATGTCAGCACAAACTGACGGGGTCCGTTAGGACCAATGCCTGCCGGGGTTGCGAGTTTGTCCGAAAGGGATATCGTGGCCCTGGCATGTGTGCCAGGGCCACGATATACCGTTGCCTGTGGGCAACGGAAGGAACACGGGTGGGTTTTAGTCAGTAAAAGTCTGACACGCCCTCAAAAAAATAAAATAAAAGCATGATCCATGAATTTTTAATTTGGAATAAAGTTTGAGTAAATGTCATTTTGACTGTTTTTAAAAAAAAAAAATTGCAACGCGACCTAATTAAAAAATAATACCTGGAAAACCATATGACTATATTGAAAATGACTAACATATATCTATCCCTTTCGAGCAGTCTTAATTTCTCTCAGTTGCGTCTTTAATATGCAGATAAGTGTGCTGCTGTTTGTACATCTTAAAAAGTATAACAAATAAGTTTACGATAGTATAATAATGTATATAAGACAATGTTAACGTTTATTTTTATTTACTTAATCAAATTCTAGTTGTTGAATACTTCAATGGGTAATAATGATTTTCCTTTTGCTAGTAAAATTTAATTAATCATTGAATTACATTGCAAGCTATAGTTTTGTATACTTTAAAAGCATTTTTTCATTTTTGTAAATCAAAAGCGATGGCTTCGTTTCCTTTTAGTCCTGGTAGTACGTTCCCGTGGGATATGTTATGATATCCACGCAGGCGAAGCCGAGGGAAAAACTAGTAATAAATAATTGCAAAGTAATTTGTGAATGATTTAGTTAAATGAATAAATTAAAACAGTTATAAAAAACCTAAAGATATTTTTAAGGAACACAAAGAATAACTTCCAATAACAAAGTCACCGTTCTAAGAAAAGCGCAAAAGTAAAAGATTCCTCAAAGTTTTCGCGTCGACTCTAGAGCTCAAGTGTTCGCGGAAACTTCCAGAACTTCTATAATAATAGCGTTTTCTTAATAAATAGTTATGCTCTGAGATAGTTTGTGGAATATGAGTTGTGAGATGATAGTTATGAGTTAAACACTCGGAATGCGGAGTGTTGATCTTGTGGAGGTTAAATGCAATGTGTTAGCACTGCGACTTACATTGTGAGAATGGATCATAATCTGATAGATGATGTTTGAAAACGATTTTATGTATAACCACGCTCCATTATAAATAGGCGAATAGTTGGCTCATCATAAAATAATGGTTGGTTAGGTTAAAAAGATGGCGAGATAATAAAACAAATATTTTCTCAACAATCATAAGACGCAAATTACTCGTTAATGGTAAGGGTTAACAATAATGTTGTATTGCTGATTTTGATCATTTAGGTACAAGTTTAAAATACAAGATAAAAATGCTGATAAGAACAAAACAAAGAAAGCATTTTAACAAGGAACACAATATTATTAGCTGTCTTGACAAATTTACCTACATAATAATATCCCAACATTCCTCCTACAGTTTTACCTACCCTCTCAGAGATAAGACCGCTGAACTAAGAGGCTGTTCTTCTAAAATTAATTAATACCAGCATCCCCTTAGATAAGGGATGTTCGTGTAGGGACAGCTGAAGAATATTAATCCGTCGTTAAGGCAATGTTCCGTTGTAAGACGATGTGTGGGTTTGAAGATAGGCAGACTTGTTGCTTGGTTTGAAGAATGTTTTGTAGGTTATGTACATACATTTGAAATTATTTCACACATGCGCAATAATTTTGACACTCTGAAGGTCTCGTCACTACTAGATACAATGAAGTAAAATGTAAGTGATCTAGGCTGTGCTTACAATAAAACATTATATATATGTATATGTATACATAATTATATATATGTATTACAGTGAACCAAGGATAAGATGTTAGGTGTTATTTTTATGATCCTGCGATGACTAATCGTTTAGTTTAGCCTGCCGGAGTGCTGTATAGTACAATCTCTAACTGTTTTTGAAAGTTGGAAGTTTGGAAAGATGTGATCATCCGATTTAATTCGTTTAACGCCAGTAGCACACCTCCGCCGCGAAACCATAGCAGCGAAACCGCAGTAGTTAAATTGTACTGGTTCGCGTCATGTTCCGCTACTCGCATCCGATTCGAGTAGCGGAACATGACGCGAACCAGTATACAATTTAACTACTGCGGTTTCGCTGCTATGGTTTCGCGGCGGAGGCGTGCTACCAGCGTCAACGTACCTGACACATTAATACTGTCACTTTTAACGTTTTCCCCCAACATATTTAAAAACAGTCCCGTACGGTATATCGAATTACCCTTGAACGATATAACTGTCTACAGAAAGCATGGTTCACCGACGAACGGTAATACGAGAAAACTATTAGTCGATACCATTATTTAGCGACAGCACGTTTCGCCGAATAACGCTACATAGAATGAATGGTTGGCCGATACCAAGATTTGCCGATGTCATGGTTCGCCGGAACACGCTTGAACTAAATAATCCTTTATCGATAGCAGTTGCATGACAATGGGATCGTGTTGGAATGACTGCATTTATAAAAATAGCAGACTTGGGCCCCAGAGCGTATATACATTCTTTGCCAGATTGAATCATTTGGGTTAGGTTAGGTTAGAACAGTGACCATTAACGCGCGAAGGCGAGCGAGCGTAGCGAGCGTGCCGCGGCAGCGGCCGCCGAGCGCCAGGTCCCCTCTATTGTTGGCTAGAAAACTGCTATCGATAAAGGATTATTTCAAGCGTGTTCCGGCGAACCATGACATCGGCAAATCTTGGTATCGGCCAACCATTCATTCTATGTAGCGTTATTCGGCGAAACGTGCTGTCGCTAAATAATGGTATCGACTAATAGTTTTCTCGTATTACCGTTCGTCGGTGAACCATGCTTTCTGTAGACAGTTATATCGTTCAAGGGTAATTCGATATACCGTACGGGACTCATTTAAAAAGGCTTACATGGCGATATGAAAGCACCTGTCCCATATACACATTGTGGGGGAATCAGATTAGCGGCCATCAATTACCAGCAAATGAGCTCCGAAACTGTGAGGTACTGTGTAATCTATCCGATGAGCGATGCGAGCAGAGTGCTGGGAGCGAGCGGTAATATGCAAAAGAGCAAGCGGAAGTAATTGACTGATGGAAAAGCGGTTCCCTTTTATTTGGAACAGCGTTAGTAATTCAAATTAGTGTCTACTTGTTACTAGTAAATTCTTCTCGTAGTTATGCTCCGTAGAGTAATGAGTGCCAGCCTGTTACTGGCGATACACCTATGAGTAAGCACCGAAGACAATGCTCAATTAAACTGATTTTATGAAGTTGTTATCTTAATAAACCGTGAGGCATGTCCTAGAACCAAAAATTCAAAGACATGTGACATCTACCAACCCGCACTGGGCCCGCGTGGTTGATTTACAGCCCATTCCCTCTCGAAGAGAGGAGGCCTGTGTCCCAGCAGTGGGAACATTATAGGCTGATTATGTATGTATTATGTAAGCCGTGAGGCACACGATACTGTTATAACTAAGCTTTTTTTTCTGTTGTTTATAATGTGTGCCATATCCTGGGCCAAATAAATTTATTTCCTTTTTTTTTCAAATCAAATCAAAAGTAGTTTCGCTCCCGCCACCGAATAATATGATAATCGATAAATCTAAATTTTACAGTAAAAAACTAAAAACTGTTTTATGCGTATACGGCGAGATCATAGCAACATACACACACACACACACATAAGATCATGCCTGTAGTCCCCGAAGGGTTAGGCAGATCATAAGATAGACATTTTTACGTGAAATTAACGGGCAAAAGTATATTATGCAACGCATCATTACCAGAATATTCGCGTGTAAACGCAACGATATCGTAGTCAGTATTATTCGTTAAAATACGGTGCGATAAAATATTGACCGTGCGCTCTTACTCGTCAGTCACAAAGGATAGTAAAGGATCTTACACACTCACGCGATATCGCGGGCGCGACAGGCACCGACAAAGACAATTCCTTTGTCGGTGCATGTCGCGCCCGCGATATCGCGTGAGTGTGTAAGATCCTTTACTGCGCTCTTACTCGTCAGTCACAAAGGATAGTAAAGGATCTTACACACTCACGCGATATCGCGGGCGCGACAGGCACCGACAAAGACAATTCCTTTGTCGGTGCATGTCGCGCCCGCGATATCGCGTGAGTGTGTAAGAACCTTAATACTGTATTCATTATTACGTAGGTACCGACATCATCGCAATATATTATTGTAAAACCGCTTGCTTTAAAAATATTAACTATAAGATACAGTGAACGACGTCACGATTTTGCATAAGTAACTAACATGTTTTGTGAAAAGACATTAGCAAATCCTGTAAATACTCGTATAAATAACACACGAATATAATGGTAATCGTCGCTTACCGATAAAGTTAATGATTGCATAACCTGTAATAACTTATTCAGGGTATTATTCGTGCAAAAAGTGTGTTTAGATTTTAAGGGAATAATATTGTTATATTCATTACGGTACCATTGAAATGATTGTACTTGTTAAATATACATAGAAAAAATACAAAAAAAAAAAAACAAGATGTAATTACGGCTGTAAACACCGATTAAGCAATAAAACGAAAACTGTCGTAGTACTAAATTACCATATTATTCGGTGGGGGGAGCGATTTCTTCAAACTAGGCTAAGAATCAGCACTTTTCAAACTTCAAAAATTATATGAGACAGTCCCCCAAAAACGCCCACCCTTCACCACTTCCTAGTGCTTTAGCTGGAAAGAAGAAGTGGCGCAACAAACTTCCCAGCAGCACAACTGCCTGTTCAGTTAGAAAACATGATTCTATATAATTTTTTTCTTTACATTAAATTAAATTATTTGCCTTATGTTAGCTAGCACACGCCACTATACCAAAAAAAAAAATGTATATATATATAAATCATCGAAAACTATACTCAAGCAGAAATAACGTAAACAGAACGTACCTAAATAAAAGCCTAAAGAAACGCCTCCAGGCATAATGGACCGGCCCGCTTACATAAAGCTATAATATATGTGTATAACTCGAAGTCACAAATGATAAACTAGCATCATCGAAATAAAATAAAAAACTGTTACGTTATGGTTGTGTTATTGTTATTAATAACAATAACAAAACCATGGTCAGCAAGACGTCACCACAAGCAGCACCCGTTCACGAGGATAACGCAAAGTTTTGTTTCTTTCATACCAATATTGTCATTTTGTTAGGGTTATTAAACAGCTGTGTTTGCTCCAATCATGATAATCGTCCAGCACAACATAAATACCTACCTATCTCATGACTTGAACCACACAGTTCTATGTTTCCTTACTAAAAATGAGTGTAAAATGTGGCTGAAATAATAGGGCAGGCGGCGAGCCCTTTCACCGCCGCCGCCGGCCGGGCGGGCGGCGCGCGAGCTATCTTTTTAATTTACTTTTTTCCGTATCAGGCGTTATCTAAATGTTCTACAAAGTGGACATTTTATAAAAAAATATTTTAAATGCTTTCCTGAATATTTTAAACTTCGTTTGCTGTATGCTAAGTGGTCATTAGCAAATGGGCAGCTATATAATTATTACAAAACTCGTTCAAATTAACTATGTAGTATATCCTTATGTCATGAAATATATCAAACAATAATTAACTAAATTAATTTTGTAGAAACAAACCTACTGAAACAAATGATCAGAATTTTTTTTATTGTCATATCGTAAACTCAACTAGACTCCAGATTAAGGACATAATTATTAAATGTAACTAGCTTTTGCCCGCGGCTTCGCCCGCGTAGATGTCGGAAAAATAATACAGATTATAAACTATAAACTATGTTACCAAATTTCATCTAAATCAGTTCAGACATTTTTGCGCCAATCCGAAACATAAAATCATCCCCTTTGAAATTGACTACCCCTTTCCACCCGTTAGGGGTAGATTTTTTTTTACAACCTTTTCCTTTAATTCCGATCTTAAATATAAATACCGAGTTTCAAGTTATTCGAACCGCGCGATATATCTTTCCATATAATTATTTCCCTCCACAAAATTCAACACCCCCTTTTAAAGGTTATTTTCGAAAATGGTTTATGGTCGTTTTATTTATTAAGAAATATACGGGTCAATTTTCAAGTTTATTGATCAAAGGAAACCTAATTTTGGTTTAAACTGTGCCCCCCTTTTCACTCCAAAAGGAGTTTATTTTTGAAAAATATTCAATCATGTGTTATTCAATTACTTTGGAGTTGATCAAGACGCGCAGTAAAACCCTTCCCTAAAACTTAAAAACCCTCTTTTGCCCCGTAAGGGTTACATTTGAATAAACCCAAAAACATGTAAGGCTTTATATTCTGTAAGCATTAGGTATAATTATATAAAATACCGAGTTTCGAGTAAATCGGACCGCGCGTTAAAACTCTTCCATACAAACTTTAACAACCCCCAATCCCCCTTTAAAAAAACCAAAAATCACTAACTTTATAATTTACTTGTTAGTATTCGTGCAAAGTTTCAGATTTATTAACTCAAGGAATAAGATTTTTCATACAAACGAAATCCCCCTTTTCACCCCTTTAAAGGTCAAATTCCCACAAACCCCTTAGCAGATGCCTACGTCATAATTTAGAATTAATCAAGCCACGCAGTAAAATCCTCCCTTGTCAAATTGACTACCTCTTTTCACCCCGTCAGGGGTCAATTTTCGAAAAACTCTGATACATGTTATTTTTAACTTTTGTTGCTAAGTATTAATACCAATTTTCAAGTTAATCAAGCCACGCAGTAAAGTCCTCCCTTGTAAAATTGACAACCCCTTTTCATCCCGTTAGGGAAAGATTAAAAAAAAAGCTGATACATTTTATTCTTTATTTTTGGTTTTAAATAAATACTGAGTTTCGAGTTAATTGGACCGCGTGTTAAAATTCTTCTATACAAACTTTGACATCCCCCAATCCCCCTTTAGGTAGATTAAAAAACAAAAATGACAACTTTATAATTTACTTCGGTAAGTATTCGTGCCAAGTTTCAGGTTTAATAACTCAAGGAATAAGATTGTTGATACAAACAAAATCCCCCCTTTCACCCCCTTAAAGGTCGAATTTTCAAAAACCTCTTCTTAGCGGATGCCTACGTCATAATAAGTATCTATGTGCCAAATTTCAACCCAATCCGTTCAGTGGTTTGAGCTGTGTGTTACCAGTCAGTCATGGTTTCATTTTTGACTACCCCTTTTCACCCTGTTAGACGGACCCTGATACACGTTATTCTATATTTTTGCTTTTAAGTATAAATATTGAGTTTCGAGTTAATCAGACTGCGAGTTAAAAGTCTTCTATACAAACTTTGACATCCCCCAATCCCCCTTCCGGGGCAACTTTAAAAAAACTAAAAATGGGAAAACTTTATTATTTACTTAGGTAAGCATTCGTGCCAAGTTTCAAGTTTATCAACTTTATTATTTTTACTTGAATACAAAATTTTGCGAATGAACAACTTCAATACAAAACTTTATCCCCCTTTTCACCCCCTTGTGGGTTGAAATTAAAAAAAAAAACAAACCATAAGCCGAACTATTAGTGATTTTAACTTAAAAAATAAAGAACTTTAATTAAAAACAAAATTTCATCCCCCTTTTCACCCTTTAAGGGTAGAAATTCTAACAACCCCGTTGCGTTTGCTTCCGATCATAAGCCTTGATAGTAAATTTAGTGATTTTTACATTCTAAAATTAAGGACTTTCCATACACAACTTCATCCCTCTTTTTAACCCTTCGGGAGTGGAATTATCAAAAACACTGAAATACGTATATATTAATTTTCAATCGGCAGCCTAAACACAAAATTTGAAGATCCTAACTTTAAAACTGACGGACTTTCATATAAACTTCCATCCCCTATTTTACCCCTTTAGGGGTGGCATTCCCAAAAATCCTTTCTTATTCCTTGTCTACATTATAAAGAGAACCTCTGTACAAAATTTTAGCTTTCTAGGTCCAAGGGTTTAGGCTGGGCGTTGATGAGTCAGTCAATCAGTCAGTCAGTCAGTCGGGACTTGTCTTTTTATTTTTTACATAATAGATTGCAGTACTTACCTACAATCAATCTATAAAATGATTTCATTTCTAAGTTACAACAATGAAATATCCCACACAAAACCGACCGCTCTTTAGCACATCAAACCCAAACGTAGATAATGAAGAGAGATTAGCACACCTGATCGCACACGCTGGCAGACATACATACATAAAAACAAACACGTAGACCTACAGACAGGTAGACACACGGTGGTGAAATGCACTGTACGCGTCACTGCATGGGTACTTAGTATTTGACTACACTAGAATAACTTTATGATAGATATCTAACGCTGAATGGAAGTTATATATCTAACGCTGAGTTTTGGTTGTCATAACAATATCTAGAGGCAATCATCATTATGTATAAGTTTTAGTTAATTTACCTGGCAGATCATTTTATACAAACTTTGTTCCAACTTTCATGTATCTGTTAAAATGTGCCTAACTTGATATCGACCCTATATCTTGTTAATTCAAACTCTATGTAACATTGAATCTGGAATGATCTTTTTTAACAGCTTTGTTATATAATTTTGTCATATATTATTTAATTAAGTTAGCTTATACAATAATTAATCAGTTTGTTTACCTATTATTATCAAACCAAAGGCAAACTCAGACAATGCAATGAGTCTAGCACGTGAACACACAGAACCAAATCCACAACTAGATACAATACACATTTATACAGACAGACACAGACGGCAGTTAGGTACACTGAATGCGTCACTGAGCACTAACTATTTGAACTCACGTGGATAATACAAATTAGACGAGTATTTGTTTTGAATTAAGGGTTCAACGATTATGGACGAAAATTAACGATCTGTTTGTCTCTGTTTGCGTATTACAAACAGTTTGAAATGGTCTAGGAATGGGCTATTAATATGAATGTCAATACAATATTTTTCAACTTCGATTATAATGGCACTATCAGAAAACACGTAAACTCACCCTAACACAAACATACATATGCACCCACACAAACCCACCCCCACACACTACTATAGTCACACATACACATACTCACAATTACATACAGAGCTGCTAATTACTTTATAAGTCATTGTTTCTCTTTGTTTTTAAAAATCAGTTCTTAATTTTAATTTTTATAAAGTGTCAATATTGTTAACTATCTATTATGGGAAGGAGCGAGACAACCCGAACACAAGTACTATTAATTACTTACTGGGACTGTTTCATTCACATTTGTAAATGTAACGAACCGTTTGAGACACAATTATTTTAAAAAGGTAACAAATATAAAAACGGCTGTGATGTCATACCGTGCATGTTTAGTCCTCGTTGCGGTACGGATTAATTATGTGGGGAAATAGTACTGATATCAATAAAGCATTTATCGCCCAAAAAAAATGTTTACGAGCTATATATGGGATTCCATGTGATGAATCATGTCAACCTATATTTAAAAGCCTTGGTTTGCTACCGTTACCTTCATTATATTTGTATGAAGCATGTATGTTTGTTAGGAAATTGTATAAAGAATTGTTCAAAACAGCAGAGGAAATAAGTTCTCGAAGTCGGCGTGACCAATACAGACTTGTACTAGATGAGCTCTCTAGATTAGCAAAATATAACACAAGCTGCCTGGCTATGTGTGTACGTGTTTATAATAAATTACCTAATGTATTAAAAATATTAAATTGCAGGTTATTCAAAATTAAATTATATGAATGGTTGAATGAAAATAAATTCAAATTTGTATGTCTAAGTTTGCCTGCTTTAATTTTTAGCAAAACATGTATGATCTAATTTTTTTATAAAAACACCTATATAAACCATGTTTTAAGCAAATAAATTATCTTATCTTATTAACAATTTTTTATTTTTACAGTTGGTGAAACTTTTAAAGTTATTGTAATTCAAACTAAAGGAGTTGGTTAAAATACAAAGTGTCTTGTTTACCAAAGATGATTAGAAACATGATTGTATTTTACTAATACAGCATGACTTTTATGCTGTAAAATTATTTTATTGTTTGCAATAGACATTTAAGTATTTTTTTAACATGTTAAGAGTTTATTGCAATGGCACCATATTATAAAGAGGAGGTATAAAAACCATAGTTACATTGCACATAACAACAAATCTACGGATATATCTAAAGAAAAGCGTTTTATTGCGAGTGGTCGCACCTCGGCCACACAGCTGAGCGCCACTTAAGAAAACCGTACCCCCTTCAAGCTGAGCCATTACTTGAGGGATATTCTTGTACGAGATTTTTATAAATTAGCGGAATATACATCATAGTTTTGCTCAAGATTCTTAGTAAAAGGGTACAATTAGACGTAGATATAGCATTCTTCAAGAACTCTGAAGGCAGAGATAGTACAGCAGGCCGCACACCAGCTGTAACACTTTGACCTTTAGCCACTGACGTGCGGCTTACCGTAAAGCAATTTGGATTAAATATACACTGTAAATGCAAAAGATGAAAAATAATATTGCTGACACGTTGAATGAATAATGTTTTGAACGTGTATGACATCCAAATAAACAAATAGAAAGGCGCACTCGAAACTAAATTACTGTATAGCAAAATAACGGTCTGAATTGTGTTAGTCGAGGAATAGTTTGAATATTTGAAAAACATGAAAACAGTGTAGGGGACTGGATGGCACCGCATTCAATATTTTTTTATAAATCTTTGAATTTCGATTTGAAACTTTTGTACTCAATTAAACTTTTTCTTGCATAGTTAAGTGTAATAGAGTTATAAAATCTTCATATTTTACAGACATTGTAACATAATTTTTTTACTGTGCAAAATTACATTATTGGCAAGTGAAAAATTGGTTACAACAAAAAACTGCAGGACTATTTATTCAAATATAGATCATAATACGGAAACGAAAATGTGTATAGCTGAACCAGAGTAAAACTTTGAGAGCGTTGAAAATTTATTACAGATATTAAATACAAACAAAAAATATAATTAAAGGACAGTCCCAAATTCTTTCCCATCACCCCGTTCCTACAACCATATTATTGGATGGCGTTGTTTACAAGATATTTATGTCTTGCCGTTCCCTTTTTGAGCTAACCGTAAATACAGGCCATTGTCAACGGCGTTATTTTTGTAATGAGTTTACTTACGTTTATTATTGTTGAACCAAATGAATCGTGAGGTTTGCGTTCAGAGGTTTTAAGAATTTACTATAACTTTTTATCAATACGTTCAAACAACGTCAAGCATATTGTTCGTTCCCAGTTGCAACTGACGTGCCGTAAGTCCCGAACAGCCAATTACCCATTTGAAAAAAGCATTCCTTATTAAGTAGTCACGCCGCGTCATCAAGACTAAATGGACGCGGAATGTTTCCCCAGGGAGCTATCGTGGGCCCATTACCAAAACGCGCTTTAATGAATCACTGCCAGTTCCATTTTATTTTTTATAGCGTAAAGGACCCCAAATTAGGCATAATGTTGGTCGGTCTAAGCTCATTGTGTTATTAAGTTTGAAGTTAATCATATCGGTGTCAACTAAAAGTTCTCAATTAATTTTGGCTGATTTCGTTGTAGAGTAATTGCAATTTGTCAGCGTTTTCTCGTTTTTCATTCATTTGTTATCAACTCGGCAATGTGATTAACCCTTAAAAATGAAGAACTTCAAATATCTTTCTAATCTGTTTTATGGATTAATACCTATTGAAAGTCATGTTTTCGTCGTAGAGAACTAAGATCCCAATATAGATCTAATAATATAATTACTCGTAATAGACGATGTTTATATCTACAATAAACATTTCTCGACTAACCGATTGATTGTAAGCAAAATATCGTATCGGCAAGCGTCAGTTATTGTGGCAAATGCCCGACACTCGACAACGCTCTCCCAAAGATCCACACATTTCGCTCGTATTTCACCAGCACCCGACAGGTGGCGCCACTTACCGCCATTTTTATGACATTACACGTAATTTGTCACGTGTACATTCTTTTGTTGTTCGAAGCTGGTGATATATTTGTGAAGTAGGGAAAGAATACAGGTACCCTGGCACCTCGCGATAAAAGTTTTTTCTTTATTTTCAAGCACTAGACTGTAATTGGGCCACTTAATATTATATTTACTAGATAAAATTGTGTATTAGGTCTTTCTAAAATTTAAATTTAAATTTAAATTCTTTAAATTTATTTCCGAAGATTGTTCATCTGAACGAAATTTCAAACATCCGACTAGTTAGTTCCGTAATAATTTCGTCTTCTGAATTTTATTCTCCTAGGCACTCCTACGCAGGTTTTGACTTACTATTTTTGTAGTTTTTTATTACTAGTATTCTATGACCAATCAATTGTAAGCTGGAAACTTCAAGATAATAAGCTAATCTAGAAATACTTGAGATAATTAATTTAAAAGCAAATTAACAAACTACGAAACCGCTACTCATGCCAATTGCCCTCATACCGTTACCCTCTACGAAAAATCTAAACAAAACAAATAATACTGCGCAGAATGAACCGACAGCGGAGACTGCAGTAATTATATCGTAAGGAGAGCTCTTGAAAAAAACTTGGCAAATTATTTGTGTAGCGTCAAAAGAAAGAATGACAGCAGATGATAGTAGCATCCCTCGGGCGAGGCCATTAATAACGTTCAAAAACATTGTTTGTTGAGGATCGCCGCGATTTATCGTGGAACCACCCTCGCACCTCCCTTCGGTAAAAAAATGTTGTGAAGTGCGATGCGGACGTTCGATCGAGTTCCGTATTAAAGTGAAAGGAGTCAACCTCCAGATTTTTCATTAACAATTTCGTCCAGTGTACAGTCACTGTGGATACATTATTGGAATAGAAAGAAGGACTTTATTTTTGCTTGTATTTAGTTTTCAATGAGTTGGCATCTTGAAAAATCATTTGAAAGAAATGATTAAACAGTTACAAATGTGTCTAAATCTTAACTTACGTGCGTAATTTTACATTTCAGCACTTAATCTGTTTGCATTTCATTTTCTCATCAAAGTAATGATAAATTTACAAAGAGATCTCTAAGTTTTAAGTTAAATCTACTCCTTCAAGAAACAAAAGGTCTAGAAAATTAAACTTCCGCAAAGGGACTGCTTAAACAGAAACGTTTTAGGCCTCACAATAAAACCCATTAAGTACTGAAATCAGGCTCAGTCGTAAACCTAGATTTGGCATTATTTGGGAAAAAAAAATATTTATTGACATAAAACAAGATGGTACAACAAATGATAGAATTCTCTGACTCCTGCGCCATTTATAATTGTGTTGTAGAAGCCAGTGTCCTCCCGTAATAAAATGTCATTTTGTTGTTTTATGAAAACACAATAATAATAAGGAAACAAAAGAGACTGTTGTGTTTAAAAAAACATATTAACCAAATAGTTAACATGTCAAATCAGTTGTGATTGGTTGGTTGGCAAATCATATCAACAGAGAAAGAAATTGACGTGGGAGTTGACAAGAGATTGAATTGAATAGGATTTCAGAAACCGACGGGTAGTCTGTAAACTGAAACTGTTATGCCTGCTAGCCTACCTGTCCCCCTTTGGCAAGACTGTGATCGCCTCTTTGGTAAAAAAGAGGCTTAACTCTCCTATCCACAAACAGCCTATGTGGCTTGCCTATTCTGTCTTAGCCAGACAGTGGAACTGTGTCTAAGGTATAGGTTCATCTACGCACTTGTTTCGGCATTTCGAATATTATACTAATATCTCTATCTCTTAAAACATAATTATTTATGAAACAAAAGAACTTCATGAATTTTCATGTGAATTTCATTATCATTATGAGAATGTTTGAGGATTGATTCATCGAATTTCTACATTCATGGCATGTTGGTGCGAAGCTGAGGCGGGTTGCTAGTCATGGTTCCAATAAAAAAGGATCTCTAAAAATGCGATGATCCGTCGTAGAGAAGCTATCTCCTCTCACCTAACACAAGCGCTCGGCAAAATTATTTTGTAGCGTTTTTTCAGATAATTTTGCAAAGTTTTCATGAACATTTTTTGTTATTAGAGAATAAATTAATTAGTGTAAGAATATATCCTGAGGGCGATTAGTATCTTGAGAGCTGGAGCGTTAAATATTATGAACTATTTTATGGATTTATTATTTGATCTTGAATAAAAAGTGATACTTCAAGATAACACTTTTATTTTTATCTAAATGTCAAAGTCCTTTTGCTTTAATTATAATAAGTAAATTGAATCAAATAGTTCGTCTTTTCACAGCTATCTCCTTGTGTGCTAGATAACCGATATTCTAAGCCCGTTTGGAGGAACTTCCTCGACCCTCGACTCAAAGACGTTGCTATAATTATGAGAAGGCGAGACGTTGTAACTAAGTTGTTCTTTATGAAATTAAGTACTTAAAAGTCCAAGTAAAGAAGTTTATTACCCATATGTGTAAACATCATCTGGTTTTAAGATAATAAAAGACATGGCATACACTATCAGTAACCCAATAATACGACCGCTATATTTAACCAAACCCTTTTTATCGCCGAAAAAACCGAAACATGCTCCAATATTATTATTATAAATAATATTTTATCTAATAATAAACGTTGGAGCAACGCAAAGAAGATCTTAATAAAATCCGTGTAATAAACGTGGAGCGACAGATTTACGGCGAACCGGTCCGGCCCGAGACCGGGGCGATCCGCTCCAATCCGGCTTAATCCGGCCGGATCCGGGCCGGCGGCGATCTGGAGCTTTACTCCTTTGGGAGAGGTTCCGTAATAGCCGTAATAGACGGTCCTTAAACGTCCAGTTACAACATGACAGGATGAGTTTTGGCTCGTAAATTATGTTGGGTAATTAGTTTTCGTGGGTATTTAATAAGATATAAATAGTAAAGCAGGTACAGTTTGTAGTTTGTTCCTGTGTCCCGCTTTGTGTTATCGAGTTAGTCGAGTTTAGACTAGCTTTCAGAGCTAGCGTTGATTTTCTCTACTTTGGCACAATATAAACTCGATAAGTTTGTTTCTGTCTTCATAATATTTTAGATTAGTATTTTAATCGATTTAGCTACCAATTAACGCTATCGTTAATAGATTGCTTGAATCTATTTTTAAAGGATTGAGCATTCAACCTTCAGTTTAGATACCAAACTTATTTTAACTACTCAAATATTTCTGTTTCTTGACGTACATAAAGAAAACCATTACTAAATGATCCACTACGAAGCCAGGTGCATTTTACCGTCCCATCTCCAGAAGTACCACCATGCTTACATCAGCAATAATAAATAATCAAACGCGATGTAATCAGGTAACTAAACTAGGGCTGCCCTTCTAGTGCTCGCCAATTAGATTGTACGGTAACCGACAGACGGACCGACGGAACGAGAGCGTCCTAATGGAGGTACGTTACAGACATTATTATTAACCAGCATTCAGACTTCACTGCACTTGGGAACTTCCGGCTTGGTAGGAATTCGTGTTTTTGTAGAATATTTATTTGACGAAAAAAAGATGGTCTCTATGTGCGCGACCGGCGGGCTAATTGTGTAACATGACACTTACAATAGCAATGGCTTTTATTTTTAACTGACTTCCAAAAGGAGGAGGTTGTCAATTCGGATGTTTTTTTTTTTTTGTTCGAAAGGGTATGCTCTCGAGGTGGTCTCATTGTCACCAAGTCAGATTCTGATGAAGGTATCCCATGAAAATCGAGCGAATTCCTCAAATTTTATAGGCACACATATAGCAATTGGGGTATTTTTTATAGTAACTCATGCATTTGCACTCGGAATGTATCATTTGGTGAAGTGGAAAGGATGATGAAGACCACAGATGGCCACGGGAACTACTTAATAATAAGTATGTCACCGTTGCGATTCGATTAGGCACTTTAATATGGTTGCTAAGCAATTTATGCTTGTCCCTATGCATATGGTGAAGTCACCATTAGTTCCAGTTCTTAGCAAGAGAACTCCTCAACAATTAACACCCCTGCATCGGGAAAAGCAAGATTTTGCAAAAGGTGATGAGCATTTGACATTAGGCTATTGTAACTTAGATAAACTATGAACTGACCCACAAAAAAGTGAAAAATAAAAACTTTTCACAAACTAAACAACTGACTTCCAAAAAAAACACTACAACATGAATAATAACTTTAAATTCGGAATGCGGTGGCAAAAAACTAAAATACAGATCCAAAGATACTGACTTCAGAATTTAAAGTTATTCTTCACTATATTGTAGTGTTTTTGTTGGAAGTCGGTTGTTTTTTTTTTGTAAAAGG
The DNA here is from genome assembly GCA_963921375.1 of Tiliacea citrago. Classification (NCBI taxonomy): domain Eukaryota; kingdom Metazoa; phylum Arthropoda; class Insecta; order Lepidoptera; family Noctuidae; genus Tiliacea; species Tiliacea citrago. The sequence continues at coordinate 29,780,566 of OY992782.1, forward strand.
TTTTAACAGTCAACAACATCCATTCGTTTATTTACGTTGTTGAACAGACAAATTTTTTGAATATAAATAAAGTGTGGAGTTTCTTACCAGCTCTGCTCCATAGGAAACGACCAATTGGAACCGTGCACCTAGCTTCTGACGTTTCATAAGTGCCTAAGACTTATGGGAAATAAAATATTTTAATTTTGAAGCAATGGATTAGCAAGATCCTTTGAAATCATTCAGATTGTGATTGAAAGTGTGTTACGCACCGCCCACTGTGTCGCGCTATGTAACATTTCAACATTTATATCTGTCATTTGTTCCGTGTGGTGCCGGACGTAAAGAATAGCACCTTCCAATTTCTTCTCGTGGGTGTCGTAAAAGGTGACAAAGGGACTTACTAGAGAATAGGCAGCAGCATTCTCTATGCATTTTACACCATACTGCAATCGCCAACCCGCCTGCCAAGCGTGGCGATTATGGCCACCCCCCTCCTTATTGGGGGAGGCATATGTCCAGCAGTGGATGTCTTTCGGCTGAAATGATGATGATAATGGTCTGTCATTTTTAAAGAAAAAGAAAGAAAGAAAATACGTTTATTTGCGGTAAACATGACGCAAAAAAGAACATAAACACAAAAATAAGAAAAGGTTTAGGGAAACATGCGTCACATCCACGTAAAACGGCTATCACTCAGGATTATGCTGCGACCCTATACAAGACAGACGGATGGTGTCCATAGTAAAGAGTATTCTATTCTACGTAATCAGGGTGCGAATGTTGAGTCTGTTGAGCACCTTTAGATCTATTATGGTAGCAAAGACAAAGAGGCAGTTAGATAAAAATATGTCTTATTAAGAATATAACATTGTAGGAACCTAGGGAACGAATTGCGGTTAAATTCTTTGTCCTGGTAACTATGTTCAGTCGACCTCGCAATTGCTTTACCACTGCTTGCTGCTAGTTCAATGTCACTCTTGCGCGTTATAAAATATCACAGGCTATATTTTTGCTTCAAGACCAACATAATTAACTGACAGTTAGATAATTTTAACCTTAGTAACATTTCTATTTACTATCTACTATGTATAATTTCAACATGAATGATGTAACCAATACTTTGTCACAATATTTTGATTAAAAGGAGTGTCCGTGGAGTTTCTTGCCCGTTCTTCTCTATAGGAACCTACTACGCTTTGGAATTGGCAACTACCTTCATCTCTCTGACTGACCGACCCCTTGACATTTCAAAAGTGCCTGTAATTGGTTTATTTGAAATAAATGCTTTGAGTTTGAGTTTATTTACTGGAACTTTTTGTCAAAAGTGCAATTAGGAGCACGGTCAGCTATACAACAAGCTAGCGACTTTTGTATTTATTATCATACTCAGGAATACTACTCATTTAAAGACCAACATCTATAAGCAGCGTATAATTTGATCTACCCTGCATATCAGCCAACAATAACTTAAATAAACAGACCTAACCCTTACAGACGTAACTATTACCCCTTTCTACAAAAAACCTTTAAACAAGGTACCCCGGATATTACAGGACACATATTCCAGGGTCATGCCGCCTGTAATGAAGGGCGGTGACTAACTGGCGCTAAAAGTACCATACACGTCACATAGGGCGTAAAGGTACCATGCCGTAGTGTCATTATGTGTAGTTTGTGTGCTATGAGGAGGGTTGGTATTTCTAGTCCAACATGTAATGGAACGGTTACAGTGCCTGGGTGGAATATGAAACAGTTTTATTAAGGGACTATTTCAAAATTTCCGTTAGTGGTTGGTACAGTACCATAGAGCTCTCCGTGACCCTTAGTGATCGTAAATTAAATAAAGGTGGTTAAAAGTATCACTATGCATAGGTACTTAAATATTATAAAACTTAAGGCTCCAGCAATATAAGAATGCACTGGCGATGGCGGTCAGTACGATTCTGGAGAACATTAGGTATATACTGACATACCTTACGTAAACGAAGTCGCTAGTACTCCCGTAATTACAGACAGGTGCAAATTAATGAACTAACAACGCCAAAGTATGCCACGGGTAGATAGACGGTAACTGTGGCAGTTTTAGTACACCGGCGTGCTTTAGTTAAACTGTTAATGTTACATAGTCGTTTTGTATAATTTGCTCATTTAATATTTCTGGTGAAACTATACAATATTGTATATTTCTTTTCCATAATAAACGATCATTATCATCTATTTATAAACCGAAAATAAACTACAGAATATTGATGGCGGGACTTAGAGGAGTAACTATTAACTTCCTTTGAGTTTTATTGCTTTTTCCCAAAATCTCCAGTAATGTTTAAGACTTAATAGGTAAGTACCTACTAAGTCTTAAACACTACTGAAATTTTTTTTAAGTCGCTAAAGTTCAAGACTATAAAATACTGTAAATAAATAAATAAAAGGAGTCTACTACTTAATGTACTCAAAATAAATGTTTATTTGTGAAAACACACTCATACAGACAAATTAATATACCAACTCTATTGAAAATCAACTCTATTGAAAAATGATAATGACCAAGAACATAGCTTATTAAACGTTTAGGTTAATAATTAGAAATGTTACGTTCACCTCAAAGTCAGAGGGATCTTATGAATCATAGACCACAAGAATTAATCATTATTCATCAATGTTCTTCTAGACATGTATATTATCTTTGTGAAATTATTGTTACATATTTGACTAAACAGAAAATAAACTAATCTTGTTTATTTTTATTTTTTTATTCTAATACATTAACGTTATTTTATTGTAATACATACATTAACGGTAATAGCTCATCGGTCTGTTAACTGCCGATCGAAAGGTCGCGTGCTCGACGCGACCTATTGTGTGAACCCTCCCTTATAAGTAATATGTCACATTTGAGTCGGAGGGGTTGACGGGATTATTAGTTGCATTTTGCACATTACTGTTACTCATAGAAAAAACATTAATAATAGGGTAAATGTCATAGAACTTCTATAAGGGTGTAGTAATAGTTTCGACTATTGCATATTTTATAATCTTGTTTGCCTGTCATTGTCACAGCTTAATGGTGGATACTTTATTGACAGTATACACGATCGACTAGATGAAACTGGTCAGCCTTTTCGTTAGCCAGCTGGGTTTACCATTAATACCATTAAAACAGCTTATTAATAATATCTCAATATTCTGATGAACTCCTAAGAGAGAAAACGATATGAAAATATGAAGTAAGTTAATAAAAATACTTAGAAATTAATTTAAATATTGAAGAAATATGTTCCAAATGTAATTTTACTTTCTCGTAGTATCGACAGATGGTCCTTAGAGAATTGTTTCCCTCACTTTATGGGGAAGAAGAAACTTTTTCCATACAATATTTCTTTTTTAATTTTAGCTTCTGTTTTCGGATGGGGAGAAATTTCCTATATTAGGAAAGTAAAATTATGTAGACACACTGTTTTCACTTTTAAATGTATGTAAAAGGCTGTTTTTAATTTTAAATTACTTTTGTAAATCGACGGGAGTGGTTCGAAATAGGTTGGCCCTATTTCGAACTGCTCCGCTCCCGCCAGAATTCGCTCGCCTAATATGGGCGCACCTTCTAAAATGTTCTAGAAGCCGTGTGAGAAACAAACGACGGGCACCCTTCTTTTCACATCAGCCGCCTGACGTCCGCCAACTAGGCTGCGCATCGAAAAAGGGATTCTTTATTTATACAATTTACGAAATTTCTATCTTCGCCCCGAACCCTATTGTTTTTGTATATGTATAATAATTATATGTTACTGGGAATAAAGCACTTAGAGTACATATATCAAAGTCAAAACAAAACATCTGTTTCAAACTGAATTTTCATTTATTTTTTTATATAACTTTAAAAGTAGGTATTTATTTTAAAATTATTACGAAAAAATATCTGAAAACCTTACATTAAGCCCGTTCATTTGATATGTCACATAGTACCAATTGCAAAACTTTTATTTTTAATTTTATAATTTGCCCCCAAAAGTGATCCCCATATTCGAAATTCATTCTTTTACGTTCCACGTCCGTGTTTGGGTCACAGAAATTCATATGTGTACCATGTTTCAACTTAATCGGTACCTACAGTAGATTTGGAGTAACTCAGCTGTGACAGACGGATAGACAGACAGACACGTGAGTGATCCTCTATGGGTTCCGTTTTTACTTTTGAGGTAAAAATTAAAATTAAGCAATGACAGATATACCTAGTACATTTTGATACAAATGGAGAATGTTTGTTATTACATTCGAGGCGGAAATAACACCCGAGCCGTAGGCGAGGTTGATTTTGAGCCGAGAACTGCAATAACAAATGTCCACGTGTATCAAACGTTTTTCAATACACTTTTGAAAAAATAAAATTACGTAAAATATTTTTGTCATGAATTATTAGGAAACTATGATTTAATTTTCTTTTTCTTAATTTTCTTTCGTTGAAGGATAAGCAAAGGTATAAAGCCGATAAACAGCCTAATATGAAAAATAGAAAATTCAAATATTTTTGAGTTTAGAACACAAATAAATGGTAATTTGTTCATAAACGTTTTATTTATTGTAATAATCACGGTATTCTATTTAAAAACATTATTTAAATATTCCAAAAATATTAACGCCGTAAAGACGCACCTATGCCGAGATTTAAAAAAAGATCTCCTCCGAATAGAGAGGACCGTCTCTGGCGCGAAACGGTGTGAATAGAGGCATTGAACCAATTTGGACTAATATAGGTATAAGTTATCTGTGAGTATAGAATTTATTTATAACAATTGGTTTTTAATTAAAATATACAAGTTAACTCTAAAATATGTATAGTATGTACAAGTAGGTATATAATTAAATAATTAAAAAGGGGGAAGCGCTCATTGGGCATCAAAAAATTCGTCCGCATCGCTGTCAATGGGAAAAGTGTCCAAATGGCTGGCAGCATTGCCACGTTGGATGGCAATTTGGGATAAAAATAGGCCAGCCCTCTGGTCACGTGAAGAGTCGACCAACCGCTTGGCGATGTCCCGAAATACTTGATGAGCACTCGGACCCCAAGGCCCTAGTGTTTCAATCCCAAACGGCTCAAACATATAGCTCCCAATAATGTTGTTATATTTGCGCAGCTCCCAATAAGGTTGTTATATTTGTTAGTTATCTGTGGCAATTTTTATTCCCGGAAAATAAATGAAAATAAAAAAATATAATGGAAAATAAAAAATTGCACGCGTGTGAAATACATTGCATTGGGAACCTAATCGTACTGCGATATGAACCAGTTTTCGATAAAGTGTATTGAAAAATTAGTTATATGATAGATACATGGTGCTCACTTATTTACAAAATTATCATTGTAAAAGTAAACGATTTTTATAAACTTTTAACGAGTAATAAATCAATGTGTGAGGTAAAGAAGTCACAGAGAGGTGAAGAAGTCACAGACTGGAAAATCATAAATGTGTGTAAGCCCGTTCTTCCCGATAGGTACGTTAGGACGGTCCTTCCCCGTAGTCAAACTATTTTGTCCAACTGATTTGACCACAAGGACATTTGAGCATGGATCTTTCCCCGTGGTCAAACTACTAAAATGATCCGCCCCGTATCTTTCGAGCTAATAAAATTTGTTTACTATAGTGTAACAGTTATGATTAAAATTAAAACCGTAATATAATTTGTTCGAAGTTATATAATAATGTTCCAAATTATTAAATCACAGTTACCATGATGGTCGCCTAAGAAAGTTCGTTTGGACTTTGTAACTGCAGCTGCAAATACATTAATTCCAAAAACCAAATCGGTTTCCATCATCGGTTTCTATCATTTCACAAATTCTGAATGGAAAAAGGCCAAACTCAATGGTAAATCTCAGTGGAAAAACAACGGAGGCATCGTTGCGCTTCTATCACCGCACCTCTCGCAAAAAAACACAAAGAAAAAAGAGAAACACGTAATGGGCATTTTGTACTTCTCGGCCACCTCTTCCCAAAACATTAATTAAAGGTTGGGAATACATTAACAGAATGTCCTAAAACACAAAAAAATACGAATATCATGAATAAGTAGAGAAAACCTTGCTCAAAACTAAAAGTTTCATCGCGGAATGGTGCGTGTAATGGCATCGAATTAATAATCTTGTTGCCGTTCATGTAGCATAAAAAAAATTCTATCTCCATTTATTTTAAAAATAGCTGACATCTATTGCATCGTGTATTAACTCCTTTTGGCATTTTTGAATGAATTCGTCTGTATATATTAATTCACTCCGGCGAGGAGACGGTTCCTCGGAGGAATTGCTTTCTTTGTCTAATGATGTTTTGAGCAAACGAGACACTTGCATTTGATTATGACGATTATGTTATTATTACGACGCGACACTTGACCATTTTATCTATGACGGTACAAACCGGTACTTAAACGGCTTGTATACAGCATGCTAAAAAGATGCAATATCAATAAAGTTTGACCACGGGGAAAATTATTCCTTGTGGTCAAATCAGTTGGACAAAATAGTTTGACTACGGGGAAGGACCCCGTTAGGAACGTTACGCTTAGGAATGGGCAACCTTCATATTTCTGACTGAACGTATCCGTGACAATTCAATAGTGCCAGTATAATTATGGTTTAATTGAAATAAATGCTTTGAGTTTGAAATTGAGTTTATGTTATAAAATTTATTTATCTTTGGCGGGTGTAAGCAGTATTTACCCAAACCAAACGATGTTGTGCAATTCCGCTATGTCAGTAGTGTATTGAAAAGTAAATTCTAATTAATATTATTTTAGTACAAAGTCTATTTAAGCTATCTAGGTGTGGACCTAGATAACTAAATACCTAATGAACATGGGCGAGGAAATTATTGATGCAATTATTAAGCGTCTGTGATAGATCCCGACAAAATATTTTACAAGTTTTATCAAATTAACCTTATGGCCTATCGAAGTCTGGGAAAAAGTCGTCATAATTGAAAATTTAATTGACTGTTTAGTAATGATAAATAATCATGGCGTAGTTTTCTTTTTCTGGCTTGACTTCATGACTTGCCATGTAATAAAAATCTTGATCAAGTTACATAAAATGCTTTGCCTTACGTATTGCATTAATATATTATACTTAGGAAATACATATCTGCATCAGAAGATCAAAGTGAAAATGAAAATGATTGTTTGTGCTAAGAATACAGCGGTCATTATTTTTAATACATAAATTAAATCACAGTAAAATTCGAGTATGGCAACATTTTTATTTTCCATTGATTTTTCGTGATTTTCTACTTTACCTACTGCTTCTGTTGATGACTTATTTATCACGATTCCCATCGTGATAAATAGGTCATCAACAGAAGCAGTAGGTCCAGCCATGGAAGGTCTACACGCATCATGTATGTCAACCTTCGATCAAAAATACCAACGTGTCAACTGCAACACAATATGTGTCAATAGGTCTAGCAGGAATAGTAGAGTACTGTTGTAGTAGTTTATTTGGAAGACGAACTGTTGGATGTTGCGCTCATGCAATGACCGTAATAAGGTACCTAGGATGGGCTAGACATCACCCGCAGGTTTTCTTGATGACGTTGTGGTTAGGGACGATGTAAAATAAATATAAAAAAAATATTTTGTTTTTATCTACCTATGACCTACCCCTTCCATATATAATCAGCCTATAATGTTCCCACTGCTAGGACATGGGCCTCCTCTCGGTGAGAGGGAGTGGGCCGTAATTCACCACGCGGGGCGAGTGCGGTTTGGTAGATGCTACATGACTTCGAATTTTCGGTTTTAGGGAGGATAAAGCGATAGGCTGTTCAGTATAAAGCGGGAGGAAACGCCCGGGTGTTACCAATGTGTGGATCGCCCGGAGGACACGGTGTAGTATACGGTGTGTTCCACGCACGCCTTAAAGAGATGTCAGCATAAATTGACGGGGTCCATTAGGGCCAATGCCTGCCAGGGTTTGCTAGTTTGTCCGAAAGGGATATCGTGGCCCTAGCACACAGGCAAATGAAGGAACACGGGTGGGTTTTAGTCAGTAAAAGTCTGACATGCCCTCCCGCTCCGCCCAGAGCGGGAGAAGTTATTTGATAATTTCCCACCCAAAAAAAAAAAACAAAAAGGACGTGCCGGTTTCCTCACGATATTTTCCTTCACCGTTTTGAGAGCAGTGGTGACTAAATAATTTACACCAAGTAAAGCACCTATATGGGTTCGAACCTACGACGTCCAACTCGTAAGCCGCGGCCGTTACCACTGGGCCGTGGTGGCCCAGTGGTAACGGCTGCTTCTCCTACCATAATAATATAATTATATCTGTCCTAAAGATAGTTGGGTAAAAGTATTAAGTAATAATTAAGTCGCCACGTTGCATGTGGGCTATGTGGCAGACCTACGCATGTCGCGGTCAGCTAGACTTATAATTCTGAATACGTAGTCCGTAGTTTATTTTGCTGTAAAAATGCATTTCTATCAATTATATTTTAAGTTCCATTGTAGCTACTTAGGTAAATACCTACTTACATGTTATATTTCTTTTTCGGTTGGGGTACGTTGTTGACAAGATATAACCTCTAAATTCAAGAACTTCAAACTGGAATATCTTTAATTCCCTAATACATTAAATTATTTACTAGTATATTCTATCTTCTTTGTTAATTACTGACTTCCTATAAAAGTTTAACTGAAGACAAAACTGTTCAGGAATTCAAACTATGTACTATTACATATTTTTCATCGACAGACGCAAAAAAAAAAATGCTAACAAAAAATTGCTTGGGAGTTTGCCATTGTTCTATAACGGTGCTACTGATGATCTTTATAAATAAATAATAGTTCATCATTTTTATTTCAGTTTCGATTCCCGGGTCAGGCAAAGTTATATTGGGTTTTTCTATCTAGCAATTTCTCAACTTTATGACTTTGAAAAGTTTTTTTTTTCTAATGTGTTTTTGAAGACCCAGTCTTTCCCTTGACCTCAGCTTCAAGTACGAGTATCTAGGTCGAAAGGACATGTTATGAAATGGGCTTAAAATATTTTATTTTTTGAAAAGTTATCATGAGTGGTTTTTTTTGACAGGGAAAATTATGCAGGATGACCTTACGAAAACAAAAAAATAAATAAAAGCACCATTATTTAATAAATGAATATTTAAAATCCAGATATTTTTTGTATCGTAATATTAATTTTGCACATTGAAACAAAGGAAAAATGGCTAAATATATTTTTTTAAAGCAAATTATACACCTTATTATTATTTAAAATATTTTAAAACAATGTTGGATGGCTACCAACGAATTATCTCCATGATTTGTATGTATGGCATTGATTCCTTTGCCTCGTATTTGGAATCTATGAAAACATTACCTGTGTCAGTAAGGTTGTCAGTTGTCATGTCCCTTGTCTCATTGTATTGCTATCCTCTCCGGTAAAATAAAGTCACTATTTTTCCGTTTGCTGCTATTTAGGTTTATTGTATTTGTAATTTCTACTTGCTATTAGTGAAATCATCATCTGAGAGGGCCTTATAAAGAACTCTATGGTGTGTAATCCGCCAACCCGCACCAGGCCAGCGAGGTGGACTAAGGCCTAATCCTTCTCATCCATTCTGAGAAGAGGACCGTGCCCAGTAAGGGGATAGTAATAGGCTGAATTTATGTTTTAAAATAGCGAAATTGTATTAACGGAAGGCACGGTTGGCGCAGTGGTTAAGCGATTGACTGGTGCGCTGCGTGTCGCGGGTTCGATTCCCGCACGGAACAAATATTTGTATGACCTACAAGTAGTTGTCCCGGGTCTGGCTGTTTGTGTATGTGAGTTTAAATGTTTGTAAACGCACCCACGATACAGGAGAAATTCCTAGTGTGGCTCAATGTTTTTTTAAAAAAAAACGAGAAATGCTATTATTTACAATAAGAATAAATGATTTTATTCTAAGGATAATGAATTTATATGTACCAAAGATCCTTATTTTCTCCTACAATTCGGGACTTTATCATCATGAAGTCGAATTGAATTGAATTTGACACTTGATTGACGTTTACATTTCACAATGACAATATTAACATCCAACCGAAAAGTGTTGCCAAAATCAATAATTACTGTGGGTTGCAATTTATTTTTTAAATTATAATTATTTAAAAATATAATAATAAAGGAAAGGTGCTAATAAAAAAGTAAAAAAAAATATACAAAATTTCCTTAATTTATGTACTTTCATAAAAATATAATCTTGTCCCTGTTCACAGCAGCTACGAATAAAAGCCCAGCCTCCATACAAAAACCTAACATGTCCTTTAAACTCTACTCCCAATTAGGTTACGTAGCAAACTCGCGCCAGTAACTCGACTCCGCTGAACTCTCGTCATGAATATTTACGAGCCATTAGTTACTTCTCAGTGTCAAGTCGACAATTTTTGTAAATATACAGAGGCTCTTGTTACGAAACTTATTAAGTTAATTCAACAAAAAATATTGTAAAGTTACGCGCGTATTTTAACTGTGGAATATTTTAAAATTAGTTCGGTTTAACCCGAAGGCGATGGATTATCTTACTCTTAACTCAGTTTGAACTTTGTGCTTTCAGTGTATTGTTAAGCTAACTTTGAAATTGAGAAATAAAAAATGTGCAAATTTTTTTTTTTGGGTCCATTCTTTGTATATTTAATGTGGAATATTTTGGCATCCTAAAATTGTGAGCCTCTTTTTTCCAACGCGCTCCGACTCTAATTTCTGCATAGAAATATATGTACGCAATGATTCCGGGCATTTTTGTGGGAGCTATATAGGTTTGTAAACTCCACCAATGACAGCGGCATATGAGCGCATCTTTAAAAACGTTCATATCATAAAATCCCCCCGCCAAAAGTTAAACGCTGCCCAAAATAGTCATGATTGCCTTAGGTTAGATCACAGTGTTCCACTATTCCAACGATCTTAGAATTCCAATCAAAAATACCCAAAGACCAAACTCCGCAACCACAAACATCAGCTACCTCAAATTGACCACTACGACTTCGTTGACTCAACAACAAAATGTATACAGAATCTTAAAAAACTTAACATTGTTTCAATGTCTTTGGTTTGTGGACTCTGTACGACCAATGCTATCAATTTACAAGTGGGTACCCAGACAGAGACTGTACAAATAGACACAAAAACATCTTGAAGACGACCCTGTCGCATTTCAATGGAAGATTCAAACAGATTACATCTACTACTAATATCACGTTTACTGCTAGAGTCTTAAAGTTCATTTTACAGTCGCCCGTTGCAGTAATAATGTTGTCAAACGTACACTTGCGGTCCAACAAAACGGGTACCGCCAAATAAAAATAAATGTCGCTTCGTTAAAGCAAATTTACATTTTCTCTGCAGCTTTTATTTCATTAATTTTCGTGTTGTGCTACTCTTTTACGGCTCGTCGCATTTCAGGTGAATTACGCGTGATGTTTTATTAGAAATGATATTTTTTTTAAGTAATCGGATTGCTGGATTTTTTGTATCATGCAATTCGATTTTATGGAATGTTCATATTCAAATTTAAAGATCTGATAACTTTTTAAACTTTTAAATAGCTCTTATAAATTTTAATAATATTAAAAGGATAAAAAAAGACATTGAAATCCTACTGAAGACCTACGAAGATGACAGAGATTAGCAACTCGATAACGATAGTCTACCAGAATAATACACAGTCATTAGCTTCAACACATCACTAAATGTGATAGTTGCTTAATCAAGTGCACCTACACATTGTAATGTGTATAACTACTGCCGTGCATAATCAGGTGGTCACTCGAGCTAATTCCACATATTAGTTCTGTCGATTATTGTCTCGCAATTACGTGTTAACGAGCTGTCACAGGTCTATCGACCGACAATTGGCCGTTTACCGGTGTACACAGGATTATGTCCGCCAGTGTAATCGATCGGCACATATTACGAGTATTACCATACTATTAATAATTATGCACGGATTGCGATTCACTGACATTTGGCGCCTTTGAGGACACTGCGTGGATCACGTCACCGGTAAATTGGATCGAGTGTTATGAAATGAGTTTAATGGCTTCTTTGAATGACAACTTTTGAAGGAAAATAACCAAATTATAACTTCAACTACTATATTTTTTGAAACCATGTAGATTCAGATTGATCATTCTTGTACGGACTTCTTCTGTATTCGGTAATATCATTGAATTATACGAATTTTATTGGTTATTTGATTCGGAGGACCTAGCTAAAAACATAATAAAGAGATGTGTTTTTATAAAAATATAAAGACTGGCATACCCACGTGCATGGAGAAATTGATATTTAAAAAGCTTTCAATGCTACATGATCAAAGCAAAAATTAAATAACAATCTAGAACGAGATACTAATATTAATTGACATTACAAAACTATCCGTCACCCTACATCAAAGGCACAGAGGGTCATAAAGACCCCAACTATAACTAATCCGTCTGATCCGTCGCGGAACTAACTTCATTATCAGACAAAAGAGAGGAAACCGTTATCGGAACACAGGCTCTGTTCGTCATTATGTGAGTCGATACGCTGCTTAACTTAATGGGGTGAGTAGGAATGGTAACACATTTTGTTGTAGCTACAAAAGTTAATAAAAACTTTAAATTAAATTTCATGACTAAATAATGTAACAGGTTCTTTCCTAGATGATAGGCCATAGATATAAATTTATTTAATATTAGCTTCTGCCCGCGACTCCTGTCCGCTTAGAAGTCAACTATGCCATATAACCTATCCTATGGCACTTGGCAATAGGGTAGCTTTATATCAGTGAACATTTTTTTAGTTGGATCAGGACTTCCAGACTTCCTCTTTCTAACAAAACAAATAATGATACATTTTTATATTATTAGTTAAGACGACAGGATTCTGCAGTGAAGAAAATGTTTCTAACTTGACTACTTTCGACTCCGCGTTGATGAGGCAGTCAGTTAGAACTTGCCAAATGATGATATGTGTGATTGATTGTATTGTACACCACCAACATAAACGTAAAACGTTATTAGTAGTCGCCAATACACTTTGAGCCATGAAATTAATTCATAGAACTATCTAAACGTGTATGTATTAAAATGGTAGTCGATTCGTCCCATGCCATGGGACTGACATTGTAGGTATGGGATTGTCTAGTACAGATAATGTCTACTATCTCTTCAGTAAATACAAGCGTAATGCGTAGCTATGTAAATTCACCAGCACTAATAACCTCAAGCAAAATACAGCTACTTGTACACTAATAAACATTTCGCTAAAAACGTGATTTCCCCTAGGATTGTGAGTCAGACGGCCCTCGTTCATGTAATACCGGGCTCTGCCTGGAATAGTTGGAGGTCTACTAATGACTGCACGTTCACTTCCTTTATTTGAAACGGATCTTGGCAATGAGCCAGAAACGTGAATTTTTATTTAAGTTCATATTCTTAAACTTAGGGATAGAAATGATTAGCTTTTGTGAAGTTTGAAAAGCTATTAGCAAAATGACCTAGTAAAAAAAACAACTTTTATTTGAAAGACGTAAGCTCTGAGACAAGGGCTAATAATATATATGTATAAGGGCCAATAATTATAAATAGGTTAGTAATATGGGCTTTGTTTTGTATACATATAAATAAATATTTGTACGCCAAACTATGGCAGGGTATGGTGGAACCACTATTGTAACATCTATTGTACCATATCCTAACAAATAAACATTTTGAAACGTAAGAGTCGTAGAAAGAGACGTGCTGTGATAGCCACGAATAAACTGGGCTAAGGACAAGAGGGTGGGGGATGATACTAAACAAAGGGACTGCTAGTTAGAACAATTCAAAAGTCAGCTAGTTTTAATAGTAACTAGCTTTTACCCGCGGCTTCACCCGCGTGGTGGTCGGAAACTATAACATGGGAACGTACTATCGGGATTAAAAGAACCCTATGTGCTAATAGGTAAACAATGTATTAAAGTGTTTTAATACATTACTTTCGTATAACTAACTAGATTTTTCCGACATCTTCATCAATCATCACCTATAAACCTTCCTCATGGATCACTCCGTCCATTGGTGAAACTGTATGGAAACACATTCGGTAGTTTGTTAGTTCACCGCGTTCCGACAGGCAGACGCGGCGGCGGGTCTTTGTTTTATAATATGTAGTATATTATTATGTACTTGTTCCATTTCCAAATAATCGTCAAACTATTGTCAAAACACCTCCAAAACTTCCCACGAAGATTCATATAACAATTACACACTAAAATATCCTAAATCCGTGTCTAATCAAAGAGGAGACAACAAACGAGAGAGAGTCGTTATTATAATAGGATTAGAGGCATATCTGCGTAGTTTATCTTAGCCAAATAATATCGGCACTGCAGGGATCAGATTACGAGCACGAATCGCTTATGGGTGCAGAGCTCGAGATAGGCCGATGCGGTATCGAGGGAAATGTATTTGAGTAGTAGAGGTCATATGGATCAAATAGTGGGCTTGGATAATATGCCAGTAGACTTTCAAACGCCCCTACGAATAGGTTTATTAAAAATACAGGTAAACGACGCTGTAATACGGTTTTCAGAACTGGTAAGCCGTTACTTGCTTTGGCAATATTTTCAAAGTAGATAAGTTTTGTTGTTATTATAACATTATAGGTACTATTATATAATTATATTAGTTGTGTGATTAGCTGGCTCCATCTATGCAAACCTGCATTTGGCGGATCTTCATAGGATTAGCTGGCTCCATCTATGCAAACCTGCATTTGGCGGATCTTCATAGGATTAGCTGGCTCCATCTATGCAAACCTGCATTTGGCGGATCTTCATAGGATTAGCTGGCTCCATCTATGCAAACCTGCATTTGGCGGATCTTCATAGGATTTGATTTCAGAAGCGATTAAAAGTAATTAATATCAGACAAGTCTACATAATGAAACATAGTCCTTGTCAGTGCAGACAATATGCAGTCTAAAAACTACAGACAGTTGTAAGCCTTACTTAAAATCATTAAAACTGTTAACATTTCCGGCACTATACATATTAGAAACTGCACTTTTTGTAAAAAGAAACCCGCATTTATTTACTCAACTATCAGCAGTCAAGAGAATTGAATTGCGTGCTCAGTACAAAAATCAAATATATAACATAAAATGTAAGACTGCTTTGATGTACAAAAGCTTTTTCGGAATTGCTCCGAGAATTTATAATAGCATTCCTACGAGTAATTCCATAAGGGTATTGCCATTGTCAAAATTTAAAAGCGTACTGCAGAAACTTCTTCTTGACAAATGCTACTATACAATAAAATTATAGATGAGTTTTTAAACGATAAACAGTTATAATTATTAATACTGTATTTAAAATTTTCACATCTATAATTTTTTTGTTAATGACTATTTGAATATTTGTTTTTATTAATGACATTTTTTTATTTTAGCATAATTAATTACTTTGACTGTTACCACATTTGTATGTCTTAAGAAAAAACATAGCGTGCTATTTTATATGAATGACCTATTGTATACCTATGTTTAACAAATAAACTTTATGATTTATGATTGTCTTTTAACGAAAAAGTGCTTGTTTTTTTAAAAGGACGCTAGAGGCAATTTAATCCATATTTACAACTACAAAGTTCCAAATATGTATACCGCAGAATAACATCGTCCGGGACTAGTTCTACTTCCACCTATTATTCCTTCAAATAATACTGCACAAGACCCTAAAAACACATCATCGCAAATAAACAAAACCTGTGCAGCCCGACACGATGTATTTATTCCTCACTCCGTGTGCAGGATGTTGTTTATCTCAGCTTGGCGCGCGCCCAGCAGTGCCGATGTTACAACTATATCATACGATTTAACAACGACGTAGTACACTCGCTTCCGAATCAAATTTGAATAAGTAAGCTGTAAAATATTAGCTATGTAATAGCTACTGAAGCATCTGAATCTTGGCACAAGATAAGCCAGCCTACGAAGTAAAAGTACTTTGTCAAGAAGCTGGGCAACAGCGGACTCCTGACTACAATCATAACACTATTTTGACAACGCTGTGTACCTGTCTGTGTGTATGATAACTTATCAACAACTATGGTCTAATTTAAGTTTTGCTGTACCTACACTGCAATGTGTTACACGCTGTGTGTACGTCTCTTATCCAATTACTCTCTTGTCGCAGGTCTACTGAAAAAAATCTGTTGAAGTGAGCAGTAATTTTGTGATCTTCTATCTTTATGTATTTTTATCTGTGCTTTCTGCGTACATAAATAAACAACAAACCCTATTTTTTCTTCCCGTGGGTGTCGTAAAAAGCGACTAAGGGACTTACTAGAGAATGGGCAGCAGCGTTCTCTATGCATTTTAACAGCATACTGCGATCGCTAACCCGCCTGCCAAGCGTGGCGATTATGGCAAACCCCCCCTTAGGGGAGGTCTATGTCCAGCAGTGGACGTCTTTCGGCTGAAATGATGATGATGATGATGAAATAAACAATTACCTTGTGAACGGTTATTATTGCTTATGTTCAGGTTGAACCTGAAACAATATTAAACGGGGTGCCGTTTAATATTGTTTCAGGAAACTATAAAAGAAATCATACATACTTACCCCTTTAAAGTTAGGGGTGCGCTAATATTGGTAGACAATATTTTACTCAAATATAATAATAATTGTGAAAGAATCAGTGCCACTACCCAAATGAACTAAGTATTTTAAACGTTTCCGCCTTCAACAATATCACCCGCTTTGTTAACTTTTTTTCTTACCGGTGATCGCAGTGGTAAAACTGAGACAGCCCGGAGAATTTAGTCTAGCAATTCAGGTCATTATTCAGGCAACGAAATCTTCTCCCAGTTCAAGAAAACACCACCTCAATCTTTCTAAAAGTCAACATTATCCATCCATATTACGTTATCCCGTTGGTGTGTAGGTGTAACCCTCCAATGTGGTGGCATTATACCGACTAGACACGCGATTGGGCGCATTGTTGGCCCTGATTGATTGATCACCGCGCTGTATTTGTTCATTACCGCTGCCAATTGATCGATGGCTCGCTTTAAAGAATATACATCATTTTTGATATTACCCGTGAAAAGGGTGTGAAAGCACCTTTAATGTGTCATTTCACTTTGTGACAAATAGGGACAATGCTAACGTTAGGTACTGTTCACGACAAAATGGGTCTATTGTCAGGTTATTTTTTCGGTTTGAATATAAATAAAAAACGTGGTTTATATTCCCGTATGCGAAGAAGGGTTTTATAAGGTATTTTGTCTGTCAATTACTAGGTTTACTACAATTACTAGGTACTTTGATGGTAAGTTATTCTCAATTTGCCAACTTAATAATTGAGATGAACTTAGGTAATTTGAGATTTCTACAAATGTATCTTGTTTAGGTGCCAACACGCGAATGTGACGTATCTAATTTCTAATTTTCTTTATTGCTCCTACAGCACGGTCTACTCAAACTGTCATTGGCTGTATTCACCGTAGTAAATTGTTACATTTAACACACAAACACGATTTGAGTGCATGTTTCAATTAAAATGATCTAATTAATTATCTAAACACGGGCAGCACTAAACAATACGTATTGCTAATCGCAGCGCGATCTATTTGATGTATCGGCGATCGGAAAACAGAACTGCGCGTATTAATGATACGCCAAACAGCCGATTGTGATGTATTTGCCGATTTGTTTATAAGCGTTTGCTTTTATGGTAATCGTTAGCTGTAAATGGACTGATGTAGGTACTGTTATTTTAAATTGATAAGGGTTATTTATTGACTGACTTAATTAAAGCCTAACAATGAGCCTTTTTTGTATGGAAATAGAAATAAAGATTCCTAACACAAATTATAGCAAGGCATTTGATCGGGTCGACCACGATACCCTGATTAAGAAGCTAAGCTACATGGGCATCCGTGGGGACCTCTTGAGGTGGTTCTCTTCTTACATTGGTATGTAATGGGGAAATGGGTAAATGTAATGTAATGTAAATGGGGATTGACAGCTGACGTTTACTTGTGTTAGTTCGTCTCTTAGCTGAATTACAATATTAATTAAAAAACTCAAAGTGATTCGTTGCAAAACATTAAAAATCAATCAGTAACCATGTGATTACGAAGTGATATCGTTTGCAGAGTGAAATAACAGAACAGTAAAGTTAAAAACTTAAAATAGTGGTGTCTGTCTTTTTTTTCAACAATAACATAAATAAACAATAAAGTGACTGTTTAAACTATTAGAGCACTAATGTTTAAAATGAGAAAGGCTTTTACGAACATTCAATCTATGAAATAGTGCTAAAGTCGTAGAAAAGTGAGTCAAAATATCCAAAGTGAACGTTAACATTTAAAAACAATATCAACACCCCCCCACCTACTATAAAACCGGTGGGCGCGTTCCAGCTCCTAACACTGTGAATCATGATATTCTTAACATAAACTGCTACACAAACGCCATCTGGTGCAGAGTAGTGGAGTTTTTAGAGAACGTTTCGTTTATAGCTTATTAATATCTGAAGCATTACTATAAATACACTATTTTGATCATAATTTATTTATGCATTACTGAGTTCTTGATTCTGCAAAATACTACAAGATGCCGCAATGTGCGGGCTGTGAGCAACAAATTCCAAATAGGCAATACCTAGCTTGCTCGGTCTGTAAGAAACACTATGACCTCGAATGTTCAAATGTCTCAAATGAACAATATGTACGCATGAACACCGGGTGTAAGTTGACCTGGGAGTGCCAAGAATGCAGGTGTAAAAAACCCAAAAATAATAACACGAACACACCCGCAAGACCGCAACAAATAGACGCCAATTTAAAAACAACACCAGAGCCTAACGTTACTCAGCGTCAGAAACAAACTCACAACAACTTCAATGAGTCTGTATGCTCTGAAGACATAAGTATACTTGGCGATACATTATATAATAAAACAAGTTTAGACAATGAAAATCAACCTGAACTGACACTACATAATCTGAGTGAAATGATATCCTTAAAGTTAAAAGAAAATAATATTATACATCAATAATACTGGAAATAAAAGTTACTATTCAAATAGAAATTAATAAACCCATACTAAAATTAAAGGAAGACATAAAACAAGACATAGGCGCTTCCATCTTACAAAACGAGCAACGAAAGACTGATATAGAGAAAATTAATATCCATATAGAACATCTGAATAAGCGAACTGAAGCACTCCAAAACGAAATAAAGAGACTAAAATCTATTATTATACAAAAAATACCTGAGAATAATGTTTTTTTTTTTTAATGTTATGATGCGATCTGTCCATTTACTGACGTTCAGCATCGCTTGTGATATGTTTTTGTTAGTCGTGCTTGGTATGCGCCCAGTGGTGCATTCGCATCAATCCGTTTTATGGTGTGTCAGTTGTCATATTAACAGGTCTTGGTTTGACTTTTAAGCCTCTTGTATGTATTGGTTTTCATTAAGTTTGATGCCAGTTTATTAGGATGAGTAGTAATCCTATTCCTGTAGGCACTGACTTCTTGCGTAATTTGTTATTTCACCTTTGGTATATTTAAGTCCCGATGTAAGCTATCATTAGTCATGTACCATGGTGCATTAGTTTTAATCCTAAGTATTTTTGATTGGAACCTTGGGAGGATGTCAATGTTTGTATTGGCTGCCGTGCCCCACAGCTGTATTCCGTATGTCCAGATAGGCATTATGATACACTTATTCCTGAGTTTATTTTCCAGGGAGAGCTTGGATTTTTTTGATAATAGCCAATAGTGTTTCCTTAGTTGTTGGCTCAATGCTTTGCGCTTCGTGAATATATGTTTTCGCCAGGTTAGTCACTGGTCTAAGTACATTCCAAGGTATTTAGCTTCTTCCGCTTGGGGAATCACAACATTATTTAGTCGTACAGGTGGGCATCTATTCTTGTTGTGAATGTCACATGTACAGATTTAGTTTAATTTGCCTTTTTTCTCCATTCTCTTAGCCAGTTCGAAATTTCATCTAAGCTTGTTTGTAGTATCTTAGATGCCCGGGTGGCATCTTCATGCACAGCTAGTGTAGTAGTGTCATCGGCAAACGTGCCTAAGACTACTCCTTCTGACACGGGGAGATCAGTAGTATAAAGAAGGTAAAGAGGGGGACCCATCACACTGCCTTGAGGAACTCCTGCCCGAATTTCATGTAGTCCAGTTATTTCATTGCCTTGTTTTACAAAGAAATATCTGTTTTCTAAGTAAGATTTAATAAAGATGTAGTTATTTATTGGGAGTGTTTTTTTTATTTTATATAAAAGGCCCTCGTGCCAAACTCGATCGAAAGCTTGTAATATGTCTAGAAAAGCAGCCGAGCAGTATTTTTTTTCTTCGTATGTTACATGATTTTTTTCTGCCAGCCGATTTATTTGTTCTATGGTTCCATGACTTTGTCTAAACCCAAATTGGTGATCAGGTAACGAAGAGTTTTGGTCTATCAGTGGTCTTAGTCTTTTCATGAACAAAGTCTCTAGTAGTTTTGAAGGAATAGACAACAAGCTAATGGGCCGGTAGGACTTCACGTCCCGTAATTAAATCATATCCAGGTGCTTTGTGTTCATTTAGTTTATTGATGGCAGTTCTTAATTCATTTTTCGTAACTTTTTCCAGAGGCAAGTCGAGCTGGTATGTTTGCTGTAAATATGATGTTATTTTACTACGCAGTGTTGGTGATCTTTGATCATCATTGGGTGTAAATACTGTACTTAGGCGTTCGGCAAAAGTCTGTGCTTTTTCAAAGTCACTTTTAGCCCATGTGTTATCGCTTTTGCGTATTAGTGCTTGGCTTACTACGAGTATAGGTCTTTTAAGCTTTTTTGTTGCTCGCCAGAGAGAATAATTTGAACTTACTGTTGCTTCTAGGTTTTTGGTATATTCCTCCATGTCATCTCGATTTTCATATACACTGAGTGCCAATTTAAGACGAGTTGTGACATAGTTAAGATGTTTCTTGTCAGCAGGGTATCTCATCATTTGCCAGCGTTTCCTTGCTTTTCGTTTCTCATCTAGCAAGTCTCTGACTGTTTCAGACCACAACATAATCTGTAGGTTTTGTTATTGATGGAGGTGTGGCGCTCCATGCTGATTGTTGAATGCAATCATTAAATTGCTCAACTGCCTGACAGATATCATCTTCAGTGTGCATGGGAGTCTATTGTTTATAGAAGGCTCAACAAGCTATCTAAATAGTGGCCACTTGGTTTTTCGGCTGTATAGTTTGCAAGGCATTGGTTTTTCTAGTGTTTTGCGACTCAGTTTGTTGTCTATAGATTAAGTATTGTGTCTTGTGAAATAGGTACCGTGTGACGAACTAGATGTGTGAATATAACAATTAAAAACTATGCGCAATTTTATAAATACTATTTTTAAACTGTGCGAGTGGCAATACAAATTTATGTCAATATCAGCAAAATTATCGTTGTAAACTTTTCATTAGTCGACGCAAAGGAATTCGTTCTTCTGCATTGATTCTGCACCACTTCGGTGCGAATAGTCTACACGAATACGTTGGAACGACTAGGTATGCGAAGGTTTATTTGGTTAATTAGGTTATTACAATCTAATTTATTGTACTTTAAGAGTTGACTGGGAAAATGTATACAGTACAGTGCTTTGTACAGTAATAAGAATGTAGATGGTTTCTTAAATGTGTTGCAGGTCCGCCTTACAAAGCCAATAAAGTTGAAAACCTATCAAACACACATCTAAAGAGAATCCATTGACCACAAACTTCTGAGTTCAATTTTTTACATAAGACGTAACCTAACGCAGCAAGCTCCCATGGATACCGTTAAACAAGATTTTTTATAAAAGCATGGTAAGGCATATTGCAGAAAGTAGAACCGTCAAAACATCGATAATTACCTTTGTACTTTATTTTTATCCTTTCTGTTTTTATTGTTTGCTGCTACCGTACGACAAGTGAAACCACTGTATCAACTAATCCTCTTCAATAATAATAGTATGCATACTAACTCTTACTTGGAATTATAAAAACGAAAGTAACTCTGTCTGTCTGTCCGTCTTTCTATCCATCTGTATCTATGTTTCGCGGCTAATCCGCTGAGCCGTTTGTGATGAAATTTTCAATGGATAGTTTGAAGCCTTACTTTTTATCAACGTACCACGCGGGTGGAGCCCCGGGCGGAAGCTAGTTGTCGAAAACAATAAAAGTACGAACTATTTAAAGTAGATATCGTTCGCCGAAAATATTTTAATAAAAACAAATTTAAAATACTCTTCATAACGAACAATTTTATTATTTCACCAACAAAAATTATAAATTCAGATATATTGTAAATAAAACCAGCGCCCGTGTCCGTAGCGGTAATTAATGAAAACAATCGGAACTGGCGACAATTAGTTATGTCGCAAGATCCTGCGACTGTGCGACACCGCGACTTGACGCGCGACTAATGATCTAAAGACTGTTTCAGACTGAGTTCTGTTCATTATTGGAAAGTCAGAAATTGTAGAGAGCTAAGTAAAGGTTACTGAACTTAAAAAAGGTTAGTACTGTAATTGATCAATAGGTGTTTGCCTAGAAGTTAACTTCTGTTGATTTGTTTCTTTTGTACAGTCGGTGACCAGCATTACCCGACCCTCCGATCCATTATTCTTTTTTGTAAGAGGGGTCAGCAAATGCTGGTCACCGACTGTACCTAAACAAATAAGACAACACGGAATATTTGATGTCATAATGTAAATCATAGCAGAGCGTGTAGTTCGTCAAAAAAAAAAACTCGAACGGAATTTTTAAGGATATTTCAAACGAATTTATTTTTAACTTTGAAACTCAATATATAATGAAAAGGTCAACCCTTTAAAGGCAGCCATCGCGTCCTAAAAGTAAAAAACATGGAAAAATAAACTCAACTCTCAAACTACTGAATTTTTCATGACTCTGTCGAACGTCCATCTACCTGGCAACGCGACCGTTTCTTTGAGCGATTTAATTTAACTCCCGATCCACAATTATAGGGAGACTGTCCCTTTCGGAGTTCGGTGTCAAAGCAACGAAAACTCGAATTACACTCACCAATTTCCGTTTGAAAGGGTTGCGAGCCAAATCTTCATTTAGAATACATCGCCGGTTTTGTATGGACAATTTTAGAGGGTTAGGGTGTAAAGCAGCAATGGATGAGTTTCTTTGAGATGTGGTCGAAGTTTTTCGAAGTTGGGTGTGTAAAGACGTCGAGTTGAATTTATCAGGGCTGTCGTTTGGCAAAGCTAATGTATTCTCAAAGTTTGACAAAGCCGACTCACCGGGTAGGACCGGGTAGTAGCGAGTCGAACCGGGTAGTCTCCGAGGAAAAAGCGAGGGTGTAATGGAAACAAGTTTGGAATTCGTCAATGGATTACTTCGGTGTTTCACGAGATAGACTTTACATTGAACAGTTTCGCTATTTTGTTCAGTATTTTTTTTGTACTGATTAAAACGAATGGAGGTTGATTTTAGAATAACTTGGGATTTGTAAGTTTGAAATGCTTAATTTAAGTGTTTTGAAATGCATTACCAAATTATTGCATATAGTAACAAAGCTGACTTTTAACGAGACAGAGAGGAAGAAGTATTCTTGTGGATCCACAGTTCGTCAATCTGAAATCCTCATTTATTACTGGACAAACTATTGACCATTAACTCCTACAATTTCAAATGCCCAACTATTACTTTATGGCCTACGGAGTTAGAAACTTGAAAGTCGAAGTAGGCTAGCCAATTTTGATGTAGTCTTACAGCTTCTAGCACTTCTTATTTCATAGATCGGCGTGCTTAACAAGGTACCAGGGACCAACTAGATTTGGCAGATGAAGAACCGAGTAATATGGCATAATTTAGAAAACGTACACATCCAAACAGTGATAAACTGAGTTAATTGATTAACGAAATATTAGTTACCCGTTTCCATTCCCCACTTCAAATCATACCCAAATTGCAATACACTCATTAACAATACCAATACAAACCAACACAATCAATAAATCGCACAATTAACGAGTTCTGACGTCACTGTACAATTTGCCGCGTCATTGGCCGCTTTGTTCTCCACTCGATATGATGACGTCACTTGTTTGCCGCTTATTTTCGAACTGAATGGTAGATGGGAGTTCTTGGACGGGACATCTTTTGGATAATACGATGGATACCCCCCTTTCCCCCGTTGGTAACCGGTCTAACCATTGGGTTTCTTTTACCCAGTAACTGGGTTGTTGAGGTCAGATAAGTGAAAACATCGTAGTCGGCTGCATCCGGTTAGACTAGAAGCTGACTCTGCTGTACTCTTAGTTGAGAAAAAGTTAGGTAGATGATGATAATGACGGGGTGTCAGTTCCCCCAGCTCAGCTCATCGCTGTACGTTGGGATTGTTCAAAACTATCATTGTAACATCTATCTCTTGTCTACACAAAAGGGGGCTAGGGTCTGTACTCCATACTGGGCCTACACGAAGGATTTCCTAATTATTTGCCTGCATCGGTACATAGATTACCGCGGGGCTGACACGAATACGTTTACACACACACTGCCGTGACCACACCCATTCATACACATACAAACTCATCAATTTGCTTTTAATTACACCGTGTTGAACATCAATGTTTAGTAATGTTTTGTACACATTTGTATGGGATTGTACGAGCAATGATTTAAGTGTTTGCGTTAGAAATTAAGTTACATTTGCTCATGTAATATTGCTAACACGTTTGCGAATTACATGAATTATTATCATTAGTTTGGTTGCAAATGCGCGTAAGCTGGGATTGTGTAGTTATTATAGGTTTTCTGTAGAGATAGCTAATAACTGTAATTAGGAAAGTAGGTACCTATTAATTTAAAAAAAATACTTTTAAGTTAAAACATTTTAATAAACATAATGCGCATGAGCCTGCTTATATGTTATTAAGAATAGCTACGTCGTCACATCATTGTAGTTAAATATGTTAGTTTAATTATCTTTAGCAAATGAGATTTTCTTTAACGATAAACTAACCACGACTCTTCTCTCATTAAAGCCTCAGGCATGTAATTAAAATAAAATTAAATCTCTTACAAAAAGCAGTAGTAAAGCAATTCGAAGTATTTGCAAGCCTGAACTTCAGTAACTTCAGTTGCAGTACTTAGAACAAGTTCGATTAATTACCGACTGCGGCTGAAATCGACGCCGCTGAGCGCAGACTATATCCGACGCCGTAGTTTTGTAAAGACTGCATAACTATGCATAGAACGTTGATGTCAAAGAGTGATACAAATATAAAAGTCTACCCATTTTTATAAATACACACACATACTTTTATATTTTTATCACACAGTATGATCATACCTATCATGCTTGTATTCTACGAAGCGATAGGCAGAAGTGAATCGTACATCTGACGGGTGATCCGCTATGTTTTATAACATAGTTGACACAAATCCAGTCTCCGGACTCACGGACTGCTACTAAAATCAAATCATTATATTTTCACATTACTATTTTTTTCTCAAAAATGCTTGTAATTTCGAGCATTGTTTTGACAACCTTCTTTGAGATCAATAGAAAATGCTGTACTGGTCAACTACATGTGAGCAGCGACCGGCAAAAATCCACATCTGTCATGTTTAGCGGCCGAATAAATTACTATGAAAACTCATATCTATCGTGTAATTTAAAAAAGAAACGAACTTTTACTTCGAAACATGGCGACCAAGGAGGTAAATATTAAGATTTTATTTAAAGAACCATGGCGTACTCCCAAACTTTTTGTTGACATTTTTTTTTGCGTCTGCCGATGTAAAATATGTGAAACTGAACAGTTTGTAATACTTTTATAGGAAGTCAGGAATAAAAGATATTCCAGTTTGAAGTTCTGGACTCTAGAATCCAGAACTTCAAACTGGAATATCTTTCTTAGGGTCCGACCCTAACCGAAAAATAAATATAGAAATACCTACGTACCACTTATAATAATAATCTAGTAGTATTGTGTAGGTCTGCCACATGAGTGTACGACTAAACGCCGACAGACACTACGCCGACAGACTGAACACCGACAAGACTTTACTTCGACGGGACTCTTCGCCGACAGGACACTTCGCCGACAGGACTCTTCGCCGACAGGGCTCATCAGCGATGCAATTTATCTCCGATAATCAGATAAGAGAAACGCATAAGTAATCGATTTCCAAAGTAAGACTTTGGAAATCGATTACTTATGCGTTTCTTGTAATTATACAATTCATACAAAATAAACGACGTTACAACATTGTAACGTATAATATGGTACCTACCTAATCCTAAAACATTAACTATTGTTTTAGGATTAGGTAGGTAAATTCAAATTCAAATTGCGAACTAAGTGTACAGGATTTTGTAGATGTTAACAATAGTTAGGTTCTAGAACTTAGTTGCCTGTTAAGGCATTGCAATTTAAATGGTTAAAAACATAAGAAGAAAAAAAAATTATATACTTGCTCAATATTACAGTTATACAGACTTAACATTATATTATATTAATTATCATTATTCATATATTTTATATTATCATTATTCATTCATATATTATCACATACTATTCATAGAATTTAATATCACAATCATTTCAATATTAAATAATTATTTATCTTTAAGGAATTCTTTTACAGAGTAGTATGCCTTTTTAATCAGGAAATCTTTTAGCTTCCTTTTAAAAATACCTATTGAATGCTGGTTCTTGACTTCAATGGGTAAATTATTATATATTTTTATGCCCATACAAAAAATACTATTGCTGTAGACGGCAGTGTGGGATGTTTTATTGCGTAGTGTATTTTTAAGTCTACTGCTTATTAATGTGTCATAGCTACTGATGTTTGATTTAACTAAAACTGAGGCCGCGTAGATATATAGAGCAGGGAGGGTTAATATCTTCAGGTTCATAAATTAATGAGGTTTACATGAATCTGTTTGACGTATCCCACATATGGATTTAATACACTTTTTTTGTGCCTTGAACGCAATTTCTTTATCAGTCGAGTATCCCCAATATAGTACCCCATAAGATAAAGTGGATCCCACATAGGCATGATAAGCACTTAGTAGTGTGGTTTGATTAGATACTTTTTTGAGCATGTATAGGGCATAAGAGAACTGATTTAATTTGCTACACACACTACTTACATGTGTTTTTACTTTTGTTATATTAGAATCGATATAGATACCTAGAAATTTTGTACTTGTAACCTCAGATACAGTTGCATTATTGTACTCAATAGATAATGAAATTAATTTTGCGTTTTTATTCTTGAAATTCATATAATGCGTTTTTGTAATATTTATTTTCAGATTATTTATTGTAAGCCAATTTATTATTTTAGATAGGGAATCATTTATTTCTAGTTCATGATTTTTATTTTTGTTATTTGTGAAAAGAGCCGTACTGTCATCTGCAAATAGAACCATAGGGTGCCGAATAGCGTTAGGTAAATCATTTATATAAATGAGAAATAGTAGAGGTCCTAGTATCGACCCTTGAGGTACACCATATTTTATAAATCTTGGGCTCGATGTATATTTAATTTCTGTTTTTGTGAATGGACATAATTGTGTTATTTCAGTGAACTGTATTCTATTACTGAGATAGGATTTGATTATTTCTAGTGCTTTACCTCGGACTCCGTATATTTCTAGTTACCATATTATACGTTACAATGTTTTCTATTAATGCAAGTCGTTTCTGGCACTCGCCGGCCGCTGCCGCGTAACCTTTTTTTTTTTGTTGCCGGGGTGGAAAATCCTCATGGATGTCCTCCAGGAGGGGTCTGTCAGACTCTTACTGACTAAAAACCACCCCGGTGTTCCCTTCCCACACTTGCACCGGGGATCTTGGGAGCTAGTATTACTTCCGTGATCCCCGGCTAGTGCCGGCCCGCCTCTGCGGGCCACCTCAAGTCTGCGGGGGGGTAAGGTTTTAGACCCCCCCGCGACGTCTCAAAGGGGCGCGCGTGGAACACTACGCGCCGCCACCTCGGGTCCAGTGTGATAGGGGGCGGCGGACGTCCCCGAGTCCGCCGTCCCTGGACCCATTTAGGGGGGCCGGAAGAGGGCATTATCTGCCCTCTGCCGACGCCCGGTGCGCTTGCTGCGGGCCGGGTGAGCGGACGAGATCTCTCACAGTTTTAACCTAACCTAACCTACCTGTCGGCGAAGAGTCCTGTCGGCGAATTGTCCTGTCGGCGAAGAGTCCCGTCGAAGTAAAGTCTTGTCGGTGTTCAAACTGTCGGCGTAGTGTCTGTCGGCGTTTAGTCGTACACCGCTGCCACATGGCCCCAGGCGACGTAATTTAATAATAAATAAAATGCGTTTATTACACGTGCGTTTGTTTATGCGTTTTTTAAGATAGTGACGCATATTTTCCCTCAACTTGTTATTTCGTGTTTGTGTTTTTATTTCTTTCTTTCTTTCTTTTCTTCTTCTTTTTTTTCTTCTTAAAAAAAACGTTGCCCCACACTAGGAATTTCTCCTGTATCGTGGGTGCGTTTTCTTTGCGTTATGTTTACCGCAAATAAACGTTTTTTCTTTCTTTTTTTTATAGTTGGGTAAAATTAATTGGTTTTCATTACCCAACTATCTTTTGGACAGATATGTATAATTATGATTAATTATAATACGGTAGGGGTAGGTCATAAAAAACTAAATATATATTTTTAATAGATATTAATGTCTACTCATCTCTAACCACAACGTCATCAAGAAAACCTGCGGGTGCTAAGATATTAATATTCAACCTGACATGTCTTATTATAATTTTTATGAATATTTACAGTTCTTATCTTTATTAGAACGACACGTGTTGCTAAGGCGGCGGTATGGGTAAGTAATTGGTTCTAACGAAAGCCTCTTTCTTCCACAAAGTATAGTGCAAGGTACGATTATTTCATAAAGTCATTTTGGTATATTGCTCGTCAGCAATACTATAATAAGTATTTGTTTAACTTACCAGTGGTCACTTTACGGCCCAACCCAACAACTATCTATCACCAGTTTTGGCATACTGGAGATAGAAAAATCGGGAGGGTGTTTGGCTTACTACGGATTGCTATTTGTATGAAAATTCGAAAGTATGCGTCCCAATAACCTGTTGACAGCTATCTGTTTGACAAGACAATTACTAAAGATGACAGATTTGTCTATTCCCCGAATTGAAGGGATAAATGTTTTTAATTTAGCATTGTTTACTTAAAAAAAAATAACACTTTATAATTAATAATCATATTATTATAAAACATGTCTGATTCAAGTAAAAGTACGTTATCTGGAGGTGATTTTGAAATGGTAGCAGAGGTTATCGACTCGGAAAGTGGTTTTGGGGACCAATCACTTAGTTCACAGAGAACTGTATTTGCTCTAAAGGTCGATGCGGCATTTAGGTAAAATGCCGCATCGACCTTTAGAGCAAATTAAGTTGTTATTAATGTAAATAAAACAACAGTGGGTCATTTAAGGTGAATCCGCAGCTGTAGCCCGTGAAATTAAAAAGTTCTTACGGTTTTTGTAATTTGCAGGTCAGTGTCAGGTTTTATCTTGATCAATATAAATGATTCGCGACTATAACAGATATGGATATACAGAATTATTATCATTAGAATCATGAATACATGTCTCTAAGTTAGATTTGTTCCATTGAATGACTTTTTCGTGAAATTTTGGAGGTATGAGGAACAGGGTGTAAAGTTCACTCATCCACCATAGAAAAGGGTGGATCCTCCGACCAGACGGGTGTTCTATCTGGTTGGCAACTGCCCGACGGTTGTGGTCGGGACGTTTTGTACAGGGTGGATTTTTGAGATGGGGCAGTAAGGGCAGCTACCTTAACCGTTGTAGCTACAGGAAAACGGTCTTAAGAGACTGTCCTTATCTTTTTGAGAAATTTTGATCTGCATTCATAGATTTTGAAAAAAATGTACAGTCAGCAGGAAAATGGGCAATTTTCACAAAAACTTTTTGTTTATGCCAATCGATCCTCTTTCTTATAAGGATCAAAAACCTCTATTGGACCAATTGAGGTTTGAGTACTAGAAAAGTCATAAATCGCAAAAAACTTTTCCCATACATTTCGCAAGAAATTATACTCCAACTTAGTTTTTTATTATGGATAGATGGACCGGTATAAATCCTGGTGCGTAGGATGCGGGGCAGCCGCAACAGTATCCTGAGCGCGTTTTCTGAACGTTTTGACTGTCAGTACGTGAACCACTGCTGTATGGTTCACGTAAAGCCTAATGTTATAATGTTATTTTAAATCGTGGATTCAATTTAAATTTTCAAATGCCTATTTAATTTTGTAATATTTATTTTGTGATTTTTGTGCCTACTAACATAGTTTATAAGTTTCAATTGTTACTAACCATTATGGATCATTGTTTTCTGACAATAAATAAATTAAAAAATAAATACAGACTGGCCAAAAAAAAACAAAAAAAAAACTTCGTATTTCGAAATCGCATCAATCGAATTCCAGCAATTCGTAAGGCACTGGATACAAACATAATGATGGTCCTTTAACGTGACCACCTCGAAGTCTTGATCTCACGCCTCTACACTTTTTTATGTGGCGCTATTTAAAAATTGAACTTTATAAAAATAAATACAACAGTGTTCAGGAACTCAACGATTTACTTACTACGATTTTCTATGGAATTAATCCTAGCACATTATCAGCTGCTACCCACTCTGTAGTAAAGAGAATAAACCTTTGCCTACGTCAAAACGGCTACCATTCTGAACACCTCATAACTTGGAGCACAAAAGTAAAATTTCTAGGTGAGTCCAAATGTAAGGTTTCAAGTTTTTAATTTTAAGGTGAAATAATACCTAAAGTAGAGGTTATAGTTTTTTATTTGTTTTTCAATCAGTCTTTTTTGTAGCGGCTAGTTTATCGATGGTAAAAAATGTAAGTTCGAGTCTCATTTCCTACGAAATGTAAGGGAAAAGTTTTTTGAGATTTATGACTTTTCTAGTACTCAAACCTCAATTGGTCCAATAGAGGTTTTCAATCCTTATGAGAAAGAGGATCGATTGGCATAAAAAAAAGTTTTTGTGAAAATTGCCCATTTTCTTGCTGACTGTACATTTTTTTCAAAATCTGTGAATGCACATCAAAATTTCTCAAAAAGTTAAGGACAGCCTCTTAAGACCGTTTTCCTGTAGATACAACGGTTAGGGTAGCTGCCCTTACTGCCCCACCTCAAAAATCCACCCTGTATATGCTTGTTGCGCGGTAAACTCTGCTTGCGCGATGCAGAATTTACGTGACGTCAGTGTGCGCGTAGTTCGCATGTGTTGATGTTGATGCCGCTACAATCATGAAATTGGGGAAAAAATCTAACTTAATAATAATAATGATGTGGACTCAGCTATCATTGTGCCGATAGTTATATCAGCCAATGGCTTTATTGCCAAGAGCCTCGACCAACACCTAAGGAGGCTCTTGTTGGGCAGCTGGATTAAGGGCCTGATTCAGAGAGTGGTACTTCTAGACAGTTCCTCTCTCTGGAGCCCTGATCGCCGGTAGCTTGGACCCTGTTTCCGATACCAGTGGGCTACTATTTTTATATCATAATATTTAAAAATATAATTTATATGTACTTACTTAATGGAATAAAGGAAATAATAATGATATAAATCTTTATTATCAGATCAAGATCCATAATATAATAAAATTCAGTTGGTACTTACTGATTAAAACAAACTTATCAGATACCTATCTCACATAAGTGAATACGGCCTGTGTGCCGCCATCCAGTGACATAGCATTAGGCCACTTAGAGAGAGACGAGAGAGATGAGAGATATGAGAGAGATGTATTATTGATTCTAATGATTATTTTTCTGTAATTAAAAAAAAAAGAATTTCGCGGGCTACAGCTGCGGATTCTCCTGAATCAACGAAATATAATTATCGTCTAGTGACCTTAGCAACGTGTGGTGTTTTTTATGTCAAACTGTCAATTACGTTTCATTACTCCTCCAGCGCGGCAGCGTTAACTATTTCTTCATCAAAATGCAATAAAATCTTGTATCATGTACAACTTACTTAAAGAGTTTTAATTTAAAATAGGTAAATTATATCTAAATCCAGTAATTTATTTATAGATAAGAAACAAAGTAGTTTTATAATAAGGCTAATTATACACGTTGTTTTTTAAAGTGATGTTGGTTGTACTCGTAACGGAACGCACGGGAGGGCCAAGTAGAGAACCCTACTTATTGTGTTCGTTAGATAGATAGCCT
The DNA here is from genome assembly GCA_963921375.1 of Tiliacea citrago. NCBI lineage: Eukaryota > Metazoa > Arthropoda > Insecta > Lepidoptera > Noctuidae > Tiliacea > Tiliacea citrago. Next base: position 29,812,841 of record OY992782.1, read on the forward strand.
TTATCAATGATTGTGAGACGTCATTCAAGGATAGATAGAATTATGCTGTCTATCATCAGTAGCGATTTCTCTTTCACTGAAAATAGTTTATTAGGTTCGGGCGGTATTATGTAAGTTAACCAAATAGTTTACTGGCTCAAAAAAGGTCTTATCTAAAAAATATTCATAAGTAGGTATTGTACCTACTTATGAATATTTTTTGGATAACGTTTATTACAGATCACATATACATAAATATTACAATGACGTTACGACTTGATACTTACTTTTCTGCTAAGACATGTGACCGGTACGTAACGTTAGTACTTGGTCGTTTATCAAACTAGAGCAATACATTAATAATTGCTTATACATAAAATGAAATGTGCCCGTCTGAAGAGTTGCTTGTTTAGTTTGGATTACGCAATCTTTATTATTTATAGATGTCGTTACAGTTATGTTATGTCATGTCATGTTATTGACCTTAATGTGGTGATCAGAATCAATCAAATAGTATTGTGATATAACATACATTTATAGACATTGCTCAAAGATAATTTTTCGTCTTCAAAGCGTATGGCAATGTTACAAAACAACGTGTTCATAACCAAAGTCAAAATCAAATTATTTATTCCAAATAGGCATCTAGATTTTTGAATGTCAAAATTTAAAAAAAATAGAATTGATTCAAGTCGCCCCTTCCAAAAAGTAGTTTCGTATGGAGAAGAATGGGCAAGAAACTCCACCGTTACTCTTTTAATAATTTTGTTTAATATTAATACATTAATTATATACCTAATAATAAGCGAAGACGATGCACCTAGAATAAAATTACTTACCATAATAGGTAAAAAGAATTAAAAATTAAGCAATGACAGATAAATAAATAATGTGATAGATACATGGTGCTCACATAATATTATGTGCACACCGTACGGCACGCAGTGGTTAAGCGATTGACTGCTGCGCTGCGTGTCGCGGGTTCAATTCCCACACGGAACAAATATTTGTTTGACCTACAAGTAGTTGTTCCGGGTCTGCCTGTTTGTGTATGTGAATTTAAATGTTTGTAAACTCACTCACGTTACAGGCGAAATTCCCAGTGTGGGGTAACGATAAAAAAAAAAAAAACAGTCATTGTAAAGGTATCAAAATAATAAATTATACAAATAAAATAGCAACCAGTTTGATTTTGTCTAGACTGTAGATTGTCCTATGGAGCTGGACCAGCGAGTTTCCAAGCATGCTTATCTTGGATATAATCCTCCAATTTGTAGTATGCTTGTTTACAAAATGTACTTTTAATATAAGTTTAAAAATTTCTTTCATTTAATTGCAATATACCACAAGTTATTTTGTTGTAACATTTAACACAGTACCCCATAAAAAATGTATTTTTTTATTTATTTATTTTATTATTTATGTACACACAGTAAAATACAGAGAGATACGACATAATTATAATACTAGTACAAAGGTGCTGCTTATTTCTTAAGAAATTTCTTCCAGCAGACCTGCGAAAGGAGAAATGAAAAAGAAATGTAGACAATAGTGTGTGAGAACAAGAAGAGAAAAGTATGAATATGCGAAGTCTTAAACTAAAATGATAGATATACCTATACTATACCATATACATATAAAATATACACACGAATACGTACACGTACACACGTGCAAAAAACTTACATATACCTAAACAAATACATAAAGCATATATATACAAACATAAATATAAAAATATTCACAGTTGAGAGGAAAGGTAGTGCTCTTTTAATTGATATTTGAATGAGGAAATTGTTTTTAAATCACGAATGCTAGGCGGAAGTGAGTTCCACAATCTCACAGCTTGCACTGAGAAGGAATAATAACTGGCAATAGTAGCTAGTTTTATGAGGATGAGATTTAAGGAGGGATCTAAGGTGCGATCTACATGGAGCGTCGCTAGGACGAGCGTAAGAAAAACGCTCCCGCAGGTAGGAAGGATAAGACGGGTTGTGTAAGATGTTGAAGAGGAGACATAAAATCCGAGTGTTCCTGCGAAGGCGGATTGGGAGCCACTTGAGTTCCTTGCGAAGGTGAGAAACATGGTCATACTTTTGAAGACCAAAAACAAAGCGAATGCACAAGTTCTGCATGCGCTCAAGCTTGTTCAGTAGCTCCTCAGTAGCATCCAGATAGCAGGCGTCGGCATAATCTATAATCGGCTGAATAAGCGTTTGTGCCAAATGAATTTTAGTCTTCAAGGGCAGGAGACCTTGAAGGTTTTTCAGCGAATGAAAGGAGAAATGTACCTTTCGACTGACCTCGTTGACCTGATTACGCCATGAAAGATTGGAGTCAATAATGACACCCAGATCTTTGGCGGTTTCGGTATAGTCAATGCGAACACCATCGAGATATAAAGGCATCAGAGATGTAACAGCAGCCACATTGCGAACGAATCTGCTACCTATGATCATGGCCTGGGATTTAGTTGGGTTAATTTGCAAACCAAAAGACTTAGCCCAAACGCTGATGCAAGCCAGATCATGATTCATAGCAGCAATTGCAGAACCCGCGTCAGCTACATTAAAATGTCGGTAAAGCTGCAAGTCATCTGCATAGAGATGAAAACTAGAGGAGATTACTCTGGTAACAAAGTTTATGAAAATAGAAAAAAGAAGAGAGAGGACGCTACCCTGGGGAACACCCTCCGTGAGGCTACACCAATCGGAGAAGGATTCCTCCAGGCGAACACACTGAGAGCGCTCCCGTAGATAAGCACCGAACCAAGCTAAAGCGGAAGAAGAGAAATTTATAGATTTGAGGATACCAAGTAAAATATCGAAATCCACTGAGTTGAAGGCGCTACTAAAGTCAAGCAATACTAGAACAGTGAGGGACTTATTCTCCATTGCCCAGCGGATGTCGTTAGTCACTTTTAAAAGCGCGGTCACAGTACTGTGACCCGAGCGAAAACCGGATTGAAAGGGGGAAATTATCGAGTTTGACGCCAAGAATAATGATAATTGTCTATGAACTATGTGCTCAAAAACTTTAGAGAGAAATGGGAGAATAGAAATAGGTCTAAAGTGTGTTAATAAAGTAGGATTGTTAGTTTTAGGTAAAGGTATTATGTGAGCCTGTTTCCAAACAGACGGAAATGAGCAAGAGGAAAATGAGTGGTTGAAGATGTGAGTGAGAACAGGAAGTAACGTGGAAAGGATAAGAGTTATCATTCTTGAACACAACTTATCATTACCGACTGCTGAAGAAGTAATCGCAAGTATAGATTTCTTAACGTCATCCTCAGTAACATCGCTAAGTTTAAAGTGAGCACATTGTGGTAACGGTAAACTAGAAAGACTCTCCAGTGTCGCTGCTTTGACAGACGGATCAAGAGAAAAGGGAAGGAGAGAGAAATGTTTATTTAGATCATTGAGGTTCACATCCTTACACTGGTTGGTAGGTGACTTGCCTATACCTACAGATTTGAGAAATCTCCATACATCGGAGGAACTGCGGTTAATGAGTTGATCGTGGAAATAGCGTCTCTTAGCATCTTGACACAAATGACTGCAACGATTACGCAAGGATTTGTTATAAGAGAGATTCAGCTCTGAAGGTCTGCGCTTATATCTGCACTTAGCTTTATCCCTGCGAGCCATAAGCTCTTTAATTTGTAGCGTAATCCATGGTGCAGGGTTATGTCGAACTTTGACACGTCGGATAGGGGCATGCTGATCATATAAGCCGAGAACGGTTGCGTTAAAACAATTCACCTTATCGTCGATGTCATCGATCTCGACCAGAGGGGTCCAGTCGAGATCGCCGACATCACGCTGCAAAGCCTCCAAGTCTATGCCCTTGTAGTTACGAAGATATACAAGCTGAGACTTACGCTTGGGAACACGGATACGATAGGAAAGATAAATGAGATCGTGGTAAGAAAAAGTAGCCGTAAGTTGACCATGGTAAGAAACATTATTAGGAGAGGATACAATCATAAGATCTAGAAAAGAGGGTGTACAATTAGGAAAATAGTGAGTTGCAGAGAGAGGCAAAACTTGAAGATTGAAAGAAGACAAGAGTGAAAGGAGTTTAATAGAGCGAGAGTCATTTTTAATCAAGCAAGTATTAAAATCACCCATTAAAATTACGTGCTCATACATGGGGCAAAGGTCACTGAGAGTGGAGTCGAGACAATTAAAGTAGTCAATGTGAAGATTAGGACTGTAGAGCACAGCAAGCAAAACTTTTGTGTGATGAACAGCAATTTCAAGAAACAAATATTCAGCGGACTCAGAATACCGTGAAGGAGATGAACTGACCACCTTATATGGTAAATCAGCACGTAGGTACATAGCAACACCTCCTCCACTTTTGCCAGTCCTATCGTTGCGGATCAAGACGAAGCCGGGGAGTGAGTATTGAGTAGAGAGGAGAGATGGCTTCAAAAAGGATTCCGATATCAAGAGAGCATCCAGGTGAGCACTGCTAAAGAATGCCAGAAGGTCAGAATAGTGATCAGGAACACTCTGAGCATTTATGTGAGCTATATGCAGATTCTTAGCGTCATTGGAAAAAAGAGAAGAGATTTTATCATGTAAAGTAAGTGGTATGGAAGAGTCACTGTCCGCACTAACAAAACTAGTAGAAGAAGAACACGAGAAGAAGCTGTCGTTAAGATCAGCTACATCATCCATGAATAATAATAATAATATATAATATAAATATAAAAATAATATGAATACTCGTATCTAAAATACAAGTGTAAAACAATTCAAAAAAAAATACCGTAAGTACTAAAAATACTTACTACAAATTTTCCTTTAACCCCCCCACTCGCTAGAACATGGGCAGAATTTTTGAAAGAATACAAATGTCTATAGAACAGATGGAGTTTGCTGATGGTTAACAATTATAAAAAAAAAAAAAAAGTTATGTACATAGAAACAGAATAAAAATAAAATTAGACGAGAACAATTTTAACAGCCGATTCACATCGAACTTAACACAAAATGAAACGTGACCCAATGACGGCTGGGTACATAAGTGATGGTTATGCGCAGTGACACTGACATCTGTCACATCGTGCACTGTCAGAACATCAAAATCTGTCGATAATTAAAAATAAAAAGTAAAATGATTAGCGGTGAGACAAATAAAAATAAAAATTACTTATTCAATTACCGACCTAAAATAATTGTGAGCAAGCAAAGCGGCCAAGTTGAGAAGTAGTAAAGTAAACCGACTGAAGACAACAAAACAACGAATGTGTTACTTGCGCAGGCGCGTCTTCCTCGTTCTCTTAGCGGGAGTCGCCGAGGTTGCGGCTTTCGGAGATCCAGGTTCTTCAGATTGGGCAGAATCCTCGTTGTCGACTGAACAAGACGGGAATTTGGCGATCAGATCGTGAAGTTCGCCTGCCGTTTCGGTCTTCCGGCGGGATTTGTCTGGGCAAATAACAACAATCTTGCCTTCCATAGACCAGCAATTAGGCATACCGAAATGCTTACGAGCAGCTGCAAACACACGATGCCGAATTTGTGTCAAGAACTCGGAGATGGTGATCCCAGTACCCTTGAGAGCTTTCTGCTGTGAGAATCCGAGCCTATGACAAACATGGATAATATTCGTGTCCTTAGATACCTCAGTCAACTTAATTTGGTTGGATATGATGTTGTGGACCACATCAAGCAACTTTTCATTATCCTTCTCTGGAACACCATGGAACAGCAGGACCTTTCTCCGCATGGTGGTTTCATGCCTATCAAACCCAGCAGCGAGCAGCTCAATTTGAGTTTTTAATGTAGATAGTGCTTGGCAGACAAACAGCTTAAACTCGGAGAACTCACGTGCGATTGATGCAATGTCTGGTGACGCTGATGCGGTGCTAGTGGTAGCCTGCTGCAACTTTGCTTCGTATTCCTGCATTCGGGAGCCAAACAATCGCTCGAGGTCCTCCAAACTGGCAGCAAGTTTAGTGTCCATGTTCAGTGTGTAGTGAAAGTGAACCAGGTACAAGTGCTACAGACTTAATAACAATAGATAGCGGGTGTGGGAGGGTCTAATATAAAATGAACTGATTTATTTCATCAATAGATTTTAGTAACTATATTAAAGATTATATTTTATCAAGAGCACACAAAAATGTATGTTAGTGCTATGTCTACCCACAAAGGAAAAAATGTATGTTCTTTAGATAATCTGAGAAATGGTCGACCTATTTTATCTGTATTTTTAGTATTAAATTAATGTATATCACTTATTTTATTAAAAAGATGTAGATTTTTTTACATACAACAATGTTTGCATAAATCCTTTTAATAGTTCCCTAAGAGATTTGCGGCGACCGACGTATATTATAAATAGCTCTGACAGCGCTCTTTTGCAAAATAAAAAAGGGTTTCAATGTCAGCAGCCCAACCCCACAGTGAAATGCCATACGACATTTATTAATGCTGTGCAAGTAGCTGAAATAGACTAAACGCACGGTTTCTACATCCGTTAACTGTCTTATCTTTCTAACAGCATAAGCGGCTGCCAAGAGGTATTTTATGCGGTCCCCATTGTATATGTATCTCGTGTAGAGTGATTGCTAGGAAAACCGTTTGATTAATAAATTCTAGCTTTTCTCCATTCATCACTCAATTCAAAATCAACCGAAAATATGTTAGCTAACACCATCTTCAGTTGATTTTGAAGTAATTGGGGTAAATCATGAATGTAAACTAAAAAGAGGAATATTCCCAATATCGAACCTTGAGGAATGCCTATTGCCATTTCAGACACTTATGAGTTTATACCGTTGACTTCAACTTTAACCTTTCTATCTTTCAGGTATGATCTTAGTAAATCAAGAGTCGTGTTCCTAATCCACAATAGTGCTCTAGTTTCAGGAGAAGTGTGTCATGGTTTACGCAATCGAACGCCTTAGAGAGGTTGTAAAAGATTTCAATGTCATCTTGTGCTTCTTCCCAGGCGTTAAAAATATTCTTTATTAGGGTAACACCAGCGTCATTGGTAGAATGCCCTTTGTTGAAACCGTACTGATGTTCATGAAATATGGAATTTTTATTAATAACATCAGATCAGCTAAGCAAGTACGCAGCTTTAAAGCAGTCGCACTACTCTAATCAGGACGATTAAAAATAATACCTACGCAAAACCCCGTACTAAACTCTCGCATTCAATTATTAACTATCAACATTTTTGAGGAATGAAAACCAAATTAAACAATATTATGCTTAACGCGCAAAACCACACCTACGACATCATTCTAAGGATAGAAACATGGTTAGAAGACAGCGTCAACAATGGGGAAATATTTGACTGTAGGTACAATATCTACCGCAGAGACAGAGCCACGACAAAAGCACGGAAAAAAAATGGTGGATGTGTATAATAGCTGTCCTGAAGTGTATCGATAACGTTTGCAGGTCAGAATTTAAGACGGACTCTGAAAACTTATGGGTAAGCCTAAAGATGACGGATGGGAAAAAGATCCAACGCCTGAACATCTGTGCTGTTTGCACCACTTGGACAGCAATCAACACTTGACTCGTTCCTAGACAAAGTTACTTTGGTTATCGGCAGAGCCGGAGATCAAACTTGAATAACTGGCGACTTCAATCTTGGATCCATTAAACGGAATCTGGACGAAACCGGAATTCAAAGTACATCCACGTCACCAAGTTACTACAATACCGCACTAGGTTACTCATTAATAGACTACTTGTCCCTAAATAATATTGAACAGTTGAACCCTGTACAAAATCAATTTTGCAAATCCCTTGATCTAATTTTGTGTAACTTTTGTGGCAGATTTGTTCTAGAATGTAAAACTCCCCTGTCGTCTGTAGACTCTCATCATTCACCATTGGAAATTATTATAAAAAATATTATTATGTCACTTACTGCTCATGTAAACGCTCGTTCAATACAATTACCAAAGTGAAAACTATACAAACTATACTATATAATATATTTTTATTTTTATTTATTTTCGTGTCTGGTCTATCCGTGACATCACAGCGGGCCCTATCAGAATACCAGCGCTGCGACACTTATTTTTTTTTTTTTAAGTGCCGCAGCATCATGCTGAGATAGGGGCCTTTTGGCCTCGTACAGGACTTTCTGTTTTTATTTTCATTTTTACTTTATTTTTGTTTTTGATCTTTATGTTTCTATGAGTGTGTTTTTGTATAGTTTAATTTGTGATCTGTGCGAGTCCCAATAAATGCTTTTTCTTTCTTTCTTTCTTTCTTTCTATACATTGTTGAATGATCGAATTAAACAAGTCAATTGGACTACATGCTGGTCCAAGTGCTCAGATGTCAAAGCAATGGTAGATGTACTATACAAGCATCTCCATAATATAACCGAAGAGCTCGTGCCAAAAACGATAATTTCGTTTTTTCATAAAATAGGTTCCCCCCCCTTGGTTTCCAAAAGCTCTTATTAAACTTCAAAACGAAAAGGAAAAGCTAAGGATGTGGTAAGAATCCCCGCAATAACTACGGATACAGATTGTTAAGTGAAAGAGCTAATATAATGATCAAAAGTAACTACAAAGACTACGTGGAGAAAGTAGAGAACGGTATGTCATAAAATCCCAACGTTATTTGGTCATTTGTAAAGGCAAAAAAATCAAAGTCTAATGAAATACCGTCTGAGATAAAACTGAATAATCAGATAGCCACTTCCGGTGATGAGGTTTGCAAGCTCTTTGCTGCCCATTTCATTCAACGTTCGCCTCATCCGATTAATCAACACATGCCTCACAAGTATCCTCAAAATAACGAGATCGACAAAATAATGGGTCGGTTAACATTTTCCGAAAGAGATGTAGTTAAAGTCCTTAAAAACGAAATGTATGCAAGGGTTCGGGACCGGATGGTTTTCACCATTATTTGATAAAAACTGTGCGAGTAGCTTGGCCCTGCCAGTAAAAATCATTTTAAACCACTCAATCGAAACGGCACAATTCCCTTCTAAATCGAAAAATGCCAATGTAGTGCCCATTTTTAAAAAGGTGAAGCAAACGACAAAAAAATATCAGCCAATATCTATTTTATGTGTTTTAGAAAGTCTGTTTTAGAATCCCTCATGTGCCCTATTATAACTTCTCATTTCAAAATAGAGCTAACATTCCAACAGCATGGGTTTTGCACACAAAGATCCACGACGACGAACCTGAGTCTTTATGTCAATGACCTCAGCAAACTTATCGACTCTCGCACGCAAGTTAACTCCATATAGACTTTAGCAGTGCCTTTGACAAGGTCGACCACCAGATCCTACTGCGGAAACTTTCAACGGCATATTCGGCCAGCTTCTCCAATAGTTCAAATCTTATCTGACTGACAGCCAGCTTCTCCAATAGTTCAAATCTTATCTGACTGACAGCCAGCTTCTCCAATAGTTCAAATCTTATCTGACTGACAGCCAGCTTCTCCAATAGTTCGAATCTTATCTAACTGACAGAAAACAAAAAGTCGCAGTACAGGGCCATCAGTCTTTCTTTTAATATGCCACTTCCGGAATTGCATAAGGCTCCTATTATGGGTCCGATATTGTCCCTAGTGTTTGTCAACGTTATAGTGAACTACATCAAGCACAGTGAATATTCACTTTTTGCAGACGATGTCATTTCTATAAACAAATAAATTCACCCAGAGATATATCATTTCTGCAAGAGGACTTAAACTCAGTGCACTACTGGTTCATAAAGAACAGGAGTCACCACTGAAAAGTGTCAAAACATGACTTTTACTAAAAACAGAAATACCCTTTCATCTTCGTATTCGCTGAATGGTCTAAAACTGCAGAAGGTTAACATAATTCGCGACCTGGGAGTCAGCCTCGACAGTCAGCTCACTTTAATTCCCCACTTACAATATTGTCAAAAAGGCAAATAAAATGTTAGGATTCCTGAAAAGTAGCTGTCACAACTTTAAGCCTATTCGTACCCTTAAGCTTCTCTACTTCACCCTCGTCAGAATTGCACTGGTTTATATATCACAGGTGTGGAATCCTACCTATCAGGTCCATATTGATCGAGTCGAACGCGCCCAAAAAGGCTTTACTAGGTACCTGCGATCAAAATCAAAATTAAAAGTCATTTATTCAAACTAGGCTGAGAATCAGCACTTTTCGAACGTTAAAAAAACGCCCACCCTTCACCACTTCCTAGTGATTTAGCTGGGAAAAAGAAGTGGCGCAACAAACTCCCCAGCAGCATAGCTGTCTGTTCAGATATAAAACTTGAATCTATACAATAAAATGTAAAATAATTTGCATTACACAACACAGAACATTAAAATAATTATATTATTTTATCTCTATATATTTTTATATCTTCTCTATTTTTATATCTATACAAAAAAAAAAACATATAAAAATCGTCACAAAACTATACTCAAGCAGAAATAACGTAAACAGAACGTACTTAAATATAAAGCCTCATAAGTCATAAGTAATTTTTTTCATAACATTTTGTTGAAAATTAACAAAAAAAAAAAAAAACATTAAATACATTATACAATTGCAATTAAAATAAAATTCATTAAATACATTTAGAAAAGTTGATAAAAACAATAACGATCAATTAAGAAATCAAGTAATAACAGATCTCCCCACCGAGTGTGTCTCCACGTTGTCGTCGTGGTGGGGCTTGCGTGTCTCAATGATCTTGGGGGCTTTGCCGGTAGAGCCACTCATGCCGGAAGGCCTCAAGTGAGAGACCTGACTAAGAGAGACATGGGGCGGAGTCAATGTCATCTGACTTCCGCGAGGGGCGCGCCGTCTGAGGACTTCAACAGTTGTTGGTGTTCTGGACGGCGCGCGTTTCTCTCCTCATCGTTGGAGAGTGGGAAGAGTGGTTCACCTCTAGTACGTGTCTGCTCATCAGACATGACTGAGGTGAAGGAGTGGTCTGGGGACCCCACCCCATAAAAAAGGCAAAGCTGTGTTCAGCAAAAATATGGAAGCGAGTCATAAAAACAAACTACCCCAGGAGGGTACCTGCTGCTCCGCAGTAGGAGAATCCCTCACCGAGCAGAGCTCGGTCAGTCCCTCGTATTCTGGGGGGGACAATGAACGCCCAATATCCAATTCGGATTTTTACCCGTCCTTCGGGGACGCATTGAGCCAGGGTGGCTCACCTACCGGTGTTGAGGAGTCGCTGGGTTCTATTCCCAGTACGTCCTCGGCACCGAAACAAAACGCACAAAGAGTGCCAAAGGCGCGAGCACAATTTGTGCGCCCGGCTACTCCGGTTGCCGTAGAGGAAGGGAGTGATGCAGGGTCGGAGTCCGACGATGCATCTGGCGCGAAGGGCTCTTTTAAGAGCCCGGAGCTCGTGGAGGTGGGGGCTGCAAAGTTCCTCAAAAAGAAGCGCTCCAAGCCAGGGGACGGCCAGGGGTCGTCCTCTGATGGGGGGCTGAACTCGGGCCGGAGGAAAATTGGCCGGCGGGGCGGGGTCCAAGGACGGGGTGGGGGCAGAGGGCTCACCACCCAGGATGCCAGCCAGCGAGCCAGCGAGCCCAGGCGAGCTAGCCCAGCCGAGCCGGCCCAGGGAGCCGAGAGGCTGCCAATGGAGGGGCCCTCTGACACCTCAGGTGGTGAGCCGGACGCCACTGGCGGCTCCAAGGCGGAGCGAGTCGCCAGCAGTTTTGAGCAGGTCGTGGTAGCAGCGATCAGGGGTGTGGCCTTGAAGAGGATACAAGCCTCCAAAGACAAGGTCGTACCCGCTGCTACGGCCTCCATTATGGCGGCAGCGAGGGCCCTTCAGGCCGGGCTTACGTCGGACGAAATGTCCGAGATGCGGGCGGAGGTCGGCCGCCTGACAGCCGCTATGGAGCTTCTCCGAAAGGAGAACGAGGAGCTCCGAGCGGACCTGGCCCGGCTTCGAAAAGCTGGCCCTCCGGAGGTGCCGCATGGAGCGGTGCAGCAAGGGCAGGGTGTGCCCTTGCCGGCGGAGGACCGGGTTTTGTCCCTGGTGCGGCAAGAGCTGGCTGCCTTCAACAGCCGGTTCTCCGTACTTGAGGGCATTGTCTTGCGCCCCCCGCTAGCGGTGAGCAGACCGGCCACCTTTGCGGCCACCGTGGCTGCCGCGGCCAAGCCTGCGGCCAAGCCTGCGGCCAAGCCTGCGGCCAAGCCTGCAGCCAAGCCCACGCCTCTGGCCAAATCGGCCAGATTGGCGCAGCCTAAGCCCAAGAAGGACGGGACGGCTGCACAGGTGGCGGTGACTCAGAAGGCAAGGGCCCCAGCCACTGCGGCAGGACGGTCGCCCCCCCCCCAGCCTTCTAATTCCTCTCCGGCCGACGCCGAATGGCAAGTAGCCGGGGAGAAAAAGAAGGCGGCTAAGGCCAAAAGGGCGGCCAATAAAAAGGAGAGGCGGCAACGGCGCAAGAAGCGAAGCGCCGCGGCTAGGCTCCGCGCCCCAAAGTCCGCAGCTGTAGTGATCACACTACAGCCGGAAGCGGAGAAGAAGGGCGTGACCTACCGTGAGGTGCTCGCTAAGGCGTGGGCGGCAGTGAACCTGGAGGAGATCGGCGTCGCCGATGGCTTCCGAATGAAGGTCACTGCGACGGGGGCCCGGATGCTGGAGATCCCCGGGGCGGCCAGCGGCCCTACCGCTGACGCCCTTGCCGAAAGGCTCAGGGCGTCCTTAAACGCGGAAGAGGCCCGGGTGTCCAGGCCTACTAAGTGCGCTGACATGCGCATTTTGGGCCTGGATGACTGCGTGACGGCGGAAGAAGTTGTGGCCGCCGTGGCTAGGACTGGAGGGTGCTCTGCCGAGCAGGTGAGGGCGGGCACCATCCGTCCTGATAACACGGGTATGCAAACCGTTACGGTGAGCTGCCCCGTGTCGGCGGCCCAAAAGATAGCCGGGGAGGGCCGAAGGCTCCGGGTGGGCTGGGTATCCGCGCAGGTTAAACTGCTGGAACCCAGACCTCTGAGGTGCTTCCGCTGCCGGGTGGGTAACCACGTGGGAGCATGTTGCACCTCGGAGGTGGACCGCAGCGATCACTGTTTCCGCTGTGGTCAGCCCGGTCACAAGGCCGGTTCTTGTAATGCCACGCCGCACTGTTTTGCTTGTGCGGCGGCTGGCAAGCCGGCCGATCACCGGGCTGGGGGCAAGGCCTGCGCTCCCCCCCCCAAACCCAGGGGCAGAGGCAAGCCCTCCGCCACCGCCGTCACCGCCGCAGCCGCCACTATCGCCGCCGCCGTTGCCGCCACCACCGTCGTCGCTGCCGCCGCTACCACCGCGGCAGGGCCTTCACAGGGGGCCCAGGAGGGGGCTGAAATGGAGTGCCAGTAAATGGCCCCATTACGTCTCCTCCAGGCGAACATCAACCACTGCGCCGCCGCTCAGGATCTCTTGCTCCAGAGCATGGCGCAGTGGACGATTAACATCGCCGTGGTCGCTGAGCCGTACTTTGTCCCGCCCAGGGACGACTGGGTGGAGGACCTGAGCGGCTCAGTGACCATTATTTCATCGGCCGCCGCCGGTACCCCGTCCCTTGAGGCCGTCAAGAGGGGAGGGGGTTGCGTGGCAGCACGGTTCGGGGAGATTGTCGTGGTGGGAGTATACTTCTCCCCGAACCGAACTCTCGCCGAGTTCCACAACTCCCTTGGGGAGTTAAGAATCGTCGTCGTCGGGTACCATCCCCTCCCAGTGATCGTCCTCGGGGACTTCAATGCCAAGAACGTGGCTTGGGGTTCCCGGTATACGGACACACGGGGCAGGATGGTGGAGGACTGGGCTCTGGAGACAGGCCTGGTCGTCCTAAACCGGGGTTCTGTCCCCACGTGTGTGCGGATGCGGGGTGAATCAGTGGTGGACATCTCGTTCGCCAGCCCCGCTCTGTCACCGCGTGTCATCGACTGGCGCGTCATGGAGGGGGTGGAGACCTATTCCGATCACCGGTACATCCGGTTTGACGTCTCCGCCCAGACCTCGGGCGCGCCGGTCCGACAGACCCCGAGTGGTCCGCGGTGGGCGCTGAAGCAGCTGGACCGGGAGCTTCTCCTGGAAGCCACGATCGTGCAGGCCTGGGTGTCATCACCGGACAGGCCTGCCGACATCAATGACGAGGCGGAGTGGTTCCGGGAGGCCATGTCCGAAATATGTGACGTGGCAATGCCCCGGGTCCAGCCCGGACGTGCCCGGCGCCAGGTGTACTGGTGGTCGCGTGAGCTGACCGCTTTACGCGAGGCGTGCGTTGCTGCGCGCCACCGGTACTCCAGGCACCGCAGGCTCCGTGTCCGCCCTCCGGATACGGAAGCCATTCAGGCGGAGCTATACGAGGGGTACAGAGCAGCGAAGACTGCCCTCCGAGCAGAGATCCAGCGGGCCAGAGGACTGGCCCGCGAGGAGACGCTGGAGACTCTCAACAGAGACCCGTGGGGACGCCCCTACAAATGGGTGCGAGATAAACTCCGCCCATGGGCTCCCCCGCTGACGCAGAGTCTCCGGCCCCAGCTCGTGGAGGACGTGGTGAGCGCTCTGTTCCCTTCGCGAGGGGAACATACTCCCCCGCCCATGGCTCCGCCTCCTGCGGTGCCAGATGCGGACCACACCGACGACGACGATGCTCCAGAGGTGACCGAGGTAGATCTGAGAGTGGCGGTACGTAGGCTGAATGCCAAGAATACCGCCCCAGGACCCGATGGCTTGCCTGGAAAAGCCTGGGTTCTGGCTTTAGAGGCTCTCGGGCCTCGACTAAGGGGGCTCCTAAGCGCATGCTTGGAGAGGGGCCAGTTTCCACTTCGTTGGAAGACGGGGAAACTGGTCCTCATAAAGAAACCAGGGCGCCCGGCGGACTCTCCGTCCGCTTACCGGCCCATCGTGCTGCTCGACGAGGTGGGCAAGCTCTTTGAAAGAGTAATTGCAGACCGCCTTGTCGGGCGGCTGGTGCGGGTGGGGCCGGATTTGGCGGAGAGCCAGTTTGGTTTCCGTAAGGGGCGCTCTACGGTGGATGCCATCATGCGCGTTCGAGCCCTCACGACGGGGGATGCTGTTGCCCGGGGTGGGGTCGTCTTGGCGGTGTCTCTTGACATCGCCAATGCCTTCAATACCCTGCCCTGGAGTTGCATTAGGGAGGCACTTCGGTATCACCGGATGCCGACCTACCTCTGTCGTGTGGTCGAGGCCTATTTGACGGACAGGGCCGTCATCTACCCCGGTCACCACGGAGAGTGGAACCGGCGAGAGATGTCGTGCGGTGTCCCACAGGGATCGGTCCTGGGGCCGCATCTGTGGGACATCGGGTACGACTGGGTGCTGCGCGCCGACCTCCCTAGTGGCGTCAGCGTAGTCTGCTACGCTGACGACACGCTAGTCCTGGCACAAGGGAGTTCGCATCAGGCGGCGGCCGAACTGGCGGCACGTGGGGTTGCGACAATCGTCGATAGGATCTGGCAATTGGGACTCGAGGTGGCATTGCACAAGTCCGAGGCCATGTGTTTTTATGGTCCTCGGAACGCGCCACTGTCGGGTTCCCAGATAACGGCGGGAGGGGTTCACATCGGCGTCGAGTCGACGATGAAGTACCTGGGACTCGTCCTCGATAGCCGGTGGAACTTCGTGGAGCATTTTCGACGTTTGGCTCCCAGACTGGAGCGGGCCGGGGCTGCTTTGAAGCGGCTCCTGCCCAATCTAGGGGGTCCAAACGCCTCCTGCCGGAGGCTCTACGCGGGGATCGTGCGGTCCATGGCCCTTTACGGGGCACCGGTGTGGGCGCGTTCTCTGAGGCTGCGACCAGCGCAGCGGTTGAACGCGTCCCAAAGGGTCATGGCCATCAGGATGGTACGGGGATACCGCACGGTCTCCCGTGAGGCGGCGAGCCTCCTTGCCGGATTGCCGCCATGGGATCTGGAGGCGAAAGTCCTCGCGCACATTTGGGTGTGGCGCGAAGAGGCGAAACTCCGGGGCATAACTCCGCTGCCGCAAGAAATTGCGGCACAGCGGACGGAGCTCCGGAGGGATCTCATGGCGACATGGAGAGTGCGATTGTCGCAACCCAGCGCTGGGCACGCCACAATTGTGGCGATAAGTCCCCTCTTTGAGGAGTGGCTGGAGAGGCGCCACGGCGTCCTCACCTTCCGCCTGACGCAGGTCCTCACCGGACATGGATGTTTCGGGAGGTTCCTGTTTAGGATTAAGCGGGAGGAAACGCCCGGGTGTCACCACTGTGTGGATCGCCCGGAGGACACGGTGGAGCATACGGTGGAGGTCTGCCCAGCTTGGGCGGAGCACCGCCGTGTCCTCACGGAGGCGATCGGCGGCGGCGATCTCTCGCGTCCGGGCCTGGTTCAGGCCATGGTTCGGAGCGAGAGTGCATGGGAGGCCGTCACCTCCTTCTGCGAAGCAGTTATGCTAGCGAAGGAGGAGGCGGAACGCGTGAGGGTGAGACAAGGTTCGCGCCCTCATGCCCCTAGTCGCCGCAGGAGACGCCCCGGGCGTCGGGAGTCGCAAGCCGATTTCCGGCCACCGTAGGCGCGGGCCTGCGGACGGTGAGCGATGGGTAGCTCGCCGTCCGATAAGGACCAGGCCCGGGTCGACGGCGCGTTGTGTTCCACGCGCGCCTCAAAGAGATGTCAGCACAAACTGACGGGGTCCGTCAGGACCAATGCCTGCCGGGGTTGCGAGTTTGTCCGAAAGGGATATCGTGGCCCTGGCACACAGGCAACGGAAGGAACACGGGTGGGTTTTAGTCAGTAAAAGTCTGACACGCCCTCCCGCTCCGCCCAGAGCGGGAGAAGTTATTTGATGATTTCCCACCCAAAAAAAAAAAAAAAAAAAAAAAAAAAGTAATAACAGATCTACCAATAATAAATGTCAAAATAGTAAATACAATCATAAGTTACTATGTCATCTAGGAATTCATTGATACTGTATCAACCCCGCCTTTCCCCAATAAATAGGTCCTTAATTTGTTTTTAAATAAGTTAACACTGTGTATGGTTTTAAATTCTATAGGCAACTTGTTGTATAAAAATACAGACTGATACCTCGGGCTATGTTTGACAACTTTTAATTTCGGTTGAATAGTTTTGGGCAAATCTTTCCTACGTTTGCTAGCTCTAGTTTTTCTTTGCTCATCAGTCTCATTTTTTTTTTGCAAGACGACCAGTCACCACAAGCAGCAACCGTTTACGAGCATAACGCAAAGATCAGTCATCACCCCCCTCGCCATATTTGAGGGAAGGAGGCAACCCGACCCCCGACGCTACCGCAAGCAGTGACATCTAAGGGAGCACGACGAACTTGCTGCCGGTTGCTCAGGCAAGAATAATATAATCAATTGTCGAGGTCGCTAGCTAACCACTTATTGCAATACAACTCATAAAAAACATTTTCATGAGTATATTATGTCACTAATAAATTTAAAAATAAATAAAAAATTGACTGAGACAGTCAAATAAAATAAACAATTATATACTTTAGGCCATGAAGTTCAAAAAGTTTTTCCCTGCTTTTACGAATACCTAGTACCGTTAGTCACTAAATAATAAGTGTGTGTAAATACTTTTAGTCTTAATTGGAAAAGTGTCAATAAATTGCGTGTTTATTAGTGAAAGAACTCGGCGTAGAACTCACGTGGGTCACGTATATTATTAGAACTCTGAACATATAATTTACTGGCCAAAGAATTAATTAATAAAAAAAAAATATATAACAAAATTACTCCATGTCATACCTACATGAGTTTCTTTTGTTATACCATTCCCCTTCTTGCAGTCCAAATGCAATGCATCATCCATCCATGCTTAGTATGGGCACGCCACAATTGTGGCGATAAGTCCCCTCTTTGAGGAGTGGCTAGAGAGGCGTCATGGCGTCCTCACCTTCCGTCTGACGCAGGTCCTCACCGGACACGGTTGTTTCGGGAGGTTCCTGTTCAGGATAAAGCGGAAGAAAACCCCTGGGTGTCACTACTGTGTAGATCGCCCGGAGAACATGGTGGAGCATACGGTAGCGGTCTGCCCGGCTTGGGCGGAGCACCGCCGTGTCCTCACGGAGGCGATCGCCGGCGGCGATCTCTCGCGTCCGGCCCTGGTTCAGGCCATGGTTCGGAGCGAGAGTGCATGGGAAGCCGTCACCTCCTTCTGCGAAGCAGTAATGCTGGCGAAGTAGGAAGCGGAACGCGTGAGGGAGAGGCAAAATTCGCGTCCTCGCGACCCTAATCGCCGCAGGGGACGCCGCGGGCGTCGGGGGTCGCAGGCCGATTCCCGGCCACCGTAGGCGTGGGCTTGCGGACGGTGAGCGATGGGTAGCTCGCCGTACGATAAGGACCAGGCCCGGGTCGACGGCGCGTTGTGTTCCACGCGCGCTTCAAAGAGATGTCAGCACCAACTGACGGGGTCCGTTAGGGCCAATGCCTGCCAGGGTTGCGAGTTTGTCCGAAAGGGATATCGTGGCCCTGGCACACAGGCAAGGGAAGGAACATGGGTGGGTGTTAGTCAGTAAAAGTCTGACCATGCCCTCTTGCTCCGCCCAGAGCGGGAGAAGTTATTAGATAATATCCCACCCAAAAACAAAAAAATATATTCCATGCTTACTAGTTTAACGGAGAGTTTTTATAGCTGACCATAACACAGCTTTATTGCAGACATTACGTTTTTACTATTTTATACTAATGTAGTTTTCTTTTCAATGGCAGATCGTATCTTACATTTCCCAGCTTTTATGCCATAAAAATCAAAATATCTAGATCACAGGCAATGAGAAATTGCTATTTTGGGAGCATTTTTGATTTCCCACATCTTTTTATAAGAACTCAATAAGTAGTAAGTAGTAAATAACTAATATGTACTTTTACAGCCAACTGATTATCAATGTGGAACTTTCTTAAACCACCCCAAATAATAATATAATATTATAATCTAATTCAAACAGAAACTATAATTTCATCACAAAATATAATATTATAATAAAATACACTCAGTCCTTCAGGGCTCCCTAAAGATGTCGATAGGCAGATTTAGTGACACCAAGTAACAATAAGAGGGGTGGCTTGTAGTTTGTTACTTTACGAGCTTTGAGCCTTTTTCTGATCATAATGTTTCATAAAAAAATGTCGATGGCATACTCATATTACTCATGGGAAAAATACATTTTTTTTTTAAATGTTGCTTCACCCTAGGAATTTCTCCTGTATCGTGGATGCGTTTACAAACATTTAAAGTTACATACACAAACAGCCTAACCAGCCTATACTTCAACCACATTGAAATCAAATCAAATCTTTTAATTGTGGGCATAGGTTATATAGACAGATGTTAGTTAAATTTCAGATCTAATATGTCCTGCCTAGTAGGTACAATAATAAATTATGTCAACATACAGTATAAAAAAATTCATATGTATCATGCGGTGCCCAGGTAGACTTATGCTGTATACAAATTATCTATCAGTTTACTGCGTACTGTGTCAATGTGTGTTTGCCATTATCTATCCACATTCCTAAAAAATTTAAGCAGCTGACTTGTTCAATTACTGTATCATCATGTTGAATGTTGCAGTTTGTACTCTTTCGCGGGAATGTGACTAATTTAGTTTTTTTCATAAATTGATGACCAGGTTGTTTTATGTCAGCCAGTTAATTATTACATTAAGGGTATTATTGCGTGTGCTTTAAAAGTATCCATATTTTATTCATTTATTTATTATTTATTTAAACTTCTCGCACACAATAATGTACAAAGGCGGACTTAATGCCTTAGGCATTCTCTATCAGTCAACCAAGGGTATTTTACCATTAAAAATAGCTGTGCTGTCGTCAACAAAAATAATCATAGGATGTTGTGTGATGTTAGGTAGATCGTTAATGTAAATTAAGAATAGGGGTGGCCCTAGCACCCTTGTGGTACACCTCAGGGGCGAGGGCTTCATACAAACCCATTCCTACCGGCTTCCCTTTGGAACAAAGACTCTTATCTGAATTTACTATTACTAAATAAAATAGTACTCACATTACAGGTATTTAATAAGTAAATCATAAGGATAGACCATAGGTATCCTAAACCGCGAACGCAGTTTACATTTTCTGTTTTAACTAAGAGTTCCGACAAATTTATATGGCGTTAAATTAAGAAAAGTAAAGGAATGATAAACATTTTTGAGGTAATTTTTATGTTATCTTGAATTTATGTGAAATGAACAACTTTTTCTTTGGCTTCCCTCTAATGGAAGTTGTAGCTTCGCTACTGGTACACCTTAAAGTTCTTTTTTAGTTTTAGATTGATGTTTTTGTTTTGTGCCATTTAAAGAGCTGATGTCATTTATTTCTACAACCTGATATCTATCACTTAAATAAGACGCTAATAATCTATGGGAATTCCCCTTATTCCATAGTTGTACAATTTATTTAAAAGTGTTTCATGTTGTACTAGTCAAACGCTTTGGTCATGTCCATAAACATCGCAGTCACGTGAGCACGTTTGTCAATATTTGTATAAATTGGTTTAAAAAAATCATATATTGCTAAGTCAATTGATTTATTTTTTCTAAAGCCTTTTTGTTCTTTTGCAAACACATTGTATTTTTCATAATGAGTACTGATTGTATAATATGCAAATTTTTCTAATATCTTAGAAAATGTAGGGATCAATGCTATAGGCCCTATAGGACGCCATGTTCTCCTTGTTATTTTTCTTGAATAGCGACTTTACTACAGGCTTTTTCAGTTTGCTCGGGAGAACACCGCGCTTAATACACCAATTGATGATATGACTGAGTGTTGGGCTCATGCGCTACCACTTTGATTGAAGAGGTTGTAATGTCCAGTACTTTTAGTGTTTTTTAGGGATTTACTTATTTTGTAAATGTCAGGAATGGAATGACAGTGTTACATAACAGAGATTTAAAAGAGTTATATTATGTGATGTCAAATTATTTTTATTATTTAAATTAGGTATTACTACTATCATATTGATATTGGATTATTTAAATATATTTTTTGGTGTAATTATATTTACAAAATATGTATTAAATTCTTCAGTAATCATTATTTTTGAGGATCAGATTAGTTCGATTGTTTACTATTATTTGTTTAATATTTTCTTTTGGTAGTTGACTTTTGTTTGATTTGATTATTTTCCATGTGGCTTTTGATTTATTTTCTGCATTAGATATTGTTTTGAGACTTTTGCGTAAACTTTACTACTTACTTGATTTTTAGCCGAGTGCTATAACTGCTTGAGAGTGTTATTTTTTCTCTTCACTAGGATTGATTTCCATAGTAGAATCACACACAATGTGAAATTAGGTGAACGAGAAGAAAATTAACCTAAAACTATTTCAAAATTTCACCAAAATTAATAAAAGAGTATTTATCACAAAAAAAGGGTTGTGTGGATCAACTGATTTAGAAAATGCATAATACATATTATTATTATGTAGCCGGAGTTAATCTGATGCCCGGACATAACAAGGTCGCTTATAAATGTGTCTTAAACTTTAGGTGGTCGGTATAACCTTTGGGGTACCCGTCACGGTTATGTTACGACTAAAGTTTGTACGTATAACGAAACGTGTAAAAAAGTACGTACTAAACGTATAAAAGCGTTTGTTTGTCCCAGTTAGAGACACCGAATCAAAATAGTAGCTGAGAGTTAAGCTGGGTACTAAAACTTTTAGTTTAATTAGATTTTTCCAACTTATATAATTTTATGTTACAGCTATAACTTTATGTAAGCGGGCACGCCCATTATGCCAAGAGACTTTTATTTAGGCACGTTCGTTTTTTTTTAGTATTAATTTTTTATTTCTGCTTGAGTATAGTTTTCGACGATTTTTTTTTTGGTATATTAGCGTGTACTGGCTAACATAATAATATGGCAAATAATTTAATTTAATGTTTTGTGTTGCGTAATGCAAATTATTTTACATTCAATTGTATAGACTGTGTGGTGCCGGACGTAAAGTTTTGCGGCGGAGAGGTGCTACCGGCGTTAAAGGCGACTAAGGGACTTTCTAGAGAATGGGTAGCAGCATTCTCTATGCATGTTAAGACCATACTGCGATCACCAACCCGCCTGCCAAGCGTGGTGATTATGGCAACCCCCACCCCCCTTTGGGGGAGGCCTATGTCCAGCAGTGGACCTCTTTCGGCTGAAATGATGAATGATGATGATATAAAGAATCAAGTTTTCTAACTGAACAGACAGCTGTGCTGCTGGGGAGTTTGTTGCGCTACTTGTTCTTCCCAGCTAAAGCACTATGAAGTTGTGAAGGGTGGGCGTTTTTGGAGGACTATCTTATGTAATTTTTGACGTTTGAAAAGTGCTGATTGTAACTGGAATGTACTAGAAACACATAATAGACCACTATTTGTATATTTAAGTTAAAAAAAAACCTTTTCCCATACATTTCGTGGGAAATGAGACTACAACTTACTTTTTAGGGTTCCGTACCTCAAAAGAAAAAAATCGGTTGTCTGTAAAGTCGGTTTACTGACGATAGTTGAACGTGACAACGTCATAAGCCTTAAATGGAACGCCTCAGAGCGAGGTAACGCCGCATGAGAGGTAACGCCTCATGAGTCATGTTTTTTCGTGCGTGCAGCTGGCTACATCGAATTATAAGACGTTGTCACATCAAAAACAGAACCCTTACAGGATCATTTCGTTGTCCGTCCGTACATCCATACGTCTATCTGTCTGTCAGTCACGACCCTTTATCTCAGGAACGCGTAGAGGTATATAGTTGAAATTTATATCAAAGTAGCTGCGCCCCGCGGTTTCACCCACGTAAGTCTCGATCCCGTGGGAATATCGGGATAAAAAGTAGTGGGTGTCAGCTACCTCCATACAAAGTTTTATCAAAATTGGTCCAGCCGTTTGAGCGTAAAGAAGTAACAATTACACACACACACACACACTCACAAACTTTCGCCTTTATAATATTAGTGTGATATGTAAGTCTACGGTCGCTTGGAGTTCTAAATCTCAAACTTCTGTCAACGCAATAAAAAATATGGCCATTTATGCGACATTATTTTGATACTCGTAAATAATAAAAACCTTACTACTACTTCCCGTTGACCTAGAATCATAAAATTTGGCAAAAAGCAAAGTCTCCCAGCACAAGTAATGGAAAAAGTCAGAAAATCATTAGTTTAACACACACATCACACATCATTGTATTACAACACCATCATTTCAGCCGAAAGACATCCACTGTTGGAAATAGGCCTCCCCCAAGCACCGCCACTTCAACCGGTTGTGTGCGTCCCGAATCCAGCGGATTCCTGCGGCCTTCACAAGTTCATCGGTCCACCTTGTCTCCGGGAGGCCTTCCAACGCTACGTCTTTCGGTACGCGGGCGCCACTCCAGAACCTGTCGGCCCCATCGGCCATCTGTTCCGCATAATCTACTGTTATATTATTCAGTACTCATCAGTCTGTGTATCAGTTTTGTGACATTTAGTATAAACAGGAACCTATTATCCCTTTTTCAATAAAAATCAAACCACTACCTAACAAATTATCCTTTGTTTTTACAGATTGCCTACACCTCCAACTCTACCGCGATCCGAAGGACCGCTACAAGAAAGGGCAGACGAAGGCCTCCCTCTCTCTCCAACACTTCCTGGGCTTCGAGTCAGGCTTCACTCTGGACAAGGAGTCTAACACCATCGCCATCATCTGCCAAGATGTCACCGTGGTCTTAGCCTTCGAGACAAGAGAGAGGCTAATAGCCTGGCAAGTGAAGGTGGGGGGACAGCTCGGCTCCTCTAAGGAGTTCCTGGTGATGATTGGGGGAGGTGGGTCGAGGAAGCTGCCTGCTGGTCCTGCCAGGTTGCACCTTCAAGGGAGACGGTTTGCGCTGACGAGTGGAGTTCCACCACGTTTGCTGGGATTGTGGGAACTGGCGCATTTGAGGTGAGATGCACGTCGTGTTTATCAGAATTTTAATTTAATAAGCCATTAAAGTTTGACCTAGATTTTTTGAAGTATTCGTGATAATGGTTTATGGCTATAGACGAAGGCCATTTAGAATCCAATCAGCTAACTAAACGTATAACATTTTTAGTGTTAATTGAGTATATAATACTCAAAGTTATGTTCCTGATCTTGTTAAACTACGCTCTGAAATGTTCTGACCTAGATATATGAAAACTTATGACTCGTGAAATGAATTCCTCCAATTTTCATGAATTCGTGGATTATAGTTTTAATGCGATCCTTAAACTCATTATTATGAGCGGAATGTGAAAACAATAGAGCCATGTTATGAAGTCCCATAAATTACCAGTTACCAGTTATTTATAATTTATGCTAAGCATTGTTCTCATGTAAGTGACTTTATGTCTTTTTTGAGAATAAATATCTTTAAACCTAAACCTAACCCGAATAAAATAAATTGAACAGTAAAACCACATCGGAAGACATAAGCGTGACAGTAAAAGAGGTTTATAGGTTTATATTACGTCCGTGTCACTGACCCAGCAGAGCGTTAAAAGGCGACGCCACCGTATGAAATTATTTGACACAGTAGTGGCTTGTCTGTGGGGATGAAAACAAATTCGCTATGCGTCGCATTTTGTCACTTGACTGGTATAAGCAAACTAGACAAGGCAGGAATGAAAGTTGGTTAACACCGTTACTTTAATAATTTTCTAAATTTAAAAATAACTTGTGTTTTTTTGTATCTTTCTAAATATTACGGTGTCTAGATAAAATGTAATATATCTAAACTGTAAACAGACTTTCGTTGCTGTCTGTACCTCCAAATGCAAATTGATATTAGCGATTGTTTGATGTTAGCATAGAGTCATCTCAATTACCTCTTTTCCTTGAATTTGTATGTATATTTATATATATACATATATATAATATACAGGGTGGAATTTTGTAATGCCACCTGCAGAAAGAAAGTTTTACTCAAAGGAAACATTACTTTATTTTTGAATAGTAAGCAAACTGCATTCAAAGATTTTCGAAAATTCTCTTCGCCCACACCCTCTTTTTTTTTTTGGGTTGGAAATTATCTAATAACTTCTCCCGCTCTGAATGGAACGCTCTGGAGCGGGAGGGAGTGTCAGACTTTTACTGACTAAAACCCACCCGTGTTCCTTCAGATGCCTGTGTGCCAGGGCCACAATATCCCTTTCGGACAGGCTCGTAACCCTGGCAGGCATTGGCCCTTTCGGACCCCGTCAATTGGTGCTGACGTCTCTTTGAGGCGCGCGTGGAACACAACGCGCCGTCAACCCGGGCTTGGTCCTTATCGGACGGCGAGCTACCCATCGCTCACCGTCCGCAAGCCCGCGCCTACGATGGCCGGGAATCGGCCTGCGATTCCCGACGCCCGGGGCATCTCCTGCGGCGACTAGGGGCGCGAGGGCGTTGATTTTGCCTTACCCTCACGCGTTCCGCCTCCTCCTTCGCAAGCATTACTGTTTCGCAGAAGGAGGTGACGGCCTCCCATGCACTCTCGCTCCGAACCATGGCCTGAACCAGGGCCGGACGCGAGAGATCGCCGCCGCCAATCGCTGCCGTGAGGACACGGCGGTGCTCCGCCCAAGCATGGCAGACCTCCACCGTATGCTCCACCGTGTCCTCCGGATCCACACGCGATAATCGCACTCTCCATGTCGCCATGAGATCCCGCCGGAGCTCCATCCGCTGTGCCGCGATTTCTTGCGGCAGCGGAGTTATGCCCCGGAGTTTCGCCTCTTCGCGCCACACCCAAATTTGCGCAAGGACTTTCGCCTCCAGATCCCATGGCGGCAGTCCGGCAAGGAGGCTCGTCGCCTCACGGGAGACCGTGCGTTGTCCCCGTACCATCCTGATGGCCATGACCCTTTGGGACGCGTTCAACCGCTGCGCTGGTCGCAGCCTCAGAGAACGCGCCCACACCGGTGCCCCGTAAAGGGCCATGGACCGAACGATCCCCGCGTAGAGCCTCCGGCAGGAGGCGTTTGGACCCTCCAGATTGGGCAGGAGCCGCTTCAAGGCAGCCCCGGCCCGCTCCAGTCTGGGAGCCAAACGTCGGAAGTGCTCGACGAAGTTCCACCGGCTGTCGAGGACGAGTCCCAGGTACTTCATCGTCGACTCGACGCCGATGTGAACCCCTCCTGCCGTTATCTGGGAAACCGACAGTGGCGCGTTCCGAGGACCATAAAAGCACATGGCCTCGGACTTGTGCAATGCCACCTCGAGTCCTAATTGCCGGATCCTATCGACGATTGTCGCAACCCCACGTGCCGCCAGTTCGGCCGCCACCTGATGCGAACTCCCTTGTGCCAGGACTAGCGTGTCGCGTAGCAGACTACGCTGACGCCACTAGGGAGGTCGGCGTGCAGTACCCAGTCGTACCCGATGTCCCACAGATGCGGCCCCAGGACCGATCCCTGTGGGACACCGCACGACATCTCTCGCCGGTTCCACTCTCCTTGGTGACCGGGGTAGATGACGGCCTTGTCCGTCAGATATGCCTCGACTACGCGATCCGGTGATATCGAAGTGCCTCCCTAATGCAACTCCAGGGCAGGGTATTGAAGGCATTGGCGATGTCAAGACTTACTAATTAGTTGCTCGAAATGGGCTCCATTCTCTTGGATACACAAATTTATTCTTTTAACGAATTCATTTCTAGTAACCTTTAATAAAGTGTTGTGGTGAATATTATAAATCGTATTCTGAACTTAATGAACAAAGTCAAAGTCAAAGTCAAACCATTTATTTCAAATAGGCACATAAGAGGCACTTTTGAACGTCAAAATTTACAAAAAAAATAGAATTGATTCTAGTTACAACAATAATAGATTGGCTTAATAAAAATAATCTAGTGATAAATTTACAAAAAAACTAAAGTCATGCATTTTCACCCGATGTTACAGCTAAATAAAGTAATTACTGAATATAATGGCCAAATCGTAGATACAACTTCAGTGACTAAATTCTTAGGAGTGCAGATTAACGACAAATTGACATGGAAATCTCATGCTGAAAATGTGTACCAAAAACAGTCAATCTTCATATGTACTCTATAACCTCTCAAATAAACTAAACATAAATTCATTAGTTATAGCCTACTAGCTGCGCCCCGCGGTTTCACCCGCGTAAGTCTCGATCCCGTGGGAATATTGGGATAAAAAGTAGCCTATGTCTTATTCCAGGATGTCAGCTATCTCCATACAAAATTGTATCAAAATTGGTCCAGCCGTTTGAGCGTGAAGAAGTAACAAACATACACACACACACACACTCACAAACTTTCGCCTTTATAATATTAGTGTGATCATGGATTAGTTGCTTCATTATGAAGATACGGTGTCATATTTTGGGGCAACTGCAGTGAGGGGGAAAGAATATTTAGGGCCCAAAAACGATGTCTTAGATCGTCTTAAGTTTACTGAAAGTTGTCAACCTGTATTAATATCCCTAACAATTCTGACGTTACCTTGTTTATATATACTAGAAGTTGCCCTATTTGTCAAATTAAATAAACACCTATTTACCTCAATGATTGACATAAGACATCGCACAGCACCAATGAGGTCCCAGTATAAAAACCAATTGTGCACAGGTGGTCATAAAATAGCCTTTTTAAAAAGTAGCATCCTTTCCATGAGACCACTTATACCTATTCACCCGCGTAAGTCTCGATCCCGTGGGAATATCGGGATAAAAAGTAACCTATGTCTCAATCCAGGGTGTCACCTACCTCCATACAAAATTTTCTCAAAATTGGTCCAGCCGTTTGTGCGTGAAGAAGTAACAAACATACACACACACACACTCACAATCTTTCGCCTTTATAATATTAGTGTGATTCATTATTTATTTATTTTTTAGTCTGATCTGTAACTACCTATTAAATTCGACTGTGGCTAATAATAATCGTCATAGCTGTATTATATTACTACTCAATTCAAACCTAATATTTTTTTAGTCTGATCTGTAACTACCTATTAAATTCGACTGTGGCTAATAATAATCGTCATATATGTAGCTGTATTATATTACTACTCAATTCAAACCTAATATTTTTTTAGTCTGATCTGTAACTACCTATTAAATTCGACTGTGGCTAATAATAATCTTCATAGCTGTATTATATTACTACTCAATTCAAACCTAATATTTTTTTAGTCTGATCTGTAACTACCTATTAAATTCGACTGTGGCTAATAATAATCGTCATATATGTAGCTGTATTATATTACTACTCAATTCAAACCTAATATTTTTTTAGTCTGATCTGTAACTACCTATTAAATTCGACTGTGGCTAATAATAATCTTCATAGCTGTATTATATTACTACTCAATTCAAACCTAATATTTTTTTAGTCTGATCTGTAACTACCTATTAAATTCGACTGTGGCTAATAATAATCGTCATATATGTAGCTGTATTATATTACTACTCAATTCAAACCTAATATTTTTTTAGTCTGATCTGTAACTACCTATTAAATTCGACTGTGGCTAATAATAATCGTCATATATGTAGCTGTATTATATTACTACTCAATTCAAACCTAATATTTTTTTAGTCTGATCTGTAACTACCTATTAAATTCGACTGTGGCTAATAATAATCGTCATATATGTAGCTGTATTATATTACTACTCAATTCAAACCTAATATTTTTTTAGTCTGATCTGTAACTACCTATTAAATTCGACTGTGGCTAATAATAATCGTCATATATGTAGCTGTATTATATTACTACTCAATTCAAACCTAATATTTTTTTAGTCTGATCTGTAACTACCTATTAAATTCGACTGTGGCTAATAATAATCGTCATATATGTAGCTGTATTATATTACTACTCAATTCAAACCTAATATTTTTTTAGTCTGATCTGTAACTACCTATTAAATTCGACTGTGGCTAATAATAATCGTCATATATGTAGCTGTATTATATTACTACTCAATTCAAACCTAATATTTTTTTAGTCTGATCTGTAACTACCTATTAAATTCGACTGTGGCTAATAATAATCGTCATATATGTAGCTGTATTATATTACTACTCAATTCAAACCTAATATTTTTTTAGTCTGATCTGTAACTACCTATTAAATTCGACTGTGGCTAATAATAATCGTCATATATGTAGCTGTATTATATTACTACTCAATTCAAACCTAATATTTTTTTAGTCTGATCTGTAACTACCTATTAAATTCGACTGTGGCTAATAATAATCGTCATATATGTAGCTGTATTATATTACTACTCAATTCAAACCTAATATTTTTTTAGTCTGATCTGTAACTACCTATTAAATTCGACTGTGGCTAATAATAATCGTCATAGCTGTATTATATTACTACTCAATTCAAACCGAATATTTTGCATGCCGTAAGGTAAAATGTATCGGGACACTTAATAAATATTCCAACTTATATGTATACCTACATCAGCAAATAAATTATTTCTTTCTTTCTTTACTCACAGGTGAAATAAAATGATGCAAAAGTTGTGTCTCAAAACGATTATGAAAACTATTAGTCACAAGAAAAATAACTTAACTCTCAATGTATGAAAACCGACTCATTATCTAATTCTAAATGTTTGGTTTCCCAGCAGATAGTATGTTAGTTCACAAATGCACATGAGTTGCTTAACTGCACTTTGCGACATACTGCACCCGCAACGAAATCTGCACTTTGTCTAAGTGAGAAAGAGACAACCGTACCCTATCCAGTGTGATAGAAAGAGAATCCAAAGCAGTTATCTCATAAAGTTCTCGACAATTCATGCCAACGTTGCCGAAAGTAGATAATATTTTCTGAATTTCGTGAACGTGTGACTCTCTATAAGCTTGTGGATCACGGACGGCTAATTTCATTTTTGTATCCTAAAAGTCTAAAGTTGGGATTCATAATACTATATTATCCTGCTTCGTTACTTTTCAGCCGATAAACATGCTTTTACGTTGGAAAAAGATATTATGATCTGAAGTTTAAAATATCGGATGCAAAAGTTTCCTAGCCTGTAGATGAACTATTTCATTTAAAACTCATTTAGCAGTCGTGTAGATTGAAGTTGTATTTTGTAAGATGAGCTTAACTCCTTGCTAGAGTTTCGTACTGTAGTATTAACTACATTCTACTCATCTTTATGCAATAATTTCTTCTAGTAACTAAATGCAGTAAATTGTACGTCTTATCTCTAATACCTTGAATGTTTCATGCAGGCGCTATGGCGTAGTAGAGAGCCGGTTTTGCTTCGAAGGGGGCTCCCACTGCGGCAAGGGCGAAGGCCTGCACATGCTGATCTCTGACCAAGCACAAGATATTACTAACGCCTTTGACATGGCTGCTCAGGGAACGCTTCAAAGGACACCAGCAGCTTCCAGAAAAAACACAGGTATTTTTTTATTAAGCTCACTTCAATATAGAGTCAAAAATATATGTGTAACGATTTTATCGTTACAAATAAATATACTTTTGACGATTTTATCGTTAAAATATATTTAAGACTGAAGAAAAAAAATAAAAACAACTGATTTGTGATTTCTTTGCAGGAAACAAAACACGTCCCAGCACGCGGCTATCAGACTTCAACTCCACAGAACAATCTATACCAGACACGGCCAGTGCTTTATATGAAGAAAACTTCTTCGGGGAAGACTGCGGAGGAGTCTCACCCTACTGGCCATCGGATGATAGGCGACTCTACGATGACGACGTAGAAATTGGTGCAAGACCGCCTTGGACTGGCGCTGATCACGTTACCTTAGAACGTTGTAATAACTGCCTCACTAAACTTGGTGCGATATCTCGTTCATCAACAGTGGCACTTACACCTGGCACTACGTTTAACCCTGCATGGACGATGGATGCTGTTCCTGGGAGTAGTTCTGATAACTCCTCGAATAGCACAGAGTATTTGACGCCGAGGGCGATCAAGAAGAGTTTAGAAGCATGCCAGTGCAAAGAAAAACCACCTGAGAGACCGCCAAAGCCTGCTCGTCTTGATCAAAAGAAGCCACCAGCACCGCTTCCAGTACAAGCTTGCTCGTGCTCTCTAAATGATAATAATTACCTAACAAGTAACCCTAAAGTTGGACCCTACGAAAATTATGACGTTCCTAAAACTACACATAATGAAGTAAGTACTTATTAGTCTAGTTTTTGGGTGCTTGCCGTTTTGCCGAAAAGATTTTGACAAAATTTCATTACCCAAAGAAATTTTAGCAACCTTTTTTTATACTATTGCAATATTTTGAATGATTTTAGTACGCATACTTTTTCATTTTGCATTTGGTCATTACTTGGCAAAATATTACCAAGTATAATGTCATTATGGCATTTGGTCTTTTATCAAATGATTTATTACAGCAAACAATCTTTAGATAATAAACATTTAGTCAAATAATTGTATTAATTATTTTTAGTAAGCTACCCGGAACCAAACTAGTAGTAACTAGATTAGGTTAAATAGAAAAAAAAAGAAGTGGGTAGGTTAGGTTAAAACTGTGACCTCCCACGCACGAGCCTAGCGAGCGACGCGAGCGGTGCCGCGGTAGCGGCCGGCAAGTGCCAGAAACGACTAGAATATATATAAAAAAAATAGTTTAGTAGGTTGCAGCTGACTGAATAGAAATGGTAAATTGAAAACTGTCAATACTAAATAAATATTTGGCTTATTTTATTTTCGTAAAATAATATGTTATACCAACTGAAATATTTGACTACATTAGAATTGGTAAAAGTACTAGTTGGTAAACAAGTTATTGTTTAAACGTACACTTGCCAAACATTAGGTTTGCGTTACAATTTTTTGTGAATAGATTTTTTGCTAAGTAATAATTTGGCAAATGAAATTATGCGAAAAAAATTTTGGGAAGTGAAAATTTGTCAAATTCGTTTCGGTCAAACAAGGGAGACCCTTAGTTTTCACTTGATTAAAATGATGAAAAAAATGTATTTATTTAAACATTTAGAGTCTATTTTATTCCTCTAAACAAGACATTTTTACAGATTGACTCTTCCGAACATTACGACACTCCAAAAAGAATAAAACAAGCGCTAGCAGATGACCTCTTCAAAGTAACAAACAGCTCAGCCCCCGGATCCTTAGTACTAAAGAAGAATTGTGGATGTATACTAAAGTTTGCTTCAAAAAAGAAACCAGTTATTGTAGAATGTGCAGAAAACATCCAACCTGTAGAATGTCCCTGCCAAAAGGTCACAAATTGGGCAAACAATCTAATAAGTCTTCCGTACTGCAAAAAAAGTAGTGAACACGTAAACACTGAAGTTCTAACGCATCAAAAGTCAGAAGAAATGGCACTATACGCTACCATTGATGTTTCGAGAAAAACTAACAGACAAAGCGCAGTAAGTGCTGATAAAGAAAACACCAACGAATATCTAAACGAAACACAATTTACTAATTATCAAAACATTGAACCGAAACAAGTGGAAAAATTCGAAGGACCTTACTCAAACTACGAAAATCTAGAATTCGCTTTATCCTTAGAATATTACGAAAATGCCAAAGATTTGCTAAAGAAGGCGGGAGTAACCCAGAATGAGTTAGATGCACTCAGTGCAAATATAGATCTTGCTGTAAATTCGATGCCAAAGAAACCTAAACTTTGCACTAAATGTGGACACTCACAAACTGCTCTAAACAAACAAAAAGACACAAAAAAGAATCGAAATGATGAATACTTATTAATGGAACCGACCAATGAACCGAAACATGAATTCTGTACTAAAATATTAGGGCCTAACCCAGGATATACGCCAATGTCTCCAAATCCGAACTGGTCACAGAGTTTGAAGCATCCCATGCATAAACATAGAGTAGATATAGAAAAATCTCTGAGCATACCGACGTTAACTGGCAATGAAAGCAGAATATCAATCTTTGGAGCAGGCAAAAATAATAAGGAGTCATTGCAAAAAAGATCGAGTTCAGTAGACTCTGCCAGACTTCTTGAAGATTTGAAAGAATTCGACAGCAGCTTAGGAAGCCACGCAACATCTTCTTCGCTAGAAACGTTAAGGAATCTGGCTATAGAAAATAGAAGAACCTCGTCACCACGTGAGAACGAGACGGAATGTTATGACTGCTGCAAATCATCAGGATCTGAGAACAAAACTTCTGAGGAGAGTTGTTCCAAAGAAATACCACATTTGCGGAACAAACTTATGGACAATGCACAAATTAAAAGATCTTCGAGTGTTCCCTGCAAGTCTGGTGGGAATAGAGATTCTTCGAGTTCAAACGATTCAGGAGTATCTAGTTGTTCTATGAAGCATGGTGGTCAGGATTTCAATGAATTTGAAATGCCACTGACCTCTGGGCATTCTCGGTACCACTACATGGTCCATAAGAGGATGAGAGGGCATCTGACTGGTTGTGTGCATTCCTCACTGCCGAGGAAGTCAAAGTCATCAGATCCTCTCAGAGATTTGTCGATGCAGTTACACAAAGCTGCTGTACCGGCAAAGTCTTCGTCGGCCGAGGCTGAAGTTCCGGTGTTACCTCCAAAGCAATTCAAAGGTATGTCAATATTAGGGATACTTAATGCCCGTCTGCACTAAACTTCGACAACGTCTATGTTCATGCATAAATCTCTAAAACGCAATAACCAAAAAAATGCGTTGCACTATCTTTAAGCAACTGCCTTAGAATAGAATAGAATACTCTTTATAATGTACACCATAAAAATTACAGATATAAATGTTGAAATTTTACATAGGGTGACACAATGGGCGGTCTTATCGCTAAAAGCGATCTTTTACAGACAACCTTTGGATAGATTAAAGGGAAGAGAGACAATACTGCAGGTAGTCAGTCGTGTACCATTTACATATACAATAAATACATGTATACATAAAGCAATACAGTTAACTATATAAATAATAAACATGAAACAAGAGCAAGGAACTGTATTATGTAATGAATTTGCCTGAATTTTAAAAGTGTACAAAGATTGAGCACGCCTTAACGACACGCAAGGCATTCCATAACCGTACTGCTTGAATTGTAAAAGATTTGTCATAAAAGCTGGTTGGCATCTATAGTCTCAAGCTAGTCTAGTCTTAATGCTTTCAGATTTATTTCATATTTAGGATTTACATAATTCAAGAATTTCTTAGTTGAGCTCTAAATTAGCCGTGTAGTGTGCAGACAGGCATAAGATTATTTATATCATTAACTGACTCAGTTACTGCTAAATTGACCTGCTGATTGATTTGATAGACCAATATTCGATATCCTGACGTCAGGATTGTTTGCAGGTGTAATGGACACGCACAGCACGTCGAGCGGTACATCGGATATGTCGGACTACATTGAAACCCTCTCGATG
Source organism: Tiliacea citrago (assembly GCA_963921375.1). NCBI lineage: Eukaryota > Metazoa > Arthropoda > Insecta > Lepidoptera > Noctuidae > Tiliacea > Tiliacea citrago. The sequence continues at coordinate 29,847,116 of OY992782.1, forward strand.
ACGTCATCACACTCCTCCTCTGACACGGGAATGAGGTAAGTATTTGCGAACGTATCTGTTTTTTTTTTGTTTTAATACAAAATGAGTTGGGATTTAATTAACTCATGTTATATACTGTCTAGAAAAAAAAAATGTTTTCAATTACAATCAACAGATCTTACTGGTATAACTCACCCTAATCTATATGAATGTATGAACAAATAAATAAACTCACGCCTTCTCCCCACGAGGTTAGGCAGAAACTACAGAACGCCATCTGCACGATTCTTAAATACTCCTTTTGCTTCGTTTACGTTCATACATGCGCGCCAGTTGCGACTACAATGCACTGACGTTTCTGAAGAACATATGAAATGGTATGACATGATCTGAATAAATGTTCTTTGAACCTATGAAAATCAAATTATCCCAAAACGATTATGGCAGAAACACATGTATGGGGATGGTAAATCCCAAACAATGAAGCCCACAATATTGCTCAATTATTACACAGTGGAAATCAATCTGCCAACCAATCTATTTTGGCCCAGTTTCCAGCGCCGTTCAAAGGCAATATGAAATCGATCATGTATGTTCGAGTACCGATATTAAAACTGTTTTTATTTCTGTAAGTTTGCCTTATTGGTCTAGCAGTTGCAAACATGACTGCAGAATATGCACTGGGTTCGATTCTCAGGTAGGATAAAGTGTTATTGGGTTTTTTCAATCAGGAATCATTTCTCAGTAGTAACCCGGAGTTTAGATTTTGGCCCGGTAAATGGCAATAATCCCCTTTACACGGGACGTATGCAAGCGTACAATTACGCCTGTACCGATCTTTTTGGGGAAAACAGACGTGATGATAGGTTATGTTATATTAATACTGTTTTTTTCACAGACTAAGCCGACAACCAACGAACACGCTTCGACCTCGCTCGGGCAAGGAGTACCACAACATTGACCCCATTATCACCTCCATGTACAAGAATGGGAAGGATCTGGCCAACTATACGAATATTCCGTAAAGCATGTCCTTGAACTCTGACGTGTTTTAAACTCGAGTTTTGATTGTTTATTTAAGTCTGAACCACACTTGTTTTGGCTTTGAAAACTTTATGTAGAGACTTTTTCAAGAGAATCTGGCAAAACCTGGTATATAATAAAACTACGAGGAAATGTGTAATAAAAACATTTTATATTATTTAGAATCTATCGAAAAATACTTGAAAATATTTTATCGATGTACCGTTCAGTTCAGTTGGCATAAATAACTTCTAATCCATATATTTTGCAATGAAAACTATCAAAGCTGAAACCGCTAGTGTGTGGTTGCGACTTTAGTCATATTGTTTTTGGTCGCCACAATATAGCATACTGTTTTGATAATGTTATTTAGCCATTTGTTACCTATTTAGTAATACTTTACATAACAGTGCTCAAGTTATACCCTTTTGTTATCCCTATTTATTATTTATCTACGCATATAAGACTGAATGTTTAAATTATCAATTAATTTATTTGAAAAAAAAAAAACGAAATCTAATCTAGTCATCACCCGAAAATGTAATATTAAATGTAAAATAAGTGTTTACGTTTAGCGTAAATGTAATGCTGTAAAAAATTTGGATAATTTTTATTAAACAACGATTAATTTTTAAACAATTTATAGTAACTAGTTCATAACGCGCATTTTGTACGAAGTTTTACTGAGAATAGATTCATTTGTATTGTTATATGCCATGAATTTTTAAGACAAAACATTACAAACCAAATATACACGGTCGATCCTTGTATGTCTGTTTAACTTTTAATCCAGATTTATTAAAGTGTGATCATGCATTCTCAATCAGTTTAGCAACAAAACAAGCATTTTGCAGAACAATAGTAGTTCCTTAGACCATTTCCGTAATAAAACCATTTCCTCGATCGTTTGAAATGGTCAGGTAAAGTTTTACGCTTTCGTAGTACGCTACGAAATTCATAGCAAGCTACGAATTTCGTAGCACGTCTCGTAGCATTTGCTACGAGCTTCTACGAGTACGACTTTACATTATTGTTTGACGTATAACAATACAAACCATTATTATTCACCGTACATTTGATGTAATCCTACTAATACATTCGTGCAGCAATAAGTATAAAGTTCCCAGAGAGTAGTTTTGTCGGTTAAGATGTGACTTGTTCTATTATAAGGGCCGTGCTATAGTTGTCAAGCCATGAAACGAGCTTTTTATGTACGCTTGCTATGTGATTGGACTATCAAACGAAGAAAATATGATTGTTTGTATTAAACGCGACTTATATAAAATCTAAAGTATTGTTCGAGATTCATTTAGATTTTTTTTTATGTTTCGTTGTTTATTTCTTTACGGTTTTATGTTTCCAATCACATAACACGCTCTAGGCATGGGACTCTGCGTGCAATACCACGGGATGGCGTGTTTACGATATACCTATATATCTGTAGTATTTTCGCTAGCTCATATACTACCCACATACCAGGCTGTATATCATCCGCGATCTAAACCTTATACATATGAATAAACATTATAGTAATTTGTAACGAAGAGTTTTATTGGACCTCTTTCTAGACGACAAACAACTACGATAAATAAAAACTAGTAAAAATATAACATTTTTATTTTCTCATGTAAACAATCACATCGAGCAGCTCAACAATTGCAATTCGACAGAAATGGACCACAGTATAATCGTATTTACTCCTAAATTGGCTCAAATTCAATTCACCCTCAAATTGTGACTTTGATTCTCTGCCAAAAGAATTAACATACACACTGATTGCCCAAAACTTCTTTTATTGTTACCTGGTGTATAAGGCGGATTGCAGGCGGCGGACAATCGCTTGTGAGTTCCGGGAGCGCGGGGCGCATACATTAGTGGGGTGCACATGACACGACGTCGGGTCGACAGTGTGCAGATAGCCTGTTAGCAAGCTGACAGAGACGTAGCGTTTTTTTTTTGTGTTTACGTTGTGTTGTTGTATTGAAAATTTGTCTATTTTGTATACTGTAGAATGTTTTTATCTGTAACCTACATCGGACCTCTACAACCCAGTAACTGGATTGTGGAGGTCAGATAGGCAGTCGCTCCATGTAAAATACTGGTATTCAGTTGTATCCGGTTAGACTGGAAGCGAACCCCAACATATTTGGGAAAAGGCAAGCAGATGATGAGCAGGTTTGTATCTCAATAATAGTTTGGAGAGACCATGAGAGAGAGCAGTGGTGGCCCAGTGGTAACGTCCCCGACTTACGAGTTGTAAGTCGTGGGTTCGAACCCAGGCAGGAGCTTTACTTTGTTTAAATAATTTCATCACCACTGCTCTCAAAACGGTGAAAGAAAACATCGTGAGGAAACCGGCATGTCCTAGAACCAAAAAAATTTCAAAGACACGTGACATCTACCAACCCGCACTGGGCCCGCGTGGTAGATTTACAGCCCACTCCCTCTCGAAGAGAGGAGGCCTGTGTCCCAGCAGTGGAAACATTATAGGCTGATTATGATGTTTTTTTTTTTGTTATTTGCTTCACGACTGCGGAGTTTCTTTAGCTAATTTAATTTGACCCTGTATATCTTTAACATAAACCACCATAATATAATTGAACGAGAACGTCGTAGCTCTGTATATCTATAATAGTCACCGGAGTAATAAAATCAGTTGCTCTTATTATAGCACCCTTATTAAGTGACATAATAAATAAAAGTATTTAGAAAGGCATTTTTTCCGACAAGTTGAAGATGTCAATAATAAAGCTATTTAGGCTGTTACAGACTCACGCAATATCGCGGGCGCGACAGGCACCGACAAAGAAAATTGTCCTACTAGTGTCGCGTCGCGCCCGCGATATCGCGTGAGTCTGTAGGATCCTTTACAAAAAAAGGATGATAAAACAAAAGTTACCAATTATAGGCCAGTTGCACTGATACCAATTTTTTCAAAAGTTTTTGAGAAGGTTTTATACAACGGCATGAACAGCTATTTAGAAAAAAAAAATATTTTTTGTAAAGAACAAATAGGCTTTAGAAAAAATAGAACGATTATTATGGCTATATAAAACTTTTTAGAAAAAATACATTATAACATGGATAACAGAAATCCAGTGATGGCGATGTTTATGGACATGACTAGGGCGGTTGACTTTGTAGACCATAAAAGGCTAATAACTAAGCATGAAAGATATGGTATCAGAAGTAACGTGCTTAATCTGATAAAATCTTATTTGGAGAATATTATAGAAGTCAAATTACACATATTAAAAGTATAAATATAAAGCCCAAAACTGAGGTGGTTTACTCCTCTAGCTCTAGAATACTGTCATGTGGTGTGCCGCAGGGTTCAGTGTTGGGACACTTACTTTTTATTTGCTACAATAATGACTATCCCCAAGTTGTCGAACATCCAATGTCACTATTTGCCGACGACAGCACCGTTATTTATGATACTGGCACCGTAAAAGGAATAGAAGAGCATGTAGATCAACAACAGCCTTATTCCTATTATCGACTAGTTAAATGCTAATAACCTTAAAATAAATCAAACCAAAATCAAAATCATAAAAAAAATCTTGGACTACATATTGACGATGACCTGACATGGAGAACTCAAATTGAATGTTTCTGTGGAAAGCTTAGTAGTTTTTCATAATATGCTCATTTTATGCTGGGTAAAAGTTCGAATAAGACCGCTTTACTCGCAGCTTATCATGGTTATTTCACCTCGGCTCTGGTGTATAGCCTCATGTTCTAGGGAAATACCCTTAAGATTCAAGATGTACTTATAGCACAGAAAAAATGTATCCGAGCGATTTGTAAAATAAAACAAAAAGAATCATGCAAGCCACATTTTCATGAGCTAAAAATATTAACTTTACCGTCACTATATTTATGAGCCTGTATTTTTATGAAACACAACTTGAATTTATATAGATTTGTAGAAAGTAAACGGCGCTCAAAAAAGTTGCAGGTGTGCAACAAAAACAAAATTTCATAGCAACAGCGTTTATGCAATGGCTCAAAAACTATTAAAAAAAAAAATAAAAAAAAAAAAAAAAGTTTATTTGGAACAACTTAGGTTTACAGAGTACACAGGAAAAACGAAGATAACTACAAAAGTAAAGTACTGTGGCGCAGCTATCAACGCCCAACTCAAAATACATACAATCATAGACATTGTTCCAGATTAACCTAAAAGAAGTTAAATTGAGGATTACAAAATAAATTAAAAATAGAACAAAAAAAAGAAAAAAAATATAAAGAACACTATGTTGTATAGAGTGGAGGTGGGGATGAGGTGTGTATTTGTGTGTGTGTATGTGTGTGTGTGTGTTTGTGTTTGTGTGTGTGTTTCTACCGCGTTTATGACACCATAAGTTGCTCAGTCTCATCATAGGACAAGCACTTAAGCCAGTGGGTCACATTTCTCTTCAGTTCATTCCTAGTCATAGAGTATATTTTAATTTTTATATTTATGGCATTATAAAGTTTGGAGCTGGTGTGAGTGAAGTGGCGACTGACCATCGCTAACCTGCAGCGTTCAGTCTTACAGACTCTGTCGGCACGACGCTTCTTTGTAAGGGACTGAGGTTCGTAAGGGAGAAGTAGGTGCTTCCTAAGAACTGTTTGCAGCACGAACAATTGTCTCACAGAGAGGACCTCACAAAGTGAGTAAAGCTCAGATGTGGGAAATCTAACAGGTTTCTTAGCTAGTACTTTCAAAACTGCTCTCTGAGCCCTCTCTAGCCGCAGCATGGTTGTCTTGTGCGTTCCCCCCCACGTGGTTATGCAGTAACCGAGTACTGATTGAGCGAGGGCAAAGTAGACCATTTTAAGGCATTGGAAATCAGCAGCCGCTCGAAGTTTTTTAAATAAGTAGATCAATCTTCTGACTCGAACCACAACTGAATTAATCTGTTTTTTCCATGTCAAAAGATTGTCCAATATAACTCCAAGGTATTTTATGCTATCAGACCGTTCTATTTGGGCACAGTTACAGGTGTTGGCGACTGGGTTTGTACACACATGGGACCTTATCTCAAACGACAATGGCGGTTGGCTAAGAATACTTGGGGTGAAGGGGATGAACTTAGTCTTAGAGATATTGAGCGTGAGCAGGTTCGAGGTTAACCACCTCATAACCATGCTCAGTGCCAATTCTGCCTTTTCACGAGTTTCTGACCAGTCCTTGCCATGGGTTATGAGAGCTGTGTCATCCGCGTATGTAATGATTTTTGTGTTCGGAAGAGATAACTGACACAGCTCATTAACATATATGAGGAAGAGGGTTGGTCCTAGGACACTGCCCTGAGGGACTCCATAAAACAAATTTTCTTCATCACTCATATATGGTCCGACCTTCACAACCTGTTTACGTCCCGATAAGTAGCTACGAAAGATTTCGAGGGCAATTCCACGTATGCCAATCTGTTCCAGCTTGTCAATCAATTTGGGGACAGAAACGGTGTCGAACGCCTTCGAGAGGTCTAAGAAGACACCAAGCGATTTCTGGTTATCGTTAATGTGTGCAACTATTGTACTTGTGAGCTCCAAGGTAGCGCAATATAATAAGTTATCTCAAGTACATTACAGTACATTAACGAATTTAAAAGAAATCTGTTCAATTTGTTAAATAACAAGGTGTGTTATTCTGTTGACGAATATTTAAATGACTAATTTTCATTATAATACCTGATAGCTAAATCCAATCTGTTCTTGTGTCATTCTAAATAATTTTGTTATATTAATGAATTGGTGAAATTATTTTTTTATTTTATTTTGTATGTTTTGCTTCTTTTTACTTTATTTAATTTGACATTTTACTGATTTTACCGACTTTTGAATTTCTAAAATGTATTTGTTTTAAAAAAAAACATATATTATATATAACATCTTCTATATGTACCCACGAAATATGTGTTCACGAAATTAATTAATTTGAATTTGCATATAACTTAACGAGAACATAGTAGCTCTGCAAGAATACTATAACGTAGATAATATTATATTGTTTTCTTTATCAACCGTAAACGTTATAATTCTCAAGAATGAACTTTGAACAACAGAAAACATCCCCATTTTTAATCGGAACATAAATATAAATATTCTTCGCTCAAATAGCTGAAATGCCAAAGGAAATAAAACGTACTAAGTATAGCACGAATGCCATACAATACGTAAGCAGTCAAATGGGGAGAATAAAATAAATAAATTGTTAAGTATAAAATGAACAGAGACATAAAAGAATATGGCGCATACTTGGGTTAACAACTTGAGTAGGAATATGCAATCTCGTGTTCACTTTTAAAGTGGAATGTGGCAAAATAATATGAGCTTAATTGCATACAAAATAACCATGATTGGTATCTACCAATCATGGTTATTTTGTATGCGATTAGTTGTATTTAAGCAGTAAGTTGCAAAAAAGAAAGCACTGTACGTTCGTCCTCTTTAGTATTCATCCTTTTTACGAAACCCAAGTGAAGGAAGCAACTGCCCTGCTCTTTCAACAAAACCATGCATATTCTGTTCGTCGTCTTTGCAATCGTTCATGATGGTCATATTCATGTTAAAAGTAAAAAAATGTTGATAACATTTTTATACACTTAAAATAATATCAAGAAACACCACATCATATCATCAAGCGCCATCAAAATGTCTGCGGCATTTCCTACTATCCTAACAAGTTAGCAAAGACAAAACTTCCAGAAAGAAAAACAACATAAAATTCCATCAATAAGAGGTTGGGTAACATCGTTCCAGGGCGAAATGAACTCTCTCTGCGGGTAGTTGAATTTTTTTCGTCAAGAAACGTTGTTATAAATTGCGCGCGAACTTTTCCCGGGAACATTTTTGGACGTATTATTTTTTTAATAATTTCCTGGGCGCATTGTATTTGCATAGCATTAACATTACAATACACCGGTTTATTGTGCTCGGCCGCGCTGGGAAACAAAGCGCAGGTTCGAAACAAAACCGGATGATAAATTATGTTATTTTTACATTCTCAAATGTTTACTATAACGAATACTAGTTAAAACTTTTAGTTTGTTGGGCAGTGTAATTTGCGTTACATAATTAGTTAGAATATTATAAATAAGAATCTGCTCCTCTACAATCCACTGCAACTCCAGGTTATTTCTCTACATCGTTCTGATGGCCCAGAGATTAGGTACTCGACCCTAAGCAGCTGCTTGCGGGTTCCAAACTGTACATTATGTGTAAGTTTATTAGCAACACAAGATACATAGTAATCAGATAGTGGTGAGTGAGTTACGAGAGAAATGTCATACGAAATTAAGGCAACACCACTGTCTAGAATGTAGCGCGCAAAGAGCGTGAAATAGACATTGATCTATTTCACTCACCGGTACCTGCTAAAAAAAAAGGTACGCTGGCCATTTAACATGTCTCAAATCCAATAATATTAACTATACTATGCAAATAAATATCTATTATCTATACTCTATCCAAATAAATAAAAGTGAAGTGTATATTTTTGTAACGTCATAATAACAGCTTTTTACTAAATGCATGATATATGCATATAGTAACTATTATTTTGTTCATAAATAATGTAAGTTCTTAAAACTACATTTTTTGTCTGTCTCATCTCTCAATCAGTTTCTTTCGGTTAATCTCCAAAACGGTGAACTGCTTTTGACAGGACTTTCACTGGCAGAGAGCTGATCTTATAAGGAGCAACTTAGGGCACTTTTATTTTAGAAAAAGCCACGCGGGCGAACCCGCGGGCAGCAGCTAGTCTAATATAAAATCAAAAGTAGAAAATTAATAAAATATAAACAATATTGTGTATAGTCGTATTCAACCTTTATTTTAATATTGTTTTATTACCTACGCTTATCGTAGTGCATGCTGTGGCTTTCTTTAAGTAATGGAGCACCTGGACTTTAGTTTGCAATGTACAAATTGTTAGGTAATAGTGTACTCACTGTTGAAGGACCTAATAAATAAATAACTGAAACCATGTCACCGTATTAGTATGTCCTAGTGGCATTATACCACAATATCCTTTACTTTCTCATCAAAATAAAAATACCAAAAAGCAAGCATAATGAGATTTATCTTCCCTTATACAAACATAAACGTGCCACATGCACGGGTTAATTTGCTCATGAACGACGTGTAAGCAATATGACCCCATTCGAGCACATAACGATAATGTAAGGGGAGCTAATGCTTCTAACATAATTATACAACCGTGCTTTATTACCTGTAATCGTTACACTCTGTGGGTTTACTGCATGAATTCTTGGCTATTAAACTCGAATTATAACAGTCCATAAAATGTCCGGTGTTAACATGGAAGAACGAGTTTATTTGAGTTTAAATAATCATCGTGAGGGGTGACTTTTTTCGCGATCAATTTTCCCGAAAAATCCTCAACAGAAGATTATTTTCAAGCTTCAGTTACGTTTCTTTTGTTACCCAGCAAAACATTACCCCAACATAACATACTGTTGAGAAAATCTAATCAGTAGTTTCCCATTTCTGAACAACACACCCCATCAAATATTTACTCAAACCAAAAAGGATACTCACGAATCTCAAAAACAATTAGAATTACATAATGGGTATGAAAAACAAACGATTGCTAATTTCATATTTACTCATAACATCAGCCGGAGCAAAGCAACCAACAGTAAGTGAATTAGGGATGGGCAAACACGCGAGCGATCCCAGGAAGAGCACGGGAAAGGTGGGACTGACCGGTTGGTGCACTGACGCGAGGCACGCTGTTGTCGTGTATAGAAGTGATTGACGATGAATGAAACGTGAGTTTAGTTAGTAGCAGTATCGCTGAACTAAATAGATTACTCAGATATTTGATGCTTTACATCAAAAATTGCATAGGGCAAACAGTGTTGTCTGATGCGAATCATAAATCCCATAGAGGTTTCATTACTTAAATTCCTTCCTCTCTGATACACTCTCCAATAGTTTAGTTAGTTTAGATGTATATGTACATGACTAACAATCTAAGTCTACCTTTAGGGACATTTCCTCTCAGGTTAACGTCCACTACCTAAGTGATTACCGCAAGTAGTGGTGGCCGTGAACACATTTCATCAGCGGGATCCCGGGACGAGCACGGGAAAGGCGGGCCGGACTAATTTGTGCAGCGGCGCAGCTCAGTTTACACGGTGTACGATTGGAGCCCACTCGATGACACAGGAACCACGTCACTGACCTAATTCTAGCGGATGTATTGGATACGAGTACTATGTGTCATCCATCCATACATTTATAAACTAAACTCGCTTTTCATGTCTCTCTGTGTGACCATATTTTTCTTCTAAACAACGCAACGGATTGTGATGCGGTTTTCACCAACATTCAGTTATTCCGACAGGTTTATTTTGTATAGTACCAACCAAGTATTATGTCAAATCGTACAAATCGTGCAAAATAGGGGCGGGTCGCTAGTCATTGATAAACCTCGATCCCTGTCCTAGTTCTGGGGTCATCACCTCATTGATGTAACGTGTACCGAAGTTTGGAAATAAAATTCTATTGCTATTGATAAAACAAAGGTAAAATTCATATTGTTTAAAAAAAAAGCAAATAATTAAAAGTAATGAATGAATTTGTGTGATGGGTGTGATTATGATGAATGATTTTGACATTATTATTGATTGTTTTGACATTATTAGTAATATTACCAAAATTTGCCAAATATAATGTTACTAACACTAGTGTTTAAGATGTGTATGTACTCGTAATTACGAACAAATTGGTATGATCTGTTAATACATTTGAATTGAATAGAAGAAACTAAGATAAACTAAAGTTCACGATAGTTTAAACAACACCTTAACCAAACCAATTAACACTAATCAAAAACAAAACACGAACTATTTCTCTAAACTAAACAATAAAAAAAAACATTCCTTCGCTCGAACCAAGTAGAAGTAACTCCAAACTAGAACAAAAACAAGGTATTTATATAAAGTCCATTCTCAGGCGAAATTATCGCATAATCAAGAGGGTAATGGGAGCGATCACGAACTATTGAGAACAGAACTCACTACCAAGGAGTAGATATGTACCTACAGACGGCAGGCTCTACACAACAAGCAAATACTGGCCCTCACACACGTTTATTTATTGAATGGAAGATTTACAGACGAAGCTTAAGTTGGCTTTCAAGTTAACAAGTAAAAGTCGACCAACTTAAATTGATTCCATTTGGAGAATTGACCGTAACGTATATCAATTATAATTATGGGAGAAAATGTTTTTCAATTACAACATAAAGTTTGTTTTTGGGATGAATTCATTCATTGTGCATGGTCTCACGCACTTGCTGGTTTTAAATAGATAACTCATAGGGAAATTATTCATCTTTAAAATGATAACGTAGGTGACGTTAAAATGGTTAAATTGAATTATTTTAAGTTTCTCCATAAACATTGAGAAAAACACTTTCTCCTAAAACGCGTTCCAGGAAGAAAATATTTTCCCCTCAAAATAAACACTGAAAACAGGCAGGTTGGCTATAATTAATCAGGTCAGTTTAATTGAAGCCAAAGTGTACTCGTAAAAATTCTGTGAACAGCAACCACATAGAATAAAAGTCGATCGTCAAAGGGTTCTGAGGAGCCAAGTGAAAAACTTTTAATTGCCTTTCATTTAAATGGGCTAGAAAGGTTGAATTTTTACCAAAAGCCTTGAGTAAATAGCATGCGGTAAAATGTTCGGTAAATGAACTTCTAGCTCCAATGATTAAGAAACTGAATTATGTTTGAGTAGACACTGTTTTGTGGAGATGGCAATTTTACAGGTTTAATTTTCAGTTTTTGATTATTTTGGAGAAAAAGGGTAAATTAGGTACTTGATTTCGTTTATTGATGAATAAGAGAAACTGAAATTATACTACACGTGGCTTAAGTCAAAGTTCGTCACTTAGAAACTTGGATCAAACAAATGAAGATATTGATGGATTAAATAAACGTCCCAAAGCGAGGACCACAATGTTGTAGATATAAATGCTGTGGAAATCCGTTCCCTGTAAAGCATATGTAGTGTAACTATGAATGACAAGCTGAGGAATGATGTGATAAAGCAATGGTGCGGTTTAAAAGAAAATGTAGTGACTAACATTGAAAAGAGTATGGTTAAGATGGTTTGGTCATGTTGAGATGATGAATGAATGGCGACCAACAAAAGGTATTGACAATGCAGATGTGGAAACCCCAAGAGGCCCTAGAAGGTCCTAAAGTCCTTATTGGTGATGTTCTTCAGAAAGGTCAGGTCGGTCGACTCGCAACCGGCGTGCGTGTATGGCCAGTATGGAAGTAAACGAAGCAAATGGAGTATGTAAAGATCGCAGTAGGTGGCGATCTGTAGTACCTAGCTATCCCCATGGGAACAAGGCGTGAGTTTATGTATGTATATAATAGGAACCTTATTCAGAGTAGGATGTGATAAGACTTGTGGTTTCATGCCTAGTTAATTGCGACGCAAAATTGACCCTATTTAAAGGCAGGAACCCCACCTGATCTTAATTTTGAACTTCTAAATTATATTTCCCTGTGGTTCCCACCCATTCATTTGACAAATTCAAAGAAATTGATGTACTAACTCTGCCTTCTCTTTATATCTCAGAAAGTATTTTATATGTTCGCAAGAACTTAGAACTTTTCAAAATAAGAAGCGATTACCATAAATAAGTTTAAATATCTGGGACATATTGTCAATGAAAATTTGAGTGACGAATTAGACATTGAGAGGGAGCGCAGGGCATTGTCGGTTCGCGGTAACATGTTGGCACACAGGTTCGCTCGATGTACGGCTCCTGTTAAAATAACAATGTTCAAGGCATTCTGCCAGACGTTTTACACGAGCGGCCTGTGGGCTAAGTTTACTCAAAAAGCCTACAATGCCTTGCGCGTCCAGTATAACAATGTGTTTAGGGCACTGTTTCGGCTCCCTCGATATTGCAGTGCATCCGGCATGTTTACTGATGCCAGCGTAGATGACTTCTACGCAATTATGCGTAAGAAAGTAGCGTCGGTGGTGCGACGAGTACGGGGGAGCCCTAATAGCGTCCTGAAGATGATTGGCGAGAGAACCGATACTGTTCTGCTCAGTAGGTTCACTGCACTCCATGTGTTGCGAGACCAGTGAGCCTGCTGTTCAGAGTAGATGGTGACACTTTGTATTTTAATTAATAACATTAGTTTACTTTTAATACTAACAACCCTGTCGTGCTTATGGACTCTTTTGTCTGAAATAAATGATTTTTATTTTATTTTTATTTTATTTATTATTTTTATAATATACATAAATAATACACGTAGTAATCATGAAATTGTGATACCCAAAGGAGAAGGGGACTTCTGGGCCCAGCAGTTAACTAGTTGAAATGTGTATTAAAAAACCGTTATATTTTTCTAAAGGAAATCACAAAGTATGGTACCATGTTTCTACCTAGAAAGCGAGAAAACTTAAATTAAATTAATGAAACTAAATAATCGATTAAATAATTCCTGAATTACTACTAATCGATTATGAATAAATCGGTAAAATATTAGAATATGTATGAAAATCGAGTGACAAGTGCACATCAAGCTTATCTTATTTCAGGTAACTAGTGAGAACTATGTATGCCAAGCATGTTGGGACTTGGCCCAAGATGTGGTTCTTGGGAGACGTGCGATCGATGCACCAACCCAAGCTGGCCATTCCAGTGGTTGTGTCCGCTGTGGTCGTTCACTGTTAGCACAACGGCTCAGCCACCTTCCTAGTAAAGATTCTGCTCGTGAATCTACGATATGTACTCGTAATGTGATTAGAGAGTGGATTCTGCCACAAAGAATGAGAGATGATATTCTCATAATTATTGAAGATGAATAATACATGTTTTATACAGGTATTGACGACTCAAATGTAATCGGCACCATTACTACGTTAATAGGTGTTGGGAAATCATAAACAAAACTTACTATGTAGAATTGTAAAATTTTACTTCAACCCAAAAGTCATTCAATGTTCTGTTTTATTTTAACGAGAACATCATAATTAATTTAATAATTAATCTTAAAACGTTTCTAATTCACAAAGGAGCTAATAGATGGCGCCTCAAGTAATTATTACGATAATGATAAATTGGAATAATTCATTAGTTACGAATAAGATTTTTAATAATCTCAACAAGCAGACGCTTGTAGCGGCGATATATAAATATGTTTAAATGTAATTTGGAATGAGAAATGATAAAAAACAATCCCGAACTTTTGGTAGTGGGTAGGTATGAGGGCGTTATCACCCGATTATAAGTGGTTAAATAGCCTAATTTGCTGTCTTATTTTGACTAAAACGTGTAAAATAAAAGAGGTTATTTAAAAAAAAACCGACTGCGTAAAAAGTGAAATTCAAAAAGGTGAAAACAAGATTTATATAACCTTAATACTATAAATAGTCTCATGCAGTCAGAGACATCTTCTTAAATTTAACAATAAATACCATTCCCTCCGACTGCATGAGATTGTTTATACTCGTAGTAGTAAATTATATAAATCTTTGTTTCCATCTTTTTTGAATTACACTTTTTTCGGGTTTCTTTGTCGGGTTATCGTTTTTTTTTTTTTTTAACAATATCCATGGAGTTTCTTGCCGGCTCTTCTCCATAGGAAACGCCCACTTAGAACCGTACACATAACACGTAACCGTACACGTTTCATAAGTGCACCTACATGGGCCACACATATGTGAAATTAAATATTTTGATATTGACGTCAGCAACAATATAGTTTCGGGGCAGCCATACCGATGCGATGAAAGCGGCCTGATATCTGACCCGTCAAACTGTGAGCGAGTTAACTAAACACGGCCCATTGTATTGAAGTGGGGACCAATAGAGGATCATCGGTGTACGCCACTATAGGCTGTGGATTTTGGATGTAGGTATTTCCTTTTAAAATTCCTTTGGCATTTTTAAATGACCAAAAGGTACTTGTGGTTGAAGTGAAGTTACCGCAATGATTTCATGGAGTGGTCTGACGATCCTTACAACCTTAGCCTAGGAAATAAAAAAACTTTTTCCAAAAAACACTACAAAGTAAAAAATATCTTTAATTTCGGAAGTGAGCACCACACTCCATTGCGACAAGTTACGAGTACGACAATATATTATTTAATTTCGACAATGGGTTCTAAGTTCGACATACTTAACGACTTAACTAGGAAACGATGCAGCTTCGACCACATATTGCTTCGACAACTATGCTAGTCCTAAATGAGTCAATATCGACTTAACTAGGAAACGATGCAGCTTCGACCACATATTGCTTCGACAACTATGCTAGTCCTAAATGAGTCAATATCGACTTAACTAGGAAACGATGCAGCTTCGACCACATATTGCTTCGACAACTATGCTAGTCCTAAATGAGTCAATATCGACTTAACTAGGAAACGATGCAGCTTCGACCACATATTGCTTCGACAACTATGCTAGTCCTAAATGAGTCAATTTCGATATAGTCGACTCTGACATAGTCTTTTGCTGTACTTCGACAATAATTCTTAAATCGACGTGATACTTCTGAGACACGATGCTACTTCGATATTATTAGGTAGTGTTATTATTTTTATACTTTTACATAGCTCGGGAGTTCGGGACCATGGGGCCTCGGTCCTTTGGAAGGCGTACGACGCCAACGGGGCCAAAACCAACTTGCAGAGGCTTTTTAGACAATTTTAAACGAAATGAGGCACCAACCGATGAATATCCTTGTATGCAATAGACAAATGCACCCAAGGCCAACCCCAGTTGATTAATGACAATTGCAGAACATGGATACAAAACATATTGGGCTATAGGTTTGGGTAGCTAAAGTGGATTGGTTACCTTGAACTATGAAAGAACTATGTCCCCTGCCTGATTAATGTTATCTATCATACACAGATAAATTGGCAGGAGGTGACTTGCACACTCAATAATGGCCCCCCGGAAACTGTCGCTAACGTATAGTGACGTAGCGATAAGGGACATGCATACATGTCCTGAGGTGGTTTGAGGACTGGAGAGGTATTCCACAGCTATCAGAACAATCCCAGAGCCCGGAAGATGGTCAAAATACCTACCTACTTACTGGAATACTCCCTTCTTTCGAGCACGTTTGCTCTTGCGAATCTCCACTCAAACCGGCCAATGAAGGCAAAATGTTCCAACAAATTCTTTTGTGGGTACTTTGAAAATAAACGCGTTGGCATTCTCAATATTGCTGCTGTTTTAATTGATCGGTGTGTTTATCGAGTATCAAAGATTTTCCAGTGTTTGGCTTGTCGCGAAAACAATTATAAAGACTTCTTGTACTATTATTAAATCTCGAAAAGGAAAAAAAACAGTTAGTTGTGGACAGTTAGTTGTGGACAGTTAGTTGTGGACAGTTAGTTGTGGACAGTTAGTTGTGGACAGTTAGTTGTGGACAGTTAGTTGTGGAGTTAAGAACATTAAAATATAATATACATTTATTATTTAATTTTTTACAATTAATGTGGAGTGAGTGTGTTGACAGAGATTGTGTCGTGATTGCACGTTTTTAACCGACTTCAAAAAGGAGGAGGTTCTCAATTCAGCAGTATGTTTGTTTTTTGTACCACCTTACCGCTGCCTTGTGTGGATTTGAAAATTCCTTATACTAATAATTACAATAAACAATGTAAACAAATCGTAAATAATGATATTGTATTATTTTGTGATGAGATTGGCAAGGACTTAGGCCACTTGTTGACAAATGAATACCCAGGACACTCAATAATAAATTACTGCATGCCTGGTTGTTCTTTATTTGATATCATGAAAGAAATTATTAAATGTAACTTTAAACAGGAAACAACATTATTAATTTTTATGGGAAATAGGGGAAATGTAAACAAAGGAGAATTACTCCAATATCATAGAACATTGTGCAACCTACGTTTACAAAAAATTGTGTTGTTTACATTCCCGTATAGTAACAGTTTGCCACAGGAAGAAAATAACATAAGATTTGACATTAATATTACATTGCACAATTTAACTTATAATGATAATCTTTTCCATTTAATTGATACTAACAATTATGTTAGTAATAATTTGTATTTGACAAAGGATAGATATAATGTTGTTATGTACTATCTTTCTAACTACCACAAAAGACAGATAGCTGTGTCGCTATCATATTTTTTTACTATTTCAGCCAAAAATTTGGCTAAACAAATTGCTTCTTTTGAGCAATGCAGTGTAATTTTAAACTATTCTGTCAATAATTTGGTAACAATTGATGACATTGATTATCATTTAAATTAGAAATAAGGACAATGGAGGAAAACTCTTGCAAAAATGTTATGAAAGCAAATAATAAATCAAATGAAAGTGTAAAAAAATCAAATAGTATCAACTTGGTGCATCAAAACATTCAAGGGTTTTTGAACAAAGATTTAGAAGTAGAATTATTCCTGAATTGTAACAATATAGATATTCTTTGTATGACAGAACATTGGCTTAAAAGCCACCAGTTCATGTTCAATTTTAGTAATCACCAGGTTGGTAGTTCGTTCAGCA
The DNA here is from genome assembly GCA_963921375.1 of Tiliacea citrago. Taxonomy (NCBI): domain Eukaryota; kingdom Metazoa; phylum Arthropoda; class Insecta; order Lepidoptera; family Noctuidae; genus Tiliacea; species Tiliacea citrago. The sequence goes on from OY992782.1 coordinate 29,864,682, forward strand.
GAGTAAATGCTATACATGGTGGCTCATTAATTTTAGTGAATAACCAGCTTAGATTTAAAGACCGCAAGGACATTGTGAGCCTCTCTGTTGAGCGGACAATTGAAATAGCCTGTATAGAATTGGAGCAGTTCATTATATTAAGTGTGTACAGACCTCCCTCAGGATTGTATGATTGTTTTGAAAAGGTTATGGATGATGTATTGCACAAAATCTGTAATTCAAATAAGTCTATCATCACTTGTGGTGATTTTAATGTTAATTTATTAGAAAATTCCGGGTTAAGTACTAAAATTATAAGTTTGTTTCAGTCATACAATCTTGCTTACCAATTTTTGGAGCCCACTAGAATAACTCCCACTAGTGCCACATGCCTAGATAACATTTATACAGATGTTATACCAACCCACAAAGAAATTATTAATCTAATAGACTCAGATCATTGCGGACAATTAATCACTATTCCAAATCCGAACAAAAAAGTTATTAAAAAAGATATCACTGTCACCCCAAAAACTACTAAGCGCTTGGAAACATTTAAAACTAAACTGTTGAGTAAATTACCAGTTTTGTCAACTAATGTCGCCCCTAATCAACAATATAATGATTTCTTTTGTATGTATTGCACACAATTTGCCAACACTTTCATTCCAAAAACATTCTTGGTTAATAGTAATGCTTCTTTCAGTGACTGGGCCACCGTTGGTATACATAAAAGTAGAAAACGACTATATGAGTTGTATGATGAACGGACTATTATAAACACTGCTGAATTTAATTTATATGTTAAGAATTATTCAAAATTATTTAAAAATGTTTGTTGTATGGCCAAGTCACGTTACTTAAGTTCAAAAATCAAAAATAGTAGTAATGTAATTAAAATGACATGGAATATCATTAATAGTGAAACGGGAAGGTCATGCAACCGAAGTAGTGACTACAGCCTTGCTATTGATGACAGTATAATTAAATCAGATTCTCAAGTCGCCGCGGCCTTTGAAAATTTCTTTGCAGAGATTCCTGTATTGACTACTAAATCTCTAAACTCATCAACCACTGCTGCAGAGTCTTTACTTAAGGAAAACGTTCCAGTTTGTGATTCTGAATTTCATTTCGAATATGTCACCTGTAAAGATGTAATTAAAATCTTTCACACATTAAATGTTAAAAAGACCGCAGATCTATGGGGTAATTCTGTGGACGTTGCTAAGTCGATTATAAACATTGTAGCACCTACTTTAGCTGTTATTTTTAATAATTGTATTGACCTTGGTGAGTTTCCTGATCTTATGAAAAACAGTAAAATAATACCGTTGTTTAAATCGGGTAGTACATCAGACCCTACTAATTATAGACCTATTTCAGTGCTACCTACCTTTAGTAAAATTTTTGAAAAACTTATTTTAGATCAAATGCAAAGATTTTTTAATAAACATAAGTTATTGCATAACAAACAGTTCGGTTTTACAAAGGGTCGTTCGACTACTGATGCCGGTGTTGAACTTTTAGGACATGTTTATAATGCATGGGAGGATAAATGCGATGCTTTGGGCATCTTTTGCGATTTGTCCAAGGCATTCGATTGCGTTCTTCATAAAACATTAATCAGGAAACTGCACCACTACGGAATCCGAAATGCCTCTCTGGATCTTCTTACTTCATATTTAAGTGATAGGATTCAGAGAGTTGATGTTAACGGAAAAAGATCTCCCGGATCTGTAGTAAGAATGGGGGTACCCCAGGGCTCAATTCTTGGCCCATTTTTGTTTCTTATTTATATAAATGACTTGCCTTACCTCATAAAGGATAAACATGATATAGTGTTGTTTGCAGACGACACTTCACTTTTATTTAAACTCAAACGTCAGCAGTTGGTTACTGACAATGTAAATAGTGCCCTCGAAAAAGTAGTTAACTGGTTTAATGTTAATAACCTACTTCTTAACGAGAAAAAAACTAAATGTATTAAGTTTACAATACCTCATGTTAGACAAGTAAAAACTAGTGTGCTCATAAAGGGTGAAGAGTTGAAACCCGAAGATTCTACAGTGTTCTTAGGCATAACTTTGGATGCCAAGCTTCAATGGGGCCCCCATATAGATAAATTGTCGAAAAAGCTTAGCTCTGCAGCATACGCCGTTAGAAAAATTCGTGATTTAACTGATTTAGAGACAGCCCGCTTAGTATACTTTAGTTATTTTCATAGTGTAATGTCGTACGGTATTCTGTTGTGGGGAAATGCCGCCGACATTCAGACAATTTTTGTTTTACAAAAAAGAGCAATTCGTGCAATTTATAAATTAAGTCCCAGACACTCCCTCAGAGACAAATTTAAAGAGATTAATATACTGACTGTAGCTTCTCAGTATATTTATGAAAATCTATTGTATGCACATAAAAATATTAATCTGTTTAAAAAATACAGTGATATCCATAATGTAAATACTAGGAACAAGCACAAATTTGTTGTTCCTAAAACCAGGCTTAAAAAAATAGGTGGCTCGTTTAGATGCCAGTGTATACGTTTTTATAATAAACTTCCTAGCCATATTCAAGAATTAAGCCTTAATAAATTCAAATGTTTTATAAAACGGAAACTGTGCCAGAAAGCATTTTATACTGTTAAAGACTTTATTGAGGACAAAAAGGCTTGGGATTGAGCTGCTCCAATTTACAGTGAATCTTGATTCGATTTTTTTTGCCAACTATTTATACTATTTTTTGATTGAAATTTTTAAATACCTAAACTATGACATGAATATTTACTTTGTAAAGTATTATATTATTTTAATTATTATGAATGTGAGGACTATGTGAATTGTTTTTTTATTTTTATTCTCAATCAAAAAAATTTTTAATGCAGGTCTGGCGGTTTGAGTACTTTATGCGGCCTAACCAATTGTCCTTTCTTTGGTATTGTTCGTCGAATCGCTGAGCTCCTTAAGTTTTGAGTTGAGCTGCACGATAACTGACAAATGCGTGCACTGACTGGACAGGTCCACTCAAATCTGTGTGGTTCTTTCGTCAAAAGACCATGTCAGACACCAATCTACATGGTTCTCAAATGATCTGACCAAGATTATATCCGTATTTTATATACACATTGACAGTGATTAATTTTATATATACAATGACATGAATATTTACTTTGTTAAGTATTATATTGTTTTAAGTATTGTAAATGTGAAGACTATGTGGGTTTTTGTTCATTTTCCTTTTTTTTCTCATTTAGTTTTTATCATAGTCTGGCAGTTTGAGTGATTTTATGCGGCCTACCCAAATGTCCTTTCTTTGGTATTGTTCGTTGAATCGTTGAGCTCCTTAAGTTCTTAGTTGAGCTGCACGACTACTGACAAATGCGTGCACTGACTGGACAGGTCCCCTCAACCTGTGTGGTTCTTTCGTCAAAAGATCATTTCAGGCACCAATCTACATGGTCTTCACATGATCTGACCAAGATTATGTCTGGACTTTAAAAAGAGACTGTGACCTCTGAGTTTGTTTCGGCCTTTCTTCTCAGAGTAGTCGGATACGAAACGCCGACCTCATCTAGTTTTTTTTAATATGATTGACGTGTAAAAGTGTTTGTACAAACCTACTTACAGAAATAAATCATTTATCATTTATCATTTGTATGTTTGTTATGCGATTACTCCGTCAATTGTGGACCGATTTTGAAAATTCTTTTTTTATTTGAAAGGGTATGCTCCCGAGGTAGTCCCATTGTCACCAACTCAGAATCTGAAGAGGGTATCCCATGGAAATCGAGGGCAATCCTCATTTTTTATAGGCACAGTATTTATATTTCAGTATTTTTTATAGTAACTCATACATTTGCACTTGGAAAGCACCATTTGGTGAAGTGGAACTGATGATGAAGACCACAGATGGCCACCGGAACTACTTAACAATAAGTATTTCACTGTTGCGATTCGATTAGACACTTTATTATGGTTGCTAAGCAATTTATGCTCGTCACAATGCATATGGTGAAGTCACCATCAGTTCCAGTTCTCCTTGTTTTTACCAGGAGAACTCCTAAACTAATGTTCTCTGTTCTCTATCTATATCTGTTCTCTAATCTAAGTTACAATGCCTAATGTCAACTGCTCCTCAGCTTTTACAAAATATTGCTTTTTTCGATGCAGGGGCGTTAATTGTTGAGGAGTTCTCCTGGTCAGAACCAGGAGAACTGAAGCTCCACTTCACCATATGCATTGTGACGAGCATAAATTGCTTAACAACCATATTAAAGTACCTAATCAAATCGCAACTCATGAAATACTTATTATTAAGTAGTTCCGTTGGCCATCTGTGGTCTTCACCATCAATTTTACTTTACCAAAAGGTGCTTTCCGAGAGCAAATGCATGAGTTTTCCCCCCAAATTTGAGGATTCTCTCAATTTCCATGGGATCCGCTCATCAGATTCTGACTTGGCGACAATTCTGATTTTAAACAAAAATACAAATATTATTCAAAATCGGTCCACAATTAAAAGAGAAATAGGTGAATTTAAGGTAAAAATATATTACAAAAAAATATAAACATACCGACGAACATTATAATCTCCTCCTTTTTGGAAGTAGGTTAAAAATAAAGAAAATGTAAAGAATAGATCTATACAATAATCATCACGTATGTGATCAAAAATATCTGATAACAGTAAGTTTATGTTGTAATAAAAGGGACTAGGACTGATCAAAGTGAAATTCCTAACGAGATATTTTTTTAAGTCATAACTAATCTTAAAGTTGCGGAAGGAACCTTACGTTTGGCAGTGATTGCCAACAGACAGTGTAGACGTAATTCAATATCGGCGATTCAGTAATTTAAATAAAAATAGCCGAATATTAAGTTTTCACTCTCTTAACCTACCTCGCAAATCGCTAACTATAATTATGAGCAGATTTAGTTAGTCGGCTATATTTCACGTTGGGTACGAAAACAAGGGGGATGACACAGAGCACCGCTTACATTAGATAAACAGGATTGAATCACGCAGCATCCCCACTGCCCTACTGTCTCGTTTATGAAGCTAATGGCAGAAGAATACGCTCATAATTCAGGATGAATACTTACCTAGATACTTACCAGGATGATGTAGAGTGAATGGATGATACAAGATCACCAGATGAGAAGTAAAGATACATATCGCTAACTTAGAAAGAGAAATCAGTTTTGTTGTTTGTCTGTAACGTGTATTATTAATTTATTTCCTAAGACTATTTAATTTACAGTTTGGTGTAAGCCACACATCGAATACCTCCGCTGCAGCCGTGTGATGGCGAGGCGTTCATTTATATATTTATATCTTAAAACAATCATGATGACTAAAATGATGTTTACAATTTATACATATTGATAATTATTTGTAGGTACATTAATTGTAAACAAATTGTATATGGAAACGTTTTGATTTGTACTTGTAACTTTTCGAACTCGTTTGCAAGACTTCTGGAAGTTTATTAATAAAAAAAGGTACTAAATAATATTCTGAAACCATCCCGTACTGATTTAGTACCGACATTTGGTAGAATATATTTATTTAAAAGTGTTATTTAATATACCGTATGTAATTACGGAGGTATTTGCTTTGTAGCTTTAACTAGGTGAAAGCTGATTTTAAGAACAGCTCAGTCAATTCATCCTGTCAACCTTCAGGTTGGAAAGAATGTAAGTGCTATTAATCAATATGAGAAACATAATTTATCCCTTAAAATCTCGATCTTATCTCTTAGTGCTTCCAGTAATCTATATCTGCTCAACCCCGGAGTTGGGCAGCAATATAAAAAGTGGGTAAGAAGTAGGGTACAGTGGGACATAAATCAGAGGCTGGCAGGCGCGGCGCCGCCCTCCCTCGACTGGATAGGGAGTCTTGTTTTCCGAATGTTAATACCAGAGCATATTGGTTTTGGATATAATTTGAAGTTACTTAAATCTAGCGTTCAGTATCAAGTTTTAATAGATTACCTAAAAGCTAAATGAAAACCCTAATCATAGTAGCAGGCAATGTAATTAGGTACTGCCCAAGATGTCCTACTTTAATTTTCTAGATTTTGGATAGCAGTGAATATTATTGGGATTTTGGATATATCGTAGATATATTAACTCTGACACAAATTACATCGACTAACGAAGATCTCGAATAAACTGTGTTCCTGCAAGAATTGTAAATTGAACCTCGTGGTATGTTGTGATAGTCGCATAGCAAAATACCTTACGTAAATAAACTCATTATTACAAAATCAAGTAGAGCTTAACAGCAGATTAAAAATAAAGATAAAACCTGCTGAAACAAAAACCGCAAAAAAATAACTATCTCTTTAATATTTTTTCCACAAAAAATTCCCAATTACGGCGTTCCAATTAGATTTTAGATCCGCTGAACAAAATTAAGTGGGATATTAAAAGTGCTGAGTTCGTCCGGAGAGACTTTGGCCTGCCAATTATAGAATTAGCCACGATCTGATCAGGCGTCTCCAGAGGTTGGTAGAGGAACACTAGGTCGGCAGTTATTTAGGAGAAAGAAGTATTTCGTTTCCTTGTATTGTTGGTTTGTGAAATTAACAAATAAATAATTTTGCAGGTGAATAAGGCCGCCAAAAATTGTAATTCTAAAACATCAACAAGAATTACGGTAGGTAATATTTACAATTTATTTATCACACAATTCTTAAAAGACTTATAAAACAAAATCGTGGTGGTGGTGGTGGTGAATGGTGGTTGGTGGTGATTCATTAGGAAGTCTTTATTTTTTTATTATAGTAGTAACATTATTTGAAACCATAAATAAATCTTATAGGTATTTGAAAATGCAAAAATCTGTTAAACTTATAGTAGTAAGTTTTTAAGTTTCAAGTTCTACTACTGATTTTATCTTTTTATTACGGACGCTTTTAACGTGCACGTCTTTCTCATTCTTCCACGTTCTTTTTCATTGTCCTCACATGTATAATTTCAACATGAATGATGTAACCAATACTTTTTCACAATATTTTGATTAAAAAGAGTGTCCGTGGAGTTTCTTGCCGTTCTTCTCCATAGGAACCTACTACGCTTTGGAATGGGCAACTAGCTTCATCTCTCTGACTGACCGACCCCTTGACAATTCAAAAGTGCCTGTAATTGGTTTATTTGAAATAAATGCTTTGAGTTTGAGTTTGAGTTTGAAACAACATTTTCTGGGTTATTGGAGAGTATGCGCTGTCGAAATCGTTTTTATTTTTCCGCTGCTGTTAACAGCATCTAAATTAAATATTATAATCCTAATCCTAACTTCCGAATCCTAACTTCCTAACTAATATTATAAATGTGAAAGTAAGTTTGTTTGTTTGTTACCTTTTCACGCCTAAACTACTGAACCGATCATCCTGAAATTTGGCATATACGTTGTCACCTACAGAAACGGACATAGGGTACCTTTCTGAAAAAAAGCACTGTTCCAGAGGAAAACAACAATAACGTTCTTATGAAAATGGCGCCACGTGTCTTTCGAATGATGATTGAATTATAATATTATTATAGAAACTTTAGTAGTGTGTTAGGAGTTTATTTATTTTATTTTAGTACTTACCTAATCAATTTTGTTTTTTATTTATTTATTTTGTGAACATAGGGTAAACAATTATATAGATGTGTAAAATAAAATTTTGATCCATACTACGTCCTACGTAGAAGGCATACAAAATTGTTTGCGTAATCAAATGTCACATTTTAACAAAACGAAAATGTAAAATTAAATAATACCTAAATATGTTCGTGAACGGGCGCCGTCAGTTGAAGCTGGTCATCTCTTAACTGCCAGGGCTTATTTTGTAATCTTTTAATCTTATATTTTGAATTGTTTTTTTTTAATATATATATTTTTTTTGTTTTTAACATTGTTCTCACGTATAGAAGCGACAAGAATAATGTACCCAGGATTTTGTAATATCTTGATTTAAAAGAGTGTCCTTAGAGTTTCTTGCCTGTTCTTCTTCATAGAGATCTACGTTTTGGAATGGGCAAATAGCTTCCACTTTCTGACTAACTGACCGACTTTTCCGACAATTCAAAAGTGCCTGTAAATGGTTTAATTGAAATAAATGCTTTGAGTTTGAGTTTGAATAAAGTCAAAGTAAGTACCTACCTATCACAATTTCATGGTCAACACCAGTGGCGAAACCACCGTATAACACGATTCCTATCGGCTTCCCTACTGAAATTCGGAACACAACCACTCTATCGTCATTGAAAAATGGCATAGTCAGTAGTGTTTAATAATGCCAAATAATATAATCACACTGTAGGTATTTAATACAACATACAATTAAAACATTACAAAACGCCTACTTTACACTTTTTGTCTTTATATCCCAACAACAAAACATTTTGCTCTAAAACAACTCGCAGACGCGTCCGGCTTGCCCATAGCAAGCCGGACGGGCCAGCGAGATATGTTCAGTTTCTATACAAAATCGACGTCGTCAGGAGTTTATTTTAAATAGAAAATATTTTTTTTCTCCGGCTTAACTCTCTTATAAAATCACCCTTCGCCACTGGCCAACACTAATAGTCAAAATTAATAATAAATGTACAAAAAACAAATTAGTAGTATAGAGTGTCGATATAGATCGATTTTTATTATAATATAATTGCGAAAGTTAGTTTGTTTGTAACGCTTTCACGCTAAAACGGCTGCACAGATTAAAATTTGGCACATGGGTAGACCATGACCTAAGACATAGGATACTTTTCACCCCGGTAGTACGTTCCCATGGGATAATTTCCGACCTCCACGCGGGTGACGCGGCGGGCAAAAGCTAGTTTAATATAATATGAGAATACGCGCATACTGTGATCTGTGGTCCCAGAAATATAAATATAATACAAGTAACAATGGACTCAAATGTGATACGAGTAGTAACAATATTTCATAACAACTATGCTAGTAAACTTAACCTACAAGCATAACCTAACACTGCCCTATAGTTATTGAGAATCCCTGCTACAAGTACAAGCTCAACACCGATGTGGAAAACTAGCTGCAGCGATTCACACACAAGCAGTCCAGTCTGCTCGCGACTCACTGCAGTATAATGTGGGGGCTGGCCCGCACCCGCTGCACCTGGGAGGAGCATATTTTTCGCATCGTAGCATAGAAGTAATCGACACGAGCATCAGCAAACATTCCCGATGCGCTACAGAAGCGAAAAATCCCCCTCAAAACCCGGAACGCATTATTATATTAAACTAGCTTTTGCCCGCGGCTTTGCCCGCGTGGAGGTCAGAAATTATCCAACGGAGATGTACTACCGGGATTAATTTATCCTATGTGTTAATCCAGGTTAATAACTATCTGTGTGCCAAATTCCACCCAAACCAGAAACACTTAAACCATATCGTAAAAATTTAAAATAAACATGGACAATAAGGATTAAAAAAATTCTTCAAATGTACAATTATTGGCGGCCATAATCAGGTAGTAATCTCCAATAACTTCGATGCGCTAAGTGTATTAATCCTTTGCCGTCGTTCTTCTAACTGTCATGACAAAACAAGGCTAAAACAACTAAGCCATCGCCACACAGCTACCGATATCACACATCTCAGAAACGCGAAGGAAGCGATAAAGTCCTCCACAAATTCAAATCCCGCATGAAAGTTGTGTGACAATAACTTTGTCGTAAGTGGGTCGACACTACTCGGCACTAACTAGCGAAAGATTTTTGCGAGTCGCATAATGATAAGGATAGAAGTAGTATCATCTCGCTCTCTCATTAGGGCGGCCATGTGAGTACCGCGGGTTTTATTAGAGGGGACCCGACGGACGAAAATTATTCACAAATGGAAATGCGACAATTGGTAGTCTTTGAAAGAATTAGAGTTATAGGGACGAGAGGGGTTGGAGACTTAGGAGATGTAATTGCAGTAAATTATAGACAATTTTGCAATGGATTAAGCATTTAAATGTCAGCAGCATAAAATGAACAACAATCTAAAGTCGATTTTAGTTAAGATGAAATATCACATAATGAGTTCTACCTCAACCAACGAACAATTGGTAACCTGAACATTATAATTTTACTTTATTACTTCCAAAATAGAACATACATATTTAAGCATTTGTTTCCTAGCAAACACAAAGAGCAGGTTCACCGTACGAGAGCGAAATTAATCCGCACCACCATTGATTTTGGCAAAATTCGGGCCCAAATTCAGGACAGGCGCGTCCCTAAAAATCGTGTTACTCAACGCTAGGTCCCCTATTAAGAGCGAATGTGGGTCAAAGTTTAATCTCATTACAGAATTGACCTCCGCAAGGGTACCTATTGAGTTAACTTGGCAAAATCTTGATGAAATTCCCGTAACACAGCCCCGTATTCCGCAGAACATAAAAATAATGGAATCAACTACATAATTATGTGAGAAATCATAAAAGCCCTTGCTTTTTGTGTTTTGTTTAGGTGATGGTGTATGTAGAAACAAAGGTGTTGTTAGCAGATTAGAATGGTTGTTTATGATTTGAAAGATAAAACCTTTGCCCAAATAAAGGAAGAAATTAATGAGTTAGTTGAGTATTATAATAATTGCCCGTTGAAGTTGCAACTCAAACACAAAATTAAATTTAATTTAATTCAATTCAAAATTTAACGTGTGGTATTTAGATGATGGAACGCTAGGAGGTGATGTAGACACCGTTTTGGAAGAGCTACAAATCTTCAAACAACAATTTAAATATATTGGCATTAAATAAATGTGAAATTTACCTTTCTGACATTACCGACAGACAATTGACCCTAGAGAAATTTTATGCAATAGCCCTCAAATCAAAATTTTAGAAAAAAGCTCACTGCACCTCCTAGGTTCTCCTATTTTACAAGACCAGCCTTTTGGGCACTTTTCCTATTGACAGCGATGCGGACGAATTTTTTGATGCCCTATGATTCTGTCCCCCTTCTTTTTTATATACATGTACATATTATTATTTTAAGTCTGTTAGCGTATATATTATATAAATATTTTTCAGAATAAAGTTAAAACACAAAGCATTTATTTCAATTATACCAATTGCAGGCACTTTTGAATTGTCAAAGAGTCAGTCAGTTAGTCAGAAAGTTGAAGCTATTTGCCCGTTCCAAAACATAGATCTCTATGGAGAAGAACGGACAAGAAAATCCAAGGACACTCGACGCAGTGCTTGTTTCAGTAAATTTTTGGGAATGAAATTAAAACATAAAGTCCTGATATGTAAGGCCAGTCTATAGTTACGTCTTGAACCAAATCAATGCTTTTAAAGCAATAATTAACACCCTTACTACATAAGAACAATTTATTAAAAAACTCATATACACTTTCCGATTCGAACAAATACAAACCCGAGTTTCGATTTGCGCCTCGGGAACACGAGTCGTGTATAGTACGAGTATACGCTAATAACCGGGTTGCGACCCACATCAAACGTGTCCTAATCAAAAAAGCATACTATAAGATTAAGGACTACGTTGAAGATAAGGAAGTTTGGCAATAATTCCTTCTGCACATGTGGCTTCCCTGGTACCTCATTAACGGCATAACTATGTCAACGTCTATTAACTGCTCCTAAATTACGATTTTTATTTCTGTTTTTTACATACTTTGACATAACCTACAAATTTTAATTTAAAATATTTATTAGTGACTTGTGGACAGAATATTTATTCAGTTTTTTTTTTTTACAGTTGTAATGACAATGTTGTCATTTGGTTTAAATATGCAGGTTTTTATTTTTATTACTTTAGTAATATTTTATATAGATTATTTTTTAATTTGTGAATGTGAGAACGTTGTAGGCTTAATAGACTGTAGCTTTGTAAACTATCTTTTATTTTGTTAAGTACTTGGTACTTGTTGACGGGCCTACACTGTCCTCCCATACCTATTAACACTGTAACTTATAACATTGTTAAAGCCCACTTTTATTAAAAGAGTAACCGTGGAGTTTCTTGCCGGCTATTCTCCATAGGAAACGACCAATTGGAACCGTGCACCTAGCTTCTGACGTTTCATAAGTGCCCATGTAGGTTTATGTGAAATAAAAAAAATTGATTTTGATTTTGCGATAAGAACTAACTCGATCGAAGCTGAGCCGCCGTGCTCGGCCGGCCGGCCGTTCGATTTAATTAATTATGAATAACTCACCCAATACCGTATTGATAGATGAATATAGTGATACACAAAGGGAAGACCCCCGTCTTCGAAAAAACGAGGACAGTCTCGTCCGTCCGCGGCCGCGGACGGACGAGTATGGAGTGGGATTCGGAGGCGTCATCTACCAATTCTAAGAGTGAAGGACAAGAAACATCGTCACAAACCGGTTCACCAAAGACGTCAAGTGATCATCATAGAAAGGAATCAAACGATTATAATGCAAAAGATGCGTCATCTGGTAATTTAATAAGTAAGATTACAAATATACTGCTGAAGAAAGGTTCGTTTATGAATAAAATAAACATCATGGTTAAGATAATCGTAGAATGGTTGGTAATTATAGTGGTTAATAATTTGCCAGAAAACTCACTTATAAGTAAACTTATCAATGGATTGTCATAATAAGTCTGTTGTATTTAATATTGTTCAATGGAATGCACAAAGTCTGCGGCCGAAGTCAGCATTGCTCGAACAGGGTTTATTTAAAGATAAGATTCATATTGCCGTTATCTGTGAAACGTGGTTGGTACCAGACAGCCATTTTTATTTGAATAAGTATAACCTTTTCATATTGGACCGGTATGATGGTTATGGAGGGGTAGCTGTTATTGTACACTAATCGATTAAAGCTCAATTGCGTAATGTACATACTTATAATCCAGGTATTGAACTCTTGCGCATTAAATTGTTAAATTTTCAGTATATTGAAAATATTATTGCTATTTACTGCCCTTCAACTGTTCGTACTTTACCAAGAGATTGGGATAGTGTATTTTCGATGGCAAATAACAAAACTTTAATTTTAGGTGACTTTAACGGTCACCATTCCAACTGGTCATATAAGACTGATCAGCGCGGATCTCAGATATTCGATTCTATGATAGATCATGATTTTATATCAGTTAATGACGGGAATCCGACTCATGTGAAATTGGTGAATAATGTTGTGCAACAATCTTCCCCCGACATTTCTTTTATTTCTGTGGATTTAGCTTTTAATTTTATTTGGAAATTTACAAATGAATCGTTAGGGAGTGACCACCTAATTATTAAATTGTCCACCCATTTTAACGTTATTAAAAATAACATTCGTAAAAGAAATTTAAAAAAATCTAACTGGAAAGAGTATTCATCATCTGTAGAAAGCATTCTCCGTGATTCAACCGCCCCGATAGATTCACAGCTGTGTTATGACTTCTTTGAAAACACTTTACAGGAAGCAGCAGATTCCCACATCCCTCAAATTGTTATTCCTCAACATATCAGCTCTAAATTAAACCAAAACCATATTGGAGCCCTGATCTATCTAGATCGGTGGCATCACGACGTTTAGCGTTAGCAAAGTTTAGGGGTAACCCTTCGCCTCAAAATTACGCACTATTGCAGGAAAACATCCAGGAATCGCAGAGGCAGACGCGTAAGGCAAAAGGTGCTTCTTTTAGAAGTTTTTGTTCAAGTATTGAGTCGGTTCAAAAGGTTTTAAATTTTATAAATATTTTCAAAGTATTAGCAGGTCCTGGTTGGGGTGTTCATCCTAAACATCTGCGTTGACTATATATCTCCATAATCCGCAGTAGGTTAGACTATGGTAGCTTCTTGTATGATTGTAGTTACAAGTGCCATTTATCTAAATTGGACAAAGCGCAAAACAAATCTCTTCGTATTATTGGTGGCTTTATTAGAAGCACCCCCATCCACGTGATGGAGAGTGAATTAAATCTACCTCCATTACATATTCGTAGGAAATTTCTAGGAGGCAAATACTGTCTAAAATGTATGTCCTTTCGGGAGAGCATTGCGGTTCGGTTGATTGAGTCGTTAACTTTAAGCATTCATAAATCTAAATTTTGGAGAAGTAGAAAATAACCTTTATTGGTCTCTATTTATAAAGAACTTAAATCTTCTGCTGTCCACTCGGTTAGGTTGATTGAAATGTTTTCTCTGGGGACATGGGTCAGCAACATCAATGTTCATAATACTATTAAATATAATATTCCATCTGTATATAAGCCTAAACGACATTACGACTGCAACCGTCTGAGACAAATCTGCGCAAATTTTATAGAAGAGGAATATGTTAATTTCCATAAGATTTACACAGATGGTTCTAAGAGTAGTGCTGGTAGCGGTGCTGCGGTTTGGGATCCACAATTAAATACAAATGTCAGACTTGCTATAGACTCTGATATCTCCATTATGCATGTGGAGTTAATAGCAATTGCAGAGGCTCTGTCTTATATTACCTCAATTAATCATGGTAAATTTGTCATTCTATCAGACTCGAAGAGTTCGCTGCAACACTTGGCTCGGTGCACTTCGTCCGTGCAAGGAGTACCGATAGCCTACATGATTTTGGAGTCTATATTTAAGTTAGGTCAAAAGTCAATTTCGGTAGTTTTACAGTAGATCCCGTCTCACGTACAGATTCAGGATAACGAAAGAGTAGATATTTTGGCCAACCAAGCCGTGTCAGAGGGAATTTCTATAAGTGTTCCTATTTTATATACAGATTATATAAGATTAATAAAACAGCAGTGTATAGATGTGTGGAGTGAATACTTTAACCAGAGGTCAACAGAAAAGGGAATTTGGTACAAGACCATCCAACCACAATTACTCCCAGTGTATAATTGGATTGATCAAAATATGCTTAGCAGAAGAGATTTAGTTATGGCACTACGACTTCGTTCCGGTCACATTCCATCAAAAAAGTTTGGTTTCCTCATGAAAAAGGTTACATCACCCAACTGTGAAGAATGTGGAGTGGTCGAAGATGTGCAACATGTTTTGATGGAGTGTGTGCGGAATGAAGCTTTGCGATTTAGTTTACTTGGTCTAAGAAATAAGTGCGATATTGGAGAGTGTAATGTTATCCTGGCTTGTCCTTTATCGGAACAAGCTAGGATACTGTACAAACTGGCATTTTTTGTTTTAAAATATTAAAGTTAGAATGATAAAGTGTTTTTAGGTTAAGTTGATTGTGCTGACGTTATCGCTCAGCGATAAAGCCCTTAAAATAAAGAAAAAAAAAAAAAAAAAAAAAACAACATTTTATTGGAAGCGGTTCCAGTATTGGCAAACGAATGTGGATTTAAAGATGCAAATCAATAAATGGCGTATAAATAAATAAAATAAAATTAGTTTATTCAAGTAACAAGACTCATATACAAGCAGATGCATAAAAGGATACAGACAGGATAACAAGAACAGACAAAACGAACACTCACAAGGTAACAATATGTCTGCTGCAGCATTGTCAGATATAAGGGCAATCCAGTCTGTTGGTGATCATCGCCAGCACGCGTAGCATGACCAATTCTATCTCTATTCTACCAAGAATAGACAAAGTTCTTTCCTCCAACTCGATATAATCTCTTCTGCCCGAGCACGGCGCGACCCGTAGACTCGCGTTTCATGAAAACAAAGACATTTATTCTTTCCTTAGCAGTGGGGAGTGATGTAGATAAAATATGAATACGTAAGTATACGATAACTATTAAGTTTCGTTTTCGGAAAACTTTCGTTCTCGAAATTGGTGCGTCCATTATTACAAAATCAAGTAGAGCTTAACAGCAGATTAAAAATAAAGATAAAACCTGCTGAAACAAAAACCGCAAAAAAATAACTATCTCTTTAATATTTTTTCCACAAAAAATTCCCAATTACGGCGTTCCAATTAGATTTTAGATCCGCTGAACAAAATTAAGTGGGATATTAAAAGTGCTGAGTTCGTCCGGAGAGACTTTGGCCTGCCAATTATAGAATTAGCCACGATCTGATCAGGCGTCTCCAGAGGTTGGTAGAGGAACACTAGGTCGGCAGTTATTTAGGAGAAAGAAGTATTTCGTTTCCTTGTATTGTTGGTTTGTGAAATTAACAAATAAATAATTTTGCAGGTGAATAAGGCCGCCAAAAATTGTAATTCTAAAACATCAACAAGAATTACGGTAGGTAATATTTACAATTTATTTATCACACAATTCTTAAAAGACTTATAAAACAAAATCGTGGTGGTGGTGGTGGTGAATGGTGGTTGGTGGTGATTCATTAGGAAGTCTTTATTTTTTTATTATAGTAGTAACATTATTTGAAACCATAAATAAATCTTATAGGTATTTGAAAATGCAAAAATCTGTTAAACTTATAGTAGTAAGTTTTTAAGTTTCAAGTTCTACTACTGATTTTATCTTTTTATTACGGACGCTTTTAACGTGCACGTCTTTCTCATTCTTCCACGTTCTTTTTCATTGTCCTCACATGTATAATTTCAACATTAATGATGTAACCAATACTTTTTCACAATATTTTGATTAAAAAGAGTGTCCGTGGAGTTTCTTGCCGTTCTTCTCCATAGGAACCTACTACGCTTTGGAATGGGCAACTAGCTTCATCTCTCTGACTGACCGACCCCTTGACAATTCAAAAGTGCCTGTAATTGGTTTATTTGAAATAAATGCTTTGAGTTTGAGTTTGAGTTTGAAACAACATTTTCTGGGTTATTGGAGAGTATGCGCTGTCGAAATCGTTTTTATTTTTCCGCTGCTGTTAACAGCATCTAAATTAAATATTATAATCCTAATCCTAACTTCCGAATCCTAACTTCCTAACTAATATTATAAATGTGAAAGTAAGTTTGTTTGTTTGTTACCTTTTCACGCCTAAACTACTGAACCGATCATCCTGAAATTTGGCATATACGTTGTCACCTACAGAAACGGACATAGGGTACCTTTCTGAAAAAAAGCACTGTTCCAGAGGAAAACAACAATAACGTTCTTATGAAAATGGCGCCACGTGTCTTTCGAATGATGATTGAATTATAATATTATTATAGAAACTTTAGTAGTGTGTTAGGAGTTTATTTATTTTATTTTAGTACTTACCTAATCAATTTTGTTTTTTATTTATTTATTTTGTGAACATAGGGTAAACAATTATATAGATGTGTAAAATAAAATTTTGATCCATACTACGTCCTACGTAGAAGGCATACAAAATTGTTTGCGTAATCAAATGTCACATTTTAACAAAACGAAAATGTAAAATTAAATAATACCTAAATATGTTCGTGAACGGGCGCCGTCAGTTGAAGCTGGTCATCTCTTAACTGCCAGGGCTTATTTTGTAATCTTTTAATCTTATATTTTGAATTGTTTTTTTTTAATATATATATTTTTTTTGTTTTTAACATTGTTCTCACGTATAGAAGCGACAAGAATAATGTACCCAGGATTTTGTAATATCTTGATTTAAAAGAGTGTCCTTAGAGTTTCTTGCCTGTTCTTCTTCATAGAGATCTACGTTTTGGAATGGGCAAATAGCTTCCACTTTCTGACTAACTGACCGACTTTTCCGACAATTCAAAAGTGCCTGTAAATGGTTTAATTGAAATAAATGCTTTGAGTTTGAGTTTGAATAAAGTCAAAGTAAGTACCTACCTATCACAATTTCATGGTCAACACCAGTGGCGAAACCACCGTATAACACGATTCCTATCGGCTTCCCTACTGAAATTCGGAACACAACCACTCTATCGTCATTGAAAAATGGCATAGTCAGTAGTGTTTAATAATGCCAAATAATATAATCACACTGTAGGTATTTAATACAACATACAATTAAAACATTACAAAACGCCTACTTTACACTTTTTGTCTTTATATCCCAACAACAAAACATTTTGCTCTAAAACAACTCGCAGACGCGTCCGGCTTGCCCATAGCAAGCCGGACGGGCCAGCGAGATATGTTCAGTTTCTATACAAAATCGACGTCGTCAGGAGTTTATTTTAAATAGAAAATATTTTTTTTCTCCGGCTTAACTCTCTTATAAAATCACCCTTCGCCACTGGCCAACACTAATAGTCAAAATTAATAATAAATGTACAAAAAACAAATTAGTAGTATAGAGTGTCGATATAGATCGATTTTTATTATAATATAATTGCGAAAGTTAGTTTGTTTGTAACGCTTTCACGCTAAAACGGCTGCACAGATTAAAATTTGGCACATGGGTAGACCATGACCTAAGACATAGGATACTTTTCACCCCGGTAGTACGTTCCCATGGGATAATTTCCGACCTCCACGCGGGTGACGCGGCGGGCAAAAGCTAGTTTAATATAATATGAGAATACGCGCATACTGTGATCTGTGGTCCCAGAAATATAAATATAATACAAGTAACAATGGACTCAAATGTGATACGAGTAGTAACAATATTTCATAACAACTATGCTAGTAAACTTAACCTACAAGCATAACCTAACACTGCCCTATAGTTATTGAGAATCCCTGCTACAAGTACAAGCTCAACACCGATGTGGAAAACTAGCTGCAGCAATTCACACACAAGCAGTCCAGTCTGCTCGCGACTCACTGCAGTATAATGTGGGGGCTGGCCCGCACCCGCTGCACCTGGGAGGAGCATATTTTTCGCATCGTAGCATAGAAGTAATCGACACGAGCATCAGCAAACATTCCCGATGCGCTACAGAAGCGAAAAATCCCCCTCAAAACCCGGAACGCATTATTATATTAAACTAGCTTTTGCCCGCGGCTTTGCCCGCGTGGAGGTCAGAAATTATCCAACGGAGATGTACTACCGGGATTAATTTATCCTATGTGTTAATCCAGGTTAATAACTATCTGTGTGCCAAATTCCACCCAAACCAGAAACACTTAAACCATATCGTAAAAATTTAAAATAAACATGGACAATAAGGATTAAAAAAATTCTTCAAATGTACAATTATTGGCGGCCATAATCAGGTAGTAATCTCCAATAACTTCGATGCGCTAAGTGTATTAATCCTTTGCCGTCGTTCTTCTAACTGTCATGACAAAACAAGGCTAAAACAACTAAGCCATCGCCACACAGCTACCGATATCACACATCTCAGAAACGCGAAGGAAGCGATAAAGTCCTCCACAAATTCAAATCCCGCATGAAAGTTGTGTGACAATAACTTTGTCGTAAGTGGGTCGACACTACTCGGCACTAACTAGCGAAAGATTTTTGCGAGTCGCATAATGATAAGGATAGAAGTAGTATCATCTCGCTCTCTCATTAGGGCGGCCATGTGAGTACCGCGGGTTTTATTAGAGGGGACCCGACGGACGAAAATTATTCACAAATGGAAATGCGACAATTGGTAGTCTTTGAAAGAATTAGAGTTATAGGGACGAGAGGGGTTGGAGACTTAGGAGATGTAATTGCAGTAAATTATAGACAATTTTGCAATGGATTAAGCATTTAAATGTCAGCAGCATAAAATGAACAACAATCTAAAGTCGATTTTAGTTAAGATGAAATATCACATAATGAGTTCTACCTCAACCAACGAACAATTGGTAACCTGAACATTATAATTTTACTTTATTACTTCCAAAATAGAACATACATATTTAAGCATTTGTTTCCTAGCAAACAAACAAAGAGCAGGTTCACCGTACGAGAGCGAAATTAATCCGCACCACCATTGATTTTGGCAAAATTCGGGCCCAAATTCAGGACAGGCGCGTCCCTAAAAATCGTGTTACTCAACGCTAGGTCCCCTATTAAGAGCGAATGTGGGTCAAAGTTTAATCTCATTACAGAATTGACCTCCGCAAGGGTACCTATTGAGTTAACTTGGCAAAATCTTGATGAAATTCCCGTAACACAGCCCCGTATTCCGCAGAACATAAAAATAATGGAATCAACTACATAATTATGTGAGAAATCATAAAAGCCCTTGCTTTTTGTGTTTTGTTTAGGTGATGGTGTATGTAGAAACAAAGGTGTTGTTAGCAGATTAGAATGGTTGTTTATGATTTGAAAGATAAAACCTTTGCCCAAAT
This sequence comes from Tiliacea citrago, assembly GCA_963921375.1. Lineage (NCBI taxonomy): Eukaryota > Metazoa > Arthropoda > Insecta > Lepidoptera > Noctuidae > Tiliacea > Tiliacea citrago. The sequence goes on from OY992782.1 coordinate 29,884,690, forward strand.
AAAGGAAGAAATTAATGAGTTAGTTGAGTATTATAATAATTGCCCGTTGAAGTTGCAACTCAAACACAAAATTAAATTTAATTTAATTCAATTCAAAATTTAACGTGTGGTATTTAGATGATGGAACGCTAGGAGGTGATGTAGACACCGTTTTGGAAGAGCTACAAATCTTCAAACAACAATTTAAATATATTGGCATTAAATAAATGTGAAATTTACCTTTCTGACATTACCGACAGACAATTGACCCTAGAGAAATTTTATGCAATAGCCCTCAAATCAAAATTTTAGAAAAAAGCTCACTGCACCTCCTAGGTTCTCCTATTTTACAAGACCAGCCTTTTGGGCACTTTTCCTATTGACAGCGATGCGGACGAATTTTTTGATGCCCTATGATTCTGTCCCCCTTCTTTTTTATATACATGTACATATTATTATTTTAAGTCTGTTAGCGTATATATTATATAAATATTTTTCAGAATAAAGTTAAAACACAAAGCATTTATTTCAATTATACCAATTGCAGGCACTTTTGAATTGTCAAAGAGTCAGTCAGTTAGTCAGAAAGTTGAAGCTATTTGCCCGTTCCAAAACATAGATCTCTATGGAGAAGAACGGACAAGAAAATCCAAGGACACTCGACGCAGTGCTTGTTTCAGTAAATTTTTGGGAATGAAATTAAAACATAAAGTCCTGATATGTAAGGCCAGTCTATAGTTACGTCTTGAACCAAATCAATGCTTTTAAAGCAATAATTAACACCCTTACTACATAAGAACAATTTATTAAAAAACTCATATACACTTTCCGATTCGAACAAATACAAACCCGAGTTTCGATTTGCGCCTCGGGAAAACGAGTCGTGTATAGTACGAGTATACGCTAATAACCGGGTTGCGACCCACATCAAACGTGTCCTAATCAAAAAAGCATACTATAAGATTAAGGACTACGTTGAAGATAAGGAAGTTTGGCAATAATTCCTTCTGCACATGTGGCTTCCCTGGTACCTCATTAACGGCATAACTATGTCAACGTCTATTAACTGCTCCTAAATTACGATTTTTATTTCTGTTTTTTACATACTTTGACATAACCTACAAATTTTAATTTAAAATATTTATTAGTGACTTGTGGACAGAATATTTATTCAGTTTTTTTTTTTTACAGTTGTAATGACAATGTTGTCATTTGGTTTAAATATGCAGGTTTTTATTTTTATTACTTTAGTAATATTTTATATAGATTATTTTTTAATTTGTGAATGTGAGAACGTTGTAGGCTTAATAGACTGTAGCTTTGTAAACTATCTTTTATTTTGTTAAGTACTTGGTACTTGTTGACGGGCCTACACTGTCCTCCCATACCTATTAACACTGTAACTTATAACATTGTTAAAGCCCACTTTTTTTAAAAGAGTAACCGTGGAGTTTCTTGCCGGCTATTCTCCATAGGAAACGACCAATTGGAACCGTGCACCTAGCTTCTGACGTTTCATAAGTGCCCATGTAGGTTTATGTGAAATAAAAAAAATTGATTTTGATTTTGCGATAAGAACTAACTCGATCGAAGCTGAGCCGCCGTGCTCGGCCGGCCGGCCGTTCGATTTAATTAATTATGAATAACTCACCCAATACCGTATTGATAGATGAATATAGTGATACACAAAGGGAAGACCCCCGTCTTCGAAAAAACGAGGACAGTCTCGTCCGTCCGCGGCCGCGGACGGACGAGTATGGAGTGGGATTCGGAGGCGTCATCTACCAATTCTAAGAGTGAAGGACAAGAAACATCGTCACAAACCGGTTCACCAAAGACGTCAAGTGATCATCATAGAAAGGAATCAAACGATTATAATGCAAAAGATGCGTCATCTGGTAATTTAATAAGTAAGATTACAAATATACTGCTGAAGAAAGGTTCGTTTATGAATAAAATAAACATCATGGTTAAGATAATCGTAGAATGGTTGGTAATTATAGTGGTTAATAATTTGCCAGAAAACTCACTTATAAGTAAACTTATCAATGGATTGTCATAATAAGTCTGTTGTATTTAATATTGTTCAATGGAATGCACAAAGTCTGCGGCCGAAGTCAGCATTGCTCGAACAGGGTTTATTTAAAGATAAGATTCATATTGCCGTTATCTGTGAAACGTGGTTGGTACCAGACAGCCATTTTTATTTGAATAAGTATAACCTTTTCATATTGGACCGGTATGATGGTTATGGAGGGGTAGCTGTTATTGTACACTAATCGATTAAAGCTCAATTGCGTAATGTACATACTTATAATCCAGGTATTGAACTCTTGCGCATTAAATTGTTAAATTTTCAGTATATTGAAAATATTATTGCTATTTACTGCCCTTCAACTGTTCGTACTTTACCAAGAGATTGGGATAGTGTATTTTCGATGGCAAATAACAAAACTTTAATTTTAGGTGACTTTAACGGTCACCATTCCAACTGGTCATATAAGACTGATCAGCGCGGATCTCAGATATTCGATTCTATGATAGATCATGATTTTATATCAGTTAATGACGGGAATCCGACTCATGTGAAATTGGTGAATAATGTTGTGCAACAATCTTCCCCCGACATTTCTTTTATTTCTGTGGATTTAGCTTTTAATTTTATTTGGAAAGTTACAAATGAATCGTTAGGGAGTGACCACCTAATTATTAAATTGTCCACCCATTTTAACGTTATTAAAAATAACATTCGTAAAAGAAATTTAAAAAAATCTAACTGGAAAGAGTATTCATCATCTGTAGAAAGCATTCTCCGTGATTCAACCGCCCCGATAGATTCACAGCTGTGTTATGACTTCTTTGAAAACACTTTACAGGAAGCAGCAGATTCCCACATCCCTCAAATTGTTATTCCTCAACATATCAGCTCTAAATTAAACCAAAACCATATTGGAGCCCTGATCTATCTAGATCGGTGGCATCACGACGTTTAGCGTTAGCAAAGTTTAGGGGTAACCCTTCGCCTCAAAATTACGCACTATTGCAGGAAAACATCCAGGAATCGCAGAGGCAGACGCGTAAGGCAAAAGGTGCTTCTTTTAGAAGTTTTTGTTCAAGTATTGAGTCGGTTCAAAAGGTTTTAAATTTTATAAATATTTTCAAAGTATTAGCAGGTCCTGGTTGGGGTGTTCATCCTAAACATCTGCGTTGACTATATATCTCCATAATCCGCAGTAGGTTAGACTATGGTAGCTTCTTGTATGATTGTAGTTACAAGTGCCATTTATCTAAATTGGACAAAGCGCAAAACAAATCTCTTCGTATTATTGGTGGCTTTATTAGAAGCACCCCCATCCACGTGATGGAGAGTGAATTAAATCTACCTCCATTACATATTCGTAGGAAATTTCTAGGAGGCAAATACTGTCTAAAATGTATGTCCTTTCGGGAGAGCATTGCGGTTCGGTTGATTGAGTCGTTAACTTTAAGCATTCATAAATCTAAATTTTGGAGAAGTAGAAAATAACCTTTATTGGTCTCTATTTATAAAGAACTTAAATCTTCTGCTGTCCACTCGGTTAGGTTGATTGAAATGTTTTCTCTGGGGACATGGGTCAGCAACATCAATGTTCATAATACTATTAAATATAATATTCCATCTGTATATAAGCCTAAACGACATTACGACTGCAACCGTCTGAGACAAATCTGCGCAAATTTTATAGAAGAGGAATATGTTAATTTCCATAAGATTTACACAGATGGTTCTAAGAGTAGTGCTGGTAGCGGTGCTGCGGTTTGGGATCCACAATTAAATACAAATGTCAGACTTGCTATAGACTCTGATATCTCCATTATGCATGTGGAGTTAATAGCAATTGCAGAGGCTCTGTCTTATATTACCTCAATTAATCATGGTAAATTTGTCATTCTATCAGACTCGAAGAGTTCGCTGCAACACTTGGCTCGGTGCACTTCGTCCGTGCAAGGAGTACCGATAGCCTACATGATTTTGGAGTCTATATTTAAGTTAGGTCAAAAGTCAATTTCGGTAGTTTTACAGTAGATCCCGTCTCACGTACAGATTCAGGATAACGAAAGAGTAGATATTTTGGCCAACCAAGCCGTGTCAGAGGGAATTTCTATAAGTGTTCCTATTTTATATACAGATTATATAAGATTAATAAAACAGCAGTGTATAGATGTGTGGAGTGAATACTTTAACCAGAGGTCAACAGAAAAGGGAATTTGGTACAAGACCATCCAACCACAATTACTCCCAGTGTATAATTGGATTGATCAAAATATGCTTAGCAGAAGAGATTTAGTTATGGCACTACGACTTCGTTCCGGTCACATTCCATCAAAAAAGTTTGGTTTCCTCATGAAAAAGGTTACATCACCCAACTGTGAAGAATGTGGAGTGGTCGAAGATGTGCAACATGTTTTGATGGAGTGTGTGCGGAATGAAGCTTTGCGATTTAGTTTACTTGGTCTAAGAAATAAGTGCGATATTGGAGAGTGTAATGTTATCCTGGCTTGTCCTTTATCGGAACAAGCTAGGATACTGTACAAACTGGCATTTTTTGTTTTAAAATATTAAAGTTAGAATGATAAAGTGTTTTTAGGTTAAGTTGATTGTGCTGACGTTATCGCTCAGCGATAAAGCCCTTAAAATAAAGAAAAAAAAAAAAAAAAAAAAAACAACATTTTATTGGAAGCGGTTCCAGTATTGGCAAACGAATGTGGATTTAAAGATGCAAATCAATAAATGGCGTATAAATAAATAAAATAAAATTAGTTTATTCAAGTAACAAGACTCATATACAAGCAGATGCATAAAAGGATACAGACAGGATAACAAGAACAGACAAAACGAACACTCACAAGGTAACAATATGTCTGCTGCAGCATTGTCAGATATAAGGGCAATCCAGTCTGTTGGTGATCATCGCCAGCACGCGTAGCATGACCAATTCTATCTCTATTCTACCAAGAATAGACAAAGTTCTTTCCTCCAACTCGATATAATCTCTTCTGCCCGAGCACGGCGCGACCCGTAGACTCGCGTTTCATGAAAACAAAGACATTTATTCTTTCCTTAGCAGCGGGGAGTGATGTAGATAAAATATGAATACTACGATAACTATTAAGTTTCGTTTTCGGAAAACTTTCGTTCTCGAAATTGGTGCGTCCTAGGCAAAAAATTACAGAAATTTAACCCCCCCCCCCTTTTTTTTTTTTTTTTTTCTTTTTTTTTTTTACGCTGAGAAATGCATTACGCATGCCCGCTCGTGGGGGACGAGTCGGGGTATGTGGGACTCCTGTCAATAAGTGACAGTATACCCACTAAAACTCAGCGGTGTTCCCACATCACCGTGATGGGAGGGCCATGGGAAACCGGCTCAACCTTTACATCCATGACCCTCTCGGTGCATGCCCGGCGGGCCCCGCGTGCCCCCCATTCTCAATGGGGGGCTACGGGAATGGTAGGGAACACCTGGCTATTCCCGTCCGGCACTGGTGGAGGCCTGTGCAATACAGGCAAGGGTGCCCCCGCAACCGTTGCCTGCTGGCATCCACCTGGGAGGAGGCGGAGACGACGATCGTACAATCGCCTTCGCCGCCTCCTTCTGTGACATTACTTCCTCGCAGAAGGAAGCGACTGCTGTCCAGGCCCCCTCGCTTTCCAGCATGAAGTTGACGACGCTGGGAAGCGAGAGGTCCGGCCCGGCCGCTGCGATCAGAGTCTGGCGCAGCTCGGACCAGGCCGGGCACACCTCAAGGGTGTGCTGTGCCGTGTCCTTCGCCGCACCACCGTCGTGGCACGACGAGGTCTCCTCCCTTTGGATCCGGTGCAGGTGCGATCCGAAACACCCATGGCCGGACAACACCTGCACCAGACGGAAAGAGAGGCGGCTTTCGGCACGGGCGCTCCACCATCCACGCGATATCGCGGGTGAGAGTCCTGGCGGAGGAAGCAGTGTCCCGGGGCGGGGTGATGTTGGCGGTGTCCTTGGACATCTCCAACGCCTTCAACACCCTGCCCTGGAGCTGTATTCGGGAGGCACTGCGTTACCATCGGGTGCCTTCCTACCTCCGCCGCATCGTCGGGGCTTATTTGGCGGAGAGGTGTGTCACCTACACGGGACGTGATGGCGGAAACCAGCGCCGCATGTCGTGCGGTGTTTCACAGGGCTCAGTCGTGGGACCGCTCCTGTGGAACATCGGGCACGACTGGGTGCTGATGTAGTGACCTACACTTAAGTCTAAATAAATTATTAAATTAAAAGTAAAACTAAATTAAATATAAATTATGAATTTCTTAAATAAAATTAATTATAATTTATATACACATATTTACAATAGAACTTAAAACTAGACTTATATAAAATCAACATATAAAATAAAACTATTTACAACAATGAACAAACAGACAAGTTCAAACATTGTATAAAGTAGCTAATTACTTATCAGCTGGCCGGCGGTAGCTATGACGCGTCTATTGTTCTAGCGCCGCGGCCGACCGGGCGCTCGCGCTACGTCACGCGAGCCGTGTGCGTGAGCGGGACAGCATCATCGTGCGTTGCTCTCATGCACCGTTCCGTACAGGTGGCGCGCGAGCGCCGCAGTGACTTGCAACTGAGTACGCTCACTGCGCGCATAGATTTATGTGATCTAGCTTCACCGCGCTGACTTGAGACCTATTATTTAGGTTTAACCGCTTATCTGTGCTTTCCTCTGTGCTATCTACAATTCTATCACTCCTTCTTAAACTAAGTGTAACTCTTGTGTATGTGAACTGAAACCTGTGTCTGTGTACCTAATAAACTTTCATTCTTCATCTTGTGTACTTCGGACTTATTACTTCGCTTCCTATTTCTATCTACCACACATACCTTCACACTACATTGGTGACCCCGTTCAAGAGCATGAAGATGGCTGAGGACAAACCTTGCACGAGCCAAGATGTGTCAGCAGCGGAAACATTTCGCGTGGGTGTGCGCATACCGCCGTTCTACCCAGAGAAACCAAGTCTCTGGTTTAACCAGATGGAGGCGCAGTTCATCCTGGCGAACATCAAGTCGGATGACACAAAATTTTATTATATAACAGGCAATCTAGATCCGCAGTACGCTGCCGAAGTCGAGGACATTATCGGCAACCCTCCACCCACCGGAAAATATGAAAAGCTAAAAGGTGAGCTTATTAAATGGCTTTCGGCATCGCGTGAGAAAAAGGTGAAGCAGCTTCTCATGCATGAGGAACTGGGCGACCGGAAGCCGTCACAATTTTATCGTCACCTCCACAACCTCGCTGGCCCAGGTGTACCAACCAATGGTGGCCAATGTAGTGTGAAGGTATGTGTGGTAGATAGAAATAGGAAGCGAAGTAATAAGTGTGTGAAGCCGTGTGACTACCCTACATCGGGAAACGCGCGGGGCAATCAGTAATGGCGACCGATGATTGTCCGAGTGCTGGTCGCTTATTCGTTACCGATCAAAGGTCGAAAATGCAATTTTTGGTCGACACCGGCAGCGACCTCTGTGTCTACCCCCGATCGGCATTAGTAAATCGACGAGAGAAGACAAACTACCTATTGTGCGCGGCCAACGGAACACCGATAAATACATACGGGTTCATAAACGTCACGTTGAACTTACGATTGCGCCGTGACTTTGCTTGGCGATTTATCGTTGCCGATGTTACAAAGGCGATAATAGGCGTGGATTTTCTATCTTATTATAATTTGGTTGTTGATTGCAGAAACCAACGCCTCATTGATAACCATACTACGCTCTCCACCCCGGCGTCGCCTGTCCGTCTTTCTGATGATGTCTCCTCGGTGAGGGTAAGTTTGGGTGATTCCGCGTATACACACATACTACGGGAATTTCCCGACATCACTCGCCCACATGGTATACACCGCACTCCCAAACACCATACAGCACACCACATCCGCACTACACCAGGACCACCAGTAGCCTGTACACCTCGCAGATTGGCCCCGGACAAACTAAAAATTGCTAAGGCTGAATTCGAGGCCATGTTGCAATGTGGAACCTGTCGCCAGTCCGAGTCACCGTGGTCGTCGCCCCTCCACCTAGCACCAAAAAAAGATGACGGATGGCGCCCCTGCGGCGACTACAGGATGCTGAACGCACGTACCATACCGGACCAGTACCCCATCCGACACATCCAAGACTTTGCTCATAGTCTGTCTGGCTGTACCGTCTTCTCTCAAATTGACCTGGTGAAAGCGTATAATCAGATTCCTTTGAATCCTGATGACATCCCGAAGACTGCAATCACGACGCCTATCGGTCTTTTCGAATTCCCGTTCATGACGTTCGGTCTTCGAAATGCCGGACAGACGTTTCAGCGCTTCGTGGATGAAATGCTCAGGGGTCTGGATTTTACGTACGCGTATTTGGATGACTTCTTGGTCTACTCGAAAGACCAGAAGACCCACGAGCACCACCTGCGTCAACTTTTCACCAGACTCAGAGACTACGGTATGGTCATCAACAGTTCCAAGTGCGTCTTCGGAGTGTCGGAGGTAAACTTCTTGGGCTACCACATATCAGCCAATGGCACAAGACCATTACCATCCAAGGTCGAGGCTATTCAAAATTTTCCCGCTCCCAAAACCGTAAGAGAGCTACGGAGATTTCTTGGGATGCTCAATTTTTATCGCAGGTTCATCCCAGGCGCAGCAAGGTTCCAGGCACCCTTGAACGCTTTGCTTACGGGCTCAGTGAAGGGTTCACATCCGGTAGATTTTTCACCAGAGGAGCATGAGGCATTTCAGAATTGCAAGGACAGCCTTTGCCAAGCAGCACTGTTGGTGCATCCAGACTGCAGCGCTAAGTTGGCGTTGGTCACAGATGCTTCCGACAAGGCCATTGGCGCAGTCTTGCAACAGCAGAATGCAGGTGCATGGGAGCCACTAGCTTTCTTTTCGCGCAAGTTGAGTCCAGCACAGGTTAAATACTCTCCATACGACCGCGAATTGCTCGCCATTTACGAGAGTATCAAATATTTCCGGCACATGCTGGAGGCTCGTGACTTTGTGATTTACACAGACCACAAGCCTCTAACATTCGCCTTCCACGCTCGTAAGGAAAATTGTTCCCCACGGCAGTTCCGTCACTTGGACCTAATAGCCCAGTTTACAACGGACATCCGGCATATTTCTGGGAAGAACAATGTCGTGGCAGACACCCTTTCACGCGTCGAGGAGATTACACAACCAGTGCCCGTCGAAAAGATCGCTGCAGCTCAACTTGACGACCCCGAGCTGAAACAACTGCTTGATGGAGTTACCGCATTGCGCCTGCAACAGGTCAAATTACCAGGTTCACAAGAGCAACTATATTGCGACGTCAGCACCCCTACGCCAAGACCATTTGTGCCCAAGGAATTGCGCAGACCAATTTTCACAAGCCTGCACTCCTTGAGTCACCCAGGTACCAAGGCATCCGCAAGGTTGGTAGCTGACCGATATGTTTGGCCTGGCGTTAGGAAAGACTGCCGTGATTGGGTACGTTCCTGTCTGGCTTGCCAGCGCTCAAAAACCACACGGCACGTCTTTGCTCCAGTAGGTACTTTCAAATTACCAAAATCAAGGTTCGCATTCATTCACATTGACCTCGTGGGACCTTTGCCACCGTGTGAAGGGTTCCGCTATTGTCTCACTGCCGTCGATCGCTTTACGCGATGGCCAGAGGCAATACCGCTCACAAACATATCTGCTGAAACAGTGGCAAAGGCCTTACTGAGTGGCTGGATTGCTCGTTTCGGCTGCCCATCCGATATAGTAACCGATAGAGGTGGCCAGTTCGAATCAGCGCTCTTCAAATGCCTGTCTGCAATCGCTGGGTTCCGACATCGCAGAACAACAGCATACCATCCTGCCTGCAACGGAATGGTGGAAAGATTCCATCGTCAATTTAAAGCAGCTATCACTTGCCACGCTAATGACAGTTGGGTGGAATCTCTTCCACTAGTCCTGTTAGGCGTACGCAGCGCTTATAAAGAAGACGCCCAGGCTACTGCAGCTGAACTTGTTTACGGTCAACCAATACGTCTGCCTGGCGAATTCTTCGACCCTCAGGCTGATGAAACGGTTGACATGACCGACTACTTGTCAAGGCTCCGGAGTATTGTACGGAGTCTGCAACCATCACCAGCAGCCAGACACAACAGCAATTTTAAAACATTTATTTACAAGGAATTAGCTTCCTCAACCCACGTTTTCCTTAGGGACTGCACTGCTGGTGGTAGTCTGAAACTGGCATATTCTGGTCCTCATAAGGTCATTCAACGAGGAGACAAGGTGTTTAAAATAATGGTAAATGGAAAACACGTCACCGTATCGATAGACCGTATTAAGCCGGCCTTCATACTGCGTGATCCATACACATCATCCTCGCCACCAACCACTAACACTCATCACAACACACCACAGTCACCACTCAACACGAACACTCATCACTACACACCCGACGCGGATAACCGAAACTTACCTTCCGCTGACGATAGCGTCGTCAGAACGACGCGGTCAGGACGTCGCGTTAGATTTCCCGACTATTATCGCCCTTGACGGTCTCTGGAAGGGGGTGATGTAGTGACCTACACTTAAGTCTAAATAAATTATTAAATTAAAAGTAAAACTAAATTAAATATAAATTATGAATTTCTTAAATAAAATTAATTATAATTTATATACACATATTTACAATAGAACTTAAAACTAGACTTATATAAAATCAACATATAAAATAAAACTATTTACAACAATGAACAAACAGACAAGTTCAAACATTGTATAAAGTAGCTAATTACTTATCAGCTGGCCGGCGGTAGCTATGACGCGTCTATTGTTCTAGCGCCGCGGCCGACCGGGCGCTCGCGCTACGTCACGCGAGCCGTGTGCGTGAGCGGGACAGCATCATCGTGCGTTGCTCTCATGCACCGTTCCGTACAGGTGGCGCGCGAGCGCCGCAGTGACTTGCAACTGAGTACGCTCACTGCGCGCATAGCTTTATGTGATCTAGCTTCACCGCGCTGACTTGAGACCTATTATTTAGGTTTAACCGCTTATCTGTGCTTTCCTCTGTGCTATCTACAATTCTATCACTCCTTCTTAAACTAAGTGTAACTCTTGTGTATGTGAACTGAAACCTGTGTCTGTGTACCTAATAAACTTTCATTCTTCATCTTGTGTACTTCGGACTTATTACTTCGCTTCCTATTTCTATCTACCACACATACCTTCACACTACACTGCGGGGCGAGCTCCAGCCGGGCGTGGACCTGACGTGTTATGCGGACGACACACTGGTCACGGCCCGGGGGAGCTCGTACAGGGAGGCAGCGTTGCTGGCGACGGCTGCGGTCTCACAGGTGATGAGCCTCCGACTTGTTGAGGTTGCCCTCAACAAGTCGGAGGCCTTGATCTTTCATGGCCCCCAGCGATCGCCGCCGCCGGGATCACACATCGTGGTCGGGGGGGCTCAAATCGCTGTCGAGTCCACCATGAAGTACCTAGGATTGGTGCTCGACAGCCGGTGGGATTTTGGCCCCCACTTCCGGTGGCTGGCGCCCAAGTTGTTGGGCGCGGCTGGGGCGTTGTCAACGCTGCTTCCCAATCTGGGGGGCCCGAGCGCCACCTGTAGGCGGCTCTACGTGGGGATCGTGCGATCGATGGCCCTGTATGGGGCCCCGATCTGGGTGGCTGACCTGACGGCCGGAAGCATCGCAGTCCTGCGGAAGCCGCAGAGAGCGATGGCCGTCAGAGTCATCAGGGGATATCGCACGATCTCCTACGAGTTGGCTTGCGTACTGGCCGGATCCGCGCCCTGCGGAACCCCGCGCATAAATAGGGAGCCGGACGCCCGGTGTCACCACTGCGTCGACTGCCGGGAGGACACGGCGCGGTATACGCTGGCAGAGTGTGCCGCTTGGGAGGAGCCTCGCCGTGCCCTCATCTCAGGAGTAGGCAGTGACCTATCGCTGCCAGCCGTGGTCGAGTCGATGGCCGGCAGCGAGGAGTCCTGGGACGCAGTGGTATCCTTGAGGTGGCGGCGCGTAGTGTTCCACGCGCGCCCCTTTGAGACGTCGTGGGGGGGTCTAACACCTCACCCCCCCGCAGACTTGAAGTGGCCCGCAGAAGCGGGCCGGCACTAGCCGGGGATCACGGAGGTAATACCAGCTCCCAAGATCCCCGGTGCAAGTGTGGGAAGGGAACACCGGGGTGGTTTTTAGTCAGTAAGAGTCTGACAGACCCCTCCGCCCACCCCAGGGCGGAGGACATCCATGAGGATTTTCCACCCCGGCAAAAAAAAAAAAAAAAAAAGGTACTGGGGCGCTCCGTGGTACCGAAGTGCCTCCAAGATTGTCGAGTGGGGGACAGAGTTGAAGGCGTTGGCTATGTCGAATGACATCGCCAACACTCCGTCACCCGCCTCCACGGCCTCCCTCACCTGGCCCTTCAGTAGGGCCAACGCATCCACCGTCGAAATTGGGCGTCCGACAGGTCCGGCCCCACCGTCCCCAGCAGGCTACTCAGCCGGTCGGCGATTATCCCCTCGAACAACTTACTGACCTGATCGAGCAAAACGATGGGCCGGTAAGCCGAGGGGGAGTACGCCGGGCGTCCCTCCTTTCGGAGGAGGCATAGCCGCCCCTCCTTCCAGGGTTTCGGGAACCTCCCAGTCGTGAAACACGCGCTAAAAAGGTCCCGAAGCCTCTCCTCCATCTGAGAGGCGGCGATGGCCACCACCCGTGCGGGGACGCCGTCCGGCCCTGGGGCCGTGTTCTTCGCGCGGAGACGAAGAGTCCCTGCACGCAGTTCCGACGCCGTAACCGCGGGGACCTCCTCCTCCGGCGGAACCACCTCCCGCGGGGGGTCCATCACTGGCGGGGTGAAGCCGGTCCTTGACGGAAACAGAGACCGGACCACCCCATCCAGCAATGCCGGCTCGAGGGTCTCCGTCAGTGGAGGACTACAGGGGCGCAGTTTATCCCGCGCCGCCTTGTATGGTCTTCCATACGGATCCCTGTCGAGACCCTCCAGCATCTCGGCTCTCGCCGAGTCTTTGGTCGCGCACATTCAGGACCGCCTTTGCGTCAACATACGTGGCATAGAGGCCCTCCTCGTTGGTGGGGTCTCGGGGCCTGCGCCTTCGACTCCGCGTGTAGGCCCTCCTGGCCGCTACGTAGGCGGTCCGGAGCCCCGCCAGTTCCTCCGACCACCAATAGATGGCGCGGCGGGGAGGTGGGCGATGAGACCGGGGCATGCTGGAGTTGCACACCTCGGTCAAGGACCCCCTCAGCTGGACCGCTGCGGCGTCCACGTCCAGGACCTCGACAGGAGGCGTGAGCCAGTCCTGGACGTTGTGTTCATATAAGCTCCGTGTACAAAAATAATTTTAAAATAGTTAAACTAATATTTTAACAAGTATTTGTGAAGAGTATGACTCGGTGTTGCGTAAATCCCACTACACAAAGTTTGTGATCAAAAATTTAAATGTCTAATACCAGAAATTACTAAAAATAACAAGTGACATCAAACAGCTAAATTAGTGAAACTTTCTATAATATTATCACACCAAAACATATTAAATACCCTAAAAAAGAAAACAGCAAAAAAGGTCGAAGAAATATCATGTATATTTTTAAATATTACTCCAAAACAATCCGTTGAGTAAAACATAACACGGTTTCTCTTTGTGTGATTCAAAACTGACCTTTGGACCTCAATGAATGACCAACGAATGTTTTAACCGTACTACAGCTACAAGTAATAACTTATTTCGAAAAGTTTACTAATGGTCAGTTGGCTGAACGGTCGATACATTCGACTTGAGCGACCGTGACTGCGCGTTCTAATCTCAGTGGCACATGACCACTTTTTGAGAATCTTCGCCAATATTTGTTACAACAAAAAATGAACTTCTTCGAGAATATTACTCTGCGACGAACCCGTACGAAATCACTAACAAACAACGACGATGTCAGTACTAACGACATTAGTAGCAACAACACGACACTAGATGGCACCACCAACAGCATGCCAAACATATCGGATGACGAGGAGATTGATAAAGTACGAGAATTACAACGGGAAATCGGAGAACTAAAGTCACCACTTTTGGCAGCCCATGACGAGGTAAACAATTTGGTGGATGACTAAAGGAATAAAAAAATGCTGCAAGCGTAAACAACAATTATTATGGAAGTATCGTAAGAATCGAAATATCATTAACAAAACCAATTTAAAAAAATTTGCTAGTAGATTACAACGTGTTATAAAACAGAAAAAAAAGTCTCAAAATAATTACTTTATCCATACAGCTCAAAACAAATGTAGGGCTACTTGGAACGTTATTAGTAAAACAATGTGTAATACGCCAAAAAACGAAATCAGTCAAATTATTATAGACGGTAAACATTGTACTGATGATCCTCAGACCATTGCGGATTCCTTTAATAATTCCTAATCACTCGGAAACATTATTCATGTATCCAACTACACCTCAAGAAATCCACAAAATAATTTTAAACTTAAAAAATACCAACAGTACTGGATATGACAGTATATCGACAAAAATTCTAAAACAAGTGCCAGTTAAAATATCCTGCATTTTAAGTCATGTCATTAATCTGTCAATTCTACATGGATACTTTTCTGATAAACTTAAATTAACAATCATTAAACCTCTATTCAAAAAAGATGATCCCTACAATATGAATTGTTATAGGCCCATAGCACTAGTACCGGTGATCTCTAAGGTCTATGAAAGAGTTATTTATGACAGACTTTGAAAATTTCAATTTATTTGCTAAAGAGCAGATAGGTTTTAGGAAAAATAAAACCATTAATATGGCCATCTACGATTTTCTGAATACAGTTATGACTAGCTTAGACAATAAAATTCCGGCGTGCGCATTGTATATGGATCTTAGTAAAGCCTTTGACTACGTAGATCACAAAATTCTGTCAAATAAATTATACAGGTATGGCATTCGAGGCACTTCATTGGAGCTGATAGCTTCTTATCTTACCAACAGAAAGCAGTCCACATTAGTTACTCGAGTATGCACCAAAACAAGTACAGAAATCAACTACACTTCAGAATACAGAGAAATCAAACAAGGCGTACCACTAGGAAGTGTTTTGGGCCCTCTGCTATTCATCATTTATATAAATGACCTTCCCAAAGTAACTAATCATCCCACTATACTTTTTGCTGATGATAGTACTGTCGTTTTCACAAGTGAGGATAAAAAATCTCTTGAACAACATATAAACAGAACTCTAGGTGATATTATAAGATGGCTTACTGATAACAATTTAAAAATGAACTTTGACAAAACTAAAATTATGATATTTCGCAATCGTAAAGCCCAATTTACTGACTTTAATATAAATTATACAGGAAATAAAATAAATGAAATAGCAACTACTAAATTTTTAGGAATGTCAATTGATTATAATTTGAATTGGAAGACACATGTTGATACCTTAGTTCAAAAACTAAATAAGCAATCATACGCCTTACATATGCTGGCAAAAACGGTAGAAACTTCTACTGTACTTGCAGCATACCATGGCTACGTGGGGTCCTTGATAAAGTATGGTATTATATTCTGGGGTAATTCCAACAATAAGGACATTGCATTCAAGGCGCAAAAGCGCTGTATTAGGGGAATGTTTAATATCAACCAGACTGATAGCTGCAGACCATATTTTGTCAAACATAATATATTAACATTGCCGTGTGTCTACATTTATGAGATTGCTAGCTTCGCAAGAACTTACAAACATCTTTTTGACAAGTATATAAGTAAGCGGCATGGTGATAAAATTTGTTGCAAATCTAGCAAGACGGCCTTATACGAGTATACCAAAAGCATTTTCAGTATGGCACCGCGTATATACAATCATTTACCAAAGTCTATACTAGACAGTCCATCCACTGATGAATTTAAAAGGAAATTAAAAAGATTTTTGCTATTCAAATGTTATTATAGTATTCAGGATTATTTAAGAGAGGATGTAAGGACATATTGTACTCAGAAATAATGCGTTGTTGATGTGACATGTAATTATTGCACTGATTAATTATTTATCTATCAAGATTATTTTTAATTTTAATTATTCTAGTGACATTGTTATTTGCTAATGTTTCATTATTATTTGCCACGGTGAAATTACCAAAATAAATAATAATATTGTGATAGCTTTGACCAAGCTTTAAATTTGCATGCTTTAAGGCGTAATATGGTTGAACTATTTTTAAATTTTAACAACTTTATGTAACTACCCATATTAGCAAATAAATGAATTTGAATTTGAATTTGAATTTGACGAACGCCGCCTCCTCCGCAGCCTCTCGGTCCAGACGGGTGAGAGCCCACCGTGAGAACCTTGATTGGCCCGGGCGGGCCGTTCCCTGGGAGCTCTGGGTGGAGATGTCGAACCGCACGTAGCGATGGTCCGACATGGTGTCCACCATCTCCACCCGCCAGTTCACGACTTGGGCGGCTAGCACGGGGGTGACAAACGAGACGTCGACCACCGACCCTCCTCGTTGCCGCACACAAGTGTGGACAGTCCCTTGGTTTAGGAGGGACACACCGCACGACGCCGCCCAAAATTCTGCGGCGCGTCCCCGGACGTTACAAGAAGCGGCCGGGTTGCCCCAGGCCGTTGACTTGGCGTTCAAGTCGCCCAATATGGCGACCTGGCGTGGTGCCGCCCTCCCGACCACTGCGGTGAGGATTTCGAGAAAGTTCTCGAAATCGTTTGGGGAGAAATAGACGCCCACAAGGGCCAAGTCTCCCCACGCGGCGGCCACGTATCCCGGTCCCCTCTCTAAGAGCGAGAGGGGAGGGGAGTCTGTGGAAAACCGCGACACCAATGCCACCAAGCCGTCTCGATCACCCAGCCAACGGCCAGGGTCCGAGTACGGCTCGGCAACCACCGCCACGTCCACCAACCACTCGGCCATGGTCTGCATCAGCAGATCCTGGGCCGCTCTGCAGTGGTTGGTGTTCGCCTGAAGGATGCGATGCTTGATGACCCTATCCATGAATCAGACATCGCACCCCCCTCCACAGCCGCCAAAGTCCCAGCCTCAGGGACGGCGGTGGCAGCGACAAGCCGAATCGGCGCCTGCTCTTTGCCCTTCTTAGGGGGAGGATTGCACTTCCTCTCCATCATCACGTGGCCCGCAGGGCAGCCACTGGCGGCACACACTGCGCAGTGCGGCGTGGCGGCCTCGCAGGAGGCGGACTTGTGCCCGTCTTTGCCACATCGGAAGCACGTGTCCGCCCTGTCGACCTTGGACGGACAAAGAGGCCGAGTGTGTCCGATGCCACAACACTTGTAGCAGCGCAGAGGCTTAGCTGCAAGTGCCCGGACTACACCCGAGCTGAACCCGACGGCAAGCCGTCCCTTGGCGAGGATGGTTATAGCTGCGGCGACTGGGCACTCAAGGCGAATGGTGCCCATGCCGCTGCGGCCGGGTCTGATGGCCCGACCTTGCACCGCTGTGACGCCACAGCCCCCCATTGCTGCGACCGCCGCCACCACCTCCTCTTTAGTGACCGAGTCGTCGAGGTCGGTCACCTCCAAGGCCACAGACTTCACGGGCCTGGTGACGTTGGCCACGTCCGCGATGACCTCTTGCAACTTGGTTGCGAAGAGGTCCGCGTTAGTGCCACCCTGAGCCCCCGGGAACTCGAAAATTCGAGCCCCAGCCTGGGTCCGGCGGCACGAGACTGTGCCGATCCCCAGTTTGTGAGGATCGGCGTTGGGATGCGCCCGCGACATTATTGACGCGTACGTCTCCCCCCGCACCGCAGCCTCTGCGGTGAGCGTCACCACTACGGCTGCGGTCTTAGGAGGAACTAGTTTCCTCTTCAGCCTGGCTTCATTAGCTGCTAAAGCAGCAGCGGGAGCAGCGCCTGGGGGCCTGGGGGCCGACGTCTTCTCCTTCCCCTTTCCGCTGCCTGTTGTCTGGGACTTCTTTTTGCCCTTCCCTTTTCTAGCCACCTTCGTCCACCCTTGCTGGTTGGATGGGGTGGTGGAGGGAAGATGGGCATCTTCCCCCTGGGGTAACGGCTCCAGCTCGTGTCGCCTCTTGTCCGCCGCGAGTGGCGGCCGGAGGCGTTTCTCGGGCAAGAGCCTGTCTTCGATTCCCGCAAGACAGGCTCTCGTGAAGGCCCTCTCCTCCGTGACGACCTTGCGGATTATATCCTCAAGGTTGGAGGGTGGAGGGGGGGCCCCAGCCGCTGGTCTGGGCTCACCTTTGTTTGGCCGGGCCGTGGCTTCAGCCAGCTTTTGGTGCAGTTGGCTGACCTCTGACTGCAGGCGATCGACCCTCGCCTGCAGTTGCCGCGTTTCGTCAGTCGCCTTGCGCTGCACCAGCTCCCCGACGATGCCGCGCAAGCTCGCGGCCCTGCATTTAAGGGACTTTTGAAAAGTCCCTTTCAAATTGGAGGACTTAGAGGGGACTTCCACTATCTCCTCTTCGTCCTCCTCGGCCATCAGCTCCAGCTCCGCCAGGGAGTGGTCTGCGTACAGAATGCGGGACGCGCCGTACCCGGACTTGTCCCGGGCGACGCGCGTCCGTTGCTCCTTGGCCGCAACCCGCTCCTCCAGGTCTTGTTGAAGCTGGGCCCTTCGGGACAGGTCCAACTGGCGTTGGGCCTCTGCCAGACCCACGTCGTGGGTGTCCGACACCAGCTTTTTGGTCTTCGCCTTTGACGGCCTCCTCGATTCCGAAGAACCGCCAGACCCATTTCTCTTAAGGGCCCGCTTCCCCGGCTCCTGGCGACCAGTCATTGAACTTGCGTCCGACTCGCCCGCAAACTCATTATCGGAGTCTGCCAACTCGCCCGTCAAATAAAAGACGCGGCTAGCCTCCAACGCCGAGGCGCCCTCAGATTGGCCCTGAGAAGGGCCTTTTGGTTGGCCTTGAGAAGGGCCTTTGGGTTGGCCCTGAGAAGGGCCATTTGGTTGGCCCTGAGAAGGGCCTTTTCTAAAACGTCCGGAGACGTCCCGTGATGGTTTAGGCATAGCCTCCGCAAATGACGCAAATTCCGCCAGTTAAAATAAAATAGATTAAAAAGATTAAAATGTATGCTGCGACTGCACAGTGCACTTTAGCCGAACACCGGTCTGCCACTCCGTTACGGTGGTCAGAACCGGGTCGTTGCCCAGGGGACGCGACGTGGACGCAAGCACTGTGGGGGGGTCCCCCAATTTAACCCCCCCTTTTTTTTTTTTTTTTGACGCTGGGAAAAATGCATTACGCATACCCACCCATCGGGGGATGGGAGGGGTATGTGGGACTCCCTGGAAGATCCGATATACCCACTAAACGACCCAGCGGCGCTCCTACCTCGTCTGCAAGGAGGAGGACTGGGAATCCGGCAGAGCCATAACATCCAGTCCCCCGCTGACGACCGCCCGCCTTGCAGGTGGGCCCGACACGCCCCCCCCGTCGGGGAGGGGCCCAGGAATGACCGCGAGCGCTCTGTCATTCCCGCCCGACGTGGATGGTGATCTGTGCAATGCAGGAGAAGGCGCCCCCGCACCCGTCTCCCGCTGTTCAATATGCGAAGAATTTAAAATTCAATCTTGAAATGAAATATCTTATAGCTCTTAGTATCTTTAAACATTCAAAATGATTCACCAAAATAGAGGGAATCGTTAATGGTCACTGTTCTAACCTAACCTAACCCAAATTATTCAATAACAGTAGTGGTATCTGACGCATTATGAAAAAATACACCGAACAAACAATATTCGTTAAAAAATAATTCTACTGTTTGATAAGTTTGTTCTAAAAAAAGATACTATAAAATTCATTGAATTGTGTTTCTGTGAAATATGTTTCATTCAACTAAATAGTCGTTGAAACAATATTATTCGAAACAATATTATTCGAAACACAAATACAAGGACCAAATATTAGATATATGAAACAGTTTCTACGAAACGAAAGTCGATGAAATTTCTGTCTGCGAAACAAGGAAACACCGTTAAATAGTCGACATCACATTTGACCTAGACAAGAATGTACTCGTATATTGATTTTGAAAACTCAATTCCATATTTTCACCGTCCAAATTTCTTCTCACTGAACAATCCTGGTCAGTGGGTCGTCTTAGGGGCGAAGTTGTAGGAGTTGCAGTATATGCTTAGCGTGGCGGCACTATGAGCAGAAAAGAAAAGAAAAAAAAAGGGAAAATGGTGAGAAAGAAATTGTTGTTCTAGTCTTTCGACTAGAACCATTTTCCTTAAATTCAAGTTGTTTTTTTTTTAACTTAAATTCATGTTGGCATGCTGCTTGCACGGGGTCAACACAGGGGATACCTGCGCACACTCTTGGCCAACTACTTGGAGGACCGGGTGGTCCTCCTCGCGGACAAAACGGCCAGAGTGAGGCAGTATGGTGCAGAGTCCGGTGTTCCACAGGGGTCGGTCCTAGGACCACCGCTGTGGAATATTGGATTCGACTGGCTCCTGCGGGGGACCCTCCTCCAGGGCACGAGCATCATCTGCTACGCAGATGATACCCTCCTCATTGCCCGGGGGAGGAACTTCAGGGAGGCGGCCATTCTGGCCTCTGCTGGCGGATCCTTAGTGGCTGGTAGGATCCGCTGCCTAGAGCTGAAGGTGGCGCTGCAGAAGACCGAGGCCGTGTATTTCCACGGGCCTCGGCAGCGCATCCCATCCGACGGACACATTGTCGTGGAGGGCGTCAGGATCGGGGTCAAGGCCCAGATGAAGTACTTGGGCCTTGTACTCGACAGTAGGTGGCGCTTCGGCCCACACTTCAGCGGGCTGTCGACGCGCCTACTGAAGGCTGCGAATGCTCTTTCCTGGCTCCTCCCGAACCTGGGGGGTCCGAAGGCACGATGCCGGCTTCTTTATGCCGGCATCCTTAGAAGCATGGCCCTTTACGGGGCCCCGATTTGGGCGGACTCCCTCAACAG
This sequence comes from Tiliacea citrago, assembly GCA_963921375.1. NCBI lineage: Eukaryota > Metazoa > Arthropoda > Insecta > Lepidoptera > Noctuidae > Tiliacea > Tiliacea citrago. The sequence goes on from OY992782.1 coordinate 29,905,687, forward strand.
GAGGGAGAACGCCACTGCCATTCGCAGGCCCCAAAGGGCCATTGCACTGCGGGTGGCGAGGGCCTACCGATCGGTGGGCTTCTCGGCGGCGTGCACTCTGTCATTCCCGCCCGACGTGGATGGTGATCTGTGCAATGCAGGAGAAGGCGCCCCCGCACCCGTCTCCCGCTGTTCACCACCAGGGGGCATAAGACGACGATCGTACAATCGCCTTCTCATGCCCCGTCGTCGCCTGCGGAGCGACGCTGCGTGAGGGTCATCCTCCCGCGCGCGCTCCGCGTCCTCCTTCTGCGACATTACGTCCTCGCAGAAGGAGGCGACCGCTGTCCAGGCCCCCTCGCTTTCCAGCATCGAGTTGACGACGCTGGGAAGCGAGAGGTCCTGCCCGACCGCTGCGCTCAGACCGCGGCGCAGCTCGGACCAGGCCGGGCACACCTCGAGGGTGTGCTGTGCCGTGTCCTCCGCCGCGCCACAGTCGTGGCACGACGGGGTCTCCTCCCTTTGGATCCGGTGCAGGTGCGTTCCAAAACACCCATGTCCGGACAACACCTGCACCAGACGGAAAGAGAGGAAACCGTGGGACCGCTCAAGCCAATCCTTCAGAACTGGCCCGAGCGCGTCCAGGGTTCGGCGGCCGAAAACGGCAGTGGCGAGGTTCTCCGTCCAGTGATGGACGATTGCGTCCCTCGCCTCTTGCCGCACGGCCTCCCGCTCTTCTGCCTTACGCCGCGCCGTCCATTCGTACACTCTGGTCAGCACCCATGCCTCGAGCTCCCAAGGAGGGGTGCCGGCCAGAGTGCACGCCGCCGAGAAGCCCACCGATCGGTAGGCCCTCGCCACCCGCAGTGCAATGGCCCTTTGGGGCCTGCGAATGGCAGTGGCGTTCTCCCTCCTGTTGAGGGAGTCCGCCCAAATCGGGGCCCCGTAAAGGGCCATGCTTCTAAGGATGCCGGCATACAGAAGCCGGCATCGTGCCTTCGGACCCCCCAGGTTCGGGAGGAGCCAGGAAAGAGCATTCGCAGCCTTCAGTAGGCGCGTCGACAGCCCGCTGAAGTGTGGGCCGAAGCGCCACCTACTGTCGAGTACAAGGCCCAAGTACTTCATCTGGGCCTTGACCCCGATCCTGACGCCCTCCACGACAATGTGTCCGTCGGATGGGATGCGCTGCCGAGGCCCGTGGAAATACACGGCCTCGGTCTTCTGCAGCGCCACCTTCAGCTCTAGGCAGCGGATCCTACCAGCCACTAAGGATCCGCCAGCAGAGGCCAGAATGGCCGCCTCCCTGAAGTTCCTCCCCCGGGCAATGAGGAGGGTATCATCTGCGTAGCAGATGATGCTCGTGCCCTGGAGGAGGGTCCCCCGCAGGAGCCAGTCGAATCCAATATTCCACAGCGGTGGTCCTAGGACCGACCCCTGTGGAACACCGGACTCTGCACCATACTGCCTCACTCTGGCCGTTTTGTCCGCGAGGAGGACCACCCGGTCCTCCAAGTAGTTGGCCAAGAGTGTGCGCAGGTATCCCCTGTGTTGACCCCGTGCAAGCAGCATGCCAACATGAATTTAAGTTAAAAAAAAAACAACTTGAATTTAAGGAAAATGGTTCTAGTCGAAAGACTAGAACAACAATTTCTTTCTCACCATTTTCCCTTTTTTTTTCTTTTCTTTTCTGCTCATAGTGCCGCCACGCTAAGCATATACTGCAACTCCTACAACTTCGCCCCTAAGACGACCCACTGACCAGGATTGTTCAGTGAGAAGAAATTTGGACGGTGAAAATATGGAATTGAGTTTTCAAAATCAATATACGAGTACATTCTTGTCTAGGTCAAATGTGATGTCGACTATTTAACGGTGTTTCCTTGTTTCGCAGACAGAAATTTCATCGACTTTCGTTTCGTAGAAACTGTTTCATATATCTAATATTTGGTCCTTGTATTTGTGTTTCGAATAATATTGTTTCGAATAATATTGTTTCAACGACTATTTAGTTGAATGAAACATATTTCACAGAAACACAATTCAATGAATTTTATAGTACCTTTTTTTAGAACAAACTTATCAAACAGTAGAATTATTTTTTAACGAATATTGTTTGTTCGGTGTATTTTTTCATAATGCGTCAGATACCACTACTGTTATTGAATAATTTGGGTTAGGTTAGGTTAGAACAGTGACCATTAACGATTCCCTCTATTTTGGTGAATCATTTTGAATGTTTAAAGATACTAAGAGCTATAAGATATTTCATTTCAAGATTGAATTTTAAATCCTTCGCATATTTTGTTGCAAGTTTGTTTGCTTGAATTCTTCTGTAAAATAAAATATAATCAAATTATAATTTGAAGTATAAGATAAAAACACTGAATAACAAGATTGTTTTTCTGTAACCCGCATTGTTTTTGTGAACGCAGTGTTGTAATTTTATATGAGGGTATGCATTTTATCAAAGATAAGAATTGACACATTTAGAAACTGTCACTCGATAAAATATTTTTCTTGGTAATAAGTTTGATATTAACTAAGCAATATGAGGGTAGTGAATATTCGTTTGTTTTGTTGGAGAATATTTGTTATTCTATGATATGAATATTAAAACATACAATTTTATTTGTACAAAAACCATTGATTTATATTTCTTCAAAGTAAGTATTCCGCGTATTGATTATTCTATGAAATGATAATATGAGAAAATTTTTATATGAAACGAAATTCTATGAAACTGCTTTCTATAAAACAACGTACAACCCTATTTAACGTTGTCGAGAAAAAATGTTTATATCCCAAGTGTCAAAAGTAGAGAAAAATTGCTCGTCATGCTGGACATTATAGACTTATGTCAACTGAAGAATAGAAACATTTCTTCTCTTCAGTTTTAAGATCGCCATGCTTAGCCGTTGACAAAACCCGTGGCTACGGTGGTCAAGCTACGCGTGCAGTGCGTCTCTGTGTACCAGAGACGCGCACCACTTGGGCATCGTCGCGTGAAAGCAGTCGGTGCGTGCCTCCGCAAACATGTTCGAGGCGCTGCAATGGTCCGGCAACCCCAACACCGACCTGAACGCGTTATTGAACTGGACGCTGAGGGCGCTGTATACGTATAGGGCCAGTTTAACTTAAATGAGTATAGCTCAAGTTATCGTATTTATTTGCTTAGAAACAAAGTTGTGTTAGGTATTATTTGTTCTTTTTATTCATTAACAACAGGTTTTTGGAATTGAGGTAGCTAATGGAACTAAAACAAAGACTTTGTTAGTCCGCCTTATGTAAGATTTTGTACTTTCCCAGGTCAGGTCCTGTAATATTTTCAGAGCTGTCTAAACTACACCTGAATTGAGAACAATAATTCATAACCTCGCGAAACTCGACGGAGCAACAGTTACAGTGCCACTGTCGCAAACAAGACAAAAATTGTTGGAACCGATTGATTTATAGAATTACTATTGAACGCGCTCCCTCCGCCCGGGGGGTTGCCCTCTAAGCCCCCGCCCTCCGGGGACTAAGATTAGGGTCTACAATAGCGAAGTGAACCAAAAATTTACATAATCTTGGTTACACCGGCGGACCGTGAATCCAAAGGTTGCGGAGGGCGACCATTTTCGACTTTTCAAACGATGGCAAATGATTGCGGTCTGAATCCCATCTGTGAAACTTCTTATCTGATAGTAATATCCCTCATTGTGTGGATTTACAAATTTGTTGAAGTTGTTTCGTGTGTGAGTAAGAGCACTGCACACAGCGTGTTGGTAGCGAACCACAGCCGTTGTGAGTAAGAGCACTGCAAACAGCGTGTTGGTAGCGAACCACAGCCGTTGTGAGTAAGAGCACTGCAAACAGCGTGATGGTAGCGAACCACAGCCGTTGTGAGTAAGAGCACTGCAAACAGCGTGTTGGTAGCGAACCACAGCCGCTGTGAGTAAGAGCACTGCAAACAGCGTGATGGTAGCGAACCACAGCCGTTGTGAGTAAGAGCACTGCAAACAGCGTGTTGGTAGCGAACCACAGCCGTTGTGAGTAAGAGCACTGCAAACAGCGTGTTGGTAGCGAACCACAGCCGTTGTGAGTAAGAGCACTGCAAACAGCGTGTTGGTAGCGAACCACAGCCGCTGTGAGTAAGAGCACTGCAAACAGCGTGATGGTAGCGAACCACAGCCGTTGTGAGTAAGAGCACTGCAAACAGCGTGATGGTAGCGAACCACAGCCGTTGTGAGTAAGAGCACTGCAAACAGCGTGTTGGTAGCGAACCACAGCCGTTGTGAGTAAGAGCACTGCAAACAGCGTGATGGTAGCGAACCACAGCCGTTGTGAGTAAGAGCACTGCAAACAGCGTGTTGGTAGCGAACCACAGCCGCTGTGAGTAAGAGCACTGCAAACAGCGTGATGGTAGCGAACCACAGCCGCTGTGAGTAAGAGCACTGCAAACAGCGTGATGGTAGCGAACCACAGCCGCTGTGAGTAAGAGCACTGCAAACAGCGTGATGGTAGCGAACCACAGCCGTTGTGAGTAAGAGCACTGCAAACAGCGTGATGGTAGCGAACCACAGCCGTTGTGAGTAAGAGCACTGCAAACAGCGTGTTGGTAGCGAACCACAGCCGTTGTGAGTAAGAGCACTGCAAACAGCGTGATGGTAGCGAACCACAGCCGTTGTGAGTAAGAGCACTGCAAACAGCGTGTTGGTAGCGAACCACAGCCGTTGTGAGTAAGAGCACTGCAAACAGCGTGATGGTAGCGAACCACAGCCGTTGTGAGTAAGAGCACTGCAAACAGCGTGATGGTAGCGAACCACAGCCGCTGTGAGTAAGTAGTAGTGCGCGTTGGGACACACTTTTAGCGAGAACGTGTGACCTACCTAGAGTGACTTCCAAAGTTAGAATAGAATAGGCACGTTATTATTTATTGTCATTGTTTCGCTACCTACTTATGTTGGAATGCCTGAACTTATCTTCAGGACCGTAGGGAAATTGGAAACGAACATAAAACTTTAGAAACCTATTTTAGGTTATGAATATAAGCACATTACCTAAATATTCATCGGTTTTCTTCTCATGCGCTGCCAAAAACCATTCAAACTGACACGGGTTTGTATATAAACCTCAGAAAATACGCGCCGTTTGCATACATAGCGGAGTGAAAAAATAAAAAGTGTTTTCTGCCCGTCACGTCTAACAATCGGTATCGAGAAGTCGGAGTTTTTTATCGATTCTCTGCGCGTATTGTGCGGCTGCCCTAGTCGCAGTGAGTTACAAAGGGAGTGTTTCAATAGGTGATTTGGCATGGTATAGGTATAGGCGTAGGTGGTGTTGTGTTCCCGGTCTTATTGTTAGAAAGAAATCTGGTCTGGGCTGTAATTGAGGTTAGTAATGATCGTGGTTAGAGTTTTTTGTTACAATGTCTGTATTGTCTTGCTTTAGTGTACGATCCTGGTAAAGCTGTTGCGTACTTATTTACCAAAATAGTCATACAGTAAATGTAAACCTACTTGGTTTAGAATTCTCTGTTTTATAATACCGTATTATCTTTCTTAATATTTGAACATAATGTCAATATAAAAATGATTAACGAAACATTTTTTATTTGAGTTTATTTCTCAGCTGCATCCAATTTGACTGGAAGCCGATCCCAACATAGTTGGGAAAAGGCTTGGCATATGATGATTCTCTAGGCACATGATCAGCCATGAAGCTAGCTTCAAAATCAAAATATTTTATTTCACATAAACCTACATGGACACTTATGAAACGTTAGAAGCTAGGTGCACGGTTCCCATCGGTCATTTCCTATAGAGAAGAGCCGGCAAGAAACTCCACGGTTATTCCTTTAACAATATTTTTTTTTTTACAATGTTTCCAAATTACAGTTTTAATTGGTATAGGAGGACAGTGTAGGCTCGTCAATAAGTACCAGGTACTTAACAAAATAGAAAATGGTCTACAAATCTACAATCTATTAAGCCTACGAACCTACTTAAATTATTTTACGTACTTCTTACATTTATAACTATTTGATATTCAAAACTAAACCATAAATCTTTTGAAATACCAACGAGCATTGATTTAAAACATAAAATGTTTTTAAACTCGCTGTAAAATGCTCACGTAAGGCGTTCCTATAAAATATTCAGTGGCACTCAGCGGCAGCCAGAATGACGTCACGGGAATGTAGAACATAGTCCTGGAGCTAGGTCACGATTCATAAGATGTCTCCATCACTCTGTGAATTATTCAATTTTAATAACGGTAAATGGTTTCTCAAGAGATATTACAGTTTCAAAGCGATTTTTTGTTGTTGTTGCGTTATTTGACATTATACTCGTAATACAAGTTTTCCTACACCTACAATTTTGTTAGTTTTTGGATTTATTGATGTATTAAAAAACCACTGCAACAAGGCCTAAAATACGCTATTAGATATGAATACCTATTTCAAGAAAGCTTCACTATAACCCCTAGATCTCCCCAATCCGCTTTAACGAAAATTACATAAGCCCCAAGTCTTCATTCAGAGATCATCAAAAATAAACGCTTGCTCTAGGGACACCGTAATTTTTGCTTACATTTAGCTGAGTGGTGTGGCTGACTAGATTTTAATAGTACAACGTTTCATTAGGGCTGCGAGCGACTGCAATAAGATCAGGACATTCAAGTCGGAATGCTACACGATTCTCTGAAACGCTGTATTTTCCTGTGATTTTTGTATTTTTTTCTTGATTACGAAGAGTGGCTAAGTAATAAACAGCCGCATAAATTGGTTGAAGTTAAGGGACGCTCGCCAAAGTCGGTCCGTGGATGGGTGACCATACACTATGTACCGAGATACCCATGCGTGCCTCGGAAAGCAAGTTAAGCTGTTGGCCCCGGCTGTCATTCGTAGATCTTTGACAGTCACAGTCATAACTCTAAAATCTGACAAGATACCCCTTGGTAAGTGCGATACTCTTACTGTTACCCAGTAACTGGGTTTTTGAGGTCAGATAGACAGTCAATCCCTTATTCCCCCCCCCCCCCTCCCCTATGCCCCTATCCCCTCCTCCCTCCTGGTATCCTCCTCCCTTATGTCCTTTATTTCATTACATACATATAAATTACATTTTTAAATATTAGAATATAAAAATATATATAAAAACATTTAAAAATATAAAAAATAGTAGCCCACCGGTATCGGGAACAAGGTCCAAGCTAAATAATCAACCAATCAAAAATAATCAGCTGCATCCGGTTTGACTGAAAGCCGACTCTAACATGATTGGGAAAAGGCTAGGCAAATGATGATGTCCCTACGAAATGTACTACGAAACTCAAAACAACAATGTCGACTTTTCTTAACGTCTACGTACAAAATAAACCACACATAACACAATAAACAAGATCGTGCCTCACGTTTTAAAGCAAAACACGCGTATATTCTAGAACTAAAACGCTGTGCACCGATACATACAAAGGGCATTTATTCTCAATACCAGGGGTATGTTTCTTGAAACCGCTGAGCGGGTGCTGGCAGCGCTCCAGCCACGCGCTCAACCGTTTTTTAGCTTTCAATTGTTTTCTGTACTGTTAATGTGCCGCGCTTTTTATTGTTCTCTAGCAGCACTTTGTTACTTGAAACGTTTTAATTTGTGAGATTATTTTCGTCTTGTTCTTAGTTTTATTGTGGTTTATTACTATTGTTGGAACGGGGTTAGTTAAGGTCGGAGTTTAAGGCGTTGATTGTGGCTCAGTTATTACTTCGTGGTTTGAAAATGATATAAATACTATGTTGAATACTAACACAAATTTTAAGGATGAAGCAAATATGTTTTAACTTGATGTTAGCTATCTGATTCTAGGTTATTAGTATCTCCGTAATAAATAACTATCTCACGTAAATTGTACCAGGGCAGCAGAAATCCTAAGGGGCAGCAGCAAACTAGTACGCTGAGTTGAATCATATCATTGTAGAACTAGGAGTGACAGCTGATATAATTGAAACGGGGGCTGAATCCAGAATTGAAATATTTTATACTTACTGCAACACTTTGATAAGTTCCATAGAAACGTTTAATTTAACAACTGGGGTATTCAATCTTCCTGTGTGAAAATGAATTATGATCGTTTGTCATAAATTTATTCATTAGGTAAGTATACACATGTCAGAAGTAACGATTTTATCAAAATAATACAACCACTAATGAATATTTAGGCTTCAACAAACAAAACAGATTGTGTACAATCAATTTCATTAAGATCAATTAGACAACCGAGCCGTAACAGAATAAACAAATCTTAATATTCTTAATATTTTTATTCTTAGTTCAAGCAGTACGGTTATGGAATGCCTTGCCCGTGTCGATAAGGCGTGCTCAATCTTTGTCCACTTTTAAAATTCTGATTAAAAAACACTTTCTCTGTTCTTAAACAGCATCATTACAGAATACAGTTCCTTGATCTTGTTTCATGTTTATTATTGTATATATATATTATGGATAAGTTATGCTTAGTGTATGAATGTATTTATTGTACATGTAAATAGTTCACCACTGACTACCTGCAGCACTGTCTCTCCTTCTCTTTTTAATCCATCCAAAGGTTGTCTGTAAAAGATCGCTTTTAGCGATAAGACCGCCCATTGTGTCACCCTGTGTAAAATTTCAACATTTATATCTGTAACTTTTATGGTGTACATAATAAAGAGTATTCTATTCTATTCTATTCTATTCTAATATTAGTTAGAATGAATCGGTGTAATGAAGAGCAATAAGAAATTCCATTCAAACTGTCGACAGCAATCCTCAGAGGTCACGGAATACTCTTAATTAATATGACATCCTTGGTAACTGAGAACTGAGAAGTTGACTCACATAAAACAACTGCAGAGCTCGGTTGCTTTAGAAATAATTTTAATGAAGATTGTTGGCTGTTCGAGAAAAATTCAACGGAAGTTGAACCTAATACTTATTATTTTAGTGTCAGTGTGACTGTTCAATTCCTAGGCCAAGTAAATTTAATTATTGGTTCATAGTTCAGATTTATATAGAGTGTTAGAGCGTAGAGTGTTCTATATAATTAATAACGATAGCATAAAACGTACGTGTATTATAAAAGGTATGCCTAATAACTCTATCTGGCATGGAATTATGAACTAAAATGTTAAAAACAACTTCTATTTTATTATTATCATGTTCTATGAGTATTATACCAGGCTGGCAGATATCCTAAGAGATGCCAGAAGAGCACTCTCAGATGATTATGTAATCATTATTAAGCAGAACGTCACGTTGCGCCTTGCAGAACATGGAGAAGGTTGGCTCTAAATCCTTAATTACTTGGGTTTTGCCTAAGGAAATCTGATTAAACAATAAGGGTTGAGATATTCATACCTGGATATTCATTTTTATTTTGTGTCTCTATGAAGTAAATCAAAGAACGTTTACATTGTCTCATTTTTTAAACCCAAACTCATAAATATTTGTTACAAAAATGCTGATCCTCAGTACTTAAACAGTGTAATACTCTTTTTCCCAACCGCATGGTAAAGATCAAGTGATTACCACAGCGGTTGGGCTTTGCGGAGAGGTTTCTGAGCTTAGATCGAGATAAAAGGCAAATAAAAAATTAAAACAACGGTGTATAATTCGTTGTACCGAGCTCAGTTTAGGATTAAACGTGCCGATGTTATAAAAACCTTTGAGAAATTTTTTGTGATAAATAAACATAACTTAATAATATTTCCATTCACAAAATTGTGATGTTATCAATGGCAGAAGAAGTTCTGAGTAAGTTTTTAAGATCAAATAAAAGTGAAATATGAAGAATTATATCCGTTTTTCTGAGAAGCCAAAATATTATGAAAACATAATCTTTCCCTTACAAAATCCCCACAATCTCACCATCTTATCCTTAATTATTATAAAACATCCTCCAAACATCCGCCTTTCACACAACAAACGATGGTAATTATCAAAAAGCTGGGCCCCAGTTAATTGGGCGACATGTAGCGAGGCTCGCAAAGGCCTACACTCGGAGGCCTGGGGCGACGCACGCCTGGGCTCCGCGGTGCTACGGCTTTTAATAATAACATTTTGGCAACTTAATTTTGCCTTAAATTGAACATGTTTGTAGGTCTGGTGTTATCTCCATATTTATCAACCTCTAAAGGTATTTGATTAAAACCTACGTCTGTGTCGATATTGTTATTGGCATAGCTAGCTATTAATCTCAAACTATACTTTACGAATACAACCTCCATTATGTTATCCCAATATCATGGAAACTTTCTACTGCTTTCCACGAATTTATTCGAAGATTATGAGTGAGAGATGAGTTCTCCAAACTACTTCACGAAACTATTATGTCATTAGCATAAACGAGTACTTCGAAAAGATTCTTTCAGTTAAACTCAATATCAGCAATCACAAAAATTCATAATTCAAATAAAACTGCTAACTTAGTTATAGTCTAGCAAACGTTATGGGTATCAATCGCGAAGTCGGCGGTAACTGACGATTTCCTTAACATCGTTAGGGAGAGTCGGCAGTCGAGAGGGCGAGTCTACCGGAGGAGGGTATCTCCACTCATAAATCTAAGAGTATCAGTGTCAACTCTTAAAAGTGTTACGGTTTATCTTTGAGTGTTTAGGATCCTTGTAATCAATATTTATTTTGATGATCGAGGGTTGGAGATACAAAATCAATATTTGAAATTTGATTTCGAATTACGATACAAGCACAGAAGAATAATATTAATAGGTGTGCAATTTTCTTAAAAAATGCCCTATACACCTAATCCTAAACGCCAACGCTAATGACCTAAACGTCTTCAGAGCTCCATTAAGTTAAAATTATAGGTAATTCATATTCATCATAAGGCTTCAAAGCTTAAACGCCTCAGAATAAAATCTCAAAACTCTTTGAAGTGAACAAAATGTTAGAATACAAAATAGACACTTCAAATACTTCGTGTGATAAAATTTACTTGTCTGAAAATTTCACGAGTTCGATTCAATTTCTGTACAGAAAATGAATTTCTCAAAGTAAGTACAAATTCTTTGTTAGATGAAGTGCTCGCATACGATACGATACAGAGCAATTTAACAATAACTTCGTTTGACACTAAATAAAAAACATTGCGAAAACGGTTGATACTCGTAATAACTTAGTTGCGACAAATATATTTGGACAAACTTCTGCAACAAGGTCAAAAACTATTTATAATCAAATTAAGAGCGGTCATGTTCGGGGTTTTTTTTTTATTACTGAAGCTAAAATATTTCCTTTGAGCCGTCACGCTATTGATCTCGAGGATTTGGCACAAACCCAAGTACTTACACGTATAATAAAGAACTTACACGCTTTTTTTGCATCACCAAATGACATTTAAGTGAAAACTATTGGATATGGGGTTTTATTTGAATGGGATTGCTCTGATCTCCCGTCGAGTGTAACTTAATGTATCGCGTGATTCAGAGCGCGAGTCCTGATTATTTTCGAGGCACTCGCTCGAGTGGGGACAAGCAGTTACTGAGCTTTATGTTAGTGCAGTCTGATAAAACGATATTTATTATGATGATAAATAAGTTCGTGGGCGATTTTGAGTTAGTGAGATGGGGAGATTGTTTGTGATCCCATTGCTAATGGTGTTTTAATTATGTTTGGCGCTTCTCCCTACCTACAGTTGAAGTGCAACACTGACGTTTATATTAGACTTATTGTTTATGACACTGTGTTTGCAAGTGCCTTTGTGAAGATCAATAAAGTCTCCAGCAGTGTTTATGTATCTATCCCACGCTATATTCACTTCGTTTTTATAAATTACTCGTAGCATAAACAAATTATTATTGGATCATTAACTATGCATTAAACATGAGATAATCTCCATTTATTTAATCTAGTTGACCTTGGATTTTCCAAAACCAGCTCACATTTTATTTTCGTTTGGAATGAGTTAAATGGAGGACTAATTTACACATTCTAACTATTATAATGACCGAACCGTTCACCTTCACACATCTAAGTGAGGAGTACCTCAACAACAACATTGACCACAGTGTAAAACTTTCAACATTTTAATTTAGAATAGAATAGAATAGAATACTCTTTATTATGTACACCATAAAAGTTACAGATATAAATGTTGAAATTTTACATAGGGTGACTCTTTTTGTTTTTATTATTTGTTGAATACGAGTTTTTTTAGCTAACTTGTATTAGTGTACCTATATATATACACCGTCGCATTTTAATCGTCATACAACAGCAGCCCACTTCATGTATCCAATGACTTCTTATCATTCATGAAAGTAAAAAATTATTTATTATAATTTGAATAATAAAAAATAAAAAATATTAACGCATGACGTAGTTAGAAACACCCTGTTACGAGCACGGTGCGAGCCTTACGTTCCGAGTGCGGTGCGGAATGGAGTGCAAGGCTCGCACCGTGCTCATAACAGTGTGTTTCAAACTACAACATGCGTCATAATCGTAATTAATAATATTAAAAAAATATATATTCAAATGTTAATAAATATTTTTTTACTTTCATGAATGATTAGTAGTCATTGGATACATGAAGTGGGCTGCCGTTGTAAGACGATTAAAATGCCACGTTGTATATACTACATGTGTGTCGTATTTGTGTAGAATAAACATTTTTTCTTCTTGTCTTTACGAATAGTTCGTGTGAGTTTCTTAAACTTAGGGTGGTGATCGCGATTGGTGGCAGGTGTGAGCTATGACCACTTCACGACCTTACGAGTTGCACCATCATCGAGCTTGGTTATAGTGTCATTACTGCCGAGCCCACTGACTTTATGGCTCCGGACGTGACAGGGGACGGTGATCAACTGCAATTCACGAGGAACGACCCTAACGAGTTTTGAGAATCAAACCTTTTGGAAGATCGAGTACAGTTAGTAAGGAGAAAGATTGTTCCGTGAAAGAGAATATGGCTGGTGCAGTTTGGAAGTTTGATTGGTAAATTAATTGAGTTACAAAAGATTTTTCTTCGAACATCATTATTATGTTAACGATAATAATCTTTAGAACTTTACTTTTTCGATATTGTCCGTATCTTATTTATTCTAGGAAATACGTTTTATAAAAAAACCGGCCAAGTGCGAGTCGGACTCGCGCACGAAGGGTCCCGTACCATTATCTATAAAAACTATAAAAATCACGTTTGTTGTATATTATTTATTTTTAAATTTAATACATAACTAAATATTCTGTGAATATTTCAAGCGTCTACCCGTTGCCGTTATCAATATCGAACAAAGGCGAGCAGCAAAAAGTTCACGTTTGTTGTATGGGAGCCCCCTTAGATATTTATTTTATTCTGTTTTTAGTATTTGTTGTTATAGCGGCAACAGAAATACATCATCTGTGAAAATTTCAGCTGTCTAACTATCATGGTTCATGAGATACAGCCTGGTGACAGACGGACGAACAAACACAGACAGACGGCGGAGCCCTAGTAATAGGGTTCCCGTTTTACCCTTTGGGTACGGAACCCTAAAAACGTTGATTTTAAAAACAGAATTAAATGTATTGAAAGCTTTTCTAAATAATATTGACTTGTGAAATTCGAGTATAATAAATCACCAATATCAAAGGATTTTATCAACACTCGTCCAAATAAGTTCAACGAAAACTGAACCTTCAATAATTCTGTCCCTAAATCCATTCAATACTCATATAGCATTAACCTAAATCCCGTCACTAGATTCCAGTGTCGGGCGCATGTACCTCGGGTCTAGCTTATGTATCTTAACGAGAAAATAAGACCTTCTTTATAGGTTGGCGGGCTATTGAGACCGACGGGCTGACGGGCAGTCTCTACGCTACCTTCGGGCTATCTTTCGGGGTCGTGTTTCATCTCTGTATGTTTTATTCATTGGTCGTTCTGTTGACACTGAAAGTTAAGAAGTTTGACAACATATTTTTATGTGGTGTTATGTTCTTTGGTTATCTGATTTTTCTTGTCATGTAGTGTTAGTTGTCTCTACGTTATGGTTAAGGCAATATCAGCTTTCAATCGCATTCAATTTGGCAGCTTCTTGTTCAACCAAAATAAAAAATGAGAATTCCATCGCATTATTATTGTGTGTGTACATGACATTTGTATGCTAAATATGACAATTGGTTTTGGCGCCAACGTAGGACAAGCAAAAGAAAAATCAATGTTTCACATTCTAAGATCCTTCACAACTACATAATATTTTCAACATACATAATGGCCTAATGATGATGATCTAGAGCAACAGATAATAGCATAGATAATCAAAGAGCTTATCTAATGATCTGAATTCAATATAAACATCTTCAAAGCTTCAACTCTGCGAGTCGACTGATTCTAACAATGCGATTATCATCTCCACCTCAAAGACAAAGCCAGTACAATATAATTATGTGAGTAAACGAGACAATTAGCGCAGACGCTCTAATTATGCGATAAATAGCTTCTTAAACTGGTGCTCAATGGTGAGGCGTCATTTATTAGAGATGTATGTAGGTGTGTTAGATATTGTGTAATCCGGGGTCTAGAATTTGGCGAAAATGCTGCTTGATGAATATAATTTCTCTATCGGTTTCAAAACCACTAATGATTGATCATACGAGTGGTTTTAATCCAAGCTAGCGAATTTTAAGAATCCAGAGTGAGGAACCTCCTTACAATGCGTGTCGTGTCCGGTAAGAGATGTCATGCATTAATGCCACCAACATCTAAAGCACAACAACACATCTTAAATTATTCAGTCATTTTATCTACAAATTATCTTTAGAGCTGAGAAAATTATTTATTTATATCCATTCAATATTCCCTCTCACAGAAAGAGGAGGCCTGAGTCGCAGCAGTGGGAACATTATAGGCAAATTATGTTATGTTATTAAATATTGCAAAGTATATTAATGATAGAACAGCCTACGTACATCCATACTCCTTATGGATAACTAGAAGTAGGTCTGCGTCGCATTTGAACTCGCTAACACAAACAGACAGTGGTGACTTCTGCGCAGATCGATCAAGAGGCAAATGATAAAAGTAGGCTTGTCTCAAACAAAAAAATTGCCAAATCTATATAGTTTGTGGTAACGGAAAAAATATGTTTCTCAGAACTTGGTTGTTAACAAAACACGTTCACGGTAAACTAACCCTTTACTTTGAGTTTCAATCCAAAATATTAGTATTGAATATCAACGTACGGTTGGTATTTAATTAATAACAAGAACGTCTTATTTGTATGCAGAACTTGATTTTTTTTTATTTTCGATTACTCAACGCATTTTTGAGTAAATTGATAATTCCTTCATATTTTATGATCAATTACAAGCGTTGTGTCATCGCGGATCTCTTTCTGTTGTATGCAATTTGACAGTGACCACGGTTAAGCTGTTGTCAGCGTATTAGGGGTCAGATAGTCGCCGTTGACCTTGGCCATACAGATGAACGTCGCGCTCACGCCTCGCCACCATTAATTTTCATAGGGAATATTTATTTTTAGTAAGGACAATATTAATATTTGAATAAAATCACAGATAGAATTATAGATAATTAAACAGTCTATTCATACAAAAAAAGCATGAAAATATCTTAAGTAGTTTGAAAGTAATATAGTTTTTTTATGTTTTGGGTAGAAATTACTTCCTGAATTTATTTCATAAAGTATTTTACTACAATACTTAAATATTCACATATATAATTAATGAGTATGCGTTCTAGTTTAACATACATTTTTTGTTTATCATACTTGCATTATATGAAGGCGTAATAACAGATTTAAAATCACTAAAATCATATATCTGCGCCTTAAGGCCCTACCTTGAAAATAATTACTAGTTTGATGGGCATGGCTTAATATACGCGTGTGGCGCCCGGAGTCACGTCACCGTGTGACGGCGACGTGACGTGGCGTGGCTGACGCTTATCTAACCAGTGGCCAATAGTAGAACTAACGAAATCACTAACCGGAATTTAAAAACGATACTTAGCATGGGCTTTGGCTAAGCGTTTTTCTTGTCACTCTCGCACATCTGTCAAACTAAAAGTGCAAAATAAAGACGGAAACATCTAAGAAAAATGTATGTATGTATGTATATAAACAATAATTATTTATGTATGTTTATATTTAAATTCGTGATTAGTATAGTAATAATATTAGTAAGTTTATTTGTTTATGTACTTATTTTGTTTTCTCTTCTACTCTTACACACGTTGTCCACTTTCCTATCGCAGGTATCCATCGTCGACTTTGTCTCTGTCACCTCTGACCTAAACTAAGATCAAGAGCAAACCCATCCCAAATAAAAAGAAAAGGTATACTGGAAGAGATTTCTTTAGAAATAAGCATCACCATTGTACGTATTTTTCTGTTCTTTTCTCCTTGTCTGTTTATATGTGTGTACATGAACTTTTAAATAAATAAATAAAAAAGTGTGTTGTAATTTATCTCGGTTTATGAAATTTGTGCACATAGCGAGCTATGGAGTAGAAAATTATTACAAAATATTTAATTAACAACTAAAATACTTATTAATTATAAACAACATGAAATTAAAAAAATTCAATATTCTATAATTGTATAAAAAATGGATATTGGTATATATCAGATTGATAGACTCCAACACCGTTTCACCGATCACCACCACTGGCTTGGTAGGTAAATAACATTTAAAATATTTTTTCACATTAGATACTATTCATATTTCGTCAAAAACTCTTAACTCTTCCATCGTTTCCTTCTTTTCAAATAAATGTATGTTCACCTTATTAGATAAGGAGTGTGTCCTTTTTTTCTAATAAGGTGAACATACAATTACTTACAGTTCAGTTTTCTCTTTCAAGACCGACTTTTCGGTGCTTGTAAGCATTCCAGTTGAATTATATAGTACATAGTAGTGCCATGCAATTCGTATAAGTGTAATAAATAGATAAAATATTTGCATTGCATTAGGTAGGTACCCCAGAAAGTTTTGAATACCTGAAAAAAAAAAAGAAGAAATTGCTATTGCTATACTGAAATGTTCATTGCTCATTGTACATAAAATAAATGGAAAATGAAAGTCATTCACGTTTTCTTCAAGATCGACTTCGTATGGCCGTGGTAATTTGTATGCCTGAAAAGCGCGCTATAAGCCACCATGTCGGATTTTAGTGACGTCATAATAGCCTATAACTCGAGGAACAACATGACGCTTCTAACGATACCTCTTTTGTCCAAATCAAAATACGCCGAATAGTTAAAGAGTTTTGAGGAAACAGATGAACATACATACATAGTCTGTTAAAATCATAACCTTCCCTTGGCTTTGCCATAGTCGGGTAAAAACTGACCTTTTTTCACAATTCAAATGCTACTTCGATCCTTTTTTGTGCTCTATCATTTGTAGTGACAGTACTTGACATATTGCTGACGTATTTCAAACCTAAAACGAATCTTATTTTAGCCTATTTATTTAGATTGACTATTATTATAAGTTCTAGGTATAAAAAAAAGACGTTCTTCTCTAAAAAATGTATAAATCCTTACCCAATATTATTTTGCAAGGCAAGAACTTCTGAATAGATTGTTGCCGGTTGTGCTTTATTTTGGTGGTGAGTTCGACTCACTATTATCATCGTCTTGCTATTGAATTCCTGTAAAATGAGTTCATTGATTGCTCTGGTGGACTGGCAGCCTAATAGTGAGGATTGATATCATGTTGATAGGCGCTGCGAGAATACTCCAGGGATTCGTAAAAGCAAGGAAAAACTATTTGAACTTTATGACTAAAGCAACATGTGAATAAAACAAGTTTCCTAAGTATCAAGTTTCATAAGTGCTCGGTTTATGATGGCCAATCTGCTGAAAAAAGCGTATAAATTTTCTATAACTACTTACTATGGTATAATAAAAACTCGTGTGCCTCTATCAAAACCTAAAAACCGTATCCGTATGGTTTTCTAAAGCTCTCATTCGTATTAATTTCAAATATAAAGAGAAAGCCTGGTGTAAATGGAAATAAAACCAGCCAAGTGCGTCTCGGACCACGCACAATGAAGGGTTCCGTAGTTAGGATGAATTAATCCCAAAAACAAACTTAACATTTTAGTTTAAAAACATGTTCTCCCATACATCGATCGAAAATTTTCCAACTGCAAATGTTAGTATGTAATCGCAAAAAAATAATGTTTTATGTGCTAATGCTACAAATGAACGATTTTCGGAATTTTTACTTTACTTGTGCTGTTAGACCTTGCTTCTTGTCAAATTTCATGATTGTTAGTCAACGGGAAGTACCGTGTTTTGATTAATTTGCGAATATCAAAATATGTCGCATAAATCACCGTATTTTTTTATTGCGTTGACTTAGAGGCTTGATTTTTTTAGAGCTCCAAGGAACCTTAGGCTTACGTATTTTATATTAATTTCAACTTGATACCTCCACGCGGTCCTGAGAAAAAGGGTCTTGACAGACTGACAGACGGACAACGATGTGATCCTACAAGGGTTCCGTTTTCCCTTTTGAGGTACGGAACCCTAAAAAGTGATAGAAAAATCAAGGCGCCAATAGTATTGATGTATGTTTCTCGTCTACGTCAAGTTGATCTTCTAAACATCTCTTTTCTGCGTCCTCACACTCGACTGTTTTATTACTAACTCTTTGTTCCCATTGTACACTTACCTTGTTTTTACTCGCAATGTCTAATATAAACTTCGTTAGCGTTCAACGTTTAGTATTAGTATTAGTGCAGGGCTTTTCTTTTTAGCTCGAATAGTTTAGAACTGCACGTGATGAAATAAAATACTCTTATAGAGTTTTTCTTAGAGCGTTGTATTTGCTTAGAAGTGAACATAGAATATTCCTCAGTGCTTTAACAGCGGTTAAAGCACTGAGGAATATTCTATGTTGGAGGAATCCTCCGTTTAAGATACGTCTTACAGTAGAGTCTGTGTTAGTAATGCCTTTGCTGGAGATTCTTTGAGTAATAAATAATAGTGAATGTGAAATCCATTTCAATCACATTTCTCACAAGTAATGTGATTGAAATGGATCTCACATTCACTTAAATAACACACCTAGTTCTGTCAGTTCACACTAAACAGAGTCTTTGAGAATGATTAAAAGGCGACCTGCCCTTACGTAGCCCACAAACCTATAGAAACACTACACAAGCGTAAGCGTTCTTATCTAACGGCAATATATTATAATTAAGTAAAGAAACCATAACACAGTAGGTACCTAGTCAATGCTCCTTTTTAGGGTTCTATACCCGAAGGGGAACCCTATCACTAAGGCTCCGTCGTCTGTCTGTCTGTCTATCCGTCTGTCACTAGGCTGTATCTCATGAACCGTGATAGTTAGACAGTTGAAATTTTCACAGATGATGTATTTCTGTTGCTACTATAACAAAAAATACTAAAAAACAGAATAAAATAAATATTTAAGGGCGCTCCTATACAACAAACGTGACTTTTTTGCTTCTTTTTGCTCTATATTGATACCGGCAACAGGTAGACGCTTGAAATATTCACAAAATATTTAGTTATATATTCACTTTAAAAATAAATAATTAAATTAAAATAAAACAAATATTTAAGGGGCGCTCCCATACAAAAAACATGATATTTTGCCGTTTTTATAGATAATGGTACGGAACCCTTCGTGCGCGAGTCCGTCTCGCACTTGGCTGGTTTTTTTTTAGTAAATAAACAAGAGTTTTGTCGTGTAGCGTCATAGTCATTAAATTTATTTCAGGTAGGCCATTAAAAGTTTACAAGAAAATAGAAATGATTCTAGTTTCCGAAGTAGTTTCGTATGGAGAAGAATTGGCAAGAAAAATCAATTGGGATCGGTACAGGCTTACAATTACAATATAAAGCAAAGACTAGACTACAACTAAAAAAAGGCGTTGCATATAATTGATTGTCAATAAAATCTGTAAGACGAGTGAGGATGAGGAACGCTGGGCATCTGCCCAGCGTCTACAGAGGGACGAGGGGGGTGAATATAGGGGAAGGAGGGGTGTCCGCAAAAAACCCGCTCCTTCCTTTGTTTAGCTGTAAGCTCGTTATTTCACCCTTGCCTTGTGTTTCGGCTTTATAGCGTGGTGCTAAGTATAAATGATTAGCGGAGGCAATGGATGTGAAACAGTTGTGAATGTGAAGAGCTTGAAAAAATAATTCCTCATGAATTTTAGAAACCAAACCTATTCCGAATTTTAAGGAATAAATGATATTACATGACCTATTTAAATGCTGTCTCAAAAAAACTAAAATCAATCTCATTAAGTACTTACCTAACCTGACTTAGTATATCAATACCTACAGAGAGACAACCTACAGTTGCTTGTCATTTTAATGCATGTAATGAATCCCATTTAGTTTCACGATAGCCAAATATAACCATTTTGACATTAATAAGTAAAATAATAATCCTTCAAATCCTTACCGCATCCCGCTACTGCTGTCCGCTTGTGCCGCGCTCGGGGTCCGCTAGGGCCGCGGTCGGGGTCCGTGGGACCCAACGCGCCCTCTCTGCGCGCCGATAGGTTCCTTTCTTTTATTTTGTTTCCTCTAAGCAAATTATATTATATCGGGAGTTAATTTTATTGCCAGATGCCGAGCGGATTCATCGCGAATCACTTTTATCCTTTTCATAATTTATCATATTTTTCCCTTTTACGTTTTATTTGAGCTTTTTTAATTTTATGGGCGGATTTACGATAACCGCTTGACACAAATGCTATCTAGATTTAATGTAGAGTTGTTAAATTGTGATCTTATTTTGAGTTTAATAAACAGCTTTATTAAATAGAGAACTGTAAACATCTGAAATACTTTTCAAGTAAACATAACAGAAGTTATAGATAAAATATTTACTTTTCAAATTAGCTGAATGAACCGAACCTTCTGGCATCTATAGAGAAAATTGAGTAATTCAGCGTAAAAGCTTACCTATCAGTGCATCGCCCGCCGGTTCCTTTTGACGTCTGCGGCACTGCAGCGCTTTGCAGCGGTCGTTTTATCGAACAAGTATTACGGCACCAGCTTAACGATTGACCACACTCAAAGACCCTCGATGTCCCGCATTCTGTGCACAATATATTCAAATACACGCCTTTATTTGACAAAATATTTTCCTTTTTTGCTGAATTCGCCTACACGTGTGTAATATTTCAATGCTAAAATCTTCTGTCTGTTTTATAATATTGTCTTTGAAAAATATATCTGATCGACCGCTTTTGGCATTTAACATAAAGATGTTTCTTTAATGAATAATCTGTTTTGTTTGCAAAAAGGTAACAAATAAAAATAAGTTTCTGCAAATAACAACCTTCGGCGACTTAAAACCAAATTGAATGAAGGACGGTAAAGTAAGTCTACAGGCAATTGAATTCGAGGGTTAAGCACAGTGCAGTGAAGATCTCGAGATAACAAGTGCAATTTGACCGGCCGCACTAAACTCAAGCATTCCTAATGCCCAAGACATTGTAGGAGTCTCATTAAAATTGTCGTCTCACATCAGCGAAGACGAATGCGGGACGTTGTTGGGGTACGGGGACGGGGGACTACCATTAACTCAGTCTTCGAGATTACGGTAATGGCGGATACGGGAGACCCCGCCACGCGCCACCGTTCGTACGGTTAACAGCGGTTTGGCCACAGATTTGAATACAAATACCGACATCGGACGAACGATGTGGAGCCGTATCTTTGCAATTATGTAGATCGTAGTCGCTTTGCGGATGACGAGACGCGACGAGGAATGAGAGATAAGTTTTGAAAAATGGTGGCGCTCGAATAGACGGTTCGCTCGCGATGCGATGCGATGCGATGGTATAATTAAGTAACTTTCGTAGCTCTTTTATCTATACATTTTATATATGAAGAGTTACTTTGAAAGCGTTTCGCTGCTTGGTAATTTTTAACTTCAACAGGTAACTTGAGATAGCCACTCCAGATTTTGTTTTAACGGGCTGTTCCTCGCTCAGATTGCTTAATGAGTGCCAACTTCAAACTGATCTAACTAAACAAACATTAATTATCAAGGATACCTACGTCAGTCGCTTCTAATCTAGTTTCTCACATTTCACGAACTTTAGTAAAAATCTCAATCTAAATTATAAACAAACCATAACAAGTGAATTATTAAAATGTTAATTTCTCTGTTGCTGTAGCTAATATAAAATACACCGAAGTAATTACACAAACGTAACGGGGAAGAGTTATTTGATATTTTGATATTCAACCAAAGTTGGTGAAACAAGGGCCTTGTTAGACGCGCGGGGGGAGGGGGGGGAGACGGATATTCGGAAATCCTTTCGCCAATCTAAATAAATTTAAAACTCGGACAATCGGATTACGAAGCGTCCTCCGTCTCATCGGTGCCGCTCGTCGATTATACTGAATTCACGACACGTTTATTCAATTAGCGTTTGAAGTATTTAGCGGCCGGATGGCGGGGCGCGGTAATGGCGGCTGGCGGTCGCCGTTAAAAATTCAAATCGCGGCCACCTGTGCGCCCGGCGCGGCGCCCGACGCTCGAATCACTTTTATTTCTCCCGACGCTCCTGCTCTCTACTCCTCTCCTGGTACTTCTTGAATTTTAATGTACGCAAAGTTTCTGTGTAAACGTTTAGGTCTGAATTGTAGCGAGCTACTTAGCCTTATTTATGTAGGTGTTTTTATTATGCTTATCCATTTTGCCGAAACGAAAGAAAAACATGAAGTAATTTATACAGTAGACAAGGCTACTCATTTGCTACGGCTTACAGAACATTACCTTTTTCTGTTGCTGTCCCAATTGGCTCGAATAAATTACTTCTTGTGTTCGATGATCCTATAGAAAAACACGATGAACTAGACACGTTGCCCTCTTATAGTTATCTACAACAAGGTTATCATACCGTTTTAAAAAAAAAAAGTGACGTAAGTGCACCTTATGTTCTGCATAATTAAATTAATGTGACCTCCACGAGCTGCTATAAATTATAAATGATTTTATTTCTGTAAGTATGAGGTATTTTATAACCTAGTTAATACAATATTATTGAATCACAAAATTCATAAAGCGTGACACATCTGCGACGCCTTTCAACACGGCCGCTTAAAAATCATAGCACACGACTCCCAAAAATCGAACATCCAAAAATACCTTAACCCTTCAGCGGCGACGTGAATGCGCGTCACTATGACACAATGGCGTGACGCGGGTCGCGTGTCACGCCGCCGCGGCGTCACGCACGACAGTTGACGCGAATTTATCATCCAACTCTTGTTATCGACAGAGCTGAGTGCTTGACTTGACGCGTCGTTATGTGTAGTTTTTGTTGGTTGTCTTGTGTTTGTATGTTATTAGCGTAGATGTTTTGTATGTATATTAGGCTATGGGTTTTGAGGAATAGTTATGAATGGCGGTTTCTAAATAATTTGCTTTTTCAAATAGTTTCTGCCAATTTTAAAATCGACTATTTTCAGTAGTTTTGTTCAAAGGTTCTTAGTTAATTTGAACAAATCTGTTATTCTTCGTGATATAACTAACTAACGTATAAAAAGAACATTCTAACGACTCAAAATAAGTGGGAGTGTAACATTAAATACATTTAACAAATTAAGTATTTTTTCAACTCATAAAGTAATTCTGTCTTTTCTCATTTTCTATCCCTTTTGCAATATTATCTGTCCTTAGACGGACACACGCTCCCACAGCTCCCAGCTGTCACGTCCCAACCTCACACTTATTATGCATGAAACACAATTATCTCAATAAAGATCTTCTATAAAACAAAAAGCCACGAATAATAGCATCCCATATCAGTGACAGACGGCGCGACGTTTACTCAAGCGGAGGCTAAACTACCTCAAAAACATCCCTCCGTGGAAATAACTTCAAACATAGAATAGCGGGGGAGTATTAGCTGCGGGCTAAGCGTGTTGTCTTCATCATAGCGGTCTGAGTGACCATTAAAATTCATTTTTAGAGCCGGGCGGGCGGTGGTGTTGCGGACGCAGGGTTATATCGGATGGCCATTGCGTATGCAAGTTGCTTGTGTTTTGTCTTTAGTAGTTTGTTAGTGTTGTAGGTAGAGGCCCGGCTGAGTATGTGTGCAGACCTGCTAGCCTGTTCTTGTCTCTGGTCTAGAGCCAAAGTGAAGTATAAGGAATGTTTTGGTTTATTAATATTTTTGGACAGAAAAAAAACACTATTACAATATAGAAAGTTCTCTAAAATAAGCTTATGATTTGCACTGACACTGACCAAAGTATGATTTTACATAGTGAAATGTTTGCACATTGGTCAATAAGTTAATTTTATGATTGAAATTAATTAACACAAAAATTAAGCAATGAATTACATTTTATTCGCCCACAACTCCACTAAATTAAACACAAACAATTGAAAAACAAACCCATATCATTTTCACACTTTATTACTGTTATAATTTGCTAATACTGACTTATTATTAATAAATTATTACTGCTGATAACAGCAGATTACCACAACATAGCTGCAGTTTTCATTATAGACCTTTTGTTTTATTTAAAACTAGGGTGATTTATTCAGAATAAAAATAATATGGGTTTAGTCCATGTTCAACCAGCTCAATTTTTACAACTCCATTTCAACCGAAAGACGTCCACTGCTGGACATAGACCTCCCCCAAAGGGGGGTATGGTGTTAAAATGCATAGGGAACGCTGCTGCCCATTCTCTAGTAAGTCCCTTAGTCGCCTTTTACGACACCCACGGGAAGAAATGGGTGGTGCTATTCTTTACGTCCGGCGTCGTCCGGCACCACACGGACATTAACGGCAGTAACAACATATACCTA
Source organism: Tiliacea citrago (assembly GCA_963921375.1). Lineage (NCBI taxonomy): Eukaryota > Metazoa > Arthropoda > Insecta > Lepidoptera > Noctuidae > Tiliacea > Tiliacea citrago. The sequence goes on from OY992782.1 coordinate 29,930,469, forward strand.
ATTAATTAATCACTTATACTTAATTCGGTTTATTTTGATTTATAAAAAGGTATTATATATATAGCGACGTAAAGTATGTCAAAATACTAAGAAATTATACAAGACACAATTGCGTCATAAGGTGGGTATGTTATTTCAAAAGTGTTCTGCAAATGGGACAAAGAAAAACTTTTATTAACGATTAAAGTTTGGAACATGACGTCAATAAAGCTTTGTAATTCTGTTTTTTTGAGATGCTTCTCAACTCAGCCACGTATTATTCATAAACCATTACAGCCCCGTCACACATCTAACTTATCACTGTAAACGATGCGTTAATATCACTCAACTACAATAAATCAGCACTTTGAACTCTGCTCATCACATAATTACTTAATGGCGCGGATATCAGTTAAGGAGTAAACACATTTGTTCGCATGTACCTACATTGTACGGTGGGATCGCGACATGCCGCGGAAGAGGCTTGAAGAATGACAATAATAACAAGAGATGCTGTTACTAACAATAGACATGTTTTTGTTTTGTGTGGTGCATTCAGCCGTTTTTTTGGATTCTTCAATATTTTTGTCTTTTTGTGGGAACAAAACTTGGTATAGCAATTTGAGTTTCTTAATAAAATCCAGCAATACTGGCTTTTGATGGTTACAACGTAACTCAAAATAAAATAAATCTAGGCGGCTGTAATTGACATTGCCCTTGTATCACGACTGAAATGAAATGAAATCGTTTATTCTGTAAATAGTTAACGGAATCACTTTTACACGTCATATTAAAAAACTAAAAATAAGCTAGATTTTGTCGACATTTCCTATCTGACTACCCCTGAGAAGATTAATGGCGAAACAAACTCAGGGGTCAAAGTCTTTTGAGGAAAGAACCACACAAATTTGAGTGGACCTGTCCAATCAGTGCAAGCATTTATCAGTAATCGTGCAGCTCGACTCAACAACGACTCGACGAACAATACCAAAGAAAGAACATTGCGTAGGCCGCATAAACTGCTCAAAATTCCAGACCATTATCATTAAAACTAACTGAAAAAAGGAAAAAAATAAAGGAAATTATTTAAAACCTGACCCACATACATAGTGCTCTAATTTACAATAAATTAAAATAATAAACATAATTTTGTAGGTATATAATATTCAATGTCAATGTGTATATAAAATTATATAATAATGATGACTTTGTCTATTAAATAATTTTAAAAAAAATGTCAAGTTTTCCAGTTTTATCACAAGGCTAGCAGAGCGAGCAGCTCAATCCCAAGCTTTTTTGTCTTCTAAATAATCAGAAATACTAGGAACTATTAAGATAATACCTGTCAAATAGCTGTCAAAGTGTATTTCAGCAAATAGTACATACTAACTCCATGCAAAAGTTATTTCACATTTATTTAAAATCACAACAGTGGGAAAGTGATTAGACATCTTAAAATATTTCTGGCAAACTTAGTTTCATGTTTGTATTTGTCCATTGTAACGCGTTCCAGCTCGCCAGCCGCAGTTACTTATCGCTCGCTCGTTCGGTTGCGGCCACGGAACACGCTATGGCTTTTATCTGAGTACCCTTAGCGGTCGCTAGATCAGGATGCGCTCGTTTGTGGCACCTGTGGTATTATTGAAGGAAAGTGTTGGAGATTAGGTTTTAAGAAATAGTTAGACCGGTATTTGATTAGGAGAGTGATTCTTTGGTTACTATAATTTGTTATTGTATGCAATGTTACAAGTTTAATTTAAAGATTATTGTTTTAGGGGAAGATAAATGACTATTGACAATTACAGGGGCCAAACCTAGGTACCAAACGAACTTTAAGCTGTATATTATGGACGTGAGTTTGTAGTTCTTGGGGCCTAAAATGGACGCTTTGGTAGAATCATAATATGACCTGCGTAGATTTCATACATCCCGCAATTTATCTGTTTGACAGCTGCTATTTGACATTAGACTTCATTAAAGCAATTCATATTTTGTGGACCATTTTACGAAACTCCTAATAAAACTGTCAATCAGATGAATTGCGGGATATGAATTGTACGCAGATCATATTATGATTCTGCCAAAGCGTCCATTTTAGGCCCCCTGCAAGCTAACAGAACTGCAAACTCACGTCCATTATTCCTAATTGTACGTAACAATTAAACATGCTTTAAGAATCATTTGACACGATGTCGGATTACAAAACAGATGCAGCAAGCAATGCCAACACTTCTACAGAAACCACATCACAAAGGTATGTCTGCATATAATTAACGCTGGGTGTTGACAGACATAGAAATGTATGAATGTGTGTAAAACTCACGCTTTTTCTCATTTCTAGGTTAAACGCGCGTCACAGGATACCGGGGTGTGATTAATAGAGAGAACTTACAGAAGGCCTACCTGTTAGCTATTGGTAATGTTTAAAACTAGCACTAGCTTAGCTATTTTAGTACTAGCTTTGGCTACGGAGTCACAAACGTCACCTATGCCATTCTGTATTTATCTTCAATATACTAACTCAAAATTGAGTCATATTTGAGTTATAATCCGGAAGTGTAATCCATAAAATGGAATAGAGGCTTCCTGAATAAACTAACCTAACCTCTCGAAGGAAGGAAATCAGCACATTTGCTAATGTTTCTATATTAATTGATTATTATTGTATAAGGTGTTTAAAAATTAACCCAACAAACTTTAAGGAGTCCTTAGAGTTAGTATAAAACAAACTTATATAAATCAGCACATTTGCTAATGTTTCGCTAGACCATTTTTACCAGTAAATTGATTAGCTATAGGTAGTGTTAAGCGTCAATCTCTAGTGCTTTGCAATGGCAGTATGGTAACAATATCTTCGCAATCTTGTATGTTACAAGTGAAACTTCTGCAACTCTATACTCTGTGGTCTCATTAACACAGCTCGAATTAGTGCCGCTTGCAACTAACGCGCTCTTCTAGCATTACGCCTGTGATTCCCGACAGGGCAGGCAGATTTGTAGGTGCACGCGGTCTACGGTGATTTATCGATATTTTATATTAACAAGGGTCCTGAGATTTCACTTGGCGTTGCAGCCGTTTTTCCTCTTTCGATATAAATAATGCGATAACATATTAATCTGTTTGTCAAATGATGGTGCATTAATGTTGATCGTTGAATTTACTGGTTTCAGGAACCAAAATTTCCAAACATAATTATTTGTCTATCATTATATTGGTACCTATTGAACTTCGTTGATCAAATTCAAATTCAATTTTTATTCAGGAACAATTTACATTGTGTTTGAAATCATAAATAAAAAAATAATAAAAAAAACCTATATAAAAAGATCCTATATAATACTAGGGACGGATAAACCAGCTCATAAGTTACCCACAATCAATCTGGCACGCAGTCTATCAGCACTCATTAAACAAACATGCAAGAAACTTCAAAGTCCGTCCGCCAAATATCAAAGTGATGCAAGTACGCATTAATATTCAGCAGTGTTTCTACCGACAGCCGACGGACGTCGACCGGGGACCGGGACGACATGGGCAAGCGGGGCGAATGAGGCGAACGGGGCGCTGGCATCCTCCGCGATGCAAATGTCCGCCCGCGGCGCCAGCGACTGATTGCCTCACAGATCCATGGGACAGACGGATTACTGCAATTATACACTCATTTGTTGCTATTTACAGATGGATGGAAACTGTTCTCATGTTTTAATTGATATCTACGGTGCAAGGAATATTGAAGTGTCATGCATTCTATTTTGAAGTCAGTAAGGATGAGTTTTGAGTGATGCTTTAGATGAACGCTCCCCTTGTTCTTATTAATGTAATTGCAAGAATATTTTGAATTGGAGTGAGTACCTAATATCTGGCGTTTGTTTTTTTTTATTGTTTTTATTGCACGGGGATGTCATTTTGAACCTTAAATTTATGTCACTTGATGAATTAAAATTCAAAAGCAATAGGAAATTTGGGAGTAGCATGGCACAAAAGTGTGTTAAACTGATAAGATAATAATATGTAGGCTGAAGAATGTACTCAACAGATAATTAAATAAAAGTCATAGTTGCGTATGTTTTTATTATTTTAATAGAATTATAATTAATATTGTAGTGATATTTATTTTAGAAGTATGTATGTTTGTGTGTATGTATGTATGTATATTAGTATATTATTTGTTTAATTTTATGTTTTTGATTATATGTATTCTATTTTCTCTTCTACTCTTACACACGGTGTCTAGATCTCTTTATCGACTTTCCTATCGCAGGTATGCTGGAAGAGATTTGTTTAGAAATAAGCATCACCTTTGTACGTATTTTTCTGTTCCTTTCTTCTTGTATGTTTATATATGTGTGTACATAAATGGTTAAATAAATGAATAAATAAAAATAAAATGTTTCCGACCTGTTTTAATAACCATGGTTTATAAACACATTTTCCTGGATTTATACAAAAACTGTTCAGTTACACATAAAATAAACTGAAATATCTTCCATCTACCGGCAAAACTTATTACTAGCTAGTTACTGATTTAATTACTTACTTACTACTACTCCTAGTTTTATCCTCAACGTAAAAAACTGCGATCGTAACATCCTCTTTTTATATTTTAACTCATGCATTCTCATTGTGAGTAATTGGAACACTGGCTGGCTGGCTGGCTGGTTTGGCCCAAGATTGGCGCGTCCAATGTTCGGCCGTCTGGCAATGTCTTGGCTCGCCAGTAAGCCCGCACTTGGCACGCTCGCTCAGCTACTGAATCTTAAGTAAAAATAGCTTCGGCAAACCTACATGCCACTTGATTGCGTTTAAATTTAGACGTAGTTTAAGCAGTTTATTGATATCGCTGGGAATGGCGACTGTGATAGAGACTATTGCAGTTTATAGACTCATGAATTAAGGATAGTGGGAACTCGTTCAGTAACGCTCATTTTTCTAGCATTTAGTGAATTTGAGTTATGAGAATTGAAATGCCATGACATTGAAATGATCTACCAAGTTGACAGCAACATAGTTAACACAAATGACTCTCACTTTGTAATGTTATCTCTGTATAAATTAAACTCCACATCCTTTGTAGACACCTTTGAGTGTGTTTGCAATTGCCACTAACGCGCACCCAAAGGGTGAATATCAATTTGGTTCGTGTTAAGGTTTTAATAAACCGTGAGCCTTCAAAATTACACTCCACGAGAGCAGAATACACGGTGTAAATGTAAACGAGGGGCTGCCACGTGTGTTGTCCCTATAAATAACGAGTACCCAAGGGTCCCGTCTTTGGGGCTGCGTACATCTAATTTTAGGTGCCCTACGACGCACCTGGGCCCTGATTAATGGGTTCCGTCTATTTTGTTGGGATATTTAAATACCTGTCGGGTATTTGACGGCGTCTTTAGCAACCCTCGTGAAGACAAGTGGCAGGAATTTATTTGGCGCTTGTTTTAATGAAAGTTGAGGAGTTATGTGGTAGCTTCCCTTGCCAAATCGAGGGAGTCAGTTTGGTGATTTATGGAATAATGCTTTTAGATACAGATAGATAGAGCAGTACAATGGTGTCATGATTAATGGTACGGTAAGTCATATCTACGTAAATAAAGTCGAGATACACAGGTTTCACAAAGCCACATGTCTCCATCAAATCTCAAGTTACATAACTGTTGTGATACGTTGATCAAACGTGCGTTGAATTTTATGCTTTCAGAAACCAAGGCAAATAAGGTAAATAAGGTTCAAAAAAATTTCCCGTACATGATTGTTCTTATTTTCCATAATATTGATGCGTACAAATGAGTGCCCAATCTCGTGCGCTGTCACCGCGCTTCCCGGCGCAGCTTACGTCCCAACACAAACAGTGTTGCGTCCAATTTGCACCGCCTCCTTCCGCAAGGATTATCATTATATTTACCAACATGAGGTTGTACAAAATGTTCATAATCAAGTGCTCTTGTTAAAACTTTGTATGGTTCTATGTAATCTAATCTATTTTAGATAAATTCAAAAGTGTGTGCTCAAGTTTGTTTCTAAATAGACTGATGACTTCTTTACATTTTCGTGACAGTCCCTTGCGCCTGTCAAATTATCTGTTGAATGATTTGTTGTTTGGGAGTAATTTGTACACGCAATACAAGGAGCAAGAAGTTGTTGAAATTGAAGAAGAAATTAAAGTTCAAGCTAATTATAAATAGGGTGGCACTCCTGAATGGGGTCATCATTTCAATTTGCTATCAGACCGGTCCCCCATTTCGTTGCTCAGTTGAGGGTCTAAGCACATTCTGTTCACATATTCCAATAGCATCACGAATGCATCAAAACCGAAGGCAGAAAGCTCATCCACTATTGGTGTCTTTTACAAAATACAAGTATGTTCGTGTTTGGAATGAATATGTAGATCATTGTAGACAGTACACACCCTAAGGAAAGAAAACCAATTTCCAATGAAGATTGTCTCAAAAATGTTATGTGTGTTTTGTCCCATACAACCCCATTCTGTCCGCCCAGATTGCACCATTTCATTATCTGTCCTACGCTATGGATTATTCACAATACTTTATGAACACCATGTGTATAAATATTGCCAACTATAATTTGTTTCTCCCCTACCATATAAGAAAAGAATTGAATGTTTGCATTATGTGTTTTTATTTATTTAGGCTCATTTTCGTTCGTTAATTTATTCATACTTTATCGTCGTTGTTGCATTTAAAATGGAAATTTTCTTATGTGTGTTTTTTACTTTTTATTATGAGCATTAATTTAATTTAGCTTGCATTTAATTCTAGATGGTCGCTTCTGAACAATAGAATTTTAAATTGCTAATTCTATTTTCTTATTTTCAATCCTGCTGTAGGATTTTTCTTTGTTCTGGGTGCGCTTAACTAATATAATTCGTGAAAGAACTAATCAGTAGGTATTTTTCGTGGTATAGCGTCTTTTACTATTTTTTCAGGGGGCTATTATTTCAAAGATATAGAGCTATACTATGTTGCCCACCGATAAAAGCAGAATAAGACACTTTCCCATCTCTGTCACAACAATCGCACTCAAATTCCATATTTCAAACATAACAATAGGAGAATAAAAGCAGCATGCAAGAGAAAAATAACCCAGCAATCTGTAACAATATCTTAAGCGTAATGTATACCGGGTATAATGTGAACGACAAAAAGACGGTAATGGCTGCGACAAGCGCCGCGCGTGATTAATATCGTGTCGCGTTTTGTCGCGGGCTCGGAGCACTCAGTGACGTCACACGCGACGTGACAGACATCAATCATGTTGGGGGATGTTTATTGAGTGACTTGACCTACTGCACTGTTGGAGGCTGTGGGGTTTTAATATTCATTGGTTTTTGTTGCTGTATTTGAGTGCCTTTAGTAGGTACAACATTTAATAAAAAATAGGACGTGCATTGTGAGGGTGCTACTGTTGTAGGCAACAGAAACAGAAAAGAGTTAATTTATTAAATCTCGATACTGACACTAATCCGAACCGAATTGAATCATGTAAATATTATGTGTTGCATGTTTTTGAATGAATTAGGTTTTTAGTTGTTTTATGAAAAATTAAATTTGAAAATGATTTACGGCGCGATTATATTATCCTGGAATTTAAGTTATTATCATAGCTGATGCCGTAGCAAATCTTTGTTAATATTTAAAAGTTCCAAAATGCCCAAAACTTTGGCAGAGATCACTAATTAAACATTTTATTTTTCGTAATTTTTGTCATTATTTTATAAATAAAAAACAAAACCTACTGAATTTCGGTAGAACATTTGGTGGCTTATTTTTTTGCATTTAACCCTACTATGTCGTCGTGCAAGGAGTACGTCGAGTTACCAGTAACCCAGTATTAGTGATAAGTTTTTGTTTAAATTAACAAAATGCCATGATGTTGTTGTAGCGTGTTACGAACATACTATTATTTCATGTTTCCATTAACTTATAATGTAAATAGAATATAATATAGTTGTTTTTCATTTAAAAAACAGTTATTATGTTATGAAAAACACAGCCATCTTAGTTTTTGCCTAAAATTGTAATGGTCACCGTAGATTTCCTCTTGTTACCTCTGTTCCTCTTCCTTCAGTATCATAGGTCACACAGCAAGCTGGATCTGTCACTGTCTAGTGTCATTCATAGTAAGTCTCCAAAACTCATCAGCAAATGCTACGTATTTTTTATAACATAATAACTGTTTTGTTTTAATCCAAAGCAGCTTTATTATGTTTGAAGACCTATTTGATATCTGCTGATGAATGAATACCTGAAGGATCTCCATCCTTCAGATTCCATATAATGTATAATTAACATAGCTTCTACACGCTATGTGAATTATTTATATATAAAAAATTAAAATAATAAGGAAAAGGAAAGGAAATAATAGGAATATTTGGATTCCATTCGTTAAAGGTCCGAATAAAAAATTTTTTTTTTTATTTCTCATACTCGGAAAGTAGTGTTTATTTGATCTGAGTAGCGGGTGGAAAACGCTGCTTCCCACCCTTGGGCTGGAAAGACTCATAGTAATTGCTTCCCTCCCTAGGGCGGGAATGAATTTTAAAAATAGAACTAAATTTGGTTATGTAGTCAGCTACGAACATTTTTACATAAATAGGAAAAATATCGATTAAAAAAAATATTCTGCGGTTTTGTGAGTATATAAACAGCCAATGTGAATTAAAAAAAAAAAACGTATTAAGCGAGATGGCCCGCGGCGGTGAAGCGGTGTGTTCCAAATTAAAAAAAAAGACTATATAATTTCACGGAATACTAACTATGTAAGCTTTACCGAAATTCAAAATCTGGGTTTTATAAAGACTAATATTTGATTAAAAATGAGTTCAAGCGTTTCTGAAATGTTGACCCTAGATTCGGTTAAAGACGAGGCAAATACAGTAACCGAAAATCTTTTGTAAGAAATTTCAAAGAAAAGATATTTAAATACGAGTACATACAATGATTATATGAAATGGCGAGCAAACAAGAAAATAAAATGTTTTAGAAAAACTTTTTTTTTTTACTTTCCATATATTTGAAATGAAAAGTCGAGTGTTTATCACGGGTGAAAGACACCAATTCCTACTCGGACTATAGCCGCCCTCGCTATCGCCATATTTTATGCATTGTGACGAGCATAAATGTCTTAGCAACCATATTAAAGTACCTAACCGAATCGCAACCTGTTAAATACTTATTGTTATGTTGTTCTGGTGGCCATCTATGGTCTTCATCATCAGTTCCACTTCACCAAATGCACGAGTTAAGGCTCTTACAAACACACGCGATATCGCGGGCGCGACTTGCACCGACAAAGGAATTGTCTTTGTCGGTGCCTGTCGCGCCCGCGATATCGCATGAGTGTGTAAGAGCCTTTACTATAAACCAAATATTTATAGTAATTCGTGCATTTGGGGATTTCCCTCGATTTTCATTAGATTCTGATTTAATGGCAATGGGACCACCTCGCGATCATACCCTTTCAAGCAAAAAAAGGATTTTCAAAAATCTGTCTATTTTAGGAGTTCTCCTGATCAAAAACTTTTATGAGACCAACCATCGTTGGAGTACTCAAAAAGTCACAAATTGAAAAAAACTTTTCCCGTACATTTTGTATGAAAAGTTTACGCAAAAGCTTTTTTAGTGACGGTTGAGATCTTTTTGTTGAATGAATAAAAAGATAAAGTTTAAAAACAATTCAAATTTCGAACTCGTTATTATTAAATAAAAAACAATCTTGTCAGTTTGTTGCGTCAGAAAAGCTCTGAGTGTGTTGTGGATTTTAAATTAAGTGCATAATTGGACAGCTATTGATAAGAGAAAAATGACCTCCAATTTAGAAAGTTTAGACTTGCTAGAAGCATATTACGTAAATAATAAAAATACCTCGGCTGCGTTAGAATGGTATAGGATCAAATATCCAAATCGTCATGTGCCAACCAGAAAGGTTATTACAAATCTTTTAAGAAATCTTGCACAAGGTGGCTCTTTCAAGAAAAAATCTGTACGCCACCCTTTTATACTAGATGAAAATTTGATAATTTCCTAAGCTTATCCCGAAATATCACCAAGAGCAGTCGCTGAAGAAGTAGGTGTCTCACATCCTTTTGTACTAAAGATATGGAAGAAGTATGGTTATAAATGTTACCGACAGGGGTGACTAGTTCAAGCCTTACATTCAGGGGATGCCGCTCGAAGACTTACTTTTTGCAGGTGGTCAAGAGGAAAAATAAGCAGAGATTACCATTTTCTGAATTTCATATTATGGTCTGATGAAACAAATTTTTCGAATATTGAAATGTACAACCAGCGAAATCACCATTATTGGTGTAGAGAAAATCCTCTCAGGTTTCCCGAAACACATAATCAAGTGCGATTTTCTTTTAATTGTTGGTGTGGTATAATGTGGAACCGTAATGGTGGAATTTTATGAACGCACCTTGAATTCCAACATTTATAACAACAGAATATTAGAGAATCTTGAAAACCTCGTCGATGATTATCACTGTCGGAATCAAGAAGAATGTTTTTTCAACAAGATGGCGCTCCACCTCACAACAGCAGCAGTACACGTTCGACTTTGAACCGACAGTTTGGTGATTAATGGATGGGAACACATGGTACTATTTCTTGGCCAGCGCGTAGTCCAGATCTGACACCTCTTGATTTCTTTTTGTAGGGCTACCTGAAAACTGAGGTTTACAAAAAGCAATACGATAGTGTTCAAGAACTTAAAGACTCAGTAATCACAATTTTGTATGGAATTCATACAAATAAATTGTCAGCAGCCACTAGGTCGGTACAGAAACGAATCAATTTATGTACGAGTATTCGAATATAGAATAGAATAGAGTCAAAATGGCGGTCACTTCGAGCACTTGATATCGTAGGGCAAGAAACAGCAAGATTTTAAATAAGAATAACATCATCAAGTTATGTTAGTTAATAAAAAAAGAAACTTATTACGCCATCTTTTTGATATGTGTAAAATTCTACGTGATCATTTGTCTTTTGTTTTTCAGTTACACAATTTCTTTACAAAATGTAAGGGAAAAGTTTTTTGCAATTTGTGACTTTTTGAGTACTCCAACGATGGTTGGTCTCATAAAAGTTTTTGATCAGTATTAGAAACAAGATCGATTGGCATCAAAAAATGTTTTAGTGTAAAATGGCTATTTTCTTGCTACTTAACTGTATTTTTTTTTTGAAAATCTGTGAATGGGGATCAAAATTCTGGCAATCGAACCTCTGCGCGAATGCGCACAGGATGCCGCTGGAGCTAGCCTGAACCCTGCGCACCAGGGATGTACGCCGTTTTCGCATAGTAGAATGGAAACAGTCCACACGCGACTCGGCGAACACGGCTCGACACGTCTTGGGTATAGATATGCCTATAGACGAGAAAAAAAGGAAAAGTAGGGAACTTTGTGTAGAAGAGAGGTTCCATAAAAAAAAAAACGAGATTTTATTTTACCACTTTGTCGGCGTGATTAATATGTATACCCATGCCACATTACATATTTCTATTACTAAGAGTCTCTGAGCTAAGCCGCGGAGAGACAGACAGACAGATGGACATGACGAAACTATAAGGGTTCCTTATTGACTACGGAACCCTAAAAATTATGTAGAGCCAATAACTTGCCTTATAACAACCGACTTCATTTACTACAAATTGATTAAAACATTCCGCGCGTCTCCTCTTTCAGAATCGTTCAAATAAAACGACGTTCGGAGATGACAAACTTGCGTCTTCAATCTACTTCTTACTTAATTAAAATTTTAATTAACGAGTCGACGAGCTATTAAATCTGCGCTTCTTAAAGATAGCGCAATAACCACGCACACGCCACGCAGCCGCCCCGCAGCCGCCACGCGCCCGCAGCGCCGCCGCACCTAGCTCAAATATTAATAACGGGTTATCTTTGTGCTGCTAATTAATCGCGTTGTTGAGATATTTGCAACAACTTGAGCGTAAAGTTTTATATTGATCAGCGTTGCAACCGCTTAGAGAATGTATTAGCTAATGTTATGAACAAAGTTGGCGCCTCGGATCAAAAGATTATTGGATAGTTCGAAATCTGTTTTATATATACCTAGCAGGGATAGCATCTTCATCGTAAATTATAACAGTAATAGTACGTCCACAGCAGAACTTGATTCCGGACTGCAATGTTCGCTGCAATCAAGGATTAAATATTACAAACCGGATTGATGATCGCAGTTTTATAAATGTTATTTATAAAAGGTGATTTATTATTACCACACAACTATATGAACTAAACCATAACACCACGCTTGTATTCTCCGAAGAGTTAGGCAGAGGTGTACTTATAGTACTACCACATTTTGTTTAGTTATGTGCAAGCGTATTACCATCAACTGGGTATAAATCCAGACACCAGGCTGCTAATGAGAAAAATAAAAACCCAATAACACTTTAGCGACCTGAGAACCCATGCTCAGCAGTACCGCTTGGGACCACCACACCAACGAAGCGGTCTTGGACTAAAACTCAGTTAGAAATAAAGTAAAACAACAGAGAAATATATTACTTATAAAATTAATGAATTACAAAACCAATGGTTACATATTACAGAGCACATTGGCCGACGCCACAAATCAAACGAGTGATCAATTTACCGACTGACACCGATTTATTGATAACATCATAATCGGGATAATAATTGATTCTAATGTTGATCAACACATTTAATTACTATTACATGGATTTACATTAATTAGATTTAAATCTGATGTTACTTGTACATGTTCATCGGATATTGAAAGATTAATGTTAAATAGTACACCAATAGTGGATGTACTTAATACGTATCTCAAAATATTATATAAATGATGTTTTGAAATTGTTTTAGACTTTTGTTGGAAGAATTATGGTTATAAAACGAGTAAAAAATAAGAGAAAGACAGCTGCACAAATCGACGTTTTGTGTTGATCTGTCCGAGGTCCCACGATAATGATTCCGTTTCTTGTAGCTGTCACTTCATTTCTATGACTGCGAAAATTAGAATGAAAGTAATTTGAGTTTTGTAAGTAACTAAGTATAATCAGCCTATCATTTTCCCAATATTGGGACACAGGCCTCCTCTCGACAAGGAGTGAGCCGTAATCCACCACGTGCTTTAAATAATTAAAATGCTTGTTAATTATTTCGCAGTCATAAAAACGAAGTCTCAGCTACAAAAAACTGAATAATTATTTCAAGACCTAGGACAACACAAACTGTTGATTTTCGATATCCTACTTATGGCCATGAGACAAACAAACCTAATATTAGTCAACAGTAATATAGAAATGCTGACACATCCATATTACCGGTTTACCTCCGCTTCACGAACGCAGAACAAGCACTAAGCCAGCATTACGGCGGTAATCTGCGATGTAACCACACGTGAACGTGTACTCCAGTCAGCGTGTTTTATTTAGGACCAGACGCACTGTTTGAACGACCTGACTATCGTTAATCCTAACTAATATTATGCTAACTTTAATGTCATGATTAAAAATATCCATTTTCTTTCTGTTTTACTTTTATAGTTCAGTTGTTATATCCGAGTCAAGAATGGTCTAATTTGAATAGCATAAACATAATTAATTAGCTTTTAACGTCCCCACTGCTGAGACAAAGGCTGCCTCTGTGTGAGAGGTAGTGAGCCATAATCCACCACTTAGCCCAGTGTGGGTTAGACGAGGTTACTTGTCTTCTAATTTTGAGTTTTGGGACATGCTGGTTTACTCACGATGTTATTTTTCGACGTTTTTATAGTAAAACGTTTATTTCGACCAACAAAGGATCATAGGCACAAAAATTAAAAAATAAATAAAAACACAATTAAAAAGACCACATAAACGAATTACAGACTTGGATTGCTCAGTATGTGAGCCATACAGCAATGGTTCAGGTACTGACAATCGAACCTCTGCGCGAATACCCTTAGGATGCTGCTGGACATAGCCCGAAGCCTGCGCATCAGGGATGTGCATCATTTTCACATAGTAGAATAGAAACAGTCTACCTACTTGCGACTCAGGAAACCTCCCTGATGCGCTGCAGAATCGGGGCAGCCTCATCAGCACCTTGAATGCATTATGGTTTTGAGAACTGAGTGATGAAATAAATTATACAAATTAGAAGTAAAGTGCCTGTCCGGGCTTAAACCCACAGCTTGCGACACGTAATTAGAAATTTTATTTTCGCTTTGTGTGGATTGTTAACTTAGCATCAGATTGGCCAAGAAGACCAGAGATTCTTCCAGAAAGTGGCGACAGAAGTGTGTGTGTTATGTTTACTAAACCTGGTTTCCGATGACCATATTATAAATCTGTCTTCAATGGTGAAATGCATAATTTTACAAAGCCTATCTAAGATTTCAAAAGGTTAGGGTTAGGATTAGGACCAAAATTGCGAACTTCCCTTTTTACATCAAAATCACAATTAATTTCACAAAAGCCACGTGTAAAACAGTTCATGCTTTAGGTTATGTGTTTGGAAAGCTTTTGATGCTAGTTTGGTCGTAAATTGTAGGTTATGATTACATACTATTGTTTAGGTTAACAGTAAGTAGATATCGTGCTGGTTTTAGTTTGTTTATATTGTTGGTAACTTAGGTATTTCTCAAGCACTTAATGATATAAGGTTCTAGTTGAAACTAATTACAATAATAATTTATGATGAAATCACAAGCCAAATATCAATGCTTCAATTTTTAAATTGTAATAATATAATGGTATGAACGTAATCGATTAGTTTGATTTTACCTTTCGGGTATTCGCGAACTGTTACCATGATTTCAGTACATGATTCTAGACACCCCAGCGTAGAAAGTTTTCGTCTGTAGTTAAAAAACTGGCCAAGTGCGAGAAGGACTCGCGCACGAAGGGTTCCATACCATTATCTATAAATATGGCAAAAAAAACACGTATATTGTATGGGAGTCCCCTTAAATATTTATTTTATTCTGTTTTTTTTTTTGTATTTTTGTTATAACGACAACAGAAATACATCCTCTGTGAAAATTTCAACTGTCTAACTATCACGGTTCATGAGATACAGTCTGGTGACAGACGGACAGACAGACAGACAGACTGACGGCGGATCCTTAGTAATAGGGTTCCGGTTTTACCCTTTGGTACGGAACCCTAAAAACAGCTGTTACATACATTTTGACCGTGAAGGTATTGCACTTTTGTATGAAACGGCAGATTTTCTTTTAATTACCGACAAAACACTTCTACACGTCTTGAACCATGATGTGTTAAATTCATGGTTCCAGTATACACGTCGATGTCCGTTACACCGTGTATAATTTAATAAGCTACACTATCTTCCAGAAATATCATATAAATAACATTGACAGAAACTATAACTCTAGGCGTCTATAGCAGTCTCTTTGCATGAAGCTCACTTAGTAACAAACCCCACATAGTTTCTAACACTTACTTTCAAGCTAAAACTTACCTTTACATACAAACACTTAATCCAGATCTCAAACACCGGACTCTCAAAAAGACGTGCATAATAAAACGCGTACATTTGCGTCTCCAGTGGCGGCAGACAGTGTTTACTGCGACTCTCGTCTTGTCTGTCTGTCTGTGTGCCTGTGTGTCTGTCTGTGTGTCCCACTCAAGGAGCCATTAGCACTGAATGCGTAACTACAGCATTAAAATTCATCTGTACGTCTCTATTGCAGGCGGCGCCGGCGGGTGGCACCAAGATGTAACTGCAGTTAAAGTAGAAATGTTTTAAAGAAGCTCGCTTTTATTTTTGTAGTGTACGTCTTGTAGTTTTACGTGCGGTTTTCTGTTTCTAGTAAAAACTGAAGCTTTAAAAGTTTAAGTACGGAAGTTACTTCTTGCAGATGTAGGAAAGCTTTTAACCAAAGATAAATGTATTTACATATTTTTGAATGGATATCCCTAAATATTTAAATAAAAAAAATGTGTTTGATTCTTATTTCTTACTTAAAGACGTATTGTGATTAACATTACTCCTTTTTAAATAATAATAATAATTATGTTTTGGGGTAGATACCCCAAAACATAATTAACCGTAATTTACAACCCCGGCACCATTTAACCGACGCGCGTTAACTAACGGCAGTTAACCCTCCGCACTAAAGCACTGGCACTAAACAGCGCGCGTTTATCATACAAATGGATTTCCTGAATTAAACCTCTCTGCCTACCCACTATTAATTAAATGCCGTGATGCTTCACTGTTTTATATTTCGAGCGTAAGTTTCGTGTAATGGAACTTTGGGTGGTTATAAACTGCGCGGTTAGTAAGATTCTTGAGAGTATTAAATACAAATATTAGGATAAAAATAATATCGAATATTTATTTATAAATAGGTACAAGTTTTAGGTCAGATAGGCAGTCACTCCATGTAAAATACTGGTATTCAGCTGCATCCGGTTAGACTGGAAGCCGACTCCAACATAGTTGGGAAAATGCTAGGCAGATGATGATGAAATAGGTACAAGTTTTGTTTCAATAACTCAAGCAGAATTTTAATAAACCTCCGCAGAGTATTGTTTTAGCAGCTGCATTAATTAGTTCATGCTTTTTTAAGGCACAAATGAAAGGTACCTCACACATTTTGTCAATTACGACCATGGGTCTTGATAGAGGACCAATTTGTTGCTGTTATCTGTACACGATGGGAAATTATAGAAAGCCATTATAGATTTCCCTTATGATAAAAAATAAACACAACTTAGGATCCAATCTTCGCAACCTGCAATTCAAAACCGTGAGTTGTCATCATGATTAGTAGCCATTTGGGTTTTAACGAATCTTTTGTTAATAAGAAACACTGAATGCTGACCTTAAATACCTTCTTACTATTTCATAAAGACAATAAACACCGACATACCGGCCTACGTTCGCCCTTGTTGTCATTATAAAAACAAAACATGATTTTGTATTACATAGGAAAAAAGAAAAAATAAAGATAAAAACATTCTCTATTAATTAAAAATGCGCGCTCCAATTGGTAACTTTTCACATAACGACCGACTCGTAGTGACGTAGCACCGTAACAGCGTAGTGGTGACGCTGATGGAAAATGATTTCCGTAATTTGATTAATATACAGTTTCATATTTATTTTCCAGTTTCGATGCATATTTTTGCTTTCGACGTATTATGTAATATGGGATGTTTTTTAACAATATTTTTAAACCAATACATGCAATTAAATGGTACGAATACCTCAATATTTGGAGTTTATAGTACTCGATGTTCGTTACTGTGGCTGTTAAAACTGAGAAAACTATTATTACATCAGATACAGATCTTTAAAAAACTGCCTGATTGGCACTATTTTATTGCTTCTTGTTTAATACAATTAGCAGAGAAGTAAAAACCGGCCAAATGCGTGTCGGACCACGCACAATGTAGGGTTCCGTAGGGGGGATTAATTTATCCTAAGAACAAGCTTTACCATTGTAGTTGAAAAGCATGTTCTCTCATACTTTCCAACTGTAAATGTAAGTTTGAACGCACAATATTGAGAGATTTACCATGTTATTTTAATATCATAGACTTTTATAAGTTTTTCTGTAATACGTAAGTAAAGAACTATATTCTGTATTTTTGTTTTATTTTTTATTTTAGTTTTTTTGGAGATAACAATGATTGGAGATAATAATTTTGGAGATGATAAAATAATGGTCAATTTTCGTCTATTTTCTTAAATAATTTAAAAAGTATTTTTGTTTTATTATAAATAGTATATAATTCTGAAATCCTTTCAATACGACGGTACAGTTTGCTAAACATCTTTTTAAAATTTTCTAATTTGTTTGTCCCCAAAAATGATATTCAAAATTCATTTATTTACCACGTCCGTGTTTGGGTCACAGAAGTTCTGTTGTCTTCAGTTTTTTTAACTTGGATACAAAATACAACAGAAAAAGAATATTGAAAAAACCTATATTTAAAAAAAAACCGGTCTTTAATGTTTTTTTTTTCCTATTATTAAACAAAACATATCAAGAAATTAAAAAATCACATACTGGGCTTCAGCTACCCTTGTGATAAAGTCAAAATTTTATTTTATCATTATACTATATCTTCATTAAGTAAGTCAACGACGAAATAAACTATATTTTCGAGTGCGCAAAAGTGATGAAACTTAACTTAACTAGTGCTGAGACTAACACGAATGGTTTAGCACCACGAAAACTGTACTTTTGTAGTTACACATACTTAATGTTTCAATTATTTAAAGCTTTCTCACAATTAGATAAGAAATTGACGAAAAACTTTTTTTTTGTGCACGGAGCCTTCAAGAAATATAGACGTGATGGGTTATTTTTATTGAACCAAGATTCCGGCGCTTCCCACGGCGATGTCATTTATTATGATTACCGCTGTTTGAATCATTGAATGGCGGAATTTACTTGAAGGCGGCGTGCGAGCAATTTCTTGCAGTTACCGTGTTTTCTTCACAAATGTACATGAAAGTGTAGTCACAGCTTTCACGGTTCCCTTTGATTTCTGGAATTTTATGTTACTTGGACCCGGTGGTGAAATAATAAAACGCAAAAAAGTACGAAATAAAACTTACGTTAACCCGGTACCCATACTCTTTTCTGAAAAGCTGGATGCATAAAGGTTCTTCTTACACTTACACTTATTTATTTACTAGCTGTGTCCCGCGGTTTCACCCGCGTAAGTCTTGATCCCGTGGGTATATCGGGATAAAAAGTAGCCTATGTCTTAATCCAGGGTATCAGCTACCTCCATACTACCAAAATTGATTAAGCCGTTCGAGCATAAAGAAGTAACAAATATACACACACTCACAAACTTTCGCCTTTATAATATTATAGTGTGATGTGATTTGTAAATAAATAAAATAAACCTCAAACTTTTAAGAAAACATTAAAATTATATGATTAAATACATAAGTTTTATTGAATACTTTTTAGTTCATTAAAAGCTTGTTTTTAAAATATTTTTACATAATTGTTTTAATATCTGTTCTATGACCTTTACTTGTCAAGTAAAATTCACCGAGCCCAACACTACAGTGCTATTTCGTAAGGTTGAGGAGTTCCTTTGGCCACCTCCCGCCTCTATAATCAGATCCTGGACTACACCTTGGCCCTGGCACATAGGCATCTGAAAGAACACGGGTTGGTTTTAGTCAGTAAAAGACTTCTCCCGCTCCGCCTAGAGCGGGAGAAGTTATTTGATAATTTGCAACCCAAAAAAAAAAAAGGCTATAGTTTTTCTCACGACAAAAATTGACGAGCTCGAACACATCTGGGCTATGTAGTTTATTTGAGGATTTCCTGTGGCCGCCTTCCGGCCCCATCATCAGACCTTGGTCTGCACCTTTGGTTAAATATTTATAAAATTTACGAACCCAAACTATTACTACATAAATATTAAGTTGAGGAAATCCTATGGCAAGCTTCCAGCTCTATCATCAGATCCTTAACTAGACTTTAGGCTAATGTTGTACCTACTTGTCAAAACAAATCCAAATGGCCAAAACCAAAACAGGGTTATTTTGTTTGGTTGAGGAGCGCTTGTGACCACCTTCCGGCGCCATCATCAGACCCTGGTCACCACCTAGTGTAATAGCACTTGTCAATACATGTTCAATGCGTTCAAACACGATGGTGCTATCTTGTTTGGTTGAGGAGTTCCCATGGCTGCCTTCGGGCTTCATCATCAGACCCTAGACATCACCTAGTGTAATTTCTCGAGATTCAAAATTATCGAGACGTGCCTTGCACTGCTCAACAGGCACACAAACGAAGGAATTTTTAACCGCATTGTTGTTACCTGCGACGAAAAATGGATTCTGTTTGACAATCGCAAGCGCTCCGCAAGTTGGTTGGATCCTGGTTCAGCACCTAAACAATGCCTTACCCCACCCGTGTTCCTTCAGTTGCCTGTGTGCCAGGGCCACGATATCCCTTTCGGAAACTCGCAACCCTGGCAGAAAGTAACAAGAGCTGGGGTTGGAAGCTCTCCGTCATCCGCCATACTCACCAGACCTTGCGCCTACAAACTTCTACTTTTTCCAGAATTTGGATTACTTCTTGGATTTCTTCAAGAAGGGCACCAATAAACTGCCACTGCGTTGGTAAAGATGCATCGATGGCATTAATTTTGATTAGTAGAAATAACATTACGTTAACTTATTTCTTTAAAAAACCGGTCAAGAGCGAGTCGGACTCGCGCACCGAGGATTCCATACGTAAATATGATGTTGATGATTTCTGAAAAACTGTGCTATTTAGAGACATCGTTTTGTTTTTCCTTTAATTTTTACATAAACTTCTATCACATAGAATAATTACAGATTTTTCTGTATGTAAACTTCGGAGATAAGGGGTGGACGGTATTTTTTTTTACATTTTTCATCAAAAGTCGAAAACAATGATTCCTACAACAAAAAAAAATGTTTGAGAATGTGCAAACAGCGCTCTATGATACCCCACATGCCCTAGTAGACTCCATTTGAATTTTTAAGACCCCCTTTCAGGCCCTGTTGCAAAAAAGATATATATTTTTAAATTTCTTTCTTGTTTGCAAAAAAGTTGGGAAGACGTCATCTAAAACTATTCCAAATTTCAAGTTGATAGCATTAGTAGTTCTTGAGATATCCAGCTGTGACAGACAGACAGACAGACTTAGTCTCACCATAAGGGTTCCTTTTTATCATTTTGGTACGAAACCCTAAAAACGACAATTTAATAGGTAAAGACCTAATAAAACGCTTGTAAAAAATGAAATAGAATAAAATGTTACAATTTATTTGTAGTTTGTATTCCATTTTCTTTTTAACATGGTTCTGATAAGTGTGGCAAAGATAATGCTGAAACTGACAGAAACACCCTTTGATGAAACATTCATTAAGTAGAGTAACGTTATACGTGCAATACTCTATGTTGGTCGCGTCCAGAATTCCGGTTGCGTCGTTATTTCATTCACCCTATGCTATTGACATCAATGCTGCTTGGTGGTCATAATAGTTATAGCGGAGGCACTTTTCGACGAAGATCTGATAGCTAATGCTAAGATAACCAAAATAATCTTTCTCTTCTCTCCATCAGATACCTACGAGTACTATGATAAATCTTGGAGTTGGCTACAGCTTGAGACTAATAGGTGATACCGTAATAATAGTGTCAATAAACATCCTGTCACTTCTTAGGTCAGGAAAGAGCTGAAACGAGACAAATATCGAAGACAACTAATCCCTACTAACTTCCTTACTGAACGGGAACATCTCCCTAACCAACAGCTCGTTAGTTGGAGCACTATTAACTATACTGCGCTATACTATACGTAGGTAGGTATAGATATGCCGATACATCTTAATTACATAAATTACCAAATATCAGCTGCACAGATCTGAGGCAGATAGATGCGGATCTATTTATGTTAGCATCGTTTAGTGCCCCGGTTTCGCTTGCAGAGGAGGTTTAATTTGAAAGAAGTTGTATTTAGTTCTTGTCCTGGGTTTTTCTTAATTGAATTGAAATACAGTCAGGTTTTTTCTTAATTGAATTGAAATACAGTCAGAGATATTAGTTGTTTACCAAAATTGACACACTACGTCAATTTTTCGTGTTACGTGTGTCCTACTGACATTCAAAACTTACCCATTAAACGATCTAAAAGCTGCATTAAAACCAAACTTTGTGAAAAAGGGTACTATAAAATTTCTGATTATTTAGAAGACCAAAAAGCTTGAGATAGAGCTACTCGCTCAATCTCAAGCACCTTATGTTATAACTGGAAAACTTGTTTTTTTTTTAAATTATTATTATGCAAAATCATCATAAATATAATGTTATATACACATTGACACTGAATATTATATAGGTACCTACACAATTACATGAATATTTACTATGACGTATTTTTAATATGACGCGTAAAAGTGATTCCGATATCGTTTAAAGAATAAACGATTTTATTTCATTTGTTAAAGTTATTTCATATGACACAATTTGAGGTAGTAGTCAATTTAATAAAACCATTAATTTCCCCGACTTTACTTTCTATCAGTGCCATGTTAAGTCAAAAGTCTTTGGTGGTATGAGGAACAGGGTGTAAAGTTCACTCATCCACCATAGAAAAGGGAGGATCCTCCGACCAGACGGGTGTTCTGTCTGGTGGGCCACTGCCCGACGGTTGATGTCGGGACGTTGTTATATACAACGTCCCGACACGTTGTTATATACAACGTCCCGACATCAACCGTCGGCTAGTTGCGCGGTAAACTCTGCTTGCGCGAGGCAAGATTTGCGTGACGTCAGTGTGCCGCGTAGTTCGCATGTGGCGATGTTGATGCCATTACATCACTCCCCCCCGGAGACCGGAGGTCGATAGTGGGCTGGGTCATGTATCCTGCGATGCTTGCCAGTGCCAGTAGAGGTTTCCAGTGAGTCAGAACCGGGTGCCGCATAGGTCTCGGTGGGTCAGAACTGTCTGCAGTGATTCCCCAGTGAGTCGGGGTGGCGCTGTATTATGTACCTGTGAGTCGGATGTGGTACAGTGCCGGGTTGAGGTTGACTGCTGGCGTCGACCAGGAGAGGTATCACGTTCTCTGCTTGTGGACCGGCCGAAAGTGCGGTGTGCTGTGCCAAGGTTGCTGATGAGGCTGTGGGTAATGACCAGGAATGCGCATCCGCTGCATGCTGGTCAGGATACCCGTTGAATCCATGGGTGCTGGCTGGCTGTGTGACTCGCCGTTCGAAAGTTTGAGGACGTGATGATGATGATGACGTCTGCACGCTGAAGCAGTTGCACGAAGGCTGCGCTGACGTTTTGGCCATTTGGATTTATCTTGACAAGTGCCTTACAAGTGAAGGCGATAACAGATATTTAAAGAAATTCTAATGCTAAAAAGTACAAAATAAAAATAATATAGGCACAAAATATATTTTCAAATAAAACTTACGTAAACAAGAACTTATTAATTTTCTTAAGAGGGCTGAACGTCCTTCTTATACTTAAAGATAAAGCCTCAAGCTTTTGAGAAAATATTAAAGTTCTTGTTTACGTAAATTTTAATAAGTAATTTTCTTGTCAGTTCATTTAAAGCTTGTTTTTATTATAAATATTTTTTTAAGTACCTATATTTTTTTTGGTAAGTTTCTATTAGCATTACTCACATAAAATACACATGTAAAAACTCTTCATCTAAAACGATTCAACACACAGACAAACAAGCCAACGTTAATATATCACAATATTAATTAGGAGTGGGACAATCCGCTATCGCTAATGTATATTAGGGGTGCTTCACATTTGTCCGGCATGGTTCGGCAACTGCGATGAATATGCATACGTCGTAACTCCTAACTCGTGGGTAAAGCAATGGTCTCTGAGTGATTCGTGTGCTGCCACCGTTGACATTTTTACGCTTAGTTACGCACTTTTTATTAGGTGAACTAGCTACTTAGTGGGTTGGTAGATTAGAGGTGTTTTTGTGATAGTATTGTTAGCTGTACTGTGAGTACCTACTGACGAAAATTCTTCAATTTGGCAACCTTTTTATTGCTCATCTGTTAATTATTTCTAATTAAACCGTACAAGCATCATTGTATTATACAGTTGTATAATAGGTAACTTAAAATAGATATTTAATTAAAAAAAAAAAACGGAATTTAAACCGATCTTGTTAAATAAATACTGAAAGGGTGAAAACAGAAACTTTTTCCCTTCAACTCGATCCTCCAATTATTTTCCACCCCGTCCACACAGCACTCTGCACAGTCCCTTATATCAGCAGATCGTACGTAACAGTGTATCGCTAGTAAATCAGTCGTATCTAGCGCGGCCTCTAATGACCTCGCCCGATCGCGTCGATACGGACGGACGGACGAACTGGCGGACGCGGTGATAACGTCTCGACTGACGTTTATCTCCAACGTGTTTTACATTACGGCGACAGATTTCTGGGAGTATGATTTGATGCAACATGGATTCATTATATAAATTACAAAAATTATACAGAATAATATGCATTTTCAGCTAAGGATAATTAAGGCTGGATTCAGAAACTGTTACTTCTGGACATGGTTTGTATTGTTACAAGATTCCTCACTGTGAAGCCCTGACTGCCGGCAGTTTGTGATTGTGTTCCCGATACAGATGGACTATATTTTTTTTTTATATTAGAAATTACATAATAACTGAACCTATGAATAAAAGAATAGGATAATTGAAATGATTGAATGTGCTTTGCGAATCCCCGAGCGTTGCAATATTGATGAAGATATTACTACAAGAGATATCTATCTAATATCAATACAATACATTCATTTTCACATCAGAAACCTAACTTTATTATTCTGAAAGATTTTACAAATTATTCTCCGCTCCCCCTACTTGCAAAACTCACCGAAGAACGACAAAAACTGAACAGATCAGACTCATCATGTGGGTAAACCCGAGAGCCCTTCTCAATAATCTTGACTGAGATCTGTAAAGACTTCCTCCACTTATGTACATACGTGGACATCAATGTTTACAGACTCTAGAAAATTATACCGTGCGGGGACGATAATACGAGAATAAATTAAAACAGTGGAGTATTTTGAAACCACCAACCAACCAAATACTTTAATCCAAACATATTTATATTAATAAAAAAAATATAGATATTAATAAAAACAATCGAAATAGTAGTGAATAAGAGTTTTGCCAATCAGCCGATAGCTATAGGTAGTGACTAATTGGATATTAAGTATTTGATTGACGTGCCCCGTTGCCCATTCTGTATGACCCAGTCTGAGGTTGACTGGAAATGTGTTTATGTTGGCTAGTCCATCTGCCCAACACGATAATGGTTATTTTTCTTTGACTTTTCATTGGTATCACGGTAATCATGAATCCAGCCAGGATAGGAAGTAATGAGGCAGAATAAAGGATAATTAATTAATTGAAGCCACTGATAAAAACTCCCGGTTGAATCTTTGTAGTGTGTAACGGCAAGATTTCTGTTGTTTTATTTCCAAAACTCTGATTAAAAGTTGTTTGTTAAAACGACGATAAAGTTTTCCTTGACAATATTATAAAAGTATCGTGCAGATTATTATGAGTAAGACATAATGTACTCGTAACGTTCTTTCTTCTAAAACTATTATCATAATAATAATATTAATGAACGATGATACGCGACAATACCTACTGATAATGCCATTCTACAGGCTAGTTTTGGAACACTGATATTCAGATTGCCATCGACACGCCAACAAGCCGGATGAAAAAATATTATAATAATCTATTAATCTATAATATAATAATTATATAAATCTAATTGAAGAATGGCTGGGCATCACAATATTGTTTTTTGAAGTGAAAACTTCTTTAGGCGCGTTGAGCACTTTTTGGGTGAACTAAAATCATGGAACTGGCGTCTTCGTCACCGAACGCTAGTTTTCACTTCCATCGGCAGTCTCCAAAGACTGTCCCGCATGTTTTTATTTTAAACAGATCACAAGTAGCAAATTAAGCAACTTAATTGTTACGGGAACAAATTAATGTAATCGTAAAAAATTCTGTAATCTTATTAAAAAATCGGGATCACTCAAGTATGCACGTCGCCACTCTAAAAAATTGTAATGTCTGTATGTGTAAGCAATTTATTCGTGATCGGTTCGTACTGCCGCTTGTGTTCGCTCCGTTCTTTTCAAGTAAAATGTATTTTCAGTTGCGCTCTCTCTTTACTTGTGGAACTAAGATTTATATTTTATTCAAAGGAGAGCTGTACAAGTAGAAACTTTGCCTGCTTCAGACCGACTGACAGACAGACGCTTACGAAATATGTAATTATTTATCGCGAAAGAAAAGTTTTGTATGGAGATACGAAGATAAAAGTTGGAGCAATTATTTAAACGAATACTTAAGCGCTTGTGTTGTACTCAGTACAATACTGACATTGAAACACAAAGGTATTATTTTACACGTCTTTGTGTTTGCCTACGTGATCAGATTATCAGCATTTACCGGTACAAAGATTTATAATGACGTGTGCAAATAATACTTGTTTCCATAATTATCTAAATCCTTTTATCTATTGATCGTGTCAGTTTAAAACTCTTGCGTCACATTAATATTGAGATAATCTATCTATAACTCTCTTAGGAACAAATCGAATGAACCACAAAATACCTACGGTTGCATCATCCCATCCACCAGGTTTAATATCATCTCCCCGCAGTGGGAGGGGGAGGAGGAAGAGTGCACCTCTCAGCAAACAGCAGAAGTAGCAATAATCTTAGCGGCAAGACTCAGTCAAATATAAACCGCCGTTGTATGAAACATTCATTGTGAAGCGGTTTGAGACGTCTTTGAGGGGTAAGACAGTAATGCTGACCAAAATAACAAGAATTGTTTAGGTTTTTTTTTTTGCCTTGTAAAGAAATTGGAGCAGTTTTATGGACTAACTAGCTGTTGCCCGCGACTTCGCTTCATCAGATTTTTTTCACATATCCGAAAACAACCATTTAGGTGGCAGGGGCTTCCGCAACCGGATCCCTGAATTGAAAAATGTTTTTCACAGACCCACGAAATATTTGAACGACCTATCCAACTATACCCCACACCACAGGACAGACGAAAAAAAAAAATATCATCCCCAGTTTACGACTTTGTCGGCGTAATTAATATGTATACCCATGCCAAATTACAGCTTTCTAGTATTAAGAGTCTCTGAGCTAAGCTGGGGACAGACAGACAGATATACAGATAGACAGACAGGTGGACATGGCGAAACTATGAGGGTTCCTTGTTGACTACGGAACCTTAAAAATGGTCTTTAAGGTACTAAGTAAGATCTTTTGTACCTGCATAAAAATATAATAGTTTATTTTTGAATTGCATACATGTACAATGTATAATTTCCATAGGTATAGGTATAGATGTTATAATAGAAGGAAGTGCATTTGGCCCCTGTAAGGGCGTTTCGTGGTTATATGATATAAAATTGTAAGCTAAGGGAAGAGGGGTTAGGGTTAAAGGCGTTGACTGGTAGAAAATGTCTACGGTAGTAAGTTCGCCTCTGGTCATTTGTGTGCTGGTTTCTTTTTTCTGGCCAGTATTAAATTAATAAATAATAAAAATATATTCAATGCTACACATTCAACTTTTCACGCAGTTATATTTATCTGCGTCAGCACTATTCGGGATCACGTACACCTTAGAACGTGTCTTTAGTGCACCGAATAAGCAGAATGTTACTTGCAGTTTTCCTTAAACTTTTTTAGATTGAATAAAATAAATTGAGATAAGAAATACCTACATACTTAGCTTCTAAGGCGTGTTTATTTAGTTAGTTCCGGTTGTTATTGATAAAAGTAATACTGAAATAGTCTTGCTTTTCCAAACGGGTCGATGACGTAAGATTGCAAACTTGAAAATAAACAGGTATTATTTCCTGTAGGTAACGTATTCTCGAACGTAACCAAAAACTCTTCACGACATCCATCTCATAGCTGCAGCATCGCAGTATTTTTCCTCTCCAGTACAAAAACAGGGATGCTCCCGAGCTCCCGGGTATATGGACCCATTCGTTTGTCGTATTCACAAAAACTGACACCAACAGATATCATTTATCTTCGGCATCATAAGTTGCAACTAATGACCGTATCACGCGAAGGGGCCGCGGGGCCGCGGGGCCGCGGGGCCGCGCTTCGGTTGTGCGATAGTTGCGCAACTGTTTCTTTATTATATAAACAGGGCGAATAATATAGTCGAAGTTAATTTGTATTTATTATGCGATTCGAAGATCATTAGTCGGAAGCTGGTCTGCTAAGTGTGCGAGTCGGGCAAAGTGTTATTGGATTTTTCTTTGGGAGACTGTCCGTAGGAGCTTGTAGTATTGCGTCCGGATTATGGCAATAGGCTTGCCCACAATTTATGTAACACAAAAAAAAATACAAATGTGGTTTAATGTTTCTGCACTATACACCTTCGCCTTCAACTTCCGGGACCCAAAAAAAACCGCCTGTACGTAAGTATAATCAGGGAAATTAATTGTTTAACAAATTGACACTCTACGTTAATTTTCCATAATAAATATAGCTATTTCATACAACTGTCAAAAATTACAGTTGTGATTTGATTAAACGGATTATTTAAGTTGGAAGCAGAACAATTAGTTTCCCAGAATTTACATTAGGTAGACATATCTAATAAACGTGAGTACATTCACATGTTATAACGCTACTATGATCTTAGAACCTTGTAATGCAGCTAATAAGTCGATGGTAACGTAAATACACAAATAATCGTTAACCTGTGTGAAGATTAAAGTATTTATGCTATCTTAATACTCTCTCAACACGTCAATGTGAAGGAATTAGCTTTATCATATCGGTTCAATTGAATCGATTCGAGAAAATAATTTAAATAATCCCTGTAGGCACTTTGATAAAATCGACGTTTTTATGACTTTATTGAGTGTAGGTACTTAAAATGTGAGTAGCTGAGTACATTAGATTGTTTTTTAGGGTTCCGTACCTAAAGGGTAAAACGGGAACCCTATTACTAAGGCTCCGCCGTCTCTCTGTCTGTCTGCCTGTCTGTCCGTCTGTCACCAGGCTGTATCTCAAGAACCGTCCCATACAACAAACGTGATTTTTTTGAGCCGTTTTTATAGATATTGGTACGGAACCCTTCGTGCGCGAGTCCGACTCGCCCTTGGCTGGTTTTTTTTAGATAACTGTTGCTAATTACCTTCATAATAATCGATAACATTGACTTAGCTTAAATATGAATATTAGGTATTGATCACGATAATTTTTATTGCATATCTGCAATAAAAATTATCGTAGTAACTTAATAGATGGCGCTAGGAGTCGCAAGCATAGCAAATGTTGTTTCAATATCAACATCAGTCAGCGGCTTGCGTGGGGGACTTGTGGCTACGTAATAACAGCCGCCAGGGTCGATCAATCAGGTTAAGCTACGCTTGCCGCGGTTGGTCCATGGATGGCTGACCATCTTATCAAGACCTCTCCTTACCTCGGAAAGCACGTTAAGCCGTTGTTCCCAACTGCCATTCTTGGATCTTTGACAGTCAACGACAGATCGACGACTGTCAAAGCCGAAAGTCTGACAACCAGTCTTACCAAGAGGTATCGTATTTCCTACAAACTGGGAGGTCAGATAGGCAGTCGCTTCATGTAAAATACTGGTATTTAGCTGCATCTGGATAGACTGGAAGCCAACCCCAACAAAGTTGGGAAAAAGTGACAAATTTAGTAATTAATTTTTATAGCCTATAATTTTACAGGGGGTTACCCATATTCAGACTAAATCACAGCTAATCTGTTTGGCAAAAAAATCATGTTTTAGCGCTAAATAACTAGGACCTTTATTTCAAGTACGTTTGAGTACGTTGCTCGTCAAACTTAACATTAATTTTCACATTCATTGTTCTTATTAAAAACGACTAAATAATGATGTCCGTACAATTAAATACGACCAACTTTTGAAGGTTAAACGAATATTTCTTACCATGCAAAAATGTTAGAATGTTGAAAAGAAAAGATATCAGTGTATGCTCTTTTTGCCAATAAATATCAAGTGATTTAGAAAATAAGCCGCCACAGCGGGACTCTCATCGTGCTCACTCAAGTTGGTACAATTTTGATGTTTATTGACGTATCCATACAATTCCACGAGACGTTACATAATATCCGATATAGCATATTATTATCTCGTCCCAATATAATGTATCAGGTACCCAACACAAGTCAGTATGGTAAATATGTATATTCGAAGTATCTAACAAAACGAAATGGAGTGTTAGCTCTTGGCAAACTGTTTCCATACAATGATGTACAGTAGGTAGGTAGAGTCTTAAATGGAGTGTTAGCTCTTGGCAAACTGTTTCCATACAATGATGTACAGTAGGTATGTAGAGTCTTAAATGGAGTAATAGCTCTTGGCAAACTGTTTCCATACAATGATGTACAGTAGGTAGGTAGAGTCTTAAATGGAGTGTTAGCTCTGGGCAAACTGTTTCCATACAATGATGTTGTATAGTAGGTAGGTAGAGTCTTAAATGGAGTGTTAGCTCTTGGCAAACTGTTTCCATACAATGATGTACAGTAGGTAGGTAGAGTCTTAAATGGAGTGTTAGCTCTTGGCAAACTGTTTCCATACAATGATGTACAGTAGGTAGGTAGAGTCTTAAATGGAGTGTTAGCTCTTGGCAAACTGTTTCCATACAATGATGTTGTATAGTAGGTAGGTAGAGTCTTAAATGGAGTGTTAGCTCTTGGCAAACTGTTTCCATACAATGATGTACAGTAGGTAGGTAGAGTCTTAAATGGAGTGTTAGCTCTTGGCAAACTGTTTCCATACAATGATGTACAGTAGGTAGGTAGAGTCTTAAATGGAGTGTTAGCTCTTGGCAAACTGTTTCCATACAATGATGTACAGTAGGTAGGTAGAGTCTTAAATGGAGTGTTAGCTCTTGGCAAACTGTTTCCATACAATGATGTTGTATAGTAGGTAGGTAGAGTCTTAAATGGAGTGTTAGCTCTTGGCAAACTGTTTCCATACAATGATGTACAGTAGGTAGGTAGAGTCTTAAATGGAGTGTTAGCTCTTGGCAAACTGTTTCCATACAATGATGTACAGTAGGTAGGTAGAGTCTTAAATGGAGTGTTAGCTCTTGGCAAACTGTTTCCATACAATGATGTTGTATAGTAGGTAGGTAGAGTCTTAAATGGAGTGTTAGCTCTTGGCAAACTGTTTCCATACAATGATGTACAGTAGGTAGGTAGAGTCTTAAATGGAGTGTTAGCTCTTGGCAAACTGTTTCCATACAATGATGTACAGTAGGTAGGTAGAGTCTTAAATGGAGTGTTAGCTCTTGGCAAACTGTTTCCATACAATGATGTTGTATAGTAGGTAGGTAGAGTCTTAAATGGAGTGTTAGCTCTTGGCAAACTGTTTCCATACAATGATGTACAGTAGGTAGGTAGAGTCTTAAATGGAGTGTTAGCTCTTGGCAAACTGTTTCCATACAATGATGTACAGTAGGTAGGTAGAGTCTTAAATGGAGTGTTAGCTCTTGGCAAACTGTTTCCATACAATGATGTACAGTAGGTAGGTAGAGTCTTAAATGGAGTGTTAGCTCTTGGCAAACTGTTTCCATACAATGATGTACAGTAGGTAGGTAGAGTCTTAAATGGAGTGTTAGCTCTTGGCAAACTGTTTCCATACAATGATGTACAGTAGGTAGGTAGAGTCTTAAATGGAGTGTTAGCTCTTGGCAAACTGTTTCCATACAATGATGTACAGTAGGTAGGTAGAGTCTTAAATGGAGTGTTAGCTCTTGGCAAACTGTTTCCATACAATGATGTACAGTAGGTAGGTAGAGTCTTAAATGGAGTGTTAGCTCTTGGCAAACTGTTTCCATACAATGATGTACAGTAGGTAGGTAGAGTCTTAAATGGAGTGTTAGCTCTTGGCAAACTGTTTCCATACAATGATGTACAGTAGGTAGGTAGAGTCTTAAATGGAGTGTTAGCTCTTGGCAAACTGTTTCCATACAATGATGTACAGTAGGTAGGTAGAGTCTTAAATGGAGTGTTAGCTCTTGGCAAACTGTTTCCATACAATGATGTACAGTAGGTAGGTAGAGTCTTAAATGGAGTGTTAGCTCTTGGCAAACTGTTTCCATACAATGATGTACAGTAGGTAGGTAGAGTCTTAAATGGAGTGTTAGCTCTTGGCAAACTGTTTCCATACAATGATGTACAGTAGGTAGGTAGAGTCTTAAATGGAGTGTTAGCTCTTGGCAAACTGTTTCCATACAATGATGTACAGTAGGTAGGTAGAGTCTTAAATGGAGTGTTAGCTCTTGGCAAACTGTTTCCATACAATGATGTATAGTAGGTAGGTAGAGTCTTAAATGGAGTGTTAGCTCTTGGCAAACTGTTTCCATACAATGATGTACAGTAGGTAGGTAGAGTCTTAAATGGAGTGTTAGCTCTTGGCAAACTGTTTCCATACAATGATGTACAGTAGGTAGGTAGAGTCTTAAATGGAGTGTTAGCTCTTGGCAAACTGTTTCCATACAATGATGTACAGTAGGTAGGTAGAGTCTTAAATTGCATTTTTGATGTGTAACATCAATCTTTCCTCTCGCTTTCTGTAGGAGTGGTCGAGTAATAATTATTAATTACTGGCGAGCACTAGTAATTAATAATGATTCGAATAAATATTTCAGTAAGTAGCTTTTAAATTTTGAAGTTAATTTCGGTCGCTGCTCAGTTACTTATTACCAAAATATTTCCCAAAATAATCGAGCGAGCTTTACAGTAGTCTATTTTTTTTGAAGTAAAACTTCTTTACTCTCGCTTGAATGGGGAGTAAGATGGTGAATGCGTGACGAAAGCGTTACGGAAGTGAGCCAGCGGAAGTTGAGAGGGAGATATAAGTTAGTGAAGATAGAAAGAGAGAGAGTTACATTTCTTATATTACTGTAGGGGCAAGAGAGAGAGAGGTACATAATCAGTCTATAATGTTCCCACTGCTAGGACACAGGCCTCTGTGTGAAAGGTAGTGGGCCGTAATCCACCACGAGGGCCCAGTGCGGGAGAGAGAGAGGTGCGAGCACACATTTTCTTTCTATCTTTCTCTCATAGCCAGTTGCGTTTCGTATATCTAAGACACAGTGCCGGCCTATTGTTGTAAGTACAATTAGTATTACTATTTGTAAGTTTTACTTCAGTCGTGTGGTCTAAAGCATACTCGTTTTTTTTAAAACTGGACTTAATATCCTGAACCAGCCTGTTTTACATTCCAATGAAAAACAACCCCTTCATTTTATTCTTATTTCAATCACAACTATGAAAATTATTTACAACTGCTTGTGCCAACGGTTGTGTTGCCAATTTCCACAATAGGCCGATGTCACACTAGTTCCGTCCCGCGTCACTCGCTCTATCACTGTCACAGTCCGGCACGGTACGGTGGCTCGGCACGGAACAAAAAGTGTAAGTGTTCGAGTGGCACACTTTCATAAATCTCACGCAGATGCCGTAGGTAACCGCTATAAATTCACTAAACGCCTACCCTAGAGTATTGTTGAAATCGTTTCAAGGTGAGGACGGCAGCGGTGTAAGAGATGATGGAGCTAATTGATATTCTGCTTTGAAAAGAAACCTTATAAACTGTAAAACTGAAAAATATGCTGATCTATCGCTACCGAGAACAAAAGATATGATCTAGTGGAGAGAAAAATATTGATACTAAAACAAAAACAATTACATAAAAGTAACACGCACAGGCCGTTCAGAAAATATTGCATCAGAAACGAAATCATTTCTTAGTCCTTCGATTCGGATTCTTATGATTGCATGATTGGATCAAGAATCATATAATTTTTATTGTTACCTGTTGTTGGCACTTATTAGTTAAGTGCATCAATCAATTTGATATGGATCAGCAGTCTGCGAATTACAATCACGTTTGAAAATAATTGATTTCAGTTGTTCAGTCATGTTTACTACACTTTGACTATGTTAATCACTGGTTACAGTCATAAACTGTTAACACGTGCAAATTATATGAATAATTATTTCAATAATAAATGCCTACAATAGTGGCTATGATGACTAAGAAAAGGTAATAAACCAATTTAGTTTTTTTTTTATTAGGTTTAGAAAAGGTCATGTAAATGCCCACCTTCCCTCCTGCCCGTCGTGCACGCTCCATAACCTGAATGAGGCAAACGTCGGAGCGCCACGTATTGGTCGGACATCGGACAGTCATTGATAACAGACAATTAATATTGATCAAGTTTTCAGAACCTTTAAAGCAAGAGAGGACCTTAGCTGACGTCCTACAGATCAAGACGTTGCGACCATGTCCATTAATATTTGAATTCCTCGCCTTCCTCTCATTACATTAACCACATCCCTATCACAACGGGGGCTCGGCACAGAATAAAAGATAACGATTGAAAGATTCCCCACCAAGCCGATAGGCGCTACGTTATAGGACATGTGTTTTTGATAGCCTTACCCCCGCCGTCCCCCATCCCCCGAGAGTTGGGGGTTTTATTCAAAGTCATCCCCCATTGTAAGGCTGAGTTTTTTGGTTCGTTAAATACGGGAGTGGATGATTGATACGCGATTGTGGCACTAGTTAACTTACGAGTCAAGTTTGCTTCTTTATGGGGAAATGATAAAAGATGATCCTTTGGCGGTGGCTTGGTACGAACTTTTTTTAACTGATGTCTTTTTCAATTTTATATGTATTTTTTTAAGAAACCTGACAAAGAAGATGTCTGAACCAACTTTTAAGAAAAACATATCAAACAGCGACGTATACAAAAGAATCCACCTTATCTGTCAGAGATAACAGATCAATAAGGAAAAATATGCTTGTTTAACAATATAACGATTTTTTCGGTCACTGTCTCACTTCCCTATCGTTCACAGGGTGTCACCCCCGACGTGGATAAAACCAGC
Organism: Tiliacea citrago; assembly: GCA_963921375.1. Taxonomy (NCBI): domain Eukaryota; kingdom Metazoa; phylum Arthropoda; class Insecta; order Lepidoptera; family Noctuidae; genus Tiliacea; species Tiliacea citrago. The sequence goes on from OY992782.1 coordinate 29,964,938, forward strand.
TTCAGCAGAGATATATTCATTCGTTCATCCCCACATCCCACATACCTGTGTCCATCGCCCTATATCAAGTTGTAACGAGACTTACAAACTTGCCTCATTCATAACACAAACAAAAGTTGATCTTATTACGTGGATATAAAGTGTGTGTGATGTGAATAGTGGTTGTTGTAATGTAAGGTGCGGGCTACACCTGCGTGCAGCCATCCGTCACCGATAGACCGGTTGGCGACGCGTGCACGCTGTTCGAATAAAGATAACTTACTAGTGTTTACTGAGTTTTTTATTTTGTTTAAAACGTTGCCCCACACTAGGAATTTCTCCTGTATCGTGGGTGCTTTTACAAACATTTAAACTCACATACACAAACAGTCAGACCCGGAACAACTACGTGTAGGTCATACAAATATTTGTTCCGTGCGGGAATCGAACCCGCGACACGCAGCGCAGCAGTCAATCGCTTTACCACTGCGCCAACCGTGCCGTCAATTGAATGCAGCAGGTTTAAAATTGAATACGTGTGTGATACGCTTTATTTTCGCGTCAATTAATGCGCTTTTTGGGTAGTTCATGTTATTTATAATTACGGTTATTTTGGGATAATTAGTTAGGTGGAGCTAAATTACCTTTTTGCCAATGCTTAACTCATATTTCCTAAAATGATTCGAAAAGGATACGTACCTATTATAATAATAACATCATTATCGACAGATTTTTTAAATGTTACGTTAAATATAAGGTTTCAAGGCATACGTTAAGTACCGTGAAGGGTCACCGTCGACCAAAAAACCCAACCCCTCTAAAAAAAAAGCAGAGTCACGCGAAATCATTACTTTCGACCTTAAGCAAACCTGTCCGTTAACCGCTCCAATAAGTACTGAAGTGTTGCCCCTAGTTGCCGTGCATCGTCAAGTTTCATTGTGCCGACGCCTCGCCATTAACCAACACTAGTCGCGCGTCCTTAATTGGACGACAAACTATTTGATCGGCTGTCCCGCCCATGTGTACTTAGCCTTACATTCACAACTTCAAATTACTACACTGAAAATCAAACTTTCTGTGGTTTTACTAAGATTGATTTCGCGGTGATTTGTTGTAAGAAATATTGTACAGTACAAATTATTGTATAGTGTTATAGACTTGAAATCAGATTGTTGGATGTATACTCGTAATCAAGAGCTTGTCAGTAAGACAAATACAAGACGTGGGTATTTACATACAACGACTGCAATTACCCAATGAAACGTTTGTAAATAGAGGGAAGTTGATATATAGATCCTGAAAACTACCTACTAGCTACCTTTGAACTAGTATAAAATTCTATAAAATCAGAATAATGTTCTAATAAAGGACGTAAAAGTTAAATTGAATGAAAAGAACTGAACTGAAACTGAAGAAGAATTGAAATACACTTTGTGTCTGCTTCAATGTTAGATATTTAAGTTAACCACAACAGGATCATTAATGATTATGCTACCCATCCCGCTAGTTACCCATATCCACGCAACTAGGACAGTATCTGCAGGTAAATTGACGTACCCAGAGTATATAACTACTTTGGTGACAGAACGCTCCATAAACGAGTACCGTACTTTCTCAACAGATTGCCTGCTGATTGACTTCTAAAAGTGAGACTAAAAATGACAAATTACATAAACAATATTTTATAAAAAATGTTACTATTACATATATTTTATACATTTGTATATGCAAGTAACATAAATTAAGTATCGGCACTAATATAAGTTTTTTTGTCACTTCTGATATGCTCTGAATATACTGGACCGGTTAAGTTGTTTGGTACACATATGAATTTCTGTGACCCAAACACGAACGTGTAACGTACATAAATAGATTTTGAATATGGGGTTCATTTTTGGGGGAAAAACGAGAAAATTAAAAAAAAAAGTTTTGCACATTCCGTGTGACATATCAAATTGAAAGGACTTCAAATATATAGTTTTTGATAATTCTGAAATAACTAATTTTAAAGTAGGTGATTAAAGAAAATTGATGAAAATTGATCATTCCCCCCTTATTTCCAAAACCGCTGAGGTTAAAATGTTAAAAAAAATACAGAGAATAGTTCTATACTTATAGATTACAAGAAAACCTATAAGAAGTATATGGTCTACAGTTGCAGTTGGAATTTATGGGCGAACATGTTTTTCAACTACAATGTTAAGTTTGTCTTGGGTAAAAATCATCCCAACTACGGAACCCTTCATTGTGCGTGGTCCGACAAATGAAATAAAATGAAATGAAATCGTTTATTTTGTAAATAGGATATCGGAATCACTTTTTTTCGTCATATTAAAAAATTCAAAAATAAGCTAGATGTAGTCGACATTTCTTACCTGAGAAGATTAAAGGCGAAACAAGCTCAGGGGTCAAAGTCTCTTTCAAAGACCAGACATAATCTTGGTCAGATCACGTGAGGACCATGTAGATCCGTGTCTGAAATGGTCTTTTGAGGAAAGAACCACACAAATTTGAGTGTACCAGTCCAATCAGTGCAAGCATTCAGTAATCGTGCAGCTCGACTCAAGACTTAAGGAGCTCAACGACTCGACGAACAATACCAAAGAAAGGATATTTGGGTAGGCCGCATAAAGTGCTCAAAATGCTAGACCATCATTAAAACTAACTGAGAAAGGGAAATTATTTAAAAAATGAACCACAGAGAGCTCACATTCACAATAAATTAAAATAATACTTTTCAAAGTAAATATTCATATAATTTTGTATATAATATTCAATGTCAATGTGTATATAAAATTATATATAATAATAATGTTCCAGTTTTATCACAAGGCTAACAGAGCGAGCAGCTCAATCGCAAGCTTTTTTGTCTTTTAAATAATCAGGTACCCTTTTTTACAAAGTTTGGTTTTAATATAGCTTTTAAATAGTTTAATGGGTAAGTTTCGAATTTCAGTAGCAAGTTTGTTGTAAAAACGTATACATTGACCCATGATCGAGTTGCCTACTCTGTGGAGGCGAGTGCGATGTACAGCAAGATCGTGTTTATTCCTGGAATTTAAACTATGAATATCGTACATTTTCTTAAAATTTGATATATTTTTGTGATAATAGATTTTCAAATATATTATGCACTTAGCAGGTTTTTTATGAGTTGTATTGCAATAAGTGGTTAGCTAGCAACCTCGACAATTTATTGATCATATTATTCTTGCCTGAGCAACCGGCAGCAAGGTCATCATGCCACCTTAGATGTCACTGCCTACGGTACCGTCGGGGTCGGGTTGCCGTCTTCCCAAACACTTACACACCAAACTTCACACAAAATATTGCTTTTCCCGACGCAGGGACGTTAATTGTTGAGGATTTCTCCTGGTAAGCACCATCAGCTCCACTACACCATATGCATTATGAGCATAAATTGCTAAGCAACCATATTAAAGTACCTAATCGAATCGCAACCCGTTAAATACTTATTGAAGTAGTTCCGGTAGCCATCTGTGGTCTTTATCACCAGTTCCACTTCACTAAATGGTTCGAGAGTTAATGCACGAGTTACTATAAAAAATACCCAAATCCCTTTAGGTGTGCCTATAACATTTGAGTATTTTCCGCAATTTACATGGCTTCCCCTTATCAGATTCCTACTTAGTGACAATGGAAACACCTTTACGCCTTTCAAACAAAAGAAGAATTTTCGAAATAGGTCCACAATTGACTGAGAACGGTGAACATAAATATAAATAAACGAAAAACCAAACGTACAGACGAACATAATAACCTCCTATTTTTGGAAGTCGATTAAATACCAGCAAACCTGAACATTACCTGTAACCAGAGAGCAGAAACTGGATATGTTGTTTACTTTTAATTTTCTCTGATTCATTCCCACAGAAAAACCGTGTAAACGGTTTTGTGGGGCATAGTTTTAAGTAGGTACATAAATTCACTGAACTCTTCATAAATAAATAATGGTCCATATTGTCCATCCATATTGTATCACTAGCTGTTGCCCGCGACTTTGTCAGCGTGGAGTTTAGTGTTATCTTGCACCACTTAGACATGTAATGTAATGTAACACGTTGTAATGTAACAGTTGCCACAGTTGTAGTAGTTTCCATAGGTTAAAATGATAAACTGCCGACCTCTTATTTTAATCTTTGCAATAACAAAAGGTTGCGTAAATTTTTAACGAACAAGCCTCTACATAGACACACCATAGACTTATTTTTGGTGCTCTAGTATTAAAAGACAGATTAGAGTACTTTCGAGTATTTTTTTTACTTATTCAGATAAGTAAAAAAAATACTCGAAAGTACTCTAATCTGTCAATTTCATCTTATTTGGAGCTGGTTTTAGATTCAGATCTAAAACCAGCTCCAAATAAGATGAAATTGAATAAAAAGCAATTTCTGAATTATCAGTAAATCCGTGTTATCCTAGCTAAGTCAGTTTTTTTAGAGTTAAAGTAAATCACAAAGCAAAATCGAAATTATCTGTATTTATAGCAGGTTTGAGAAGTAATAAATTAGTTGACTAGCTTCTGCCCGCGACTTCGTTCGTGGAAGTCGTGACACACCACATTAAATACTAAAATGAGCCACATTTTATAAAAAAACGCCTCGTTATTCTATTGGTCGCAAGTACTACTGTTGAGCACGAGGTCCTGGGTTCGCTTCCAGGCACAGGCAAAGGGTTTTCCATCTGGAATTTCTCAGTAACAGTCCAAAGTCTGGATTTGTGCCTGGTTAATGGCAATAGGCTCGCCCCCATGGAACATGGAACCTAAACATAACTGGCGAAATTTAATGTGGGTGTACTATGGGTAGGTACACTTCTACCTATCTCTTCGGGGAATACACTCGTGATGCTATGTTATTTTTATAAAACATAAATAAACTCATGCCTTCTTCCCATGGGGGTAGGCAGAAACTATAGAACTCCACCTGCTACGTTCCTTACATACTCCTTTCACTTCGTTTACGGTCGTACATCTGGTCACACACTCACGCCGGTTGTGAGTACTACGCGCGTGAGCTTTCTGAAGAACATCACCAATTAGGTCCCTATATGTCCGAAATAAAGATCAATCGAGGTGTCAGGCAGGGCGACCCTCTATCGCCGAGAATTTTCATAACAGTCCTTCATAGCATCATGCAAAAACTAGACTGGGAAAAGAAAGGAATTAACATAAACGGGTAGTACCTAAGTAACCTCAGATTTGCAGATGATATTATCATCTTTTCGGAATCAGCATCTGATCTACAGACAATGGTTACTGATTGTTGAGGTTGTAGTAAGGAGAATAAATAAAAGGCACAAGTCCGTAAACCCAGTCTATTCGACATTTACACATACAGTATCTAGAGAGTGCTATACAATTTACTGTTTCGGCGCGGCGCACACGACTGGTCGCTAAACCATATGTATGCGCGGGGGCACATTACATTTTGCAGCGCTATAACTATTGCTGCCTGTAGTCCCTACACTGATCTACACTCTGTTAGTTGTGAAATCGGTCTGGAACTCAATACCTCAAAAACAAAGATCATGACCAATAGCCGAAACATACCAATCAGAGTCAACAATACCGCACTAGAATATGTGCACAACCACATATACCTGGGTAAACAGATCTCATTCTCTAAGTCCAGACATAACGATGAAGTGAAACGACGAACCAACATATCATGGAACAAATTCTAGAATACCAAAGAAGTACTTAAATCAAAGCTACCAGTAATCCTTAAAAAGAAAATCCTACACTCCTGTATTCTGCCATGCCTCTCTTATGCTTCTCAGACAACAAAACAATAAAAACATACCAAAAATCGATGGAAAGAAGTATTTTAAACCTCAAAAGAAAGGACAAAATAAGAAGAACAGAAATAAGAAAATCTACTAAAGTCATTGATGCTCTAGAGCACTGCAAAAAGCTGAAATGGAAACGGGCTGACCACATAGGTCGAATGGACGTCAACAAATGGACTAAGAAAGTAACTACTGGACAGGACCTTCGAATAAAAGAACCAGAGGTAGACCTAGAGAAAGGTGTATCGATGAAATTATTCGATAAAACAGCAGGAAATGACTGGATATTCAAGCGATCAGATAGAGAGTTTTGGCGAAAAAGGGAGGAGGCCTTTACTCGTGAAGAGGTCCTTAATTGACAAATAGTTTTTATTATTTTTTCAATGCATGTACGTTGCATATTTATATAAGTTACAATTCTAATGGATAAATAAATTAATTAAATTATTATTAAACAAATAATGTAAATGAGTTAAATTATTGATGAATTAAGTATTTTTTGATGTTGTTACTAATGGATAAATAAATGAATGATAGATAATAAGTGCATTATATTATATAAGCGGTGATTTACTTCAACTATTTTATGTTATCATCATCATCACACTAATATTATAAAGGCGAAAGTTTGTGAGTGTGTGTATGTTTGTTACTTCTTCACGCTCAAACGGCTTGACCAATTTTGATAAAATTTTGTATGGAGGTAGCTAACACCCTGGATTAAGACATAGGCTACTTTTTATCCCGATATTCTGACTGGATCGAGACTTACGCGGGTGAAACCGCGGGGCGCAGCTGGTTAATGAATAAAATTGTTAGTGAATCAAATATTATTATATTAGTGATGAATTTAATAGTTATCTCATATTTATTTATTGATATGAATTAAGTACTTTTTATTTCTTTTTTTACTGCCTTCAAATGAAATATTTATTTTATGATTGTTATGTTATTTTTTTAAATTAATGAATAAATAAAGGCTATAATAATAATAAGTACCAAATCAAGTATCTTGACTTGGCTCGCGAGGTTGTCGACATGTGGGACGTGGACTCAGCAATCATTGTGCAGATAGTTGTATCAGCCAATGGCTTAATTGCCAAGAGCCTCGACCAACACCTAAGGAGGCTCTTGTTGGGCAGCTGGATTAAGGCCCTGATTCAGAGAGCTGTACTTCTGGACACGGCTCGCATTGTTAGGAGGTTCCTCTCTCTGGAGCCCTGACCACCGGTACCTTGTTCCCGATACCGGTGGGGTACTATTTTTCATATTTTAAAATGTTTTTGTATATTTTTTTTATATTTTAATATTTAAAAATGTAATTTATATGTACATAATGAAATAAAGGAGATAATAATAATGTCCTCCTAGGATGTCCCCTCCCAGCATTTCCACTCACATCTGCCTTGTAAATATACCTTTTGTTAGTCGCCTTTTAATCATCCTCTCAACATGACCAAACCATCTAAGCATAATCTTATCAATTTTTGTCACTACATCTTCTTTTACACCGCACCGTTGCCTTATCACACAACTTTTTAGTCTATCATTCATAGTCATGCCACACATGCTTCGCAAGGAATACATTTCCAAAGCATTTATTCTACTTTCATGCTTCTTTTGCCACACCCAACATTCTTTCTTTACATAAGCAGAGGCACGATGCACACCATTGTGAACAACCAGTCGACCCTTCAACAACATCAACTTTTTGGTCACAATCTCATGTATTTGAGAATACATTTTATTTACGCATTTCTTTATAAAACTTCCTTTTATACTACGTTAGTAGTAATGGTCTCAGCAGTCAAAATATACAAAAGCTCAGGACTGGTGACATGGGAGCAAGCGACGAATCTGCGAATTAATGAACGCCTACGTTCCTGTATAAAGTAAATGTCACAAAACTGATACACTGACTGATGCATTCGTCAGGAATAATCTCTAAGCTGCTGCTGCTGTCACTGTTAATATTACTATTCTGCATAATCTACTGTTAATATTATTAAAGCCGATAGGGCTGAAAGGTTCTGGAGTGGGACCGCGTACCGAGAGACGTAGCGTTGGAAGGGTTCCCACAAGGTGGACCGTTGACCTTGTGATGGCCGCAGGAATCCGCTGGATTCGGGAAGCACACAACCGATCGAGTAGCGGTGCTTGGGAGAGGCCTATGTCCAACAGTGGATGTCTTTCGGCAGAAATGATGATGTTGTGATAAATTTACCGTTTTTCTGACTTTTTCCTTTACTTGTGTTGTGAGACTTTGCTTCTTGTCTTTATATGATTCTAGGTCACCGGCAAGTAGTACTAAGGTTTTGATTTATTTGCGAGTATCAAAATAATGTCGCATAAATAAGCTTGAGTTTTAGAACTCCAAGCCACCGTAGACTTACGTATTTGGTATAAATTTAACCTCGATACGCTTCACGCTTTTCTGAGAAAAAGGGTATTGACTGACAGACTGACAGACAGACTGACGGACGGATGGACGGACGGACAACGAAGTGATCTTATAAGGGTTCCGATTTTTTTCTTTTGAGGTTCGGAACCCTAAAAAGTAAGTTGTAGTCACATTTCCCACGAAATGTATGGGAACAGGTTTTTTGCGATTTCTGACTGGAAAAAAAAAGGAATCAAAAGGAAAAAAAAAAAAAAAACAGGATCTATTGGCATCAAAAATTTGTCTTTTTATGCAAAACAAAATGTCTCAAAAAGATAAGGACAGTCTTCTCTGACCGATTTTGTCATTGGTTAAGGTAGGTTTTACCACCCTATCTCAAAAATGCACTCTGTGTATTATGTCATAATGATTGACAGCTTATCCCCATAAAGATATAGCGTGATGATTAAAAACTATCTGCAATGTTCTAACCGTTTGACTCTTCTTTTTCCAATTTGTTGTAAACTATAGAGGAATACAAACTTAATGCAATATTGCTCACCCCCCATAGCAAATAGCGTGATAATTATATAACCTACCAAATGACCAGACTTATACGGAATATCTATGTAAGTTGTTACCAAAGTTTTCTTGTTTTTTTTCTTGCAAATGAAAAATGACTATAACTTTATTGCAATATAAGATTTTAAGGAAACTAAGCCTATATTCTGCCCCAAATTCATTTCTGTTAAAACTACATGAAAATCCGTTCAATAGTTCCGGAGATGTGCGTGAACAAACAGACAGACAGAAAATAATTCTAAAAAACGCTGGTTTATGTTCACTCTTATTTAGGGATAACTAAAGAAGAGTGAACATTTCTATTTTTATTACTTTTCTTGAATGTACAGACACACCGGAATCTATTGTTTTATTACATGTATATTAATAGAAAAAAGACTGGGTCCTTGTTGCTCGTATACTGTACCTACATTCTTCAAATATTCTAAAGTTTAATTTACTGAAACTTGTGAAAAGTAAAAACTTAGGCCCACGGTTCCAAACTGCCGTTTTCTAAATTCGTACCAAAGGACACGAAAATGTGAGAAGTGTAACTAAAAGTTTAGAAACTTTTCCCATGAATGTAAGTGTCGACTGTTTGTCTTGTAGCCGGTGCACGGTGGCGCTGTTTCATAATTTCACACTGAGTAACTGTCATCCACTGAAAATATTACTCAAACTCTGCAGACCAGTTTTATATTTGGTAAACAATTTAAGTAAAATGCATCGGCTGATAGATTGTATTAACAAGTTATTTTGGATCACAGCACATTGTAAGGTTGTCTATATTTTTACCTGGCTGCGCGACGTCAAAGGCAGAATTATGATGTTAAAGGTCCAGTTCGGCTTTTAAAAGTTATGATTGATAAATTAAACGATCCGTATTCAGTCAGACCATCGGTACCGGGTATTATTAATTGTTAACTTTTATATCGACCGACGCGAGTATGTTCAATTGTTGATGTAATGTGTCTGCAATAACATTATAAATAGAACTTCAGATTGTGTCTGTGTGATTACAGCAGAAATCACTTTAAAACAACCATAAAACCGACGACATCTAAATCTCGTGCGCTCACAAAGACAAGTGCGTGCCATTAAAAACAATTATGCGTTCGTTGGCAGCGTCGGGCCATAAAGTGCGCGATGGCGCGGGCGTCATACGTAGGGCGTCGGGCCACTAAACAGATAGGTGCAGAAGGCTGGCTCTAAACAAAGTGCATGCACTCATAGACATTAATTACTTAAATATTATAAATTACAAATAAATATAATAATTTCTTTTTGTTTTGTTTACTTTTAGCTCTGGAAGAAATATTCACCAATCTGACAATATGGCAAGCAGATGGTTATTCCCAGAATTACGCTGTATTAAAACCTTTAAACGAAAAGCTGCCAATTAAACGGTTCGCAGATGGGTTGAATGAGTCCCGACTCAGTATAATTATTGCTGCACGTTTTAAGGACAAAATCCAGGCGGCGAAGGACGAGGAGTTGACAGCAGCATCGTCTTCGGAAGGTGAAAATGTCATGCTGTTTTCACGTCGTGGTAGAGGTAAGTCGCAAGCCGATAGGGCATTTCTATAATCGTCAGTCACGAGAACAGTTAGGATACTATCATCAGTAGGTACTCGAACTATTTTAATTACTCAAATAATCATGTCAGAAGAAATTTTGATCGTTCGCGTGGAAGATCATTTTATCGTTTCCGTGGTGAGCCTCGAGGTTCATTTAACGCAAATCGAGGACGAGGTTTACAAGTGCCTTACTAGAATCAATCGAGTTACGAAACTCATGGTGGTGGTAATAGCCGTCGCGTGTTTTATACAGAACAATCTAACTCTGTACCCGATCGATTACCATTTATTACTCCTTATCTTATTTATTTATTTAACCATTTATTACTAGCTGCGCCCCGCGGTTTAACCTGCGTAAGTCTCGATCCCGTAAGAATATCGGGATAAAAAGTAGCCTATGTCTCAATCCAGGGTGTCAGCTACCTCAATACAAAATTTTATCACAGTTGGTCCAGCCGTTTGAGCGTGAAGAAATAACAAACATACACACACACACAAACTTTCGCCTTTATAATATTAGTGTGATAGTGTGATACATACATACAAACTTACAAACTTCTAAAGAAGGAGTAGGAGTAGAAGTCAGTGGAGTGGGGGGGGGGGGACCTAAGAACGTTTCCGCAGATAGGATGGCGTTTTAGGATTGTGAAGGAGGTTAAATAGCAGTCACAAAATCAGAGAGTTCCTGCGAAATCGAATAGGGAGCCACTTGAGTATCGTGCGAAAGTTAGAAACGTTTTAATACTTTTTAAGGTTGAAAACAAAACGAATACAGATGTTTCGCAAACGCTCAAGTTTAATAACAAGCATCAGCGTAATCAATAATGGACTGAATGAGAGTTTGAGCAAGGGAGATTTTGGTGTTCAAGGGTAACAAGCTCTGGAGATATTTCAACGAATGGAACGTGTAGTGCACTTTGCGACTGACCTAATCAACATGGGCAGACCACGATTAGTAGGAATCCATCGTCACCCCCAGATTTTAAACCGTATTTGCGTATTCAATATGCCATATTTTGATTTAAAAGAGTTTCCATGGAGTTCTTTGCCCGCTCTTCTCCACCTGCTAAGCTTTGGAATGGACCACTAGCTTCAATTTTAGGGTTCCAAAACCAAAAGGGTGACAACTGGATCCTATTACTAAGGATCCACTGACCGTCCGTCGATCCGTCTGTCACAGGGCTTTATCTTTCGTAATAGGTAGACACTTTAAATTTACACAAAATGTGAACTACTTTGGCGTCTACAAAAACCAGCAATAAAAATAAATAAATAAAAGTTTTAAAGAGAAAAAAAATGTATTAAATATTGTACGGCGTTACGGAGCCCTTAGTGTGCAAGTCCGACCCGCGCTTGGACTCGACTCCTTTGACAATTCAAAAGTTAAATTGTCAAATGTTTGAGTTTGACAGACGTCTAAGTCACAGACTACAATATCTCAATGTCTACGTACAGCGTGTGCAAGCGCAATCGCGACTGACATAATATGTATTTTGTTTTTCACATAGTTTCGCCGACCGCCCGTACGTACGGGTCTATGTATTCGTGCGTCATGTTTTCACATAGTTTCGCCGACCGCCCGTACGTACGGGTCTATGTGTTCGTGCGTCATGTTTTTGCTCGTTATATGGAGCCGGCCTTCTGATCTCATCTTCTGTGTGGTCGGACAGCAGTGCGGGTGTCGGCCAAACTGTTATGGCTTTCTTTTAAACATTACGGCGGCGTCAGGGGTTAGTGAGCAGAGAGTTGGCAGTGTTGGCACGACGCTCGACTTGTATCGACACGATGTATGGATGGAGGCATGCCTACTAACTGCTATATTGAAGCGCACAGGTTGTTGGTTAGTTGAGAAATAGTAGGCTATAAATAGTTTGGGGGTCAACGTATAAAATTATGCGCTTCATGCAGACATTAATTGGTTCAAGATTGTAATTGATTTCCTAACAATTCCTCTGGACTGTTACTATTCCTATCGATTTATTCAGTTTCTGGTAAAACTCTCTTTACCCGCATGTAACGTAGGTACGACCAATTAGATGTTTAGTGTCCCTGCTGAAGGTAACAAAATAGATTCGTAGCTGACCTTGCTAAAATATGGTTATCGGTGGTTATGGTTCGGTATTGTAGTTCCATCACGAAATATTATATACAGATTGTTTTCTAAAGTACAGATAAAAAACTTCTTACCGTTCTGAGGGAGGTAGGTACTTCCCTCAAAAAAAAAAAAAAAAAATCTAGTGAAACTACATTCTCAGTCCATCACCCTTACAAATTATAAAACAAAGTACCTACCCCCGCCGAGTCTGTCTGTCTGTCTGAACGCGATAAACTCAAAAACTCCGGAATGGATTTTCAAACGGTTTTCAACAATGGACGGAGTGATTCATGGGGAAGGTTTAAGTGTATAATTCTTTAAGGTTGTGTGTAAATTGGCTGAAATATGATGATTCTGGTTGAATATGTCAGAAAAAATCATTTCAACGGGAGCGTTACTGGCGTGCGCCGCGTAAACCGTACGAGACACATACAATATAATTATGTTTTACAGGATTGTACATCTTAAAAAGTCTATCTATCTTCTAAGGATGACCCACGGTAACCATTTTAATCTTTCAGAACTTGATAAAAATTTCATTGTTATTTCCGAAACTATTATAACCGGTATTATTAATCCTTGTCCAATAAAATATTATGTTATTTAAATTGGGCATTTAATTTAGATTCAAATATGCCTTTACATCATTATCATTAAAATTAATCAGATTCTAATTTACACGTAACAAAATAACTATGGTTGACGGCGGCGGGCGCAGCGCTAGGAGTCATATTATGACCTTTTCTTCGGCTATGACGTATGCGATCGCCTTGTTTCCTTTTAATCCCGGTAGTACGTTCCCGTGGGATATTTCCCGACATCCACGCGGCCCAAGCCCCGGGCAAAAGCTAGTTACTAATAACAGCAAGTAATCACAAAGTTTCCCGTCAGTTCGCCATACATTGCCGCATAATGCACCGCAATACTCGCACGGTCTGCAGCCGAAGCGCGCAACATATTACGTGCAACCAGCAGACTAACTTACTAATAACGCAAGTATTCGAGCATCTGCAACTCAATGTGCGAGTTGATGAAACATAATATTATTGACTTGCTTTCGAAAATTGTTATCATGGTGGTTTCATTCATTTGTTTCATTCTTATTATACCTAACACACTCAGGCTTGTGATTTTATGGGTCTAAAGTAACTTAGTGTGGTTTCAAATGGTTATGTGTGGTCCCCGATCTAGATGTGCGGTCGTACAGTCGACCGCACATCGGTACTTTGTCCTTGAACTGGTGTAGCGTAGTACGGACTTTTAATAGAACAAGAGACCAGCTTATATCAGTTTTATTACCACTGAAGTGGCCTATTGTACTGCGTACCCTTTTCTTTCGACAGGTTTTATTAAGTATATAAAGAACTGGGTACAAGCATCCATAAAAAATATGAAATTCGTTTCAGTTAGAAAGTCATTCGTGCATTACAAAGCCAAAGCATTCAAACAAAAAACAGTCTTAAACCACTCTTTTTGACCAAACTATGTATTTAAATTTCTCTAAATACGTCGCTTTAGTAAGAATTTATAGATTTTTCATAAACTGCCTCGCACTTAACCTTAGATAATATTTCCACCACAATCTCTCTGTGTTCTGTGGTATTCAGCTGCATCCGGTTAGACTGGAAGGCGACCCCAGAAAAACTATAAATAATAAAAAAAAAGTTTTTATTTCTCTTACAATTGTTCCACAGCACAAAATTGAGGCAGCCCCGGTAAGTAATAAGGATACTTGTAATGGGGTTACCTCGCAACTTCCCATGGGTTACTATCTACAATGTTGAGACATCATTAAAAAAGAAAAGAAAATGTTAAAATCAAGGATGTTACAAAAATTGTTGTAAAATGTTCAGGTATGTGTAGTGTGTGTGTGTGTGTGTGTGTGTGTGTGTGTATGGGGAGTAGATGTGCGGGGTGTGTGGGTTTGAGTAGGTATGACTGTGTGTATATTATGTTAATGATTGATTAACTGATGTGTACGTATACTATGTTATGAGTGGGTACAGGTTCTTCATTAGCATATTCTGGTTAATATAGTAAGTTCAATTTCATCGTACATTTGTGATTTTAACCATTGTAAATGTCTATTAACTGCTCCCAAATTACAATGTTAATTTTAATTTTATTTTCTACTTTTTCCTTGACATAACCGTTTATTTATTTGACATTATATACCTACAATTTTAATTTCAACAAGGTTTTTCCTCTTATTATTTTATTTTTTTTTTGTAAATTTGAAAACATAGTAAAAGCCAATTATTTTTTTACAGAGTCGCCGGGGAGTTTCTTGCCAGCTTTGCTCCATAGGAAACGACCAATTGGAACCGTGCACCTAGCTTCTGACGTTTCATAATCGCCCATGTAGGCTTATGTGAAATAAAATATTTTGATTTTGAACATAGTTGGGATAAGGCTAGACAGATGATGATGAATCTCTGTTTTCACGCGGTGAGCATCTCGTGATACTGCCCCGACGGACTCCGGCCCACTAATAACAGAGTTATGAGAACACGGGTTATTGCACTAACGCAACTTTACCCGCTTACCACGTGGCCCCAAGCTATAGGACATAGCGGACAGATTCAGTCACTACAAACAAAATGTGTATTACTTTATTTTTGTCAAAAGGAAATTCGTCCTTTTGACAAAAATAAAGTAATACATTTAACACAGTAATGCATTATGATACTGTCGTTATAAAGTGATGTTTAGGGAAAAATGCATAATAATTGGCATAGTGTTGTTTTTACTTAATATTGCAGGGTATTTCTTTTTATTACTACTAAAGTTGAACCAACAACTTATTTGTTTGCAAATCAGTGTAAATCAACTCATATTGTTACTTGTTACGTAAACGTCAAAGCTTGTAATTAGCAAAAGTGCTACTTAAGCTATTATTAATCCGTAATCTTTCTTCATAATAAATAAATAATAATATTAAATTTATTGGTTCCCGAGTTACTTCCTAGAGGTCATTATTTAACGCATCGTGAAGAAATGCCACGTCACTTGTAGGGCCGGTCGTCCTTCGCTCCTTCGTAACATATGTACACGATTTATCACGAGCGTACCTGCGTGTTATGGTACCTCATACCAGCTGTCCCGTCGACACTCAAGTACCTCGATTTTATATAGATTTATCCTTATACTTATTAAGAAGTTTGGTTTTGGTTTGAAATAAAAAACATAGGAACAAAAGACCAAAAGCTATGTTATCAAAGAAAACTATCCATCTTTTGCCCTAAACTACACTCTACTAATAATCCTGGGAATATTGTTAGAACAGAACGACAAAATCATTGAAGATGCAAATGACAAGAGTCAAGAAATATTATTTATTTATTTATTTAAAAATTACGTAAATAATACCATAACAGCTACAATGTGCCAATGCGATGTTACTACAATAAAACATACATCATACTTATACTAAATTAACAAAAATAACAAAAAAAAAGGCCTCTAAAAGTTTTCAATGCACTTCAGTGCTACTTCTGCTTCTTCTTCTTCTACTTAAATATAGAAAATAATCAGTAATAACTATATGAGCACTGTTAGTAACTGGACCAATTTCACATAAAGTTAGCTCTCACTCATACTCAAATAATTTCCCATATAAAATCATAAAAACATCGGCCTCTCCTCCTCTTCTACCACTCCGTAAGTCTAAGGCTCACGGCAAGATATGTGCAGTAATTAAATGTTTTATCCATTACATCCCACCCTGGATGGAAGCCGGCGTAAATTACATAGGGGCCGGCTCAACGCACTAAGTCTTAAGGTGATTTACTGCCAGATATTGGCGCCCAGTCTTCAGTATCTATATCTACGTGTTTATGTACCACTTCCTCTTGGAATAGGCAGGCTTCCAAATATTCGGGGCTTGAAGTCGTGGCTATAGCTACAGAAGTAAGTGATAGCCTATCTGACCGTAATGCCTTTTAGATGAGCTTGAAAATGTCAGACATTTTTGGCGGGACATTGTAGGGGCTAAGTTTTCTTAGCCAGTTTTGTACTTAACGCTTTGAAGAATCCTATCTTGTTTTTTTCCCCGTGGAGTGTATATTTTAGTAATTTTAATTCTGATTACTTTTCTTTCACAAATATAGTGTTTTTTGTCATGTATTTACTGGTGTACAATAAAGTAAATTTATAAATAAATAAATATCCACAATTTTAATCATTAACCAAGCAATGGTTAAATGTAATCTAATCCGAGCCGGAACACGACATTCCCAATTGAGACAAAAACCCTCTTTAAGCCTTATCTGCAGTTATAAATCTCGGTAGCTTCACTATCGGATCTGTTATATCTTGCCTTTAGGTCCTTATTACTCTGTCCTTATTCTTTGGTCCTTTAGTTCCGATTGCGTCTATTTCATCGAAAGCAATACCGACGTGAACTTAGCGAAGTAAAGATACTTGGAGTAAGTTGCGGCAGACGGAAGTCAGACTCGATGTGACGTCGAACTGAAGGGATGGGCAACAAATGGAGGGTTTGTGGAGATAGCCATCATTTTTGTGTTCATGACTTGCAAGAGAAGTACTCCTTCAACAACAGAGGAAAGATTCTCTTTTGTCATCTGACAAAGTAGTAAAAATCCTTTCACCTGTTTTATAAATATATTTCATGAGGAAACAACTATCGTTCGTTTCATGAAAAAACAAGCTGATTACAAAGAAACTTTTCATGGATGTTCTTTACTACTTAAACCATTTTTATAGAGACAAGAATAAAAGGCAAGTACGAATTCATTCCATACGTAGGCATTGTTTAAAATTTGTTAAGTATAAAAAATATACTCTACAAATTAAAGTTTCATAAGATCTTGAACAGTGTTCCATATCGAAACTTTAACAGGAGTCATCGGCTCTTATCTCAAGTTATAAATCTGAGCTCAGTTATCAGAGCTCACCGTGTCACAATGACGTTACTGCTGCTTCCGGTCTCGAACCGCACTTAAGCCTCCTTGCCGGCTAGTTTTTATTTTAGATTTGGGTGTAGATAAATATGATGGTAGTTTTTGAGAGAGAGTTCTTTTTATGAGATTTTATAGCCCAGTAATCTGTACTTACACTGAACTCAATATGACCACTTTATGCTCTAGAAGAAAAGCTGCAGATATCGTATACTTGTTTAATCACCAACGCCCCCCCGCCCTTTTGCTGTGCCCTATAGGGTCCATAATGATCTAAATTATATAGTTACCACCTAAGTACACATTATGGTAAAGCAATAAAGATATTGAGTAAGTTGATCCATGACCACGTAGATTGTGAAGGTTTTGCTGGAGAGGATTCAACTTGCTGTTCCACGCCAGAGCAGTCGTTTATGCAATAGGCGCACATTTAGGATGCCTCATTGCAATGGGGAGAAAGGTCAATGTTCATTTATTTTCTTCTCTTGAATAACTTTAAAACAATTTTTTTTAAATTATAAAAAATAGTTATTCAAGATCCTCACAGTACACCTCTTTCATCCCGAAAAAGCACAATAAAATTCTTTGTTCTACTTCAATAGCGCCTTAATTTTCGTAACAAAGCCACCGTTAGCAATATATTTTAAAAAAGACATGTGATCAAAAACCGCACGTATGAAATACAACGCAAACATGAAAGGTAGAAATCAATAGAACAGCATACCATGCAGTGACGGCTGCCAAACGTATGAATCTCCTGGGCATTGCCGTTCGAACGACGAACATTCCGGCTGTACGAGCCGTGCGAGAGCTGGCTTTATTGAACCAACAAGGGGTGTTTGATTGCCCCAAAGAAAGAGTTGGTGTCATTGGAGTATGAATGAAACAAGCTACGGAACGGTAGGCATTTTTCGTTAGAAATAGGGTAGGATTTTGTGCCAGTAAAGCCTAAATAATTGTAATTTTTTAAAGTATACAAAATAAATGAGAATAATAGAAACGGTCTTAATTATTGGCCCTGAAAACCACACAGTCAAGAAATTGATTAGCAATATTAGAAGTTATTCAGACGCTGAAGTGATAGCAGTTCACACCTTTACTTCCCTCGAAACCTTAACTTATACATACTCTAAGGAAAATAAGGATAACATAAAAGCTCCCAAAGGGTCGAAGAGCGATCCCTACCTGGCCCTTGTAACCCTACAGATAAGATTTCAGCTTATCTTTACGGGGAGCTTGTAAAAGCCAAGTCTTTCATCGATGCGGGGATTAGGACCGAAGTCGTACATAAGGACCGAAGTCGTACATAAGGACCGCAAGTAATAAGATGAAAGGATAACTGTTGAAGTTTAGGATTTACGAGGATTTAGAAAATTGAGCTTAGCTTGCTTTACTACATCAAAACACCGTTTTAACCCAAGCTTTATTTATTGTTACATGTTTCAATATCCATAGATTAGGTTTATAGTCGTCTTCCATTAAAATTCACAAAAATATTTTTTACACCATCTCGAATTCCGTTCCTGTTAATTTTGTATAGCATTTTATACGTAACTCCTCCTTCAATCCGAACTTTACTATCTTATTTATAAGGTTCATTTCGTGTGGAGCACGTTCGGTGAAGTACAGTCAGTAACAAAGCGTTGACAAACGAGCGGCGTGCTCATATCGTTAGCTCGTAATGGCTGTTGGCAAGGAGACAAGAGAAATGTGTACCATTATGAGAATTACACTAGTGAAGCCTGTACAGATACCAGCTAATCGATACAAGGAGGTGATGAAGCTGGAGACTACTACGGCTGCCAACATTACGCAGAGCTAGTCGGTTAGGCTTAGTTGCATTGGAACAAATGTTCGTGCCGCATTTGCTAATATTTGACTTGGTTGTGAGAGGTATTATTTATTAAGCAATCTAACCCAACTTCTCGTTCGTTTCCTCAACCAAAAAATATCATCTCCACTTTACGGGAAAGGTCCTGAAAAAAAGTGTTTATTCTAGATTTTAGTTTACCACTTTCTCGGCGTGATTAATATGGCAAAGTCAAATTACTTATTTCAAATAGGCACATAAGAGGCACTTTTGAACGTCATTTACAAAAAAATAGAATTGATTCTAGTTCCAAAAGGTAGTTTCGTATGGAGAAGAATGGGCCAGAAACTCCACCGTTACTCTTTTAAAAATGTTTTACAATATTTTGTTTGAGTACCTACATTAATTATATGATTATATGTGAAGACGGTGCACCTAGAATAAAATTACTATATAATAGGTAAAAAGAAATAAAAACTAAGCAATGAAAAATAACATAATTATGTGATAGATACATAGTGCTTACATATTTACAAACATCGTAAAAGTATGTTTTTCTAAAAAATAAGTCAGTGTGTGAGTATAGGTAATCACAGAATGAAAAATTAATATCATAAAAATAACAAGATTTACAGTAAAAATAGCAACCAGTTTGATTTTGTCTAGACTCTGGATTGTCCTATGGAGCTGGACCAGCATGCTTCCAAGCATTCCTGTCCTGGATAAAATCCTCTAACTTGTAATAATTATGCTTGTTTACAAAGTGTACATTTAATATGTGTTTTAAATTTTCTCTCATTTAGTTGCAATAAATCACAAGGTATTTTGTTGTAACATTTAACACAGTAGTACCCCATAAAAGATGTACGTACTTTAGATAATCTGAAAAATGGTTGATCTATTTTATCTTTAAAATGATGCCTATCGCATATCTTATTAAAAATAATGTAGATTTTTCCTGACATATTTACATAATATTTTCATAAATGAATTGGCAAGGTACCGCCATAATATTATTATTAATCCTTTTAAATAGTTCCCTAAGATATTCGCGGCGACGTAGATTATAAGTTGCTCTGACAGCTCTCTTTTGCAAAATAAAGATGGACTCAATGTCAGCGGCCCAACCCCACAGTAAAATTCCATACGACATAATGCTGTGGAAGTAGCTAAAATAAACCAAACGCGTGGTTTCTATATCTGTTAGCTGTCCTATCTTTCTAACAGCATAAGCGGCGGAGCTTAGCCGCCCCGCAAGAGAGGTTATATGTGGTCCCCATTGCAGTTTCTCGTCTAGAGTGATTCCTGGGAAAACCGTTTGATTAATAAATTCCAGTTTTTCTCCATTCAATATGATCATGGATGAGATCCTTAGAACCCTGGAAGAAGAAACTCAGTTAATCACACTGGACCAAGATCACGAGATCTCACTCCCCCTGGTACTATCATTTGCAGATTACCTTATCTTCATTACAGACGACCTAGAACGGCTAGAAGAAATCGTATCCCATATCAAACCCCTACTAGCTAGTGTCGGCCTCCAAATAAATGAAACAAAAACAAGAATACTAATGAGTTAACGCCGTTTACTTGAACTTTAACCTTTCTATCTTTTGTATGATCTTAGTAAATCAAGAGCTGCATTCCTAATCCCATAGTGTTCTAGTTTCAGCAAAAGTGTCTCATGGTTCACGAAATCGAACGCTTTAGAGAGGTCGCAAAAGATTCCAGTGGCATCTTGTGCTTCCTCTCAGGCGTTAAAAATGTTCTTTATTAGGGTAACACTGGCGTCAGTGGTACAACGCCCTTTAGTGAAACCGTACTGTTGTTCATGAAAGATGGAATTTTTATTAAAGTGAAGTAACATTTCAAACCTTTCAAACACCTTACTGAGAACTGGCAAAATTGACACAGGCCTATAATTGTTTGGTTCTTTACTATCTCTGGATTTGAACAAAGGAACTACTTTACTGTGTTTCATGAGATCCGGAAAGACTTCTTGGTCCACACTGGTGTTAAATATAAAACCTAAATAGGGCGCAATGGTTTCGATTATAGATCTACAGACTTTTACAGACATGGCCCAGAGATCTTCTGTTGATTTAATTTTAAGATCTTTAAAAGTTTTTATAACAGCCTGGGGGTTTGTATGTTGGAAACTAAATTCCAAAGGGCATACTTTTACATTCTTTCTAAGTAAGGCAGCAGAAAGCGCGGGTGAGGAATTTAAAGTTTCAGTAGTTTTAAGGGAAATATTAGCAAAAAGTTTTCAAAGTCCTGAGCTATTTCTACCTCTTTTTTTGAATTGAAATCAGTCATGGTGGCTATTGGCCGAAACCTTATTTGAGTTTTTTGTAGAGGCTTATAGGAGCAAAATGTTATTGTTTGTCCACTATGATCAGATGGCAACTTATTTACAATTTGTTTGTGTAAGTAATCACAATTACAAAAAATATTATCTATACAAGTGGCAGAAGAAGCTGTCACTCGGGATAAGGGATGATTATGGATTAGGGATGACTTACTATTATACTGCCACTTGTATAGATAATATTTTTTGTAATTGTGATTACTTACACAAACAAATTGTAAATAAGTTGCCATCTGATCATAGTGGACAAACAATAACATTTTGCTCCTATAAGCCTGTACAAAAAACTCAAATAAGGTTTCGGCCAATAGCCACCATGACTGATTTCAATTTTGACTGAACAGAGTTAGTCGCTTGATACTGACTTTCAGTCTAAATTGCTACTAGGTAAACAAACAAATAAGGGTTTTGCTAAAAATAGTTTTTATTCATCTCTCTTACAAGTACAGCATCGAGGAATGCTGCTGGCGCTAATACTGTCGGCTGATGCCTGGCCCTCCCAAGGTACCATACAAGTGTCATTACATGTGCACAGCACCCAATCGTTCTTCTACCGATTAAACAATTACAGCAGTATTCCACTATAGCTTCCCTTCCAGACAAATTATTTTCAATATCAATATGTATTGCTTGTTGCAACTCAGATGGATTCTCTTTCACAATAAGGTCACCTCTACGGTTCATCAGGGAACTTCCACAAAGTAAGCAAACATGCCTGTGGCCATGGGAGGATGATGCTCCAGGTTCATTCGCTAATCCGGTGTTTATATGCTGCATTGCCAATTGGTTACAAGCGTAATCTTCTTTAGCGATCTAAAATAATAATTAGAGTTGTATTAGGATGTATGATGGTAAAATAAGATTAGGTAATTATGTATATAAATACGTACTATTATTGAAGAATTCCACTCGCAGATCATAGAAGTTACTCTCGTATCAAGCTCAAAAACGAGATGGCGGCGAAGTGTGTCAATGCGTATATTGCAATTAACCTAAAGCATTCGCAGGGCTGCTTGTGGAGTATGCATTATGATGAGTTGAGTGAGCACACAAAAATCCAAAAGGCATAATCGGTGCACGGAAATCAAAAGCACATAATAATCGTTACAAGCGGTAGTTATCAGTCCGTAAAACAATGCCAAGATCAAAACAACAGAAGGAAATCCAAAATAGTACAGTACGTATTTGTGATACATATTGGAGGTACTATTTTGGATTTCCTTTCACAACAACAACAATGCGAAATTGCGAATGATCGCCGGGTTTCATCTGTCAATCAAAGCTGCGCGCGTCGATGACATTATTATGATGTTCCATTGTATGTAATTAAACAAAACGCTGTTAATAATGTGAACTAACATCATTATTTTTTATAAGGAGAATCCAAAACATATTAAAAACAGCTCTAAAATAGTTGATTTGATATCTTAGTATTTATAGAATTGATTTACATTTAATAACTATTCAGAAAAACGTGAATAATTATAATCGTGAATACTAAATCATTTCATAGGCAAAATGAATCGTCAATAACTGCGTTCTAAACATGTTATTCAAAGTAACAAAGTATTTATTTCCGCCATTCGATTGAACTCTCATTAGACCTACCAAATCAGAGTATATTATTTGCAACTTCTCATTGCAGCGTGAACTGGATTTCACAAAAGGCATCGATACCATTTTTCCTTTAACACACACATCACAATCATGCAAGTTACTATCGATCTTTATTGGATCAATATCTGATTTCTTCAGTACTTTCATAAGATCCCTAGCATTTAGATGTCCCATACGCTCATGCCATCGATACAGATCAACTCTTTCACTAAATACCACAGACGCTGAAGCGTCCAGCTCCCTCAAGTAATATAAATCACCTCGCCAATCGGCGGTCAGTTTTACCTCACCCTTTTTAACAGCATAGGCTACGTCTTGCTTGAACGTGACTTCACAACCTCGTTCAGTAAGCTGGGCGATGGAAATTAAATTACTACGTAAATCGGGAACCAATAGGGTATTTTCAAATTAAATTTTACGCGTTCGATCATCATTGCATGCTAATAACTTAACTGTACCTTTACCTTGCACGGTTGTCAAAGAATCTGTAGCTAATTTTAATTTTTGACTCGCAGGGAGTATCTCAGCAAACCTTTCCGCGTCATTGCACATGTGAGAAGTGCAACGACTATCAAAAATCCATTCCTGACGGCGCTTCGCATCAACAGCGATGCGGCAGTCATCTGAAACATGATATATGGTTAAAGCTTCACAACTTTCATGACTAGTGCATGACTCCACACATCGGGTTTCTTGAGTCTTCTCCCTTTTCTTTGTGCAGTCCGATGCCTTATGGCCAAAATTGTGGCATTTAAAACATGAATGTTTTTCCAGTCTTTTTCTTCTGATATTTATCCAAATACATGGCGCCTTCTATTTTGTCAATTTGAGCGTTTCCTCTTGAACTATCCTCTTCGATGATTTTAATTAACTCTTAGTTGTTGTGGCTTTGGGAGCTCATCTCTAGCCTCTATGGCACATCTAAAGTTTTCGTAACTTCCCGAAAGACTATACAACAACATGATCGTTAAAAAATCATCATGCATTTTTATATCCATTTCCTCCAATTTGTCGACAGCTTCAAAAAAAGAATCAAGGTGCTCACATACCTTTTGGTTTTCCTCTTGATGCAAACAAGCTCTCTAATTTTAACCATACCTCTCGTGCAGTCTCCACCCTTTTTACATGACGAACTACACTCGGATCTAATGCCAATATCAACTCAGACTTTGCTTTTCTGTCAGCCGTCTCCCATATCGATATAGCAGCATCGGTCGTAGGTTTTCGCATTACTCCACTTACATACTCCCAGAAGTCATTCTTTACTAACAATGCTTCCACCTGTACCTTCCAACGGTCGTAGTTGTCCTTCGTCAATAATTCTATTCGTACATTCGAAGTCATTTTTCTTCCCACATGTACTTTACCAATTTCGAATTATTTTCACAACATACAACAAATTAAATACACTTTACTGCTCTGGGCCCATAACCTTTGTTGGGGAGGTTTGCAGAGCGGAAACACAAGAAATACTGTAAAGCATATAATAGGTGTAAAAGGTACTCAGAACAAATGTAACATGGAATCTAGTACAAAACCATAATTATGTCAACTTCTAGCTTGATAGTTTTCTATCTAGCCAGTCATGAAGGTGATATATCTTCAACAATTTCCAGTAATTTGGAAGAGAAACCTTGGATATTTTGATGAAATAATTTTAAAGTATGCACTCCCTTTGTTTTTTTATGAGTTATATTGCCAGAAGATACTTTTTTATTATTCGCTAATAATAATAATTGGTTATTTGAAGGGGTAACTTCTGCTGTCTTACAGTCTAGTTTAAAGAATTATCCGGAGTGACCTCCACAACTACAACTGAAGAGTCTAGAATGCCTGTATGAGTTCCAGCAGGAAGAGAATACCCTATCTGACTGGTAGTGGCCTCCAAGGATGTTGGTATTATAGGTGGATCCTCATTCGTACAACATGATGATTCATAATTAATCACTATGTTGTTAGTATAACTAGACAACACAAACTCGTCACTAATACTATATTTCGTTATATTAGCTACAACCTTATTAATAATATATGCTATCAACATATCAATCATAGGTCTACATTTCCCAGACAGAGATAAAGTTCTCTGAGTTAACTTAAAACCACCAACAAATTTATTAGTATATATGTTATAGGCAAACTCCGAAGCTCCGGCGCTCCTAGGTTGGACTGGTCAATCCTCAGGTCAGACTGAATGACTTAGTCAAAGCCCAAACAAATGTAAATTTTCGGCCTTTGACTAAACAATTTTCGTCAAACCTGGGAGAGACTAATTTGGTCAGGCAAACGTCAAAACACAATTTTATTAAATCGGGGTTTGACGAGTCAAACTCCGATATAGGTATGAAGTGTCTTATCTTCGTATATTTGGAAGCATTTTATCATTTAAGCAGCTTTCAAGTCTTAAGAACCGCTTAACTCTGCCAGTTCTGACACCTGATTGGTCAGCTTACGTGATTTTCACTTTTATATTTGAGATGCTTTGAGAGAATGCCGTGTGGCATTAGGCCCGCCTTTTGTACGATGTGCAATAAAGTATAAAATAAATAAATAAATGCTTTGGAATATAGGGAGGTTAGGTTAGGTTAGGTTACAACAACACCGTTTGATTCACTCATCTTCAATTTTACACAATTACACGCCCGCACGCTCAATGAACGAACATGAAATGACAAAACAATCGGTCGGAACACCGCGAGAGACATTATGAACCTGTTTAAACATGTTCAGATCAACGTTTGACCGAGTTTTGCAGTCGCTTCTAGGATTGACTAGGCCAAAACCGAAACAGAATAATTTACTTTCGACGTTTGACTGAAAAGTTAGGAGCTCCTGGGTTTGACTAAAAATACTTCAGGCAAAGGGCGAAATTGAAATGTATTTCAGGGATTGCCTGATGGCTTTGGTCAAACCTAGGATAAACCAGTCCTTCCGCGAAGAGACTGTGTATTGGACTTTGACTATAACATATACATACAATATACAATAATTTGTCACTATGACAACATGTCAGCCTATGAATAATAATATTCAACCTAAAAATATAATTATTATCATCATCTGATAAAGTGTCAGAATAAGGAAAAGCACACAATATCAGCTTTCCTACATTTAACTATGTATATGTAGACCCATGCTCAATTACAACCTCAAGTACCCTGCTGTTTAGCCTGGGCTAAACTGGGGACAGACAGACAGACCGGACGGACATGGCGAAGCTATAAGGGTTCCTTATTTGACTACGGAACCCAAAAAATATAAAAGGAGTAGCCAAGGAGAGCTGACCCCAAATAATGGAATAAAGCTAGGCAGAGAGAAAGAAAGAGAGAGATTACCTTAGTAAAAGCACGTTATAACCTTAACTTTCAAAATTGAAATGATTTGACAAAGACAGACTAGATAAATCTCAAATGAATTGCAAGTTCCACTCAGGTAGAATCACAGATAAAGCCGTGCCATCACATTAATTCTCTATGATTACAAACCTTAATTAAAACAGTCACGATGTTCAGATAAAATCTCAAGTTTTGAAGACGCCGCCTAAATTATATGCGAAAGAGAAGAGGTGACAATGGGACCAAAGAGGTGGTAAAAGGATCAAAGAGGTAGCTGAGGACAAGAGAGGTTTACGTACAATTAAGTGTCCCAAGTCGATGTGTTCGAAAGATTGCGATTAGATAAAGTGAATTGTTTTAATGAAGAGTGTTTCGAAGATCTCATTTTAATATTTATTTTTATATTAGCAAGATGTGTTCTACAAGATGGCGCTAGTAAAGGGAAAAAAATATGAGGCAAGCCTATGCTCAGCAGTGGGACATTATAGATAGGCAACAAATGGCATAATTATGTATTGTGTATATTATATGTTTTGTTTCAACACGGTGAATTGTAAGGGTGTTGGATATGATCAGAACTAGAATAATTATACAATATTTAGAAAAAGTCCTGCCTTTCAGTTTTTGAAACAGCATATCCGACCCTTACATCCGTTGGTAGCGTTCGCGGCCAAAATTGGCTTAGGGGTGGGTTTAGACTAGACTTTTTTTATTTTCCCAAACTGGCAAAGTGATACTGGTTACCGTACCATCTTACTTTTTGTTATAGAAGTTCAAAAAACCTCTCTTTCATTAGTAAATTATTAATAAAAAATGATTCAGAAGAAAGTTTGATGATCATGTGATAATGTAAAAGGAAAGATGTTTCGTAACTCAACCTTAAGATGGTTGAAGCGAACGAAAGAGAACAGAAAGCAGAAGATAAGTCAATGGAAGCCTGCTCGTAATTACACAGTCATTTTGGGACAGCCGTAACGTGCTTATGGTAACCATAGCAATTTGATTTATTAATAGGAATACAAAGAATAGGAGCTTGTGGTTAAGTAATAACTGCCGCACGGGTCGATCGATAAGGTTAAGCTACGCTTGCCGCGGTTGGTCCGTGGATGGGTGACCATCTTTTCATACCAAGATTCCTCCATGCCTCGGAAAGCACGGTAAGCCGTTGATCCCGGATGTCATTTGTAGATCTTTGACAGTTATATGCCCAAAAGTCTGAGAATCAGTCTTACCAATGGATATACTGTTACCCAGTAACTGGGTTGTGGAGGTCAAATAGGCAGTCGCTCCATGTAAAATACTGGTATTCAGCTGCATCCAGTTAGACTGGAAGCCGACCCCAACATCGTTGGGAAAAGTCCAGGCAGATGATGATGAATATAGGAATACAAACAAAACTCGCGTAAGTATGTCAGTAAGTAGCTACGTTTATCATCTTTTCGTTCAAACAAAAAAAAATGGTTTTTGGTAATTCAACCCCTGAGTGGGTCTAATTAGAGTTCAAGCTTTACACCTATGTACAAATAGCAACAGTCTTAATCATACACAATGTTATCTGACACTATCACCTGCGCGACTTCGTCCGCGCGGAAGTCGTCACACCACAATACACTCAAATTACATCCACATTCTTATAAATAACTGCCTCGTTGGTCTAGTGGTCGTAAGCACCACTGTTGATCATGAGTTCCTGTATTTGATTCCCGGGTCAGGCAAAGTGTTATTGGGTTTTTCATCTGGAATTTCTCAGTAACAGTCCGAAGTCTGGATTTATGCCCGTTGTATTGCTATGTTATTTTTATAAAACATACATATACTCACGCCTTCTTTCCATGGAGATATGCAGAAACTAAAGAACGCCACCTGCTACGCTCCTTACATACTCCTTTTACTTCGTTTACGTTCATACACCTGGGGGCCGATCGCGCTATTTCTCAACGTAATTACCGTTCGAACGGAACGTTTTTGGTTTTGGTTTAGTTTTGGTTTAGCTGATGTAAGAAACGGTATCGCGCTATTTTTTGTGAGAGTATTGTTCGATCGATCGTTCCTCCAACGTAGCTTCCAAAGTAAAGCTAAATCGTTTCCGTTGAAATGATTAGCGCGATACGAAATGTGCCTAACGTAACGTTTTTGGTTGTGGTTTAGTTTTGGTATTAACGTTCAAAATTAGCGCGATCGGCCCCCTGGTCACACACTCACGCGGGCTGGTTATGAGTATTACGCAACTGACCATTTTGAAGAACATCAACAATTAGGTTACTATATTGTGTTCTCCTAGGGCGTCCCGTCCCGACACTTCCACTCACAACTGCCGGGTAAATACCTTTTGTAAGTCGCCTTTTATTCATCCTCTCAACATGACCAAACCATCTAAGCATACTCTTTTAAATTGTTGTCACTACATCTTATTTTAAACCACACCGTTGCCTTATCACATATTTTTTAGCCCATCATTCTTAAGACCGTTTTCCTGTAGCTACAACGGTTAAGGTAGCTCTCTCTGCCCTTACTGCCCCATCTCAAAAATCCACCCTGTATATAAAGCGTTTATTATTTATTTTATGCTTAGTAGATAAACATTTTTAAATCTATTCGTTCCGAAGATGATGTAGAACCGTCTTGACCATAATATTGCTTGTAGTAAAAAAATCCAGTTTCACTGAACTCATGATTCGGATCAATGTAATATTTGTAAATGCTTAGAACCTTATCTCCGATGAAGAAAATATTCCTATAACTTTTGTGAGTGATGGAACAGACTTGGAAATAAATTTAAACGACAATTATTTAAAGTCTGAAACAATATTTTTATTATTAATTTGGTAATTTTACTCAAAATCAAAAGTCATTTATTCAAACTAGGCTGAAACATAAGACAGTCCCCTAAAAACGCCCACCCTTCACTAGTTCCTAGTGCTTTAGCTGGGAGGAAGAAGTGGCGCAACAAACTCCGCAGCAGATATTATATTAAATAATACGTATATATAGATACAGACTAAAGGTATAATTATACAAAATTTCATTTACAACCTGTGTTTAGTTTTTAAGTTACAAACAAACGCGCGTCCGACCTGTTGTATAGCGTCGTTCCACAAAGCGGCGGCGCGGCGTGGTGGCAAAAAGTCTGATTTGGTCTTTATAATTTCTCTTATAATTATGTTAGCTGTTAAATACAAATTGCCAATGTATCGCCCAATCATATCATTCGTCACACGAAATGACAATTGGCGCGAATATTTAAAAGAAACGTGCATTTAAATTAAATGTACATTGTAATGTACATCGGCGTTTAGGAGAAGATTGTGTTTTTAAATTTGACCGGAATGCTGCATGTCACTCAATTCATTGTACAGTAGCCAGCACATCGAGTTACCGCAAACTGTCAAATTTTCTCGTTCGATTTTGAACTTAACCGTCAACATTTTGAGTTTTAAAATAATTTAGAGAAGTTTGACAGTTTCGTATAACCTGATGTGCTGGCGACTGTACATTGGGCCTTACGAGGTTAAGAGAGCTTTCATTTTAAACTAAGTAGTTTAACATAACTAGAGGTATGTACCTTACACGGTTTTCTGTTATAGTTTACATAGGTAGGTATTTCAATTGTCTATAGTTAGGTAAGTTTTTGGTCAAAATATTTACTCCATACCTAACTGCAGTTCTCCAAAAAATGCTGTTACTTTCTTTAATTCTCAAAAGCGTCAAAGAAACCGATAGTACTTTGTAGACGGAATAATTTCACCCCACAATGTAATACAATCCACCAACAACCCACTTCCAACCTCAGTTCCAACTGTTCACAAATTCACAATGGTGCTAACACAAGCAGCGTATCAATGTACCAACCAAACAAAAATACGCGACGTAATGAAGTTAGGCTTGTAATGTGAAGCAAGGGCGGCGGCCATTCAGCCAGCGTAATGAGCGAGCGTTTAACGATGCAGACAACAGAATATGGTGTACAGAAGTTCCATGGCTAGCAAATCTAAATTGGAAATAATAACAATGTTGATTGGTTGTGACAGGAAAATCGTTGGTAGGTAAAGCCAACACAGTCATACACTTAAGGCTTGTACGGACTCGAGCGATATCGTGGGCGCGACAGGCACCGACAAAGAAATTGTGATACGAGTGTAGCGTCGCGCCCGCGATATCGCACTAGTCTGTACGAGCCTTTATAATCATACTACTTATCACTAAAATTAATACCATCACTATGTAACAAACAGTGATGTCGCTTTTGCTGATATTGCTAGAAGTCTGCAACAGACGTCACTAGCCTGCTTAATATCCTATTAAGTGCTTCTTTTTCACCTCAATTTTTATTTTACGAGAGACCGATCCAAGTGATGTTGATAATTTAGCAGAACGCTCTATGTGCGCGTGCAGTATCGTACTCCAAAAGTATCCGATGAATATGAAAAACAAATGGATAAGAAAACGTACCTGTGGATGCCTATTTGTAGTACCTACCTTACAAATTGAGTTGTTTGATGTTGTAGTACCTACCTGTGGTTTGATGTTATTTAGAATACTTTATAGGTCGTGGGTTCGAACTCAGATAGGCGCTTTACTTTGTGTAAATTCTTTCATCACCACTGCTCTCAAAAAAGTAAAGCAAAACATCGTGAGGAAACCGGCATGTCCTAGAAAAAAATTATAATAAATATGTTGAGATGCTAGAAAAAGTGCAGCGCAAATTCCTCAGATCGATGCACTATAGGTGCTCCCACAACTTCCCAACCTATAAAAATCTACTTAATAAATACAATCTTATGAGTCTAGACGTTTATATCTAGAAATTATGTTTCTTTTTGACGTATGCTATAACAGGTATAACTGCTCTGAGATTACTAATAAAATATGCTACTGTGTCCCAAGAACTGGTATTAGACGAGAGGTGCGCGCACGTCCTCTTTTTGCTGCGTCCCATTGCCGCACCAATGCTGGTCTGCGGGCGCCTCTACGTCGCTTGTGCAAAAACTATAATGATTTTTGTTCAGAAACTACAGAATTAGATTTATTCTCAGTGTCAGCAAATAGATTTCGTTCTGCTTTGTTAAAGAAACTTAAGGATTCCGATGTACAGTTATTTGAACAGTCTTGTAGTCTTACTCGCATAGATTGTTCATTAGTAAAGTTATATTAATTGTATATGCTGTGGATAACGTGTGAGTTTCACATTCATATAATATCTTTGTTTATATTGTTTGAGCAGATATAATGTGTTACTGTTTGTTTGTCCCAAATAAATATACCAAAAATTCGGAGACATAATTATGACATCTACCGACCCGTATTGGGTCCGCGTGGTGGAATAAATCCTAAATTTTTATTTTAAATCTCTTGAAATATGTTTTTTTTTGACATTTGAAGTTAATTTTATAACCTCAACTTTTGTCGATAATTTTTCAATTATAGTTTACCTATTAATGATTTTAAAACAATAATTTTTGGAAAAAAGTATTAGAAATACAGTTGAATCTGCTAAATGTAGATTAATGTATTAGATACTAATTCCCTGGAGTGAGTAATTGTCTAATAATTTTACCTGAACAGGGTTTGTTTACACTTGTATACTTTTGGACCAGACATACACACATTGCTATTGGTCCTTCTGTGCCCATATCTTTAGTTCACCAACTCAATGAGACGCGACACTGAATGGTACAACATTCAGCCTATGCTTTGGCGCGCTTTTGATTTGAATAAAGAATGTTTAAAACTGTACATTGAGTTGAATGAGTTTTCCGTTGCTGTACAGAATGTTTGACGTTGATCGCCTGGTTTGTACACAAACATTATATGCAAATGGGAAATATACGCAGAGGAAACTAAAGTGAGTCATTATTGATAAAAACTCTTTTAAATCTTAACCTAACTTTAATATTATAAATGAGAAAGTGAGTTTGTTTGTTACGCTTTCACACTAAAACGGCCGCACGGATTAGGATGAAATTTGGCACACAGATAGACCATGACCTAGGTAAGATACTAACCAGTGTTTTACATGTTATCAAATAAATAAATAAATAAGGATATAGGCTGATTTTCATCCTGGATCGCAGACGAAGTCACGGGCAACAACTAGTAGTAAATATTTTGTGAAATTTAATTACAATTTGAGTGACAAGCATAGTCATTATCATATTATATAAGTTACAACTGTAGTCAATACATTCCAGAGTTCCATTCAAAATTAAATTGGTCCTGCTTAGATACAGATAACTTTCGACTGATATTTTTTGTTATAATGTTCAGGTAGCAGAGAAGTTATTCAAAGCTTTTATTTAATAGTTTCACTTAGTTAAAACCCAGATTATAAGATTGATGTACCAAAGTTAACAGTTTTTATCCCAATCTAGCAAAGTTATAAACAAACAGAATATCTAAAACCGCACAATATTCGGCGCGCAAAAAAAAACGTTCATTTTTCAAAAATAAATAATTTCCACATCACTTTAAAACATGGCTGTTAAAATGAAAACGCAACATCCCATCAAAAGATTTAATTTCCATCGCTGTCAGTGCAAATCATACGGCGGGAAATAAATATCGAGAGCGATCAATTGATACGAGCGACCATAAATTCAGTTTTGATTCATCGAAAATAAAACATTAAGTACGTGAAGCGAACTTTTAATTAAGTTTTTGTTTTAAGTGGGCCTTTCAGTTGTATCAAGTGTTTTATTTCTGCTTTTGTATCATACAATGGTCGCTTTTAAGGCTCGTCATCAATTTATTTATTTGTTCTGAAACGGAATTTGATTGAATATGTAAAAATACTTCATCTCAACTATTTTGCTTGACGCTTGACTGGAAAGGCCTAAAGGCAAAGTCAAATCATTTGTGTGTTCAGTTGGGCCATTAAAATCCATTTTTACACGACTGGCCAAAAATAAGTGTGATGCATTTAGGGTTCATGTATGTTTATTTATGCCACCATAACTTTTAAATGTATGAACAGATTTAGATGTATGGGGTATCGTTAGAATTTCTAGACCATCCCAAGTGACATAGGCTATAATTATTTAAAAAAAAACAATATGGAGGTAGTAGTCTCCATTTTCAAATGTGAAAAAAAAAAACTTCAATGATGACTATTAAAGCCTAAGACAGTTCCTCCGGTTTCTTTATGGTGTGCCACTAAACAGAGTGTCGCGTTTTAGGTACCTTGGCCACATAGTAAATGAGAACTTGACTGATGTGATGACAGTGACATAGAAAGGGAGCGAAGAGTGTTGTCGATCTAATGTAATATGCTGGCCCGTAGGTTTGCACGATGTACTAGAGACGTGAAACACACTCTGTTCAAGGCGTTTTCTCATTCTTTCTACACGTGCAGCCTGTGGGTTAGACATACGCAGAGGGCCTACAACGTTCTTCATGTACAGTACAATAATGCTTTTAGGGTGCTGTTGGGGCTCCCGCGGTTCTGTAGTGCATCGGGCTTGTTTTCTGAAGCAGATACAGACAGCTTTTAAGCTGTTATGCGAAAAAGAACAGCATCCCTGATGCGAAGGATTCGGGGAGCACCAACAGCATCTTAAAGGTGATTGTGAATAAGCCTGATCGCCTGTTCCTGGGGCACTGGACCCGCATGCACAGCTGCAAGTCTGGTGCAGCGGGAAACGGACATAGTTAAAGGTACTTCAATTAGTTTTATTTTGTTTTTATTTTATTTGTTTTGTTATGAGAAATGTAAAAAACATAATGTAAAAATCAACAAAAACTCAACTTACCAACTCATCAACTTACTTATTAGATTAGGTATAATTATGTACCCACAGCAACCACTTTTATCTTTCAGAATTTGATAAAAATGTATTTGTTCTGAAGCTATTTTGAATCATTATCCAATAAAATATGTTGTTTAAATTGGGCATTTAATTAAAATTAAAATATGCTATCATACCATTTAAATTAATACCTACTTTAAAATATTATATATCACAGATTCAAAATTACGCGTAACACAATAATTATGATAATTAATGATAAATGATTTATTTCGATAAGTAGGTTTGTACAAAAACTTTTACACGTTAATCATATTAAAAAAAAAGAAAAAAAACTAGATGGTTGATTGCTACGACAGAAAAACGGCTGAACGGAATATAATGAAATTTGGCACACAGTAATTAATAACCTATATTAACACATAGGATAAATTAATACCGGTAGTACGTTTCCGTGGGATAATTTCTGATCTCCACGCGGGCAAAGCCGCGGGCAAAAGCTAGTATTATAATAAAACAACAGGTCGACCTGCCACAGACATCAGTATCGCTTCATGAACACGCTAGCTCTGACCTATTCATCAGGAATCCAATCTGGCCACGAGCTAAGCCTATTGAATGTATAAGCCATACCGATATTATATAGGTTGATACCACAATGAACACAACGATGTACATCTTACACACACAAACAGGTCAGCAAATGTAAACATGCTAACAATATATAATATTGGAAACTAGCTTTTGCCAGTGATTTCGTCTGCAATCCAGAACTAAAAGTAGCCTTTTTTTATGGGTGGGAAATTATCAAATAACTTTTCCCGCTCTGGGCGGAGCTGGAGGCCATATGGGTGTCAGACTTTTACTGACTAAAACTCACCCGTGTTCCTTCCGTTGCCTGTGTGCCAGGGCCACGATATCCCTTTCGGACAAACTCGCAACCCTGGCAGGCATTGGCCCTAATGGACCCCGTCAATTCGTGCTGACATCTCTTTGAGGCGCGTGGAACACAACGTGCCGTTATCCCGGGCCTGGCCCTTATCGGACGGCGAGCTGCCCATCACTCACCGTCCGCAAGCCCGCGCTTATGGTGGCCGGATCGGATCGGCTTGCGACTCCCGACGCCCGGCGGTCACCTGCGGTGACTAGGGGCGCGAGGGTGCGAACCTTACCTCTCCCTCACGTGTTCCGCCTCCTCCTTCGCGATCATTATTGCTTCGCAAAAGGAGGTGACGGCCTCCCATGCACTCTCGCTCCGAACCATGGCCAGACGCGGGAGATCGCCACCGCCAATTGCCTCTGTGAGGACACGGCGGTGCTCCACCCAAGCTGGGCAGACCTCCACCGTATGCTCCACCGTGTCCTCCGGGTGATCCACACAGTGGTGACACCCGCATGCCAAATTTTATCTAAATCCTTGCAGCTGTTTTAGCGTGAAAGCGTAACAAACAAACGTAACTTCCGCATTTATAATACTACTAGCTGCGGTCCGTGGTTTCACCCGCGTAAGTCTCGATCTCGGGGGAATATCGGGATAAAAAGTAGCCTATGTGTATCTAGGGTGTCAGCTACCTCCAGGCTAAATTTTATCAAATTGGCCTGGTTCAGGCCATGGTTCGGAGCGAGAGTGCATGGGAGGCCGTCACCTCCTTCTGCGAAGCAGTTATGCTAGCGAAGGAGGAGGCAGAACGCGTGAGGGTGAGACAAGGTTCGCGCCCTCGCGCCCTTAGTTGCCGCAGGAGACGCCCCGGGCGTTGGGAGTCGCAAGCCGATTTCCGGCCACCGTAGGCGCGGGCCTGCGGACGGTGAGCGATGGGTAGCTCACCGTCCGATAATGACCAGGCCCGGGTCGACGGCGCGTTGCGTTCCACGCGCGCCTCAAAGAGATGTCAGCACCAATTGACGGGGTCCATCAGGACCAATGCCTGCCGGGGTTGCGAGTTTGTCCGAAAGGGATATCGTCACCCTGGCACACAGGCAACGGAAGGAACACGGGTGGGTTTTAGTCAGTAAAAGTCTGACACGCCCTCCCGCTCCGCCCAGAGCGGGAGAAGTTATTTGATAATTTCCCACCCAAAAAAAAAAAGGGTGTCAGCTACCTCCATACAAAATTTTATCAAAATTGGTCCAGCCGTTTGACCGTGAAGAAGTAACAAACATACACTACACACACACTCACAAACTTTCGCCTTTATATAATATAAATATTAGTGTGACTAGCTGCGCCCCGCGGTTTCACCCGCGTAAGTCTCGATCCCGTGGGAATATTGGGATAAAGAGTAGCCTATGTCTTAATCCAGGGGTCTTAATCCTTATGTCTTGATAAAATTTTGTATGGAGGTAGCTTATCAGCTACCTCCATACAAAATTTTATCAACATTGGTCCAGCCGTTTGAGCGTGAAGAAGTAAAAAACATACACACACACACACTCACAAACTTTCGCCTTTATAATATTAGTGTGATAGTTACGCCCCGCGGTTTCACCCGCGTAAGTGTCGATCCCGTGGGAATATCGAGATAAAAAGAATTTTATCAAAATTGGTCCAGCCGTTTGAGCGTGAAGAAGCGAGAAGAGCGTGAAACACAGACACACACACTCACAAACTTTTGCCTTTTTAATATTAGTGTGAATATGATGGAAGTCTGGACTAACTATTTTTGCTAATCCAATATAAACGTATGACTTTCAGAGCGAATTTATTGAAAACTACGTGATGCTCAACTACTAGCCATCTAAATACATAAAATAGTGTCAGGATCCTGGCTTAAAAATAAAATGGCTGACTGTACCAAATCCAAATTTACAGACATAAAAGTTAAGACGACGTCAAGTAGTACTCCAAACGGCGACTAAGAAAAATGTAATAAGCATAAAATTGTGTACAGCTTATATTTTTCGCATTACAGTGAGAGCAGACAGATAGACAGGTCCCCTGACGAGGCGTCTATTACCACACGTTAGATAGAACATGTCAAAGTGAACACGACTCATGTACCCTCTGTAGCTATTGTGTGTCGGCTTGTTTCGCTCTTGGGAAACGAAATACCGGCTCCAATGACATACTCGCCTACACCTTTGCAAATTTACCTCGAATGCTTGACAAACATACAGCACAATCGAACACTATCCCTATTACAGACACACAAGGTCTTAATTACGACTTCGGGAAGGTAGCACCCGAATTCGTCTGCTAAACCTTGCACAGGATCCATTTGCATCTCAATCGAACCTTGTTTCTGTAACAACAGGATCTAAATTCGCGTATGAAGGTTGTAAGGAGGTAGATTGTACGGAGATATCATGCGACCCAGTTTAAAACGTAAGCGACCCGAATTATACTGGTGTAAGTCGAGGACCCTTTGACACAAACGTGGATAAAATAAAATATAAACAGTCGGTACGTTTGATGATATTATTTATCTTGTACGACTGAGAGGCGGAGGGGGGAAGGGGCTAACGAAATAAACGAGGATATTAATTCGTGCTAAGACCGCAAAGTAGTGTGATTCGGATCCCGTTAGTCTGTTTCTCTTGGAGCCCGTATTCCTTTGCGCCTTTGAGTGTTTAATTCGAGAGCCGAAGAATTGGCTCGTTAGAGTAATCTACGAGACTCCTTTTAGTTATATACTACTAGGAAATGATACTGAACACTGTCTTCTTTAAAGAATATGAAAGCTTTAATGTACTATCTATGATGGATGAAATAAAATCGGTAGATGAGAAACAGTGTATTTACGTTTCATCAGTGACTTCGAATTCTATAACAATAAATAATAAATGTTTCTCAATCAGCGTCGCTATTTGCTATACAATGTAACCACAGCCTCCGCAGTACCTTTCTTCAAAATACAAATAGCAACATTAAATGAAAACTTGCGAATGTTTCATAAATATAACAATTTCAGAAACGGTCCTTTGTCTTAACCTTTGACCTTAACATCTAATTCAAATATTTGAATGCCTAAATTCATTTCGAATTCAAGAATTCCGCAATTTAATTTATGACAGGAGAAATATCGTGCGCCTAGACGCGATTTGACGCGATCTGACGCGGCAACAGTAAGATATTACAGAACAAGACTTTACTAAAGCCCTCTCTTGACATCATTTTGTTCTGAGGAAGTATTGCCAAAGTTTTAGCCTCTTTCTGATAAACACGTTACAATAATAATATTCTTTGGGTATTTTTTTTTTTTTTTGGTTTGCTGGGTAAAACGTGCACCATTTTATAACAGCGGTTTTTAATTTAAGCGGTTAATTATGACTAGGTACAATTTACATTGTACTTATTCATAATTTTCATATTAAGCGAAAAGCCCTAAAAAAAATATTTGTATATTCTATGTATATTTTCAGTACAAACCACTGTTATAAAATATTGCAAAACCCAGCAAAAAAAAACATAGATTATCAATACTAGACTTAGTGACCACTGCCCAGAAACATGGGCAGCTATGGCAGCCCGTGGAGCTTCTGTTTTATCTATTTCATGTCAACAATAACAATGCAAAACATTTGTCCGCGCAAAACAACGCGACTTCGGAAAATGTTGTATCGAGGCTCCTTGCTCCATTCATTCTGTGAAGCGGTAATTTGTCAAATGCGCGGCTTGAAGGAGGGTGAGGGGAGAACTGGTGATTGTAGAGATTTTCTTGAAGACTAGGATTTCGATTTTATGAAACTGGATTTTTTCAGGATTTAGGAGTATACAAGTTTCGAAGCTACGGGCATCATAACAGAAATAAAAAAAGTATTGTAATATTGAGTAATATTGTTGTGTTTGAAATTTTCAACCTTGAGAGTCGGAAATCTAAGGCAAATTATTGAGAAATGGAAAACCACAACGTAGTGCATTCTGAATATAACTTTATTTTAACCGACTTCCAAAAAGGAGGAGGTTATAATTATGTTCGCTGTATGTTTTTTTTGTTCACCGATTTCTCCGTCAATAATTGTACACCGATTTTTTTTTATATTTTTGTTTTGTTTGAAAGCGCATGCTTTTGAGGTGGTCCCACTGTCACCAAGTCAGAATCTGATAAGGGGAAATTGAGGGAAATCCTCAAATTTTATAAGCACACATATAGCGATTTGGGTATATTTTATAGTACCTCGTGCATTTGCTCTCGGAAGACCACAGATGGCCACCGGAACTACTTAATAATAAAAAACCGGTCAAGTGCGAGTCGGACTCGCGCACGAAGGGTTCCGTATCATTATCTATAAAAACGGCAAAAAAATCAAGTTTGTTGTATGTGAAAATAAAAAAAAATATCAATATTTGTTTTATTTTAATTTAATTATTTATTTTTAAAGTGAATATATAACTAAATATTCTGTGAATATTCCAAGTGTCTACCTGTTACCGTTATCAATATCGAGCAAAAATCACGTTTGTTGTTTGGGAGCCCCCTTAAATATTTATGTTATTCTGGTTTTTAGTATTTGTTGCTATAGCGGCAACAGAAATACATCATCTGTGAAAATTTAAACTGTCTAACTATCACGGTTCATGAGATACAGCCTGGTGACAGACAGACAGACATCATAGTAATAGGGTTCCCGTTATACCCTTTGGGTACGGAACCCTAAAAAGTATTTCACGGGTTGCGTTTCGATTAGGTACTTTAATATGGTTGCTAAGCAATTTATGCTGACCGAAATAGACAAGAATTACTCACGCGAGAGTGAGTAAGTGTGTCATGTTAGCCCTGCAGGAGAACTCGTCAACAATTAATTAACGTCCCTGCATTGGGAAAAGCTATATTTTGTAAAAGGTGATGAGCAGTTGACTTAGGGGTGTTGTAACTTAGATAAATTACGAACTGACCCCTAAAAAGTGAAAAATATTTTTTTACAAAAAATATTAATAAATTAAAATTAAAAAATAATTTAAGTCGTTTGCTTTTACTTGTTTTATTTTTTATTTTTCACTTTTTAGTGGGTCAGTTTGTAATTTATCTAAGTTACAATAGCCTAATGACAACTGCTCATCACCTTTTACAAAATATTGCTTTTCTCGATGCAGGGACGTTAATTAATTGTTGATGAGTTCTCCTGCAGGGCTAACATGACACACGCGACAATTACTCACTCTCGCGTAAGTAATTCTTGTCTATTTCTGTAAATTATCTCGTTTTCTGTTCTGTTTCATTATAAATTTATGCATAGAAAATGGTACATACCCTAAATAATTAAAGATATCTGTAATAAAACCACTATATAAGAAAGATGACAGACAAAATCCTAAGAATTATAGACCTGTAGCGTTAATTCAAATTTTCTCAATTTTTTTTTGAAAACGTCATTTATTTGCGGAAGAACAGTACGGCTTTAGAAAATGCAAAAATAAAAATATGGCAATATTAGCCTTGTAAATAAAGTGGTAACAAATATGGATAGACGGACACCGACGACTGCCTTGTTCATGGATATGACCAAGGCATTTGATTTTGTAGATTTTAATATAATTTTGTCTAAATTAGAAAAATATGGAGTAAGGGCAACGTATTAAAATTAATAGAATCGTATTTAAAGAATAGGTATCAAATAACGAGTACAACAAAGATTTGCCAAAAGACAAAATTAGAACTAACGTACCATTCAAAACCAAGAAAAACTAACTTTTGTGTACCTCAGGGTAGCGTCCTCGAGGCGGAGTGGTTCCGGGAGGCCATGTCCGAAATATGTGACGTGGCAATGCCCCGGGTCCAGCCCGGACGTGCCCGGCGCCAGGTGTACTGGTGGTCGCGTGAGCTAACCGCTTTACGCGAGGCGTGCGTTGCTGCGCGCCACCGGTACTCCAGGCACCGCAGGCTCCGTGTCCGCCCTCCGGATACGGCAACCATTCAGGCGGAGCTATATGAGGGGTACAGAGCAGCGAAGACGGCCCTCCGAGCAGAGATCCAGCGGGCCAGAGGACTGGCCCGCGAGGAGACGCTGGAGACTCTCAACAGAGACCCGTGGGGACGCCCCTACAAATGGGTGCGAGATAAACTCCACCCATGGGCTCCCCCGCTGACGCAGAGTCTCCGGCCCCAGCTCGTGGAGGACGTGGTGAGCGCTCTGTTCCCTTCGCGAGGGGAACATACTCCCCCGCCCATGGCTCCGCCTCCTGCGGTGCTAGATGCGGACCACACCGACGACGACGATGCTCCAGAGGTGACCGAGGTAGATCTGAGAGTGGCGGTACATAGGCTGAATGCCAAAAATACCGCCCCAGGACCCGACGGCTTGCCTGGAAAAGCCTAGGTTCTGGCCTTGGAGGCTCTCGGGCCTCGACTAAGGAGGCTCCTAAGCGCATGCTTGGAGAGGGGCCAGTTTTCACTTCGTTGGAAGACGGGGAAACTGGTCCTCATAAAGAAGCCAGGGCGCCCGGCGGACTCTCCGTCCGCTTACCGGCCCATCGTGCTGCTCGACGAGGTGGGCAAGCTCTTTGAAAGAGTAATTGCAGACCGCCTTGTCGGGCGGCTGGTGCGGGTGGGGCTGGATTTGGCGGAGAGCCAGTTTGGTTTCCGTAAGGGGCGCTCTACGGTGGATGCCATCATGCGCGTTCGAGCCCTCA
Source organism: Tiliacea citrago (assembly GCA_963921375.1). Taxonomy (NCBI): domain Eukaryota; kingdom Metazoa; phylum Arthropoda; class Insecta; order Lepidoptera; family Noctuidae; genus Tiliacea; species Tiliacea citrago. The sequence goes on from OY992782.1 coordinate 30,006,702, forward strand.
TGACGGGGGATGCTGTTGCCCGGGGTGGGGTCGTCTTGGCGGTGTCTCTTGACATCGCCAATGCCTTCAATACCTTGCCCTGGAGTTGCATTAGGGAGGCACTTCGGTATCACCGGATGCCGACCTACCTCTGTCGTGTGGTCGAGGCCTATCTGACGGACAGGGCCGTCATCTACCCCGGTCACCACGGAGAGTGGAACCGGCGAGAGATGTCGTGCGGTGTCGGTCCTGGGGCCGCATCTGTGGGACATCGGGTACGACTGGGTGCTGCGCGCCGACCTCCCTAGTGGCGTCAGCGTAGTCTGCTACGCTGACGACACGCTAGTCCTGGCACAAGGGAGTTCGCATCAGGCGGCGGCCGAACTGGCGGCACGTGGGGTTGCGACAATCGTCGATAGGATCCGGCAATTGGGACTCGAGGTAGCATTGCACAAGTCCGAGGCCATGTGCTTTTATGGTCCTCGGAACGCGCCACTGTCGGGTTCCCAGATAACGGCGGGACGGGTTCACATCGGCGTCGAGTCAACGATGAAGTACCTGGGACTCGTTCTCGACAGCCGGTGGAACTTCGTCGAGCACTTCCGACGTTTGGCTCCCAGACTGGAGCGGGCCGGGGCTGCCTTGAAGCGGCTTCTGCCCAATCTGGGGGGTCCAAACGCCTCCTGCCGGAGGCTCTACGCGGGGATCGTGCGGTCCATGGCCCTTTACGGGGCACCGGTGTGGGCGCGTTCTCTGAGGCTGCGACCAGCGCAGCAGTTGAACGCGTCCCAAAGGGTCATGGCCATCAGGATGGTACGGGGTTACCGCACGGTCTCCCGTGAGGCAGCGAGCCTCCTTGCCGGACTGCCGCCATGGGATCTGGAGGCGAAAGTCCTCGCGCACATTTGGGTGTGGCGCGAAGAGGCGAAACTCCGGGGCATAACTCCGCTGCCGCAAGAAATCGCGGCACAGCGGACGGAGCTCCGGAGGGATCTCATGGCGACATGGAGAGTGCGATTGTCGCAACCCAGCGCTGGGCACGCCACAATTGTGGCGATAAGTCCCCTCTTTGAGGAGTGGCTGGAGAGGCGCCACGGCGTCCTCACCTTCCGCCTGACGCAGGTCCTCACCGGACATGGATGTTTCGGGAGGTTCCTGTTTAGGATTAAGCGGGAGGAAACGCCCGGGTGTCACCACTGTGTGGATCGCCCGGAGGACACGGTGGAGCATACGGTGGAGGTCTGCCCAGCTTTGGCGGAGCACCGCCGTGTCCTCACGGAGGCGATCGGCGGCGGCGATCTCTCGCGTCCGGCCCTGGTTCAGGCCATGGTTCGGAGCGAGAGTGCATGGGAGGCCGTCACCTCCTTCTGCGAAACAGTTATGCAAGCGAAGGAGGAGGCGGAACGCGTGAGGGTGAGACAAGGTTCGCGCCCTCGCGCCCCTAGTCGCCGCAGGAGACGCCCCGGGCGTCGGGAGACGCAAGCCGATTTCCGGCCACCGTAGGCGCGGGCCTGCGGACGGTGAGCGATGGGTAGCTCGCCATCCGATAAGGACCAGGCCCGGGTCGACGGCGGCGCGTTGTGTTCCACGCGCGCCTCAGTCAGCACAAACTGACGGGGTCCGTTAGGACCAATGCCTGCCGGGGTTGCGAGTTTGTCCGAAAGGGATATCGTGGCCCTGGCACACAGGCAACAGAAGGAACACGGGTGGGTTTTAGTCAGTAAAAGTCTGACATGTCACAAGTCGCTCCGCCCAGAGCGGGAGAAGTTATTTGATAATTTCCCACCCAAAAAAAAAAAAAAAAAGGGTAGCGTCCTCGGCCCGCCACTATTCCTCGTATACATAAACGATATGCCAAGAGTTATGCAACATCCAATGACCTTGTTCGCTGATGCTACTACAATTATTTTTTTCAGCACAAAATAGGGAGGCACAGTGTCATGAATTGGATATAAATCTAAACAGGTTAATAACATGGTTAAATAATAACAATTTTAATGTTAATTTAGATAAAACTCATATTATGTCATTTAAACAAAGAATATGTCAAGATAAACTTAATATAAAATATGCTAACAAAACGATAGAAGAAACAAAGCACACAAAGTTCCTGGGACTCTATATAGACGAGAATATGAAATGGAGTAATCATATTGAACATTTAATAACAAGACTAAATCAGTTCCAGTACGCTTTGCATAAACTCAGTAAAGTAGCAAGCCGAGAAACCGTTCTGAAGACTGCATATCATGCATACGTGTCTTCTACATTACGCTACGCCATAATGTTCTGGGGAAATTCATCAGATAGGGAGCTAGTGTTTAAGGCACAAAAAAAGTGTTTGAGAGCTGTGTGCCAAATAAAAACTACTGACAGTTGTAGACCACACTTTATTGACCTAAGAATAATGATTTTTCCAGCCCTATACGCGTTTGAAGTAGCAATGTTCGTTAAAAAACCCTTATATTTATTTGAAGCCCTGACTAGTAAACGTCACCAGGACAAAATTCACGCTGTGCCTCATGAAACAGCATTATATGCAAAAAGTTTTCTGGGCATGGCTCCAAAAATTTATAATGGGATGGGACTATAAGACTTGAGAAGGATGTTAACAAATTCAAAAGAATGTTAACAGACCTTATGGTCAAAAAAGCGTACTATTCCATTGGTGAATTCTTAACAGACAAATTAAATAAATAATAATTAGATATGTAAAATTTCCGATTTATTTAAGCTTAACTCTATCTAAGTGCAATTATATAATGTAATTTGAATGATTATTTAGTATATATTTTTAATTTCAATTATAATTTTAATATTACAATGCATGATAAATTGGTAAATTCATTCATTATTTTGACATTATTTATTCTGACATTACTTTTAATTTGAATGTATATCGTCACTGAGCGTGCAAGACCGCGGAAGAGAAGTTTGTAAATACCGCGTAACAGCAAAAGTCGCAAACTTGACATAATTTGCCAATAGATCCTTTAACCTAATTCGCATATACTAGATCTTACGCGATTTGAATTAACCAATAAGAAGCCTCGTTTTTGGCATCGAAACAATACCGCGTACTAGTAACATGTCTTGAAGTTGGCAGCAATTCCGCGTATTTAACAAATTTTAAAGAAGAAGCCACAATACGATCAGTGCGTACTCCCGAAAATAATTATTTTGTCGTGAATAACTACCATTTAAGTATTTTTTTGTTGTTTATAGTGCATTTTTACCAATATTTGTATGCATATATGATGTAGACACGCGTTAATCTTTAAATAATTTAATGATTCCAGCTCATAAAACTTTAAAGTGTAGCTACGCGGTCTTAATATTACGACGTTTTGTATTTTGGTAATTTACGCGGTATTGCATTATACTTAAATTAACTTATTTTATTTATTTTTAGATAAATACTTTGGAGCATCACACCCACGAAGTATGTATCTAAATAATAATGGAGGACCAAGGTAATGATCAATCTTTCTTAGAAAATGCAGATATTAACAGTGATGTGTTAACTCTGAAATAACTATGTGAAAGGCGAAAAATATTGCAAAAAAGAGGCAAATATTAAATAAACGTAATAATTTTAATCAACCTGCTTTGCAAATAGTTTCCACGCCTTTGTCAGAGGAATTGGACCAAGAACGTCTATTCGAAAATTTTACATCCGAGTTCGCTACACTTACAACAGTTTTCGATCCCGTATCAACACAAGATAAAGATGATATTGTTACTCCTATTGAAATAAATGTAAATGTACATCAAGTACATCGTATGTGTATCATCATGTGCATCATCATAATAATGACCACAGGCAACAGAAGGAACACGGGTGGGTTTTAGTCAGTAAAAGTCTGACATGTCACAAGTCGCTCCGCCCAGAGCGGGAGAAGTTATTTGATAATTTCCCACCCAAAAAAAAAAAAAAAAAGGGTAGCGTCCTCGGCCCGCCACTATTCCTCGTATACATAAACGATATGCCAAGAGTTATGCAACATCCAATGACCTTGTTCGCTGATGCTACTACAATTATTTTTTTCAGCACAAAATAGGGAGGCACAGTGTCATGAATTGGATATAAATCTAAACAGGTTAATAACATGGTTAAATAATAACAATTTTAATGTTAATTTAGATAAAACTCATATTATGTCATTTAAACAAAGAATATGTCAAGATAAACTTAATATAAAATATGCTAACAAAACGATAGAAGAAACAAAGCACACAAAGTTCCTGGGACTCTATATAGACGAGAATATGAAATGGAGTAATCATATTGAACATTTAATAACAAGACTAAATCAGTTCCAGTACGCTTTGCATAAACTCAGTAAAGTAGCAAGCCGAGAAACCGTTCTGAAGACTGCATATCATGCATACGTGTCTTCTACATTACGCTACGCCATAATGTTCTGGGGAAATTCATCAGATAGGGAGCTAGTGTTTAAGGCACAAAAAAAGTGTTTGAGAGCTGTGTGCCAAATAAAAACTACTGACAGTTGTAGACCACACTTTATTGACCTAAGAATAATGATTTTTCCAGCCCTATACGCGTTTGAAGTAGCAATGTTCGTTAAAAAACCCTTATATTTATTTGAAGCCCTGACTAGTAAACGTCACCAGGACAAAATTCACGCTGTGCCTCATGAAACAGCATTATATGCAAAAAGTTTTCTGGGCATGGCTCCAAAAATTTATAATGGGATGGGACTATAAGACTTGAGAAGGATGTTAACAAATTCAAAAGAATGTTAACAGACCTTATGGTCAAAAAAGCGTACTATTCCATTGGTGAATTCTTAACAGACAAATTAAATAAATAATAATTAGATATGTAAAATTTCCGATTTATTTAAGCTTAACTCTATCTAAGTGCAATTATATAATGTAATTTGAATGATTATTTAGTATATATTTTTAATTTCAATTATAATTTTAATATTACAATGCATGATAAATTGGTAAATTCATTCATTATTTTGACATTATTTATTCTGACATTACTTTTAATTTGAATGTATATCGTCACTGAGCGTGCAAGACCGCGGAAGAGAAGTTTGTAAATACCGCGTAACAGCAAAAGTCGCAAACTTGACATAATTTGCCAATAGATCCTTTAACCTAATTCGCATATACTAGATCTTACGCGATTTGAATTAACCAATAAGAAGCCTCGTTTTTGGCATCGAAACAATACCGCGTACTAGTAACATGTCTTGAAGTTGGCAGCAATTCCGCGTATTTAACAAATTTTAAAGAAGAAGCCACAATACGATCAGTGCGTACTCCCGAAAATAATTATTTTGTCGTGAATAACTACCATTTAAGTATTTTTTTGTTGTTTATAGTGCATTTTTACCAATATTTGTATGCATATATGATGTAGACACGCGTTAATCTTTAAATAATTTAATGATTCCAGCTCATAAAACTTTAAAGTGTAGCTACGCGGTCTTAATATTACGACGTTTTGTATTTTGGTAATTTACGCGGTATTGCATTATACTTAAATTAACTTATTTTATTTATTTTTAGATAAATACTTTGGAGCATCACACCCACGAAGTATGTATCTAAATAATAATGGAGGACCAAGGTAATGATCAATCTTTCTTAGAAAATGCAGATATTAACAGTGATGTGTTAACTCTGAAATAACTATGTGAAAGGCGAAAAATATTGCAAAAAAGAGGCAAATATTAAATAAACGTAATAATTTTAATCAACCTGCTTTGCAAATAGTTTCCACGCCTTTGTCAGAGGAATTGGACCAAGAACGTCTATTCGAAAATTTTACATCCGAGTTCGCTACACTTACAACAGTTTTCGATCCCGTATCAACACAAGATAAAGATGATATTGTTACTCCTATTGAAATAAATGTAAATGTACATCAAGTACATCGTATGTGTATCATCATGTGCATCATCATAATAATGACCCTGATTTTACATCAGAAGATTCAGTCGCTGATCCATCTTTTGTCGCCCTCTCAGACATAACAAATTTGAGGCCATTATCGCCAGAAAATATGTAGTGGTTTCCCGAAAGATAAATAGAAGAAAACTCGAACAAAACTAATAAAAGAAAGCGGAAAGGAAATCCAAACAATTGGCTAAGAATAAAAAATAAAAGAAAGAGGATGATGGGAGAGGAGTGTGTTGGATTTAAAAAAGACGGTGCTAAATATGTTCAAAATGATTCAAAACCAGCAAGAATAATGGGTCCTGTATGTATGTCAAGGTGATGTTTCAGTAGTAAAGCTATGTATTTGTTAAAATTAACAGAAGAAGTACGATCAGAAAATTTTAAAGCCTATTGGAAAATTGAGTTGGCAAGAAAAGAAAATGTATGTGTCTTCAATGGTGGATAAGAAACCTATGATAGAAACCTAGAAGCCTATAAAACTAAGAGCACAAATGCAAGAGGAAGTGATACCAAAATTTACTATTTGAAAGTTAATGATAAAAAAGAAAGAGTTTGTTTAAAAACATTCTTAGAAACATTGGGGATAAAAGATCCACTCTTCTATCCCCAATGTTTCTAAGAATGTTTTAAGAAGAGCATTGAGGTATAATCCAAATGGCACAATAGACTATAAGTTTCACTTTGCAGATGACTTTATTCCTTTGCCTAGAAGACCAAAGAAAGTATCATCTTTGATTGACAGCGTGCCTTCACTTTATAAATCAGGACAATCAATAACAAAAACAAAGTTTGATCATTTACAGGAGCTTAAGGTCATACCAGGTGATTGTCATAGTTTTTATGACAATTTAGCTTATAAGTAATGTTAACCTGTTATAACAAAGATTTTAAATTCGATGATTGTTTGATAATTAATACAAGACCTACCAAACTGATTTTTTTTTATGTTCATTTTAATATAGTTTGTTGCCTTTATTAACACTTAATTAAGACTAAAAAGTGTTAAGATTATGAAAAAAATATAGACTAATTATTGTGATATTAAATGTTGTGATTATAATGAGAACCCAGGAGACTGTTAATTTTTGTTGTGCTTGATTATACAAATTTTGTCTTATTATAATTAATAAGTGATTACTTTCATTTTTATTAATGAGAAGTGATTTTGTGGTTTTGAGTTTGTGATTTTAATGAGAACCCAGAAGAATTAATTTTTGTTGAGCTTAATTATAATAATATTGTCTTATTATAATTAATAAGTGATTACTTTCTTATTTTTTTTTTTATTAATGAAAGTTAACATATTTTCTAAGTAAATGTTTATGTTTTAGAAGATTTTTTTTGTTATTTTGTTATAATAAATTCAATACTTTAATAAAATGTTTCATTTCAAATCCGCGTACCTACTAAAAGTATACCACATTTTCTGATATATATCACTACAAAACCGCGAAAATAACTTTACACGGAATCTAAACAAGCTATTGGTAAATTGACGCTATTTTCGTATAAAATAAGTCGCAAAAAAATAGTTAACTAGTTCAGTCAGAAAAATATATTTGAATGGCCAAGATATTTAATTTTTTCTTCTTCCTGTAAAATCGTGAAAACGCAGATACGCGTTATTTACAAACTGCTCTTACGCGGTCTAGCACGCTCACCGACGATATTATTGTTCAGGGTATTACTATTCTTTTGAATTTATGACATTATATAACCGATTAATTGGATTTTGTGATGATGTCTAACTATAACTTATAATTTTGCATGCCTGAATTGGTAAATACAGTGGACTGCGCATTCACTTGACATCTGGAAATGCATATATGTACTGTGTTTAGCAATAAATATTTGAATTTGAATTTCTGACAGCGGTGCCATACAAAATACTCGACTCGTTCTGTCAAACTTGATGTTTTCTCGACAAACCCTAACATGGCACGTAGGGTATCTCAAATTTTGACAATTCAACACTAGATAATCTCCGATTTTTCTGTCATGTACGAGAAAAAACGACTTCGACTCGTCCTCGATTTTGACAACGAGAAGAGTGGACAAAATTATGATACAAAAAAAAGGCATTCATGGGGACTGGTTACAGACGTGAAAACTTAAAACTTTGGAATAACATAACGTACGTATACTTACGCTGCGGTTAGTAGTATTTCGGAATGCGGTTCAAATGGCTGTGAGTCGGTGAGCATGCGGTGACGCAGGTAGTATGGCGGGGACGCCGATAGCATGTCGGGACTCAGTGATCACTTTGGTGACGCAGTTAGCATGTCGGGACGCTTTTAGCATGTCGGGATTCATTTAGCATGTCGGAGACGCGGTTGGATATTCTTGCATTGTTTTACATGTTGGGAACGCTGATAGCATGTCAGTGATGCTGCTTACGTGTCGGTGAGGTGGTTAAGAAGTCAGACTCGATTAGCAAATAGGTGACGCAGGTAGCATGTCGGTAACGCTGTTAGCATGTCGTCGACTAGGTTAGCGTATTAGTGACGCAGTTAGCATGACGGGACGCTTTTATAATGTCGGTGACGCGGTTGGAACGTCGTGCATTGGTTTACATGATGGGGACGCTCATAGCACGTCGGTGAAGCTGTTAGCAAGTCAGACTCGGTTTGCATGTCGGTGACGCAGGTAGTATGATGGGGACGCTGATAGCATGTCGGGACTCTGTGAGCAAGTAGGAGCCGCAGTTAGCATGTTGTGACACTTTTAGCATGTCGATGATGCGGTTGACAAGTCGTGCATTGGTTTACATGTCGGGGACACTGATAGCATGTCGGTGACGCGTCTAGCATGTCGATGACTCGGTTAGCACTTCGGTGAATCGAACCCACAGATTTTGCTCCTACCAAAAATTACTCTCTCATTTTCATTTCCGTCATTTTATTTTGTATTTTAATTTCAGCATGCCAAAGAAAACATTAAATTTTAACCAAATTACCAAAAAATTCCAAAAACCAAAAATTCTGTTACACAAAAACTAAACATAAATTAAAAGAGATGGGTGAAAATAGTACATACATAATAATTCTATGCGTAAAATCGAATGAATGAGCCGATGTTGCTATCATTAAAATTATTTGATTTTAATAATTTGCTACATCGGTCTCTCATCGCGAGATAAAGAACTGGCAAAGGACCTTTTTCCGAGTTTACTCGAGAATAACAGTCATGTTAGGGTTTAGAATGACGTCAGAATCGTCGACAAATTTCGACAAATAGAGAAAGAGAGCGTTCTCGCGCCTGTCATGTTAGCCCTGCTGGTAAGAACCAGGAGAACTGCCACTCACCATATGCTTTGTGACGAGCATAAATTGCTTAGCAACCATTATTAAAGTGTCTAATCGAATCACAACCGTAAAATACTTATTATTAAGTAGTTTCGGTGGCCATGTGTGGTCTTCATTATCAGTTTCACTTCACTTATTTTATTTTATTTTACTTCGATGGTGCTAGTTTATCATTTGTGACTTCGAGTTACAGCTATAGCTTTATGTAAGCGGGCACGCCCATTATGCCTGGAGGCTTTATGTTTAAGTACGTTCTGTTTACGTTATTTCTGCTTGAGTATAGTTTTCGACGATTTTTATGTTTTTTTTTGTATAAAGGCGTGTGCTAGCTAACATAAGGCAAATAATATATTTTAATGTTCTGTGTTGCGTAATGCAAATTATTTTACATTTTATTGTATAGATTCAAGTTTTATATCTGAACAGACAGCTGTGCTGCTGGGGAGTTTGTTGCACTACTTCTTCTTCCCATCTAAAGCACTAGGAAGTGGTGAAGGGTGGGCGTTTTTGAGGGACGGGAGGGGATGTAATTTTTGACGTTCGAAAAGTGCTGATTCTCAGCCTAGTTTGAATAAATGGCTTTTGATTTTGATTTTGACCAAATGGTGCTTTCCGAGTTCAAATACATAAGTTACTATAAAAAATACCGAAACCGAAAGGTGTGTCTATAAAATTTGAGGAATTCCCTCGATTTCCATGGGATCTCCTCATCCTATTCTGACTTAGTGACAATGGGACACCTCGGGAACATTATTATTAACATTATTACATTCAAACAAAAAAAATATTTTAAAAATTGATTCAGATTCAGATTCATTTATTTGCCTGAAATATGGTATTTTACAGATTTTATAACAAATACACAATAGTTCTACATATTCCGCCAACTAAATTCGGCATGCAAATTTTGTGACAATAACAATGATTCTAATTTAACAAAATAATTAAATTCCAATGTCAGAAAAAATAAGTACTAAATCAAGAATTACCTAAATTATCAAATTACAAATGTCAAATAAAAATAATTCAATTACAAATTTCCTATAAATCGAATTACAAAAATAAATAATAAAAATTAAATTGAAAATTAAATTACAAAATATTATGTCAACAGCTTAAAATAAAAATGTCAAATGTAATTTACATGTCCTGCAATTTTCCTATTTGTTCTAGAATTCATAAATTCTTTAATACTATAAAAACAGTTTTCTATCAGCCATGCTTTGAGATGCTTTTGAAATAGACTGGTTCGCAGTTCTCTAATATCCTTCGGAATATTATTAAATATCTGTATTGCCATTCGACTAGTGTTTTTATGGCAGTACGCTGTTCTACATCTTGGCATTGCTAATTTTGTTGGATCCCTTGACATTTTGCCCACCTTATAATTATTGAGGCTATCGGCTTTACTGAATAGGTGAGGATGTTTTTTTACAAATACTCCCATTTCCAATATGTATAAGCATGCTAATGTTAATAAACTGTGTTTTTTAAAAATAGGTTTGCAAGAATCTAATGGGTCTGCACCAACCACAGCTCGTAAACATTTTTTTTGCACAATAAATGCCTTATTGATGTCAGTGGAATTACCCCATATAATTAAGCCGTATCTTAACACAGATGAGACATATCCATGATAGGCTACCAGCGCGGCATTCCGTCCAACAGTTTTCCTAAGATTTCGTAGTGCAAATGCAAAACTGTTTAGCCTATTGCATATATTTTCCACATGTTTTTTCCAATTACAATTTTTGTCAATTACTATGCCTAAAAATTTCGTATGGTCAACTTCTTCCATTTCATTATCACCTCCAACAATTTTCATTGCTTCATTTGTCATTTTGTAATTAGAGAAATTAATATATTTTGTTTTGGAAACATTCACACATAAATTATTTTGTTCAAGCCATTCTATTACAGCTTCTATTGCAGCATTAATTTTATCCTCAAATTGTTCATTTTCACTATCTTTATTTACTATCATCGAGATGTCATCTGCAAACAACACGCACTTATTACTCGTCACTGTTGGCAAATCATTAATGTAAAGAAGAAAAAGCAATGGCCCCAAAATACTACCTTGAGGCACACCATATGTATTGGTCCTGTATTGAGATTTATACGTTATCACTTCTCTGTCTTTGTTAACGCCTAAAATTTCAACCCGTTGTTGTCTATTCGTTAAGTAATCTTTTAGCCAATTTAACGCTTTTCCTCTTATTCCGTAACTCTCACACTTTTCTAACAGTATATCATGATTTACAAAGTCAAATGCTTTGGTCATGTCGAAAAATATTGCAGTGACCGGTATCTTCTTATCTATATTCTCCGTGATCGATTTTATTAGTTGATAACAAGCTAGTGCGGTTGACTTTCCTCTTTGAAAACCATTTTGTTCCGTACTTATTACATTGTATTTGGACACAAATGAGACAATTCGATTATACATTGCTTTTTCGTATATTTTTGAAATTATAGGTATTAAGGTCACTGGACGATAATTGTCTAGATCATGTTTGTTTTTTTTTTTAAATAATGGTTTTACAACTGAGATCTTTAATTTGTTCGGGTACTTTTCTTCAAAGAAACTTAAATTAACAAGATGAGCTATTATAGGAGACAATATATCGGCGCATGATTTTATTATGTGGGTGGAAATTTCATCATATCCCACTGCATTGGTATTATTTAGTGATTCAATTATTTTATTGATTTCATTGGGTTCGCAAGGTTCGAGATATAGACTATTACTTACATTGCTAGTGTTTTTTGTAATATTGTTTTTATTTTTCTTTTTGGTTTTGTCTATATTTGTAGCATCAACGAATCGATTATTGAAAGCTTCCGCTATTTCTTCAGGTTTTTTTATGGTAGCGCCCTTGAGTTTTATAGCTTCTATAAATTGTGAATTTGTACATTTAGGTTTATTTTTAATTAATTTCCATGTTGCTTGACATTTGTTTTTTGCTTTCAAAATAACTTTGCTAGAGGATTGCTTTCTGGCCACGTTAATACACTTTTTTAATATTTTGGCGTATTTATTATAAAACAATTTATTTTCCTTAGATTTATTTTCATGATATTTTGATTTTAGATATCTTTTAGAGAGGCAAGATTTTTTTATACCTTTAGTTATCCATCTTAATGTAGGTGTTTGATATTTTACTTTTATTTTTTGCAAAGGGAAATTTAATTTATATAATAGGCAAAAGGTTTCATGAAAATTATTAAAAGCTGTATTAGGATCTATTTCATCATAAATATCTTGCCAATTCAGGCTCAAGAGGCATTCTCTAAATTTTTCAATGTATTCTTCATTATAATTCCTCTTGTAGATGAAACAATGCGATGGAGCATGCTTATTCGATGACATTTTTGATGTGAATGTCAACATCTGAGCAGTATTATGGTCCGATAGATGTAATTCACATGTTTCTCCTGACGAGTCTGGTATATTAGTGATGATGTGGTCAATGCAAGAAGTATGTCGAGTCGGAGTATTTATCTTTAAAGTCATATTACAGTTTAAAAGTATTTCTTTTAGTGCAGTGGCATTTTTGTTAGTCGTACTGGTATTTATGTTCAGATCTCCTACCAGTATATTTTTTTTGTTATTTTTGCCACTTAGTTTATGCAATAGCGACTCGAGTTTATTAAAAAATATTGCAATATTCGAATTGGGTGTCCTATAAACACATACAATAATACAATTATAACGTGGTATTTCTATGCCACAACACTCAAATACCTTATCTACTGCCATTTCTTTACATAATTGAATTATTTTGTATTCTAAGAACTGTTTAATTAAAATACATACGCCACCCCTCTTTTCCGTATTTCGTGAGTATGAAGTGGCCAGTATGAACTCATTAATACTTATATTTAATTCATTATTATTACTAATAAATGTTTCTGAAAAACATAATATATCTACCTCTTTGTGACTGTCCTTAAACTCAGTTAAACATATTTCAATCATAGAAAGTTTATTCAATAACCCTGCAATATTTTGGTGCAGTAGTCGTATGTTATGGTTAGGAGTTTCAACCTTACTATTATGTTTTCTCTTACTACTCTCATTGATAGGAACGAAAAAACTGTTTCTTTCTTAACTTATTATAGTTTTCTGAATTTGGATCCTCCATATCTATAGGGCAAGGGTTTGTACAAATGCCAAGATAGCACTTTAGATCGTCAAAAATATTCTTCATGCCATAGTTATTGAGAACTCCACGGTGCTTATAAAACATTGACTCATCGTATGTCAGATTTAAATTTGAATCAAATATCATTGCGTAGTCATGGGTACAAATATCATGGTATAATAAATTACTAAATGTTTCTATTCTAGAGTTAAACATAGAACAAAATCCATCAAATTTGTATGTCGGTAAACAGAGCAAAATGTTAGTGTGTTTTAATGTCATTAATATACTCCTTAAACTAATAATTAAATTAAAGTAGTTGTCAGTTTTCCTAAAATCTTTCTCTCCTATAAAAATCAAACAATAGTCATTCTTTGTGTAGTTTAACAATTTTTGTTCCAGGTGATCTATCAACTGTACAATTCCACAATTTGTTGATATGTAATGACAGATATTATGATTGGGGAAAGTACTCTGTGCTATAGCTAATACCTTATTTGTTTTATTACTACTTATTAGACAAAGTCTGCGCTGCTGACGTACCGATAAGGTTGGTTCTAATAAGGTACTGGTAACGCCATCTATTTGCTGGTTTTCCTCTTCAAGTTCTTTGTAAGTAGGAGTGTCACTGCAAACTTTATCCGGAAGTCTACGTGGTGATGGTATTTTGCTGGTGGTGTCATCTATTATCGCTTCAGTAGTTTCATTGAGCCCAAGATCTATGCAACTGTTGTTGAATGCCTCCTTAAAAGATTTATTTTGTGTAAAGTTTTATTTTGTTCCACCATTGTCGGAGAAATTGGTGAACATACATAAGAAAACAATAAAAACAGGCCAAGTGGGAGTCGGACTCGCGCACGAAGGGTTCCGTACCATTATCTATAAAAACGGATAAAAATCACGTTTGTTGTATGGGAGTCCCCCTTAAATATTTGTTTTATTTGAATTTTTTTATTTCGTTTTAAAGTGAATATATAACTTAATATTCTGTGAATATTTCAAACGTCTATCTGTTGCCGTTATCAATATCGAGCTTAAACGAGCAAAAAATCACGTTTGTTGTATGGGAGCCCCCTTAAATATTTATTTTATTCTATTTTTTAGTATTTTTTGTTATAGCGGCAACAGAAATACATCATCTGTGAAAATTTCAACTGTCTTACTATCACGGTTCATGAGATACAGCCTGGTGACAGACGGACAGACAGACGGCGGAGCCTTAGTAATAGGGTTCCCGTTTTACCCTTTGGGTACGGAACCCTAAAAAAAAGAACATTACCTCCTCCTTTTTGGAAATCGGTTAAAAATGGTTTTCACAGACAATATTTTTGAGATGCCGACACCATGGGGTACATGAGAAAAAAAATATATCATCCCCACTTTACGTGCAAGAAGGTACCCTAAAAAACCACTTTGTTGGAGTTATTATTAATTATATATATACCATACCAAATAACAGCTTTATAGTACTAAGAGTCTTTGAGATAAGCCGGAGACAGACATACAGACGAACGTGGCAAAACTATAAGGATTCCTTGTTGACTACGGAACCCTAAAAACGGACAAAATGCGTCATACCATCTTCTTCTTCTTTTACCATTTCCAGTTACTTCCGCACCAGAATCCAACATTGTGATAGGATTTATGAAAGTAGCGCGAACTCATCTTGCGATTACAGAACTGCAGCCAACTAACTCCATTAATCTCTGGCGACATTTCAGAACTGATATTAAATTCATTTCCTTGCACTAATTTTTCTTCTGAAGACAGCGATGACTCATTTTTAATGTAATGTAGTTCCGTCGGGTCAAGTTCAAACTAATTAAAAGTGTAGTCGGGGAATGTATTAACCGACAACCCCCCTCTCCCCCTGCTGTGGAGGGGAAGTAGGGGATCTCGAAATATTCATGGCGAAGAGTAATCTCGGAGATAATGAGGGAAGTGGGCCGCTGAGGCGAGCCAATTAAAATGATTGCGACCCGCGCCAAGTTTGCAGCGAGCCTACTTTGATGAGCAATATAATCGCTCTACTCAGGTAGTTTGTTCAGGGCAAACGTTGCTAGATGGATTTTTTGAGTGATTTTCTTGCTAAAGTGGATTTTGTTGAACGGTTCTGATTGTTCAGACCGCAATGTTCTGGTGTGCTTTGTTTTAATACAAAGCTATCTATTCATCTTTTTTTTTGAGTTAGTCAATAGCATTTTCTGCATAATCATACGCAGTAACGGCCAACTCGCGATAATTGTGATGTTATTCACATCAGCTTTTTTTAATTATGTCATGTATGATTGTAGGTACCAAATCACCATGTTTTTTTCAAATTGTTACGCTGCAACAGTTACCAATATGTGCAGCATTTTGTATCACTTTCGACCAACAATATGCGGCGCAACAAGACTAAATAAAAGTGTTGTAGGACGCGTTGCAATAACACGACGCATGGTTGGACAAAGCAAATTGTTCGCTTTGTAACATAGCGATCGCATGTTTGTGCAGGCGACGCCGAGGGTCGAGCTTGGTTCGCACGTTTACGCATCTGTGCGTAAGCACGCACTGGGTGGTAAAAACGCTATTTCTGAGACAGTAACTAGTAAATTATAAGGAATTGTGTTCTTACCCGAATTTCCGATATCGCCTCATTTTGTTATTACTTATTCCTCATTCGAGTCTTCATACTGATGCAAAGGTACTAGAACTTTGCTTCGTAATAGCTTTTGAATTTACAATAACAGGAGACAGTCATCAATTTAAGTCATTTCAATATTTTGGAGGTATTTTTAGGGTATATCTCAAAATGAAAAAAACAGAACCTTTATAGAATCACTCGTGTGTCTGTCTGTCTGGCTGGCTGTCTGTCTCGTACGTCCGTCTGTCACAGCCGATTTGCTCCGAATCTACCGGAACGATTAAGTTGAAATTTGGTACACATATTCTGTGACCCAAACACGGACGTGTAACGTAAATAAATGAATTTTGAATATGAGGGTCACTTGTGGGGGACAAATTTGAAAATGAAAAATAAGTTTCTCAATCTGTACCGTGTGATATATCAAATGAAAAGGCATATTGTGAGGGTTTCAAATATATTCTTTTTTATAATTTAAGAATAAATAGACTTAAAGTTATTTAATCAAATCGATGAAAATTGACCACAATATTGACCTCATCTCCAAAACGACTGAGCTTAAAATTCTGAAAAAAATACAGAAATAGTTATTTACTTATACATTATAGAAACACCTATAAGAAGTCTATGGTGTTAAAATAACATGGTAAATATCTCAATATTGTGCGTACAAACTTACATGTGCAGTTATAATGTACCTATGGGAGAACATGTTTTTCATCTACAATGTGAAGTTTGTTCTTGGGATAAAAAAAACATGATAGATAACATATTCAGTGTACGGAACACTCACCACGCGAGTTCAACTCGCACTTGCCCGGTTTTTCACTTCATCATCTTCATAGATTCTGCCGAAAGACGTCCACGTTGGACATAGGCCTCCCCCAAGCAGCGCCACTTCAACCGGTTTGGTGCTTCTCTCATCCAGCACAGTTATTTTTTTCATTTACGAAAAATATATTTTAAAAATATCTCGGCATCAGAATAAAACCGCGTCGTCGATCCTTCAGAGTGCGTAAAACAAGTGCTGCGTTATTATTGCGGCTACAAGCGTGCAATCAGGGCACCGCTGTTTGTGAAAACAAGCGATTTTTTTGCCGCGCGATCGCTTTGTGGCGCATGGCGTAGCAGTGTGCAGCAGCCTTTATGACGACATGCCGTTTTACACAATGTGACGGACAAAGTGAAATATTTGGCAGACATTTTTGGTATAATAAAACCTCGTCAAAAATGTTTTTAACCACTTTGGCAAATATATTTTTATAAAACGATAAAAAAATTTAATCCTAAAAATTATTGTTTAAAAAAAAAACCGGCCAAGTGCGAGTCTGACTCGCGCACGAAGGGTTCCGTACCATTATCAATAAAAACGGCAAAAAAAATCACTTTTGTTGTATGGGAGCCCCCTTAAATATTTATGTTATTCAGGTTTTTAGTATTTGTTGCTATAGCGGCAACAGAAATACATCATCTATGACAATTTCAACTGTCTAACTATCACGGTTTATGAGATACAGCCTGGTGACAGACGGACAGACAGACAGACGGCGGAGCCTTAGTAATAGGGTTCCCGTTTTACCCTTTGGGTACGGAACCTTAATTAAGATGGGTGTCGATCGTTTGGGTGCGAATGCAATGATATTATGAAATTTTTTAATCTGTAAATAGGATATCGGAATCCCTTTTACATGTCATATAAAAAAAAACCGGACAAGTACGAGTTGAACTCCCGTGGTGAGGGTTCCAGACAATGAATAGGTTATCTCCCATGTTTTTATCCGAAGAACATAAATAAGGGATAATAGTACAATTCGTGTTCAGCCAGCTAAGACAGCGCTACTGTATAAAAGCGTTGTATGCAGAGCGCCAATAATTTATAGTAATATCCCTAGCTGTGTTAAGAAATTAAATATAGACCAGTTTAAGAAAACATTTAAAAAATACTGACAGAAAAAGCCTATTATAATGTTAATGAATTTTTAAATGATAAATCGCTCTGAAGATACTGACATCTATTCTATTTATTTTGAATCGCATGATTGTTGACCTATTTAATTTAATATTGTTGTTAATTGTTGATTTACTTATATTATTGTTCATTGTATCATAGTTTTGAAAACCTTTTGTCTTTCGACCGAATTTGTTCACCAGCCGGTCAAACATGTTCACCAGCCGGTCAAACATGTTCACCAGCCGGTCAAACATGTTCACCAGCCGGTCAAACATGTTCACCAGCCGGTCAAACATGTTCACCAGCCGGTCAAACATGTTCACCAGCCGGTCAAACATGTTCACCAGCCGGTCAAACATGTTCACCAGCCGGTCAAACATGTTCACCAGCCGGTCAAATATGTTGAGCCAAAACATACCTTGTAACACCTATAATACTCGTAAGCATCATACCATGTATATTATCTACACATGTTTTTGCAAATAAATGAATCTGAATCTGAACAAACTTAACATTGCATTGTAGTTCAAAAATATGTTCTCCTCATACATTCTAACTGCAAAATATTGAGATTTTTACCATGTTTTTTTAAGACCATAGACTTTGTCATAGCGTTTTCTGTAATCTATAAGTAAATAACTATTTACTGTTTTTTTTTTCAAAACTATAGGTTCAGTTTGGAGATAAGTAGCGTGTCAAGTTTCGTCTATTTTCTTAAATACCTTTTCTTAAAAAATATATATATACTTAGATAATATTTGAGACCCTCACAATAAGGCGAGATCGCTAATATGTTTAGCAACCATTTTAGAGTTCGATCGCCGATCGGTCCTTCTACCGCGATGGTTGGCGCTGCGCCTTGCAGCCAAGGAGAGAAACCTCTGTTGCGTTTCCCAGCAAGTCAAGTTAATGCTCTTATTAAAGGAATGACCAAGGGCACATCTCCTGGACATGACGAGCGCAGCGTCGCTCGCGACCGTGATTGCAAAGGTGCTGGACGGTTTGTTTGGTTATTGCTTGCAAAAGTATTTAAAACTACGCGATTCGCAGTTTGGGTTTTGGCCTGGACTATATACTGAGAGCGCAATCTTAAGCCTCAAACACACTGTCCAGTACTACACAGATCGTAAGACACCGGTGTATGCCTGTTTTCTGGATCTTTTCAAGGCCTTTGAGCTTGTTTTTTCGTGTTCTTTGTCTTACGAGATGCTTTGGAGGAAAAGGATAGTGGTATACTGGTGGAGATGTTGAACATCTTTAAATATTGGTACAATAACCAGACAAACTGTGTCAAATGGTCTGTCCGATTCATACGGGCTGGAGTGCAGCGTGAGGTAAGGGGGGGGCTTATCATCTTCAAAACTCTTCAGCCTGTATGTAAACGATCTCATAATGGAACTGTAACAACAAATTTTTCGACCATGCTCGCGTTGACGATAGACGGACCGGGAAGGGCCCTCTTAAGGAGTTCAAATTCAGATCTTCAACATAATTATTAATTGACGTGTTATTATTAACATAATCATTATTATGGTTAATCACAGTCATATATTCGTTAGTATCATTAATTGGCGTCAATAGATATCGTTACATGGATGTGAATTACTATTTTTTTCTTGAACACTTTAGATTCATATATAGAAAATATAATAGATTGAAGCGACTGCGATGAAATAAAAACTAAATATAACTCCGAGTTACACACAATATTTGAGTATAAAAGTTACCCAACTAGTTTTGTACTTTTTACGTGATGCTAGTTACAGCGTCATGATTAAGTTGTTAAACTTAATCTCTCACATACAAACATATAAACAGACAAAAAATCCAAAAATGGTAGAAATAAAAAAAACAATTTTTTTTTGAAATTTTTTCAATGTACAGAAACGCCTCGTCTACACATTTATCAAATCTATAGATTATAATAAAATATATTGGAGCCCCTCACAGTGAGTAAGCCCTTTCATTTAATGTGTCGTACGGCACGATACAGTTTGTAAAACTTTTATTTTTAATTTTCATATTTGTCCCCCAAAAGTGATTTGACCCGCATAATTTTATTATATAATATTCATTTATTCACGTTACACGTTCGTGTTTGGGTCACAGAAAATCATATTTGTAACAAAATACAATTTAATCGGTCCCGTAGATTCAGAGTAAATCGGCTGTGACAAACGGACAGACAGATACACGAGTGATCCTATAAGGGTTTTTACCTTTTGAGGTACTGAACCCTTAAAACACAAATGTTCGTGCTTATTTACAAAATGTTTCCAGCAAATCCTTCACACAAACCACAACTGACGTGAATGCGTTACATGCACAGTCGCATTGTTCCAAACACAAACAACATAATTGTCTCCACAATTTCCGTACCTCTGAGCGGTATTATGAACCCGATATTGTGATCCCTGTGTTGTACAACTAATTTTGAGATGTTAAAGCGATTGCGTCTAAGAGAAGGGCAGTATTATTCTATGTATATATTTATAATAACACTACCGGCCCGCAAATATCTGGCTTCGTTGTCGATGCGAGACGCGACAGCTAATTTGGTGTGTTATGGATATAGAAATTGATCCCATGCTTGTTGACGTTTTCATATGCAAGTAATTTCACGTAAGTGAAGAATACTTGGTGGTTGTACTAATGTGGATCTGTTTATAAAAATCTTGTTTTGTTTTCTGAGAAATCTAAATATAAAAATAAGAAATTTAAATATAAAAATATTGTTAGCCGATTGATAATTAAAACCACCTCACTAATTAACTCAGCACTGTTTTATTACAATACTACATACGCAAAATACAAATATTTTGACTATTCTAAACAAACATTCAAAGCAAACATAATTAATTCAGCAATTTCATAATAATCTGTCAAAATATTACAGCGATTTGGTCGGCCATTGTATATTTATTTAGACATTATTTGTTCGTGACAATAGCATAAAGGCACAAATTGAGGGCATGGACACAAAGGAACACAACACGTTAAAAGGGGACTTCTAAAATGTCCAATGTGCCGTGTGATATTCCAGGTCTAGCCTCACATAGACGCTTTTAATCCCGCTAATTGAATTTATACGGCTTAGCAGACCGATTAGATCGCATTTGTAGGGTTGAACAAGCTGAGCGGTGCGCTCGGCTGGACTCTTTGAATTATTATTAGTGACGTGGCATGATGAGGGTAGTCCCATGCAAATTAGCGAGTGTTATTGAAACTATCGGCGCCGGCAGCCCGACCGCGAAATTGAAAGATTGATCTTCAACGAGCTTGCGCGGTGGCGCGGAAACCTGATTGCTTAGCTATGCGCTCTTTGCTCATAGTTTTGGCTTGAAGAGGCACACGTCACTTGGAATGATTTTTGAGGGGATGCTTTTAGATGTTTCCGCTTGGAAAACTACGAGTATGTGCTTTTTGTACTAAATTTTGAAACCCAATTTTACTAGGTGTGCTATATTAGAAACTCGATTTTCTCAAAACTGGATAGGTTGGTTGGTTGGTTTGTCTGGTTCTGGTTATTAGATATTGTATTAGTTATAACTACACATTTTTAGAACCTGGAACCAAAACATATTTTGTAACAACTCACCTGCAGATAAGTACATTCTATGCAAATAAACATTTTTAGGGTTCCGTTCCCAAAGGGTAAAACGGGAACCCTATTACTAAGGCTCCGGCGTCTGTCTGTCTGTCTGTACGTCTGTCACCAGGCTGTATCTCATGAACCGTGATAGTTAGACAGCATAAATTTTCACAGATGATGTATTTCTGTTGCCAATATAGCAACAAATACTAAAAACCAGAATAACATAAATATTTAAGGGGGCTCCCATACAACAAACGTGATTTTTTTGCCGTTTTTATAGATAATGGTACGGAACCCTTCGTGCGCAAGTCAGACTCGCACTTGGCCCATTTTTTATTTCTATTAACATTGAAATATTTCAAACTTGTTCCCCCCCCACAAATAGACTACTGCTACTTTTATAACAATATGGTTCAATCAAATACTACACCCATGTTATAGTTAGAAGTTATTTGTTTTCATCGAAACTACCTACAGTGTATTTATACCTTTCTAATGAAACGTGCCATAATGCCCAATACATATGCAGGTCGCTACCTATTTATCACTAATATGTTATTTACTCGAATTAACAACACCCACTTCTGCATCCCTTTATTTGCATCAACAAAGTGTTCAGCTCGTATTGTACCCGCATTATTCCGCACAAAACGTTTCCTGTGCCGCAGAATGTTTCCACAGTACACAGCCGGATCAGGTTCACGATGCCTTCACTACACGCTCCTATTATGCATAGCTGACATTAAAGGTGAAGTGGAGAGTTCACACACAATAACAAATTGCAGAAGTACTACCTCCTAACAATAACTTAATAGATACTTATATATTATTATAGTAAAATCGTAGGGAAGTCAACATTGTACATACATTGAATATTTTTGAAAAAAAGTAATTGTTTCGAGGTCTGGGATCAATTCCAATGCTGAAAATATATTTTTTTGAATTTTTGTCAGTTTGTCTGTTTGTATGTTTAGATCTACGTATGGTATTCCGAAATACCGCTCACCGAAAGGACGGTTTTCCGATAACACTCTACTCCGACGGTTTGTTGAACTAAAAAATGATTGGCCGATGAAACGTTTCGCCGAAAATATTATTCATCGACGGTTGGTAGATTCTGGCACTCGCCGGCCGCTGCCGCGGCACCTACCATTCTTTTTAAAGAAGAAATATCTCTATCGACGAATCTCTCATTTGGTCATTCGGTCTGCCCGGCTTGGGCGGAGCACCGCCGTGTCCTCACGGAGGCGATCGGCGGCTGCGATCTCTCGCGTCCGGCCCTGGGGGTCTACTCCCTAAGTCCGTTAACGAAGCAACGGGCCCGTCCGACAGTAGTCCGATACGTCGCAGTGAACCATACTCCCTAATGATTTCGGATTCATCAGTTTCCAACGGAATCATAGACAATCTTCGTGAACGAATGACGCATGACTATAGAGTTGCGCAATTTTACCGGTCGATTACCTGTTTACTTATTTTGTGGTTTTCAGGTTTAAATAATTAAAAATTAATATTTTTCTCGTTAGAATCGACCGCATTTTTAACAATACTACTTTTTATTATGTCTACATATAGAATTGAATTATTTTTGCCATTTTTGTTCCGAAACCGGCATTATCCTGTTGATACCTTTGCCTATTTTGTTTTTGACGGCAATGTTCAAATGAAATGTCAATCAGAGTTCCTACTAGGCGGGAAGGATTACTTATTTTATTTTAATTTAAATTATATATGTTGTAAAATGGCCCCAACCGCTGCAGCAAAAAGTGTGGAAAACAAGTGTCAAGTTGAACTTTTCGGACGGGCAAAAACGCATCGGGAGTAGGGACAACTGTCAAATCGTGTTGTCATTCATTCTTCGTTCGGGCCCGGAACGAATCATCCGTCCGAAGGTGATAAGGAGTAGGAAACGCCCGTAACGATGGCCGACACAACGGACTTCGTGTTTAGGGAGTAGACCCCCTGGTTCAGGCCATGGTTCAGAGCGAGAGTGCATGGGAGGCCGTCACCTCCTTCTGCGAAGCAGTAATGCTCGCGAAGGAGGAGGCGGAATGCGTGAGGGTGAGGCAAAGTTCTCGCCCTCGCGCCCTTAGTCGCCGCAGGAGACGCCCCGGGCGTCGGGAGTCGCAAGCCGATTTCCAGCCACCGTAGGCGCGGGCCTGCGGACGGTGAGCAATGGGTAGCTCGCCGTTCGATAAGGACCAGGCCTGGGTCGACGGCGCGTTGTGTTCCACGTGCGCCTCAAAGAGATGTCAGCACCAGCTGACGGGGTCCGTTAGGACTAATGCCTGCCAGGGTTGCGAGTTTGTCCGAAAGGGATATCGTGGCCCTGGCACACAGGCAACGGAAGGAACACGGGTGGGTTTTAGTCAGTAAAAGTCTGACACGCCCTCTCGCTCCGCCCAGGGCGGGAGAAGTTATTTGATAATTTCCCACCCAAAAAAAAAAAAAAAAGATAGTTACAGATTTAATCATCATGCTATTCTTTATGGGGCAAAGTTGTCAATTATCATAACATAATATACAGGGTGGATTTTTGAGATGGGGCAGTAAAGTACCTTAACCATTGTAGCTACATGAAATCGTTCTTAAGAGACTATCCTCAACTGTTTGAGATATTTTGATCTGCATACACGAATTTTGTAAAAAAAAAAATAACAAGAAAATGAGAAATTATCACAAAAAAAAAATATGGTGCCAATAGATTCTGTTTCATATGAGGATCAAACAACTCTATAAGATCAACTGAGGTTTTAGTACTAAAAGAGTCGGAAATCGCAAAAAATCTTTTCCCATACATTTCGTGAGAAATGAGACTCCAACTTACTTTTTAGGGTTCCGTACCTCAAAAGAAAAAAACGGAATCCTTGTAGGATCTCTTGTCCACCCGTCCGTCCGTCCATCTGTCTGTCAGTCAAGACCCTTTTTCTCAGGACTGCGTGGAGTGTGATTATCAAATTCGTAGGTCTATAACGGTCCCCTGGAGATGAAAAAAATCAAACTTCTAAGTCAACGCAATAAAAAATATGGCCGATATATATAGATATAGATATATATTTATGCGACATAGTTTGGTAATCGCAAATTAATCACACCTATTGGGTACTTCCCGTTGACCTAAAATCATAAAGGACATTGTAAAAGTGGCCTATGAATCAACACGTTTGAAACCTTTACAATAATTTCTAGTTTTTTTTTTAAATTTACATTACAATCATTACAATAGAACGGATAGTTACTTATTTCAAAAACATATTAAAAAGTAATTCACTCCTTTCATAATCACCGGCACCATTATTTTTTGTTTTAATTTGACGTTTTGAATAGGCAAAGGGTATTGTAGCTCATACAGTCAAGTCTTTGTGCGCAGTGGTACATCCCGATTTAAACTCAACGGCACGGGCGACTCGGAACATGAGGCGTGTCACGCAGCACAAATTCATCTGTTGGGTTGCGGGGTGCGGTACTCTGCGGAGCGAGTAGCTAACTTCAGATTAGTTACAAACAAAATAAAGCGATTGAAAGCGCTGAGTTAAACGAGCAACATTGATACTGACGGGCGATGAATTGACTGATGATACTTTAGCGAGTCTATTGCCACTAACCGGGCACAAATTCAGACCTCGGACTGTAGCTGAAATATTCCAGATGGAAAACCCAAATAAACTTTGCCTGACCCAGGAATCGAACCCAGGAGCTCATGCTCAACAGTAGCGCTTGCGACCAATAGACCTACAAGGCAGTTTTTTCATAAAAATGTGTCAGTTATTCGTATATTGTGTTACGACTTCCGCGAGAACGAAGTCGCGGCCAGAAGCTAGTAACTTAATATGTGGATAGGATTGGAACGAACATTTTTTCTTATACTTCCTTTTTCGTCAACCCCGCCGCTCGATAAGACCAGGCCTGGATCGACGGCGCGTTGTGTTCCACGTGCGCCTCAAAGAGATGTCAGCACCAACTGACGGGGTCCGGTAGAGCCAATGCTTGCCAGGGTTGCGAGTTTGTCAGAAAGGGATATCGTGGCCCTGGCACACAGGCAACTGAATAAACACGGGTGGGTTTCAGTCAGTAAAAGTCTGACACAGCCCCCCCGCTCCGCCCAGAGCGGGAGAAGTCATTTGATAACTTCCTACCCAAAAAAAAAGGCCCTCACGTAACTTTGCTAATGCAGAATGAATACCTGCCTATGACTATTCTGTAAAAATCTTACCGTGAACTAGGGATTGACCCTTTTGACAGATCGTAAAATGTAATATTCAAAACACTGTTGAATTATAGAACTTCTGCATCTCCCTATGTTCTAATGCAAGCGTTCTCCTGACATACCTGCTAGCTGCAGCGCCCTGCGCGCGGTATCGGGTCGCCTCATTACGGAATATACCAGCACGGACCGAATCTTCGCGACCATGCAGCGGCGGAAATTGTGCTTAATTGGGCCTTCGATATCCCGTGCATAGTGTGACAATGGTGGGTAAAGCAAGGGTTATACCTAAATGTGAACAGTTCTGCCGGTCAAGAAGAGGGAATTTTATCAGGTAGTTGGGAAGTACATATAGGATTGACAGAAGTTATCGTGATCAAAATTGGCAGAGGTATTTAGTCATCCGTCTTCCTCAGGCGAAGATCCAGATACAATTCAAGACTTCCACGAATAAAAAAAATTTGGTGCCCTTGATACCACAAGGTATGCACTGCTAATCAACCTTCGAGTTAAGGCGGAGATTTCTTGAAAATGGTCAAAAAAGTGGTTTTTTAAAGCAGTCTATTTCTTAAACCGTAAATATTTTTTCCAAAACAAAAACAGTTCATATGATATTTTCAAATCTTTTGCGCATACGGTGATGGAACTCAAAACATAATTTAATACATCCAAAAAATCTTCAAAGACAACTCTTAATTATTTTTAAAAGCTAAACTGCTTTTAAAAATAATTTTTTATTCCTTCGTTAACAGTTATAATTAAAAGTATACCATAACATTGCTAATGCCAAACTGCATCCGGTGATGGATTAGTTTGTATTAATTAGTTAATATCTAATTTTATACGATTTTATTTGCATTTTTACGCCATACGTTGTGTCATCGCGCATCTCTTTATTTTGTGTGCAATCTGACAGTAACAGCGGTTTACCTGTTGTCAGCCCCTTAAAATATGCACTAAGGCACATTTACGTTTTGCTATTTACGTTTAGATTATTACCCTATTTCAATACCTACTGACAATTCAATCAATCAAAATATTACTTCTTGTTCTTTTGCTTTTTGAATAATCTATTATAACCAGCCTCAGTATACAGGGTGCTCTCTGGGTAGGCGCGCCTATCTCGGCTCACTCACATCGGCCCGATCCCGAATGCGCTATAATACCTCACATTATCCCCTCGTGGTGCGCAGGGCTGATACTCATTGATAAGGGACTGAAATTTATTTTTAAAATGTGTTGGGGATTTTGTAGGACTGAAAAGAATTTTGATTGCGGATTGAAAAAAGTATATCTTATGTGTAATGTGGCAGGACGTTCAACCGTTAATTAAATGATTAATATATTGTATTATAGGAAATAGGCCACTTTGCGTCCTCCAAAATCAACAGTTAATTCTTTAAGGCCAGAGTACAGTGCAGAGTTATACGACGACGGATAAGCATGAGCAGTTAATCACCCATTTTCTTTCTCTCAATTACCAGCTAAAGACATTCCTTAAAATACATAAAAAAAATCCAGCCAATCGAAGAACGTTATAACAAAGCATTCTCAACGCCAGGCAAAGACATTCCTAATCAATAAAATGTTCAACCCATTGAGTTTTACGAGACCTTTCACGGAACGTGTACCAAACATCACTTATATTTCGGACAAAGTCATGAAAACCTATTGTATTCTCATCGAGTCGCGTCGTCGCTCGCCAATGACTTGGAAAATGGGCGAAACAACCGCTTTATCCCCCCCGCCACTCCCCTGCCTCCCCTCTAGAAGGGGAATTTCTCAAGTAATCAAACTGTCTTAAAGACCACCTTCGACATATCGACTGGCTACACTGATGTTGTCAACGCGTTCCTATTATGTACACCCGTTACACTTTGGCGTCACAGTGCATTGGGAAATTATAATATGTGGCTACTTACATTACATACCTACGTCTAAACAAACACGTTAGTTAGCTAATGTGTACTCACGGACGCGGAAGCTGTACTTAATGGAGCGACTAATGGAATGGAGTATTTTTGTTCCCAATATACGGCCGAGGCGATTTATTAGATTTATCTCCCTTTATCTCTAATAAAAAGAAAGATTAATGCATGCGTTAATGTGAAAATCGTATATTTCAATCAAAATAACCATAAAGTTCCAATTAAGTTTGATTAAATATTGGTAAACTGAAAATAAAATGATATTTGAATCAATATTGTAGTCTGTGACACACATCCATAATAATTATAACATTAAATTTTTGTTCTCCTTATAAAAAGGTTAGCAGATACGCTGTCAAGGGATCCACAGTGCCGATAGGTAGGTACTTATTATTTAGTAGCAGTAGATCGGCTGAGAGAGGATTTTTGTTAAAACTTCCCCCAAAGTTAGATCGATAGAAGTACTTGCAAAGTATTTAATTAGAGCCCTTAAATATATTGGTTTAAATAAATAAACATAGATTGTGTGAGTAAAGTGAAATTATTTGGACCTCATTAATGGCAATTTACAAAAGTTGGGGTCCCGTACTTTGCGAACTTGTTGGTAAATATTTAGAATTTCTTTAGGGATCTTTAACAAATTACTCGAGTAATTTAAAAATTAGTTTCTCATAAGAGAAGGGTAGAGAGAAGGGGTTGGTAGTTTATTTTAATTAAATTAGTTCGTTATAGCTAAATAAACTACGTAACTTTATAAATTACTGAAAAACAGTTGCAAAAGTATAAGCGTAATTTCTTTGAAATCGTTATTTTAATTAATTAATGATGAAAGATAGCTCTACCGTAATTCCGGTCCCACTTTTCACCAGCAGACGTATTCCCTTTCCAATTCAATCTCCTCCATTCAAAAACACCAATACATCAAAGTCATCGAAAAATTTCAAAGAACCAGGAATACAATGAGTACATTTGTATACCGGCGTCAAAATCAAAAGTCTTCTGAGTAATTAGAAAGGGCGGATCAGATCGACGCGGCGCGGTGGCACAAGATAGAGAGGTACAGAAGGTCGGGTCCATACAGTAAGCGGAAACGCACGCTCTAATTGACACGCGGCTACGTACAGCGAGTGCAAGCGTACTAGCGACTGGCATTCGCTTGTCGTAGTTTGAGATCATCGCACGTACAATCCAACACAAGTTAGTTTTCACGCTTGAAGCAAGAAAACGCACTCATTGTATGCTACCCGCCTTCTGTACCTACTTACGTCGTGGTGGCGGTGAGGTGCGGGTGTTCAATCAGCGGCTGCCATTGTGGCGCGACATCTCGCGCGGAATATTTTAATTTGTGGAGTAAAGTACCAGTGTAGGGGCGAGAACGGTGTGCTCAGTTTGCGTGGTCTTTTGAGCTTCGGTCCTTTCAGTCGGGATTGGCAGGTTAATTTTACGAAATTAAATTCGAGTATTTTTGAATTTAAAACGTAACTTAGCAACACGCCTGCACCCCCGTAAGGTTCCCCTGCTAGTGGGTTAGAATTGAAATGACAAATGAAAGATTCGTTCGGGAAGCTAATCAATATCTTCTCGTCCCACATACCGTAGTAAGACGAAAGTATTTGAGCCAGTGATGACCTATGGCACTGAAACGTGGCCGCTCACAAATCGTAATAGTCTCAATGGACCTTATTAGAAGGCTAAAAGTAGGCACCCAAATAGCTATGGAGAGGGCTATGCTTGGAATTCCCCAACGTGATCTTATCAGAAATGAATAGATCCGCAGGAGAACCAAGGTAACTGACATTGCCCGAAGAATTGCCAAACTTAAATGGCAATGGGCAGGGCACATTGCTCGCAGAACAGATGGCCGATGGGGCCGAAAGGTTCTGGAGTGGCGATCGCGTACAGGAAGACGTAGCATTGGAAGGCCTCCCAAAAGGTGGACCAATGACCTTGTTAAGGCCGCAGGAATCCGATCGAAGTGGCGGTGCTTGGGGAGGGCTATGTCTAGCAGTGGACCTCTTTCGACTGAAATGATGATGATGATGACGAACGAAAGGTTCTATACAAAACGACCCTAGCTGATCGCAACACCTAGCCAGTGACGGCAATTGCAACATAAAAAGTAAAAGTGAGTAACATTCCATAGCTTTTACTAGCCTTTAACATGTAATTAACGACCCGTTCCATCATGATTTCCTCTTTGTCAGTGTTGTTTTACTCCTCAATATTGGACTGATCGTGTAGACTGTGGGTTTGGCTCAGGTGGCGCGCCCGCATTAATGGGTATGTCTTATTGCGCGGCCGCAGTTGCGATTGTCTGCGAGCGACTCGACGACGCGCGATGCTATGACGGTGAATACTCGTAGCACGAGACGAGAGTTCCGACCAGGGCCACAAGTCTGCTATTACAATAGTGTCAGAATGGTCGATCATTGATTTCATAATTGTTGATTTTGACAAGTTTGGTAATCTACTATTATAATGGCGTCATTATGACTTTCCAATGGTCGGCAACTGACACTACATTGAAAGAAATTGCAAAGAAAATGATCGACCATTATGAATTTACCAGATTACGAACTTTTAGCAAAATGACAACAGCATGACAATGGGGTCGTGTTGGAATGACTGAATTTATAAAAATAGCAGACTTGGGCCCCAGATGTGCGCCGCGCCACTGAGGGCTGTGTTCGATATTTTAGAAATTGCTATTTGAATAGGCTTAATGATTTCAAACTGTGAGATCGTTTTAAATTGAAATGACACATAACTTTCTTATTACTACATAAGTATTAGTACTTAATGTAAATAGTTATATAGTTGTATAATAATTCTCTATTACAGAGCAGAGGGTGTCCCGTAAAGAATGGATAACCTTGAAATAGCATAATAATATAACAAACGTCATGGCCGTTCTAAACAAATACAAAAAAAAAATATTGCAAGTAGTAGTAAAGATACGACTTTTTTAATGCTGTGCAATTCATACTCATGTTATTTACTGTCTCTGTCAGCGTAGGCAACGTACAATATTACAACAAACAACCTATGGAATTCATTCATTTGTGGTTGTGATGAAGAAGAATGTAAAATAAGTTACTTGGGATATATTTTTTTTGTATTTTTTTAGTACAGCCATAAGGTCTAGTATATTATTCTATTTCAAAGTTATTCATTATTTACGTGACAGCATGTATATCTTCTTGTTCTATAATCGATCTATATAGGTATATACATAATAAATCTGTAGACGAGGCAGTTCTGTACATTGAAAATATTTCTTTAAAAATTTTGGGGTGTTAAAGAATAACCAACATCCATATCTAACATTTTTTTAAATTGTCTTTGTGTTTATGAGAGATTAAGTTGTTACAGCATCACGTAAAAAGTACAAAATCAAATTGCTTAACTTGTATACTCAAATATTGTGTAACTCGGAGTTATATTTAGTTTTTGTTTCATCGCAATCGATTCAATCTATCAAAAGATATATGAATTTAAAATGTTTAAGAAGTAGTTTGTGTTCTAAAGTGTTCAACAATTGAATAGTAGTTTGTAACTAATAATAAAGTTTGTCATAATATAAACCATTCGTTTTCGGAAACTATCTTTTAAACGGGACGAAGAGGTGTTGAACTTTGTAGGCGAAGATACGAAATGCACGCGGACGCAGTTGCGGGTGAAGTACTAGAAATGTTATAAAAATCGCTTTCCATTGGTAGTTGATAAGTGGAGCTCAACGAATTTCAAATGAAAATGATGATAATGTAAGGTGTTCCTAAAGAATGGAACATAATGAAAAAAAAACCGGCCAAGTGCGAGTCGGACTCGTGCACGAAGGGTTCCGTACCATTATCTGTAAAATCGCCAAAAAAATCACGTTTATTGTATGGGAGGCCCCCTTAAATATTTGTTTTATTTTAATTTAATTATTTATTATTAAAGTGAATATATAACTAAATATTCTGTGAAAATTTCAAGCGTCTACCTGTTGCCGTTATCAATATCAAGCAAAAACGAGCAAAAAAATCACGTTTGTTGTATGGGAGCCCCCTTAAATATTTATTTTATTCTGTTTTTAGTATTTTTTGTTATAGCGGCAACAGAAACACATCACCTGTGAAAACTTCAACTGTCTAACTATCACGGTTCATGAGATACAGCTTGGTGGCAGACGGACAGACAGACAGACGGCGGAGCCTCAGTAATAGGGTTCCCGTTTTACCCTTTGGGTACGGAACCCTAAAAAAGAAGAAGAAGAAAAAGAAGAATGTTACATTATTATTAAAATTTATTTGTTTATTTCATAACAACTTTTTTGGGGTTTTAGTTTGATTTAAACAAGTCTATTGTGCCAGTCCGTATTCGATAGATGGCGTTGAGTAAATGTCGTTATTTTCTCAATCGTGGTGTTAAGATTTTCTGTAGAAGAGTGAAACTCGCTCGGATATTGATGTCAAAGTTTTCGTACTTAAATTGTCGGAAAGAAAGTACTTTCCTAGAGACCGTTCTGGAGCACGCACAATGGTCCACATGAAGGACTAAGTGCGGAAACCAATCCCGCTAACATACCGTTCTTGAGTTCAGGAGTCTGGACCCGAGTCTTAAAATATTTGGTTCTGGATTTCTCTTTAGAGGTATCATCTTATTCAAGTTCTCACTCAGTTCTCTTCAACCGAATCTAAATTTGAAAAAAAAACTGAAGATTCTTTGAGGCGTCTTTATATCCGACTTCAAAAAGGAAGAAGTTCTCAATTCGTCTATTTTAAGGGTTCCGTAGTCAAATGACACACAGAAACAGAACTCCTATCATTTCTCCTAACTTTGTCACAATATTTTGATTAAAAAGAGTGTCCGTGGAGTTTCTTGCCCGTTCTTCTCCATAGGAACCTACTACGCTTGGAATGGGCAACTAGCTTCATCTCTCTGACTGACACCCCTTGACAATTCAAAAGTGCCTGTAATTGGTTTATCACACTAATATTATAAAGGCGAAAGTTTGTGAGTGTGTGTGTGTGTGTGTGTGTATGTTTGTTACTTCTTCACGCTCAAACGGCTGGACCAATTTTGATAAAATTATGTATGGAGGTAGCTGACACCCCGGATTAAGACATAGGCTACTTTTTATCCCGATATTCCCACCGCGGGGCGCAGTTAGTTTATTAATAAATCATACCATTGTGGTACGAAACTTAGATACGGCATAAGATCATACATGTTACGGTGTTTTTTTTATCTCCTAAGCCCATTTGATGGGGAGTCATTATTCATCATCATTTCAGCCGAAAGACGTCCACTGCTGGACATAGGCCTTAATAATCCATAATCGCCACGCTTGGCAGGCGGGTTGGCTATCGCAGTATGGTGTTAAAATGCATAGAGAACGCTGCTGCCCATTCTCTAGTAAGTCACTTCTTACGACACCCACAGGAAGAAATAGTAAGGTGCTATTCTTTACGTCCGGCACCACACGGAGCACGGAGTTTAGTTGTAAGTAACAACAACAATTTAACTAACAGCTAGCTACTCAAACTAAACAGGCGTGATTTAATAAAACATGTCTGATTTAAATAACAAAGCCTCGATGAGCGCCGCGTATGAGTCTCATGCAAATCACACGCGCTCGACAAGTTACTGAACAAAACTCCGAACATCAGGGTTTTCTTATTTCTTTGTTGTAACAGACTAAGTTTTAAGAGATGAACGGATTGGCTGGTGTTAACTGTGGATGAATATAAATGCTTTGAATAATAATTACATATCTATTAATAATGATTATAGAGTTTTACGACAACTCATGCAACAGACAAGAAGCTAAATATCTATCCTGCTAAATGGTTCAGACGTCAACTAAAACATACAGCTCTATATTATTATTTACAAATTGTAAAGTGTAGCATACAGTAAAAATGTTTGAATAATGGAATACTTTTTGAGGGAGTTCTATCTCTCAAAAAGTCATCCATTTCTCAAAAATTTGCGAAGTTGTGGTGATCTTCCTTCTCATATAATTAATTTAGAACTTAGTTAACACGGAATGGCTATAAGTTATGACTTACTCAAAACTGGCATGTGTTTCAAAAATGTAAGCGCAATCATCACTGCCTGTCCCAACATAATTATCAAACTGAGAGTGCTTTGCCATTTTATTCAATACTTTTGTACTTTTTGTTCACAAGCTTGGGTTTTGAGTTGTGGTGACCAATGTTAATAATGGTAAATTGAGCCCATCGTGTACTTTTATAAGCCAGAAATTAACAAAAAGGATGACGTAAGTATGATATTTTGATTGAATGGCTAAAAATAAAATATGATTGCCATCTTTAAGAATTCTCTTTAAATGATCTTAATTTTTTCTTCTAAAAGCATTCAATTTCACTAGTTTGAACTTTGTTCAAAGTTTGCTTTAGTCCTAAAATATCCTCCATATCCTCCAATCTAATAAGTCGTTCTCACTCTCAGTATTGCACGAGCATTAACGTCGAAAACAGCTCCGAATAAAAGCTTTAATTACGCCAATCCTTAAGAAAGCCTCTCCACAATCCTAATACTTATAATTGCTGTAATACGCTTTGACTCCGCACTTCAGTCCTTTGAGGCGCGATCTGAAACCGCTCTGTTGTTCCTCACAAAATGAGGAGCGATAACAAAAAGCCATCTTCCATTCCGTCACCCACTCGAGTCGCTCGCGCCGCGTGTTCACAAAACGAATACTCCAGACGAGATTACGCATCAACTCATGCGTGTCCACAAACTTTGCCAATCTTTCTACCATTATTAAGTAATCCGACACCCCAAAACCAGCTTTAATACTACCGAATAAAGTTTAAATTCGGCAGCATTGATGAAACACAGCAATATGTCTTTTCCATTTTTCCTATATTTGTCGAGCGTCCGAGCGACAATTTGGTCGCCAATAAATGCGAGCTGCAAATGGATCCAATATTCAATGCCACCATGACAAGCTGCGGCTAAACGATTGACTTTCAAACGACATTCATTACATTTCTAATTAAATGGCAGTTAATCATCTATTGTAATTTGCATCCGTAGTAGATTAGGTTTTCTTACATTTTCAACCTGGATCCACTGTCTGGATAAGTTTGTTTTCTTCTATGCTTGTCATCTGGATTCCATAATTATTTTATTGAAATTAGTATATCCTACGAATGCCTTTTTGTCGATATAAGTGGTCGCTGGACATCAGGTAGACACAGCGGCAGTATGTGCTAACCCCTCAAGTTTTAAAATGTTACACTGCTACAACATTGAATTCATTACGAAAGATTTAAAGAATACTTCAAAAAGAGTTCATTGTTTCGACTTGGATTCGAACCATCGCATCACCGAACGTCGTCATACTCATACCGGCAGTTTGACGAACTATAGCCAGCAGAAAAATATGTATAATAATTATGATAACTGTAAAATCAAATTGTAAAATATAAATCTGTGTAGTAGTAAATAAAGATTAAAGTTTTGTTAAATAATAGCAATAATAAATATTATTAAATGATTATTAAAATATTTGATTTTTCTTGATTTTCTTTATAAATAGTACTAAAATAAAATAGAAAAATACTATTAAAAATATAGAATGCATGACTAAAAGCACGTTTCTAGGCTAGGATTTGAACCTTCAATCTTATGCACGGCAAGCGGTCTTGAGACATCCGGTCTATTTAGACGTTAACTTACATTTCGTAAATGTTAACTCAATTATTGCTTGTCGTTATTCACAATAATAAAAGTATTAACGTTTTATTGAAAAAAAAAAACAATAATAATATTATAAATACTAACTTAAACAATACATTAATTATAATAAAATGTTTTTGCAAAATACAAAAACCAAAAAACTCAAACTCAAAGCATTTATTTCAAATAAACCAATTACTGGCACTTTTGAATTGTCAAAGGGTCGGTCAGTCAGAGAGATGAAGCTAGTTGACCATTCCAAAGCGTAGTAGGTTCGTATGGAGAAGAACGGGCAAGAAACTCCACGGACACTCTTTTAAATCAAAATATTGTTACAAAGTATTGGTTACATCATTCATGTGAGCACAATGTAGAAAGACGTACACGTTAAAAGCGTCCGTAATTAAAAGATAAAACCATTAAAAAAAAAATGAAATAAGCTGTGGCAGCCAAGAAATGACCAGTCCCCACTAACGGCGCCCGTTCACGAACATGACACATGGATCAGCACCATTTAGCTCAACCATTTTAAAGGGGACTTAATGATCCAACACACACGCCACCATCAGCGAGACATTTGAGTGAGTATGACACACTCAGCCGCCAGGGCACATTCAAGTCAATGAAAGGCGTACTTAGTAAATGGTAGGTACATAGAGCTCACACATGTGCTGTGCAATTATACAATACTAAGAGACTGAATTTATACAATATAAAGATAGTACTTACAATCTTCAGCAGCTTCAACAATATTTTCGAATGCTAATCAATTAGTTTATGCGCCCGCGAGAATGTCGGAAAAAATGTCACAAGAACGTACTACCGGAATTAAAAGTACGCTATGTGTTAATGCAGATAATAAACTATGTTATCAAATTTCATCTAAATCCGTTCAGCCATTTTTGTGCCGATCTGAAACAAAAAAAAACATCCCCTTTAAAATTGACTACCCCTTTCCACCCCGTTAGGGGTAGATTTTTTGACAACCCTGATGCATCTTTTCCTTTATTTCCGATCTTAAAATATAAATATCGAGTTTCAAGTTAATCGAACCGCGCGATATATCTTTCCATACACTTATTTTCCCCCACAAAATTCAACACCCCATTTAAAAGGTTGTTTTAGAAAATGTATGTTTATAGTCGTTTTATTTATTAAGAAAATATACGGGTCAATTTTCAAGTTTATTGATCAAAGGAAACGTAATTTTGATATAAACTGTGTCTCTCTTTTCACCCCAAAAAGAGGTTTGTTTCCGCTGAATTTGACTCAGCGTTTCATGATAACGCAAACCAATATAAAGGTGCGATCAAACTGCCACCGATTCAAACTCCGTTCTTTGATGGTAGGATTGACAACTGGAATCCGGCTCGAAGGACCAAAAACTTATGGTGTATAAGTTGAAGCGGTTTTTGACTTCGAAGGACCAATACGCGGGGATGTGATTTATTTATTTTATTTTTGCGGGTTGGAAGATTGGACGACATACAGAATTGAGCAAAAGGGGAATATGAGATTGAAACTGGGAACTGGGAATTGAGATTGGGGATTATGAGAAAGAGGGATGGATGGACTTACTTGATACTTTCTGGACGAAGCACGTTGACTCAAGGGGCAGCCTTAGCAGACGTCCCACGTGTTCACGACTTTCTTCCTTTCACTGTGATGCACTATCAGTTGAGTTTTAAATGTTACACTTGTGTCGGCCAACACTTATAACTAGAGAGACTTTAGAGTTTTTGATATAGTAGCAGATTATTTGCGGAGCGGCGCGGTACGTGAGCGGTTGCAGTAGAACACACTGATCCATGCGAGAGCGTTTTTTCAAACCACAATGGATATATGCGGTGATTGGCTTTCGCCGCGGAGAAAGTGCCTCTGATTCAGCGTGCCGTGTTGTATGGGAATTGGGAAGGAAGGAAATATAGCTGAAAGCTTTTTTTTTTTTTTTTTTGGGTGGGAAATCATCAAATAACTTCTCCCGCTCTGGGCGGAGCGGGAGGGCGTGTCAGACTTTTACTGACTAAAACCCACCCGTGTTCCTTCCGTTGCCTGTGTGCCAGGGCCACGATATCCCTTTCGGACAAACTCGCAACCCCGGCAGGCATTAGTCCTAACGGACCCCGTCAGTTTGTGCTGACATCTCTTTGAGGCGCGCGTGGAACACAACGCGCCGTCAACCCGGGCCTGGTCCTTATCGGACGGCGAGCTACCCATCGCTCACCGTCCGCAGGCCCGCGCCTACGGTGGCCGGAAATCGGCTTGCGACTCCCGACGCCCGGGGCGTCTCCTGAGGCGACTAGGGGCATGAGGGCGCGAACCTTGTCTCACCCTCACGCGTTCCGCCTCCTCCTTCGCTAGCATAACTGCTTCGCAGAAGGAGGTGACGGCCTCTCATGCACTCTCGCTCCGAACCATGGCCTGAACCAGGCCCGGACGCGAGAGATCGCTGCCGCCGATCGCCTCCGTGAGGACACGGCGGTGCTCCGCCCAAGCTGGGCAGACCTCCACCGTATGCTCCACCGTGTCCTCCGGGCGATCCACACAGTGGTGACACCCGGGCGTTTCCTCCCGCATAATCCTAAACAGGAACCTCCCGAAACATCCATGTCCGGTGAGGACCTGCGACAGGCGGAAGGTGAGGACGCCGTGGCGCCTCTCCAGCCACTCATCAAAGAGGGGACTTATCGCCACAATTGTGGCGTGCCCAGCGCTGGGTTGCGACAATCGCACTCTCCATGTCGCCATGAGATCCCTCCGGAGCTCCGTCCGCTGTGCCGCGATTTCTTGCGGCAGCGGAGTTACGCCCCGGAGTTTCGCCTCTTCGCGCCACACCCAAATGTGCGCGAGGACTTTCGCCTCCAGATCCCATGGTGGTAGTCCGGCAAGGAGGCTCGCCGCCTATAGCTCAAAGCTGCGGTCGGAAATGTTATAATTTAACTTATTTCTAAACCTTGCGCGAGCAAGTTTATTTTTGAAAAATATTCAATCATGTGTTATTCAATTACTTTGGAGTTTATCAAGACGCACAGTAAAATCCTTCCCTAAAACTTAAAAACCCCCTTTTGCCCCGTAAGGGTTACATTTGAATAAACCCAAAAACATGTAAGGCTTTATATTCTGTGAGCATTAGGTATATATAAAATACCGGGTTTCGAAAAATCGGACCGCGCGTTAAAATTCTTCCATACAAACTTTAACATCCCCCAATCTCCCTTTAAAAAACAAAAAAATACTAACTTTATAATTTACTTAGGTTAGTATTCAGGCCAAGTTGCAGATTTATTAACTCAAGGATTAAGATTGTTCATACAAATGAAATCCCCCCTTTTCACCCCTTTAAAGGTCAAATTCCCAAAAACCCCTTCTTAGCAGATGCCTACGTCATAATTTAGAGTAAATCAAGCCACGCAGTAAAATCCTCCCTTGTCAAATTGACTAACTCTTTTCACCCCGTCAGGGGTCAATTTTCGAAAAACTCTGATACATGTTATTCCTAATTTTTGTTGCTAAGTATTAATACCAATTTTCAAGTTAATCAAGCCACGCAGTAAAATTCTCCGTTGTAAAATTGACAACCCCTTTTCATCCCGTTAGGGAAAGATTAAAAAAAAAGCTGATGCATTTTATTCTTTATTTTTGGTTTTAAGTATAAATACTGAGTTTCGAGTTAATCGGACTGGGCGTTAAAATTCTTCTATACAAACCCCAATCCCCCTACGAGGGGGACTTTGAAAAAACTAAAAATGGAAAACTTTATTATCTATTTAGCTTAGTATTTTTGCCAAGTTTCAAGTTTATTAACTCAAGGAATAAGTTTTTTTATAAAAACAAATTCCCCCTTTTTACCCCTTCAAAGGTCGAATTTCCAAAAACCCCTCCTAAACGGATGCTTACGCTAAAATGACTATCTGCCAAATTTCAACTCAATCCATTCAGCGGTTTTAGCTGTGTGTTGATAGACCAGTCACTGTGTGGACATAATATTAATTCAGATTTGTTACAGTTGTAATGGCCATCTTGTCATTTGGTTTAAATAGGTAGGTTTTTTTTTATTATTTTAGTAATATTTTATATAGATTTTTTTTTTAATTTTTGAATGTGAGAACGTTGTAAATAGGCTTAATAGACTGTAGCTTTATAAACCATCTTCTATTTTGTTAAGTACTTGGTACTTGATGACGGTGGCCTACACTGTCCTCCCATACCTATTAACACTGAAACTTGAAAACATTGTAAAAGCCCATTATTTTTAAAAGAGTAACCGTGGAGTTTCTTGCATTGTTTCTCCATAGAAAACGACCAATTGAAACCGTGCACCTAGCTTCTGACGATTCATAAGTGCCCATGTAGGTATATGTTAAATAAAATATTTTGATTTTGAGTCACGGTTTCCTTTTTGACTACCCCTTTTCACCCCGTTAGGGGTAGATTTTTGAAAAACCCTGATATACGTTATTTTATATTTTTGGTTTTAAGTATAAATACTGAGTTTCCAGTTAATCAGACTGCGAGTTAAAATTCTTCTATACAAACTTTGAAATTGCCTAATTCCCCTTACGGGGGTAACTTTGAAAAAACTAAAAATGGAAAACTTTATGATTTACTTAGGTAAGTATTCGTGCCAGGTTTCAAGTTTATCAACTTTATTATTTTTACTTGAATACAAAATTTTGCGAATTAACAACTTCAATACAAAACTTTATCACCCTTTTCACCCCCCTCGTGGGTTGAAATTAAAAAAAAACAACGATTTACTTCATATAAGCCAACCATAAGCCGAACTATTAGTGATTTTAACTTAAAAAATAAACAACTTTAATTAAAAACAATATTTCTTCCCCCTTTTCACCCCTTAAGGGTTAAAATTCTAACAACACCGTTGCGTTAGCTTCCGACCATAAGCCTAGATAGTAAATTCAGTGATTTTTATATTCTGAAATGAAGGACGTTCCATACACAACTTCATCCCTCTTTTTAACCCTCCGGGGGTGGAATTATTAAAAACACTGAAACACTTATATATTAATTTTCAATCGTCAGCCAAAACACAAAATTGGAAGATCCTAACTTCAAAACTGACGGACTTTCATATAAACTTCCATCCCCTATTTTACCCCTTTAGGGGTGAATTTCCTAAAAATCCTTTCTTATTCCTTGTCTACATTATAAAGAGAACCTCTGTACAACATTTCAGCTTTCTAGGTGCAAGGGTTTGGGCTGTGCGTTAATGAGTAAGTCAGTCAGTCAGGACTTGTCTTTTTATTTATATAGATAGATAGATTTAAATTTCGTTTCATTTAGTTGGACTTTATGGGGAGGTATTTTATTATAACAATTTAAACAAAGTCAAAGTCAAAGTCAAAGTAATTTATTTGTCGAACATAGGTAATATGGTACATGGTATAAAATTTGTGTTGTATCACTATGTTTTGCCTTGCAAGGCGTACAAATTAGGTGTAAAGGATTAAAAAAAAAAACAAAAAGAAAACTACAAACTAAATAAAACGGTTTCAAACAAGTAACATCGTAAACAAGATAGAGTAACATGTGGATCGGACATTTTTTATTTTATGCTTCTATCATCGAAAAACTCATTGATAGAGTAGTAAGCCTTTTCAACCAAGAATTTCTTAAGTTGCGATTTAAAATGGTTCATGCTGGTCATGCTCTTTAAAGTTTTTGGTAGTTTGTTGTAAATCTTTGGACCCATGCCAAGACAACTCTTTGAGAAAAGTGCAGTATTGTGTTTTTTTGATTTTAGTGTGCTTTGGTGACGTCTAGTATTAAGTTTATCAAATTTAGACAGATTCTCCTTAACAAATATAGAAATTTCATAAATATAGAGGGATGGAAGCGTAAGTATTTTTAAACTAACGAAAAATGGTTTGCAACTTTCGGTGGTTTTTAACAAACATATGGCTCGAAGACATTGTTTTTGGGCTTTAAATGCCATATCTCTGTCGGTAGAGTTGCCCCAAAATATTATGCCGTAACGAAGAGTTGTGGAGACATATGCATGATATGCAGTAAGGACAGTATTACGATTTGCAACCTTATTCAAATTGTGTAAAGCATAGCAAAATTGATGAATTTTCTTTATCATTATCTCTATGTGTGTTTTCCATGTCATGTTTTCGTCTAGCCAAATACCTAGAAATTTGGTTCGTTCCGTTTTAATAATCTTATTTTGGTCATAATTAATGTCAAGAATTTTAGGATTAGTTCTTTGTTTAAATGTCATTATTTGAGTTTTATTAAAATTAATCTGTAAGTTATTATTATTTAGCCATTGAATTATTAGACTTAAGCTACTGTTTATGTCATTTTCATATGAGTCACTATTTTTACCAGAAAATACTATAGTGCAGTCATCAGCAAATAGGGTCATAGGATGTGGTATGGTTTTTGGAAGGTCATTTATATAGCATAAAAATAATAAAGGGCCAAGCACACTTCCCTGAGGCACACCATAGTAAATTTGTCTCTCTCTCGATTGGTAATTAATTTCAGTTTT
Source organism: Tiliacea citrago (assembly GCA_963921375.1). NCBI lineage: Eukaryota > Metazoa > Arthropoda > Insecta > Lepidoptera > Noctuidae > Tiliacea > Tiliacea citrago. Next base: position 30,048,590 of record OY992782.1, read on the forward strand.
AGTTTGAACATCGACTGCTGAAATACTAGTTAGCTGTTTTCTGCCAGTAAGATATGACTTTAGTAAGTTTAAAGCTTTGCCCCTAATGCCATATTTATATAGCTTATTTAAAAGGATTCCATGGTCAACGAAATCGAAAGCCTTAGTCATATCCATAAATAAGGCTGTTACTGGTATTTTATGGTCCATATTAGTAACTATTTCATTAATCAATTCATAAATAGCCATGTTTATGTTTTTACACTTTCTAAAACCATATTGCTCTTTAGTTAAAATGCCATTTTTTTCAAGAAACATGTATATACTGTTATAAATAACCTTTTCAATTATTTTGGAAAATATAGAAAGAAGAGCAATGGGTCTGTAGTTTTGTACATTTTGAGGATCATCCTTTTTATGTAGTGGTTTTATTACGGTCAATTTTAAGTCTTCGGGAAAAACACCATGTTCTATACAAAGGTTAGTAATATAGCTAAAAACCGGTGAAATTTCAACAGCTACGCTTTTTATTATCTTAGTCTCAATGTCGTCAAAGCCAGAGCTATTCGTGTTTTTCAGAGTCGTAATTATGTTATAAATGTCAATTGGTGCTGTGGGTGATAAGAATAATGAATTAATGTTTGTATTTGTTACTGTTATTTTATGGTCAGAATTGTTTGTTGGCTGTATTTGGTCAATAAAATGATTATTAAATAGTTCAACAATGTCAGGTGGATTTGTTACGTATTTATTGTCAATGAGGAGTTTATAAGGACAGTTCCTTGGAATGTTATTTTTTGATGAGTTTATAACCCTCCAGATTGCTTTAGTTTTATTTGCAGCGTTATTGATAAAATGGCTATTTTGCGATTTTTGGGTCAATTTGATAATTGTTTTTAAACGTTTGGAATAGGAATTATATCTTTGTTTATTGACTACATTCGGATGCCGCCTGAAGTGCCATAGCATCTCACGTTTACGTTTAGAGCACAGTTTAATGCCTTTTGTGATCCATTTCTGTGGTTTAGTAGTAACATTTTTTATTTTCTTTACAGGGAAACACAGATCGTAAAATAATTTGAATAGGTTATGAAATTCTTTAAATGCAATTACTTTTGATGCAATCTTGCTTTTAATGCAATGCAATTAAAAACAGTACCCCATGAAGGATAAGTTTACTTTAGCCAGTCTGAAACCTGGTTGAACTAATTGGTCCCTATTTCTAGTCCCATAATTGTGTCTTTCACCTCTTTTACTGAAATATTTAGAGTTTCCCTTACGTACATGATCCTTTCATAGATATATTGACAAGGTACCGTCGTGATGTTAATATCTTTAAACAGTTCCCTTAGAGAATCGCGCCTGCGGAGGCTATACCTACATTGCTCTGATGGCTCTTTTCTGCAGAATAAAAATAAACTCGATATCTGCAGCCCGTCCCCATAGTAAAATACTGTAAGACATAATACTATGAAAGTAGCTGAAATATACTAGCCTCTCGGTATCTACGAGTATATTAGTGAACTATTTAATTTAATTCACATTATTGCAAGACGGCTAAGTTCAGCAGCATATTATTATGCTGCTGAACTTAGCCGTCCTGCAAGAGATGTTAAATGAGAACCCCATTGCAGCCTTGAATCTAGCGTTATCCCAAGGAAAACAGTTTTATCGACGATTTCATGTTTCTCCCTATTCAATACTATGTCACAATCACTACTTTTTACATTCGGTAAAGCAAGTCTTATGCATTTAGTTTTTTTCCATTTAATACTAAATTATTAGCAGTGAACCAATTTTGGACCTGCAATAGGGCGTTATTAACGTCGTCAAGATTTTATGCCCGTCTATTTATCTTAAATATTAAGAAAGTGTCGTTAGAAAATAACACCATTTGTTGTTGTTTTTTTAGTAAATGGGGTAGATCATTCATATAAATACTAAAAAGAGGAAAGTGCCCAATATCGAGCCTTGTGGAACACCCATTTTTACTTTTAAACCGAGTGAATTGAGACTATTTATTTGAAATTGCTGTTCTGTTGCTTGTCTATCATTTAAATAAGATTTTAAATGGGCCAAACCAACTTGGGCCTATCACGGATTTGAACGCACATGTCTTTTGGGGGGTAACCATTTAATCTGTGCTAATCGGAGCTGTGTGTATACTCGTATACTTATTTTTCCGTGAGATAGCAAAGCCGAAAATTAAGCACAATTTGTGTAAATTATTTCAACAAGTTATATCCACTTAAATGTCACAACATTGTTACTACTTGCGTTGGTGTATTATAAAAATGTTATATGTTCATCAACATTAAGAACTCCCTAAGTTTCTGTCCTTTCAAGCACCTAAGTGTACAGGGTGTAGTCGTAATTAAGTCGAACAGCTGTCGAGACGAACTCTGTCGGTGAACTGAACGGATTCGCTTACCTTATGAGATTTGTTACGTTTTTCTTAGGTAGTCAAGTTGGTAAGGAATTTTTACTATCTTTAGAATATTTTAATAACATTTAAAAATATAGAAACAAAGGATAAAGTTGTTAAATATACTAAAGAAGTTATAGCACGACCACTAACGCACATTATTAATTTATGCATAACAAACGGTGTTTTTCCTAATAGTAATTATTAACCCTTATTTAAAAAAGATGATAAATCAGATGTTAAAAATTATAGACCCATAGCAAAAATTCCAATATTTTCAAAAAATTTTGAAAAAGTAATTTACAATTCAATTCTTCATTATTTTGAAAAATATAAGTTATTTTGCAACGAACAAAAAGGATTTCGCAAAAATATTAATATCAATATGGCACTGTTCGACCTCCTTTCTCATGTTATGACGTCTGTCGACGAAAGAGCTCCGGTATGTGCTCTATACACCGATATGACGAAAGCATTTGACTATGTGAGTCATAAAATTTTGCTAAAAAAACTGTATGGCTATGGAATACGAGGAAATATTTTGAAACTTGTGGAGTCATATCTGGATAATAGAACCCAGTGCACAGAAATATCACAACTCTGTCCAAAAAACAATTTATTAACCATTTACACATCTGAAGCAAGAGCTATAAAATACGGGGTACCTCAACGTAGCGTGCTGGGGCCGCTTCTCTTTTCAATATATATTAATGATCTCCCAAAAGTCATATAGAATATGGTACTGTATGCCGATGACAGTACAGCTGTTGTAAAGTGTACTAATCCTGTCTGTTACGAGAGTGATATTAATGATTGTCTAAGTAAAATTATTAACTGGCTTAATAGCAATAACCTATTCATTAATTTAAGCAAAACAAAATTAATGAACTTTCATCAAAGGTGTGAAAAACCTCCTGTTCGCGTTGAATATGATAAGTACAAAATAGAAGAGACAAACGAGGCTAGATTTTTAGGTATAAAGATTGATAGTAAGCTGACATGGAAACCATATATCGAAGAAGTTTGTCTAAAATTAAATAAATTTGCATATGCACTATTTCAGCGTTCAAAAAAGTTAATTCACAAACACTTTTAATAGCGTATCACGGATTAGTTGCATCCGTTCTAAGGTTTAGTGTTATTTTTTGGGGGCAATCTACTGAAAGAGAGACTGTTTTTAAAGCGCAAAAACGATGTATTCGATCCATGTGTGGCTTAGAAACTACCGAAACTTGTTCACCCTATTTTAAATCTTTAAAATTACTTACTATGCCAGCTATGTACATCTACGAGACTGCTTTGTTTGTTAAAACTAATTTACACCTTTTTACGAAAATTTCCGATGTAAAAAAAAATCCAATGCGGTCTCAATACGTAAACCAATTGTGCTACATAAAATGCAGAACCGCTTTAATGAAAAAGAGTTTTTTTGGAATGGCTTCAAAAATTTATAACAAAGTACCCGATAGTATAAGAACATTGCCCCTATCAAAGTTTAAGACAGCTCTTTCCTCTCTATTAATAGAAAAATGTTATTATGCTGTTCCAGATTTTATAAATGATCATTTTTAATATTATTATTTTTTTAGTTTATGCTTCGTTTTGTCTTTATTGTTTTATTTTTATTTAGTTTTTGAAGTATTTTAGTTTTTTAATTTCTATTTAAAATTTATATGCCTGCGCGGCAAAACTTAGCGTTCAATTATGTTAACCTAACACCTTTATGTAAAAACCTATGTTTAACAAATAAAGATTCTGATTCTGATAGAATGAGTTATGACTGAACAACTTATTGTTTTATGATTTACTTGCAGACGTATGCGTAGAGCGATGTGTTTTAAATGGCAGTCGTAAAAATTACGCGGATGAGTTATTTGTGATTATTCGTGATTTTAATGTTGATTTATTAGAAAACTTAGGTTCTTGTAGTGAAATAATATATCTGTGTCAGTCCTACAATCTTGTAAACCTATTTTCAAAGGCCACAAGAATAACGCCTACCATTGCCACATACCTAGATAACATTTATACAGATATTAGGTATACCAAGCCACAAAGAAATCATAAATTTACTAGTTTTTGATCATTGCAGGCTTAGGATTACTATCTAAAACCAAAACAACAAAGTGGCTAAAAAAGATACCACTGTTAACCCCAAAACTGCAAGTTAGTTGGAAGCTTTTAGTTTTATCTATTCATGCTGATCCTAATTATCTATATAATGTTATTTTTAATATACACCGTAGTTTTTTAATCGTCTTACAACGGCAACCCACTTTATGTATCCAATTACTACTAATCATAACAGTAAAAAAAAATATTTATTAACATTTGAATAATTCATAAAATATATTATTCATTATGACGCATGACGTGGTTTAAAACATACTAACAGGGTGTTCCAAAGTACATCATGCGTCTAATTGAAAAAAAAAAAAATGTTATGGAAACATTTTTTTACCTTTATGAATGATTAGTAGTCATTGGATACATGAAGTGGGCTGCTGTTCTAATACGATTAAAATACCATGGTGTATACTGTAAACAATTTAATTCCACCTTTATTCCCAAGACTATCTTGGCTCGTAGTAACGCATCTTTCAGTGATTAGGCTACCATTGGATCGCGCACATTTGGGAGTGGTACGGCGAAGCGAAACGCCGGGGCAAAACTCCGCGAAGTTTCTACTAACCGTAAAATGTCGACAACTAAGGTAAAAATTAAAACTGATCTGGAAAAGCTGTTGTATGATAATTACATGCAAGAGAGAAAAGCTAGAACTTCTTGTTAATGATCTGAAGGTCCAAATAGAAAGCCTCCAGCGACAACTTCTAAACCGCCAAAAAGAAAATCCCAGCTCCAATGGTCAAGGAAACCCCAAGGAATTGGATGCTAGGAGCAACATAAAATTTGCTCAATCTGAAAAAGAAAACGTCGAGTACTGTACAGAGGAGGAAGAACTGGCTAAAGAGACTGAGTGGATTAGGGCCAAAAGTAGGAAGAAAAGGAAGCTAAACATCTCGCTCTCTCCACCACAACCACCCGGAACAAGCGCACAACAACAACAAAAATGGGAGAAAGAACAGACAATAGTCAAAAAAGTGCCTCCACCACCCCCAATCATAATAGACGGAGTCAAGAACTACCAAATGTTCTACGACTCACTAACTGAAACCCAACCAACTGAATCATTCACCGCAAAAATGATGAATGGAGATTGTTTAAAGATCAACGCCAAAACCGAGGACTCGTATAGAGCGATTGCTAGGCTTTTATCATTAAATAGTATCTTTGGCATTCATACGAGAACAAACAGGCTCGACCAATAAGAGTTGTTGTGAAAAAATTACATTCTTCTTGTCAGCCAGATCGAATCAAAGACGATTTAATATCACAAGGTCTGAAAATAGAAAAATTTTACAACAATTTAAGCTGGAAGAAAAAAGAACCACTCAATATGTTCATCTTATCATTTAATAATGACGAAGATGGCAATAAAATTTATGGTACAAAGCACATTTTAGGGTGCAAAATTGAAATACACCCTCTCAAAAACCCGAAACTCATTCCTCAATGTAAAAGATGCCAGGCAAATGGACATACTCATAAATACTGCAGAAAGGAGCCAAGGTGTGTAAAATGCACTGGCAAGCATCTTACAGTCAACTGTACTAAATCTCCGCAAGAGAAACCAAAATGCATCCACTGCGGCTTACCCCACCCAGCCTACTACAGAGGTTGTGAAGTAGCCAAGGAGATGCAAATTATGAAAAATAAAAACATTAAAAATAAACTTGTTGTGCCAACTGCCCAACAGTCTCCTTCTGACAAATAGGCACGGAAACAAAGTTTTCAGATAACTGCAAAACCTGTTCAAGCAAGTAGTTCTTATGCACAAGCTACAAAACAAGCCACGCAACCATCGAATCTGGAAGATAAGATTAATCAGATCTTGAAGTGTATACTACATTTGACAAAAGATTAGAGAAGCTAGAGTCCAGCACCAAAACAGCTGCTTTTAATAATCAAAAATGAATAACACACTAAAGATAATGGCGTGGAACTCTAATGAGCTCCTCAAACATCAGAATGAGTTACAGGCAGTCCTAGAGACAGAAAATATAGACGTGTGTTTGATTTCCGAAACGCATTTCACGAACCAATCTTTCATAAAATTTAGAGGATACAAGGTATATAACTCGCACCACCCTGACAACTCCGCCAGAGGAGGTAGTGCGGTTATAATCAAAGAAAACATCAATCATTACGAGCAGAGTAAAATTAAAGAATCAGACATTCAAGCCGTGGCAGTATCTGTTAAAACTAAATTTTGTCACGTTTCCATAGCAGCCATATACTGTCCTCCAAGGCACATGATAAGAAAAGAACGATATTTAAAATTGTTTGAACTTCTATTCCAGAGGTTCATCCTAGGCGGTGATTTCAATGCCAAGCATACGCACTGGGGATCAAGACTTACTACAACAAAGGGAAGGCAGCTCTTAAATGCAGTTAAAGATACACAATGTCAAATTATGAGCACAGGCAAACCAACATACTGGCCCACTAACCACCAGAAAATACCGGATCTTATTGACTTTTTCATATGTAAAAATAAATCCACCAATTACATTAATTTGGAGGAAGGTTTTCACATGAATTCGGACCACTCCCCGATTATCCTAATTATTATTATTATGTTCTTTATTAATTTAGATACATACAAATTATATTTTTAAATATCAGAATATAAAAAATATATAAAAACATTTAAAAATATAAAAAATAGTTGTCCACCGGTACCGGGAGCAGGGTCCAAGCTACCGGTGGCTAGGGCTGCAGAGATAGGAACCTCCTCACGATGCGAGCCGTATCGAGGAGTACTGCCTTCTGAATCAGGCCCTTGATCCAACCACCTAACGAGAGCCTCGAAACTCGACTCGACTTTCGGCCATCAGGCCATTGGCCGATACGACAATCGGCACAATGATAGCCGAGCTCACATTCCACATGTCAACAACCTCGTGTGCTAAGTCAAGATATTTTATTTGTTTCTCTTTCTCAGCTTTCACGAGGTTCTCGTCATGCGGAATGGTAACATCGATAATCATTGCGCGGCGCGCTAATCGATCTATCACTATTATGTCGGGCTTATTGGCGACAATAGTCATGTCAGTAATGATAGACCGATCCCAGTACAACGTGACATGGTCATTTTCGAGAACTGGGTCGGGCACATACTTGTAATACGGTACCTCAGAATCCACAAGTTTATATTTCAAAGCAAGTTGCTGGTGAATAATCCTGGCTACTTGGTTATGCCTGTGCAAGTACTCGCCATTAGCAAGACGAGAACAGCCAGAGATAATATGTCTAATGGACTCACCCGGACGGTGGCATGCCCGACACACGTCAACCGTCCCGTCCTTCATAATATGTCTCCGGTAGTTATTCTTCAAGATAACTTCGTTCATAATTGCACAGACAAAACCTTCGGTTTCCCCGAAAAGGTCACCAAAACGTAGCCAGGATACGGACGCTAAGAAATCTACACCGGGTTCATGAAGAGCCCGATAGAAGCGTCCGTGAAGCTCCTTGCTTTGCCATACCTCCTTGCGGTCATCGGTAGTAAGTATTACAGGTTTGCGCCAGTTCTCTTTAGCCATGGAGAGCGGGGTGAGTCCCTTGTCCACTGCGACCACATCACGGTGCATACCCAGTTCGGTTTTAAAAAAATATTCCCTGAGACTGCACACCTCGCGGTTATGGAGGGTCTTTGCATTTAAAAAGCCTCGACCCCCGCACTTCCGCGGGATGTACAGTCTCATCACCGATGATCGTGGGTGATGCATCCGGTTTGCGGTCAGCAGTGTACGGACCCTCCTATCCAGGGCATCTAGTTCGGTCTGAGTCCATTTGAGTATGCCAAAAGAGTACATCAAAACCGGCATGACCCAACCGTTGAAGGCGCGCACCTTGTTTCCGCCTGAAAGAGGACTTATAAATACCTTATTCAGGCGACCAAAGAAGCGCTCCTTCAACGATTGCTTCATGTCAGCAACGTTGATCCCTAACGCTTCTGACATACCCAAATACTTATAGCTTTCGGATGAGGAAAGGGATCTATGGTGTATGGAATCCGAGAGTTGGGTTCCTTCGGATTCCATAATCTCTCCTCGTTTTACATGCATGACTGCACATTTGTCCACACCAAATTCCATCCTGATGGCGCTACTGAATATTTCAGTTACCTTCAGTAGCTCGATCAGTCGCAATTTGTTGGGGGCAAAGAGTTTCAAGTCATCCATGTAGAAGAGGTGAGATATGACCTGACCTCCTCTCCTCAACCGATAGCCTAGACCTGAATCCTCCAACAGTGTACTTAGAGGATTCAGGGCTAAGCAGAACCAAAGTGGACTCAAACTGTCGCCCTGAAATATTCCCCGTTTAATCCATACAGGCTCATCATTCCCCTGGATCTGCCGACATCCTGGATAGCGAAGAACCGTTCTCCATTGCCCCATACATGACATCAGGAAGTTGCGCAGAGTTGCATCTATCTTGTACAACTCCAGCACCCTCATGAGCCATGTATGTGGCACCGAGTCGTAGGCCTTCTTATAGTCTATCCAGCATGTCGACAGATCCTTGCGGGATCGACGAACCTGTTGGCTTATGGCCATGTCGATGAGGAGTAGCTCCTTAGTACCGCGGGACCCATTCCTACATCCATTCTGAGAGGCAGACATAATGGAGTTATTTTCAATGTGCGTATTAATTTTCACTCTCAAAATGGATGTAAGAAGTTTATAGACCGTTGACAAACATGTGATCGGTCTATAATTCTTGGGTTCCGCGGGACTACCTGACTTATGGAGCAGGTGGGTTACGCCTGTTGTTAGAAACTGTGGTAGCGACCCAGACTCTAAGGATAACTGGAACTGAGATGCCAGGCAAGTGTGTGAACTAATTAAACATTTCAACCAGAAGTTGTGCAGTCCGTCCGGCCCCGGTGATTTCCAATTTGGTAACAGACGGACTGCTCTGGCTACGTCTAATGGGGTGATTATTACTGTTTCCATTTCTGGTATAGTCTCACACACTCGCTCAACTTCCCGCATCCAGTCAGCCTCACCGTGACAGTCGGGCTCCAACCAGATGCTGCGCCAGAATGCACTCGTGGCTGCATCATCCGGGCGGCACACGTCTGTCACATTTTGTTCAGGTCGCTCCCAAGCTCTATATACCCACCTTTCATTACTCTGGAACATGCGATTCTGCGTGTATCTATCCACCCGCCGCTTATACCGCCGAATACGGCTCGCCCATGCACAAACTTTCTGCTTCAGGAAGTCGATGCGCTCTGTGACACGGGACATGTATTCTCGAGGGCTGATTCCAGTCCCCGAGAAAGCCCGTCTTACAAAGCGCATCACTCGTGGTCGTGTATTGCCCTCCCTGAAGCAGTATAGTTTGCCGATGAGTACCCTGGCCCCATCAATACGGCGCTCGACCCTGCACTGCCAGGCTGGTACGGCTGGTTTTGGTCGAGTAGCTCCGTCACAGTTTGGAAATTTGACGTTAGCTAAACGACATGCCGCAACAGCCGCGCAATACAGAATCGAGTGTGTATCAATGAGATCCTCGCTGTTTTGGAAGAAATTCTTAAGCTGCGAGTCCAAGGCACACACCAGCGCCCTATTTTTCTTGTGCATAGGTAGGCGTGGTAATCGGGGTCTAAGTTCGGTCGGAGTGGACCTATACTCGCCAAATGCATCTTCCAGTGCGCTCCTCAATCGGGCGTTGCATTGGCTACTTACTGTGGCAACCCTATCATCCTCTTCTTCAACATCATGATTGGACCGCGGCGGGATTCCATCAATAATTGACATTCGTACCGCGGTTTGTGCCGGAGTCGAGACGATATGGTTGCTAAGTACCTCTGAGCGCAGCCTATCAAGTGCAACATCGTCCAACCTATGATCGCGTTGGATGACCCGCACCTGATCCGATAGTCGTTGGGCCGAGATGTTGATGGTTGGTTCTAGTTCCTGAAACAGAGACAGCATCCTAGCACGGTACGCAGTGAGGTTAGTTCCTCCCTCTGTAGACCCGTAATATGCGCGCATGACGTTCTCGTTCATAGACTGAGTCCATCTCATGCGCTGCACACAACCACCGGCAGCGGGAACCCGGCTTGAGGCCGGATGGCCCCTAAGGTCAAGCTCCTCGGTGGCCGGCCTCTCCCCTGCCGACGTACAGGTGTTGGCGACGTCGGCGGGGAAAAATACTCGTCGCTCGAGCTCGACGCAACTACCACGGCCGGTGTCGTCACAGCGCTCACAGTGAGGCTGGATACCGGCGGCGGCGAGGCGGAGCTGAGCGAAGAGTCCGGAGGTGGTGGGCGTGCTCGTCTCGTAGCTGATTTCGTCAACATCTTTTCTTTATTTTAAAATCGGTGGATTTTATCGGAGGTGACATGACAGATGTCACCTTAGATTCGGCAGTTTTTGATAAAATTCTTGGTTTTTATTATGATGCATTTTGATTTTTTTTATTTAGGCTTGATTATTTGGGTTTCAGGCTTATTGTATACTAATATAATAAAAGAAACTGCGTCTAAAATGAATATATAACTGACTTATTATTATTATTTTATTTCAGATAAAATTAATCCATACAGTGCAAAATTGAGAGACATAAAATACAGAATAGATAAATAAATTAAATTATTACAATTATTTAAACCTATAGTGTTAGTGAAATCTTATGCACTATGTTAGTCAATACCCATCACAATATGCATCCATTTGTTCTGAATAGGGCAGTCTGCACGAGATACAACCATCTGCAGGATACTGTTGCTACTGCCTCGCACGCGCTGCAACAGGGAGGCCACTTTCTTCCGTATAACTGCATGATAGCCGTCCGTTCGCGCCTCGGCAAACATTCCTGACGCACTACAATAGCGAGGCAGCCGCATCAGCATCCTGAAGACGTTGTTGTATTGTACACGCAGAGCACTAGCAGCCCGGCGAGTAAAGGTTACCCACAGACTGCTCGAGTATAACGATTGGCAATACGCCTTGAAAAGAGTAGTTTTCACTGCCCTCAAGCAGCGAGCAAACCTGCGTGCAACCATATTCCCCCTGACTGCCAATGCTCTGCGCTCCCTCTCTATGTCTGCGTCATCATGCAACTCTTCTGTCACAATGTGGCCCAGATACTTGCAGCTGCTCACCACCCGCAGAGCCGCGCCATTAAGCATAATAGGCGGAACATGCACTGGACCACGCCTCCCACTCTTAAAAACGAGCACTTCGCTCTTCTTCGAATTATACTTCAGTCCATGTTCCGCCGCGTACGCCTCACAGATTGACACAAGCTTACGCACCGCCCCCACCGACGGTCCCAGCAGTACCATGTCGTCCGCATAACTGATGTTATTTACGCTCACTCCGTCTATAAAACAACCCACATGAGTACTGCTGAGCTCGCCGATTAGGTCATTAACATAAAGATTGAATAACAGAGGAGAGGTTATCCCCCCCTGCCGCACGCCACACTCCATGCCATATGCATCAGATAGCGCACCAGCCCATCTCACCTGGTTTCTCTGACACGTGCATCAATGGCGCAATACGGAGATGACTTCAGCCGGCACACCCGCTCCTTCCAATTTGGCCCACAGCTTATTATATAATACCCTATCAAAGGCCTTGGACAGGTCCAGGAAGGACGTATACACCGGCATCTTCCTCCCCGTGTAGTACCCGACAGCTTGCTTAAGACACAAGATTGCGCTCTCTGTTGACAGCCCACTCCTGAACCCAAATTGAGCATCATTCAGCTTTATGTGCTGCAGCAGAATGTATAAACTCAATCACCTTTGTATTATATAATTGCATAACACAGGTGTGAGTACTATGTACAATAGAGCTACCATTTACCGGGTAATATGTCTTTCATTGACTTGAATATGTCCTGGCAGCTGAGAGTATGTCATGCTCACTCAGATGTCTCGCTGATGGTGGCGTGTGTGTTGGATCATTTAGTTCCCTTCAAAATGGTTGAGCTGAATGGTGCTGATCCATGCGTCATGTTCGTGAACGGGCGCTGTCAGTTGGGACTGGTCATCTCTTAGCTGCCACGGCTTATTTTTAATTATTTTAGTTTTGAATTGTTTTTTTTTATCACGGACGCTTCTGACGTTTTGCATCGTTCTCACATGTATATTTTCAATAAGAATGATGTAACCAATACTTTGTATCAAATATTTTATTTTAAAAGAGTGTCTGTGGAGTTTCTTGCCCGTTCTTCTCCATAGGAACCTACTATTTGGAATGGGCAACTAGCTTCATATTTGTAACTGACCGACTTGTTGACAATTCAAAAATGCCTGTAAATTGTTTAATTGAAATAAATGCTTTGAGTTTGAGTTTTGAGTTTGTTGTTAAGCAAGCTGTCAAGCACCTTGGCCATTATAGTGGCCAGCGAGATGGGCCGATAGTTTTCTTTATCTGACATGTCACCAGTCTTATTCTTGACAATCGGTACTACAATTGTTTTCGTCAGCTCTTCAGGCAAGTAACCATGACATAAACATAAATTATAAAACATGGAGAGCACACGCGGCAGGTGAGTACCAGCGAACTTTAGATGCTCAATGCTGAGGCCATCATGCCCAGGAAATTTGCCCCTCTGCATACCAAGTATCACTTTTTGCACGTCACGAGCAGTAAATTTAACAACTCGCTCCTGGTCGATAGCCCCAGCACTGTCACTTTGGCTTGTGTCAGAATCAGACTGTGGCTCCACTTTAAAATAATCTTTGAAAAGATGAGCTATCATAGTATGATCACCAATACCATTTACACTCACAGGGAAGCCAGACTTTACATTCATTTTGTCCGTGTGCTTTCAGAACGTTTTAAAATCTCTGGCAGTGTGGTGTGACGCTAGAATATCCATTTTAATCTGATCCTGTCTATCTTGACACCATTTTATTTTTACTATACCATATTGTTTTTTTAAAGCCCTTCTACTCTCACACATATCTACATACAGTTGACCATTATTAGGTTTCCCAGCTTGAACCCACACCAAAAAATGTAGCCTGGCTTCACTGTGAAAACCTGCCACATATCTATTCCAACCAGCAACATAGCCACCTCTCCTCCGTGAGTCGCCTTGCTCATTAGAACTGGCTGCGGCCTCAGACAGAATAGAAACTAACTTTACATACATGTTTCTCAGTATGGTCCTGTGTTCCACATTGTAACAGATACCATCACAGCAAGTCGAGAGCTCTCCAGGAAAATCAATTCCCTTCAGTTGATAGTGACACCTTTTATGAAAGTTTTCAATTTGTCCATTCGAGCGGTCGCCCCATAAAATCTTATTAGAAGCCAGAGTACGGATCACGCCCTCCTTACTACTAACCTGGCCCAGGTCACATTCAATAATGAGTGGAAAGTGGTCAGACCACTGCACATCCCGTTCTACCCATACACGCTTTATAGATGGCAGTGCAGCACTCGTGACAATACAATGGTCCAACCATCTGGTACACCCATGCGCCTCACTTACAAAAGTGAACGAATCAGATTCGGCGCCAAGCATTTTAATATCAACACAAATGCTGGCTTTTTGTAATGATCAGGACTAGACCAGTCCTGATCATTACAAAAAGCCAGCATTTCATTACAAAAAAGCTCTTTAGGATGCGCATTGTAATCGCCTAACATATAAATTGCTTCCGTGTCTCTAAGACTTAGTCAAAAAATTCTACTAAGAGAAAGGCATGTAACCCCCCTAGCCCCCCTGGACTGTGGGCCCTAGTTAATAAGTCTACAGACTGGGATAGTTTTGCCATTGATATAGATAATATTATCGACCTCAAAACTCAGTTAGACGATCAGGATCAGCTGAAATCAGAAGTAAACAAATATGCTGTTAATATTCAACAAAGTGCGTGGAAAAACACACCACAGTTAAAACGTAAATATAAGGGACACATCTATCCCAAGGGGAGCACATATCAACTAGACTCCCCAAATGTTAACCTCACCTGCGCGCGGTACACTCTGCCACCGACAGACGAGGCACTGGCGACCGATTGATGGCGGTATAACCATCTAACAAGCCAACCTAAATTCACCAGAGGGATGACGGGCGCAGGAATCACAGGGAGAAAATGCTGGTCAACTTTTTAGAGTCACAGGGGCTTTTCTTGATGAAATCGTTCTATGAGAAGAAACCCCAAAGGAAGTGGACCTGGCAGAGCCAACATGACAAGGAACGAGATAGACTTCTTCTATGACGGATAAGAGGCACATATTTAGAGATGTCTCCGTGATCCAGGTTTAATACCGAAAGCGGAGCGAAGAGGTTTAATCACAGGCTTGTCCGAGGCACTCTAAATATCAATTTTCGAGCTGAGAGAATCCGAATGATGAGGCCTACTCTCCGACCTACGCAGCTCCAAACCGCTCTTGGATCCGAAAAAATCCAACTGGAATTTCAAAATCGATTCGCCCTGCTGGAAACCACAAGCACTGTCGACGAGAAAGCCGACGAGATGGTCAAAACACTACGCAACATGTCCCGCAGACTTTTCCCGTCGCAGCGGAAAAGTAAAGTGTCTAAACTTTCCTCGGAGACTCTTGGACTTATGAGGGAAAGACGAGAGTTGCCATTCACGCAACCGTCTTCGTCAGATAAGAGGGCCTTAAACCTAAAAATTAGAAAGCTGATACGACGCGACCTTCGGTGCTCCAACACCTGTGACATTAAGGTCGCGATTGAGCGAAACCAAGGGTCGAAAGTGTTCGCTCAGCACTTAGGGAGGTGCCATCTGACGAAAATGAAAACTGTGGATGGTAGAATCGTGACTGCGAAGTCCGAGATAATCGAGGAAGTCGAGGATTTTTACGGACACTTATACTCAACATTAAGACATTTCTCGAGGGAGGTTTACTCTGATACATTAATGGATTATACATATACAGCGGCCCAAGCCACGATAATAACATCCTTTCGTTAAGTTGTTGACTGTACATGTAAGAAGCAAGACAATATGTTAGTAAATCCCTAATTACGATATATCTTCTTTTAATAGCATCATTATCATGTTACTCCAACGACAGCATCATTTCCGCTCAAATCATTTACTGCCATCTGAATGTGTCCTTACATCTGGCTCAGAACATTTTATTCAAATCGTAACAAAACTCCTTTTATTGCTTCATTAAAACATGAATATTTTTCTCGCCTGTACGGGACACGAGTTTCGTTTCGTTTTGGCAAAACCAGCGGCGCATAGTGAAGATGACCATCGAGCCGGATTAACGCGCCACTACACGGAGGACATCCCGGATGTCGACCACTGCGAGATTAGGGCGGCTCTCGAGCAGCTAAAGAACAACAAGGCACCTGGTGATGAAGGAATAACGACAGAGCTCCTTAAAGTGGGCGGGGCTCCAGTCCTGAGAGGGCTAGCCTCTTCAACTCCGTCATTCAAGAGGGTACAACGCCCAAAGCGTGGAGCAGCGGTGCGGTGGTTCTGTTCTTCATAAAAGGCGACAAAACATCACACTTTTGAGTCACGTATACAAGCTGTTCTCGAGGGTCGTCACGAACCGTCTCGCCAAGAGACTTGACGAGTTCGACCCACCAGAACAAGCCGGTTTTTGAAAAGGCTTCAGTACCGTAGGCCACATCCATACTGTTCGGCAGATTGTGCAGAAGACCGCAGAGTACAATCAGCCGCTGTGTATGGCATTTGTGGATTACGAGAAAGCCTTCGACTCCATCGAAGTTTGGGCAGTTCTGGCCTCTCTGCAACGATGTCGAATTAACTGGCGCTACATCGAAGTGTTGAGGTGTTTGTATGACGCTGCAACGATGACTGTCTAGGTCCTGAATAAGGAAACCAGCCCCATCCAGCTACTCAGGGAGGTGAGACAGGGGGATGTGATATCCCCGAAACTGTTCACCAATGCGTTGGAGGATCTCTTTAAGACGCTGGACTGGACTGGACAGGGTATCAACGTAAATGGCGAGTACATCTCAGACCTTCGTTTTGCCGATGACATCGTCATAAAGGCAGAGACGCTGGAACAGTTAGATCAGATGCTGCACAGCCTAAATGGAGCCTCTCGGCGGGTTGGCCTCGGCATGAATTTGGACAAGACGAAAGTCATGTACAATTCACACGTCTTGCCGAGTCCAATCCACATCGAAGGGTCGCTTCTCGAGGTTGTGAAGGAGTATGTCTACCTAGTGCAAGTTTTCCAGCTTGGTAGGCACAACTTTGACAAGGAAGCCGACAGAAGGATCCAGTTGGGTTGGGCAGCGTTTGGAAAACTTTGTCAAGTCTTCTCGTCGTTAATCCCGCAGTGTTTGAAGACTAGGGTGTTCAACCAATGCGTCCTGCCCGTTATGACATACGGTGCCGAAACGTGGACACTAACAGTCGGGCTAGTCCACAAATTTAAGGTTACTCAGCGTGCTATGGAGCGGGCTATGCTCGGAGTTTCTTTGAAGGATAAGATCAGGAATTAAGTTATCCGGAAGAGAACCGGAGTTACCGACATAGCCTGCAGAGTAAGCAAGCTGAAGTGGCAGTGGGCTGGCCATGTTTATCGAAGGACCGATGGCCGGTGGAGCAGACGAGTCCTGGAGTGGAGACCGCGTATCGGCAAGCGTATTGTGGGGCGGCTCCCAGCTAGATGGACCGACGACCTTAATAAGGTGGCTGGGACAGACTGGATGCGGAAAGCGGAGGACAGGGTGTCGTGGCGCAGTCTGGGAGAGGCCTATGTCCAGCAGTCGACTGCTATAGGCTGAGGTGATTGATTGATTGACATCTAACCCAAGGAAATTGTGAATTTACTTTCTGAGAAAAGAAAGCAAAGAAAGCGGTGGCAGCAAACAAGATGCCCGCGGGATAAAACATTATTAAATAACCTCACTAAACGTTTAAAGAGGAAAATTCTACAATTTGAGGATGAATGTCTGAATACTAAACTTGTGCAGCTAACCAACGACCAACCAACGGATTTCTCCCTTTGAAAAGCGACAAGACAACTAAAAAGGCCGATTATGCAAATACCACCCATCAGAAACAGCGATGGAAAATGGGTTATATGTAATGAACAAAAAGCGTTTAAGTTTGCCCAATACTTAGAAAACACTTTTCAACCCAATGAGAGCTCCATAGAAATACTTGAGAGTGAAAAGTTATTACATAGTTAAAGAATTCGGCTTGTGACTCCTAAAGAAGTTCTGAGAGAAATTCAAAACAACATTAGCTCGAAGAAATCCCCGGGTTACGACCTTATAACATGAGAAATTCTAAAACGCCTCCCGCGCAAAGCCATAGTAAAGCTGAACAGACTTATCAATACTACATTTATGCTTAAATATGTACCTGAGCCATGGAAGGTTGCTGAAGTAATTATGATTGCGAAGCCTAGGAAACCACCCCATAAAGCATCATTATATAGACCCATGTTTCTGTTGCCTGTATTATCGAAACTATTTGTAAAACTGTCGTTAAAACGATTAAAACCAATAATTGAAGAAAAAGAGCTAATACCAAACCATCAATTTGGCTTCAGGGAAAATCACTCTACAATAGACCTGGTACACAAAAAAACTAACATTATTGAAAGAACACTCGAAAACAAGGAACTCTGCGCTACCGTATTCCTAGATGACGCGCAAGCTTTTGATAAAGTTTGGCATGAGGGTTTGATATTCAAACTCAGACGCATGCTGCCTCCAGAATTTGCAGACATATTAGAATCTTATATAAGTAACAGAATATTTAGAGTAAGGCAAGAGGATGCATATTCCGATCTAAAAACTATAAAATCAGTGGTACCACAAGGAAGTGTGTTAGGCCCAATCATGTTCTTGCTATACACATGTGATATCCCAGAGCTCGAAAACAACACGATTGCGACTTTTGCAGATGACACTGCTATTATGGCTACCGAATCAAGCCACAAAGAAGCAGTAGAAAAAGTTCAATTAGCTGTGAACAAAGTTTATAATAACTGGACACAAAAGTGGAAGATCAAACTGAATGAGTCAAAATCAGTTCACATTGACTTCACTAACAAACACTGCGATTACTACCCAATCCATATAAACGGCATGCAAGTGCGTTATACTAATACAGCCAAATACCTTGGCATAACTCTTGACGCCAAACTGCGTTGGAAATCTCACGTTAAAAAGAAAAGACGGGAACTTGACATACGTTATAAAAGTATGTATTGGTTACTCGGAAGAAAATCCTGCCTATCAACACATAATAAAATTATATTATACAAGCATATTCTTATGCTAATTTGGACGAATGAATTGTCAAGGGTTGGCAGTTGGACAGAATTATAGTCATTAGAATCAAAAAAGCATCGTCATCAGTTCAAAAAATCCTACTGAAAGATTATTTCTGAAATAATCATTCAGTAGGATTTTTAGAACTTAGAGAGTTGTAATGCTGATTCTTTTGATTATAATTCTGTAAAGCCATATTTGTTATGGCCGCGAATCATTTTTAGATCAACATACAACTTTTTACTGAACTGCAAATTGCAAAAAACGTAAGAAAATTTGAATTTCGTGGGCTACCTTGGCGCATCCCCCTTAAATATAAACCTTTGCTATAAACGCGTTGTTTTACCACGATCCACACCCTTAATTAACAAACACAATTTCTGAGTAATCAGTGAAATCTGTAAATACTTAATAGTCTTGACGAATTATTGTCCATGGAATTGCGGCTAACATTATACCCTTTTTTTGGGTTGGAAATTATCATATAACTTTTTCCGCTCTGGGCGGAGCTGGAAGGCATGTCAAACTTTTACTGAATAATACCCACTCGTATTCCTTCAGTTACCTGTGTGCCAGGGCCACGATATCCCTTTCGGACAAACTCGCAACCCTTGCAGGCATAGGTCCTACCGGACCTCGTCAGTTGGTGCTGACATCTCTCTGAGGCGCGCGTGGAATACAACGCGCCGTCGACCCGGGCCTGGTCCTTATCGGACGGCGAGCTACCCATCGCTCACCGTCCGCAGGCCCGCGCCTACGGTGGCCGGAAAACGGCTAGCGACTCCCGACGCACAGGGCGTCTCCTGCGGTGACTAAGGGCGCGAGGGCGCGAATCTTGCCTCACCCTCACGCGTTCCGCCTCCTCCTTCGCGAGCATTACTGCTTCGCAGAAGGAGGTGACGGCCTCCCATGCACTCTCGCTCCGAACCATGGCCTGAACCAGGCCCGGACGCGAGAGATCGCCGCCGCCGTTCGCCTCCGTGAGGACACGGCGGTGCTCCGCCCGAGCCGGGCAGACCTCCACCGTATGCTCCACCGTGTCCTCCGAGCGCTCCACACAGTGGTGACACCCGGGCGTTTCCTCCCGCTTTATCCTGAACAGGAACCTCCCGAAACAACCATGTCCGGTGAGGACCTGTGTCAGGCGGAAGGTAAAAAATAAATAAATAAAATTAAATTTATTCAAGTATAAAGTAAAGTAAAATTAAGATTAATTACAATCGGGGTAAATTTAATTCTAACTGTAATGTAGACCTGCCTGAACTAGGTTTATGAAAAACCTGTGTTTCAGGCCATCAATATACATCAAACATTTAAAAAGAAGACAACAATAAGTTTATTACTAAGCTAAATTAAAAAGTAGACAATATGTTCTATGACTCAAAAAGTAACTCTTTGGGTATATTATTTTAAAACTAGATTATGTATGATAAATTATGTATAAATAAATTAAAAAATAATATTAAACTAGATAAAGTGGACACTATTATTAATTAGACAAAGGAATAGACTTTTAATAGAGTAGGTCTTATAGATATTATTTTAAAATTTCTAGTAGTTTTTCCGTGTCTGTGTAATTGAGTTTTGACAAATATTCATATACTAGTAAGTTACACCTATTATAACTTAACTATAAATCTTTAGCACTCTGTTAAACTGGTTATACAAGTAGGGCCCTAAAAATAAATAAAATCGATTAGCAAAAGCATGTTTAGTCTGAGAGTTAGCACAAACCAAATCTTTTCTTCTCCTATCTGAAGGTACTGGGCTAAAATAGAGTTCAGTATGTTGGAATAAAACTACATTCAAAACAAATAATTGACGTATTGTTAGCACCTTACATGCCATATAAAGCTGGTGTGTAGGAAATCTAAATGGACGAAAAATCGCAACCTTTAAAACTGCTCTTTGGGCGCGTTCTAGGTGCAGTAAAATTGATTTAGCGGCACCACCCCAGAATGTTATGCAGTAGGTAATAATATATTGACACAACGCCAAATAAACCTGTCTAATTAACTGAAAGTCGGCAATATTACGTAAATTTTAAAAAATGTATATTAGTTTACGCACTCTGGTGCATAATAAATCGACGTGTTTGCGGAAATTCAGGTTTGTGTCAATCGTGACGTCTAGATATTTGATATGATCGGTTTTAGCTAAAGTGGGACAAGTGCATGCAATGTCAGCATAATGTAAATTACAATTGTTATGCGCTTGAATGTTTAGATTAGTAAGCGTTGGATTAGTGTTTCTCATTGCAAATAATAGGTTTTATCTGTATTTAAAGTTAAGAGATTTTTATGAAGCCAATTAGACACAGTATTAAAACCATTTTGTGCTACCTCATAGACCTCGGCCATTGATTTAGCTGCGAAGAGTAGAGCTGTGTCATCCGCATATTATGACATAATTACACCCTTTTGGAGTGTCAGATTGCAAAGGTCATTTATATAGATTAAAAACAACGTAGGACCCAAAATACTGCCTTGTGGGATTCCATAACAGCTATTTTTAAGTTCAGAACTCATGCATTGACTTATTTTTACACACTGATGGCGGTCGGTAAGGTAATCAGATAATAGTTGCAATTGTATTCCCCTTATTCCCAGCATTTCCATCTTGTATAAGAGCAAAGTACAAGAAATTGTGTCAAAAGCCTTGGCAAGGTCTAAAAATATCTCTATGGTATGCATGCCGTTATCCAAGTTTGTGCTTATAAAATTTGTCAGATGGTGAACAGCTTGGCTTGTCGATCTTTTAGGCCTAAAACCAAATTGATGCTCAGAGAGTAATTTACTACTTTCAAGATAGTTTACTAGTCTACTGTTTATTATTTTTTCCAAAATCTTTGAGAGGCCTATTAAAATTGAAATTGGCCTGTAGTTATTTAAACAATTTTTGTCTCCAGCTTTAAACACAGGGGTGACTACGGCTTTTTTAAGCAATTTTGGAAATATTCCTTTTGTTAAACATAACTGAAAAATGTGAGTCAAGGGAGGGGCAATGACGTATTTAAATCTTTTGAGTATGCTATTAGGTATGTCGTCACATCCTACGGCACAAATTTCTTTTAATCCATCTATTATACTTACTATCTCATTTACATCAGTATCTAATAAGACAAAAGAGTTTCGTGCTGTAAATGTCTTAGTATGGCTTTGAATAGAAAAACATCTATTAGATAATAGGTTTTTTTCTGCTAAGTTTTTTCCTACGTTAATGAAGAAGTTGTTAGCTTTATTTGCTGATTCGGTAGGGCTTACCTCAGAAGATAAAAGATCAAGCGCAGTTTCAGGATTTTTTAACCTAAAAGTGTTAGTTTTTATGAATTTCCATATACGTTTACTGTTTTTACCTGCTTTCTGAAGTTGACTTTGATCATATTGGTTTTTCAGCTTTTTCAACAGATTATTACAAAAATTCCTAAAAACGTTTGTAACTAATTGACAGTAGTTCATTATCCGGTGCGTTTTTCGATTTTTTGTGAAGTTTGTCTCTATGTCTGATACAGCGAACAAGTCCTGGCGTAATCCATGGTTTAATATTTCGAGTACTATACTTTCTAGGCATTACTTTAGTAGATGTATTTTTCCTTATCGTAGATTGTAACAAATCGACAACATATTGTATAGAAACATTTGGATCATGTGAATTGTAAACGGGGTCAAAATTAATACCGCGTACGTCAGTTTCAAGACTCGTCATATTAAGTTGAGAATAGCTGCGCATGCAGTTATTTCTAGGTGAGGATATTTGCAATGTTAGTAATACAGCTTGATGATCGGTTAGTGATGAATTAGTAACCAATGTCTTGGATGGATTTTTCGATTTTATAAGGATATGGTCTAGACAAGAGCCGCTGTGGTGGGTTGGGTGATAATGAGCTGGTAACAGTCCATGAAATGAGCAGATGTTGAGGTAATTATGTGAACGAGTATCGTTTTTTTCAGCAGCAATGTTAATGTTGATATCACCTATCAGTATGATATTTTTAAACGAAGATAATTCTCCTAAGTTACTGTTAAGCGAATCCAAAAACCCATCAATACTTTCGGATGGAGGCCTATAAATAGCCATAATTACTGTATCTGGAATAATTTTAATTACTAAGCAGTTGCAGTCTAGAAAATGGGGTTCAACTACTAATGTTCTTAAATTATTTTTAATATAAACCACTACGCCATCATTCTGGTTAAATGTTCTAATGCTTTTGTGAAGATTAAAACCATCGAGAGATGGTATATTAGCCGTTTGTTTGGATAACCAACATTCTGTTAGAACGATAATGTCGCAGCCTATATCAAGATTTTGTAACAAAGCTTGGAAACCATTAAAATTTCGGGTTATACTGCGTATATTTTGTGTAAGTAGAGTCAATGTTTTATCTCCAGTATAGACTATGTTTTTGCACTCCTCAACATTACAGATTTTAGCTTCAGACATGGAAAACCCATCTAGATCACAGATTAGCTGATTGGTCATAAAAATATATGTAGAAGTTTACCTACTATCTATGTGCTTAATTGATTAGGTAGTCGGCGGCGCTCCTAGGCGCCTACATAGTCAATGGAATTAATGTAATTGTCTTCTGCATATTTACATGCTGGGCAATTTACATCACCAGTAGGATGATCATCTTTCCTCTTGAAACGTTTGCGGGTCGCACAATGAGGCAGAGTACCTTTATTATTGCAGTCCTTGAAAGAATGTCCTGTTTCGCCACATAGGTTGCAGGTAGGGCTCGTTTCTCTGCAAAATTTGGGTCACAATTGTGAAATCTCTCACTGGACATGATGTCCAATTAATAAAAAATCGGCCTTGGTCCATCATAATTTTCCTGATATTAGCAGGAACTTCCAAAATATAATTACAAGTAGGACGATCTTTCTTTCCTGACTTATGGCTCAATTTTATACTTTCTAAAAAGGACTCATGAGTAAAGTTCGGCAATGTATCTGTCAAGTTTTGGACGTAAATGCAATCAAATACCTCTTTTTCAGTTAGAGCTACGGGGACACCAACGACAGCAACCCTAGGACGGCGTTTGGATGGTTCTTCAACTGTAAGTCCTGAGGCAACCAGTTTCTGTGAGCTTTTTAATTTATTAATATCGTCTTTATTATCCGTCCTAATGATGACACCTCCATTTTTAATTTTCCTTAGAACACGAACATGGAGTTTTAATTCCTCGGGCGAAATATTTTTTTGTACCAACGACTTGGTGTCGTCACTGGTTTTGGTTTTATCGGTGGGATATATAGCGACCGAACTGAGATTTGCTGGGCGAATAAATTTATCAGTCTTCACTATATTGGCGTAGGAAGTACCTTCTAACGCTGCTTCCCAATTTGGGGGGCCCGAGCGCCGCCTGTAGGCGGCTCTACGTGGGGATCGTGCGATTGATGGCCCTTTACGGGGCCCCGATCTGGGCGGCTGACCTGACGGCCGGAAGCATCGCAGTACTGCGAAAGCCGCAGAGAGCGATGGCCGTCAGAGTCATAAGGGGATATCGCACGATCTCCTACGAGGCGGCTTGCGTACTGGCCGGATCCCCGCCCTGGGACCTCGAGGCGAAAGTACTCGCGTCACTGTATCGGTGGCGCGAGGAAGCGAGGGCGCGGGGCGAGTGGCTGATGCAGCGACATGTGGAGTTGCGTCGGTCACAGCTTCGCGCAGCCCTGGTGGTGGAATGGCGGGACAGGCTTTCACGCCCTACCTCGTCACCATCGAGGCGGTCCGGCCGGTACTCGAGCCCTGGCTCGGGAAGAGGCACGGCTCCCTGTCGTTTCGGGTGACGCAGGTGCTCTCGGGGCATGGTTGCTTCGGGAAGTACCTGTGTCGCATAAACAGGGAGCCGGACGCCCGGTGTCATCACTGCGTCGACTGCCGGGAGGACACAGCGCGGCATACGTTGGCAGAGTGTGCCGCATGGGAGGAGCCTCGCCGTGCCCTCATCTCAGGAGTAGGCAGTGACCTGCCTGGCCGTGGTCTAGTCAATGGCCGGCAGCGAGGAGTCCTGGGACGCGGTGGTGTCCTTCTGCGAAACAGTCGTGTCGCAGAAGGAGGCTGCGGAAAGGGAGCCGGAGATCTCGTCCGCTCACCCAGCCTGCAGCAGGCGCACCGGGCGTCGGCAGAGGGCAGATAATGCCCTCTTCCGGCCCCCCTAAATGGGTCCAGGGACGGCGGACTCGGGGACGTCCGCCGCCCCCTATCACACTGGACCCGAGGTGGCGGCGCGTAGTGTTCCACGCGCGCCCCTTTCAGACGTTGCGGGGGGGGTCTAACACCTCACCCCCCTCCCCAGACCTGAGGTGGCCCGCAGAGGCGGGCCGGCACTAGCCGGGGATTGCGGAAGTAATAACAGATCCCAAGATCCCCGGCCCAAGTGTGAGAAGGGAACACTGGGGTGGTTTTTAGTCAGTAAGAGTCTGACAGACCCCTCCGCCCGCCCCAGGGCGGAGGACATCCATGAGGATTTTCCAACCCGTGAACAAAAAAAAAAAAAGGAAGTACCTTCTGGTTCGGGTCGGCTCATCTTTGTTTCCACGACTTCTTTGAACTGGCAAAGAGATTCCGCAACATTCTGCTGCACTTGAAGGTGCTGGATGGTTGTGTGCGCCTGGATGGACTTCTGCTTCAGGGATTGGTAGAGCACGGCCGTCTGAGACGTCCCATGGTTGACTTTTCGACAGAGATTGGTGACACGGAGTTTTTGGTCGGAATTCATTTTTCCCTCCGCCACAATTTAGCAAATTTCGGTCAAAATTGTGTCAATGGACCCAAGCCATCTCTGAAGCTCCGCCGTAGAGATGACTTCAGTCGGTAATTCATCCTCCGTGGCTGCTGGCGGCGCTGGTTCCCTTGTCTGGTTTTGATGGGCAGGCAATTACGTCGTTGGGGGACTTCGTCTTACCATTTGACTGCGACCGAAGGGGTTATCTCCTGGGTTCGACATACTACCGAAAACGTTGATTGTCTATAAACTATTTAGTTCATCTTTCACAAAGTTGTTAGTCACACTCGACACTTACACAATAAACTGACTCCGCAAATTATTGCAATAACATTAATCGTAATTACTTGAATCAATATCGTTATAATCAACACAAAAAATACGTCTGCCTATTCTCGCGGCTACGGCTTTTTTTCATAAGGTGAGGGTTTAAGGTGAGGACGCCGTGGCGCCTCTCTAGCCACTCCTCAAAAAGGGGACGTATCGCCACAATTGTGGCGTGCGCAGCGCTGGGTTGCGACAATCGCACTCTCCATGTCGCCATGAGATCCCGCCGGAGCTCTGTCCGCTGTGCCGTGATTTCTCGCGGCAGCGGAGTTTCACCCCGGCGTTTCGCCTCCTCGCGCCACTCCCAGATGTGCGCGAGGACTTTTGCCTCCAGATCACATGGCGGCAGTCCAGCAAGGAGGCTCGCCGCCTCACGGGAGACCGTGCGGCAACCCCGTACCAGCCTAATGGCCATGACCCTTTGGGACGCATTCAACCGCTGGGCTGGTCGCAGCCTTAAAGAACGCGCCCACACCGGTGCCCCTTAAAGGGCCATGGACCGCACGATCCCCGCGTAGAGCCTCCGGCAGGAGGCGTTTGGACCCCCTAGATTGGGCAGAAGCCGCTTCAAAGCAGCCCCGGCCCGCTCCAGTCTGGGAGCCAAACGTCGAAAATGCTCCACGAAGTTCCACCGGCTGTCGAGGACGAGTCCCAGGTACTTCATCTTCGACTCGACGCCGATGTGAACCCCTCTCGCCGTTATCTGGGAACCCGACAGTGGCGCGTTCCGAGGACCATAAAAACACATGGCCTCGGACTTGTGCAAAGCCACCTCGAGTCCCAATTGCCGAATCCTATCGACGATTGTCGCAACCCCACGTGCCGCCAGTTCGGCCGCCGCCTGATGCGACCTCCCCTGCGCTAGGACCAGCGTGTCGTCAGCGTAGCAGACTACGCTGACGCCGGTAGGGAGGTCGCCACGCAGCACCCAGTCGTACCCGATGTCCCACAGATGCGGCCCCAGGACCGATCCCTGTGGGACACCACACGACATCTCTCGCCGGTTCCAATCTCCGTGGTGACCGGGGTAGATGACGGCCCTGTCCGTCAAATAGGCCTCGACCACGCGACAGAGGTAGGTCGGCATCCGGTGATACCAAAGTGCCTCCCTAATGCAACTCCAGGGCAGGGTATTGAAGGCATTGGCAATGTCAAGAGACACCGCCAAGACAACCCCACCCAGGGCAACAGCATCCCCCGTCGTGAGGGCTCGAACGCGCATGATGGCATCTACCGTAGAGCGCCCCTTGCGGAAACCAAACTGGCTCTCCGCCAAATCCAGCCCCACCCGTACCAGCCGCCCGACAAGGTGGTCTGCAATAACTCTTTCAAAGAGCTTGCCCACCTCGTCGAGCAGCACGATGGGCCGGTAAATGGACGGAGAGTCCGCCGGGCGCCCTGGCTTCTTTATGAGGACTAGTTTCCCCGTCTTCCAACGAAGTGAGAACTGGCCCCTCTCCAAGCATGCGCTTAGGAGCCCCCTTAGTCGAGGCCCGAGAGCCTCCAAGGCCAAAACCCAGGCTTTTCCAGGCAAGCCATCGGGTCTTGGGGCGGTACTCTTGGCATTCAGCCTACGTACCGCCACTCTCAGATCTACCTCGGTCACCTCTGGAGCATCGTCGTCGTCGGTGTGGTGTGGCGGGGGAGTATGTTCCCCTCGCGAAGGGAACAGAGCGCTCACCACGTCCTCCACGAGCTGGGGCCGGAGACTCTGCGTCAGCGGGAGAGCCCATGGGCGGAGTTTATCACGCACCCATTTGTACGGGCGTCCCCACGGGTCTCTGTTGAGAGTCTCCAGCGTCTCCTCGCGGGCCAGTCCCCTGGCCCGCTGGATCTCCGCTCGGAGGGCAGTCTTCGCCGCTCTGTACTCCTCATATAGCTCCGCCTGAATGGCTTCCGTATCCAGAGGGCGGATACGGAGCCTGCGGTGCCTGGAGTACCGGTGGCGCGCAGCAACGCACGCCTCGCCTAAAGCGGTCAGCTCACGCGACCACCAGCACACCTGGCGCTGAGCACGTCCGGGCTGGACCCGGGGCATTGCCACGTCACATATTTCGGACATGGCCTCCCGGAACCACTCCGCCTCATCGTTGATGTCGGCAGGCCTGTCTGGTGATGACACCCAGGCCTGCACGATCGAGACTTCCAGGAGGAGCTCCCGGTCCAGCTGCTTCAGCGCCCACCGCGGACCACTCGGGGTCTGTCGGACCAGCGCGCCTGAGGTCTGGGCGGAGACGTTAAACCAGATATATCGGTGATCGGAATACGTCTCCACCCCCTCCATGATGCGCCAGTCTATGACACGCGGCGACAGAGCGGGGCTGGCGAACGAGATGTCCACCACTGATTCACCCCGCATCCGCACACACGTAGGGACAGAACCCCGGTTTAGGACGACCAGGTCTGTCTCCAGGGCCCAGTCCTCCACCATCCTGCCCCTCGTGTCCGTATACCGGGAACTCCAAGCCACGTTTTTGGCATTGAAGTCCCCGAGGACGAACACGGGGAGGGGATGGTACCCGACGACGACGACTCTCAGCTCCCCAAGGGAGTTGTGGAACTCGGCGAGAGTTCGGTTCGGGGAGAAGTAAACTCCTACCACGACAATCTCCCCGAACCGTGCTGCCACGCAACCCTGTCCGCTCTTGACGGCCTCGAGGGACAGGGTACCGGCGGCGGCCGACGAAATTAGGGTCACTGAGCCGCTCAAGTCCTCCACCCAGTCATCCCTGGGCGGGACAATTCCATATCAGCCTCCTCCCGGGCCCTCTGGGATGGTCCCGGTAGCGGCGGCAACGACGACGGTAGAAGCGGCAGCGGCGGCGGTAATCGTGGCGGCTGCGGCGGTGACGGCGTTGGCGCCGTTGAGGGCTTGCCCCTGCCCCTGGGTTTGGTGGGTGGAGCGCAGGCCTTGCTCCCAGCCCGGTGATCGGCCGGTTTGCCAGCCGCCGCACAAGCAAAACAATGCGGCGTGGCATTGCACGAACCGGCCTTGTGACCGGGCTGACCACAGCGGAAGCAATCGTTGCTGCGGTCAACCTCCGAGGTGCAGTGTGCTCCCACGGAGTCAGTTCTTGCTGACATCGTTTTTGATAATTCCACTCCCGAAGGGTTAAAAAGAGGGATGAAGTTGTGTATGGAAATCCTTTATTTTAGAATGTAAAAATCACTAAATTTATTATCTAGGCTTATGGTTGGAAGCTAACGCTACGGGGTTGTTAGAATTTATACCCTTAAGGGGTGAAAGGAGGATGAAATTTTGTTTTTAATTAAAGTTCTTTATTTTTTAAGTTAAAATCACTAATAGTTCGGCTTATGGTTTGTTTTTTTTTTAATTTCAACCCACAAGGGAGTGAAAAGGGGGAAAAAGTTTTGTATTGAAGTTGTTCATTCGCAAAATTTTGTATTAAAGTAAAAATAATAAAGTTGATAAACTTGAAACTTGGCACAAATACTTACCTAAGTAAATAATAAAGTTTTCCATTTTTAGGTTTTTCAAAGTTCCATGGGGGATGTCAAAGTTTGTATAGAAGAATTTTAACTCGCAGTCCGATTAACTCGAAACTCAGTATTTATACTTAAAAGCAAAAATATAGAATAACGTGTATCAGGGTCCGTCTAACGGGGTGAAAAGGGGTAGTCAAAAATGAAACCATGACTGACTGGTAACACACAGCTCAAACCAATGAACTGGTTGGGTTAAAATTTGGCACATAGATACTTATTATGACGTAGGCATCCGCTAAGAATGGGTTTTTGTAAATGCGACCTTTAAGGGGATGAAAGGGCGGATTTTGTTTGTATGAAAAATCTTATTCCTTGAGTTAATAAACCTGAAACTTGGAATATTTACCGACACGAATACTTACCGAAGTAAATTATATAGTTGTCATTTTTGTTTTTTAATCTACCCCCTGAAGATTGGGAAATGTCATAGTTTGTATAGAAGAATTTTATCGCGCGGTCCGATTAACTCGAAACTCAGTATTTATACATAAAACCAAAAATAAAGAATAAAATGTATGAGCTTTTTTTTAAATCCTTCCCTAACGGGATGAAAAGGGGTTGTCAATTTTACAAGGGAGGACTTTACTGCGTGGCTTGATTAACTTGAAAATTGGTAGTAATACTAAGCAACAAAAATTAAGAATAACATGTACCAGAGTTTTTCGAAAATTGACCCCTGACGGGGTGAAAAGAGGTAGTCAATTTGACAAGGGAGGATTTTACTGCGTGGCTTGGTTAACTCTAAATTATGACGTGGGCATCTGCTAAGAAGGGGTTTTTGGGAATTAGACCTTCAAAGGGGTGAAAAGGAGGATTTCGTTTGTATGAAAAATCTTATTCCTTGAGTTAATAAATCTGCAACTTGGCACGAATACTAACCTAAGTAAATTATAAAGTTAGTAATTTTTTGTTTTTTTAAAGGGGGATTCGGGGGGGGGGTGTTAAAGTTTGTATGGAAGAGTTTTAACGCGCGGTCCGATTTACTCAAAATTATACCTAATGCTCTAAAAGTTTTAGGGAAGGATTTTACTGTGCGTCTTGATAAACTCCAAAGTAATTGAATAACACATGATGGAATATTTTTCAAAAATAAACTCGTTTTGGGGTGAAAAAGGGGCACACAGTTTATATCAAAATTATGTTTCCTTTGGTCAATGAACTTGAAAATTGACCCGTATATTTTCTTAATAAATAAAATGACCATAAACATACATTTTCGAAAACAACCTTTTAAAGGGGGTGTTGAATATTGTGGGAGAAAATAAATGTATGGAAAGATATATCGCGCGGTTCGATTAACTTGAAACTCGGTATTTATA
Organism: Tiliacea citrago; assembly: GCA_963921375.1. Classification (NCBI taxonomy): domain Eukaryota; kingdom Metazoa; phylum Arthropoda; class Insecta; order Lepidoptera; family Noctuidae; genus Tiliacea; species Tiliacea citrago. The sequence goes on from OY992782.1 coordinate 30,079,230, forward strand.
TTTAAGATCGGAAATAAAGGAATAGGTGTATCAGGGTTGTCAAAAAATCTACCCCTAACGGGGTGGAAAGGTGAAGTCATTTTTAAAGGTGATGATTTTATGTTTCGGATTGGCGCAAAAATGGCTGAACGAATTTATATGAAATTTGGTAACATAGTTTATAGTTTATAATCTGTAACATTTTTCCGACATCTACGAGGGCGAAGCCGCGGGCAAAAGCTAGTAATAAAATAAATACGTCAAAGTAAAGTCTCGCGCTCGATATTACTCGGACGTACAGGAACTAGGTTAACGACGCAGAACACGGCTAGTAAGGTCACTTTAATAAACTAGGCAACATTAAGCCTTAAAGGTATCCAAGATATGACTTAAACAAATATAATATAGTAAAACGTGTGTCAGGGCAAATGAACTCTATCATCACTAAGTCTGTTCTCCGTTGGCCAGGCACTAAAAGAGAGTAATTCTTAAAAAAAAATATGAGGATCCGTTTCAACAATATTCTACGCTCTTTGTTGACGCCATAATGTTGCTATATCACTCGAATTTATCTCTTTCAACTGCATCGATTCATAGTACACAATGGACCTTCGGCACTTTATCATCGAGTGGGTACGGCTAACGAGCGCTGCACAAAGCCAATAACATAGGTATAAGAACATTACGAGCCGGTAGTCAGCACTGCGGACCGGACGTCAACGCGCGGCGCTGAGCGGACGCGTGCGATCAGCGGCGGACGAGCCCAACCAATTAACTTGTCTCTGAGAATCTAAACCGAGCAGTCTACGCTTAGGGTGGGTTGCACCAAGGTCATAGTTATAGTTTCCGTCAAAGTTAATTTTTACCGTAACGTGACCATAGAATCTAAATACCTGCAGTTGCACCGTCATGTTAAATGTAAAAGTTAAAGTTAATAGGGTGACAAGGGAAAAGACGCCTTTTTTCCCCAAAATGTACATGGGTAATTTTTTGGCAATGGCAACATTTCAAGTTTCCTGTCATCATGCTTTTTTAGATCAAGATGTTTTTCAGCGGGATTAATCATTAAACGCGTGGTATTTCAATTACAAATTATTTGCTGTAAAATATTTTAAGTAAACAAAGTTAATTGATGATATGAATATTTCAGGAGGAATATCCAAAAGAAATTTGCCCCATAACTTGAATTTTGTATCGTGAACTTGCGGTAATGTAAAACTATACAATCTATTAACATTCTGATATTTTATGATTAGTTTATTAATTAGATAATTGACATTTGTGTTCTCAAAGAAATACGTTGTAATTTTAGCAAGATAAAGTTACTAGATTATAAATCCTTTTGGAAAAATACAAGAATATTATGATGTGCAAAAAACAGACGGAACTAGCTCAAAACAAAAGAACAAGCATGGAGTAACATTTTAAAGGAATTTTATGCGAAGCAGATGGCCATACAATGACACAAACCGTTACTATATCCCTTAACCGCCCGACGTCGAGCGGTTATTGTTATAGTTACTTGTGACGTCATTTTAACTATTGTTAAAATGGTGCAACCAGAATTTCGCCTAACTGGAGATTTGACGGCAGACGAGGCTTTGGTTATCGTTGAAGTTAATTGGTGCAACTCACCTTTAGAGCACCGACTTACTAGCCTTAGATTAGATGACAACATTATATTATAATGTGTATCTACAGGTAAGGCAGTTGAAAAAGTGGGGTACATTGAAAGCTGATTTGGTGACTTTCAAATTGCACAAAGAATTGCACAGTTCGTTACACTTCCCATAAATATTTCATTGTCAATTTTTACAATATGGAAAAATTGATTCATGAAAGATTTATAAGGCTTTCTGTACACAATATTTTGTTTTGCATTTTTATTTCCCAATCGAACGTAAGTGGATTCATTATAGATACTCATTACTGTTTTAGGCCCGTATCAACTGTCACATAACACTTCAACGTTAAATGTACTGAAACATTTTGAATTGCTGGGAATCCACAACAGCGAAAATTTACACGAAAGGAAAAAAATAACGTGTAATATATTAAAAACCGTCCAAGTGCGTATCGGATTACGCACAATGAAGGGTTCCGTAGTCGGGATGAATTTATCCCAAAAACAAACTTAACATTGTAGTTGAGAAACATGTTATCCCCCCATCCACATACATCGATATACGTCACGGCCAATTCTTCAACTGCAAATGTAAGTTGGTTGACTATTACTCGTTAACTTATAAAGCTTACTTAGCTGTGATAGTTTTCCTTTTAATATCGTTAAATATACTACTGCCATCATTTTTTCACACATTCAAAAACAACCATTTAGCTGGCAGGGGTGGATACTTGACTCTAACAAAAATTTGCACTTTAAAGCTGTAGTCGGGGTGAGTCAGTTTAGAGTAAAAGGGCTTTATTATTGGCATAAACTTTAATTAAACTGTAAAATATAACTAATCACATCATTACGACACGAGTTAGAATTCCAATGTCGCCACACTTATCGTTTATCGTTCAACCAAACCATATCTACCAACCTAACATCAGCCAATCCGGTATTCGCGCCGGCTACGCTATTGTAAGTCGGCGCGAAGCGCATGCGCGAAGGTCCGTTCGAAAACGCATTATAGTAAATATCGTGCTGGCAACTTGCCTCGAAGAATGCGTTGAAAAATGCCACCTTAACCTATCAAAACAACACATTCTAACAGTAGTAAGCGATCATAATCTTTAGGGCAAAGTGGCATACGACCACGGCTGTCTTCTGAATATCACTATGAATATGTATTAAATGCATTAAAATATATTAGGTGTAAGTTGTTTATTTAATAGACGATAAATATTGAATAGTTTGTACATAATAATTTCAGTTGAGAATATTTTCTTGATTCATACTGTTTAGATCGTGATTTTTCAGTAGTCGGGTTTTAGTTTTTGAACTTATTTTTTCTACATTTTATTTTACCACTTTACTCCACACCACACCGATAACTCTCGCCTCGATACTCATGCCATATTACAGTTTTCTAGTACTAAGGATCTCGGAGCTAAGCCGGGGCAGACAGACAGACGAAACATGGACAATTACGGACATGGCGAAACTATAAGGGTTCCCTGTTCACTACGGAACCCTAAAAACCAACAACGCTAAAAAACAATTATGGAGAAGTTTATAATTTGGTCACGTCGGCCATCATGGAATTTAATTATAAACCGCGCGTTTTTTCATCCGCTCCATATAATTGTTTAAGCACAAAATGTGGGATTCTAATCTGTCCTAATTACGTGATATTCATGTTTGCTATTTAAAAACGAAGATAATTATTATGAGTGTAATAATTTAAAATTAAAGTCTGTAATGAAACTGACAAAGAAACTCGGTCTTTAAAAAAAATCCTCTAAGATTATTAGTTCCTTCTTATGACAGTCAGTTACGCTAGCAATCTTTCAAACTCTTATATCCATAGAAGTTATATCTATGCTTATATCAAAAGGCTTTCTTTAAGTGTGATTCACGAATTTCATACTTTTTCAGAGAAAATTATAATATTCCGCTGATTCATCAATTCATGTAGCACCTTCACAACTCACAAGTTAATTCAATCAAAATACGTGAAAACAGGAAAGTTGTGTTATCGATAAATCACGTTCAAACAATATTTCCAACAAGGAGTACGTACCGAGTGCCTGTTCCGTACGAGAACTCAAAATGTACGCAAGTTAAGAATAACAACGTGTTCCTTATGTAGATTTACTGAATTAAACGAGGGAAAATTTAAAAAAATATATATTTCAAACTTTCGCCGTACCTTATTACAGATGAGTGATGTAAAGGAGTATGTCAGTATCACAAACAAAATATAAAGCTTTATAAAAAATATTAAAACTTAATTACTAATAATGCCAGCCTTTTATTTTACTAAAGTTGCCTCTGGCAATTAAGTGTTCACATTTTTGCTTTTTTTAAAGTCACTTAACGTGTAACGGTAAGTTTTCTTGCCTTACTTATCCGATCCGCTCTATCATACACACAAGAAAATCTACCTAAAGAAGGGTTTTCGGAAATCCGGCAAGGAAGGTCCGGCTTGGGTACACAGGCACTTAAACCCAGGAATAACATAAAGGAGCAGAATAGTCGTGTTTTGTTTCATTGTGAGCATCCGATAATTGTGTGGCGCGGTGAAGTCATTGTGCCAATGTACATATGTCGTAACAGTAAGCAGAACTCACTGCCATATTATGATTGTACATTTTCTCTTACATGTATTTACAAGTAAAAACACGTAAAAATGTAGTAGAATCAAAAATGGATAATTAAAAGCAACATGGCTAGTAACTTAATCCATCCAACCGGTTTGTAGTAACTATATTGTCTACATAATTACGTCCTCATTTATTTGTCAAAACTTAAAATCATCGTGAAATCTAAACAAAACAGGTAAACATAGTAATTAAAATAACAATTTTTTATGCTCGATAGTCGTAATTACAGCGGTGTAATTTAATATTTTAATGATGCTGCTTAAACATTGACCGCGGGTACTGTAACGCCGTAACATGGCGGGGGCGGCGGGCGGCACTATCGGTAATGAAGTTGCTGACGCCCGAATATGGCCGTGGAATATCAGTTATTAGCAAAATAACAAAATGTCGCGTAGTATACGAGCGGCTATTACAGTAATTAATTTCGTTATTAATTACACAAAGCACAGCGACGGATCAAGTGGGATCATTACTCGTGGTGACGCGGCGTGACGTGACGCGACGTTCACGTCATGACGTAGCGATCTCTTCGCTCGCTGCGCTTGTTTTATGAGCAGCGCATAAATGCCTACTAATTGGGTGCCACCCTAATTGTTTCGGAGTGTCCTTTTAGGACATTTCGGAGAGTCACTGTGACTTTATGGTTGTAAAGTCTGTCAGTAATAAATATACTCTAAACAGAGTTCGTTCGGTATAATGAACTTGTTGTGTTTTCAAGTGTTGTTATTTTGGAATTAAACCTATTTAGCTACAATTGAATTACAAGATTACAAGTATGAACATAAACAGCATGCGGCATGTTTGCTGACGCCAGCGTAGATGACTTCTACGCTATTATAGGTAAAAAAGAGACGTCGCTAGTGCGACGAGTACAGGGGAGCCCGAATAATGTCCTAAGGATGGTTGGCGAGAGCACCGATACTGTTCCACTCAGTACCTTCACTGAACTCCATGTGTTGCGAGACCGATGAGCCTACTGTGCAGGGGTGTGTCTAGTTTTTGCTTTTTACTTTTTTAGTTACTAACACTAGTTATAAGCAAAATTCTTGTTACTACCAACTTTGCCTTGCCTTTGACTTTTTTGTCTGAAATAAATGTTTTTTTTTAATAAAATACGAGTCACAATACGTGCACATGGAAATAATACAAGTAATGATATCACATTACGCCTCTCGTATAAGATGCCCTCCTAATTTCCGTAACTTAATTATATCACAACTGAGCACGCCCAGAGCGGGAGAAGTTTTTTGATAATATCCCACCCAAAAAAAAAAGCTGACATAATAATATGGATAGGACATTACACTGAACTAAACTATCGTGGAGAACAGTAAGCCAAACCCGTTCCTAATTCCAGCAAATAGGTGCGGTCATCGGCAACAGCTCAGTCAATATTTACTTCGGAAGTTTACGAGCGGATTACGTGAAGACCAATCTTAAACACTTGCCGCAGAATGTATGCAAATCACAGGAGGCTACAGTACCTTGTTGAATTAATTTGTAAGTGGTCCTTCGAGTCGCGTCCGGGCTGCGGTCCGTAAGTCCCGGCTTACGGCCCGGGACGCCCCGGGACGAGTCCGGGACTGACTTAATCTTACAAATTACAAGCAGGCCTAGTCCATCGGCGCGTTATTGAATTAAAACTTAATGTGGGCGCACTTGGCGTGAATTTTTCATGTTGATAAGCGGAGTCAGGCGTAGAATTATCATTAACTTGATAGTTTGTGTTCAGATCCTTTATAGCGTTAGTTTTTCGTGCGAAGAAGTTTTTGCAGGTGCAAAGAAAATAAATGTTTATTTTTTAAACATAAAGATAACTAGTCTTCACTGATATCTCTTTGAAATCTAATCTTGGTCCCAAACAACCTTACAGCATTCATCACAGTATTATTTAAGAAGTTTTAACAAAACAAAGCGGTCATTATAAACTTGCTCTCCAGTGTGTAACTGGCGCTAAAACTGCGCTAAACTTAAAACTCGTTTATGTTGCGCTAACTGGGTCAGTTAGTTGGCTGATGTGGTTAATGATCACAGGTAAACTAATGAGAATGAGCTAATTAGTAAGTTTAACTACCAGAGAGTCCACGCCTCCACGGTAAATGAATGGGAAATGAATTGCTTTTTAGTGGTACCTTTTTGGTCTAGTGGACACAAACACGTGTAATACGTTTGTGGGCTTGCCTTAGACACCCAATTTTGATGAGACAAGATTTTTTAATATTAAAGGGTAAAAATAAAAAACATCATGTTTTTGTACATTTTGATATTTAGATCAATGTCTCAGGAGAAACATTCGTGACGCGTTATATCAAATGCTACAAACACGATGGGATTTGTAGGTAAGTAATAACAGCCGCACGGGTCGATCAAAGTGTTTGCTACGCTAAGCGTGGTCGGGCCGTGGATGGGTGACCATTTATTACAAACCAAGATCCCTCCGTGGCTCAGAAATCAAGTTAAGCAGTAGGTTCAGGCTAAAATTCATCTTTGACAATCGTTACGGGTAGTCAGAAGCCCGAAAGTCTGACACACTATTACCAATGGGTATCGCGGTACTCAGTTACTGGAATGTGGAGGTCAGATAGGCAGTGGCCCCATATAAAGTACTGGTATTTAGCTGCATCCGGTTAGACTAAAAGCCAACTGAAACATAGTTGGGGAAACAATAGGCAGATGATGATATCAAAGTCTACATGCAGCTAATCTGAACTGTCATGACTAGGCGAACTGAAAAGGGTGTACAGCGATACACTACGGACTACCTCCACGGCAAGTACTCGAATATTTAAATTGCTCACATATTCAAAACCTACAGTTAAACATCTTAAAGGTTATCAAACGTTAAATAAAATACTTTCGTAAGTATATATCTATATTTTCTACCGTTTTCCGGTGGAAAGACACTTGACAGCAACATTTCCTTACCGCTCTGCCTCTCTGGGCCGCGACGAGTGTGAACTTACCAAAACCACCTTCATCATACCGCTGGTATATACCATAAGAGTATTATGATAAGAGTGATTATTCAGTGGATGCGAGGTTAGGCTATGTTTGCAAAGTTAAAGGCAAGGACTCTTCGTTACGAAGGCCTCACAGAAAATGACGCGAAAACTGTTGAATGTGCATTTCGGGGGATTTCGGCTGTTGAAGGAATCTTTAAGTACTCTATTTGAGTTCGGGAGTCTGTTGTCTTCGAGTTTACTTTCATATTTAGTGCCGAATTTAATGTGGGCAGTTAAGACTGTGCGTCTGTTTGAGAAGCACTTGTTGCTAATATTCAAGTTTGTGTACATAAAGTTGCACTTCTGGTATTCAGTCATAACCCACACTAAGGCGGATATTGTTCTGTTAGGTACAAATCTTACAAACTTAGATATTGAGAAATTATCTCTGTAAAGAAGATTAAACTACCTAATTTATAAATAGTAAAAAAAAACAACACAGAGGAGTGTGACGCCCACGCCAAACATGTCATGCAGCTTAATATAAAATTAAGAGAAGATATATAAAGATCTTGCACAAACAAACACACGTATTTTAATTCTCAATAACTTCCTCCAAATTCATAAGCTACGTACGATATGTCAGGCGAACTCGCCCTCCGGCAGAAAGTCACAACATCAAACACTCCCGACTCTGACGTTAACAAAATAGAGCGAAACAAACTCCCAACAACATCCAAAAACAATTAAGTACATAATACAGAGGAAATTCATTCGCAGATAATTAATTTTCAAGTTTAAAAGTTGCTTATTAAAGCAATATTCCTTTGAGATTCGTTCACAAAATGGCGGAGGCGGCTTAGATAATACTGTTGCTGACAGTATTAAGTTGGTTGAAACTGATTAGTATTATTTGTATACTAAAGTGTGTAGCCTCCATACAAGAAAAGGGCAGCTTAACTACCCGACGAGGTTGCTAACAAACGTGCTTTTTTTTTTTTTTTGGGTGGGAAATCATCAAATAACTTCTCCCGCTCTGGGCGGAGCGGGAGGGCGTGTCAGACTTTTACTGACTAAAACCCACCCGTGTTCCTTCCGTTGCCTGTGTGCCAGGGCCACGATATCCCTTTCGGACAAACTCGCAACCCCGGCAGGCATTGGTCCTAATGGACCCTGTCAGTTTGTGCTGACATCTCTTTGAGGCGCGCGTGGAACACAACGCGCCGTCGACCCGGGCCTGGTCCTTATCGGACGGCGAGCTACCCATCGCTCACCGTCCGCAGGCCCGCGGCTACGGTGGCCGAAAATCGGCTTGCGACTCCCGACGCCCGGGGCGTCTCCTGCGGCGACTAGGGGCATGAGGGCGCGAACCTTGTCTCACCCTCACGCGTTCCGCCTCCTCCTTCGCTAGCATAACTGTTTCGCAGAAGGAGGTGACGGCCTCCCATGCACTCTCGCTCCGAACCATGGCCTGAACCAGGCCCGGACGCGAGAGATCGCCGCCGCCGATCGCCTCCGTGAGGACACGGCGGTGCTCCGCCCAAGCTGGGCAGACCTCCACCGTATGCTCCACCGTGTCCTCCGGGCGATCCACACAGTGGTGACACCCGGGCGTTTCCGCCCGCTTAATCCTAAACAGGAACCTCCCGAAACATCCATGTCCGGTGAGGACCTGCGTCAGGCGGAAGGTGAGGACGCCGTGGCGCCTCTCCAGCCACTCCTCAAAGAGGGGACTTATCGCCACAATTGTGGCGTGACCGTGAGACTTAAACATAGTAGTAACAGTCTGATAAGAACAAAAAAGACAAGTGATTTTCTAAGAAGCGTGGATATATCTTTTGACCGCTCATTATTAGTGATAGAGCATTGTAAAACCGTATTAAATGAAAGGGAAGTGAACAGTGATAAGAAAGTCTTACGATTTGAGCCAATTTCTTTTCTCAGTAACTGAGAACCACATACATCTGAGAGACCTTTCGGTAAGGAATAGCATACATTCGTTAGAGTAAGCAGTACACCTAGAGCCAACCGCTGTTTACTGACACTTGACATATTGCGTGCATAGCCTAGTGATCCAGAATGCCTGACATTCCTGAACTAAATGCCGATGCGTCATTATCGCATGTGTGCACGACATACCTGCATACTAATTATGTGTAGCTTACAGCGTTACTGACATGCGGTACATATTGATCAGGGGCAGCTTACTCGTATTATCAATGTTTTATAGAAAGCCACTGCCATCTAGCCGCGAGATAAAGGGAAATACATAATATTATTATGTATCATAAGATTATATCACAAGTCGTGTTTCAGGACGAGTTTTAGGTTTCTGGCTACCGGCAACCATTTTAATCTTTTCATTTCATACTCATGTTCACTAACTACCAAAGCATGTCAAGTTACCTGGTACGAGTATGAAATAAAACCTAAAGTTAAAACATTTCGGTAGTCGTATTTGAATATTTTTGTAGCCACATTCGGTTCTATTTGAGGCACCGGTATGTTTGCATCACAAATTGACTGCACCTGAGCTGAAGGCTCACATACTGGAGCTCTTACTAAACACATAAACACGCGGAGAGATCGCCGCAATATTTGACAGCAAAAATTGTCTTAGTATCGCCGTAAAATACAATGCAAACATCTCCTCAACAACGGCTACCTTTAACATCCAAACCTGAAAATCAAAGTCATTGGATTAACGACTCTATTGGCTTGAGTTACAGTTGTTGTATGTCTAAGGCGCTGGTGTATGTCTAAGGTCCTGATGTTGACAAAAAATCTCATCGTTGAAGGATCGTCAAAGCGTCATAGATCGTGGAGTTGTTTGCTCGTGTAAACTGTTTGTGGTATTTGTTTGAGTTCTGTCACAGTTTGATGTGGGTAGCAGATCGGGCGTATCATCCGCCCTATGCCGTCCGTACGCCGCTCGTCAAACAACAATGTTTAATGGATTTTTGTGCTTTCCAAACGATTGACATCTGCCAGATTGATTGATTTTGGTGATTCTCGTTTGCCTTCGTTAGACTGACAGTAATTTACTGTATACATTTTATTGCATTTTAACTTACACAATAATATGTGAAAAACACCTGGGGGCCGATCGCGCTATTTCTCAACGTAATTACCGTTCGAACGGAACGTTTTTGGTTTAGTTTTGGCAGCTGGTTAGCTGATGTAAGAAACGGTATCGCGCTATTTTTTCTGAGTGACAAAATCGTTGACGTTACCCAATACTGAAAGTTCGTTCGATCGTTCCTCCAAGGTAACTTCCAAAGTCAAGCTAAATCGTTTCCGTTGAAATGATTAGCGCGATACGAAATGTGTCGATACGTAATGTTTTTGGTTGTGGTTTAGTTTTGGTATTAACGTTCAAAATTAGCGCGATCGGCTCCCAGGTCTATGGAAGCACGCCATAAAGATTGCTCTGAGGTTAACAATATACCGTAATAAGCCTTCTTTATTATTTTCCAGTTTAAATGCGTAAGGGCACTGGAGCACCATCAATGATGCGATAAACCTGGGGTCAGGATGCTTGCCATGTGAGGCAATCTTCTGTTTAGGAGAGTGTTGTGTCCAGCAGTGTAAACTGCGATATAAATACTTTTTATGCAAGTGATTTTATAGATTGCACCTATCAGCAACTCTGAACATCACAAGGATAAATTATTACTTAAATTAAATAAAACTTCACAAAATTCATTGCAATTGATTTAACAGTTGTTCAAAAGCGTAAGTACGCCGAACTGTTCCGGACTTGGCCGACAGAACAAGAAGCCAGAAAGTATTAAAAAGATACACGCTACTGTAAACTTTGCAAAGATCTCCCGACTCCCAAAGCCAACAGTTGAAAAATTAATAAGGCCTACTTTAAACTTGGGCAGCACTGAATATGGAGAAGTTACGTTATTAAGCTTTTAGTTTCTGACGTCGCTGTATTGAGATAAGAAAGTTTCGGGGCGCGTCATGTTTTTAAGCGACTTCCAAAAAGGAGGAGGTTCTACGTTCGTCTGTATGTTTTTGTTTTAATGTATGATCATCGATATTTTCGTCAATTGTGGATTTTGATTTTTATAACATTAAATTTGATAGAGGAAGCTTGTGCGGTGGTTTCATATAAATATTGACTTCAGTTGCGTAGTTTTTGAGTTAGCTTCAATAATACGTATTTTTTCAGTTAGTAGGTAACACGTGGATGATGTTATAATAACTTCCTGTCGCTGTTATTTACATAGCAGCACCCTAATTGCGTAACACAGTTTGAATCACAATCGGAATGATTTTGAAGTATATTGCTAATCCATTGCTTCGTATGTTAGAAAAGTTTGTGTGCTCAACAACGTAAATAACGCAATGAATGTTGTTGAACTGTCAATTTGAAACCGATTCCTACTGATAGTGTGTTACGCAATTAGCGGGCTGGGAGTGGTTTTCGAATTTGTGTGGGGTAGGTACCACAACTAAAGTGAAAAATAAAAAGTTTTTACAATTTCGGAAGTTGGTGGCAAAACAAAAATGAAATAAATAACACCAACTTCTGAATTTAAAGTAATTTTTCACTTTGTAGTGATTTTTAGAAGTCGGTCGTTTTTTTTTATATTTCAGCGTGTGCCTTCCAAAAACATGTTACATGAGAATAATTTGTATTATAGTCTGTTTTATCTTATCTCACTAAGTCTTCCGAGGATCAAACTTTATCAAGAAGAACTTTTATAATAATATAAGTATATGGAATAAGGTTAAAGAAAGCGAGTGACGTATAAAGACAAGACGATTCATAAGTCTGCCTCGGAGCTCTGTAATAACAACAATGTTCTCAGCTCTATTACCTCAAGGAAGTATGTCATTAAATAAACTATATTTGAACTTACTAACGACAGCTTCATTTGTTACTTTTGTCAGCGACTCGCACAAAATATGGTTCTGAAATTGTATACCCAATATGCCTTATGAAAGATGAAATGTAACCAAGCTAACAAAGACTGCGTCACCACACTATTTAGGTATTTACCGTAACTAGTGCTCACAGTTCAGAAGTGAGTGTGGGACAGCCGCGCGTCCGCTCGACCGCTCACCCGCGCGTCCGCTCGACCGCTCACCCGCGCGACCGCTCAGCTCGCGACCGGCTGCCAGGTCGCGTGGTCCCTCGGGCTACCGTTTGTTTAGGATGTTTGCGAACCCGCCTTTGTTTTGTCTTATTACTACACTATTTGTGCTCCTACTTCATCGAATAAGTCAGCTTAAGATGTTCTGAGGACACAAACACGATCTCGAACGATCCTTTGCGCTATACCTATCTGTGTGGAATACTTTGAATTATATTTGTTGTAAAGAAAAAATGTGTTTTTTTTAGATAGGTACCTAGTGATTACGTACCAACGGACTTGATTTATTGTATAAAGCTTAAATTAGGAGGTCGAAGTGGCGTTTATACTCGTAATTAAAGTTAATTATAGAATCATTTGGCCCAGGGGCCTTACTCCCGACAGCATCGAGTACTGAATCAATCGAATTTGTTTCGAAATAAATGACGATCCATACTCTTTAATCCGACATTAGCGCACGATCGTGCGGTGGTTCGAAGCGACACTAATTTCAATTGAAAGATACGTTAGAATCGAAAAGTTCGTACTCCACACGCCATCTGACAGTTATGTATCGAGTAGTTGAATCAAAACTAAACGTCAAATTACTCGATAGCAAAGAAGCTACTTTATGAAGATCGAGTGAGATTTTTTTGTGTTCTTTACTGCTTTATTTCTTCAAAATCTTTATTATTATGGCTCGCTTTACTTTGTTTTTCAATGTTCTTGAGAAAACATTGTATGGATCTTCGTGCGAAAAGAAATATGAATCGATATAATACCCGGGGCTATAGAAATGGATTCGGAAGAATTTCGAAGAAGTTATAGTTTCTCGAAGGAGTTGTTTAATGTGTTGGTAGAAGATTTAACACCATACATGAAGAAATTAACCAGACGAAGTGACATTTCCATTAAATGCAAGGCGAGAAGCCCGAAAGTCTGACAACCAGTCTTACCAAGGGGTATCGTATTACCCAGTTACTGGGTTGTGGAGGTCAGATAGGCAGTCAACATAATCAGCCTATAATGTTCTCACTGCTGGGGCACAGGCCTCCTGTGTGAGAGGGAGTAGGACGTAATCCACCACGCGGGTCCAGTGCGGGTTGGTAGTTTTGACATGTCTTCGAATTTTTGGTTCTAGGACATGCCTTCGCCGTTTTGTGAGCAGTGGTGATGAAATAATTTATACAAAGTAAAGCCCCTGTCAGGGTTCGAACCTACGACCTACAACTCGTAAGTCGCTGTCGTTACCACTGGGCCACCACTGCTCTCAAATAGGCAGTCGCTCCTTGTAAAATACTGGTATTCAGCTGCATCCGGTTAGACTAGAAGCCGAGCACAACATAGTTGGGAAAAGAATAGGCAGATTGGTTTATTTTTTTTTATAGGGTTTTATTTGTTAAGTTAAAATAAAGCACTAGGGTATCGTTTTTTACGTGGGAAAGTGATAGAGAAGTAAATAAATTCAACCACATAAAATATTCTAACCACAGACATAAGACACTTGACAACGACGTAATCCAGGCAGGCAGAACATAACGACGCTGATAATACTCGAACCTATGTCGATCTTGGTTTACGATTCGATTTGGTTCGGGAGTAAGGTTTTAAATCGAGTTCAGATCAGAAACGAGTTCGAATCGAAAACAAAATCAAACTCGAATCGTTTTCGGGAGTAAGGCCCCAGGGGTATCGTCCCCGACTTACGAGTTGTAGGTCGTGGGTTCGAACCCTGGCAGGCGCTTTACTTTGTGTAAATAATTTCATCACCACTGCTCTCAAAACGGTGAAGGAAAACATCGTGAGGAAACCGGCATGTCCTAGAACCAAAAAATTCAAAGACATATTGTGACATCTACCAACCCGCACTGGGCCCGCGTGGTAGATTAACAACCCACTCCCTCTCGAAGAGAGGAGGCCTGTGTCCCAGCAGTGGGAACATTATAGGCTGATTATGTATAGAATCATTGGAACGGGCCAGAGTTAGTGAACCCATTTATCATAGTTTTAGGAATCAGAAGTGGATTTTATTTATAAAAAGAAATAACGGTTACGAACTACTTTAATGCAATCGGAAAATATTAATAATTAGCACACAAAAATAATTATTAGGATACTCTAATGCGAATCTAGCATAAATACGACACAGCTGCGGCGTGTGAACGCTGCGACGGTTGACAAGAGAGAAAGGGCTGTCATCTGCTTGACGCTCCACTTATAGGCGTGACGCTACTCGCTTCTGTTCATTCCCGTTCATTCCATAAACATATACATATATAAAATTGCATAGACATATTTGATTAATCATTTCGTACATCAAAAGTAAATAATCCTCAAAACACGGCAACACGTGCAAATGTCTGCAGAATACAAAATCACTATCCATGCGGGTCCAACAAAACCTAGTTTAGGTAAAGTATTTAATATTGCAGAATACAAAGTGAATTACGCGGGCGACGCGCGGGCGACCCGCGGGCTTTGCCGCGCCGACATGCGACATCGCGACACGCCGCGCTGTAAATAAACAATCGAACAATGTATTTAGTCTTTTGGCCGACAGCTACACGCGTTTGTGTCCTGATACAAACATATTAGTCGCGAGCGTTTTATTTCGTTGCGGGATTGGAAAATAAAATAAAGTCGTTAATAAAATACTGTGTATTGGAAAATGGATACAGAAATATTCAGGTTCGAATTTAGTTCTTTTGCCTATGTTTTAGCTTGATATTAAAAGTTAATACAGAACAGCCATGTTAGGTTTAACTTTTGAGCTAACAAGTCCCTACCTTGAGATAACATTTCAGGCAGTGAGAACAATTACTACTGAATAAAATTCATTGAATGAATTTTGAATAAAATTCATTGAATGAAGTTTATTGCAAATTACATTCAATAATAATAATAAAGTCGTATCTAGTATGATTGTGGATGTAAATTAACGAGTAATGAATTTCGCAGTACGCAATCACAACGCGATACATGCCGCGGTCACGCGATTATCAAGCTTTTGATACGCGTCTGTCAACATCACTGATGGCAATAAATTAACACACTAGTTTCAAACTTTTAATTGAATAATAGTTCATTTTGAATAGCGATCTTAATGAACTACCATGGGACTAGAAACCGGAGCAAATCAAAAGGCCAAATCGTTAGGACCATTTTACTGCCTTGGGGTGAAAAAACACGATTTAGGTGTTTACTTAGTTTTATATTATGGAGCGTGTCTTTTTGATATAGGTAACATGTATTCCTTTATATGTATGTGACAAAACTGAGTAAAATCCAGCCACTTTTGCGCGATAGCGATAGCAAAAAAATTACACTATTTCGTTTGATAAAGGCGAGTGAATTGTAATGAATTTTGTTTTCATAATCAGTCGTGGGCTTAGTTGACCGCACGTTCATTTTCCGGCAAGCGATCAAAACATGGCGGTGTGATCAAAACATGACGGTGCGATGGCTCGTCACCGCAACAGATGACGCGCGGCAACGACGCGCGACCCGCGCGACCGCGGCAGACGCGCGGTCATGGGTAAAATAATACAGTTTTGTTTTTTACGGAACATTATCTACATACACTGTATGAATGTGGCTTAGTGTTTGTGTATTGAAACTACGCATTTATTTTTATCTCATCTTTCTAAGAGCTCTTTACAGGTTGGTTTTGAGGTTGGTGAAATGAGACACAACACAATAGAAGTTTTATTGATGTGACGTGCCATAGACGTCATATAAAACTTTTGTGTGTTTAGTGTCCTTCAAACTGCTAAATACTGAATTTCGGATCATGAATTAACTGGTACCTACCAACCACTTTGCGTGCTTACAGTTTCTAGGGTAGACGAAATTGGATAATTCTTAAAAGTTTATGTATTGATCATTAATAATTTTGAATACGCGTACTTTATTGACCTCAACGATTGCTGGCACCGTTAAAAACATCCGTCACAAACACTAATGTCTGGTGATCAAAGTAATGGCGGGGTTTTAAAATGCCTCCGAGCAAACTGTCAACATCTACATAAAATATACATCCGTGTATTACTCGTGTGCTTACATACACAGCAATATTGTAAGATAATTAAATGTGAACAGACTGATAATTATTTTAATATCATGATTTAACTTTTCTACCTCTAATATATGACTTAAAAACATAAAAACCGGCCAAGTGCGAGTCGGACTATAAAAATGGCAAAAAAATCACGTTTGCTGTATAGGAGCCCCCCTTAAATATTTGTTTTATTTTAAT
This sequence comes from Tiliacea citrago, assembly GCA_963921375.1. Classification (NCBI taxonomy): domain Eukaryota; kingdom Metazoa; phylum Arthropoda; class Insecta; order Lepidoptera; family Noctuidae; genus Tiliacea; species Tiliacea citrago. The sequence continues at coordinate 30,095,765 of OY992782.1, forward strand.
TTAATTATTTATTTTTTAAGTGAAAATATAATTTAATATTTTGTCAATATCTCAAACGTCTACTGTTGCCTTTATCATTATCGAGCAAAAAAAACACTGTTTGTTGTATGGGAGCCCCCTTAAATATTTATTTTATTCTGTTTTTTAGTATTTGTTGTTATAGCGGCAACCGAAATACATCATCTGTGAAAATTTCAACTGTCTAGCTATCACGGTTCATGAGATACAGCCTGGTGACAGACGGACAGACAGACAGACGGCGGAGCCTTAGTAATAGGGTTCCCCTCTTTACCCTTTGGGTACGGAACCCTAAAAATTACATTGTGTAAGTTTTTCAAAAAGAATAGAATATAATAGAATATTCTTTACAATGTACACCATAAAGAGCTATGGATGATGACAATATCGTCTGTGAGGAAATGTATGTGAAACAATAGTACGAGCTATATGAGCTATGCCAACATTTACATCGTTTCTCGGTCCTAGCCATGCTTGAGCGCTCATGACATCAGCGTCAATACAACACAGTTTCAATATTAGCACTTTAATTACAATTACCGCAAATATCGCGGCGATAACCCTACGTGACGTCTTATGGCGCGCGCGGAATAGTGCGGGGAACTCGATACGAGATTGATATTAAACAGCATTATTTATTTATTTATAAGTAAAAGGAATGGATTAAAAGTAAATTTGGTAAATTTGACTGTTATTTACATTTAGTAAACTAAGTATCGCTCTAGATTAATTTGTATTGTGAAAACGGTTAGGTATGTAATGTATGCCAGTATTGTTAGGTATTTAATGTATGCCAGTATTGTTAGGTATGTAATGTATGCCAGTATTGTTAGGTATGTAATGTATGCCAGTATTGTTAGGTATGTAATGAATGCCAGTATTGTTAGGTATGTAATGTATGCCAGTATTGTTAGGTATGTAATGTATGCCAGTATTGTTAGGTATGTAATGTATGCCAGTATTGTTAGGTATGTAATGTATGCCAGTATTGTTAGGTATGTAATGTATGCCAGTATTGTTAGGTATTTAATGTATGCAAGTATTGTTAGGTATGTAATGTATGCCACTATTGTTAGGTATGTAATGTATGCCAGTATTGTTAGGTATGTAATGTATGCCAGTATTGTTAGGTATGTAATGTATGCCAGTATTGTTAGGTATGTAATGTATGCCAGTATTGTTAGGTATGTAATGTATGCCAGTATTGTTAGGTATTTAATGTATGCAAGTATTGTTAGGTATGTAATGTATGCCAGTATTGTTAGGTATGTAATGTATGCCAGTATTGTTAGGTATGTAATGTATGCCAGTATTGTTAGGTATGTAATGTATGCCAGTATTGTTAGGTATGTAATGTATGCCAGTATTGTTAGGTATGTAATGTATGCCAGTATTGTTAGGTATGTAATGTATGCCAGTATTGTTAGGTATGTAATGTATGCCAGTATTGTTGGGTATGTAATGTATGCCAGTATTGTGAAAAGTCTCATCAAAGACAAACGCAATGTGTCGTTTAGGTTAATTATTTTGTTCTTGATTTGGGCTTTACTTCACTCAAAATTATCATTTCCTAATAACATTACAAAAAAAAATACGTCAGCGACATTTTTAAGATAAGGTATCTAGCTCTTGCAGATCTTAAGCCGGGCCATCCCGTAAGCCCGGGATAGCGTCTGTGTGTCGCATCCCTCGACCGGATATTGCAGGCCGGCGGCATTGCTGAAAGCCTCGTGTGCGAGTAGGTCCCACCATGCAGACTGTTTGGCGTTCCGCTCACGACCAAATTGAGTCTAGGAGCTGCTGATTGTGACGGAAAAATGCTAAACAGAGCCCAAATTAAACACTTGAGCCTAGATTGTGAGCGTTTTAGCTGCTTTTGTGTTTCGTTTTGGGGATTTTCGGCTTTGAAGGCTTAGGACGTGACAGCGAGCTTATTACAATGTTAGTGTTTTTATTGGTCCTTTGGGTTTACCTGGCATGCACCATGCATGATTACGAGACTCAAAAGATCAATATTTATCAGCTAGGATCTGTTTTACGTATCCATGCTTATGTACATTTCATTTAAAAAAAACTAATAAACTCTTACAAGTTCTTGACAATACTTTTAGTTTGCAGAATGCCAAAATATTACCTCTTTTCACCAAATCACTATCATCTGAAACTGAATAAAATCTCTCCACATCGGCCGAATAAAGGTCTTATCTGCTCGCACCGACTTAATAATCTTTGTTTTACGACGAGCGTATTCGGATGAGGGAGGGACGTTTAGATTTAACGGTCCTTCCATATGCCCGCATTCATACGGCCAAACATACATTATACATTTAATCTCATAATGTGGACGTCTGTCTCATTGAGACGACGTAAGTCGAAGAATTAAGGGGAGATCCCTTAATTCTTCGACTTAGCTTAACTAAGCAGTGGACAGGGGAGACTGTGATACAGATTGCCGTTATTAATATTTCAAGATTGTGTTGTAATTACAAGAAATTAGAACTTGTTCTCCCGAGTTCTGATATAAGCATATTATTTTAGACGAAGCAGCCCCATAGTTTATCTATACGCTGTTATCAAAAAACTGTCTGAAACGCCCATTCCAGACTAACAATATAGTGCAACCACCATCCTATCATCGAGCGCGGTAATTTATAGCATTATCGCTGCTAGATCGATCCTGTCGCGACCTATTTCCAAGAGCCGCTCACACAGATTTTCTTCGGCTCAATAACTTGTTACACAGTTACATTACAATGTATTGATCGCTGGGATACCTATGGTGTATATCGATATAATTGGTCCTTTGCGCCGAACGTTGCAACTCCCCGGACGTGTGTGGAATGTATTAGTAACTTCCTACTATGCGGGTTTCTTTGCAGTTTTCCCTTTGTGGATTGTATTCAGGTAGCTGGTAAATATAATTTCGGTGCATGAATAAAAGCACGAGCGGTTGCTACAGCGCAGCGTAGCTGAGGTGATATGGCGTAGCTGACGTGCTACGTCAGTTACTATGTCGTAGCAAATAGAAGTTTTGTTACGCAACACACTTATTTTTTGCGCATTTTTAAGGCTATTTAATACGAATAATGACAGTACCTAGACTGTTTTAAAGCGTGGTCTCTATTAGCAGACTATTATCCCGTTTATTCAGTCTACAGCTTAGCATAATCACCCCTTTGTTTAAGTGCAGGCTATTAGACACGACTTTAGGATTTTGTCTACAAAGCTTGGCGATTTGTTACAGCGTACTTAAACTTCATGCTCAGTTACGAAGGTTTTATAAGTCCGTAACCTTATAAAAAAGATCAAGAAACTTAAATATCATTTGATTTATCAGTCATCTGATTAGAATTATAGCCGGCGTTGATAAAGCTCATTGATGGAATCATAAATGGAATCACCGAAAAACGTAAGACTATAAAATGAAAAAGATAAAAAGGCCGCTAGTCATCTCTGGAGGAGGCCTTCACCTTCTAATAAGAGGGATTCTTGCTACAAAACCTGAAAGCGTTAAAATAACTATACTAATAAAATGTAACAAAGAAAATAAATAATTATAATAATTTAAGAACAGAAAAGTAACATAATATGTTATAATTGATTGTTTAAATGTAATATTACCTAAAGTAAAATTTTGTAAGATTGTTAAAAAAAAATCCGGGCAAGTACGTGTCGGACCTCGTACAATGAAGGGTTCTGCAGTTGGGTGGGATGACTTTATCCCAAAAACAAAATTAACATTGTAGTTGAAAAACATGTTCTCCCATACATCACGGTCAATTCTCTAACTGCAAATGTAAGTTGGTCGACTATTACTCGTTAACTTGTGAAGCCTACTTAGCTGTGATAATTTCCTTTTAATTTCGTTATAATTATATACTACTACCATGATTTTTCACATACCTAGAAACAACCATTAAGCTGGCAGGGGGTCACCTCCTTCTGCGAAGCAGTTATGCTAGCGAAGGAGGAGGCGGAACGCGTGAGGGTGAGACAAGGTTCACGCCCTCATGCCCCTAGTCGCCGCAGGAGACGCCCCGGGCGTCGGGAGTCGCAAGCCGATTTCCGGCCACCGTAGGCGCGGGCCTGCGGACGGTGAGCGATGGGTAGCTCGCCGTCCGATAAGGACCAGGCCCGGGTCGACGGCGCGTTGTGTTCCACGCGCGCCTCAAAGAGATGTCAGCACAAACTGACGGGGTCCGTTAGGACCAATGCCTGCCGGGGTTGCGAGTTTGTCCGAAAGGGATATCGTGGCCCTGGCACACAGGCAACGGAAGGAACACGGGTGGGTTTTAGTCAGTAAAAGTCTGACACGCCCTCCCGCTCCGCCCAGAGCGAGAGAAGTTATTTGATGATTTCCCACCCAAAAAAAAAAAAAAAAAAAAAAAAGCTGGCAGGGGGGGGGGGGACACCCTTTTGTTAGAGTCAGGTGGGACACCTGACTCTAACAAAAGTTTGCACCTTAAAGCTTAATATTATGCAAACGGATCCTGAAACCAAAATGTATTATCCCCACTTTACGTGTAAGGGATACAACCTAAAATAATTTTATTTCCAAGATTTTATTTTACCAAAGTCAAAGTCAAATTATTTATTTCAAATACTTAGGCACATAAGAGGCACTTTTTGCACGTCAAAATTTATAAAAAAAAAACAGAATTGATTCTAGTTGCCCCTTCCAAAACGTAGTTTCTAGTTGCCCCTTCCAAAACGTAGTTTCGTATGGAGAAGAATAGGGCACGAAACTCTACCGTTACTATTTACAAAAAATGTTTTTATTTTGTTTGAGTACCTACATTAATTATCTGATTATAATAATACGAGTATGTGAAGACGATGCTCCTAGCATAAAATTACGAATCCTTAGTAGGTACAAAGAATTAAAAACTAAGCAACGTAAAATAACTTAATTATCAGACAGATACATGGTGCTCACATATTTACAAGCATCGTAAAAGTATATGTTATCCTAAAAAATTTAAAATAATAAATCAGTGTGTGAGTATAGGTAATCACAGAACGTAAAATCAATACCACTTTGTAGGCGTGAGTAATATGTATACCCATGCCAAATTGCAGCTTTCTAGTAGTAAGAGTCTCTGAGCTAAGGTGGGGACAGACAGACAGACATGCGAAACTATAAGGGTTCCTTGTTGACTACGGAACCCTAAAAAGGTAAGTAATTATTATGAATTAGGAATGTTATGTATATTGATTTGATTATTCATTGCATCCAGTTTTTAATTCAAACTTTGAATAACCCTTGACTTTGGGGGTTAGTAGACTGGGGTTTGGGATTAAAAGAACTGTTCACTTTTTACTTGGGAGTGTGGAAGCGGACCAGTATTACCGACACTGAACCTCAAGTTTGGTTTATTCGTAGATGCCGTGATTACACCTTGAATATCAGTGGTTAAACAAATTTTTTTTTTTTTTTTTTTTGATACGGACCTATTGCAGATGGCTCCGGAGTGCCTTTTCTGCGTAACCGAGCGTTGGTGGGGCCAGAAGGGCCTCTCACCGGGTTAGACTTATAATTTAAGTAACACAGCTTAGGGCGTCCCATAGTGGGACTCGAACCTAGGCTTTGGGCGTTACTGACTACTGAAGGGACATTTGTTATGCTACTTGCTCCGCCGGGCGGGCGGGGGCAAGGGTCGGGGGTGGTTAAACAAAATTCTTAATCCTAACTACTTACTCTATCGGTGGAGAATCTTAACACCGCGATGTAGGAATTGATCGAAATGGTACAACGACATCAGTCTAGTGACGAGTAGTGACCAAATTTTAAATAGTTTGTATTTCTACGTCGCGGCGTTTTCAGATATTGTCTCTGTGCGGCTAAACATTCCGCCCACCAAGTACATTTTGTGCAACATTATGTCCTTCCAATGTTAAGTTTTACAAAACCTTTACATATAACCTTCACCTTTTGAAATCTCAAAACGGCTAATTGACACTTCCCGTGACCCAAGGGCTGGCTTTTACTTTGGCCAGAGGCTAAGCATTGCCATACAACGTGGCAATGCCGCCAGTCTCTTGGGTACATTACCAGTCACCAGTGATGTGGATGAATTTTTCGACGCCATATTTTAATTTGTGAATAGTTTTAGATAGGATATAATTTTATTATTTTTATTAATGAATTTAGTAGGTTATTGATGTACATATTATTTTATAAATAATTAACTTATTACCTTAACCATAAACAATTACGTACATGTCTAAACAATGCAATGCGTAACTACCACTTAAAACTACCTACTAACAACATCCTTAGGCAACAGGCAAGACACACAGTTTTGTAGATGCCGCATAACGCAAACAAATTACACATTTTCGCACGTATGCCGTAACCAATCGGTTAGCTCCCTGAATAAAATACTTTGTGCTTAAGTAGTTAAGCGTTAGTTGAGGACCACCATGAAGGTTCCTATGATGTGCGATTAGAAGACTGGTGAAATACGTATCGCTCGGAATCAACATTGGATATTTACGATCCATGTCAAGATCGGAACGTTCCAATCTACCACCCACCCTCAGAATATTAACGGAATCGAGGTAAAGATTTAAAGACTTAAACATGTTTCTTTTAGGCCTTTCATTTTGCAGATCCCGAATTACCGCTTCGAACCTTTGAACTTGGCATACCCTAATGCATGTCTCCAACGCTAATCTTAATTCTTCTGCAGTTATACATTTATGACTCCTTCTTTCAGCTTTCTTTTTTTTTAACTCTAAAATACGTCTTAAATATGCTACTATTCTAACTAGTCGGGTAAGCGATGAATATTAATCCCAAATAAAATTATTGTCTGTTACCAAATGTGCCTTTACTTCTTCCATATGAGTTGATACCACTTTGCGTTTTCCAAATAGATTATGTTTATCCCTCAGAAACCCAGGACCTTCTACCCACAACTTAAAATTTACAAATTTCAACGCATATAACCCACGTGATGCGCAATCAGCAGGATTGCTTTTCGACTGAACAATGATTCCATTGCTGAGGTTCACTGATGCTCAAAATTTCAGAAACGCGATTTTCCACGAATGTCTTCTATTTGTTGGGATGACTATTTAACCACGCTAACACGATCTCTGAATCGGTCCAATAGTACAAATTAGCTAGGAGGACTGCTCCACACAACTCTAATCGAGGCACTGACACCGTTTTTATTGGTGCGACATTAGTTTTGGCCGTGAGCAAAGTTACATAAACGCTACCGTCAGTATCGACTACCCGTGCATAAACTACAGCAGCGTATGCTGATTTGGACGCGTCGCAAAATCCATGCAAGTCAACCTGCTTGTCACCGGGTCGCATGATCAACCATCGAGGTATTGAAAATTCCGTTAAACCTTTCAACTCCTGCCGGTAAGTAAACCATTCCTTTTTTATTTCATCTGGAATTCCTTCTTCCCAGCCAATTCCAGAGATCCATAATTTATGAATTAAAATTTTTGCCAATACGATCACAGGAGCGATCAAATAGTCTTGCTATATCTGATAACATTTTTCTTTTAGTTACAGGTTCCTGCAGCAGAGGCAACTGAACAGAGTATTGAAAGGTGTCGCAGCTTCGGTTCCAGGTAAGTCCCAATGTTTTAAATATCTCATCCTGTTTTATATTGATCTCCCTTTCTACACCATCCTGTCCCTTTTACGAGTGCCCTTCATCGATGATCTTTTCTAGTAATTCACTGCTATTGCTTGACCATTTCTGTAAAGTAAATCCTCCTTTTGCTAATAACTTATTCATTTGGCTGTAGATCTGCATGCCTTCTACTATAGAGTCGCACCCAGTCATAAGATCATCCATGTAATAATCCGTCAGTACTCTTTCAGCCGCCAGCGGATACTTGACTCCTTTGTCGTGCGCTACTTGCTGCATCGATCGAACTGCTAAATAGGGCGCCGAAGAGGTACCAAAAGTAACCGTAAGTAATTTATAATCTTTAATTGCAGATTGTTTGTTGTCTCTCCACACGATGCGTTGAAAATCTGTATGATGATCGGCCACGCGCACCATTCGGTACATTTTGACAATGTCTGAAAATAAACAGATGCGGTGAGTTCTCCAACGAATCAGCAAATGTCGCAGATCTGGTTGCAGCCCTGGACCGATCATTAGGTCATCGTTGAGTGATATTCCATTTTTCCCTTGCAGGAAGCATCAAAGACAACCCGAACCTTGGTTGTATCTTTATCGTTCCGTATAACCGCATGATGTGGCAAGTACACTGCATATGGATTTTGTTCTTCTGCTTTGGTTATTGGCCTCATGTGTCCCAGCTGCAAGTATTCGTTGATAACTTCCTCATATTTTGTTTTTAAATCTATGTTTTTACTAAGTTTAGCTTCTAATGCGTAAAATCTATTAATTGCTACCTTTCTTGCATCGCCATATATTCAGCTTGGATTGACTAAATGGTAAGTTAACTACGTAACGACCGTCATTGTCTCTTACAGTTGTAGCCTTAAATTTCGCACCTTGTTTCTTCTTCGGTAAGTATACGTTTCCTATTTTGTGGTTCTCTTTCTAATTCCCAGAACCTTTTCAGGACTTCATAATCACCAAGATGAGCATGCATCACTGTAAAATTCGATGTACTCTGAGCAGTGGAAGCTACTGTTCCTGATAAAATCCATCCCAATGAGGTACACTGAGCTACAGTGCTACCAACAGGAGCTTTCTTTAACCCATTTAGTAAAATCTGACTATAAATTTCTACTCCTAACAACATATCCACTTTGTCCGGTGTATTATATCTAGGATCCGCTAATTGAATATCGTTCGCTTGTGCCCAATCTAAATATACCGTTTCCCTAACAGGTAATAATGACGTAATCGATTTGAGAACATATGCTTTGACTACAAGTTCAAACGATGAATCAACCCTAGATTGAATTTTAACCTCAACAACCGAATTTATGAATAACTTGTTATTAGCATCTATACCAGATATTAAACCTTTAGCTGGTTTTTTCTGTAACCATAAACTCTGGACAGTATGTTCTGTAACAAAAGACGCCTGTGAGCCTTGGTCTAACAAGGCCCTGATTGTATACCTAGCCCCATTTGTCGACACAGCCCTCACTAGAGCCGTGGCTAATAGGACTTGGTTATTTGATGTACCTTTCGAAAAACAAGTTACTACCTCGTTTTCAGCTTCTACTCCAACCGTATGTGTATGTTCTTTTGTCTGCAAAACACTATCGCTAGACGAATTTCCCTTCTCTTCCTTAGACTCCTGCTCACCTTTAGGGTGCAACAAGGAGTGATGTCTCCTCTTACATACTTGACAAGAGGCTGTACACTTACAAAATCTGGCAGAGTAGTTGTGCCCCAAACAATTAAAACATAAGTTGTGATCTTGCACAAACTAACGCCGAGTATCCACATCCTGGCTAATAAATTGCTTGCAATTTCTTATTTTGTGCTCGTTATTACAAAGCGGACAAACGATGGCCGCATCGGTTGCCGTGTGAAAAACCTTTGCCTTACTAACATTATCATTATTTTTACTTTGCTTTAGTTTCTAGGAATTCAAATGCCCTATACCGGCTTGTTAAAAATTCTTTGAACTGTTTAAACGTAGGCAGCTTATCTGAATCAGTGTTGCTAGTTACCTTTAGTTCCCAATCCTTTCTACTGTCTGAATCTAGTTTCAACGTTATGATATGAATGATCAAAATATCCCATGAAGTTATATCAATATCTAAATTAGTAAGTGCATTTAGGCAGTCTGAGGTTGTATCTATTAATTCCTTTAAAGCACTAGCTGATTCTTGTAGTATGTTCTTTTGACTGAGCAATCTTTTCAAAATACAGTGAGACCAATATTTTTTATTGTTATACCTGGTCTCCAATTGAGCCCAGCATCTGGCATAATTTGGTTCAGAAATTGGTATATGACGTAAGAGCTGTTCGGCTTCCCCAGTCAAATAACCTTTTAAGTAGTGTAACTTTTGAACATTATCAATAGTACTATTTTTATGTATTGCCGATACAAACAAATCTCGGAAAGTCGGCCATTCCGTATATTTCCCCGAAAATGTTGGTGTAGTGATTCTGGGCAACTTTATGTATGTGCCTTTACCTTCGGAAATATTATTTGAAGATGAACCCGCAACTGGAGAAACATGACTACCCTTAATCTTATTTAAAGCAGTTTTAACTCGCATTTCAAATCCAAATATAATTCTTCAGTATTGAAATAAACTTCGTTTACGGTGTAGGGTGAAGGTAACAATTCCTTAGGTTCAAAATCCTTCACAATTTGCGTATGTGTTAAACTAAATTGCGCCCACAACTCTTCAACCATTTCCAACCTGGTTTCTATGTATTGTTTCGTAATCCTATCCTTTGGCGACTTTTTAAAATTACTTTTCGTTCTTAACAACCGAGTGTGAATATCATCCTGTACTTTAATATGTGAATGCAACGACATTATGAAGTTAGCAATTCAAACAATTAACAACAAAAATGTTTCTAAAAATCTACAAGTCTAAAAATTTTTGAAGATTTTACAAGTCGATGTAAACAAAGAATTTTTTATAAGTGTTTGACAATAAGTTTCAAAAAAATCTACAAGTCCAAAAAGTTATCGAAAATTTTACAAGTCGATGTAAACAAATAATTTTTTCTAAGTGTTTGCCACTTTAAACTCTACAAAAAATCGGGCATAGGTTCCCCGTCTGAACACAAATTGGCTTAAAACTAACTAAGTTTAAACATGCACACATGAAATTATTCTAAGTTCCAAATTTACTGTACGAAAGTTAAAAGTTTAAATCTTCTAGGCAATACAGTTCACTTTTCCCTGGCACTTAATAAATCACAAAGTACTCACGATTTTCAACACTATCACTCACTTCCTTACGACCTTAGTCGTCTGCAGCTTGCTTGCTGCTGATTGGTACTCCTTCCTCCGAACCTCCCGCAACTGGATCCGGTACTGCTATTGCCCTCTCTCACCATCCGAGATCACTCAGCAGGAGCGTATGGGGGTTGATGCTTCTCCGTCCAATTAGGAGAAGACACCTGAAATCGCTGGGTCAGCCCTTGCCTGGCGTCCGACTTGAAGGACCATGAATAACCCTTGACTTTGGGGGTTAGTAGACTGGGGGTTGGGATTAAAAAACTGTTCACTTTTTACCTGGGAGTGCGGAAGCGGACCAGTATTACCGACACTGAACCTCAAGTTTGGTTTATTCGTTGATGCCGTGATTATACACCTTAATTACGTAGGCTACTGCCGGAGGACTCAAAAAAAAACCGAATTTATTACAAACTAATTTATTTAATATAAGAAATTACAATTATTGGAAAATGCAAATGACTCGATCGATGGGTGGATACGAAGTGAGCGGGCTCGGTCACGTAGTCAGTGCCTTCGGGCCACATGTCCTGTGTCAGCATTTTCCCCTCGTAGCAACTGGGTCGATAGTGCGCACGCGGTGTGCCTCGTGCCGTTGTGTCAGCGCTTTACTTAGTAGTGATGCGCGTAACACCTCCCCCTCAGATCGACGACTATTTCAGATTTTGAGATGAAATATCGTCGAGAGTTTAGATTGATCCTGGGATGCCGGCTGATTCTGGCGGGTTTCAGGCTCGGCGTATGTGGCTTCATCTAGAGTTGTCATCTGTTTCTTTTGGCGGATATGGATTCGGTATGATAGTATTTTAGATATGGCGAGTAGTGTGCCATAAAATGAGATTGTTGTATGGTAAATGGTTGAGGTTGGTTCAATGTGGATTGGCTTCTGTGAGTCTATTCTGTCTTGAATATCGTGCAGCTTCTTTAAGTTAATAGCACTGATTTGTAGAGGCGGCGTGGTTGATTCCTCGATGTCATCTGGCACGTTGCTAATCTTCATGGGTTGTCCCCTAATGTGGTCGTTAATGTTGACGATAGTGAACTCATCTGTTTGTAACTTGCAGTTATGTGGGATGGTGGCAAGGAAGCTTCCGGCTAGGGTTATTGATTCTTCTTGTTCGCAGATTAACTGGACTTGTGTTGATTTTGGGAACACCAGAGCGTAGCGGCGGTCGTCTAACTTTTCCATTGCGGGCTTCGTCAGGCTGATGGTAATCGTGTTGCATGATTTGTGCGGTGTTTGACTTGCGATGACATTGTAGATGCAGTCTGGATTTGTCCTCATCTGGTGGTTGAGTTTTTCTTCGCAGAGATACCTTGAAGCTATCTTCGGGCATTCTGCCTCTATGTACGCGTGAATATTTCCAGTGATTGCTAGGAATGGGTAGGACGGGATTATGGCTTGCTTATTTCTATTTGGTACAATGACTAACTTATACAGCAGGAATATTAGTGGAGACGTTATAGGAAATTTATATGCAAAAACTATTTGAGTTTCTCGGTAATAGGCTAATGGTTTAATGATATCATAATATTCTCGGATTTCTAATTCTAATAATTGGTCTTTATTATAAAGCGCACTTAGTTTGCGTATCATATTGCTTAGTATTTCTGTACCTAACATGGAATGATGAGTATGCAGTTGACCGGAAATCGCTATTGCATTTTTGTAACCTACTTAATTCGCTTAATAAACTATCTATGTTATTACTAATTATTTGCAGTATTTGCGAAAACTTTGCAAATTTTATGAGGTTGTGTTGTTTATACCTATCGGCGTCAAGTAAAATGTGCAGACTGTCATTTAATTGCACTTGGTTTTCTACTAATTTTGTAATAATTCTTGTGTGCTCGTTCATCAAACTTTTGCTTAGGCTTATATGATGATTTTGCTCAATAGCTACTTGTTGCTGGTTGTCGTTGAGGGTTTTAAGGGCGTTATCATATTGAATAGCATCTGTGTGATCTAGGTTTCCTGTAATGCTCTTAATAACGGATCCAAGACCATCTATTAAACCTCTCTTGAAACGATTAGGCTTTAGACTTTGTAGGTGAGATGAGGCTTTATCTAACTTTACGTTCAAACTATCTATTTGTAACTCGTATAAAGTGCGAGTGTAATTGTCTAGTCTGTCTGTGGTTTTAATAAGTTGGGTTCGTATTTCGTTAATGTTATCGTCCATATCTTTTAGTTCTATGCTCTTCAAAAATGTATGATAATGAGTAATGAGTTTCATGGGCCCTAGTTTGAAGGGTAATAGTCCAGGTCCATTGTCAAGTCGTTCTAGATTGATCTCCTGCGCCCATGTTAGGCTAAGTGACAGCATCAGGGGTATCCTGCAACAATTTCGCAGTTTTAGGGACGCGCTTTAGTCTAGATTTAGCTATGGGTCCTTTTTTCTTAGAAGTATAAATGTGGATAAGTAAATTGGCTAGAACTGTGTCTTGGGTATACCTGGGTGCGAGTTTAGATCTCCTAGCGGAAGGATTGCTGATGAATATTTGTTGGTCGGGTTCGTAATCGACTTCGTCCTCACGGGTTTTATTACGATTCTCTATGAGCGCCGTTCGATTTGCGAGGGACGTCTCATTGATAAGTTCATATACTTTTTGCATGCGTTCTCTATGTGTTTCAGTATATTGTTGTAGTAGGTGTCCGGTCAGGTCTATGTCAGTCGGGTCTCGTGGGTCTGTGTGTCCTAATATAAGGTCGTATGGTTTGCACCGTGTGAAAGAATGAATTGAACTATTATATGCTATGATAGCGTATGGCATCAGATGTACAACTGGCTCATCTTTGTGTTTTAGTTTTAAAATACGAAGATGTTCCAGTATGGTGGAGTGAAAACGTTCAATGTTACCGTTAGCGTTAGGTGAGTATCCGAGTTGCAGAACTCGGAGAACATCTGGTTGGTGAATTCAGTCCCTTGATCTGTAATAATGGTTAGTGGTAGGCCATGATGCGTACTGAAAGTTAGTAAAGCTTGTATGATACTAACTGCAGTCCCGTCTCGGAGGAGGTAAGCTTGACCGTACTTTGAGAAGGCGTCTATGAACGTTATGTATTTTTCATTTTGTGCTGAGAAACTATCCATATGTATTGTTTCGAACGGTCTGGTGGCAGGGGGCGCTATGTTGAACTTCTGCTTTATGGGGCTCCTGTCATACTTTGCTTGTCCACATATTGTGCAGTCATTTATGAATTTGGTTATGTGTTCTCGCATTTTGGGCCAATAATATTTAACAGATAAAGCTAGAAAACACTCGTTAATGCCACGGTGGTTGGTCTTGCCTTCATGGTAATGACGAATGATTTCCTGCTGCCCCAGGTATTATTTTACGTTTTCAAGTTCCCTTTTAGCTAATACCAATTTCATACATGAACTTTTGAAATGTTTTTGTAACAAAGGGATTAAGTTGTACATTGCAAGAGGTGGATTTATTAACAGGGCTGTTTTTATTTTAGGGTTGACGTATTCTTTAATGGCATTAATCAGCTCTTCTTCCAGATTGGATTCGGATAGCTGAACGGATGTTCGAGTGTGGGTGTCAAATGGCTTAATGGCAGTAGTTCGTTTTTTAAAGTCACCAACAACGGTTAGGCACAGCTGTCGGTGAAATTTATTAAGTGGTTCGTCGGTTATGGGTATTTCAAGTATAGGGTTTTCTTCGGAGGTATGAGCAGTCAGGGTGTTGGAGTTAGCTAGGGATGGTGGTCTGTCAGTTGCGTTTGCAATAATCGAACTAACCTCTTCGTTATAAATCTCGACGCGAGATAGGGCGTCGGCGTTGGTATTATATTTGCCTTTTTTATAGATGACGGTAAAATCATATTCACTTAGTTTTAACCGCCACCTGGTTAATCGTGAATTTGGTTCCTTGAGGCTCATGACCCACTGTAATGGTTTATGGTCCGTTACTATTTTAAACTTACGTCCAAAGAGGTAAGGCCGGAAATATTTTGTTGCCCATACAATGGCTAATAATTCTTTTTCTATTGTGCTGTAATTTACTTCACTTTCATTAAGTGTTTGTGAAGCATAGGCTACGGGTTTATCCGAGCCAATAGAACCTTGGGAGAGTATCGCACCGATTGCAAAGTTGGATGCGTCTGTGGTTAAAATGAATTCTCTGTCAAAGTCGGGGTATTTTAGGATAGGGTCGCTGGTCAGTAGAGTCTTACCCTTCTCGAAACAGTTAGTATAGTCTGAGTCTAAAGTTACCTTTTTTCCTTTCTTTAAACATTGTGTCATGGGTTTGGTAATACGGGAAAAGTCTGGGATGAATTTTTGGTAATATCCGAGAAGTCCGAGAAACTGGGTAATTTTGAATAGCTACGATCTTGTCTGGGTTAGGTTTTATTCCTTCAGTACTAATGACATGACCTAGGTATGCGGTTTCAAGTTTTAAGAACTCTGATTTATCAAGCTGTATTTTAAAGTTAGATTCTCTTAACCTTTGGAACACCTTCTCTAAGTTGTTCATGTGTTCCTGGAGAGAGGTACTGAATACAATTATATCGTCGAGATAGACGAGACGTATAACATTTTGAAGTCCTCTAAGTACGTTGTCCATCACTCGTTGGAATGTAGATGGAGAGTTTTTAAGACCCATGGGCATTCTCAAAAATTCAAAGTGCTTATGTTCAACGTTAAAGGCGGTCTTAGGAATGTCACTGGGGTTCATTTCTACTTGGTGGAAACCTGACGTAAGGTCAAGAGTGGTAAAGTATTGGCACTTGCCTAGTTTGTCTAGGACGTCTGTAATATTAGGGATTGGGTATTTGTCATCGATCGTTTTTTCGTTAAGTTTCCGAAAGTCAATAACTATACGCCATTTCTGTTTTCCAGAGGCGTCATTTTTCTTCGGGACGACCCAAATTGGTGAGCTCCAAGCGGATTCGGATGGCCTAATGATTCCTTGATCTAGCATTTTCGATATTTGATCACTGACTTCTTGACGGTGTATAAACGGATATCTATAGGTTTTAGTATAAATTGGAATTTCATCTGTAGTTTTAATGCTATGTTTTACTTTGTTGGTGAAGGTTAATGCTTCGCCTTCAATATAAAAGACGTCGGCGTATTTTGAGCATAGTGCTGATAGATTTGCTTTTTCCTCTTCATTCAGGTGATCGGTACGTAACCGGGATGTAACTTCTTTAGCGCAAGGTGTCAATTGCTCAGTACATTCGACATTAAATATCGTTGCCTGAGTGGCATGGTCCAGTGAGAATATTATATCGTTATTGGTTGGGTTAGTTACTTCGACTAAACCGCGGCTATTTGAAACGGTAGTCAGGCATTCGGATATAATGCAATTACAAATTATCTGTTCCTCTACGAAAACCTCACCACTTGGTGCGTTAATGGGTAATCGTACTAATTTAAAACTTCCCGCTGGTATGATTTCTTCATAAAGATTTAAATTACGAGAGTTATAAATTTGGATGGGATTAATTGCGAACTTAGTTATGAGTGTAAGGTCTTTCAAATCTAACTTAGCCTCCCACTTGGTAAGTAAATCCATTCCTATCAAACCATCAAAACGATCGTGAAATTTATAAACGAATAATTTAATCGGTTTCGCGTCACCGAATTCGGGAAAACATGGTAAGTTAATAGAGTAATCGCTCCTGCTTGTGGCGTGAACGTTAGTAACCTCGAATGGATCATAGTTAAGAGGTATGTGCGGGAAATAATTCTGGACTGCTTCCGGACTGATGAATGATTGATTTGCACCGGTATCTATTAGAAAGTTAAGTGGAGGGTTATGAATAGGAACGAATGGTAGTTGCCTTTGGGTTTGTAAATTTAATTCTATCCTGAGCTGTTTGACTTCGGATCTTTCTGAAAATCCTGACTGGTCGAGGGTTGCGGTTGGTCAGCAGTGCCTGTCCTGTCTTTGTCGTTAGTCTGGCCAGTCTGTTCTGTACAGTCGTTGATATAAAAGTAATCTTGGTTGTAAGGGTCAACGTAAAAGAAGTCGTATGGGTCGGGATAATAATAGTCGTCACCATAATTCGAACACTCGTTCACGTTAACATCGCGGGTTTTAAGATAGTTAGAAGGTGGTGGATTGCCGCGTTGTGCCCAATTCCAGCTGTTGGTAGCAGGTAGGGGCCTGGGTACAAAGTGGCTTACGCCGCTCATTGGCCTGGGACCGTTATTTGACGGGTACGGGTTTCTTTGCGGCATTCTGAATCCAGAACCACCCTGGTTATTATTAGGCGGTGGTGCGCTAAATAGTTGTTGCGTACGGGTCGGGCCACGTGGTTGCATGTTACTTTGATTAAACGGCATCTGAGATGGCCAAGGACGTGGCATAAATTGCGGTCCTTGCGGTCTAAACGAACCGGGCATGTTAAAAGGGTTAGGTCTAAATGGGATAAGCATGTTATTTCGGTCTGGCATTTTAGGATTAATATCGTTCTGTGGATTGGTTGGCATTCGAGCTGACGATTTTCTATCTGGTAAATTATCATTCCTGCTCTGCAAATATATAGTGTTGGTCTCCTCATGCACGAACTCTAGAGCCTTCTCAATCGTATCTGGTCTCATACATCTTATACGCGCGCCTAGAGGATCTTTCAAACCACGGAGATAGGCCTGCAAAGTTAGTTTACGATATAAATCGCGTTTGGCGGCTACAGTTGAATCTAGGGTGTCGTGCAATGAAACGTATGTCATGACGGTGCTGAAGAGACTCTGGCAGCGCTCATAAAATTCTTGTGGCGTGCCGGAACCTTGTGTAAGTAAAGCCAAATCATTGTAGAGGGCAGTCTCATCTCGCTGGTCAGCAAAATTATTAATAAGAGCACTACGTATGCCTGCCCAATCATCAGGTATACCGTTGGCGTTAATCAGACGGGTGGCGGGCCCCGTAACTTTATTTAAGATGCCAATTAACAGAGCTAACTTAATTAACGGTTGTTCCTCCCGGATGAATTCGTGTGTCAACTGGTCACACAATTTAATAAACCTGGCAAGTACATTTGGATTCCCCTCAAAATCGGGAACTAAGCGGAGGGCTTTAAATACCGCGTCTAAGTCTGCCATCTCGGGTTCAATTTCGGGACTTATGTCACGTATAAAATCTATATTTCTATTCCTACTACTAACTAACCTAGGTGTACTTGATCTACGTGGATAAAAAATGTTGGACAAGGTATATGGAATCTACAGACAAAAGGAAGCAAGCAACCACTAAGAAAAATTCAGCGGACTTACATGAACATTCTGGTCTTCGTTGAGCGGTATTGATTTCTGGATCTCCGGCGTAGTCTCGTTGTTCTGGATCTCCCGGCGCGACGTTGAAAGTCTATCGTAGCGAACGCGGTGCGATATACCGGTATACGCAAGTACGACCCGGGAATCCTACCGACTGCGCCAATTACGTAGGCTACTGCCGGAGGACTCAAAATAAAACCGAATTTATTACAAACTAATTTATTTAATATAAGAAATTACAATTATTGGAAAATGCAAATGACTCGATCGATGGGTGGATACGAAGTGAGCGGGCTCGGTCACGTAGTCAGTGCCTTCGGGCCGCATGTCCTGTGTCAGCATTTTCCCCTCGTAGCAACTGGGTCGATGGTGCGCACGCGGTGTGCCTCGTGCCGTTGTGTCAGCGCTTTACTTAGTAGTGATGCGCGTAACACCTTGAATATCAGTGGTTAAACAAAATTCCTAATCTTAACTACTTACTCTATCGGTGGAGAATCTTAACACCGCGATGTAGGAATTGATCGAAATGGTACAACGCTATTGAGTGACAAGTAGTGACCAAATTTTAAACAGTTTGTATTTCTACGTCGCGGCGTTTTCAGATATTCTCTGTGCGGCTAAACAAACTTTTTTTCAAGCTTTTTTATTTTATTTTATTTATGTATCAGTCATCATCGTCATCACTTATCTGCTTTTATCCAACTATCCAACATCGTTGGAAAAAGGCAGGTAGATGATGATGTCACCTTTCAGTCTAACCGGATACAGCTTTTTTTTTTTTTGGGTGGGAAGTTATCAAATAACTTCTTCCACTCTGGGCGGAGCGGGAGGGCGAGTTAGACTTTTACTTACTAAAACCCACCCGTGTTCCTTCATTTGCCTGTGTGTCAGGGCCACGATATCCCTTTCGGACAAACTTCCAACTCTGGCAGGCATTGGCCCTAATGGACTCCGTCAATTCATCCTGACATCTCTTTGAGGCGCACGTGGAACACAACGCGCCGTCGACCCGGGCCTGGTCCTTATCGGACGGCGAGCTACCCATCACTCACCGTCCGCAGGCCTGCGCCTACGGTGGCCGGAAATCGGCTTGCGACTCCCGACGCCCAGGGCGTCTTCTGTGGTGACTAGCGGCGTGAGGGCAAGAGCCCTGCCTCTCCCTAACGCGCTCCACCTCCTCCTTCGCGAGCATTACTGCTTCGCAGAAGGACGTAACGGCCTCCCATGCACACACGCTCCGAACCATGGCCTGAACCAGGGCCGGACGCGAGAGATCGCCGCCACTGATCGCCTCCGTGAGGACACGGCGGTGCTCCGCCCAAGCCGGTTCCACTCTCCGTGGTGAATGGGGGTAGATGACGATCCTCTCCGTCAAATAGGCCTCGACCACGCGACAGAGGTAGGTCGGCATGCGGTGATACCGAAGAGCCTCCCTAAAGCAACTCCAGGGCAGGGTATTGAAGGTATTGGCGAGGGACACCGCCAACACGATCCCACCCCGGGCAACAGCATCCTCTGTCGTGAGGGCTCGAACGCGCATGCTGGCGTCCACCATAGAGCGCCCTTTGCGGAAACCAAAAAAAAAGGAAAATTTGGCCCCACCCGCACCAGCCGCCCAACAAGGCGGTTCGCAATTACTCTTCCAAAGAGCTTGCCCACCTCGTCGAGCAGCACGATGGGCCGGTAAGTGGACGGAGAGTCCGCCGGGCGCCCTGGCTTCTTTATGAGGACCAGTTTCCCCGTCTTGCAATGAAGTGGGAACTGGCCCCTCTCCAAGCATGCGCTTAGGAGCCCCCTTAGTCGAGACCTAAGAGCCTCCAAGGCCAGAATCCAGGCTTTTCCAGGCAAGCCGTTGGGTCCTGGGGCGGTATTCTTGGCATTCAGCCTACGTACCAACACTCTCAGATCTACCTCGGTCACCTCTGGAGTATCATCGTCGTCGGTGTGGTTCGCATCTGGCACCACAGGAGAAGGAGCCATGAGCGGGGGAGTGTGTTCCCCTCGAAGGGAAGGGAACAGAGCGCTCACCACGTCCTCCAAGAGCTGGGGTCAGAGACTCTGTGTCAGCGGGGAAGCCCATGGGCGGAGTTTATCTCGCACCCATTTGTAGGGGCGTCCCAACGGGTCTCTGTTGAGAGTCTCTAGCGTCTCCTCGCGGGCCAACCCTCTGGCCCACTGGATCTCTGCTCAGAGGGCAGTCTTCGCCGCTCTATACCCCTCGTATAGCTCCGCCTGAATGGCTTCAGTATTCAAAGGGTGGATACGGAGCCTGTGGTGCCAGGAGTACCGGTGGCGTACAGCAATGCACGCCTCGCGTAAAGCGGTCAGCTTACGCGACCACCAGCACACCTGGCGCCAAACACGTCCAGGCTGGACCCGGGGTATTGCCACGTCACATATTTCGGACATGGCCTCCCGGAACCACTCCGCTCCATCGTTGATGTCGGCAGGCCTGTCCGGTGATAACACCCAGGCCTGCACGATCGAGGCTTCAAGGAGGAGCTCCCGGTCCAGTTGCTTCAGCACCCACCGCGGACCACTCGGGGTCTGTCGGATCGGCGCGCCCGAGGTCTGGGTGGAGACGTCAAACCAGATGTACCGATGATCGGAATAGGTCTCCACCCCCTCCATGACGCGCCAGTCGATGAAACGCGGTGACAGGGCGGGGCTGGCGAACGAGATGTCCACCACTGATTCACCCCGCATCCGCACTCACGTGGGGACAGAACCCTGGTTTAGGACAACCAGGCCTGTCTCCAGAGTCCAGTCCTCCACCATCCTGCCCCGTGTGTCTGTATACCGGGAACCCCAAGCCACGTTCTTGGCATTGAAGTCCCCGAGGACGATCACAGGGAGGGGATGGTAGCCGACGATGATTACTCTCAACTCCCCCCATGGGAGTTGTGGAACTCAGCGAGAGTGCGATTCAGGGAGAAGTATACTCCTACCACGACAATCTCCCCGAAACGTGCTGCCACTCAACCCCGTCGCCTCTTGACGATCTCGATGAACGGGGTACCAGCGGCGGCTGACGAAATGAGGGTCACTGAGCCGCTCAGGTCCTCCACCCAGCCATCCCTGGGCGGGACAAAGTACTGCTCAGCGACCACGGTGATGTCAATCAACCACTGCGCCATGCTCTGGAGCAACAGATCCTGAGCGGCGGCGCAGTGGTCGATATTTGCGTGGAGGAGGTGTAATGGGGCCATTTATTGGCAATCCATTTAAGCCTCCTACCAGGCCCTCAGGGATGGCCCAGCCGCGGTGTTAGCGGCGACGACGGATGCACCTGAATACCAGTATTTTACGTGAAGAGACCGCCTACCTGACCACCAAAACCCAATTACCCACTGGTTTTCACGAAGAAGCTAACTATCGTGCCACAAAGGACATTCCATCGGAAGACATATGTGCTTGTCAGGTGACACGAAATCTTATTGTAGCGCCGCCGCGCCGCGGCCGCCGCCCGCCGTATTGCACGGAAATCGAATCTGTGCCCCAGCGCACTAATGCAAGTACCGACGTTATCATCGCGCAGAGGAAAACACTTCCACTCTACACAACGCCGATATTGGAACGATACCAATTAAAAGCGACCATTTGTATCACTATATCAATGCAAACTTTGAAATGCTTATTTGTTTTTTAATCTTTAAAGGGTGGATTTTGATGTGAAACGTCTACCTATAGGCGCACGTAAAACCGATTGCTGGCGGGGCGAAGCACGCCGCGTGGCGATCCGTCACTACTATACAGTCTATTATGTAGTAGTGTGTAAATAATTTCGATGTTTCCCATCTGCCTGGCGTCCCGTGACGGCTCATTTTTTTTGAGATGGGGCAGTAAGGGTAGGTACCTTAATCGTTGTAGCTACAGGAACACACGATCTTAGAGGACTGTCCTTAACTTTTTGAGACATATTGATCTGTTATCACGGATTTTGAAAAAAAAGTACAGTGTGCAATAAAATGGGCAGTTGTCACATTTTTTTTTTGATGCCAATCGATCCTGTTTCTTATAAGGATCAAAAAACTCTACCGGACCAACTGAGGTTTGAGTACTAGAAAAGTCAGGAATCAAAACTTTTCCCATACATTTCGTAGGAAATAAGACTCCAAACTACTTTTTAGGGTTCCGTAGTCAACAAGGAACCCTTATAGTTTCACCATGTCCGTCTGTCTGTCTGTCTTTCCCCAGCTTAGCTCAGAGATTATTAGTACTAGAAAGCTGTAATTTGGCATGGGTGGGTATATTATATTAATCACGCCTACAAAGTGGTAAAATAAAATCTTTAAAAATAAATTATTTTAGGGTACCTCCCTTACACGTAAAGTAAGGATAATATTTTTTTTTGTTTTCTCGTCTATCCCATTATGTGGGGTATCGTTGGATAATCCGTTTAAAAATATTGAGGGTCTGTGAAATCCATTTTTCTATTCAGGGATCCGTGTGTTCTTTGGATATTTGAAAAAAATCATGGCAGTAGTACCTATAATGAAATTAATAGGACAACTGTCACAGGTAAGTAGTCTTTACAAGTTAACATTTGCAGTTGGAGAATCGATCGTTACGTATATCGATGTATGGGAGGACATGTTTTTGAACTACAATGTTAAGTTTGTTTTTGTGATAAATTCATCCTAACTACGGAACATGGCCCGTCATGCACTTGGCCGGTTTTTTTACGATGGATTCGGACTTCTTATTTCGAACGAAAACATGTTATAATTTTATTTGCTTTGAGACCGAAATTTAGATAGGTATGATACCTATCTAAAGGCTTTAAAAAAACATTTAAAGGTTTTTTTGCAATTTTGGCTTTTGTTTTGTTTTTGACAGTCTTTTTTAAAGTTTCCCATACAAGTCCGAAAGTTCTAAATGAGGTACTTCATTTTTTTCGCAGAATGTCTGAAATCACAGGCAACAAACTATCTTGTTTCTAAAGCAAATACACTTATAACGCGCATTCGAAGTTTAAATATTATGTTTATTTTCGGCTACTTTGTCCATCATAAAAAGTAAGTTGGGGTCTTTATTACCAAAAGTATGGAAAAAGTTTTTTCCGATTTCTGACTTTTTTTGTACTCAAACATCAGTTGGCGCGATAGAGTTTTTTTATCCTTATAAAACAGGGGGTTTCCCCAGCGATAAATCCGTAGTATCGGTCGAATGTTCGGACGTTTCCTACTACGAACATCATTATATTTCGTTCGGTCGGTTCGGGTCCGACCGAACTTCATTTTGACGTATGATGTATCGTAAACCCTACTCTAAGCCAGAAAAGTCGGACCGATAATTTGTGTTTGTTTACTTGTCATCCTTTGACTTTTTATTTTGACAATCTGAATCGGCACAGACATTATGGACGTCTGCTACAAACTATTAATTTTAACCGACTTCACAAAAAGGAGGAGGTTCTCAAGTCGTCTGTTTTTTTTTTAAATGTTTGTTACCTCAGAACTCCGTCGTTTATGAACCGATTGGAAAATTCTTTTTTTATTTGAAAGCATATACTTCCAGATTGGTCCCATTTTTATCAAAATCCAGGTCTGATGTAGGGATCCATGAGTAACTGAAGGAACTCCTCAAATATTATAGGCATACAGCACCCCCTCCACCTCCTTTAAATGATTTCTATCTTTATTATTTATTTATGTAAGTATCTGGGCCAAATTTCAATTTTATAGATAAACAAAAGAAATAATATTCATTTCATACTTTATCACCCCTTTTCACTAAGGGGTTAGTTATTGAAACATCACTTGTAACGTTTCTATGATTTGATTGGTAGGTTTTATACCAATTTTCGAGCTAATCAATCTACGCACTGAAATCCTCCCTAGCTCGAAAATTGGTATAAAACCTACCAATCAAATCATAGAAACGTTACAAGTGATGTTTCAATAACTAACCCCTTAGTGAAAAGGGGTGATAAAGTATGAAATGAATATTATTTCTTTTGTTTATCTATAAAATTGGAATTTGGCCCAGGTACTTACATAAATAAATAATAAAGATAGAAATCATTTAAAGGAGGTGGAGGGGGTGCTGAAATGTGTAGGGCAAAGTACGAAAACCAAGCAAACGAATTCATGGGCGAAGTGCTGTACTAACAGACTACCATAAGAAATGTTTAATTAGTATTAATAATCATTTTATTTCAAAATAAATTTACATTCAATATATTGTAGGCGAGAATTAAGGGTTTTTTAAAAATTGAACCTTTAAAGGGGTAAAAGGGGAGATTTCGATTGCACGAAAAATCTTATTTCTTGAGTTTATAAACTTGAAATAAAATAAAACATAAACTTAGCGAGAATACGTTCGTAAATAAATTACAAAGTTTGTTATAATTTGTTTTTTAATACTACCCCTCAAAAGGATTTTAAAGTTTGTATAGAAAATAATCATAAAGCGCGCTCCAATTAACTCGAAACTCGGTGCTAATACTTTTGACAGGAAAAAAAAAATTACGAGTATAACATATTGAACTAGCTTCTTCTGCCACTTGTATAGATAATATTTTTTGTAATTGTGATTACTTACACAAACAAATTGTAAATAAGTTGCCATCTGATCAAAGTGGACAAACAATAACATTTTGCTCCTATATTCCTGTACAAAAAACCCAAATAAGGTTTAGGCCAATTACAAGTAAAAATTTAGAGAAATTAAATAATTCTTTGGCCAGTGCATTATGTGTTCAGAGATTTAATAATATTTGTGACCCAAATGAGTTCTACGCCGAGTTCTTTTCACTATTAAACACACAAATTAATGTCACTTTTCCACTAAAGACTAAAAGTATTTACACAAACTTCGTATTTAGTGATTGGGCGACTCCAGGTATTCGTAAAAGCAGGGGAAATCTTTTTGAACTTTATGGCCTAAAGCAACATATAAATAATACAAGCTTTCATTAATATGTTGCAAAATATTCTAAAACTTTTAAAAGTGTGTGCAAAATAGCTAAAGCTCTTTATATTAGCAATAAAATAAAATCAACTGATGATAAAATAAAAACTACCTGGCAAATAATAAATAATGAAACAGGTAGGAAAAAACAGCGTAATACTGAACTAAATTTAGAAACTGCACATGGGCCCATCACTTCAGAGGTAGAAATAGCTCAGGAATTTGAAAACTTTTTTGCTAATATTTCCCTTAAAACTACTAAAACTTTAAATTCCTCACCCGCGCTCTCTGCTGCCTTACTAAGAAAGAATGTAAAAGTATGCCCTTTGGAATTTAGGTTCCAACATACAAACCCACAGGCTGTTATAAAAACTTTTAAAGATTTTAAAATTAAATTAACAGAAGATCTCTGGGGCATGTCTGTAAAAGTCTGTAGATCTATAATCGAAACCATTGCGCGCTATTTAGCTTTTATATTTAACACCAGTGTGGATCAAGGAGTCTTTCCGGATCTCATGAAACACAGTAAAGTAGTTCCTTTGTTCAAATAGTATAATATATGATAGTAAAGAACCCAATAATTATAGGCCTGTGTCAATTCTGCCAGTTCTCAGTAAGCTGTTTGAAAAGTTGATGCTCAATCAAATGTTACGTCACTTTAATAAAAATTCCATCTTTCATGAACAGCAGTAAGGTTTCACTAAAGGGCGTTGTACCACTGACGCCGGTGTTACCCTAATAAAGAACATTTTTAACGCCTGGGAGGAAGCACAAGATGCCATTGGAATCTTTTGCGACCTCTCTAAAGCGTTCGATTGCGTGAACCATGAGACACTTTTGCTGAAACTAGAGCACTATGGGATTAGGAATGCAGCTCTTGATTTACTAAGATCGTACCTAAAAGATAGAAAGGTTAAAGTTCAAATAAACGACGTTAACTCATTAGGGTCTGAAATGGCAATGGGCATTCCTCAAGGTTCGATATTGGGTCCATTCCTGTTTTTAGTTTACATTAATGATTTATCCCAATTACTTCAAAATCAACCGAAGATGGTGTTATTTGCTGATGACACATCATTGATCTTTAAAATAGATCGACGATCACAAAATCTTGACGAAGTGAATAACTGTATTCTTCAAGTCTAAGATTGGTTTACGGTAAATAATTTGGTACTAAATGAAAAAAAAACCAAATGTATTAGATTTAAATTACCTAATGTTAGAAGTAGCGAATGTGATATCATATTGAACGGAGAAAAACTGCAATTTATTAATCAAACGGTTTTCCTAGGAATCACTATAGACGAGAAACTGCAATGGGGACCACATATAACCTCTCTGGCGGGGCGGCTAAGCTCGGCCGCTTATGCTGTTAGAAAGATAAGACAGCTAACAGATATAGAATCCGCGCATTTGGTTTATTTTAGTTACTTCCACAGCATTATGTCGTATGGCATTTTACTGTGGGGTCGGGCTGCTGACATTGAGTCCATCTTTATTTTGCAAAAGAGAGCTGTCAGAGCAATTTATAATCTCCGTCGCCATGAATCTCTTAGGGAACTATTTAAAAGGATTAATATTATGACGGTACCTTGCCAATTCATTTATGAAAATATTATGTATGTAAGGAAAAATCTACATATTTTTAACAAGATAAGCGATAGACATAATTTTAATACTAGAAATAAAGATAAAATAGATCAACCATTTTTCAGATTATCTAAAGTACATACATCTTTTATGGGGTACTGTGTTAAATGTTACAACAAAATACCTTGTGATATATTGAAATTAAATGAGAGAAAATTTAAAACACATATTAAAAGTACACTTAGTAAACAAGCATATTACAAGTTAGAGGATTATATCCAGGACAGGAATGCTTGGAAACATGCTGGTCCAGCTCCATAGGACAATCTAGAGTCTAGACAAAATCAAACTGGTTGCTATTTTTATGGTAAAATCTGTTATTTTTATGATATTGATTTTACATTCTGTGATCACCTATACTCACACACTGACTTATTTTTTTACTTTTTTTAGAAAAACATACTTTTATGATGTTTGTAAATATGTGAACACCATGTATCTATCTAATAATTAAGTTATTTTTCAATGCTTAGTTTTTAATTCGTTTTACCTATTATGGTATAGTAATTTTATTCTAGCTGCATCGTCTTCACATATAATCATATAATTAATGTAATCAAACAAAATATTGTAAAACATTTTTAAAAGAGTACCGGTGGAGTTTCTTGCCCATTCTTCTCCATACGAAACTACCTTTTGGAAGGGGCAACTAGAATCAATTCTATTTTTTTTTGTAAATTTTGACGTTCAAAAGTGCCTCTTATGTGCCTATTTGAAATAAATGGTTTGACTTTGACTTTGACTTTAACTTGGCAATAATAGTTGTTTATGCAAATAAGTATTAGTTTTAGGTAATGTATAAATAAATAGGTATTAGTGCTAATAGATTTTGTAATTTTTTTAAACCCCTAAAGGGGCATTGGGGTTGTCAATGTTTAACGAAATATCCGATCAACTCGTAACTCAGTGTTCATACATAACTTTGTCAGAAAAAAAAATAACGAGTATTATCGGGTTTAGAGAATCGACCCCTAACGGGGAAAATAGGGGTAATTAAGTTTTTCGGGTAGAATTTACTGCGTGGCTTGAATAGCTCAAAAGTTGGTATACATCAATTATTGTTTAAGAGCAAAAACGTAGAAAAAATAAACAGAACAATATTTATTGGACTACAAATAGACTCAGACATCACATGGAGGACACGTATATTGAACAAGGATGTACAAAACTAAGTTGGTATTTATATACCATCTATATCCTTTCTAAAGTTGAAAATCAAAGTGCACTCCTATTTGCTTACCATGCTTACGTTGGTTCCACACTAAGATAATTATAATGTTTTGGGGGAATGCCACTGAAAGAGAAACTGTTTTCAAAGCCCAATAGCGTATCCGGGCCATAATTATGTGCATTAAAACATGTAAATCACATTTTGTAAATCCTAACATTCCCATCACTATGAATCTATGAATTACCATTTCACATCTATACGTATCTATAAGAAATTAAAACTGTATCCTATTATTATTGAATATTTATGAAAAAAAGTAATTGCTATGATGTGTCTACGAGCCTGATGCCGAAAATATAGTTTTTAAAATTTTCGTCCATTTGTCTGTTGGTCTGGACGTATGTTTCGGATTGGCTACGGCTGAACGGATTTGAATGAAATTAGGCACACCTATTTATAGTTTATAGCCTGGACAAACACAAATTAAGTAGTATGTTCCCGTGATTTTTTTTCCGAAATCCATGCGGTTGAAGCCGCGGGCAAAAGCTAGTTCAAATAATTTGCTAAAGATTAATATGATAGTTGGTGAAGAATTAAATTTCTGTGTTCATTTGTTTTGTGGGAATCACGTACAATGTAACACGTAACGATGAACGGCATTTTTGACAAGAAGTATGAAGGAGAGAATAATTATGACCGAGCAAGGCAAGTTAAACAAAATTAAATCTAACTTTTCACGACTATAATTATTATATTTTACCATTTTCTCATTAATAGGATTAGAGTTAAGTTTGGCAAAAGATACAATAATTTATTTATTTTAATTGCAAACATAGTTAAATTTAGCTTGCGGCTACATAATTACAGCTACACGGGTTGATCGAAGGCTAAGCTACGCTTGCCACGGTCGGTTCGTGGATGGGTTACCATCCGTTACATATTTAGTTCCCACCGTGCCTCGGAAAGCACGTTAAACCGTTGGTCTCGGCTGTCATTTGTAGACCTTTGACAGTCGTTTCGGGTAGTCAGAAGCCCGAAAGTCTGACATCCAGTCTTACCAGGGGGGTATCGTGCTACCCAGTAACGGGTAGAGGAGGTCATATTAGCAGTCGCTCCATGTAAAATACCTACTGGGATACTAATTAACTACTAAACTAAAAAATAAAAAAACGAACCGATTTGGAAAATTCTTTTTCGGCACTAAAAAGTGAAAAATAAAAAACTTTAATTTCGGAAGTCGGTGTCTTTGGATCTGTATTTTAGTTTTATGCCACCGACTTCCGAAATTAAAGTTATTTTTCACTTTGTAGTGTTTTTTTGGAAGTCGGTTATTTTTTTTTGTAAAAAGTTTTTTATTTTTCACTTTTTAGTGCCGAAAAAGAATTTTTCAAATCGGTTCGTAAGTGACGGATTTATGCGCGAACAAAAAAAGCAATGCAGAGTAAACGAAAAGATCGTTAATGTAAACAATGTATAGATATTTTTTTTGATGTTCGTTGATTTTTCAAAAACCGCTTGTCCGATTTCGATAAAAATTTTATGGGACCATTTGGAAAGTATACCCTTTCCAACAAAAAAAGATTTTTTCAAATCGGTTGGCAAGCGACGGAGTTATGCGCGAACAAACATAAAAAAAAAAATACAAACATCCGAATTGAGAACCTCCTCTTTTTTTTGAAGTCGGTTAAAAAGACACGTTGCGCCGACCACTAATAGATAAATTAAAAACTAAACAAACTTAAAATAAAAATAATAATATGTACAAGTAAGTACCTATATAACAAAGGGGGGGCGGGGAATCATAGGGCATCAAAAAATTATTTCTTCCGCATCGCTTTCAGTGGGAAAAGTGCCCAAAAGGCTGGCAGCATTGCCACATTGTATGGCAATGCTGATTCTTTGGCCGAAAAATAGGCCAGCCCTCTGGTCACGTGAGGAGTCGACCAACCGCTTGGCGATGTCTCGAAAAACTAAGTGGGCACTCGGACCCCATGGCCCTAGTGTTTCAACTAATAGATTGGTTTAAGGGCACGAGAATGATGATGATCGTCGATCAACAATTGAACTTTACAATAAAAATAAAAACTAGGTAATTTTGCTCAAGAAACTAGCCTAAAAAGACTCAAATTCAAGTTCAATTCAAGAAGATTTAACAAGTCCTAACACTAATTCTTTGGACTGAAACACGACGAGTAATCTAAAGAAACTTTTAATTAGCTCGAGCTACTTGCAGTTTCTTTACTCACGCTTACAAAGCCTTAGCCGAGGTTATCTCAATAGAAACTATCACCTAGAGGTTTTCTAATTAAATCAAAACACTTGACTGTACTTAATATTGACTAAACTCATTTTTCTAAAAGCATTTATTTCAAATAAACTACTATACAGGCACTTTTGAATTGTCAAGGGGTCGGTCAGTCAGAGAGATGAAGCTATTTGCCCATTCCAAAGCCTAGTAGGTTCTTATGGAGAATAACGGGCAAGCAACTCCACGGACACACTTTTAAATCAAAATATTGTTATAATATCAAAGTATTGGTTACATCATTAATGTTGAAATTATACATGTGAGAACAAAGTAAGACGTGCTCGTTAAAAGCGTCCGCAATAAAAAAAGCAAGTAAAATAAGGCGTGGCAGCTAAGAAATGACCAGTCCCCACTGACGGCGCTCGTTCACGCACATGACTCATGGATCAGCACCATTTAGCTCAACCATTATGAAGGGAACTTAATGATCCAACACACACGCCACCATCAGCAAGACATTTTAGTGAGCATGACACACTCTCAGCCGCATTCAAGTCATGAAAGACGTACTCAGTAAATGGTAGTACATAGTGCTCACACATGTGCTATGCAATTATACAATACTAAGAGATTGAATTTATACAATATAAACATAGTATTTACAATCTTCAGCAGCTCCAACAATATTTTCGACTAAGACGCTGAAGACGCTTTCTAGATCAAATCCTTAACCCAAGCGACTATTAATAGTCGCTTTGGTTACTAACAATTTTAAAAGAGAAATAATTATAATATCATAAAAAGACTGAACAATACAACAATTCCTGAAAGTCAGCTTGGATATAAGGCTGTCGATTTTTTTTGCTGAACACCAAATTTTTCTTATTACTGAAGATAAGTTTGTCAGAATACTTCAGAAGGAGCTGGATTTTTTATGTGTCTAATACCTACTAGCTTTCAAATACGTGGCATCATATCTCAAGATTTCTGGACGAGTAAATCCAAACCTGTTGTCATCCTTTGAGTCAATCTAGTCACGCTTGTACACAACCGTATCCTCTGATTTGCAGGTTTGCGTCAGTTTGCGTCGGTGGAGTACTCGCAAATTGCCGCCAGTTGTCGCCCGATGCGAGCAACGAGCGTCGCACACTTGGGTCCGCGCCCACTCGACCCGCTTAGACTCGACCCGAAGAATAATAACATATGCTTTACTAACAATTCAGTGCCATTTGTACAGTCAGGCAAAGTGATATTAACTTACATATACGTAGAATGAGGACAGGTAAATGTTTATATTTTGTTTTAATTACCCTGAGGAAAATGTTATTAAATTCAATGATCATTTCGTTGCACAATGGCTACATAATCGTGCCATGATACAAGAATGTATTGTGCTGTTACAATGAGCTTCACAGAACAACGAACTTGGTGGAGGCATGGAATCAGCGACTTCAGCTATTTTTGGGCACAAATCTTAATTTGATTTCACTGATAAAAATGATGGAAATGGATATTTTTACATGATTATGATAGAGCCCAACAAAGATTAAAAATATTGTATACAACATCTTGTTCATTATTTAGATACTGCAAAGTTATATACTAAGTATAGAATAGAATAGAATAGAATCTCTTTATTTCGGACACAATTATCCATATGGTGTTAGTAACATACAAAAAATAACTTATTGCCTAGTGTTAGTAACAATCAACCTCCGCACAAACTGCTGCATAATCGGAGAGCCGAAGCTCTCGGCTACAGTTTTCAGGATGCTGTTTTGACCGCCTCTCACTCTCCTCAGAAGCGACGCAGTTTTTTGCGTACAATAGCATAGAAGCCGTCGCCGTAGTATAGCTGTTCTTCTTTTTAGATTCCGTCGTGATCACAACTGCACATCAATCAGCCAAAGGAAGAAGAAAAGTATTGAAAATGATAACACTTTAGCTATATTGACAAAAAATACCAAGAAAAATTTATTGATGTTCCTAAAAATAACTTATTATAAATATAATAAATAACTATTATAATAAATAACTTATTATAAATATTAAAATATTAAATATTAAAAAATATTAAAAGAAGTCTGGAATGTGTGAGAACTTTATGTAAATCGGCAGACGTGATAGCCCTTCAAGAAACTTGGCTGTTACCGTACGATATTCAAGTATTGGGAGATATTGACGACAACTTCGGCTACACAGGGAAGTCGGCGGTGGACTTGACTGCTGGAGTGCTACGAGGTAGACCTCACGGAGGGGTTGCGATACTATGGAGAAAAAGTGCTTTTCGCAATGTTACGGTAGTGAAGTGTTTAAGTGAGCGTATTGCTGCGATTAAAGTAATAACTGGAGCTGGTCGTGAAATGTTAGTTATGAGTGTGTATATGCCGACTGACCAAACTGTGAACTTGCCGGAATTTACTCAGTGTTTGGGTGAGTTAAATGCAATTATACAAGACAATAGTATCGAGGTAGTATTTATGTTAGGAGATTTCAATGCACATCCTAATGCTCCGTTTTGTAGTGAACTTCTTGATTTTTGTGAGGAAAATGACTGGATATGTGCTGATTTAGTCAAACTAGGTATTTCATCTGAAACATATACCTTTCAAAGTGAAGTATATGGGTGTAAGCGATGGCTAGACCACTGTGTGGTGACTAAATCAGCATGGCAGTCTGTGATGAATATTATGGTCCTCAATGATGTATACTGGTCAGATCATTTCCCCTTACAGGTAACATGTAATTTAGAAGTAATTAATGCAAAGGTAGAAGTACACAATTATATTAGTAATGATGTTGTATAGGGGGTTAGAAAATTAGATGAAATTCAGAAATATCATGAAATTTGCAATAATAACTTTAGATAAATTATGTTTCCTGATGAACTTCATAAATGTGCCGATAGTATGTGTCAAAAGTTACAACACAGATCTGTAATTGACAACTTATATAACAATATTGTTAATATATTAAGCCAGGCTTCGGCAAACAGTCGCAGTTCCTTACCTAAGAAGCCGAGTAATGTTAAGTGTGTTCATGGCTGGAACAAGCATGTTAGAGATGCGCATAGGCGGGCTAGACTGAACCATTAATTGTATGTCTTAGGTGGTAAACCAGTGAGTGGACCCTTGTATGATAAAATGTATGAAAGTCGTCGGATTTTCAAGTCACGCTTAAAGTACTGTCAGAACAACCAGGAACAGATAAAAATGGATATACTTGCCTCGCAGCATTCTGCTAAGAAATTTAATAAGTTCTGGAAGGGCACTAAGCGTTTAAATGGTAAGGCTAGTCTGCCAGTGTGTGTTGATGGCCTCAGTGATGCTAAAATGATTGCAAATTCATTTAAGGATCATTTTCAGGTGAAATCCTCCTTGCTGTCGGTGCCTGAGACTGAACATTGCCCAGTAGAAAAGCCTATTGGATTTTCAAGTAAAGATGTGGCTGATATTATTAAAAATATGAAAAGAGGGAAGTCACCAGGCCATGAGGGGCTCAGTGTCGAGCACTTGCAGCATGGGGGAGTCCACCTGTATAGAGTTTTAGCCATGTTTTACACTTTTTGCATACGGCACTCATATTTACCATCTAATCTTATGAGAACAGTGGTTGTGCCAATAGTAAAAAATGTCACTGCTGATATCTCTGATAGAAGTAATTATAGACCAATTTTTTTAGCTACTATAATTGCAAAAGTGTTTGATGGGTTATTAGATAGAAAACTTGACCGTTTTGTAACATTACAAGATACACAGTTCGGTTTCAGAGAGGGGTTGTCAACCGAAAGTGCAATACTGTCTCTGAAACACACTGTTGATTATTATGTAAAAAGGCACACTCCAGTATATGCATGCTTCTTGGATTTGTCCAAAGCATTTGATCTGGTGTCATATGATAAGCTTGGGACAAAATTAAGAACTGCTGGTGTCCCAGCCGATCTTGTGAATATCCTTGCTTACTGGTACAGTAAACAGCTTAATATAGTTAGGTGGGGAAATGTATACTCAGATGACTATTCTTGAGTGTGGGGTCAGGCAGGGCGGGTTGACATCGCCAAGGCTCTTTAATATATATGTTAACCATCTGATTGAGGAGCTCAGCAGCATGCATGTTGGATGCCATATTGATGACATATGTGTCAATAATCTGAGTTATGCAGATGATATGGTGCTGCTGAGCCCTTCAATTGGGGGTCTTAGACAGCTGTTAAAGGTGTGTGAGGTTTATGCTGTGGAGCATGGCCTGAGGTATAACGAAAGTAAAAGTGAGTTTATGTTTTTCAAGTGTAAAAATAAAAACCATATACCTATATTTATACCACCTATACTACTTAATGGTGTACCTCTAACTCGTGTTCCACAGTTTAAATATCTGGGACATATTGTCAATGAAAATTTGAGTGACGAATTAGACATTGAGAGGGAGCGCAGGGCATTGTCGGTTCGCGGTAACATGTTGGCACACAGGTTCGCTCGATGTACGGCTCCTGTTAAAATAACAATGTTCAAGGCATTCTGCCAGACGTTTTACACGAGCGGCCTGTGGGCTAACTTTACTCAAAAAGCCTACAATGCCTTGCGCGTCCAGTATAACAATGTGTTTAGGGCACTGTTTCGGCTCCCTCGATATTGCAGTGCATCCGGCCATCCATGTTTACTGATGCCAGCGTAGATGACTTCTACGCAATTATGCGTAAGAAAGTAGCGTCGGTGGTGCGACGAGTACGGGGGAGCCCTAATAGCGTCCTGAAGATGATTGGCGAGAGAACCGATACTGTTCTGCTCAGTAGGTTCACTGCACTCCATGTGTTGCGAGACCAGTGAGCCTGCTGTTCAGAGTAGACGGTGACACTTTGTATTTTAATTACTAACATTAGTTTACTTTTAATACTAACAACCCTGTCGTGCTTATGGACTCTTTTGTCTGAAATAAATGATTTTTATTTATTTATTTTATTAAAAAGACTTTTTACAAGAAACTGCTTGATTATCAAAAAAAAACTATTTCAACATAGCATAATAGCAGAGACGCTGAAAAAGTTAGACCAGATGCTGCACAGCTTAAATGGAGCCTCTCGATGGGTTGGCCTCGGTATCTATTTAGACAAGACGAAAGTCATGTACTATTCACACGTCTTGCCGAGACCAATCTACATCAAAAGGTCGCTTTTTGAAGTTGTGAAGGAGTATGTCTACCTAGGGGAAGTCATCCAGCTCGGTAGACACAACTTTGAGAATGAAGCGGACAGAAGGATCCATTTGGGTTGGGCAGTGTTTGGAAAACTTCGCCAAGTGTCTTCGTCACCTATCCCGCAATGTTTGAAGACCAAGGTCTTGAACTAGTGCGTCCTGCCCGTTATGACATATGATGACAAAACGTGGACACATACAGTCGGGCTGGTCCACAAATTCAAGGTTGCTCAGCGTACTATGGAGCGGGCTATGCTCGGAGTTTCTTTTTAAGGATAAGATCAGAAATGAAACTATCGGGAAAAGAACCGGATTTACCGACATATCTTGCAGAGTAAGCAAGCTGAAGTGGCAATGGGCGACCCATGTTTGTTGAAGGACCGATGGCCCATGGACAGACGAGTCTTGGAGTGGAGACCGCGTATCGGCGAGATGGACCGACGACCTTCAAAAGGTAGCTGAGACAGACTGGATGCGGAAGGCGGAGGACAGGGTGTTGTGGCGCAGTCTTGGAGAGGCCTATTTTCTGCACTGGTCAGCGCAAGGCTGAGTCGATATATCACTTTGACGATATAATAGTTACATATTATGAGGAGTTCATTTGATTCCATTCACACATACCTAGATACATACATAATAATTAAAAAAAAATCTAAACTAAAATCAATTTTGAAAACAATCGTTTAAGTTACTACATAACACACATACATAATCAGCCTATAATGTTCCCACTGCTGGGACACAGGCCTCCTCTCTTCGATAAGTAAAAAAGTAACAAGTAGTAAGTTTAAGTTACTAACAAGTCCAAAATGGCGGAAAATAATAATAATTAATATGCCTGACCTAGTTCTCGAAAATTACCATGTCACGTTATACTTTTTTCTTTTTTTTTGGGTGGGAAATTATCAAATAACTTCTCCCGCTCTGGGCGGAGCGGGAGGGCGTGTCAGACTTTTACTGACTAAAACCCACCCGTGGTCCTTCCGTTGCCTGTGTGCCAGGGCCACGATATCCCTTTCGGACAAACTCGCAACCCTGGCAGGCATTGGTCCTAACGGACCCCGTCAATTGGTGCTGACATCTCTTTGAGGCGCGCGTGGAACACAACGCGCCATCGACCCGGGCCTGGTCCTTATCGGACGAAGAGCTACCCATCGTTCACCGTCCGCAGGCCCGCGCCTACGGTGGCCGGAAATCGGCTTGCGACTCCCGACGCCCGGGGCGTCTCCTGCGGCGACTAAGGGCGCGAGGGCGCGAACCTTGTCTCACCCTCACGTGCTCCGCCTCCTCCTTCGCTAGAATTACTGCTTCGCAGAAGGAGGTAACGGCCTCCCATGCACTCTCGCTCTGAACCATGGCCTGAACCAGGGCCGGATGCGAGAGATCGCCGCCGCCGATATGTCACGTTATACTGGGATCGGTCTATCATTACTGACTGGACTATTGTCGCCAATTTGCCTGATATAGTGGTGATAGATCGATTAGCGTGCCGCGCAATGATTGTTGATGTTTCCATTCCACATGACGAGAACCTCGTGAAAGCTGAGAAAGAGAAACATAATATCTCGACACGAGCTTGTTGACATGTGGAATGTGAGCTTGGCTGTCATTGTGCCGGTTGTCGTTACGGCCAAAAGTCTGATGCCTGAAAGCCTCGATCAACATCTCTCGAGGCTCTCGTTAGGCGGTTGGATCAAGGGCGTGATTCAAAAGGCAGTATTCCTTGATACGGCTCGCATTGTGAGGAAGTTCCTATCTCTTGCAGCCCTAACAACTGGTAGTTCAGTAACTCATTTTTTTTATATTTTTAAATGTTTTGTTTTTTATTTTTGATTGTAGGAAATATTTAAAAATGTATTCTGGTAAGAAAACAAAAAACAAACGACATAATTATTATTATAAATTAGACATCCTACCTACATGATAACACGCAATTACTAAACTTGCCTCGATGTGACAGCCCACTGCATACTGAAACATACTTAGATTTCATGTAGCGGTCTATATGTGTGACTGTGTTCATTCGACCATTTTGTTCCTAGTTGAAATACTGTATGATTTGAACCTCAGAACAATTTTGAACAAACGAAATCGCTAAGAAAAGTGACAAGGTCTCTCATTTTTTGTTTACTGACAGCGATACAAATAAAACATTACTCTTTGCTCCAGGTGAACAAGGTGGAATTATCCGGAAGACTTAACTTCTGCTGATTTGTATCGACATGTTTTGTTTGCTTATGTCTTGAACAAAAAATACACCCCATCACTAAAAAAATATTTTACATAGGTGCCGTTCGGGGACCAAAAATAATATAAATAAACTGTTCCACCGAACCGCACTTATCAAAATTTTGTTTCAGTGCGGTTAGTGGAAGTGCTAAGGTGCGGTTCGGACAAGTGCTGTTGAAATCAGTGCTCTGAGTGGAATACCTCTCAAAAACTATTTAATTATTTGTATTTTGTTTTGTCATGTCGATTATTTATAGAAAGAAATTGTTGAGTTTGTACTGAAAACTGTATTCTTTTAATTGTTTTGTTCTTACTTGAATGTTGTATTATAGAAAATTCTTTATTTTTCAAATGTTGATTTGTTTTGCTGATAATTTTAATCTTTTAATTGTGTTGTTCCTACCTAGTTCTGTAGTCTTAATGTTTATTTTTTAGAGATAATTGAGTGAATCATGTTCTTTTTATATTTTAAAAGTTAGTACCAACTTGTTAACCTAATAATTACACTCACGTATAAATACTGATTGATAAACACCACCGCGCCACTAGTTATAAGATTGTAATGATAATTAATGTGTAATTTTATAAAAACCACCGCGCCACTAGTTATAAGATTGTAATGATAATTAACGTGTAATTTTATAAACACCACCGCGCCACTAGTTATAAGATTGTAATGATAATTAATGTGTAATTTTATAAACACCACCGCACCACTAGTTATAAGATTGTAATGATAATTAATGTGTAATTTTATAAACACCACCGCGCCACTAGTTATAAGATTGTAATGATAATTAATGTGTAATTTTATAAACACCACCGCGCCACTAGTTGTAAGATTGTAATGATAATTAATGTGTAATTTTATAAACACCACCGCGCCACTAGTTATAAGATTGTAATGATAATTAATGTGTAATTTTATAAACACCACCGCGCCACTAGTTATAAGATTGTAATGATAATTAATGTGTAATTTTATAAACACCACCGCGCCACTAGTTATAAGATTGTAATGATAATTAATGTGTAATTTTATAAACACCACCGCGCCACTAGTTATAAGATTGTAATGATAATTAACGTGTAATTTTATAAACACCACCGCGCCACTAGTTATAAGATTGTAATGATAATTAATGTGTAATTTTATAAACACCACCGCACCACTAGTTATAAGATTGTAATGATAATTAATGTGTAATTTTATAAACACCACCGCGCCACTAGTTATAAGATTGTAATGATAATTAATGTGTAATTTTATAAACACCACCGCGCCACTAGTTGTAAGATTGTAATGATAATTAATGTGTAATTTTATAAACACCACCGCGCCACTAGTTATAAGATTGTAATGATAATTAATGTGTAATTTTATAAACACCACCGCGCCACTAGTTATAAGATTGTAATGATAATTAATGTGTAATTTTATAAACACCACCGCGCCACTAGTTATAAGATTGTAATGATAATTAATGTGTAATTTTATAAACACCACCGCACCACTAGTTATAAGATTGTAATGATAATTAATGTGTAATTTTATAAACACCACCGCGCCACTAGTTGTAAGATTGTAATGATAATTAATGTGTAATTTTATAAACACCACCGCGCCACTAGTTATAAGATTGTAATGATAATTAATGTGTAATTTTATAAACACCACCGCGCCACTAGTTATAAGATTGTAATGATAATTAATGTGTAATTTTATAAACACCACCGCGCCACTAGTTATAAGATTGTAATGATAATTAATGTGTAATTTTATAAACACCACCGCGCCACTAGTTATAAGATTGTAATGATAATTAACGTGTAATTTTATAAACACCACCGCGCCACTAGTTATAAGATTGTAATGATAATTAATGTGTAATTTTATAAACACCACCGCACCACTAGTTATAAGATTGTAATGATAATTAATGTGTAATTTTATAAACACCACCGCGCCACTAGTTATAAGATTGTAATGATAATTAATGTGTAATTTTATAAACACCACCGCGCCACTAGTTGTAAGATTGTAATGATAATTAATGTGTAATTTTATAAACACCACCGCGCCACTAGTTATAAGATTGTAATGATAATTAATGTGTAATTTTATAAACACCACCGCGCCACTAGTTATAAGATTGTAATGATAATTAATGTGTAATTTTATAAACACCACCGCGCCACTAGTTATAAGATTGTAATGATAATTAATGTGTAATTTTATAAACACCACCGCACCACTAGTTATAAGATTGTAATGATAATTAATGTGTAATTTTATAAACACCACCGCGCCACTAGTTATAAGATTGTAATGATAATTAATGTGTAATTCTATAAACACCACCGCGCCACTAGTTATAAGATTGTAATGATAATTAATGTGTAATTTTATAAACACCACCGCGCCACTAGTTATAAGATTGTAATGATAATTAATGTGTTATTTTATAAACACCACCGTGCCACTAGTTATAAGATTGTAATGATAATTAATGTGTAATTTTTATATTTTAAAAGTTAGTACCTACTTGTTAACCTAATAATTACACTCACGTATAAATACTGATTGATAAACACCACGCGCCACTAGTTATAAGATTGTAATGATAATTAATGTGTAATTTTTATATTTTAAAAGTTAGTACCTACTTGTTAACCTAATAATTACACTCACGTATAAATACTGATTGATAAACACCACGCGCCACTAGTTATAAATACTGATTGATACACCACCGGCCACTAGTTATAAGATTGTAATGATAATTAATGTGTAATTTTATAAACACCACCGCGCCACTAGTTATAAGATTGTAATGATAATTAATGTGTAATTTTATAAACACCACGCGTCACTAGTTATAAATACTGATTGATACACCACCGGCCACTAGTTATAAGATTGTAATGATAATTAATGTGTAATTTTATAAACACCACCGCGCCACTAGTTATAAGATTGTAATGATAATTAATGTGTAATTTTTACTTCAAAGTGTATGTATATAAAAAATCCGGCCAAGTGCGTGTCGCACCACGCACAATTAATTATGGGTTCCGTTCCAATCCAACGTTCCACAAATACAAATATTTAATGAAATTAAATCATAGATTTACAAAAAAATGTGTTCGTTAACAGCTAATTACATTTAATTCCTATTATTAAAACATTCAAAATAAAATTAGTTCTCTAATGTGTGCGTGTGTGTGTGGGAGTGTGTTGGTATATGTGCAGGGTGTAGTGCAGGGTGTATATGTCTGTGTTTGATTTTAGGTATACTTATGTAGATTTATGAACAAAGGAATATAAATGACAGGCCATATTTAAATCATAGGTAAGAATGTGTCGCCAGATTTTCTAACCTCTCATACGTTAGGCTTTGGAGCCATTTATCCGTGAGCGCTCTACACTCCCGTAAGGTAAGTGGATAGATATTTAAAACCTTATTTACTCTGTTGTACAAAACAGACCCAAAGAAGTGATACTGACGTTTCACGAACACAACATTTGCCGGCTCAGTCTGGCACACTCTGTCCGTTCTTCGTTTTTATAAACGGTAATTAGGGTCAAAAGTAAGTTCCGAGTGTTTGTGTAGAATAATGCTTAGGAAAAATGCGTGCCTCACTGTAGGCACTTTACTGAGAGCATAGAGTTCGATGGTAGAGAAACGAATAGGTTTGTATGCCATAACCTTAAGAACTGCCCTTTGTGCCCGTTCCAGTCCAAGCAGTAAACACTTACCAGAGCCACCCCAAGCCGCTATACAGTAGGTTATGATAGAGTGCGCCAAGGCAGAGTAAACCATTTTCAGAGTATGAAAGTCGGCAGCTAATCTCAAATTCTTAAACAGAAATATAATTTTTTCGACGTGTGCTGTGTCCAGCGTCAAGCTGTGTACGAGACCTGCTGGCTGGAACAGTATGAATAATATGATTCATACACGGGTCTAATCAAGAAATATTCAGAATGCCTGTTTTAATTTTATACAGTGGATTTTCATATTGAAAGAGCTTTACCACTACACGATTCTAGAATAGCAACAGTTCCAATAATAAGCGGCATGCTAAGAAAAATAAATTTTTCATGTGTGAAAAAGTGCTTCTAAAAATGCGGACGAATGTTTGTGTGAATGTTTGTTATCTCACGCCCAAAATAAATCAACACCAAAATTTCCCTGTAATGAAAAATGAACTCCGCCACAATCGATATTCGGTTACCGATATACAAAACCTTTTTTACAGTAAATATTTCCCGTTTCCGCGCCGGTTCAGCACCGGTCCGGTCCACCCGCCGTCTTGTCCCGGGGCGCCGAGTTTTTCGTTGAGTTGTTCCACAAATTAATTAATGCAGAGGTTCGCTTCAGTAAAAAGCAATCATCGCCGCGCGGCGGGTTATCAAATATGAATTATTTACTTGTAACCGATTTATGCGGTGCCAATGAAAGTACACTTACACCAAGTGTAGTTTCATTGGCTATTTTGGTAATGTGATTTTAATTGATGAAACTGTGGAAACTTGGAGATCTACTCAGGGTAGATAGATATCTACGTTCATCATACATGAGTTATATGACTTCACTAGCTTCTGCCCGCGACTTCGTTCGCGTGGAACTCGTAAGACACTACAATATACAAATAACAGCCACATTTTTATAAAAAAACTGCCTCGTTGGTATATTAGTTTCAAGCGCTTCTGTTAAGAATTATGTCCTGGGTTCGATTCCCGGTTCAGGCAAAGTGTTATTGGATTTTCCGACTGGAATTTTTCACTTACAGTTCGAAGTCTGAATTTGTGCCCGGTTACATGGGACCTAAACATAACTGGCGAAATTTAATGTGGATGTAGGTACACCTCTGCCTAACCCTTCGGGGAATACAGACGTGATGCTATGTTATTTTTATAAAACATAAATACATACATAAACTCATGTCTTCTTTCTATAGGGGTAGGCAGAAACTATAGAACGCCACCTGCTACGCTACTTACATATTCATTTTGCTTGGTTTACGTTCATACATCTGGTCATATAAGAATATGAATGCCTGTTCCGAGAACTACGCACCTGACCTTTCCGAAGAACATCACCAATTAGGTCACTATAATATGTCCTCCTGGGGCGTCCCCCTCGGTGTTTTCACTCACATCTACCTTGTAAATACCTTTTGTTAGTCGCCTTTCATTCAT
The DNA here is from genome assembly GCA_963921375.1 of Tiliacea citrago. Taxonomy (NCBI): domain Eukaryota; kingdom Metazoa; phylum Arthropoda; class Insecta; order Lepidoptera; family Noctuidae; genus Tiliacea; species Tiliacea citrago. The sequence continues at coordinate 30,138,504 of OY992782.1, forward strand.
CCTTTCAACATGACCAAACCATCTAAGCATATTCTTTTAAAATATTGTCACGACATCTTCTTTTAAACCGCACCGTTGCCTTATCACATCACTTTTCAGACTATCATTCACAGTCGCACCACACTTGCTTAGCATTGATTCTATTTTCATGTTTATTTTGCCACACCCAACATTCACGTCCATACATAAGAAGAGTTAAAAGTGCTGGTACCCGCGTACCAGCACACCATTGTGAACAGCCACTCGAGCCTTTTTGGGCATCGACTGGTTGGTCGCAATCGCACATTTAACTTTATTTCCCGCATTTACTCTATAAAAACTTCCCTGCATACTATGTTTGGAATTATGGTCTCAGCAGCCAAAATATACGGAGACTCGGGGTGGTGTCGCGGAAACTTGCGACGTACAGTGTGAGAAGCAGTTAATCCTAAGGTCGATTCCGCAGTCTTCAGTAGCAATTTTCCAATTGCTTGTGATGTTTTTCGTTTTTAGTGAATTAGTAAACGCCAGCGTTCCTGTATATACTAAATGTCACAAAACTGATACACTGACTGATGAGTACTGAATAATATAACAGTAGATTATGCGGAACAGATGGCCGATGGGGCCGACAGGTTCTGGAGTGGCGCCCGCGTACTGAAAGACGTAGCGTTGGAAGGCCTCCCGGAGACAAGGTGGACCGATGACTTTGTAAAGGCCGCAGGAATCTGCTGGATTTGGGAAGCACCGAAACGGTCGAAGTCGCGATGCTTGGGGAAGGCCTACGTCCAACAGTGGATATCTTTCGGTTGAAATGATGATGATGTAATAAAACTACAAATTATCGATTTTCGGATTATTTCCTATACTTGTGCTGTGAGACTTTGCTTACTCTTGACAAATTTTATGATTCAACGGGAAGTACCCTATAGGTTTTGATTAATTTCCCAGTATCAAAATATGTAGCACAATTTTAATGGCCGTATTTTTTTTTACGTTGTCTTAGAAGTCTGTTTTTTTTTGTGCTCCATGGCCGCACGCCCACGCGCGTGCGAGCGCGGTGGTGTGGACCTACTTATTAGATATTAATTTCAAGTTGATACCTTTACGCGTGAGAAAAAGGGTCTTGACTGACAGACAGACAGACGGGCGGATAACGAAGTGATCCTATAAGGGAAGATTAAAGAGGATTTATTGACACCATTTTTTTTTTTGTAAAAATTGACCGTTTTCTTGCTGACTGTATTTTTTTTTTCAAAATCTATGTATGCAGATCAAAATGTCACAAAAAGTTAAGGATAGTCTCCTAAGACCTATTTCATGTAGGTACAACGGTACCCTTACTGCCCCATCTCAAAAATCCACCCTGTAGATGTCATGATGATTGACAGCTTTGCCCCATATTTAAATATATAGCGTGATGATTAAATCTGTAACTATCTGCAATGTTAAAACCGTTTGGCTCGTCTTTTTACAATTTACTGTACACTATAGAGAAATATAAACATAATTTTTTTTCATAACATATTTTGACTTAGCTACGATTTTATTATACACCGTGGCATTTTAATCGTCTTACAACGGCAGCCCACTTCATGTATCCGATGACTACTAGTCATTCATAAAAGTAAAAAAAAATATTTATTAACATCTGAATAATTAACTTCCTCATTAATTCAGTATGACGCTTGACGTAGTTACGAGCGCGGTGCGAGCCTTGCGTTCCAAGGGCGGCGCAGAATGGAGCGCAAGGCTCGCACCACGCTCATAACAAGGTGTTTCAAACTACATCATACGTCGTAATGAATAATATTTGAAAAAAAAAAATCTTTTATAAATGATTAGTAAGTAGTCATTGGATACATGAAGTGGGCTGCCGTTGTAAGACGGTTAAAATGCCACGGTGTATGTATAGATTTGATCTTTAAATGTTATTAATATAATTATGCAAGAAACACAATTATTTAGTTTAGTAACAAACTAAAGCTCATCCAGTTAGAATATCAGATATCAAAAGCTTTATTTAAGCTAGTTACAGTGTGTGTAAAAAAGATGTATTTCAACAACGATGGAGGGTCGGATAAAAATGTATAGTTACGTACACAACAGTCACCCTAGTCCCTAATGACTATATTACACAATTAATATTGCATCCATTTCTATAACTGAAGGAATGCACCATCATTTCCAAGGTGATGGGGTGACCGAAAATACGACGAGGGAGATTCAATAGAAATAGAAAGTATGTTGTCAAAACCTGTCAATCTCTCTGACATGACGCAGGAAGGCCCCTCCTGATTGCTACCTTTTAAGTCGTCAATATTCATTGGGAGTGATCACATGAGTTCCATTCACTATGGGCAGGCAGTCGAAACAAATCTTATAAAATTTGTCTGCAAATCGGCTTACCGGCTCTGTTAACTAGGCCCGATGGCTCGCCTTTGAGTCTTTTGTGGCACAAATAAGCGGTCGGGGGCTGCTGGCCGCAGTCAATGGATTTGTTCTAAGCCTCTCCAGCCGCGACCTAATAGATTACACATTTGTCAAAACAGATTCCGATGAATTGATTTAACTTGACAGGCGAAAATAAAAGCGGGGCTTACGCTTATTGAGTTGTATAATGTGGTGAATGAAATCTCAATCAATTTCAATAATGACGTGAACAAAGTTTCAGTGGCGAACTAATAACTGTGGCGCATTGAGCTTGCATATTAGAGTGTGGGACCGCGCTCCAACTGACCGGAAAGTTAGCAAAGTAAGCTGACCTAGCCAAATTGTAGTAAAAGTTGCTGGCGTTTTGGTAATATGCAAACCTTTAGTGGCTTTTAGTATGTTAGATTTATAATCGTTTGTTTACATAAGAGCTCGTACCATATAGTTTCTAATTTCAATGAATATTTAAACTACAGTGGTTAGATGAGAAAACTTAACTTTTAAATGTTGAACACACATGCAGCGTGTAAAAAGACCCAGCCGTTATCTACGCATTATGTTGTACATCAAACTATCTATCTAGCGCGCAACGTAACACAGATAAAATATTCTTGTGCTTTTGGGTGCATGCGACGCTGTAGGGGGATTTGAAGTTAAGTCCATAATATTTCAAAATTGTTTTCCTGAAAGAAAGAAAATAACAAATTAGAACTTTGAGTTTAAATATCTTCGTAACCAGAAGGTTCCCAGGTATTATATAATTTTATAGTCCAGTCCAAAAAAAAACAATGAGGTTACGGTAATTCAGTACAAGTGACTATCGCCTTCGCTAAGCGTTCTTTTAAAACTAATTATTGCGGTCATCAACTTGATAATAAGTAAAATAATGGTTACGTCTAATCATTCCAGCTAGTGCTTATTACAACCTTGAGCTGTACCGAGAATCAGCGATTGCAGCACTTTACTATCTCATCTATGTAGAATATGTAGCGTCCAGTGCCGCAAGCTGCTTGAGCGCTTTCAGCACGTTTTTGCAATCGTCTGCAAGCGCCATACAAAATATATGAAGCAACAAGTGTATTGGGATATTATCGCCATTTGCTATAACAATTGTCTGCGATTCGATTTGGACGTGTAATGGCGATGCGTCGTAGAATTTTAGAAGATATTGTAGAAAAAAAATATTGGTACTTGTTAGTAACTTTTTCTTGGAGAGAAAAGAGCGTGAAGAAACTTAACTTTGCTCAATGATGCAACAGAAAAATTTACTTCGTTACCGTTTTGTTTTATGCAATCAACACTTGAAAACGCAGCTACAATTGCTAAAATATCAGTCAATAAAATTGCTTGTAGTGTTTCTAATTCTGCTTGAAGGCAATAACTGCTTTGACTTAACTCTTTTGCTATAGTTAGCAGAACTGTCATTGCGAATCATATTTGAAAAAAAGAAAGAAAGAAAGAAAAAATATTTATTCTGCACAAACAAAACGCACAGTACAACAAAATAAGTCAAAAAAAAAAACATACAAAGTAGCCAAAATTTGCTACTGATCTTATCGATATTCATTCACGATGAAACCATAACAAACTATGCTGTGGAGTCTCCCGACGGTGCCCGTTCCAGTCACGTACTCCCTGGACTGCAGCTGCTGATCATGGTTGCTCAGCTGAGCGACCCCTTGCATGACGTCAGTCACTCGTGCCGCCATTGTCTGACGGATTGTCTGCGAGTACAGCGGTGCACTGCGCTGTTGTACTTTTAACTGACAGCGTTTTGTGCCTGAGTGTACCTTGTGTAGGCTGGGAAGCAATCATGGGTGGTAAGAGTGGAGAGACATGTGATTCGAGAACTACAATTTGTAATGACTATCTTTATTATGTATAACTAGCTGCGCCTCGCGGTTTCACCCGCGTAAGTCTCGATCCCGTGGGAATATCGGGATAAAAAGTAGCCTATATGTTAGTTAAAAAAAAAATTAGTTTAAAATTGGTTTAGCCGTTTAAATGTGAAGAAGTAACAAACACATACACCCAATATGTTAATTACAAATTAAAGTTGAAACGTGTATAGCCATTGATAGTTGATATGTACTGCAGCAGTTATCGCGAGTGAAAATCTCTATCGTGATGCAAATGGAGCAAAACGTAAGTATTCATAATTTGTTATTTTAAAAGAAAGTCGTTATACATTATAGTCAAAACAAAATTAGCTATAGAGCAGCATTCTAGTTACCTATCTTTGCCTGAAGAGCTGCTGTTGGACTAAAATACAAAAATCTTCCACAGCTTAAACTCCATAATTCAGGCCTACTAACCTATTGAAATATAGCGTAACTGTAAGAGTGTGCTATTACACGTAATACACGAACTATTTTTATTGTGATGCCACAATGGCCCAGTGATCACTGCGCGCGGTGCAACAAAGCCGCTCGTTAGCTGGTTCTATTCCGTCACCGACCGACGGAAACGGAAAAATGTATTTGAGTGCAATCTCCGGGAGCCGCTTTGTTCTGATATCGAGGGGGCATGAAAGGGGGGCACGGGGGACTGGGGTGCACATAACTTGACCTATAGGCTGTTAGAAGGACTTATAGTTTTGCTTGTCGAGTTTTTGTTTCGCTGTCAATAATGTGTGGAGATGTAACGTTTTTTACGCGTGACGCAGTTATACAGAAACATAGGTAGTATTATTAAATATAGGTAGTATTATTCATTTTTCTTTCACGGTAGGTAATTTTACTGAGGTGAACAGCGATATCAGAATCCTTTTGTGTGCTTCTAGCAGTTATTTTATCATTACCAAAGCAATGAAATGCTTAGGCAACATTCGATTGAGAACTGCTGATGATAAATATTGGGTATCTATTTGAAAAGCTTTATATTGTTAGTAGACAGTAGCCCGACAGTAGGATGAATAACTGCTCAAAATAAACTTCGATAAGCCCTCTTAGTTCTTAATTACGCTACCGTAACTGCTCTATAATACAATTTTAGGTTACCTATGCTATAATTGAAATTATTAGAACTAACCAAAGTTTTTACTCTAGCAGTAAAAGTTACGGCGCTATTGAAACATAATATAACTTCGAAACTTCGCCTTCACCGATCGCCAATGAAAATCAAGAAGTGAAGAGAACGTGAAGTAAAGTGGTTCTTTTTAAATACTTGACCAAACTGTACTTTCAACTAAAATAAGTATTTAAAATTATATTTATGAATCTCTGTGTTTTCATAAGCTAAATTTAAGGCTACACAGAAAGCTTGGCGGCAAGCGGAGCAGTGCGAGCTCACAGTTGGACTTGTGAAGCGTGGTCACGCAGCAAGCGTTGCGGTGCAGTGCAAGCGGAGCAGTGCGAGCTCACAGTTGGACTTGTGAAGCGTGGTCACGCAGCAAGCGTTGCGGTACAGTTCCTGTTGTGTCACGAAAGTATATTCTAGGTATAAGGGTGGTTGCGTTCGCTTAGTGATTTTCCGTCCTTTGCTGCCTAAATTGTCCCCAACTCGTTGACGCTGCTGATCGTTGATACTTCACTTTCTCCGAATAGGTAATATATTAAATTAACTATTTATTTCAATATAATTATGTACATATATATATATTTTTATCATAGTTATAATTATTATCTCCTTTATTTCATTTTATACATATAAATTACATTTATAAATATTAGAATATAAAAAATATATAAAAACATTTAAAAATATAAAAAGTAGTAGCCCACCGGTATCGGGAACAAGGTCCAAGCTACTGGCGGTCAGTTCTCCAGAGAGAGGAACCTTCTAACAATGCGAGCCGTGTCCAGAAGTACCACTCTCTGAATCAGGCCCTTAATCCAGCTGCTCAACGAGAGCCTCCTTAGGTGTTGGTCGAGGCTCTTGACAATTAAGCCATTTGCTGATACAACTATCGGCACAATGGTTGCTGAGTCCACATCCCACATGTCGACAACCTCGCGAGCCAAGTCAAGATACTTGATTTGTTTTTCTTTCTCGGCTTTCACGAGGTTCCCGTCATAAGGGACCGTTATGTCAGTAATCATTATTATTATTATTGTTTTTTTGGTTTTGTAATTATAAAAAGAAAATATTTGTTTGATTTGGTCTCATATTTTTTTAGTGGTCACGCAGAAAGCGTTGCGGTGCAGTGCGAGCTCACAGTTGGACTTGTGAAGCGTGGTCATGCAGCAAGCGTTGCGATGCAGTGCTAGCGGAGCAGTACGAGCTCACAGTTGGACTTGTGAAGCGTGGTCATGCAGCAAGCGTTGTGGTGCAGTGCAAGCGGAGCATTGTGAGCTCACAGTTGGACTTGTGAAGCGTGGTCACGCAGCAAGCGTTGTGGTGCAGTGCAAGCGGAGCAGTGCGAGCTCACAGTTGGACTTGTGAAGCGTGGTCACACAGCAAGCGTTACGGTGCAGAGCCGCCCACAAGACACCGCGCTTTGTGTAGGTACGTACTAAGTAGTCACGAGCATGTTTTACATTTAGTAAAACCCGAATACGATTTTCTTCTAAAGTGTAGATTGAAATATTATAAGGTGATGGTATGCACAGATGATTGTCGAACCCAAGAACATCGCTTGTGAATTTTGCTAACTGTATACATATACATTGTTAAGTGCAACCGAGTGGCCGGCGCGGCGCCGACATCCGGTTCCTACTTTTTACCACTATTTTATACTTTTCAATTCCTTGAGAATTTTTTAAGTGAAATCATAAAAGCTTGACTTTCTTACTATTAAATGTAACGAGGCAAGTTCCACCTCCGACCGCAGCTCAAACTTGTGCGGACTTTGTAAAGATGATGTTATATACGACTGCTACTGGCGAATGAATATTAAGAGAGACCACTTGATACGAACGACGATCTTCAACCTCGGAACAGTTTACTGCTCATTTTGTACAACTGTAATACAGTTATCGTCTACCACTTAATCAGAGTTTATCTATTACTCAGTAACTTGTAAACCAATATTATGTGTTAAATACATATTCTCTTAATTAAAACAAATCACTTTCACAAAAAGTATGATGTGATTTCCTCAACTCTCCGTGAAATGTTAAACGGAATATTCAATCGTCACATTGCATTATAAATCCGATACACGAATCAAATATTCATACTCGTCGCTCGACAATCAGACGGAACACTTCATATTCGACAGAATGCCCACAAAATGTAAAATCATAATGAGTGTAGGGATGGGCGTAACAATTTTAAAAGTATTAAAGCCCGGAGTGTCATCCCGGTGGGATTGCACTGGCACCGCGCTTTGTTCGCGGGCGCTCATTGTGACCGCGCATTGTACGCCCTAATGTAATGGACTTACCGAATAAAAAGTGGAAAGTAGACCCATTCCCGTTATATGCGCTGAAGAACTCTTGCAAAAATTACGAATGACAAGATATCCCGATCGTACCTATTTAGTACGAGTACGAGTAGGTGCCCTCGGGCACTCACTAACTAATGTACAGACGTGTAGGTATCACTGCGGAAAATAGAATAACTACAAAGCATAATTATGTTATTAAAGCCGATAGTCAAGCGGATAGAAGTTCTGATACAACAGCAAAGCTCACAGCGCGTAGTTTGTTATCATCAGCGTATGAAGTGAACCTTCTGCACACGTTCATTTAGTAAGGTACACGCATTCCCCGGGACCGCCCGGTAACATCCCGCGAGCGTTAATCGATGCGAGATGCTTCCCGGGATTATTAATAAGAGATATATGCTAATGGAACTGCGCCATATTGTTTGTTACAAGTTTTTGTTAGGATCTTCCATCTTCCACATATTTAACGTGAGCCTCATTAAATATGGAGATGCGTCGGAGTAGGCTCGAGCTCGTTTAATACGAGGAGAAATATATGAGTTTGTTTTGAACCAATTCTATAGTAGGTAAGTACATTCTTGAAGTTTGAGTTATATGTTACAATGTAATACTTACCTAGGTACCGACTTTTTGTTCTAACGACTGGCGTTTAATTTTTTTAACTCATAGTTAGTGAAAACTTTCGCGCCTCTTAACAAATGTTACAAGAATTAGACAGACATTGGAAGGAAACGCAAATTGTTCTTAGGAATTAAAACCGGGCTAAAACAACACAGCTGCCGCTTTTCAATCAAGTTAAATTAAGTGCCTAAATTAGTGTCACAAAATAAAGCACCAGCGCTAGGAACGCTTACAATAAGGCTTTCATCATCCCGGGACTCACATCCCGCGACACAGTTCCTTTGCGAATGTTCCCGCGACTTTGACAAAAGCCTACTTAGTTGCGAAACTACTAGTGATGGAGTTTTAAGTTTTCGCGCACACTTTGCGCTATAATGGGTTATTAGCATAAGCTCCTTCGAACGCCTTCATCCTTTGGTGTTTGTGTTGAATGAATTTAAAACTGTTTGAGACTAAAAGATCTGGATTTGAAATTATAATGTTGAGAGATTCCGCGCTGTGCAGTTAGATGGTTATGTAGGATCGGGTTCTCATAATGGTGGATCGGGTTTCGCAGCCAAGTAAGAAAGTTCGTGTTTCCCGAACAGACTGGAGAGGAAAAATCCAAGTTGAGTAATGATGACAGTTCCTGAAACTCAATTTGGCCGTTTTCCATAAACGTTCATTTTCCGTCCATTTGAACGGAAAGTATACGATGTTGATACCTGAAGTGTGTTTTAATTTGCATAAAAGGACGAATTTTTAATACCTACACAAATAGTAATTTTAGAAGGAATAATTTTTGGCTATTGTATGCACGCCTATTGAAAGTCACTTCAGGTAAAAATGGAGCATCAACAGGAAAAAATGTAAATACTCAAGCCTTCCTTGGGAAAGGACAAGGAATAACAAATGGACAACCTCCCAAAGGAAAGGAAATTACTTTGGGACGCGTAAAAAATCGCCATTATTAGCGAATTACGTGAACAAAGAGTTAGCACGGCAATTACGCGCGTGTTGCGGCATCAAACGCTCGTTTGTACGGCGCGCGGTTGCGTGTTACGTGGTGTACGCCTGCCCTTACGCAGCCCGGTGAATAGCGTATGAATATGAATGTGGGCGCAAATTGTCTGTCCGGTGCCATTGTGGAAGAATGCGAGGAGGGTTGCTGTTGAAGACGAAACGATTACCGCTAGCGCTTCATGCATACCTTACGCTAATCTCTGTTGTCACTGTTATTTAAACGGTTACAAACATTGTTCCATAGCAGCTGGTAGCAGCTGAGAGTTTCCGAGAATCGAGTTGTTGCAGCTGTGAACTGCTATTGGCTGCTGATGACTATGTTTCACTAGAATAGGTGTACGCAACCATTATGTATTGAATTTATTTAATTAACTTTCACTGCATTTCAATATTCAAAAAAAGCTAGAAAATCATGGCCAAGAAAAAATATTTGGAAGCTGTCTTACGCTTAAACTCTCTAATTACGGCGAAAACAATCTCATTAGAAGTATATAACCTGTGTGCACCATACTTCCAAACCCATACGATTAAGTATACAATCCCCGGGGATTTAGCTGCGAAAATTACGAGCCGCGCACATCCGCGATGCCTTTGTCGGATCACGGCGAAGTCGACCAGTCTTACTCAAAAAGGTGACAGTGTACACTGGATTGAATAACTGAAGGAGATTCTCTTTTAAGATATAATGTGTAGAAAACAAACATAATAATGTGAGGATTTTATTAGCAGATCATATCATCAGATATACAAAAATACCACAATAAGAAACTTCTGACTAACATTCAGAGAAAGCTATTCAAGTGATCGCCAAACGTTTCATAAATACGTCTAGGTACAGCTAACTTTTAAGATCTGAATCATATTTTGGTTGACAGTTTGATTAGTTTCGTTTTAAAAAGCTACACCTTCATAAATCCATACAATAGAGTTTATGGCTTCACTACGTACCAAAATAAAATTAACCCAACCAATACCTCATACAACAGTTTTTCACGATTGATTTCCCCAAAAAGCTTTAGTAGTCCTTGCAAGCGATCCCACGTAAACAAAGGAACATGGTCTAAAATAAAAGAAGCGCCAAAACATCAGGTTTGCTCTACGATGTTAAGGTTGTTCGCAACTCAAATATGAAGAACAAATAACGTAACACGGTTTGTAGGAGCCCGCACGGCGCACAGATATGTTTGCTAAACGAGTTGGGGTGCGCGCCCATCGGGGCGTAACACGATACTAATACAACGACGAAATAATCACAAAATAATAACGAATAAGGTTCTGTTTGAAAGTACTTGGAATATTTATTACACAGTAGCTTACAAGTTACGATGTTTGGCGTTATTAAATTACGAAACCTTACAAACTTTCAAGAAACATTATAGCAACGCGCATTCAATTATCTTGTTAGTCGTTTTGTATTAGATTGCGACTGAGAGTGTCCCTAGTTTGTGGAAAATTGGTTGTACTTACTTATTTGTAATGAAATGAAATGAAATGAAATGAAATGAAATGAAATGAAATCGTTTATTCTGTAAATAGGATATCGGAATCACTTTTACACGTCATATTAAAAAGTAAAAAATAAGCTAGATGTAGTCGACATTTCCTATCTGACTACCCGTGAGAAGAAATGGCGAAACAAACTCAGGGGTCAAAGTCTCTTTTAAAGTCCAGACATAATCTTGGTCAGATCATGTGAGGACCATGTAGATCTGTGTCTGAAATGGTCTTTTGAGGAAAGAACCACACAATTTTGAGTGGACCTGTCCAATCAGTGCAAGCATTTGTCGTAATCGTGCAGCTCGACTCAAGACTTAAGGAGCTCAACGACTCGACGAACAATACCAAAGAAAGTACATTTGGGTAGGCCTCATAAAGTGCTCAAAATGCCAGACCTCCATTAAAACTGAGAAAAAGCATAAAATAATAGGAAAATATTTAAAGAGAAAAAAAAAAAAAAATGACCCACATAGTGCTCACATTCACAATAAATTAAAGCAGTAAATATAATACTTTTCAAAGTAAACATTAATGTAATATTGTATATAATATTCTGCAATGTCAATATTTATATAAAATCATGCATAATAACATTAAATGTCAAGTTTTCCAGTTTGATCACAAGGCTTGCAGAGCGAGCAGCTCAATCCCAAGCTTTTTTGTCTTCTAAATAATCAGAAATTTTATAGTACCCTTTTTTACAAAGTTTGGTTTTAATACAGCTTTTAAATCGTTTAATGGGTAAGTTTCGAATGTCACTAGGAAGTTTGTTGTGAAAGCGTATACATTGACCCATGAACGAGTTGCCTACTCTGTGGAGGCGAGTGCGATGTACAGCAAGATTGTGTTTATTCCTGGTATTTAAACAATGAATATCGGACATTTTCTTAAAATTTGATATATTTTTGTGTACATACAATAGATTTTCAAATATATATTGAGAGGCTACAGTCAGAATATCTATTTCTTTGAATTTTTCACGAAGTGAATCTCTTGGACCTAGATTGTAAATGGCTCGAACAGCCCTTTTCTGTAAAACAAAGATAGTATTAATGTCCGCACAGGTTCCCCAGAGAAGAATCCCATATGACATAAGACTATGAAAATAACTAAAATAAACAATTCTCGCAGTATCTACATCAGTTATCTGTCGAATTTTTTTAACAGCATAGGCGGCTGAACTAAGCCTTCCTGACAATTTTTCTACGTGTGGGCCCCATTGTAATTTACCGTCAATAGTTATCCCAAGAAAAACTGTCGACTCAACAGGGTCCAACTCTATTCCATTAAGTTGAACATTGGTAGTTAGCTGCCTGACATTTGGCATTGAAAATTTAATGAGCTTAGTCTTTTTTTCGTTCAAGAGAAGATTATTTACATTAAACCAATGGACAACCTTAGAGAGTGCATCGTTAACATGTTCAAAATTGACTAGCTGACGTTTGATTTTAAAAATGAGGGAAGTATCATCTGCGAATAATACAATCTTGTGATTATCCCTTATGTGATAAGGTAAGTCATTTATATAAATTAGAAACAAGAAAGGACCTAGAATTGAACCCTGCGGAACTCCCATAGTGACCGCAGATCCTGCAGATCTCTTGCCATTAACATCAACCCTCTGAATTCTGTTGTTCAGATAAGAAGTCAGAAGGTCGAGAGCACTGTCCCTCATACCATAGTGGTGCAGTTTTCTGACGAGTGTATCATGATGAACGCAATCGAAGGCCTTAGACAAGTCGCAGAAAATGCCAAGAGCATCCTGCGACTCCTCCCAGGCCTCGAATATGCTCTTCAGTAATTCCACGCCCGCATCTGTAGTTGAACGACCCTTTGTAAAACCAAACTGTTTCAGATGAAGTAAATTATTTGTATTGAAATGTCCTAACATTTGTTTTAAAATTAACTTTTCAAAGATTTTGCTCAATGTAGGTAATATCGAAATTGGCCGAAAATTCGTGGGATCAGTTGTGCTGCCAGATTTGAACAGTGGAATCACTTTACTAAGTTTCATCAGATCAGGAAATACACCAGATGCAATACAAGAATTAAAAACAATTGCTAAAAACGGTGAAATAACATCGATTATTGAAGACATGGTATGTACTGATAATCCCCAAAGGTCAGCAGTTTTTTTTACATCAAGATCTTTAAAAGATTCTATAATATCCTTAGCGGTAACAACCGTGAATTTAAAGTGTTTATCACATTCTGGTACGCATTCTTTTAGTATGGAGTAAGCAGAAGTGGAGGACGACGATGACAGAGTTTTGGTTGTTAAAATGGGAATATTAGTAAAGAAATTTTCAAACTCAGTTGCCACCTCCACGTCTGCCTTAATATCTACATCATTGATTTTTAGGTGGAAGTCACGATTACGTACTGTTGTTCTACCTGTTTCTGAATTAATAATATTCCAAGTTGTTTTAATTTTATTACCAGAAGATTTTATTTTATTTTTAATATGTATGGCTTTTGCTGAGGAACAGGCTCGTTTAAAAGTTTTAGAATATTTTTTAACGAATTCTTTAAAAGTTTCATCATGGTTATATGTTTTTTCATGATACAATTCGTATAACCTCTGCCTACTTTTGTAAATACCTGGTGTTGCCCAATCACTAAATATAACGCGGTCACAAACAGGCAATGTTTTTGAGGTGAATACCTTCCTAAATTCACTATTAATGAGGTTAAATAGTGAAGTATAAGCTTGATCTGGGTCGGTGTGATAAGACAAACCCGGTAGTTTTTCCATTAAATTATTTTTAAATTGTTCTAAGCGACTTATGTTTACAGGAATAAAACTCACAAGTTTTCTTTGAGCTCTGACTATTTTCTGAGGGAAAGTGACTAACTGGCCACAGTGATCAGAGTCCAATTCATTTAGAATTAAATGGCTAGAAGGTCTTAAGTTTGTAAAAATATTGTCAATACAGGTAGCGCTAGTGGCAGTTATTCTAGTCGGCTCAAAGAATGTATTGTACAAATTATATGACTTTAATAAGGTTATAAACTTATTTACTGTAGAAGATTTTTCCAGTATATTAATGTTGAAATCTCCACAGACAACAACTGTTTTATTACTGTTACAAGTCTTTAATAATATTTCTTCCATATATTTCTCAAAAATATCATATGAAGCACATGGGGGCCTGTATACACTCACTACAATGAACTGCTCAAGCTCAATGCAAGCTATTTCAATAACTCGCTCAACAGAGAGGCTCACAATATCCTTACGTTCTTTAAATTTCATATTATTACGAACAATTATTAAAGAGCCACCACGTATCATATTAACTCTGCTGAATGAGCTGGCAACCTGGTGGTTGTTAAAGCTGAACATGAACTGGTGGACTTTTAACCAATGTTCAGTTACACATAGGATATCAATATAACTACAGTTCATGAACAACTCTAATTCTAATTCCTTACCTATCACACCCTGTATATTTTGATGAACTATTTTTAAAGTATTATTATTACATTTATTTTGATTACTACAATTTGATGGGTGTGATATCAAAGAAGTTTGTGTAACATTTATTAAGCAAGAGGTTTCCTCTATTGTCCTAATTTCTAATTTAAATGATAATCAATGTCATTAGTTGTTGCCAAATTATTGGCAGAATTATTTAAAAAGTCATTGCATTGCTCAAAAGAAGCAAGTTGTTTAGCCAAATTTTTGGCTGAAATAGAAAAAAAATATGATAGCGACACAGCTATCTGTCTTTTGTTATAGTTAGAAAGATAGTACATATAAATATTATATCTATCTTTTGTCAGATACAAATTATTACTAACATAATTGTTAATATCCACTAGATGGAATAGGTTATTGTTAAATGTCAAATTATGCAATGTCAAATTTATTTCAAATCGTATTTTATTTTCTTCCTGTGGCAAACTGTTACTGTAAGGGAATGTAAACAATACAATTTTTTTTAAACTAAGATTACACAAAGTCCTATATGTATATATATATGTAGTGATCAAACCCTAACCGAGTATTCTCACGATGATCGACTCTTCTAGCAAACAATGTTCGCGTGAGCAGTCATCACGTGACCACCTACCAGTAGTATAACTTGCATTAAACGCCATTGGATGCCCACCCTCATATCATTTGCCCACTCGGACTCGGTCGCGTAACATTGACTTTTACAACTTCCTACCCGCCCAGTATCCGTCTTCTATCTCTTTCACTCTTACGATAATCCTATCTGATGATAGAATTGCTATCCCTGTCGTATCAGTAATAATCGCATCGTCATCGGAATGGGTCGTCGTTCGTTTCGCGCTGTTTGCAAGATGGTAAAAGCAAGGATTACTTTCGTACGAAGTTCGGTGGTAGTACTCGTATTATTTTGTGGTCGATTCAATCTCAACAGATCCGTACTCACAAAGAGGCGCAAACATTTAACTTGACACCATCTCGACGGTTGTGTCTTCGATCTTTGTCTTTATTTGTTTTTACTTCGAATGTACTTATGTAGGTGCCTGCCTCGTTGACTTTATAACCTAGGTACCCACTATGTAGGTAGATACTTTTGGTAATTACATAATAGAAATATAAATACATCATTTATTTGTACAAAACATAAGTATGCACACACATGGCATGCAAGATGTTACATAAAAATTATAGCACAGTCATTTTTTGCCTTAACGGCGTACAAATATAAACAGGTTGGTTATTTTTATTAGGATATAAACATCAAATAGTTATAAAATTAGTCCATTATTCAAAGAAAATTAACATATCAAATTAAAACTTAATCAATCAAATTATAATAAATATACTACAGAATAGTGTCATCAACTCGTCTTAGAAATGTATAATAAAATTAAAATTAGAAGCAGAATAAAATATATTTCTTATTTGATGTATGAAAGTTTTTGAATTAGTTTAGCTTGTTCTTTAGTATGCCATTTAGAAATAAATAATGTTATGAAGGAAAATAAATAAAAAATACGAATGACTTTTTTAGTTTTTTTACATGGATTCTATAAATTATTGAATAGTGAATAGGATTGGAACATATTTATTTATTGCATTTCTCGGACAAAAGATATATACTTGTCGGATCGTCAAGATTTACTCTGTTAGATTCAGACATCATGAAGGTGGGTTTCATGCAATGAAAACACACTGGGTACGAATGTACGATACACAGCGTTTATTAAAATCACAAATTGCACAATCACTACAAATTACAATTACTACAATACCTGAGCACAACGAATCGAGTACAGTTTCGCGACGTCTTAACTCCGATGCGAT
This sequence comes from Tiliacea citrago, assembly GCA_963921375.1. Taxonomy (NCBI): domain Eukaryota; kingdom Metazoa; phylum Arthropoda; class Insecta; order Lepidoptera; family Noctuidae; genus Tiliacea; species Tiliacea citrago. Next base: position 30,154,649 of record OY992782.1, read on the forward strand.
CAGACACTGAATCTTGAATGTCCTCCTCGCCCATCGGCTTAAAACATCACGACTCTGTAGAAGTGCGCTAGAGGTGTGGGTAGATCACGCGATGTCGCCAGTAGTAGCGCGCTTGCGATTCGTTTCTTGTCCGTACTAATGACCGGATCCGACACGGCCATCCTGCGATGCACACGTCCTCATGTGTTGTTAATCTGGAAAATACAAAATCTCGCCATAGTATCTGCTCGTATGAAATCCTGACTCATATGAAGACTGATGAGATAATTAAAAGGGACTTTACTCTTTAAAATCCGTTTTAATTTCCAAGCTATTTGAAACTAAAATTTAGAAACTTTAAGTTTAAAGTTTCTAAATTTTAGTTTCAAATAGCTAAAACTATATAGTTCCAATTCGTAGGTTAGTCTAGTTAGACTAACCTATGAATTGGAACTTTATAGTTTCAAGATAACCGAGACCAAGAACAACGATTCCACATTGAATTAATCAAAGAAAACAAAACCTCAGGTATCTCATTCATGGTCAACATGCACAGCTATAACATAGCTCCCACACATTTTTCACATACGCACTTCCTGCAGGAATGCCGAGTTGTCCTTGACTCTACGGTCTTGGCTTCGAGGCTAGACCCGACCATACCACCCAGAGCTGCCGCACTACCACGTACCCACGGTCAAGTAGACGCCGATTTGTAACGGGCTATGGCTACGATACTCTGGTACAGTCTCCGACCCAACGAATCGAGAACGTTTACACAAACTAAAGTGAAGCCAACTCATCATCTATTTCGTCTACAACCGCAATAAGCGATGTCGCCAGTAGTAGCGCGTTTGCGATTCGTTTCTTGTCCGTACTAATGCGCATGTAGATTGTTTCTACACAACCATGCGCAAAAGATGTGCTTCCATGGTGCGCTGGGTGTGGGGCAGCTCCAACAGTATCCTAAGCATGATTTCAAGTCGCCTGGACTGTGTTTTTGTGGGTCGCTGTTGTGCCATCTCACATGGGTTGCCACAACGGTGATTCACTACCGTTCGTTTGTTTTTGTGAAGTGTCAGTTCTTACTAATATAGTTGTCTTACTAATCATTTTTGAGACTAAGATACTTGAATAAAGATAATTCTATTCTATTCTATTCTAATGACCGGATCCGACATACTTACAACAAAGGTAGAGTATAAAATGAGGCAAATATAATAGATTCAACATCTGCGTCAAATTATTGACAAAAAAATACGAAAGCGTTATTACACTTTTATTTACCACGTTTTTGTTACTACAACCGCCGTCTTTATCAAGACAATACGTTTCCGGTTCGTCGCGTCTGTTTCCAAACAAAACATCGTGTCGATGTTAACTTGAGAGAAAACTTCAGTCGCGGCGCTACACCGTAGCACCGTAGCGCGTAGCACCGTAGCGCGTAGCACCGTAGCGCGTAGCATCGTAGCGTGATTTATTAATATAGAATAATTTGACTTAGATTAATAGCAGCGAAAACAGAGAGACGCAATCGCGGTAATCACGATAAATACAGATATTACTCCGAATGTAATAAATACAGTATTGTATGTGAGAGGTATCTCTTATTGCGTTTTTTCGGCCTTTTTGGAGATACGATTTGGATAAGCCGCTGTTATTACAGATTTTTGCTAACTTGAGGTTAGCAAATATGTGCTTTCCCTCGTATCCTCATTCCGATTCACATCTATAGATGGAGATATAATAATAAACATCAAATGTACCTATAGCATTATCCTTACCACATAACGTGTGAAAGTAATTGCAGGTCTTCCACCCCATTGGAAAAATTAACCAAATCTAGAATAATTTGGGGAAGCCATGCACGCGATAGTGCACCCGGTCACGTGCCCCAGTGACGTCATGCATCAGTGGACAACGACTGCATATTTACTGATTGTAGATAGCATTTCGTGTTTTATTTTATTCGTCCTGATAGGTACTTCTAAAGGCTGAGTAGTGTCATTTTAATCATAAAGCGAGAGTAAACTGTACTCATTCGTAAAATAAAAATGGTCTTATAAAGGAGAAACTTCATTCATTATCAAGCTCAATTATTTTTAACAATCGTTGGGTGTCAAAGCGAGCGTCCTTACTGGGAATACTCAAACTTTTTGTCAGAAATACAATATTGGTGGGTTCAATCATAGAAAATGAAACAATCACCCCCGCTCCCCACCCCTCGACATTGCACCCCTAAAGATCCGAATTTTCCGTTTTATTAAGTAGAAACAAAAGGCGCATAAACAGGACGGATGGGTGTTCGACTCATCTCACCGGACTCATTTGGATGCAATTACGTTAAACAGAACAAAGAGATTCTGTAAAGTCAGAGCCTTTGATAGATCTCCGTTTATGTTACGAGTTCTTTAAGAAATACGCCCTTGATGTACATCTGTTGTGCTCGTGGAAAGAATAAAAAAAAAAATCTTTTGTTCAATTTAAATGTCATTGGATGCTCTTATTTCCGGCATTGTTTTGTATTCATTTATTTGTATATTTATTATTGAATGCAAATATAAGTTCAAATGGTGGAAAAAACTTCAAGTCTCTCAAAGTCTTTGTTTCTGCTTAAACTTGGCAGTACAGCTTATAACAGAAAGTAATCTCCAACATAGTCGTCTCACGCTAACTCGCAGCTTGAGTGACAAAGCCGGTTGTATTCAAGTGCGCAGTTCGCGCAGATCACATGCTCAATGAGAATCACCTGTCGCGCACGTAGCGCACGTGGCTCGTTCGACGCGCGACCACGTTACTTGATCGGGTGCACGCGGTCAAAGTCAGAAGCCGCGGTAACAACTTTACACATAATAGAAGAAAATGTTGATTTTCATGGGATGTATGCAGGTGAGTTGTAGCAAAAAATAATGATTGGTTCCAGGTATATTCTCCCATTGGCCATGCAAAAATTTTTACTTATATTATATACACAGACGCAATTGGTGACTCCAAATCTACAGTTTTTCGTATAAGGTTTGGAACTACATGAATAGATACCGATTTATAAAGCCATTAGATTGTGTGAAATAAGAACGAAGCTTATATTTCCATAATCTGTGGAAAAGTTCGAAAGGCACCATTCTCATTTGATTGATCCTACCATAATCATTTGCATTGCAGGGAATGTCTAGGACAAGCCCAAGGAGACAGTTTACAGTTAACGAGAAGGTGAGAAATGGTATAAAATCGCATGGCATTTCAGTTTCGTCTAATATACACCTGAGTGTATTAGAAACGACCAGCTGACTCAGCCGGTCTATTCTCACTTCACCTAAGTTTTCACGGTGAGATCGGCAATTCATTTATTTGTTTTGGAAAGTTATCTACAAAACTTGTCACATAACAGAACGGACCTTCTGTACCCATTAATCGAGTGGCGCCTGAGACTTGCAGCGTGATGGAGTGGGGTACTTAATGCGTTCGAACAATGGCGTCATCGCTCAGATAATTATCGCGCAAAAAAGCGACAGCGCAGCGCCGATGAGTCATGAGTCAGCTGTTTGTGGCGCGGTAATGGAACACACAGCCTAGTAGGATGGGCAACTAAAATACTTTAGTAGTTGGAAAACAAAGGGAACTCTCCCTTTGTTTTCCAAGTACTAAAGTATTTTGGTTGGCCATCCTACTAGGCGAGGACCCCGCTCCCACCACAAATCACTAAATGCGAAACATCATCCTTTCTCAGTCATCTTCAAACAATTGACTGAAACAGAACGATGTATTAAAATCGTTTAACGTTAAACACATGTAATGATTTGTGGTACATATTGTCCTAAGAGGCGCTGTGACTATTTATTTTTGTTTTTTATAATATTTATTGATTACCTGTCTAGTGGTCACAAGCGCTACAGCTGAGTATGAGGTCCTGGATTCGATTCCTTGGTTGGGCAAAGTGATTATTGGGTTTTTCTATCTGGAATTTGGCAGTAGCAGCCTGGAGTCTAGATTAGTGCCCGGTTGATGGCAATAGGCTATAATACATGAGCTTAAACATAACTGGCGAAATGTCGGTTTACTACAGGTAGACCTCTGCCCAACCCTTCGGGGAAACAAGGCGTAATTTTATATTTATTTATTTATTCAAAATCTGCATTAATAGTAACGTAACATACATAAATACTGCTAAACTGCATTTAACAGTTTGTCTGTAAATGCAGTTTGTTGTGTTGTTCTCGTCTGGTAATGGATTACAAATTGCTACTCCACCACCACAACAACAAGCTGGAACTATCGCTCAGCAGCAGCAACTTAACAACAAAGAGAAGGCAACCATAAAACAATCTAGCCCCGCCTCCAATCATAGTGGACGGTGTCAAAAGAATTATCAAACATTCTACGACTTTTTGACTGAATGTCAGTCAGTAGAAACATTTACCGCCAAAATGTTAAGCGGTAATAGTATGAAAATAAATTCCATTACTGAAGAGTCCTACAGAGTGATTACTCAACGTTTAACATAAAATAACTGTTTATGGCATTCATACGAGGATAAGCAGACCAGGCCAATAAGAGTGGTGGCGACAAAAATACATTCTTCCTGCCTACCGGGTCGGATTAAAGATGATTTAGCGATGCAAGGATTCCAGATAGAAAATTGTTCTCCAGCTTAACTTGTTAATTGCAACCGCTGAACAAGTTTATATTATCGTTCAAGAATGGCGAAGATGTCAGTAAAATATACGGCATTAAACATATTCTAGGGTGTAAAGTTGAAATAAACCCGCTTAAAACATCAAAAATAATACCGCATAGTAAGAGATGCCAGGCTTATGGTCATACCCAAAAGTATTTCTCAAATGTGCCAAGCTGTGTTAAATGTACAGGTAAACACCACACAGCTGATTGCAACAAACCTGCACAAGATAAACCTAAGTGTTTCCACTGTGGCTTACCTCACCAGCCATATACAGAGGGTTTTTAGTTGCCAAGGAGATGCAAATAATTAAGAACAAAATTCGAAACATAATCCATCTAACTGCTGTTAAGCAAATTGTTTGAAACACCGACAAACAGATAATAAAACAAAGTGCGCAGTTTGCGCAGACAACCGCGATAACTTCACATACATCTAAAAGTGCCTCATATGCACAAGCGGTAAAACCATCAAGTCTTGAGGGCCAGGTCAACCAGATCTTGAAGTGCATATTCTCATTTGACATGAGACTAGATAAATTAGAATCAAGAAATATAAAAATCAATCATGAATAACACACCTTCCTCACCACACTCTGTCCTTCATGACACACATAATAGATATCTGAGGTCATCGGAAAACTTAAGACTAGAGATGCCGATGCATTGCACCAGCTGTTATGACTGACTATGTTATATCTTACAGTTCAAGCAGTACGGTTATGGAATGCCTTGCCCATGTCGGTAAGGCGTCCTCAATCTTTGTCCACTTTTAAAATTCAGGTAAAAAAAACACTTCCTCTCTCCATAAACATCATCAATACATAATACAGTTCCTTGCTCTTGTTTCATGTTTATTATTGTATATATATATATATATTTATATAGATAAGTGTATGCTTTATGTATGTATGTATTTATTGTATATTTAAATGGTACAACACTGACTACCTGCAATATTGTCTCTCCTTCTCTCTTTAATCCGTCCAAAGATTGTCTGTAAAAGATCGCTTTTGGCGATAAGACCGCCCATTGTGTCACCCTATGTAAAATTTAAACATTTATATCTGTAGCTTTTATAGTGTACACACTCGTAATAAAGAGTATTCTATTCTTAAAATAATGGCGTGGAGTTCCAACGGGCTGCTGCAATACCAAAATGAGTTGCAAGTAGTCTTAGACACAGAAAATATTGATGTGTGTTTGAAAATATTACTATGAGAAAACCACCTGACATTAGTTAACAAGTTTACAGATTTGGAAAGTTTTAGCTTAGACCTACAAAATATTATTGACCAAAAAACTTCATTTAAAAGCAAAGATCAGCTCAATTCTGAAGTAAACAAGTTTAGCAAAACAATATCCAAAAATATGCACTGAACAACACACCACAGCTTATAAAAAAAAATATAAAGGAAATAATAGACTTATTATGTGAAAAAAGGACTAAAAAAAAAAAAATAGCAGCAAACTACATTCCCGCAAGATAAAACTCTTTTAACCTTACGAAAAGACTACCAGAAAAATACAAATCTTTTAAGACGAGGCTTTCAATACTAACCTACGTCAATTAACCAGCGACCAACGTCAATTAAAACGCAATATTCTATTTGGAAATCGACAAAGTCACTCAAAAGGCCAATTACACCAATTTCACCTATCAAAGATGTTAACGGAAAGTGGGTCATAAGCAAAAAGCTCTAAGATTTATCACATCACTTAGAAGAAACCAGTTCGCCAATATTCTGCAAGACCAAAGTATTAAACCTGTGACCCCAAAAGAAGTTGCAAAGGAAATTCAAATCACTAGCCTGGTTTGACCTTATTACGAGAGAAATCCTAAACCATCTCCCGCGTAAAGCCATCGTTAAGCTTACTAGGCTCATCAATGCTGCATTCGTGCTAAAGCATATTCCTAAGCCATAGAAAGTTGTTGAAGTGATTATGATTACAAAGCCCGATAAACCACCTCACGAAGCATCATCATACAGGCCCAATCCTCTGTTGCCTATACTATCAAAGCTGTTTGAAAAATGGTTTTTAAAACGATTAAAGCCTATCATAAACGAGAGAAACCTGATCCCTGACCATCAGTTTGGTTTCAGAGAGAAATACTCAACAATAGACCAAGCACATACTTAGGATTACCAACATCATTGAAAGAACGCTCGAAGATAAAAAAGTCTGCTCCACATTATTTTTAGATGTGGAACAAGCTTTTAATAGAGTTTGGCATAAGAGTTTGATATACAAGCTAAGACTTATGCCAATATCTTGCCATCATACTTTACAGATAGAATGTTTCGAGTAAGGCACGATGATGCCTTTTCAGAGTTAAAAATTATTAAAGCTGGCGTACCTCAAGGTAGTATGCTGGGTCCAGTCCTCTACCTGTTGTACACTTATGATATACCTGAGCTAGAAAATAATATTATTGCAACTGCCATACGGAAACAATAAATAAATAACAACATTTTATTATGTATGCATACTCTTATGCTAAAATGGACATTTGGCATCAACTGTGGCGCGGCTGTACTAAACGGACCAATATCGAAATTATACAAACATTCCAAAATAAGGTACTCAGGAGTATTATTAATCGCCCTGGTATATAAGAAATGACGACCTCCATAATACCCAAAAATGGAACCAGTCACCAACATAATTTGCTGAGGCATGTGATAATCGAGGCAATTCAGCTGTTAGACCAACCAAATACAGTGCAAAGACTAAAACGAATAAAAACTTTTGAGTTAGTGTAGTATAAAAAGGTATAGACATAATACTGACAATGACACACATGAACAAAGTACTTATATTATTATATCAGACTCTAAGAAAGTGGAACGGACTTGTGTAAAGTACAATTAACACTATTCTAAGTTTTAAAATAACTATCACGTAAAAAAATAAGTGAGATTAAAATGACTTGTTAGTCCTATTGACTACATTATAATTAATGATTAAGAACCAGGTTCTTTTTAACAAAGGATTAAAAATATAAAAACATAAAGGCTTCCAAGCGACATTTAACAGTTTGTCTGTAAATGCAGTTTGTTGTGTTGTTTTCGTCTAGCAATAGACTACACATTTTGAAAATTTCGAGAATGAATGTGCTTAAACTTAACTATGCTAAGTAAACTATAAAATAATAATATATACCTACAGTCGAGATCAAAAATATAACATTTTGCAAAAGGCATTTTGGAAAACGTGAGGTTTGTTACAGCCATTGCTATGGACACAAAGAGAGATAATGTTTTTGTAGAACTCTTATAAGTTGATCATTAGACTTGACATGCGATATCAGTTTTGGGGGTAGCCCATTCACTAACGTTGGTACTATGCATGAAGTTATAGATAAAAGTGGAGGCAAAACTCTAAATGCTCTCTTTCTCTTTCTTATGTGTGTTTATAGAAAGAGAGAGTCCGACCACAGACTTCTTCACTTAGGTATTTAGAGTGTTGCCTCCACTTTTATCTATAAGCTTCTTGGTACTGTGTACCTTTTTGTGCGCTAACCAAAGTAGTTTGTTACTTTGGATCAGCAGGTGTCTTCTTCTATCTATATCTATATAAATAAAAGAAAAGTCATAACTGACTGACTCTTCAACGCCCAGCCCTAACCATCGAACCTAGAAAGCAGAAGTTTTGCACAGAAGTTTATTTTATAATTTAGACAAGGAATTCGGAAAGATTTTCCGAAATTCAACCCCTAAGGGAGTAAAATAGGGGATGAAAGTTTGTATGGAAAATCCACGCGGGTGAAGCCGCGAGCAAAAGTTAGTCTTAGATAAAATAATCGGGCACATAGTATGCTTACGTTTCATTTTTTGGTACTGATTATAAATTGTTCAGTCAAGAAATTTAACTTATTTTTAAGATGGATCGGTTGATTTGTTTAGTTATGAAGTTGAGAACGGGATAAGTGACGTGCGATTGGTATGAAAAACGACGTGGAACACCACGTCGTATTTCATACCAATCGTACGTCAGGTGGTAACGGTAGGTGTTTATTTTTGATCAAAAAATATAATAGTATCAACCCCTTTTGAGATATACAAGTAAAAGGGTCCTAGCTAGGAAATATCTTACACAATACAATTTTATTCCCCTTGTTTAGTTTTTGCAATCGCGTGGGATGTCAGGCAGCTGATACAAATGTTTATCTTTTATTCCTAGAGCATTATATTTGTTTATCCATAGATGTATTCTATCTATTACAATAGGCTTAGATACCCAGTTGTACACCATCAGGGATATAAAATTTTGATGTTCTAAAATGTATGTACAAACCGTTCTACATATTATAATACTTTATAAATATTATAGCACACAAACAAAACCTCATTTAGTTGATTGTTTTTGTGCTCTCTGTGTTTTAGATCTGTGTGTTATTATCCTGAGACAGTAATAGTGTGATAGCGTAGCGGGGATGCGCGGCCGAGCGTGACACGCGCGACTAATGGCGCGCCCCGGTACGTGTGAGCAGCGTGCAATTTTGTCGATGTTTTGTTACTGACTGCTCCTGAACAGTAAAAAGCTCAAGGTTACTGTTTAAATATTTTTTTTTACTTAAGGCGATGTCAAGTAGTCTGAATAAATCCGCATCACAGTTGCAAAGCGTCGAAAAAGAGCCCAAATAGTTAAGATATTTTCATTTCTCATACTCGGAAAGTAGTGTTTTTTTGATCTGAGTAACGGGTGGAAAACGTTGCTTCCAGACTCATAGTAATTGCTTCCCTCCCTAGGGCGGGAATGAATTTTAAAAATAGAACTAAATTTGGTTATGTAGTCCGTTACGAACATTTTTACATAAATAAGAAAAATATCGATTAACAAAAAGATATTCTGCGGTCTTGTGAGTATATAAACAGCGGGTATGAATTAAAAAAAAATACCTATTAAGCGAGACGGCCCGCGGCGGTGAAGCGGTGTGTTCCAAATTTAACCCTTTCAGGACCATAAGATTGTTAGAGGTAAAGTAATCATTTTAACTATTTAGTATGATACATTGAGCGTCTAAAAAACATATTTTAAAATCAAAATACTAAAACCAGTAATGGATTTACTGGTTTTTTATGGGACATGGATGTCCCTATGGTCGTTAGGGGTTAATTTTTGCGTATACAACTTATCTTTACGTTTTTAAGATTTTTTCATTAGTTACGAATTTTACAAAAATAAAACGCATTTATTATTAAACTTTTATTTATTTATTAATGAAATAATACGCTTAATTTAATTTAATAATGAAATTGTTACACTTTAGTGGCGATGGTACTCAGTTAAACAATTTATTTTATTAGTATAGCAGAGATGAACTTCACATAAACCATAAGTATTGTTCGTACGATTTTCTTTTTTGAACTTGGCACAATTTACAGACCGCTTTCTGATTTTGACTTTTTCCATGGGGTGCATTGGTAAATGTCGCTTTATAAATTTGCGTAGGGCACTTGTTTTTGAAGTGGGAACCTCTCGTTGTTGCTAAAATGTAGGTTCCTGCGTATTTTATCAAATCGCGACCTAGGCGGTACCTTTCATATCAAATGTTATGCTATGTCTGGTTCCATAGACCAGTAATCTCTCAACGATGGCAAAATATTATATGATAACTTATGACTAAGTTCATACCAAGAAATGTTTTTTTATATATTTCAAAAGGAGTCAACATAAAGCCTTCAACGTCTTGACAGATTTACACCTTTCCGAATTCATATTCCACATTACGAAAAACATTAGGAACGTAATTATGTATGTAGTGGTGCAGTGACAGGTTCTACTGCAGAAGTTGATGGCTCGGGTGATGATCTTCTTGATTATTGACGTTGAATGTAACTTCAATCTCGACATCATATACGCCTTGGTCATCATCTTGTGTCAGAAGCCTTTGATCTTCTTCGTCGAGCAGTAAATTGTCTTCATCGTCACTATTATTACCCATCAAAATCTGTGGGATTTAATTTTTCTTAAGTTTGAAAACTCCACGTCCCCTACGAAACATAATCTGCAACAATAAAAATAAATAACTGAGGGTATTGGTAAAAAATTGTAGCTGCAGTATGTAAATAGAAACAAACCCTCATAGGCCACAGGGACGCCGGTGTCCCTTTATATTTATAACGACTCATCAAAGTACTCAATATGAATAACGGTTTTATAACTGTATACAATAAAAATATACTTACCAGGCAATGAATATTTCACAATATAAAATGTTGAAAATCACTTTCACACCTCAAAACACTTTTACGAAATTTAAGAATACCGAGCCAACCAAACTGTCAATTTCCAATGACCATAATCAAATAATGGCGGTTCGGATGATGTGTTGTCATAAATAAAACATGAAAAGATACGTATAAGAACTAATTAAAATAAAACAAAACCTACCCGTTTCTTAATTATTCACTACTTTTATTATTTTTTTGTTTGGGACAAGGGCGTCCCCGTAGTCGTCAAAGGGTTAAAAAAAGACTATGTAATTTGACGGAATACTCAATCTGTTTATTATCTGATAGATGACGTCTTTCTAAATGATAAGTGGCCAGACATACGGAAGAGTTTACGTAACAGTTACGTAGAAGTATAAATAAAACCTTCATGGAAACCAGTTACGTAGCAGTATTAAAAAAGCCTTCATGGAAACCTGTTACGAAACCCCGGTTACCATGACGGCCGAAGCGGTACCGAAATTCAAAATCTGGGTTTTATATAGACTAATAACATAACATAACATCACGCCTGTAATCCCCGAAGGGTTAGGCAGAGGTGCACTTATAGTACACCCACATTTCGCCAGTTATGTTTAAGTCCCATATAATAGGGGGCGAGCCTATTGCCATCATTCGGTGACAAATCCAGACTCCGGGCTGGTACTGAAAAATTTCTGGTGGAAAAACCCAATAAACACTTTGCCCGACCTTGGAATCGAACCCCGGACCTCGTGCTCGACCTATAGACTAATATTTGATTAAAAATGAGTTCAATTGATTCTGAAATTTTGACCCAAGATTCGTGTGATTCGCGACCAATGATTATATGAAATGGCGAGCAAACAAGAAAATAAAATATATAAATATTTTAGAAACACTTAAATTTTTTACTTTCCCTATATTTGAAATGAAAAGTAGAGTGTTTAACACTGGTGAAAGTCACCAATTCCTATGGAATCCGGAATTGATTCCTTTCGACCCTTGTATAACAATCTACTATATTATGAGCTTGTTTCAAGAAGAACTAGGGTTTGTTTTTAGCATCTCTTATTCACATTTTTGTTCCAACGATAAGGCTTAGGTACTCAAAAAGGATGTTTCTAAAATTCCATTGCAATATTTCTACCGTCTTTAGATTTTTATTACAAATTATGTAAGTAATATTTTTTTCACGAAAAATACGTCATAAATAATAGCGTTAATACGTCGTTGCCCATGTTATATTTATATGATGATGAAACAGCTTTATGAGCGAAGGGTGAGAGGGATTGTTTTCGTCGCTATCGCATTCGAGCTAACGATGGTGCGCGTTAGTGCGAGCGTTAACGTACCGCGATAACGAGTGTCGCGACCTTACGAGCACCACAAAAAAAGATTTAAAAGGGAGCAAAGACCTGAATTCAAAAGTTTTTGTAGACATTACAGGTTTCACGGTACCAGTAATTTGTGGTAACACACGATTTCAAAGGCGTGCTACGTGCCTACATTTCGACCTAAATGATTCGAGATAATATTTAATAATGCCAATAAAAAAGTATTTCAGCAATATTGTATCGGAATCGAATAAAAATCGGCGTCAGATCAGCTTGGTGAGGCGCCGCGATAATTTCGATTTATATGAAAATGTCCCCGCGGACGAGAATTAGGCTTTCACCTCAACGTAGAGGTAATAATGATGGTCATTATTGAGGTTTCTTTATTTGAGTTGTAAGAGAGTAATGGTTGACCCGAGAATTATAATAATGAACGATTAAAAGTCGTTATTGGTTCATGAAGAATTATTAAGGAAGTTATTAAATGTTACCTAAAATGAACTGTTTAATATAACAGCGAATTTAGAAACCATAATATACATACATCGTGTTACCCAGTAACTGGGTTGTGGAGGTCAGATAGGCAGTCGCTCCATGTAAAATACTGGTATTCAGATGCATCCGGTTAGACTGGAAGCCTACCCCAACATAGTTGGGGAAAAGCTAGGCAGATGATGATGAATATATTACATACATTTAAATTATATTTATGGTGATGCACTATAATACACTTTATTTTATTAACATTTACCCTATGCAGCTGTATGAGTGTAAGAAGGCATTGACTGAATGGCTCTCCACACTTAATTATGATGCCGTGGAAGACATTTTGGCGACTCTGGGTTGAACGTCATGCATATTAACACACACACACATTCCAACACACCCCCATTCATACACACACACTCCAGCACTCTTCCACACTCATTCACACATACACACGCCCACTCACACACGCACCCACTCATACACACACACATACACACAAATTATACACTCACACACTCATTACACACTTTTATACAAAACACACTCTAGTTTTCACACACTGCCACAAATACGATTTTCATTTTTCTTTTTTATTCATTTTTCTTTTCATTGGTAAACCAAACTAGCTGCGCCCCGCGGTTTCACCCGCGTAAGTCTCGATCCCGTGGGAATATCGGGATAAAAAGTAGCCTATGTCTCAGTCCAGGCTGTCAGCTACCTCCATACAAAATTTTATCAAAATTGGTCCAGCCGTTAGAGCGTGAAGAAGTAACAAACATACACACACACACACTCACAAACTTTCGCCTTTATAATATTAGTGTGATGTGATTAGCACAACGAAACAATTGTTAAGTAATCAAGGAAGAGCGAGGTTTATCGCATCACAAGTATCTTCGGATTACTTTCTGGGAAGCCCCGGCAACTTAATTGTATAGATTTAAGATAATAAACACATTTTTTTTTTTTATGATCAGATATTGAACATCTGTGTCAGAACTAGATATAAAATATCTGTATTTCAGACAAAAGCGCTCTTCTCCTGTTGTAGGCGACACTTAGAAATTAACTTGGTTTGATGAAATGAAATGAAATGAAATCGTTTATTCTGTAAATAGGATATCGGAATCACTTTTACACGTCATATTAAAAAGTAAAAAATAAGCTAGATGTAGTCGACATTTCCTATCTGACTACCCGTGAGAAGAAATGGCGAAACAAACTCAGGGGTCAAAGCCTCTTTTAAAGTCCAGACATAATCTTGGTCAGATCATGTGAGGACCATGTAGATCTGTGTCTGAAATGGTCTTTTGAGGAAAGAACCACACAATTTTGAGTGGACCTGTCCAATCAGTGCAAGCATTTGTCATAATCGTGCAGCTCGACTCAAGACTTAAGGAGCTCAACGACTCGACGAACAATACCGAAGAAAGTACATTTGGGTAGGCCTCATAAAATGCTCAAAATGCCAGACCACCATTAAAACTGAGAAAAAGCATAAAATAATAGGAAAATATTTAAAGAAAAAAAAAATACCCACATAGTGCTCATATTCACAATAAATTAAAGCAGTAAATATAATACTTTTCAAAGTAAACATTAATGTAATATTGTATATAATATTCTGCAATGTCAGTATTTATATAAAATCATGCATAATAACATTAAATGTCAAGTTTTCCAGTTTGATCACAAGGCTTGCAGAGCGAGCAGCTCAATCCCAAGCTTTTTTGTCTTCTAAATAATCAGAAATTTTATAGTACCCTTTTTTACAAAGTTTGGTTTTAATACAGCTTTTAAATCGTTTAATGGGTAAGTTTCGAATGTCACTAGGAAGTTTGTTGTAAAAGCGTATACATTGACCCATGAACGAATTGCCTACTCTGTGGAGGCGAGTGCGATGTACAGCAAGATTGTGTTTATTCCTGGTATTTAAACAATGAATATCGGACATTTTCTTAAAATTTGATATATTTTGTGTACATACAATAGATTTTCAAATATATATTGAGAGGCTACAGTCAGAATATCTTTTTCTTTGAATTTTTCACGAAGTGAATCTCTTGGACCTAGATTGTAAATGGCTCGAACCGCCCTTTTCTGTAAAACAAAGATAGTATTAATGTCCGCACAGGTTCCCCAGAGAAGAATCCCATATGACATAAGACTATGAAAATAACTAAAATAAACAATTCTGGCAGTATCTACATCATTTATCTGTCGAATTTTTTTAACAACATAGGCGGCCGAACTAAGCCTTCCTGACAATTGTTCTACGTGTGGGCCCCATTGTAATTTACCGTCAATAGTTATCCCAAGAAAAACTGTCGACTCAACAGGGTCCAACTCTATTCCATTAAGTTGAACATTGGTAGTTAGCTGCCTGACATTTGGCATTGAAAATTTAATGAGCTTAGTCTTTTTTTCGTTCAGGACAAGATTATTTACATTAAACCAATGGACAACCTTAGAGAGTGCATCGTTAACATGTTCAAAATTGACTAGCTGACGTTTGATTTTAAAAATGAGGGAAGTGTCATCTGCGAATAATACAATCTTGTGATTATCCCTTATGTGATAAGGTAAGTCATTTATATAAATTAGAAACAAGAAAGGACCTAGAATTGAACCCTGCGGAACTCCCATAGTGACCGCAGATCCTGCAGATCTCTTGCCATTAACATCAACCCTCTGAATTCTGTTGTTCAGATAAGAAGTCAGAAGGTCGAGAGCACTGTCCCTCATACCATAGTTGTGCAGTTTTTGGATGAGTGTATCATGATGAACGCAATCGAAGGCCTTAGACAAGTCGCAGAAAATGCCAAGAGCATCCTGCGACTCCTCCCAGGCCTCGAATATGCTCTTCAGTAATTCCACGCCCGCGTCTGTAGTTGAACGACCCTTTGTAAAACCAAACTGTTTCAGATGAAGTAAATTATTTGTATTGAAATGTCCTAACATTTGTTTTAAAATTAACTTTTCAAAGATTTTGGTCAATGTAGGTAATATCGAAATTGGCCGAAAATTCGTGGGATCAGTTGTGCTGCCAGATTTTAACAGTGGAATCACTTTATTAAGTTTCATCAGATCAGGAAATACACCAGATGCAATACAAGAATTAAAAACAATTGCTAAAAACGGTGAAATAACATCGATTATTGAAGACATGGTATGTACTGATAATCCCCAAAGGTCAGCAGTTTTTTTTACATCAAGATCTTTAAAAGATTCTATAATATCCTTAGCGGTAACAACCGTGAATTTAAAGTGTTTATCACATTCTGGTACGCATTCTTTTAGTATGGAGTAAGCAGAAGTGGAGGACGACGATGACAGAGTTTTGGTTGTTAAAATGGGAATATTAGTAAAGAAATTTTCAAACTCAGTTGCCACCTCCACGTCTGCCTTAATATCTACATCATTGATTTTTAGGTGGAAGTCACGATTACGTACTGTTGTTCTACCTGTTTCTGAATTAATAATATTCCAAGTTGTTTTAATTTTATTGCCAGAAGATTTTATTTTATTTTTAATATGTATGGCTTTTGCTGAGGAACAGGCTCGTTTAAAAGTTTTAGAATATTTTTTAACGAATTCTTTAAAAGTTTCATCATGGTTATATGTTTTTTCATGATACAATTCATATAACCTCTGCCTACTTTTGTAAATACCTGGTGTTGCCCAATCACTAAATATAACGCGGTCACAAACAGGCAATGTTTTTGAGGTGAATACCTTCCTAAATTCACTATTAATGAGGTTAAATAGTGAAGTATAAGCTTGATCTGGGTCGGTGTGATAAGGCAAACCCGGTAGTTTTTCCATTAAATTATTTTTAAATTGTTCTAAGCGACTTATGTTTACAGGAATAAAACTCACAAGTTTTCTTTGAGCTCTGACTATTTTCTGAGGGAAAGTGACTAACTGGCCACAGTGATCAGAGTCCAATTCATTTAGAATTAAATGGCTAGAAGGTCTTAAGTTTGTAAAAATATTGTCAATACAGGTAGCGCTAGTGGCAGTTATTCTAGTCGGCTCAAAGAATGTATTGTACAAATTATATGACTTTAATAAGGTTATAAACTTATTTACTGTAGAAGATTTTTCCAGTATATTAATGTTGAAATCTCCACAGACAACAACTGTTTTATTACTGTTACAAGTCTTTAATAATATTTCTTCCATATATTTCTCAAAAATATCATATCAAGCACATGGGGGCCTGTATACACTCACTACAATGAACTGCTCAAGCTCAATGCAAGCTATTTCAATAACTCGCTCAACAGAGAGGCTCACAATATCCTTACGTTCTTTAAATTTCATATTATTACGAACAATTATTAAAGAGCCACCACGTATCATATTAACTCTGCTGAATAAGCTGGCAACCTGGTGGTTGTTAAAGCTGAACATGAACTGGTGGACTTTTAACCAATGTTCAGTTACACATAGGATATCAATATAACTACAGTTCATGAACAACTCTAATTCTAATTCCTTACCTTACACCCTGTATATTTTGATGAACTATTTTTAAAGTATTATTATTACATTTATTTTGATTACTACAATTTGATGGGTGTGATATCAAAGAAGTTTGTGTAACATTTATTAAGCAAGAGGTTTCCTCTATTGTCCTAATTTCTAATTTAAATGATAATCAATGTCATTAGTTGTTGCCAAATTATTGGCAGAATTATTTAAAAAATCATTGCATTGCTCAAAAGAAGCAAGTTGTTTAGCCAAATTTTTGGCTGAAATAGAAAAAAAATATGATAGCGACACAGCTATATGTCTTTTGTTATAGTTAGAAAGATAGTACATATAAATATTATATCTATCTTTTGTCAGATACAAATTATTACTAACATAATTGTTAATATCCACTAGATGGAATAGGTTATTGTTAAATGTCAAATTATGCAATGTCAAATTTATTTCAAATCGTATTTTATTTTCTTCCTGTGGCAAACTGTTACTGTAAGGGAATATAAACAATACAAATTTTTTTAAACTAAGATTACACAAAGTCCTATAATATTGGAGCAATTCTCCTTTATTCACATTTCCCCTATTACCCATAAAAATTAATAATGTAGTGTCCTGGTTAAAGTTACATTTAATAATTTCTTTCATAATAACAAATAAAGAACAACCAGGCATACAGTAATTTATTATGGAGTGTCCCGGATATTCATCTGTCAGCAAGTGGCCCAAGTCCTTTCTAATTTCATCGCAAAATAACACTATATCACTTTTTACACTAGGAAATATCAAATCAACACAGGGCTGCGGTAAGGTGGCATTGCATGTTGTCAATGAATGGTCCGGTGTAAGTACATTGGATGGTATTTGACACTGCTCACAGTTGCTTGTTTGTGAGTTTACCAGCTTATTCATTGCCAACACATATTCCCTCATTAGATCTTCAGAGGTATTATATTTAATAGTCATTGAACTAAGATTTTCCTGTAAATGGTCAAGTTTAGATTGCAAGTACTCTGTGTCAATGTTGTATTTCCTGGTACTTTGTTCCAAATTAAAAGAATACATATCTAATTGTTTTAGTAGATTAAGCCTTTCTCTATTAAGTTTAACATTTTTAATACACATCTCTATACACATCTATAACACATTTCAATCACAGAGATATAATAACATAATATTAAAATAAAAGGAAGCGACAAATGTAGGAGAACAATCTTAAATTAGTTGTACAGTGATGGCCTCCGGTGAGTAGTGTACATGAGTGGATGTGTGTAGGAGGGTAAGTATCATTATAAAAGATTAAATTTTCAATAATACAATACAGTAACCTAGCATTAACTTGATTTTTATTATTAAGTCTGAATGAATTAATAAAAATTAGGAATAAAAGAGAATAGAGACTCAGGGGCTACTGTAACGGCTAGGGATTTGCAGGGAGGCTGCGCAGGCCGTTAACAAATACAGGTAGTATAGAGAGAAAGGAAAGTTAAGTTAATACATATATTTCCCTAGTAGGCTAGGTCGCGGGTAAGGTCACTGTGCACGGTTCTGAGCACTATCACATCTTAAAAGAGGAAGGGTACCGTCCTTGGCAGCACGTGGCAGACGTGATTGCTCCCCGCATGGGCCAGTCAGGCCGCCGAGACTCCGCAGGCGGCGTGTTGGTAGCACGCCTGGGACGCCGATAGCGCACGGTCTCGCACACGGGCAGCGCACAGCTTAGCACACGTGCAGTGTACAGCTTAGCACACGTGTAGGGCGCAGATGGAGCAGCGTGCCGATGAAGCAGCGTGTAGGTCTCTCCTGCCTTCCTTTCTGTCTATACAGATAAGGATACAAAAATAACTCGAAAACTATAGGGATAATAGAGATAATCGATATCATCATCATCATCATCATTTCAGCCGAAAGACGTCCACTGCTGGACATAGGCCTCCACCAAGCACCGCCACTTCGACCGGTTCTATGCTTCCCGCATCCAGTGGATACCTGCAGCCTTCACAAGGTCATCGGTCCACCTTATAGGAGGCCTTCCAACGCTACGTCTCCCGGTACGCGGTCACCACTCTAGAATCTTTCGGCCCCATCGGCCATCAGTTCTGTGAACAATGTGCCCTGCCCATTGCCACTTATGCTTGGTAATTCTTCGGGGTATGTCGGTTACCTTGGTTCGCCTGCGGATCTCTTCATTTCTGATTCGATGACGTAGGGAAACTTCAAGCATAGCCTTCTCTGTAGTATAATAATATTATACATTGAGGGTAACAACATAATAATGTTTTGTTCGTACACCTTACATATAAAATAAAGCAGTCATTATCTAGCAAGATCGTGTTTTACTTCATGGTGACAGCGGTAAATACGAATTACGCTTTTCGAAGTAATAATTAGTCGAAATCAAAGTGGTGTTAGTTTGTTTTGGTGATAGACAGTACGTGTTATTATGGAACACGCAAGACCTCCAGCAGAATTAGTTTTAGAAGGTGGCCCGGCAAACCGAGCAGACGCGTGGCGAAAGTGGCTCAAACAATTTAAGGTTTTTCTTAAGGCTTCAGGAGTGTACAAAGAAGACAAGGATGTACAAGCCAGTTTGCTTATTAACTTAATAGGCGCTGATGGATACGACATATATTCCACTTTCAAAATAAAAGTGGAAGGAAAAGATGATGATATCGATGTATTGATCAAAAAAATTCGATGAACACTTCGGTACTAAAACTAAAATAAACAACAAATACAACGATGGCGAGATTCCGATTTTTTACTCGAAATCAGATGGAAGGCGAAAATATAGACGCTTACGTAACAGCACAAAGATTATTATGTCAAAATTGCGAGTTAGAAAATTTAGAAGACGGTTTAATACGTGATCGTATTGTCTGTGGAGTAATCGACACAGGTGTGCGTGATAGATTACTCAGAACAGACGAGTTAATTTTAGATAAAGCTGTGAAGATATGCCAAGCAAGCGAGGTATTTAACGAAGAGAACCGTCATATAGATAAAACGAAATCTAAGGAGCAAAGTGGCGCGATTGACGCGTTATTAAGTACGCGAGCACCGAGGCATAGCGGAGCTACGGGGACTGCAGCGGCTTTGCGAGACGTGCGGGGCCGAGCTCGCGGTGCGCCTGCGACGACAACGCCTCGACACGGCGGGCGCGCACATCCACATGGTTCAGCAGCTGGGAGTACCGCGGCGTCGTCGGGTCGCGGATTCGATTCTGTTCCAAATCGTGCAACGGTTTCAAAGTGTTGTAGTGCTTGTGGTGGCGTTCACGATGATAATGCACGATGTCCAGCGCGATTTGCAAAGTGTTTCTTGTGTTACAATAAAGGTAATTTTAAAAATATGTGTATGGCTAGAGGTAATAAGCGTGTATATGAAATACAAGAGAGTGGTGATACTGACGATGAGTTATACTACGAGTATGTGTCAACATTGGACAAAACTTCACAATATAAAGACAGTAAGCGGTTTGAGCGATTAATTTTGGTCGATAATGGAAATAGTGAATTGTTTAAACTTGACACAGGTTTGGATCTAAATGTATGATCATTATTTATTTTCAATAAATTAGGATACTCAGTGGATGATATTAAACAAGTTTGCATACGAGCACAGTCTTTTTGTGGGAATTATATTCCAGTACTAGGTTCATGTCAGATGTTGTGGTTATAATAATATAAAGATAAAAAATGTATAATAGATTTTGTCATATCTAGTGATCGCTTCCAAAGTGTATTGGGAAAAATACCTGTGAAGAATTACAATTGGTCAAGAGGGTACAGGATACAGTCAATGTAGATAAATATATTGATTTATTTCATGGCATTGGTAAATTACCAGGTAAATATAGGATAATTTTAGAAAACAATGCAAGTCCTTCAGTGTGCCCAGTCAGGAAAATACCCTTAGGGATTCGGGATAAATTAAAAGCGGAACTCGTTAGTAAGGAGCACATGGAGATAATTCGTAAAGTATCACATCCAACAGCATGGGTGAATGCCATTGTGTTGCCGGCCAAAAAGGATGGGAGTCTGCGCGTGTGCCTTGACCCGCGGCCGCTGAACCGTGCAGTGTGCCGTGCACACTACCCCCTACCTACACTTACTGAGATTGCTGCAAAATTAACGAATGCAAAGTATTTCAGCAAGCTTGATGCCCGGTCCGGATTTTGGATGATTGAATTAGATTATGATAGTGCAGATCTCTGTACATTTGGAACTCCATTCGGAAGGTATCAATTTTTACGATTACCTTACGGCGTCAACTGTGCGAGTGAGGTATTTCACGGAAAAATACGACAGTTGCTAGAAGATCTCGATGGGGTAGATTCATTTGTAGATGACATAATTATTTGGGGAAGGACTAAAGAAGAACACGACGATAGATTGATAAAATTGCTAGATAGGGCTCGGGAAGTAGGAATTAAATTCAATAAGGAAAAGTGCGAGTTTTGTGTGGAACAGGTTACGTATCTAGGGTATATTTTTAGTAAGAAAGGTATGCAGATTGACACAAATAAGATAAAAGCAATTATGGATATGCCAGAACCGAAGGATAGGCCATCTTTGGAGCGATTTCTAGGCATGATAAACTACTTATCAAAGTTTATTCAAAATTATTCGCAAAAGGCAGGCCCCCTTTGAAACTTGCTAAAAAAAGGCAATGAATGGGTGTGGGACAGTGTACATGAGACTGCGGTTCACAAGTCAAAGCAGGCGGTGAGCAGCGCACCGGTGTTGGCGCTGTACTCGAGCGACCGGCTGGTCGTGGTCACAGTGGATGCTAGCTCCACGGCTTTGGGTGCAGCGCTCTTACAAGACGGCCGCCCGGTTGAGTTTTCTTCGCTCACGATGACTGACGACACACAAAGGCGATATGCGCAGATTGAAAAGGAAATGCTGGCGTTCGTATTTACATTGGAAAAGTACCATCAATATGTGTATGAGAAGAAGGATGTGGTTGTGAAAACAGATCACAAGCCTCTGGAAGCTTTATTTAAAAAAAGTTTGAATGCAGTGCCGGCTCGCTTGCAAAGAATGATGCTGCGTGTGCAATGCTATGAGTTCACGGTAATATACAAACCAGGCAAATTTATGTACGTAGCTGATACATTACCTAGGGCAGCCTTACCGGAACTCATGCATGACAGAGTGACATCTGAGGTGGAGGATCAAGCGTGTTTCCTCAAAGCAAACGTACCGTTCAGCGACAGGAAACTCAGTATGGTTAGAGAGGTCACACAAAGGGATCAAGAATGCAAATTACTAGAGTATTATATTCAAAATGGTTGGCCAAGTTATAAAAAGGGTTTAAATGAAATGATAAAAATACATTGGGCATATAAAGAAGAATTTCAGCTAGTCGATGGCGTGATCTTAAAAAACCACTTAGTTTTCATATCACGTGATCTGAGAGGTGAAATGGTATCCCGCGTTCATGAGGGGCATCTAGGAATTGACCGATGCAAGCGTCGATCGCGTGATGTTATGTTTTGGAGCGGAATGTCACGTGACGTGAAGCAGGCAGTGAGCGCCTGTGCCACCTGCGCGGAGCACGAAGCACGCAACGTGAAGGAGCCTATGATACCGCATTCGATTCCAGGTTTACCTTGGAGAAAAGTTGGCGCTGATTTATTCCTATGTGACCGAAAGAACTTTTTAATTATAGTTGATTATTTTTCAAATTATATCGAGATAAGTGCCTTAACAAATATTGGATCCAGAGCTGTAATTGCAGCGATGAAAGATCAGTTTGCGAGATATGGGATTCACTGGGGAATAACTGACAATGGTCCGGCATTTGGTTCCAGGGAATTCAGGAAATTCACTGAAGATTGGTGTTTTAAACATACAACATCATCGCCCAACTACGCACAATCTAACGGACTGAGTGAGAGAGGTGTAAGGACAGTAAAAACTATAATTCAAAAATCACTGAGCACAGGTACAGATTTTTATCTAGGGTTGCTAAATTTTAGGACAACACCGAGGGATGGAACTAGTGCACCGTCGCAATTATTGATGGGTCGTCGACTAAATACTCGCTTACCAGTACATTCAGAAAGATTGCGACCAGAACGTAATAATCATGATGACTATAAAAACATACTCTCAAAACGTGAACAATCTAAAAAGCATTACGACATGCATTCACGAGAATTGCCTGTATTAAAACCAGGAGAGAATGTAATTGTAACAGATGGTGATAAGCGTCGGTGACATATGCAAGTGCAGGCACCAGCACCGCAGCCGCGATCGTACTTCCTCACTGATAACAGCGGTCGGAGATACCGCCGCAATTGACGGCACATCATGAAGGGTACGAGCACGGGAGATTCCACGGCACATTCTGCTTTCTTGCATGGGAAGGAGGATAGTGACAATGAAGAAAATGAGTGCACGTACAGCGACGCGGAAGAAAGCATAGGTGATTGGCTGAGTAACAATGACAGGGCAGGGACTAGGTCCACTAGTTCTTCTCCTGATTCTGTTGTAGTGCAGCAAACCCGAGCTGCTTCTAGACGGGCACGTGAAAAACTTGCAATGTTTTTTAGAAAGTAATTAAGATCAGAGACCTGTATCATATAAATATTTAAGAGTTAATGGTAGAATAAATAATAAATGCTTAGTAAATAATTTGTCATGTAAAAAAACGCTGTGCCTGTACGGATCGGATATCATACCTTTATATTTTCTTAATATTGTGTTATTACACAATGTTAAGAAAATATAAAGGTATTTGGTTGGTGGTGGGAATTTTATTAGTTAAGTTTTTTTTTTTATATATATAAAAGGGGAAGATGTAGTATAATAATATTATACATTGAGGGTAACAACATAATAATGTTTTGTTCGTACACCTTACATATAAAATAAAGCAGTTATTATCTAGCAAGATCGTGTTTCCGTGTTGCCCTTTGGGTGACTTTTAGCTTTCTGATAAGGCCCACGTTTCAGTGCCATAGGTCATCACTGGCAACACGCACTGGTCAAAGACTGTGGTCTTGAGACACTGGGGTATGTGGGACGAGAAGATATTGCGTCGAGATAGTCAATATAGGTCTATAATTTTTTATATAGTTTTTTAAAATAGGGACAAAGCAAGGGAGCAAGTAAGTGAGTTTATATATTTGGGGAGTCAGTTTACAAGGGATGGAAAGATTGATGAAGATGTGGAAAGGAGAGTAAATGCGGAAATAAAGTGAATGGTGCTATACATGCAATTGTGGCCAATCAGTCGATGCCCAAAAAGGCTCGACTGGCTGTTCACAATGGTGTGCTGGTGCCTACGCTTATGTATGGAAGTGAATGTTGGGTGTGGCAAAAGAAGCATGAAAGTAGAATAAATGCAGTGGAAATGCGTTCCTTGCGAAGCGTGTCTGGCGTGACTATGAATGATAGGCTGAAAAATGAGGTGATAAGGCAACGGTGCAGTTTAAAAGAAGATGTAGTAACAAAAATTGAAAAGAGTATGCTTAGATGGTTTGGTCATGTTGAGAGGATGAGTGGAACGGGACTAACAAAAGGTATTTATAAAGCAGAAGTGAGTGGAAACGCCCTAGGAGGACATGTAGTGACCAAATTGGTGATGTTCTTCAGAAAGGTCAGGTGCGTAGTACTCGCAATCGGCGTGCGTGTATGACCAGATGTATGAACGTAGGCGATGCAAAAGAGGAGCGTAGCAGGTGACGTTCTATAGTTTCTGCCTACCTACCCCCATGGAAAGAAGGCGTGAGTTTATGTATGTATGTATGTAAAATAGGGACTTTTTTAACTTTCTTCCACGCGGATGGGAAACAACCTTTTTCATGTGAGCAGTTAAAAATAAAGGTTAAAGGAGTAAAGAATTACTTCGCGCACTTAGCGAGGACAATTGGGGGAAGCTCGTCAGAACCTGGTCTTTTACGTACGTCCAGACATTCCAGTTTGCTAGCGACCATATCCTCTGTAAGTGATATGTGACTTGATACATTCTGGCTTCCACAACTGAATTAATTGTTTGATACTACTTAGCTGTATGGGGTGTTCTGATTATACACAGATGAAAAGTTTTTTGCGTATAGTTGACAAATATCGGTTCTGTTCTCAGCTACTGCAGTGTTTGGTTTTAACTTGATAAAAACAAAACTGTTATAAGACGCCATTTCAATAGAATTAAGTATTTTTAAATTAGAGATCAATACCCCATCCCGTCCTCTTCCATCTCATTAAGTTCACGATCTCTTCTTTAGATATTGTAACGGTCATCGAATAATTGTGTACTGGAGATATCATCACTAAACCAAGTTTCCTTTGCTTATATTATGTAGTTTGGTTAACTTTTCACCCTAGCATCATATCCCATTTATGTAGCTTTTCGATTTTTGTACAAATCGAAAAGCTACATAAATGGGATACGATGCTAGGGTGAAAAGCTACATAAATGGGAACGAATTGCAAGTTGCAATATGCTTTTTTTCTCATGTTCACATTTTTTTCAAATTTTTTATGCAAATTCTGGGACTTTCGTTTGGCATTGAATTTCGTACGTAAGTAGTTAGATGATGTGAACTTTATAAATGGCAACATTGCCATATTTTCGAAGGGTGTTACTTAATAAGTTAATACCCCATGAGGTACAGACAGCTGCATTGCATGGGGTGCCAGCCCGTTACGTTGTTAATTACTTTGAATGCGTTACTCGAACACTGCAATGTGTCAGTACTCGTAGTGACACTTCTGGGTATTGAGTTGATAATATTTGACTCAAAGGACCACACAAAACTTGAAGCCATTACGTGTTTAATTAAATTTTTGTTTGATTTAATAATATAAACAGGGATCCGTTCTTTCCGCATAATGTTTTTTTTACTAATATATTTTTGCATACCAGTTTTGGTATAATTATTTTTTCCCATAATTGTTTTTGGCATACAGTTGATCTAGACATAATTGTCTTGTTGGATAATTTATTTTGGTATAATTTTGCAATGCGCATAATGTTACTTGGCGTAATG
Organism: Tiliacea citrago; assembly: GCA_963921375.1. NCBI lineage: Eukaryota > Metazoa > Arthropoda > Insecta > Lepidoptera > Noctuidae > Tiliacea > Tiliacea citrago. The sequence continues at coordinate 30,180,817 of OY992782.1, forward strand.
ACTATTAGATAGTGCTATGGCATAAAAATATACGGGAATAACGGAAATCAATTTTTAGTAGGTTAAGGTGAGGCACACGGGCCACCGGCCACAACCACAAAACGATGCCACAATAATGCCATATTTCCTGTAGTTTTCATACATTTTATATGGACTCCCCGCACACGGTTGACGCCAGTGGCCGCTACACGCTACGTATACTAGCTTCTCGTGGCGGCGGCTGTGGCGTGAAGCCCGTGTGCTCGCCGCACACGGGCTTCACGCCACAGCCGCCACACCCTATCCGGTATTATAAAAAAAAAACTAAAATTCTTACAACAAGCCCTTTCATTCGCTAAGTCACACGATACACATTTCTTAGTTTGCCCTCCAAACGCGAACCCCATATTCAAAACTCATTTATTTAAGTTACACATCCGTAGTTGGGTCACAGAAATTTATAAGTATGTGTACCAAATTTTAATTTAATCGGTACTTACAGTAGATTTGGAGCAAATCGGCTGTGCGAGACAAACAGACAGACAGATACACGAGTGATCCTATAAGGTTTCCATTTTTTTTCCATTTGAGGTACGGAACCCTAAAAACCATTAAATCGTTATCTTTTCAATTGAACACTTATAACAATTTGTGTTCACTGAGTCGTTCCTTATAACAATGCGACATTAAAACAGGGCTATCGGCACCACCATTGATTTTCTGTCTCAACGAATCCGAGGGGTAACACGCTCGGGGGACATAGTTCTGCCTACTACGTAATGAGTTAAGTTGAACCACACTAATGATGCTCCCAACACAAACGATAACAAACCTTATCGAAAGGGGGTTGGAATTGGTGCGAATGCAGATGCAATGTTGTAGGTTGAAGTTGATAATGTTCCAGTGACAGTGTACGCTTCAAAGCGCTTTAAAGCACAGTTCGGCGTCACCGGACCAGTGTCGCCGCAGACGCGCTGCGCCGCGCCGCAAGCCGCTGGATGAGCTTGTGACGTCACGACTCACGACTCTCGACAGCCTTACAGTAATAACACCGCGGCGACGTGATTGCCATTCCACAGTTCCGTCGATCAGCTGCCACAGTTCATTTGTGTTCGACTGGACGCTCTGCGGGTCTGCATGCAACTGATATTGGGAACAGTTCCGCATAGTTTGATGTGTTATAAGTTGTCTGTCTCATCTATGTGATCCCGAGCTTGTTAAGGAGTTCCGCTGCGATTAATTCCGTGTCAAATTAACGTAATCTTACTTAGCGTCGGTAGTTAGGCAATCACCTCTTGAACAGTCTCTGTGCTACCCGATACATGCTGAGTACTTGCGTCACACACGACAATGTTTTGGCACTAAGAATACGATGAGCTCAAAGATAAGAGTTCAAAGATGGAGTTAGGAATGTACTCCTTTTCGTTACTTGGTTTATTTACTGTCGGCGTTAGGTTGAGCTATGCAGTAATAAAATAAAATTACCGAAACAAAATAATTTCCATAAAGATAATAAGATAATACATTTTTGTGTAATTCAGATAAAAATAACCTTATTTAACTTTCACAAAAAACAATGTCGCTTAGGGAGCTGGGAACTCCTTCATATTCTTTAAAAGCACTTAGAAACTTCTGTTCGAATAAAAAAATTACCTATAACTTCTATTAATTTGGTAAATACAAGCAGTAAGCAGTACCTACTATATAGATAAAGTACGTCTGCTTTGTTTGTGCAGCTCGGCGGCAGTACCCGCGTGTTTGTTGTGTATCCCCACGGTTTGACGGATGCCATGCGGGCGGCGTGTTTTTGACTGCACACAACTTTAGCTACCAATTAGATGAGGCTAATCGGGTAATTGTGAATATACGTGGAAGAGGTGAATGTAAGGGTGACCGTAGTTGTTACTGTGGTCATAATTAATCAAAATCGTAGGTTATGGAGCTAAGGTGGAGGGATTTGTCTCTCTAAAAAAAAATGGTAGACACAATTATTATTACAAAAGCAACTGGCTGTATAAACTTATTTTTACTTTTGTTGGGTGTTCTGTCAGTTATGCGAACAAATCTGTGGAGCTTTTTTTTTGGACATGTCGTCTTTAGCTTTGCCTTTGTACACTTTTTTTTTGGGTGGGAAATTATCAAATAACTTCTCCCGATCTGGGCGGAGCGGGAGGGCGTGTCAGACTTTTACTGACTAAAACCCACCCGTGTTCCTTCCGTTGCCTGTGTGCCAGGGCCACGATATCCCTTTCGGACAAACTCGCAACTTTGGCAGGCATTGGCCCTATCGGACCCCGTCAGAATATATAAGTAGAAGCTAGTTCCCTAATGAGCATCGCGACGTCTCACTTTCCGCTTTATTTGACAACTAGCCGAGATGTTGCTATATGGGTACATGGGTATAACGTGTTCTTAATTATATTTTTATAAATGTTACGTTACAAATATACGTGACTGATTCTAGCGGCCTATTTTACAGAAAGTGCTTATACTTTAAGTAAGAAATAAAATAATCAAAAAGTTTGGCAACCCAGCAGTACTTTCTTACATAAAGCAATTTTTGATTACAAGTAAGAGATTTTATTTTACTCATTGTTAGCAAGTATAACTCGGTAGAGATACAATAAGTACGTTTACATTATGGAATATAATTTTCGAGGCGACTTACAACTTAAAGGGCGACTAATTATTTGCTGCAAAAAAAAATAACATGGCAGCGATTAAATATTATTTCTTAATCGCTGCAAAGTCATCTATTGTTATTGAATCATTTGGGTTAGGTTAGGTTAGAACCTTAGAACAGTAATCCACGGCCCCCGGCAGCGCCCCCCACCTGACGCCCACATATTTGCGCCAGAATTGAGGTGACGACAGCCCGCTAAAATGCGGACCGAAGCGCCACCTGCTGTCGAGTACAAGGCCCAGATGAAATATCTCGGCGGTGTATCTGGGCGGGCTGTCGTCGCGCCTGCTGAAGGCCGCGGGCACCCTCTCGTGGCTGCTTCCCAACTTGGGGGGGGCCTAGCGCGCGATGCCGGCAACTCTACACCGGCATCTTGAGGAGTATGGCCCTCTACGGAGCTCCCATCTGGGAGGACTCCCTCCACAGGAGGGAGAACGCCGCGGCCTTGCGGGCACCCCAACGGGCTATAGCACAGCGTGTGGTGCGGGCCCATCGCACAGTGGGCTTTGCGGCAGCATGCGCTCTGGCCAGCACCCCTCCTTGGGAACTCGAGGCGTGGGTGCTCGCCAGAGTGTATGAATGGACGGCGGGGTGGAGGGCGAGAGGAGAACGCCCAGCCCCGGAAGAGCGGGCTGCAGTCCGGCGGGAGGCGAAAGACGCCATCGTCGTCCATTGGACGGGGGAACTCGCCACTGCAGCCTTCGGCCGCCGAACCCTCGACGCGATTGGACCAGTCCTGCGAGACTGGCTCGAGCGGTCGCACGGGTTCCTCTCGTTCCGTCTTGTGCAGGTGCTGTCCGGACACGGTTGTTTCGGATCGTACCTGCATCGAATCGGACGGGAGGAGACGCCGTCGTGCCACCACTGTGGCGCGGCGGAGGACACGGCGCAGCACACCCTCGAGGTGTGCCCGTTGTGGTCCGAGCCGCGCCACAGTCTGAACGCGGTGATTGGATCGGACCTCTCACTCCCCGGCTTGGTTAACGCCATGCTGAGGGATAAGGGGTCCTGGGCGGCAGTCGCCTCCTTCTGCGAACACGTCATGTCCCAGAAGGAGGCGGCAGAGCGCACGCGGGAGGACGATCCTGCCGCGGCGCCGCTCCGAAGACGGAGGAGGGGTCGAAGAAGACGTCAGTTTGAACGTCATCTCCGACTCCTCCCAGGTGGAGGCCAGCAGGTAACGGGTGCGGGGGCACCCTTACCTGTATTGCACAGGCCTCCACCAGTGTCGGACGGGAATGGCCAGGTGTTCCCGGCCATTCCCGTAGCCCCCCAGTAACGGGGGGGCATGAGGGGCCCGCCAGGCTGAGCCGTTATCCCATGGCCCTCCCAACACGGCGATGTGGGAACACCGCTGAGTTTTAGTGGGTATACTGTAGTGACAGGAGTCCCACATACCCCGACTCGTCCCCCACGAGCGTATGCATTTCTCAGCGTGAAAAAAAAAAAAAAAAAAATAGCGCCGAGCGCCAGATCCCCTCTATTGTTGGTAAATTCAGTTACCAAAACAAAAATTCGATGCCGGTTTAAATTAAAATAAAGATAAAAACTGATTATTGAGCTGCTACTTTCTACTTAAAATAATACTTCGCTGTAGCTGCTAACCTATTATTTTTGCTACCGGCTTTCATTATTTTTTAATCCCAAATTCCGATTAATTTGTCGCTGCGTTAAATACATGCCTTACATTATCTTACAGCGGTCCGTTTTCCTTTGTCCGTAACATTAATCAAGTAATCAGTAGATGTACGTTAATCGCGTGTACAGTAATTCATTAAAGAGTGCATACTTGTGTAGCTAGGTAGGTTGGTACACGTCTAGCTAGATTTAGATGCTGTCAAGACGAGAGCTTTAATCTGAGCTTACGAGGCGCGGTAATCAGGGGCAGAAGGTCCATTTTCAAAGGAAATTGTGTGGAAAAGAGCAATTTAAAAAATATAATGTGACACATTTTATAAGCTACTTACACTCCACAAATAGAAATTCAACAACATTGACACAACAAGAGTTCGCTCAATAGTTCATCAAACATGCAACATGCTTTGGCCTCGAACACGTCACGGTCTACGAAGCAGGATAACAAGCTAGATAATTTGAATGTCCAAATTGTCCAACTAACAAAAATATCGCTGAAATACGTGCAGCCAGGGATGATTGCCTCGGTTTTTAACTTTATTAAACTATTAAATTTTATTACAATGCACATAGACTCACAATGTTAGAACCACAAATAGCAAGTTAAAGAGTTCGCTGATCATAATTTATTTGCAACGTACCTACCTTTTTCGAAAAGGGAAAGGTGAAGTAGTAACTTCTCGTACCAAGTACGTGAATATTATGTGAAATCATTATAATTGTGATTTTGGTGATAGTCAGATCTTTTTTGCGATTTGCGATTTGCCACAATACGCACGCAAAAAGTTGATCCTCTGAACCAAATTACTTCATTTGCAGGCTTGAAGAAGGAGGCGCAGACTTGAGACGTCGCAAAGGCTCGCTAAGGAAAATATTAACCTAAGTGGATGGCTCTCGAGTGCGGCAAGCAGCCACTGTGCACAATGCTGTATGCTGTGCTATGTATACATCCATTAGTCCAAAGGAATTTAGGAGTGAGACTATGCGCTTAACTAACTTTTCAGTATTTAGGAGTGAGACTATGCGCTTAATTAACTTTTCAGCATTTAGGAGTGAGACTATGCGCTTAACTAACTTTTCAGTATTTAAATAAATAATAAATGATTTATTTCTGTAAGTAGGTTTGTACAAACACTTTTACACGTCAATCATATTAAAAAAAACTAGATGAGGTCGGCGTTTCGTATCCGACTACTCTGAGAAGAAAGGCCGAAACAAACTCAGAGGTCACAGTCTCTTTTTAAAGTCCAGACAAAATCTTGGTCAGATCATGTGAAGACCATGTAGATTGGTGCCTGAAATGATCTTTTGACGAAAGAACCACACAGGTTGAGGGGACCTGTCCAGTCAGTGCACGCATTTGTCAGTAGTCGTGCAGCTCAACTAAGAACTTAAGGAGCTCAATGATTCAACGAACAATACCAAAGAAAGGACATTTGGGTAGGCCGCATAAAATCACTCAAACTGCCAGACTATGATAAAAACTAACTGAGAAAAAAAAAGGAAAAATGAACAATAACCCACATAGTCTTCACATTTACAATACTTAAAACAATATAATACTTAACAAAGTACTCGTAAATATTCATGTCATTGTATATATAAAATTAATCAATGTCAATGTGTATATAAAATACGGATATAATCTTGGTCAGATCATTTGAGAACCATGTAGATTGGTGTCTGACATGGTCTTTTGACGAAAGAACCACACAGATTTGAGTGGACCTGTCCAGTCAGTGCACGCATTTGTCAGTTATCGTGCTGCTCAACTCAAAACTTAAGGAGCTCTTAAGGAGGACTTAGGAGTGAGACTATGCGCTTAACTAACTTTTCAGTATTTAGGAGTGAGACTATGCGCTTAACTAATTTTTCAGTATTTAGAAGTGAGACTATGCACTTAACTAACTTTTCAGTATTTAGGAGTGGGACTATGCGCTTAACTAACTTTTCAGTATTTAGGAGTGAGACTATGCGCTTAACTAACTTTTCAGTATTTAGGAGTGAGACTATGCGCTTAACTAACTTTTCAGTATTTAGGAGTGATACTATGCGCTTAACTAACTTTTCAGTATTTAGGAGTGATACTATGCACTTAACTAACTTTTCAGTATTTAGGAGTGAGACTATGCGCTTAACTAACTTTTTAGTATTTTGTGACAACAATGTAAATAGACTTTTGAACAAGGTAACGTGTGACAAACTTATTACCCGGTTACGCGATTACTCAGTTCTGCTTATGTTGAACAATTGCAACACCACTTCCTTATTTTATCAAAGTTAAATAACGTAAGATTGGAGAAGCCTTTTCTATCTCCAGTAGAGAACTGCTATAGGCCCAAGATAAAGAAATACTTTATTTGAAAAACCAAAAGTAAAATGGTTTCAAAATTATTTTAAAAAGGTAATGGAACATTTTTACTAATCATGGAGAATGTATGGTACGTTTGTGAATGAATTTATTTTACCGTCAGCTCTTCACTGACAAGTTATTATTCCTTACATAGTCAGCAAATAGCTAGGCAATATAAAGTGAAGACGAAACGAGCAGCTTAAATGATTTCACTTGATATATTGCTCTCCCGCGTACATTGTAATACCTTTCGGCTGATGTTACAACAGTTGAAATAAAAGCTGATTCTTTCAATATTTCTCTTACAAGTGAACCATACGATTTGCAGTCCCCAGAACAAACACAATCTTCTTAACGTGCGGCGAAATAATTGGAACTTTTGTGTGGAAAGTCTACATAAAAAACAGGTACTTATATATATTAGGTACTTGGTGTGTGGTGAATAAATAATGTTTTTCATTATGTATTCACCTCACGCACACATTGGAAATAGTCGCAAATTTTAAGTAATATTTGCAAATGAATATTCTTCGCTCTTTCACCTATTTAGTGTTAAATTCCGTGAATAAAACACTTTGTATGTGTGTTTGCGACGATTCCACGTAAGAAGTCCACATTTCTCTTCGCATGTAATCTGTGGTATCTGGTTCGTAAGACGCCGCGAGTATACATATATAATAAGACAACAAAGAGATAAAGCCGGTTCTTCGTGTACGTCTGTACGTCTGCGAGACTCGGCCGCCCACAAACGAGATAACGCCTGCTGAAAGGAACAAAAAGTCCGCGCGCCGCCGCGCCGTCTCTTCAGTTTATGGAAAACCTATTTTGCACTGATCTAGTAAGAAAATGTTAGACGTGTGATTTAACTTTGTGTTAAACATTCTGGAATCAAATGAGATAGTAAGAAAAACTGGCAGCCGACATTGCCGTTTTAATTTGGTTCATAATGTTCTACCCTCCAAAATTGGTTTATAAACGATACTGTATTTAAAAAAAAACTTTTTAAATGCAACTTTCGTTAACAACATTATCTTATCAAAAAAACTCAAGTCTCCTCACAAACATTGTTTAATATTATAATTATGATCAAATCCGTCGCTGTGCCAACATCCTGTGCGTAGTGCTCAATGTGCTCATAGTGTGTCGGCGGGCTCTCGACGACGTTCGGGATGAGGCTGGAGGCTGTAGCGATGAGTTTATACTACCTACCTGGGAACTAGCTACCTTATTACTATATGTATAATATGCACTGGAATATGACAAAATTGGTACAGAAGGCTGACTCAAACATAATTACAGTGAAAATCAATTAAATGAAATGTGTGCAATTCCAAACTACTTACTGCATTCAACCTCGTTTCTAAACCTTTGTGCATCAAATATCATTAGACAAACCTGAAAAATAATTCACTGGTTTTATGCTCGTGGTCATGCGCAGTGTGAGCTATTCGGCTACTGCTCCTGCGAATAATTGACACGCGGAACAAGGCTGATTGGTTTCTTTGAGCCATAATATTAAATCAACAGGAACTAGCGTGACATTATTTATTAAACACTTGATTAGACACAACATAAAACAAAAACAAAATACCTATTTCAAGAAGGGCAGGATAAAGTTTCATTGAAGGAAGGCGATTCATTTTTAGGGTTCTGTACCCAAAGGGTAAAACGGGAACCCTATCACTAAGGCTCCGCCGCACAGTGGGTCGAAACGACGATTTTAGTGACTTAGGGATCAACTTTGTTTTTTTACTTTTTTATTTATGCAGATCGATAGAACTTATTAACCTTAATAATAATTGTCTGATGCTTTTTTTCCTAAACTTGCTCCTTTAGGTGGAAAAATTCATTTTGTGATATTTTTGTATGGAGCGGATCAAATTAAATTAAATTCCTGCTAAGTGGCGAGTGATCCCGCTTTGAAACTATATTTTTCTTAAAGCTTGCCCAGTCTACTATCATTTGATGCTATGAATATTTGCATAAAGTTGCAACACTGCCAAATAAATGAATCGAAAAAAATTAAAAAAATACATTGAATAATTTTTATTTTCTCAAGTTCTTTTAAGTTAAAATTGATGTGGAATAGTAAGTAAAAGCACTTAATAATTCACATAATTAATTAACAACTAACGACAATATATTAAGGTTCGTTATTAGCTTAAATTTACTAATTACGTATTACTTAAAAATGTGGATATCATTTATCTACAAATTTCTATTGACTGTAATTAGCTTGACTTTTTACTTTATAAAAAACAATGTTTTTCACTTTAAGTCATTACTTTAATGTTAATGAGGGTAGTAGAAATATTAGTAAACATTTGATTATCACTGGAAGTATAAAATGACCATATTTATTATATATTTATATATTTACTAGTGTTCGTTTATTCGTACTACTATTAACATCTATTGTGATTGTGATCGTCCCTTTTCGTTATAATGGAAAATTTAGATAACAATTTAGATTTATTTATGATTTTAAGAGAGCAGCTTAAGTCGCTGTCAGATAGCAAAAAACTCTTCCAATACCTACAAAATAAAATAAACGTGACGCAAGAGAACAGTGCTAAGCTCCAAAAAATCTGTACGCGCTTTTGTTCAAATTTAAATGCAAGATGGGAACGAAGTAGTCGCACGTTAGCATCGTTTTTAAGAAGAAATGGTGATTGGTTAGAAAGTGCGATAAACTGGCCCGAAGGAGTAATACCTGAAACTGTGAACACTGAACAGGAAAAGCTCGAGATTTGTGATATTGAAGATGTTGAAAATCTACCACCATCTGCTACAGAAGCTTCAACATCTATATTTACACCTCGAAAACCTTTTGAAGAATTGGGCTCCAGGCAAAAACGAAGACGCGTTGATCAAATAAACCAATCGCTTTCGTTATCTCCGGATGAACTGAAAGCTACTACAATTGCTAGTTTAAGAAACACTGGAAATGAGGATGTAGGAAAAATAATGAACTATTTGCTAAATCACCCCAAAGATCTAGAAAAAGTTAAGCAGTGTTTAAGTGCAAATAAAGCAAACAGTAGTACATATTCACCCGATAAGGCACTGGCTTTATTAGTTTCACTTAAATTAAGTAAGTGGCAATATATAAGCCTAAGAGAAGCAGCCAGTGAAAATGGGTCTGATTTATACCCTTCTTATTATAAAATTAAGCAAGCAAAGTCAAAATGTTATCCAGGGAAAGAAAACATAACCATAACTGAAGAAGGAGCTGCTATTAAACTGCAAGCATTACTCAACTTGACGGTTTCTAGGCTTTTAGATGTAATTGCTTTGGATTTGGACCCGGCAACAGAGTTACTACTTATAAGCAAATAGGGCTTTGATGGAGCCTCAGGTCATAGCAATTACAAACAAAAGACTGAGAAAGAGTTTGATGACTCTACTATATTGATGGCCAGTCTAGTTCCTATAAGGCTTCAACAATCTGATGGAACAATTGTTTGGGAAAACGACCGACCATCATTGACTTTCTATTGTCGTCCAATAATGTTTAAATTTACCAAAGAAACCCAGACAACAGTGGCAACTTTAAAGGGTAACATAACAGAAGAAATAGAAAGACGTCTGCCAACAAGAATCCACCAAGTAGAAGTTAAGCATCAATTGTACCTGACGATGATAGACGACAAAATAACATCATATTTGTCGGATACATCTGCAGCTGTCTGTGATATTTGCAAGGCAAAACCGTCAGAGATGAACAATTTAGAGGCATTTTCTCAAAGAGAAAAAAACGAGGAAATGTACCAGTATGGTATGTCATCCTTACATGCCTGGATAAGATGCATGGAGTGCTTACTTCATGTCGGTAAATATAATTTTATTACTTCATATTTTTTCATGTTTGTAGTTTCCTGTGAGATTATTTTTAAGTGACCTTTCTTTTTTTTGCAGCTTATCGTTTGGACTTCAAAAAATGGAGTTGCAGAGGCGACGACAAAGAAAAACTGTCCCTTAAAAAAAGAGTGCTATACAGCTTGCTGTATAGCACTCTTTTTTTAAGGGACAGTTTTTTGACATTTAAGAGGGAATGCGGTTTACTCATCGAGATAGTCAAACAAGGAGTAGGCACAACCAATGATGGCAATACTGCCAGAAAATTTTTCAGGGATGCAGCAACAACAGCCCGCATAACTGGGATTCGTGAAGATTTGATAGAAAGGTTTCACGTGATTCTTCAAACCATTGCATCTAGAGAGCGCGTGGACCTTTCTAAATTTTCCGAATTTTGTAAAGATTCGGCAGAATTGTATGTTACCTTGTATCCCTGGTATTATATGCCTTCCAGTGTACATAAATTGTTGGTACATGGGAGTGACATAATAAAGAACTTTGGTGTCATACCTATAGGGAAACTGTCGGAAGAGGCAGCGGAAGCTCGTAATAAAGATTTTAGGAAATATAGAGAGAGTCATTCTAGAAGGAGAGAGAGGTAGAACGGCGAGGATGTTTTACACAATCTTCTTTTGTCGTTTGATCCAAAGATCACAAGTCTACGGCCTCGATTGGCGAAACAAAATAGAATGGTTCTCTCTCCAAAAGTCAAATAGCTTCTGCTGAGTTTTCCTTCAGAATCCGATTTAGATTTTATTGATGTAGATAATTTACAAGATAGCGAATAACATTATTGATAGATTGTAAGTTTCTTGATTTTTTTTATTAGTTTGTATTTCATGACTGAAAGGAAATAGTAAATTTGTTGTTGTATATAGTTAGTTTTAAGTTTTTACCTTTAGTAAATTTGTATTTGCATGTATCTTTACTTACTATTCAGTATTAAATCTATTTTTATAAGTTCATTAAATAAACAAATAGAAATGAATAGATCCACATTTTAAAATAATACGTACTTAGTAAATTCAAGCAAATCAGGGACCTTTAAATGTGTTGTCGTTAGTCTTTAAGTAGTTATGTGAATTATTAAGTGCTTTTACTTAATAGCCTAATAGAAATATCCTATAATGGAATAGCCATATCAATTATAACTTAAAAGAACATCCGAAAATAACAAATGAAGCTTTTTATTCAAAGTATTTTTTTCATTTTTTTCGATCCATTTATTTAGCAGTGTTGCAACTTTATGCAAATGTTCAAATCATCAAATGACTGGACAACCCCTAAGAAAAATATAGTTTCAAAGCGGGATCGCTCGCCACTTGGCAAAAATTTAATTTAATTTGGTCCGCTCCATACAAAAAAATATCAAAATGCATTTTTCAACCCAAAGTAGCAAGTTTAGGAAAAAAATTATCAGAACAATTATTATTGAGGTTAATGAGTTCTATCGATCCGCATAAAGAAAAAATTAAAAAAACAAAGTTGATCCCTAAGTCACTAAAATCATCGTTTCGACCCACTGTGCGCCGTCTGTCTGTCTGTCTGTCCGTCTGTCACCAGGCTATATCTCATGAACCGTGATAGTTAGACAGTTGAAATTTTCACAGATGATGTATTTCTGTTGCCGCTATAACAACAAATACAAAAAAACAGAATAAAATAAATATTTAAGGGGGCTCCCATACAACAAACGTGAGTTTTTTGCTCGTGTTTGCTCGATATTGATAACGGCAACAGGTAGACGCTTGAAATATTCACAGAATATTTAGTTATTTATATTCACTTTAAAAATAAATAATTAAATTAAATTAAATTAAAACATATATTTAACGGGGGCTCCCATACAACAAACGTGTTTTTTTTGCCGTTTTTATAGATAATGGTACGGAACCCTTCGTGCGCGAGTCCGACTCGCACTTGGCCGGTTTTTTTTTATGCCTGTGTTTTCACGCGTTGCAGTTATTTCTATAATTGATCTTCTGTTATCTCTGTACTGTGTGACGTCACCAAAAGCATCAGTTTTAAGCACAGCACTATGAAATACGTAACCGATAGTGCTTGACGTTTGCGTCGCTCGTAAAACGCATCGCGTCGAATGTACCTATACATTACGTTACGTTCCCGACGTGACCTCCGTATAATTTATGTTACGTTAAGTAACGTGGTATTACTGTTGGCAGTGTACATGGGTGTATGAGCTTGTTTATTGTGATATTTACGTGTTTATGTTTATGTGTGTGCGAGTTTTGTGACGACACCTGTGTTATATTGATTTATGTTTACGAGAAGAGGTAACATTGCAGTTTTGATGGCTTGACAGATTGTGGGAAACCGAAATCCTTAGAATCTTAAAGTTAGGTACAGGCAAGCAAAAAGCGTTACAGTTAGTGTGAACGATAGCTAATAAAATACACCACTCTCCTGTAATGAATAAGTTGCAATCCATATATGATAGGCCTCTTCCAAAAATACCTCTTGAAACAGCAAACCTCAGTACTAATACTAGGTGGTGCAACAATCACGCCTCATAACAACGTGTTCCAGTGACGTCATGGCCCGGTAACCTGCTTCCTGCCCAGTCATCTGTGTGATATCTACATGATGTAGTTGTTTGTGTCCGACTATTAATTATGTACGACCGCCCCGCCACCGCGCCGCTACGCCACTAGTGACGTCATTATCATAATGCACCTCATGACCCCACCTGCATAGTGAAGGGGCAATATTATGTTCGGAATTTTAACATATTTTATGTAGTTCAAACGGTTCCAAATAATAAATTATCAAACAAAAAAAGAAAAGTAATTACAGTCATCGAATGTCTTAGTATTGTAAAGTATGCCTACTTCTGAAAATACATTACCTGCGATTTGACAATGCCTTTGCCTATGTGAACAAATCATTTTGAACAACACATTCATAATCCAATATTATTACTATACATACACGTTTCACCTCTAACTCCCGAGTTTAACGGTGAACGGCAAAATAAATAAATTATTGAATAGCCGAAACTTTGCCCGCAGCGAGGGTCACTAATACAATATTCATGGCGTCGACTTCATTATCCAATTACGCTTGTTCTTAACTACTTCTAAAAGGTAAAACTTAAGAAAACGGTTTGGACTATTAACTCACTTAGTTATGTATACAACATTCTTTTTTATCGTAAAATTCAGAGTAAACAGGTAAACAATTGTAAGTCGCGCATTTCGCACCTTATCTCTTGCTCTTTTCGAAACACTAGTCAGTCAGCATCACTGTTGATAGTGAATTAGCTATCTAAGGTGCACTAGGGCTAGGACATAAACGACTGCTACCGGTTTATTTAAGGCACCTCTAATATCTAAAATGTGCGAGAGATTGTACATATTTAGAACACCTTCTGCCCCTAGCTGTTCGTTTGGTTTAGTTAGTGCTTTCTCTAATTATGTTCCATCTTATTATGTTTAGTCTGACGACAGTAGAATAATAAACATTTAATTAAAATGTTTGCTGTTGTATCATTGTGTCGCCGTTAATTTGATTACCAACAAACAAACAACAATGAATTGTTTTGTATAATTAATGCGACAACTAACAATAATAGTCTCACTATTTCAAACTGCCGTCAGCAAAAGAGGAGACACTAAATTAAGGAGATACTACAAGACATGCTCCACTAACGAATCTTGGCAAAGGAACACTTTATTGTCTCGGTCTTGACAAAATAAAATGACCACACTATTGCCGCCAAGTCTTGTTACTTCGTAAGTATTCGGTAAATCAATAAAATTTTCGCTAGAGTACAAAATGCAGATGATGATGATGTGATGTGATGTGATGTGTGTGTGTGTGTGGTGTGTGATGTTGATGTGTTGTAGATGTTATCTACTGCTTACAAATTAACCTCTTTTATAAATGTTACTAGAGTTGTAGTGATTAGCGACTGTTTAACTACATTTTTGACGTGTAAAAATCTCTTAACATTAATCAACGTTTATAAATAAACCCCCAAACCTTTATAAAATTTCTGCTTATCTTAAGTGTCTAAACTTCTGAAGTATTCAAGACAATTAAGAAGTATTGACGCGTATTTATATTAAAGTAGGTACAAACAAAAGCGTTTATAAAATGTAACACCTTTTAACCTAAAAGTTACAAATTGGAACACTATTCACAAACAAAATGGATTAGGTACTAAATAAGTTAGCACTAAGTATACTAAGGTTAGCTGAAAAACACGGCCTAGCCTAACGAACGATTAAAAGTATTCCTAATTCCCAATGTTCCAGAAAACACAATTAGGAGAAACTTTTGTAATTCTAGTGAGGGCATAACGTGTCAACTTTTATCGGTGCCAAGTTGATTATTACAACAAGCACATTTATTTTGTACTCAGATTTCGATTGATTCTAGCTTTGATTAATATATCACGGCCCTAAATTAATGACATTATTAATTTGAATGCGTAAAACTAGCACCAGACTATTGTTAAATGTCTTTACCGGTTAGTAATGTCATACTTATTGTCAAGAACAAAATGTAATGTTTACGTCAGGGACCTGATTCCAGCTCCATAATGTAAACTTCTGAATTTGGGTGAAACCCTGGCAATTTGCTAGATTAATTCCTAACATATTCCTCTCGGTTAGTAGACTAAACAGGCATATTAGCGATGCTGTGTGTACCCGTGACGTAACGCTGACGTGTAGGTAATCCCGGCCATTCATAATTCATCGCGGGCCTTAAACCTGTGCCAAAACCACTCGTCGTTTATGAGCAGCAATGAACATTTTATTAATGTGTTGGCTCGCCACATAACTAAGTAGTTGTGAATTGTGTCGAGTTATTTATGTGCCGACTCCGGCGTATTTTTTGTTTCCATTTCTGCTTTAAGTTGTTGAGAAATTGTGTTCAGCTGTATGAAGTATAAATGAATGACAAAGAGAATACATTTTCTTATGGAAATATCAAGTTTTTGCAGCTCGGAGGGTTCCGTGGAGCGCTGTGTTCTCCTTTAATTGTTATGTGTATTTTGAATAGCTCGACTGGTACAAAGAGAATGGTATTCAGTTCCTTTTTGTAATGTTGACCTATTTTTTGAAGTGGTGGGACGCCCATTTACTGTGCAACGGGTTGCGGGTCGTTCGGAAAGAAAGTGTTAAACTTTCAGATAATAAGGTGGGTGTTGTACATACCTGTAACTGTGCCATCAATTTGGGAGTTTTCCCAAAACCTTTCAAACATGCAGTAATCCATCAAGTGGACAAAGGCAACCGTGAGGCGGCGAACCTCCTTGCTGGACTATAGCCATGGGATTTGGAGACAAAAGTCGAAAACTGGGCGAAACTCCGCTGCCGCGAGAAATCATGCCAAAGCAGACAGAGCTCCGGCGTTATCTCATGGCGACATGGAGAGTGCGATTTTCGCAACCCAGCGCTGGGCACGCCACAATCGTGGCGATAAGTCCCCTCTTTGAGGAGTGGCTAGAGATTCGCCACGGCTTCCTTACCTTCCGCCTGGCGCAGGTCCTCACCGGACACGGATGTTTCGGGAGGTTCCTGTCCAGGATAAAGCGGGAGGAAAGGCCCAGGTGTCACCACTGTGTGGATCGCCCGGAGGACACGGTGGAGGTCTGCCCGGCTTGGGCGGAGCTCCGCCGTGTCTTCACGGAGGCGATCGGCAGCGGCGATCTCTCGCATCCGGCCCTGGTTCAGGCCATGCTTCGGAGCAAGAGTGCATGGGAGGCCGTCACCTCCTTCAGCGAAGCATTAATGCTCGCGAAGGAGGAGGCGGAACACGTGAGGGAGAGGTAGGGCTCGCGCCCTCACGCCCCTATTCGCCACAGGAGACGCCCTGGGCGTCGGGAGTCGCAAGCCGATTTCCAGCCACCGTAGGCGCGGGCCTGCGGACAATTAGCGATGGGTAACTCTCCGGCTGAGGCTACAGTAGGCAGCGATTTGCGACGCGACTGGAAGAGCGAAACGAGATAAACATGGCTACATTATAAGCGAAAATCCGGCGTATATTCGGCGATGACGTGGCTTTTCGCTGATATGTTGATGTAGCCGTGATTACAGTAATGTTGTTCCGATCGCATAAAGAAATCAAAGATCGCTAGTAATATTTGATGTACGGTGTAGCCATATACGTGAGCATTCATTTATTTGTTTTAATTGCTCATGTGTCGCAGGTCGCGTCGCAGTCTAATGTAGCCTCAGCCTCCATCCGATAATGACCAGGCCCGGGTCGACGGCGCGTTGTGTTCCACGCGCGCCTCAAAGAGATGTCAGCACGAACTGACGGGGTCTATTTGGGCCAATGCCTGCCAGGGTTGCGAATATCTCCAAAAGGGACGATATCCCTTTAGGTTACGAGTTTGTCCGAAAGGGATATCGTGGCCCTCGCACACAGGCAAATGAAGGAACACGTGTGGGTTTTAGTAAGTAAAAGTCTGACTCGCCCTCCCGCTCCGCCCATAGCGGGAGAAGTTATTTGATAATTTCCCACCCAAAAAAAAAAAAAGTGTACAAAGGCAAAGCTAACTAAGTAAGTAAATAATTATTAAAGACAACATGTCCATTAATTATAGGCCAATTTCAGTGCTTAGCTCGTTGACTGAAATACTTGAACGACGAGAGGCTAGATTGGCGTGTTCATACGGATACTTATGCTCTCAACTTCATAAACAAATTGATTTATTTACTGTGACAATCGGCGACATTGAAACGGGATCCGGCCGTTTTGCCGAAAAGATTTTGCTAAATTTTCATTACCCAAACAAATTTTAGCAACCTTTTTTTATACCATTGCAATATTTCGAATGATTTTAGTACGCATATTTTCATTTGGTCAAATTACTTGGCAAAATATTACCAAGTATAATGTCATTATGGCATTTGGTCTTTAATCAAATGATTTATTACAGCAAACAATCTTGAGACAATAAACGTTTTTGAGCGAGCGAAGCGAGCGGTGCCGCGGTAGCGGCCGGCGAGTGCCAGACACGACTTGCATTAATAGAAAAAAAGATATTGTTTTTAGTAGGTTACCCGGAACATAACTATTTAGATTAGGTTAATTTCTTTAAAAAAAAAATGGGTAGGTTAGGTTAGGTTAAAACTGTGACCTCCTACGCACGAGCCGAGCGAGCGAAGCGAGCGGTGCCGCGGCAGCGGCCGGCGAGTGCCAGAAACGACTTGCATTAATAGAAAAATGAGATTGTTTTTAGTAGGTTACCCGGATCTGAACTATTTAGATTAGGTTAATTACTTATTTATATTATTATTTGATTTTGCGTAAAAACTGTTATTCCAACTGAAATATTTGACTGAATAAAAAATGTTAAAAGTACTAGTTGGTAAACAAGTTATAGTTTAAACGTTCATTTGTCAAACATTAGGTTTGCGTTACAATTTTTTGTGAATAGATTTTTTGCTAAGTAATAATTTGGCAAATGAGATTATGCGAGAAATTTTTTGGGAAGTGAAAATTTGTCAAATTCCTTTCGGTCAAACAAGGGAGACCCCATTGAAACAGCTTCACTTGTATATCTTTCCTTGTGTCAGTCCAATATTACTTACTGCATTCCGGTGCGGGGTGGTATGCTTTCAAAAACGTGATGTTTAGGGTGAAACGAGCTCAGTGGGCTGTCCTCAAAGTTATATATTTCCATAAAAGGGACCCCCTGTTGTACTCTGAAGCCCAAGTACTCACGGTAAGAAAACTCTATATCCTCCGCAATATATTGCATCAACATTCCACGATGTCGTTCAATAGAAATCTATCCAATCGGTGGATTGGCTTTCCTATCTGTGCATCTGTCCAGTGTCGTTCTGCACTTGCCTGACGACACTATCGTGCATTCGTGCCCAAAGCTTCTAAATGTACTAGTGAGAACCATGGAGTCGTTTTTAGGGTTCCGTACCCAAAGGGTAAAACGGGAACCCTATTACTAAGGCTCCGCCGTCTGTCTGTCTGTCTGTCTGTCCGTCTGTCACCAGGCTGTATCTCATGATCCGTGATAGCTAGACAGTTGAAATATTCACAGATGATATTTCTGTTGCCGCTATAGCAACAAATACTAAAAACCAGAATAACATAAATATTTAAGTATTACTATTATTTACAGTCATCTTTAGTGTTGAATCACACTAATATTCTATAGGCGAAAGTTTGTGAGTGTGTGTTTGTTACTTTTTCAAGCTCAAACGGCTGAATCAATTTTGATAAATTTTTTACTACTCTACTACTCTTTATATCCCAATATTCCCACGGGATCGAGACTTATGCGGGTGAAACCGCGGGGTGCAGCTAGTTCATAACTATTGGACTTCTTTCGGCTAAAATAATGATGATGATGAATCGAATCGAAACCCCTTATAATTTAGTAGTTCCGGTGGCCATCGTGGTCTTAAAAAAAGAAAGAAAAATTGTTTATTCTGCACAAACAAAACGCACATCTTCATCATCAGTTTCACTTCACCAAATGGTGCTTTCCGAGAGCATATGCACGAGTGCGTGTGCCAAAAATTTGGAGATTTCCCTCGATTCTTATGGAATTCCCTCATCAGATTCGGACTTGGTGCCAATTGGACCACCTCGAGAGTATATAACCTTTAAAAATTGGTTCATAATTGAGGGAGAAATCGGTGAACATACATAAAAATGAAAAAAATCATACAGACGAACATATAACCTCCTCCTTTTTGGAAGTCGGTTAAAAAAAGCTAGATGGAGTTGGCATTTCCTATTTGACTATCTCTGAGAAGAAATGGCAAAAAAAACTCAAGGGTCAAAGTCTCTTTGAAAGTCCAGATCATGTGACGACCGTGCCTGAAATGGTCTTCTGAGAAAAGAACCACACAAATTTGAGTGGACCTGTCCAGTCAGTGCTAGCATTTGTCAGTAATCGTTAGCACATTGACATTAGCTCAACTCAGGACTGAAGGAGCTCAATGATTCAACGAACAATACCAATGAAAGGACATTTGGGTAGACCGCATAAAGTACTCAAAATGCCAGACCATCATAAAGCTTGCTCATTTTTTTTTAAATATTAATTTAAGGTTTTTTTTTCCTACGTGGGTAGGCTTGTCATATATACGTAATTTTGTAGCTTCCTTATTTAATATTTATTTTAAAATTGTTAATTGTCCTTTTTCACTATATTTATGTGCTAATTAACTAATAAACCAACCCACCTTCGCTCGGAGCTTTCCTTTCACTTTCACTCTTCAACAACCACAACATTTGAAATATTCCAACAAAGTATGGACAGCAAGCTTGTACACAGTATGGAGGAATTAGAGAAACTGTTTGGCTCCCGCATGCGTGAGTACGAGGATAAGCTGCAGAGAGCTACAGCTGGGACTGACCCTGCACACTCGGATCTTGCTGCTCTTTCTCTGGATTTCTCCGAGTTTAAATCCTTTGTTTGCAAAACTTTATCTTATTTCAAAACTCAGATTGAACTCCTGTCTTTGAGTCTGGACAGACATGAGACGACAATGCGAAGAAAGATCTTGCTGTTTCACGGTATTCCTGAAAAACCGAATGAAAAGCTGTGTGATGTGATTCTCCTTATTTTAACGAAGCAACTAATGATTGATGAGATTAAATTGGATCACTTAGAAGTATGCCACAGACTAGGTGCGCCCCAGGGCAAAACAAGACCTGTGCTGGTGCGATTCTGTGACATGGAGCATCGTCGGTTAGTTTGGGACGGTAAAACTACTCTCAAGGGCAGCGGCATCACCATTTCGGAGTTTCTAACTAAGACACGGCACCAGGTATTTATTGCTGCCCGCAAACACTTAACATCAATAGCTGCTGGTCTGCAGAGGGCAAAGTTATTGTCTTGACACCTGACAAGGCTCGCCGGAAAATAGCGTCCATGGGTGAGCTTGAAACGTTAATCGCGTTATTCCCCGCTCCGGCCAGTGCTGCCGCACCCAATGATCCTGTGCCTGTCGATTCTACCCCGCCAGCATTGGCATCTACATCGACTGTAACTGCAACCCCTAAAAGAAAGGTCGTGAGGAAGGCTCGTCGCTAACTTTACTGTTTTAGATGTATCCTTGCATGTTTTATGTTATCCGTTTTGTAATACATTCGTGTAATGTCGGTTCCCTTTAAAATTTGAATTTCCTTTTGTTAATCTACCCATTGCATTTACTTTTAGTTAAATTTTCTTACTACTTTTAGCTTGCCGGTAGACGTTTTTTATTTTACCTGAAGTAGTGACGTGACTTCTGTCACTGTCAGTGTCATTTTAGTTTTCAAATGACGTTACGTTACGTTACACTTCTTGTTTTCCCCTTGAGGTCGATATCGGTTTCCTAGGGGTCGACATAAACGAAAACTGATTGTGGGGGTCAAGGAGGTCTAAAAATCGACCCCTATTAAATTAACACAAGTTCTTATTTAAAACTTTCAAGATAGGTAGGTAGGTACTGTATTGTATATGTTGTGTTACGTGTACTAAAAATAATTAATATTTTTGTAGGAAATAGCATTGTTGTAGTAATGTAAAGTCTCAAGTTCGTACAAGATGAAAAACTCGGCAAGTCAGTGTGGACAAGTTTGTGCAAGATAATGAGTTCGAGCGTACATCTTTCAGGCGCGTTTTGACTTGCTCTCTATTTGACGCTTACGCGATTTAAGACGAACGAATTCATGATCAAGTTGCAAGTCCAAACATGTTCCTGATATTTTACTATTTAACGAGCTTGCACTTAGGTTGAAAGTTCATTTGCGTTTTGAAATTCGTTGGAGCTTGAACGATAATAACTCATATAAGTACTCATTTATTTCAAAAGATTACAAAGTTATTACATAGCTAAATTAAGTGAAGTTATGGATAATAAATCCGTAGAATACCACAGTCATAGAAGAAACCAATGTAATAAGAGTTGAATACCATCAGCAGAGACGGAGAGCTTAAGCAGAAGTTCAACCAAGGCTATCAGAAGTTCTGGTTGCAACGCAACATTGAAACACAGTATCCTACATTGTGGAAAATTGCAAAAAAATACCTTATCGCTTTTCCATCATCATATCTAGTTGAAAAAAGCTTCAGTGTGGTAACAAACATTTTGACGAAACAAAGAAACCGTTTGAAAATCAACGAACGTGGAGATTTAAGGCTGCAACTCACCAATATTGAACCGGATGTAGCTAGATTAGTAGATAGTCACCAGGTTCATCCATCACACTGAATGTTTTATTTTCTCTTTGCGAATTAATATTTTTTTAAATATAATTTCCTACGTACTTAAGATTCTTTAAGTACTTAATTTGTAATAATCATTATAAATTAAACATGATATTTACTGAATTGTATGTCTTTTTATTTCGTTAAATTTTGATGAGAAAATGAAGTCAACTTTACTCACTTAACCAAGTGCAAAGTTTTCCAATTGGTACCTTAGTACCTAGTTATTTTGTATCAATAGGAAAAAACTAAAGATAGGCCCCCATTTTCATAATAGTCTGCTAACTTAAAGCATTGCTAATTCTCACTCTGTCTTCTTCTATTGACCTATGTCAGAATGAAAAATAACACTCTGTAGCAGCTGTTTTAAGTAAGCGGACCATTATGAATAAGGGGGTTGATCTTAAAAGTAGGTAATTTGGCCATGGGGGTCTGAGGTAACAGTTCATTTTGGAAAAGGGGTCACTTGTCCAAAATAGTTTGGGGATCCCTGCTTTAGACGAATGTTGTGGCTGACATCGTTAGTTACCTTTCAATTTTGATTTTATTAATTTTTTATGTCTTCTGTTATCATAATGTAAGCCTTGATTTATTCTCTTCACAGTTTTACGTACCTACGAGTAGTTTATAAAATGTTGTGTTAAAATCTCTACCAACTACAGCCAATAGGTGATTTTATTGGTTGAGCGTATTTATTTATTATTATTGTTTTGTTCATTTGCAGTAGTTAAGTAGTTTTGATATTATTATTTTTTGGTATTATTTTTATTTGTGTACGTATTATATTATTTTTGCAAACTATGATCGATATCGACCTTGATGATGATTTTTTCTCTTGTTCTTCGTCTTCTAGCAGTTTTCATATTGCGGCGAGTGGTTCGTCCTCTCCTCTTACTCTCGGCCATCAGATTTCCTCCTTGCTTTCCCACCTCCCCAACAATCTTAACATAGCCCACATCAATGCCCAGAGTGTTCCTGGCATTACTCTGATCTTCTGGCTTCCTTTAACTGTGCACATATAGATGCTTTGCTCATCTCTGAGTCCTTCCTCAAACCCTCTCTTTTATCTGCTCAATATGCCCTTCCTGGTTTTGCCCTTATCCGTAATGATAGAACTGGAAAGGGTGGTGGTGGTGTTGCCATTTACTTGCGTAATGATATTCCCTACAAGATTATCAGCACATCACCATCTTCCTACTCGGGGTCAGCGGAGCATCTATTTCTTGAAATTTCCTTGCATCATGCTAAAATGCTACTTGGAGTTGTTTACAGTCCTAACCTCAGCATCGATTACTTTGCCTCTTTTGATTCCCTTTTAAATGATTTTTGTCCCTCTTATGACCACGTTATCTTGATGGGCGATTTTAATACTTGTCTTCTTAGAAACGACAGTCGTACTCACAAACTTCAATCTCTCTTATCTTCTTATAACCTTAGTATTCTGCCTCTATCTGCTACTCATCATTTCCCAAATTGCACTCCTTCTCTGTTGGACCTGATGATTATCTCTAACTCTAATAATGTATCTGTCCACGGACAGATCACTGCTTGTTTCTCTTACCACGACCTCATCTTTATGTCCTACAGGATTCGCCCTCCCAAGCGCAAGCCGCAATATATTTTCCTTCGGAACTACAAGGGCATAGACCTGGAGGCATTGCTGCGTGATGCAGAGAGCATCGACTGGACGGACGTCTTGGAAGCTCATGTGTCAACAATATGGTTCACATTTTTAACAAAACTATACTCAACTTATACGATCATCATGCCCCTATACGTCGAGTCAAAGTCAAATATGTTCCGGCTCCTTGGCTTACTCCTGCCATTAAGGATGCGATGGCAGGTAGGGACAGATCCAAAAGAAGGTTGAAACGCTGTCCTTCCGAGCGCAACCTGAATGCGTATAAGGTTTTGCGTAATCGTTGCAGGCGTATGTGTAGAGATGCTAAGAGACGCTACTTCCATAATTCTCTCAACAACCGTAACTCGTCTGAAGTCTGGAAGTTTCTGAAAACTGTCGGCATTGGCAAGTCTCCAGTCGTTTCCAGTAATGACACTGACATGTGTGCTCTTAACAAACATTTCTCACTTCCCCTTGTTATTTTAGATCCGCATGTCAAATCAGCTACCTTAGATAAACTTTCCTGTTTGCCAGTACCGCAGTGTTCTTCTTTAAAATTAAGTCCAGTGAGTGAAATTGAGGTTAAAAAGTCTATTTGTGCTATCTCCTCTACCGCAGTAGGTAATGATAATCTTTGCTCAAGAATGATTTCTCCTATTCTCCTCGCATTACTTCCCGTCTTAACCCACATTTTTAATTTTTCCTTGTGTTCTTGTACTGTTCCTGAGGTTTGGAAACAAGCTCATATCATCCCCTTACCCAAAATTCCTAAGCCGGTCTCACCCACTGATTTCCGTCCCATTTCTATACTCCCATATCTCCCTAAAGTTCTTGAGCACATTGTTCATCAGCAACTTTCGGCTTTTCTATCTGCGAATGACTTACTTAGTCCTCTTCAATCCGGTTTTCGACCGGGTCATAGCACAGTGACGGCTCTGTTGAACGTTATTGATGACATCCGCTGGGCGATGGACCACAAATCTCTGACTTTACTTGTACTTCTCGACTTCAGCAGTGCCTTTAATTCTTGTGATTTCGACATCCTTCTAGGGATTCTTAATTCTTTAAATTTCTCCTCTTCCACTATTGGTTGGTTCGACTCCTATCTCAGAGGCCGTTCACAGCGTGTTTGTCTCGATGAGTCGTCTTCTAATTGGTGCTCTCTTACCGCAGGTGTACCTCAAGGTGGCGTTCTCTCTCCTCTTCTCATTTCTATTTTCATTAACTCTGTCACGAGAGTCATCTCTTCCTACTTCCATCTCTATGCCGACGATCTGCAGCTTTACAATAATTTCTTAAGGGAAGACGCGGCAGCTGCCGTGTCTGCCATGAACAAAGACCTGGATTTGATTAGTGAGTGGTCGCGGTCCTTTGGACTGCTAATCAACCCTAGGAAATCCCAGACCATGATTATTGGCGGCAGGTGTATGCGGAATAGGCTCAATGTTGCGTCGCTGTCTCCTCTCTGCTTGAATGGAGTTCAGATTGAATACGCAAATACGGTTAAAAACCTAGGGGTGACCAAGGATTGCTACTTGTCGTGGACTGCCCATGTTGCTCAAGTCAGTCGCAAAGTGCACTACACGTTCCATTCGTTGAAATGTCTCCAGAGATTCTTGCCTTTGAACACCAAAATCTCCCTTGCTCAAACTCTCATTCAGCCCATTATTGATTACGCTGATGCCTGTTACTTGGATGCTACCGAGGAGCTTTTAAATAAACTTGAGCGTTTGCAAAACATCTGTATTCGTTTTGTTTTCAACCTTAAAAAGTATGACCACGTTTCTAACTTTCGCAAGATACTCAAGTGGCTCCCTATTCGACTTCGCAGGAGCTCGCGGATTTTGTGTCTGCTATTTAACCTCCTTCACAATCATTTTTCCTACGCTTGTCCTTCTGATGCGCCTTGCAGGTCGCATCTTAGAAATCTTCTTAAGTCCCCTCCCCACACCACCGACTTCTACTCCTACTCCTTCACTGTGCTCGCGGTGCGGTTGTGGAATTCACTGCCACCTGATATAAGGGACTACTTCTTCTTCTTTTCTACTTCTTCTTTTAAATACTGTTTCAGTATTTAAAAGAAGAGTGAAAGAACACTATCTTTCCACTTCGTCATAGTTGCGTATGTTTTTATTATTTTAATAGAATTATAATTAATATTCTAGTGATATTTATTTTAGAAGTATGTATGTTTGTGTGTATGTATATTAGTATATTCTCATATTATTTGTTTAATTTTATTAAGTAAATTGTTTTTGATTATATGTATTCTAATTTCTCTTCTACTCTTACACACGGTGTCTACATCTCTTTATCGACTTTCCTATCGCAGGTATGCTGGAAGAGATTTCTTTAGAAATAAGCCCTTCTAAGCGCACCTTTGTACGTATTTTTCTGTTCCTTTCTTCTTGTATGTTTATATACAGGATGGAATTTTGTAAAGCCACCTGGAGGGAAAGTACTCTTAATACTGCAGATAGAAAATTTAACTCAAAGGAAACATTCCTTTATTTTTGAATAGAAAGCAAACTGCATTCAAAGATTTTCGAAAATTCTCTTCTCCCACACCCGGGAATCGAACCGGCTAAAATCTGAAAAAATTATACCTTGTACTTTTATTGCATCGATCGTTAGGGTCAATTAATTATAAGGATGAAATCTCTCTAACAAACATGATAAATTAAATGAAAGGAAAACCAGGAAATCTGAAGTTACAAATTCAATGAGTGAAGTTAAAGCTCTTTAACTAACATCTATCTTTTGTAATGCAGACTCCTTTGCGACATACTCGTAGCTGCGTGTATGAGGTAATTTAAATATGGAATGTTAGATTAAAATTTGAAAATTAGATTGTCATAGTTGTTATTCACATTTGATTGTTTTTACAACTCATTTCACATTTTGTCTCACGGTGAAAATGGCTTATCAAGAACAGTTTGATTTAATGGAAGCTTATTTTTTAAATAACAAAAACGTGAATCTAGCTCTGCGGTGGTATGGAGAGAGATATCAAGACCGACTGGCACCAACTCGGTTCGTATTGAAAAGAATGGTAGAAAATTTAAAGAATACGGGTGGTTTCAAGAAGAGACGGCAAACTATTCAGCAAAACTATTTCGATTTTGAACTAAATGTTTTAGCATACTTTGAATCATTTCCAAAGGCTTCAAGTAGAGATGCTGCCGATGAATTAGGAACAACCCACACTCGCGTACTTAAAGTGCTGAAAAAGTATAAGTATAAATGCTATCGTGAAGGTCGGTTGGTGCAAAAATTGCATATTGGGGATCGTGACAGACGATTACAATTTTGTGAAAACATGCTTGGAGAAATTGACCGAAACCCTAATTTTTTGAGTAACATTGTATGGTCTGACGAAACCAACTTCAGCAATAATGGCATGTACAATCGCCGCAATAACCATTATTGGTCTCGAGTGAATCCTGTTCGTGTTCATGAAACTAACAATCAAGTAAGATTTTCTTTCAACGTTTGGTGCGGAATTATGAGAAATAATGTAGTGTTAGTCCACGTGTACGAAGGTCATTTAAACACTGTCAAGTATATTGAAATACTGGATCTCTTAAGAAACGAGTTAAATGGTTTCCCCGAGGAAGAAGGAAACCAAATAATTCTACAGCAAGATGGTGCTCCAGCACATAACAGCAGAATCACTACTGCCTACATTAATAACCATTTTAATACCTGGATTGGTACAAACGGCACAATCAGATGGCCGCGAGATCGCCAGATCTCACCCCATTAGATTTTTTTTTGTGGGGATATGTAAAAAATCAAATTTACATGAAATCTTATGCGAATGACAACGAGTTGAGAGTTGATGTTTACTAGAAATGAAAAAGTTTACTAGAAATGAATTCGTTAAAAGAATAAATTTGTGTATCCAAGAGAATGGAGCCCATTTCGAGCAACTAATTAGTTAGTTTACCATTTTTTGTAAATAATTAAATTAATTTAAGATTTCCTGGTTTTCCTTTCATTTAATTTATCATGTTTGTTAGAGAGATTTCATCCTTATAATTGACCCTAACGATCGATGCAATAAAAGTACAGGGTATAATTTTTTCAGATTTTAGCCGGTTCGATTCCCGGGTGTGGGAGAAGAGAATTTTCGAAAATCTTTGAATGCAGTTTGCTTTCTATTCAAAAATAAAGGAATGTTTCCTTTGAGTAAAACTTTCTATCTGCAGTATTAAGAGTACTTTCCCTCCAGGTGGCATTACAAAATTCCACCCTGTATATGTGTGTACATAAATGGTAAATGGTTAAATAAAAAAATAATATTATATTCAGCAATGTAAAAAAATATGTATGATGTAAATAAAATTGTATATATTTGTATATATTAATATAATTGTATAGCTTTAGCTCGCGCTTTCACCCGCGTGGAGGTCGGAAATTATCCAACAGAAATGTACTACAAGGATTTATCCCGGTATTAACTATCTGTGTGCCTCTAACCTAAATCCGATCAGCCGTTTTTTGTCGTAGTATTAGCAGACGAAAAGGTCATTGACTGCCGCGCCACTGTCTACCATCATTATTTTGTTACGCTTAATTTTGATTCCGTGATATCTTTTAAATATTAAATTTAATGAAATGATGTAAAGGCAAAGACATAGACAGTGACATAGGTAATGGCATAAACATTTACATATTTGCAGAAGGAATTAATGCCAAACTTCCTTATCTTCAACGTAGTCTTTAATCTTATAATAATTATGCTTTTTTCATAAGGACACGTTTGATGTGGGTTTTGAATTTTCCATCGCTAAGTTCTGTAACAGACTTTGGCAACTTGTTATAAAAGCGCATACTGTTTATAAGAAATGACTTGCTTGTTTTAGTTAATTTAAATTTGGGTATCACAATTTCATGTTTACTACGTGTATTTATATTATAGAAATCGCTTCTTATTTTAAAAATACCTAAGTGTTTGCGAACATATAATATAAAATACTTTCTAAGATATAAAGTGAAGGCAGAGTTAGTACATCAATTTCTTTGAATTTGTTTCTAAGGGACTCATGAGCACCCATTCTATAGACCGCGCGGATTGCCCTCTTTTATAAAATAAAAATTGAATCTACGTCGGCTGCTGATCTCCACAGCAGAACGCCATAAGACATAATACTGTGAGCGCATTAAGTAAGAAATTATTAGCTGAGATCTATTTCGAAAGAACAACCAGACTATCGTTGACGTGTAAGACATCTGCATCTTTTCTATCTATTTTAAAAATAAGAGAAGTGTCATCAGCGAATAGAATTATATCCGAAGTTAAGTTAAAGTTAGTTAATAGTTCCATCGTGTAAGGAAGATCATTTATATAAACTAGAAATAAGAAAGGGCCAAGAATTTAACCTTGAGGCACGCCCATCTTTACTAGAGATCCCGAGGACGTCACCGCGTTAACGTTTACTTTTTGCTGCCTGTTTGATAGATAGGAAAGAACAAGATCAGCAGCTTGTCCACGAACTCCGTAGTGGTGTAATTTACAGATCGGTGTATTGTGGTCCACGCAGTAAAACGCTTTTGGGAGGTCACAGTAAATGTCAATGGCATCCTGGGATTTCTCCCAGGATTCCAAAATGTGACTGATGAGTTTTACTCCTGCGTTAGTCTTCGACCTACCTTTCGTGAAACCAAACTGGCGATTATGTAAAATCCCATTTGAATTGAAATGTGACAACATCTGGTCTAGCATGATTTTTTCATATATTCTAATCAATACTGGTAGCACAGATATAGGTCTATAATTAGAGGGATCACTTTTACTTATAAATTTGAAAATAGGTACTACTTTACTATGTTTCATTAAATTAGGAAACATACCGCTGTCTAAACATATAGAATATTATGTCTGTTAGGACAAAACCCAGGGGTGTCTGTTAGGGGGCTATTGTGTCAATGATATCTCCAAGAACCTAATCAGAAATCCCCCATAAGTGTTCAGTGTTCTTTATGTAAAGACTATTGAATGCTTTTTAATTGTAAATCGAAATGGGTTTGAATTCTAAACTTCTTGGAGTAAAGATATGTTCTAATGTCTCAGCAACTTTTAACTTATCTGATATGGTTTCGTTATGATTTTTTAAGGACAATTCATTCTGATCTGGTTTTGTGTTTCCAGTTTCTTTGTTAATTATCTGCCACACAGCTTTTATTTTATTATTAGCAATACTAATTTTGGTACTAATTAATTAAATTAATAAAAATTCTCTTTTGAATATCTTAGAATAATTTCTGACATAATTATGAAGGGCTTGATTTCATGTCAATGATTTCTCGTCGTACAAATTATATAAAATATCTCAGCTTTTTGTAATGCCAGCAGTGGCCCATTCATTAAATTTTGGTTTAGAATTAATTGTAATTGTTTTTACAGGAGACGCTTTATTGAATTCTTGGCATACTGTAGAAAATAATGTATCATAGTTAATATTGGGGTCTTGTGGATCAAAACTAGCTGTTGAAAGATGCTTAAAATATTATTATTAAACATTTTTAAATTTACTTTTAATGAGAGGTCTCAATTCAATCTAAATGAAATGATCAATTTAAATAACATAGCTTATTGGAAAAGGGGTAAGTTTCGGATGTCAATTGGTAGTTTGTTGTAAAATCGAATACATTGACCCATGAACGAGTTGCATTTATTCTCTGTGGAGGCGAGTACAATGAATAGCAAGATTGTGTTTATTCCTGGTATTTAAACTATGAATATCGGACATTTTCTTAAAATAGATGTACATACAAATAGATTCTATTTCTTCGAATTTTTCTCGAAGGGAATTTCTTGGACCTAGGTTGTAAATGGCTCAAACAGCCCTTTTCTGTAAAACTTTTATTAGTCTGCACAAGTTCCCCAGAGAAGAATCCCCAATAACACATAAGGTCAGAAAATAACTTAAATAAACAATTCTGGCTGTTACCTACATCAGTATCTGTCAATTTTTTTTAACAACATAGGCGGCCAAATTAAGCCTTGCTGACAATATTTCTATGTGTGGGCCTCATTGTGTTTTACCGTCAATAGTTATTCCAAGAAAAAAATTCGACTCAAGCGGGTCTAACTCTATTCCATTAAGTTGAACATTGGTAGTTAGCTGCCTAACATTTTTGGCGTGGAAAATTTAATGATTTTAGTGTTTTTTTCGTTCAGGACAATATTATTTACATTAAACCAATGGATAACTTTAGAGAGTGCATCGTTAATATGTTCAAAGTTGACTAGCTGACGTTTGATTTATAAAACGAAAAAAGTATCTTCTGCTAATAATACAATCTTGTGATTATACCTTGAGTGATAAGGTAAGTCATTTACATAAATTAGAAACAAGACAGGACCTAGAATTTAACCCTACGGAACGCCCATAGTGACAGCAGATCCTGCAGATCTCTTGCCATTAAAATTAACCCTTGTAATTCTGTTGTTCAGATAAGAAGTCAGAAGGTCAAGAGCTCTGTCTATGTATTATTTTTCGTAGCCGACTACCTAACCAAAATTAGTAAAAAAATTTAAATTAATTCCCGCCTTAGAGGCGAAGAAATTACTATGAGTCTTTCCCGCCCAAAAGTAGGGAGCAGCGTCTTCCACCCTACTCGGATCAAATAACCACTACTTTCCGAGTATGAGAAATGAAAAAATATGTTGCGGAGACATCGTTTATATTTTAACGAAAATCATCACTATGTCTGTTTAACAGTTTTACGTAGTTAAATGAGATTTTTCTTTATAATAAGACAAAATCCTGTGTACCCAAATCACAGCGTTTTTCCCAAGGTTTACTTAGTCCAGATAAGTAGCGGATAGCGGCTCGCAGCTAATTGGACGTGTCAAAGCTCTTTTGATCATCAAACTAACTTATTTAGGTAAACAGAGGAATTTTTGCCGCGTTATTTTTCCTCGCGTTTGGTTGTCGCAGTCTCAAATTGAAAATAAACATATCCGCGTCTGCGCTATGACGGATTAAATAAATTTGGTACAGAGCGGCTGACGCGGCACGCCAGTGTACCACAGAGATACCCAACCTGCTTACTGAGTTTGTCTGACTTGATTGTGAACCTTTTCGTTTTGGTTTTGGAAGAGAATTATTATGGTATGTCATTAATATGTGGTGAAGTAGTTTCTTACGAAGTCTACACGAGACTGATAAAATGCTACTACTTACGTCACTTTGTTCTGGTCTAGATAAGTCAGATTTTTTTTAAACTTCGTCCTTTGCATAGAACATGACGAATCAACTCCACGGGATACGATCCATGAATGAAAAATGTTTACTACAACTGCGAGCCGTTAATGCTAGCACGGTTCAACTATGTGACATAATCTAGAGGCGCGACATGCTTCTCTAGTTGCTGACTTCATAATGTGACAGAGTAAACGGGTTTTTGTGTAAATAATCTACTGAAAGCGTTTTTCGAATAGGTATTTATTACGTGTTGTTGACATATTTCTGTACAGAGACTTAGAAACTTACTAACTTTATCTATTTCAGCCAAATATATCCACTAGGTATCAATAGCCTAATGAACTCTGTAATGTCAACTCTCTACCCTTAGACAGATTATAAACTCATACTACTCAAAAAAAAATTGTTTAGGATGGATTCGAGTCATTGCCTCTCCTACAAAAATCCACGAGCCATTTTTCACGAAAATTTTACAAAATATTATGTTTATTTCTTAATGTATTTATTTATTTGTTTTATTATTTATGTACCTACATACAAAAAACTAGAAAAATTCCTAGTAAAATACATAGAGATACGAAATTATTTATATACACACAACATACACACAGCTATATACATAATTATTTTTCTAACCTTTCTTTTTATTTCTTTTATTCGATATTTTTTTTTCTTTTTCTTGGCAAGTGTGATGAAAAACATCGTTTGATATGTTGTGTTGGCATACCTTTATTTATTTAATAAGTACACCAACCGCTTAAACAATACCTACTCAAAACATTGGCTTAAAAGTTAAAACAGAATTTAGGTATTATTTCTAATGTGTAAACAAATGATAGGCGTACATACGTACATTAATGATTAACTGTTTTTTATTTTACTACGATGGTGCTAGTTTATCATTTTTGACTTCGAGTTACAGCTACTTATAGCTTTATGTAAGCGGGCACGCCCATTATGCCTGGAGGCTTTTATTTAGGCACGTTCTGTTTACGTTATTTCTGCTTGAGTATAGTTTTTAGGTGAAGTGGCGTGTGCTAGCTAACATAAGGCAAATAATTTAATTTAATGTTGTGTTGCGTAATGCAAATTCTTTTACATTTTATTGTATAGATTCAAGTTTTATATCTGAACAGACAGCTGTGCTGCTGGGGAGTTTGTTGCGCCACTTCTTCTTCCCAGCTAAATCACTAGGAAGTGGTGAAGGGTGGGCGTTTTTGGGGGACTGTCTTATGTAATTTTTGACGTTCGAAAAGTGCTGATTCTCAGCCTAGTTTGAATAAATGACTTTTGATTTTGAGTTAGCAAGCGGAAAATCCGTTGTAACTCCCACTCTGGCAACCCGAACGGGTTATTTAGGAATCCCGAACATTTCTCCGGAATATTTTCCTGCTTGGAAAAACCACAATTATAAAGTAAAAAAAAAAAGTTTATTGATAATTTATAAGAACAAACCTTACACACAAATCCCAACAATCCTGTGATTTGTGTCCACTAATACAAACATAAATTACATATTAATTATAATTATTATATTAATTTATTACCATTTGGTGCAGTAATTACCAGTTATTTTTTCAAACTTCCAATCTTCCACCTCCAAACGAACGGGATGAATAAAAAATTTCTTAGTCATCTACCAAAATTTTATTTTTGTGGCAAAATGGGTGCGACCATATTAGCTAATAAGTCTCAACTAAAGGACAAGAAGTTATGTCACATATCACGAAATTATCTCACGCTGCCGTCGCCGCCGCCGCCGCCGCCGTGCCAGCATTTAAGATGAAACGGTTTTATCGCCCAAACTGTGATAAATTGTGTGACTCAAGCCATGTCACAGTAGGCCGTGCTAGCCCCACTAGTTCACACTCTCCAAGAAACCTCAGTGACAAACAAAGTAGTTTTTCCAAAAATAGTTTGTTGGAACAAATCGTAGTGTTAAGTTCCGGCGAATTGTAATTGTAGGAAATTAGGTTACGGGCGTGAATTAAAAACCGGCCAAGTGCGAGTCGGACTCGCGCACCAAGGGTTCCGTACCATTATCTATAAAAACGGCAAAAAAACACGTCTGTTGTATGGGAGCCCCCCTTAAATATTTGTTTTATTTTAATTTAATTATTTATTTTTAAAGTGAATATATTACTAAATATTCTGTGAATATTTCAAGCGTCTACCTGTTGCCGTTATCAATATCGAGCAAAAAAATCACGTTTGTTGTATGGGAGCCCCCTTAAATATTTAATTTATTCTGTTTTTTAGTATTTGTTGTTATAGCGGCAACAGAAATACATCATCTGTGAAAATTTCAACTGTCTAGCTATCACGGTTCATGAGATACAGCCTGGTGACAGACGGAAAGACAGACAGACAGACGGCGGAGCCTTAGTAATAGGGTTCCCGTTTTACCCTTTGGGTAAGGAACCCTAAAAAGCAATTCATTATATTTGACATTTCACAGGGTAGGAATTATGTCTGTCTCCTAACGCAGTAAACATGAAAAGAAGAACTAACTGAGGATAGTTGTTGGTTTTGTATTAAACATTGAGTGACAGTACTGACAGTGTTTTAGCCAAAGTCAAATCAACTAAATACCAACAGTAATAGAAGCGTGCTTGGTTCCGAGGCGAGAAAAAGATTCGTTGTGTCACTTCTAAAAGTTCTCTCATTATAAGTACAAATGTTATTGTTATTAGAACAGCTATGATAACTGCGCTGAACTGTTCGACACCCAATATATCATGTTATTGTAATCGTTCAACATTGAACGTAACAATCCTGAAACTTTGTAATGTTAATACATATTTTACCAAATTAGATGATGACAGTAAGGTAGGGAGAAATAGACGAAGAAGAGAATTAGAGAAAGTTAATACGGCTCACTCAAGCTACTATACTGTAACTTGGGACAGTCTGTCTCATGCGTTCTGACACCTAATTGAAGCTGTAATCTGAACGCACGAGCTAAATGTTATCATTTAAAAATTCTGACATCCGTGATGTAACAGTTTGTCAAAATCCAATTATAATGATGATACCAGTGACTTAACATACTATTATTCTTACAGACTCGTCCGTCTGTCACAGGACACACAGTAGCGCACAACCGAGCGTGCACTTAACAGCCTGCAACCGCTACACTCGATATTATTTGTTCATCTCGGATCGACGGAAATAAATGTTCAAAGTGGAGCCGAATGTCTCGACGCAACAAAATATAACGCTCAAATAAACTTGTGCATATTCAAGGGAAATATTCAATGGACACGTTCAGAAGGTGAATTCAGTAACGCGCCAGCGCCAATACTAGTTTACAAGATACTTTGAAACAAATAAAAATAATATTATGGCTCTAACTTTTGACGGAAAGATAACAAAACATGAGGGGCACCCGGTTTATGTAGTTTTATAGTCGATCGTTATTGAATATCAATGTTTATGGTCTCGTACTCGTAACACAGCAATAAAATTAAAAGCTTCCAAAAAAGAAATACCCACAAAAATAGACCAGAAGACCTAATCAGCTTCTGGGGGGAAGAAGAAGCACACGACACTAAAATAAAATATGCGTAAGACGTCATAAAAAAGCAATATTAAATAAAAAGATTCTAGGCATGGCACCCAAAATATACAATAAGTTGCCTAAAAGTATCATAGGCCTATACAAAATGGACCAATTCAAATTACATTTGCACGAATTCCTGGTTGCAAAATGTTATTATTCAATTAATGATTATTTAAATGAAAGATGACTGATTTTATCTGAAATGGCACCAACAATGTAAACAAAAAAAATGATTATTTAAATTTTGATTTGACTTGTGTATTTTTTTAAGTAACTTAATTTAAAATGTATTCTTTATATTCAATGTTGCAATTAGTCCCTAATATATTAATTTGCACACCTCATTAGGTTATAATACAATGTACCTTTTATACCTGTAATACCATTTGATTTGATTTGAGGGAAGTAGGCTGGTTGGAATAAACAACTGACGGCTACCATGGCCCAAGCAGAATGGTCCACATTAAGGACTAAGTGCGGAAACCAAACCCCCTTAAAAATGAAAAAAATGATACCCACAGATATACCTACTCGTTTTTCGCTTTAAGACTTCTACATACTGGCGCAAATTGTCGCGCGACGCTTCACTGGTAGAACAATCTATGAAAAATTCAAAGAAATTGTTCTACCGGTGTCGCGTCGCGCGATAAGTCACGCCAGTATGTATAAGCCTTTAAGATAATGCCTAGATATGGGGGGGGGGGGGGGGGAAAGATCAGTCAGATAATGAGAGAATTCCCAGTTATGAGAATGTTTTAATTTGATTCCATGGTATGGATGGCCTGCCATGTTTCTATGTGTTCATATTTATTACGTCAATTCATAATAACATATGATCCTTCTGTACATTCATAGTTAAGTACAGCAAGAACTGGTGGATATTGCGAAAACAGTTGTGAGCGAGTCATTATGTGTGAGTGTGTCGGAAGTCAGGCGGAGTCGGGCGGAGGCGCGCGGCGAGCATAACTCACTGGTTATCAAAAACATCGCTTGGAAACTTGCCGGGCAGGGCTGCCTAACGAATTGTGGTGGAGTGGTCTTTTAGAGTTCTAGGGGTTAGAATCTGTTGAAATACTAGTATGTTTTAGCAATGGTAGAGAGCACCAGTTTCAGCTAAAGTTGAGTATTTTATGGACGTTAGCTATGGGCTAGTTATGGGCGTCAGCCGCAGAATTCCCTAAGTTGTAAGGTGGTACAGACCTTATAGACAAAAACAGATTTGTGAGTGTGTGAGCTCCTTCATTGTTTTCATAGACTAATAGACTTGAAATTTATTAATAAATTGAAACAATTTCTGGAATCCAAGATATACTACTCAGTAAATGAGTTTTTAGATGACAAATCTATTGCAAAATAATTCTAAATTAATTCTCCTTCATAAACCAAACATTATGAAATATAAATAAATAAATATGGAATATAGAAAATCAAATATAAATATGAAAATAGAAATACATAAAACACAACATAATTAAATAATAATGAAAATACTTCTAATAATAACTAATAATAATTAACTACATTATTCATAAGCAATAGATAAAATAAAAATAACTAATATACTATACCTGTATACACAAACCTAATAATATATATGTATATATACCTATATACACATAATGACATAACTATACACCCAACTAAACACATCTAATAATTTATAATAATATTGAATTACTTGAATTTTATTGTTACTTAGCACTCTTCTTCTCTCCTAATTTTTGCTCTGCCCGACAGGGTCCATATTGATCATTTACTTTTTAGGGTTCCATACCTCAAAAGGAAAAAACGGAACCCTTATAGGATCACTTCGTTGTCCGTCTGTCTGTCAGTCTGTCAAGACCATTTTTCTCAGGAACGCGTAGAGTTATCAAGTTGAAATGAATATCAAATACGTAAGTCTATGGTCCCTTGAAGCTCTAAAAAAATCAAGCTTCCATGTCAACGCAATAAAAAAATACGGCGATATAAGCGACATTATTGCGACATATTTCGATACTCGCAAATAAATCAAAACCTATAGGGTACTTCCCGTTGACCTAGAATCATGAAATTTGGCAACAAGCAAGGTCTTACAGTAAATTAAAGGAAAAAGTAATTGTTAATTTGTAGTTTTATTACATAAAAAAAAACATTTAAAAAAAAATTGTGGTGACTGTAGCGTGTAACATATCAAATGAAAGGGCTTGTTTTAAGGATTTCATATATTATATATATTTTTTATAATTTTAAAATAAACACCTTTGAAATTATTTTAGAAAATATTATCTATCGTAATCTTATCTCCGAAAATACTGAGCCTAAAATTGAAAAAAAATACAGAAAATAGTTATTTACTTATAGATTACAGAAAAACCTTTAAGAAGTCTGTGATCTTAAAATGACATGGTAAATCACTGGATATTGTGCATACAAACTTACATTTTCAGTTGGAATGTATTGGGGATCATGTTTTTCAACTACAATGTTAAGTTTGTTTTAGGGATAAATTCATCCTAACTACGTAACCCTTCATTGTGCGTGGTCCGACACGCACTTGGCCAGTTTTTTTTATACCATCTATGTAATACATATGGCATGTGGCAATTCACAATTCTTTCGTACTGTCACTTTTAATGCCTACATAAAAATCCTACAACTACTCGTACTTTGCATTCCTAATAATTATTAAACGTATCACAAAATTAGAAGTCATAGTCAAAGTCAAAGTCAAACCATTTATTTCAAATAGGCACATAAGAGGCACTTTTGAACGTCAAAATTTACAAAAAAAATTGAATTGATTCTAGTTGCCCCTTCCAAAAGGTAGTTTCGTATGGAGAAGAATGGGCAAGAAACTCCACCGGTACTCTTTTAAAAATGTTTTACAATATTTTGTTATATATAGATAATTAGATATACCCAAACATATACATGAACAAAATTATCCCTATTCATATGCAGTCAACGTATGAATTTGAAACAGGAAGCAAAAACCAACAAATGAAAATCAGAGAGCAAAATTGTCACCGCGTTAAATTCCTCCACACGTTACCGAGTGGCGAGTGACGGGGAAGCGAACAAAACACTGCGACTTAACCGGTGCGTGGCAGCCCTGTGACGCTGCGTGTTTATCGAGACGCAGGGCATTTCAATACATCGCATTAGACGAGTCGAGTGACGCTCGACGCCTTGTTTTTATGGATACTGCAAGGAGGACTCGGTCGGTGTGGAAGCGGATGTTGAAGTGGTTTACTGA
Organism: Tiliacea citrago; assembly: GCA_963921375.1. Lineage (NCBI taxonomy): Eukaryota > Metazoa > Arthropoda > Insecta > Lepidoptera > Noctuidae > Tiliacea > Tiliacea citrago. The sequence goes on from OY992782.1 coordinate 30,219,162, forward strand.
AATTTAAGTCTTTGAACAAAGTATGACATGCACTGAATCTTTTCAGCATGGCTTACCTACCTACACATAACCTAAACATAATTATTATAAATTGAAGTCGCTTTTCCGTTCCGTTCCATCCGTGTTGGGTTTTCACCATCATTGAGATCATTTATTCCGGAAGTTTTATGCTGTAACGTTGTATCTTTACTATCTTGTAAACAACAAAATGACACCAATAAGATGTCAAGTCGAACCGCAGACGTAATAATATTAGGGACGTCCTAAGTTACTAAACAACATAAACTAGCTGTCTGTGCCAGCGATGCGCACGGTTGGTATATCTGAACGTACATAATAATCTACGAGAACAGCGCCTGCGCCGTGTGTCGCTCGCTCACGGTCACCTTCCATTCGAAATCCTGCTCCGGGCGAAGACGCACGTTCACCTGATTCCATATCACTTGTGACCTTATACGTGGTCTTCACCATTTTAAAAGCCTAAAGCAGACAACAGTATTTATCGGCTCATATTAGTCAACCTTATTAAATTCTGTGTTTTCGTAACCCCATATTGGGTAAGTGTTGAACAGCTAATTAAGTTTTATATTTTTCTATGTACCTACCTATATAGGTTAACTTAGGGCGTGTACCTACTTGCTACCTTTGTTTAGCTTATTATGCCTTCTGCATTCATATTTACCATGCAACCTATTTGCTTACAGCTCTATGCATTTTGATATCTTGTATCGTATGTTCACTCAAAATGTGCAAGTCATGCCGTGCTTCTCACAACCATTTTGTTAACTCCGAACTGATTGTGACATCCACACACCATCTTCATTAGCGCACTAGTACATCTCGCTTTGCTTATGCTTGGTGTCATAATCAGCGGAGGTGACCAATATAGGTCATCTTGTGAAACGCTGGACGTTATGTTCCACGGTCCAAAGTACCGGCTTCTACCATCCAAAGTTCCGGCTAACAACTCCGGCTTACCGATCTTTATTTATCGGTGGCTTCCGGCCATCTTCTACCGTGCCATCACCTGCCGGCAGTTCAGGCAAACCTCCAGCTCCACGCCGGGTACATATATTACCCGCGCGGCACGTCGAGCTGGGCTTCGGGTCTGGCGAGAACATCCGCCGACCGTCACCATCCCTGGCGTCTGCAGCGTGGCACACCCGCCGCGGTCTTCGTCACACCAGGCTGAGCCAGGAGATTACTGTGCTAGTACTCGCGTCACTGTATCGGTGGCGCGAGGAAGCGAGGGTGCGGGGCGAGTGGCTGATGCAGTGACATGTGGAGTTGCGTCGGTCACAGCTTCGCGCAGCCCTGGTGGCGAAATGGTGGAACAGGCTTTCACGCTCTACCCGCCTCGCCACCATCGAGGTGGTCCGGCTGGTACTCGAGCCCTGGCTCGGGAGGAGGCACGGCTCTCTGTCGTTTCGAGTGACGCAGGTCGAATTTTAAAAACAATAGTATCTCCTAAAATTAGAAATCAATTTTACGACAATATAAATGGCCTCTTTAAACACTGTAATGTCTTACCAGTTCATATACAAAAAAAAAAATGTTATTGAAAGAACAATTTTTCAATGAATCCTTAAGAAGCAAAATCGAGCACCCTGTATGCACTCTGGCAGTTTCTGAGAATAGGCTTCGTACACCACGCGCCAACAATACGTATGGCGAGCGAACTACCGGTTATATTATACCGAGGCTTATTAACAGTCTACCCTCAGGACTAAAAAAAGTATTACACATAAAAATATCAAATGTAAACTTAAGCAATATTACTTAAGTATTATGTAGGAATTAACTATTTAAAACCTAAAGATGTTATTAATTGTATCAACAATAACACGTAAATATAAAATATTTAATTGTATAGTTTGATATTGAGATAGACTCATGATAGCACAAGTTTAAACCTTAGTGGTTTTTTGGTTGCTATTTAATACGCTGTCTGCTGTCTTTCTTTGTATAAATGATAATAAATTTAAAAAAAAATATGTGCTCTCGGGGCATGGTTGCTTCGAGAAGTACCTGTGTCGCATAAACAGGGAGCCGGACGCCCGGTGTCACCACTGCGTCGACTGCCGGGGAGCCGGCACTAGCCGGGGATCACGGAAGTAATACTAACTCCCAAGATCCCCGGTGCAAGTGTGGGAAGGGAACACCGGGGTGGTTTTAGTCAGTAAGAGTCTGACAAACCCCAAACCCCTCATCCGTGAGGATTTTCCACCCCGGCAACACAAAAAAAAAAAACACGAGATTACTGTGCCACTCCCAAGGGAAGTTAGGGAAATCCTAGTGACCATAGACCTACCTACACCCATCACTTTTTTATGTGATTATAATTTTATGTTGACAATTTACGTGGTCTTATTTATCTGGTTCACCACGGTTCACCCTTTCCGTCACAATGCGTATAATAATGAATGCTACAATTTTTTGTCAAATGTAAAACCGTGCGAAGCAGAGAGAGCCTCGGGTTCAAAGGTCTCTGGTCCAAAGCAATGAAAAGTTAACCACAAAAATCTTAGCCCCTTCTCAAGTAGACTCTAAATTGCCGTGTTTGATCGATGCGGTCAACGCCCGGAAGGTGGCTTGTCTGGATATGGTTCAGCCAGAGAACCCGTCTTCCCGTTGAACCTCAGAATTTTTTCTAGTAGATGTGTCATTTCGAGATTGCTGTCCTGACCATTTCATCAGATCTTTTTAAACTTTTACGACGAAATTTAATTTTGAATTGTATCTTTACGCCGTATCACCAGGCAATATTATTGTCCTGTTAATTAAAAGTGAATTTAATTAATGCCGTAGGAACTTCGTACGCATGAGTCTACTATCAGCTCTATTGAGTTGACTATAAAATTTAGTAACTGGAAAGTTCGTCGCTCCACTTAGCCAGCCTTTTTTGGTCTCGACTCCGCCAGCAGAACAAGTTGGAGATCATCGTGAATCGTAACGTTCAATGCCGTGACTCGCATCATTGCAGCGCTTCTTGTTCGTGACCATGCACGTTATACTGCATGGAAGTACTCGACCCTACCTATTACCTCGATCCTTTTTTAGGGTTCCGTACCCAAAGGGTAAAACGGGAACCCTATTACTAAGGCTCCGCCGTCTGTCTGTCTGTCTGCCTATCTGTCCGTCTGTCACCAGGCTGTATCTCATGATCCGTGATAGTTAGACAGTTGAAATTTTCACAGATGATGTATTTCTGTTGCCGCTATAACAACAAATACTAAAAACAGAATAACATAATATTTAAGGGGGCTCCCATACAACAAACGTGATTTTTTTGTTAATTTTTGCTTGATATTGATAACGGCAACAGGTAGATGCTTGAAATATTCACAGAATATTTAGTTATGTATTCATTTTAAAAATAAATAATTGAATTAAAATAAAACAAATATTTAAGGGGGGCTCCCATACAACAAACGTGATTTTTTTTCCATTTTTATAGATAATGGTACGGAACCCTTCATGCGCGAGTCCGACTCGCACTTGGCAGGTTTTTTACTTGATAGCTGCTAGCGTGTAAACAAATCATTTTTAGGCTTTTTCTTACGAATTAAACCTGTACCACCGTTTAAAGCTTATCGCCGCGTTTTTAGGTTAAATGATCATCAAATTCATTAAACGTATGGTAAATGGGAGTCTGGCTGCAGCCAATCCTGTAGGGCGTGTCAACATCAATCCGAGAACGCAACGTAAGTTTTCTCTTAAATTCTTCATGTTTCATATCAAGAGCATGTTGTACCTATAATTATTTTGGTGATAATATGTGATTTTTCCTGAAAATGTTGATTATCAGTTTTTATTATTTTTTTAAACAACAATTCTATTTTTCGGTGTTATTTTTTTAATACGCACTATCCTGGGTGGCACCCACTTTCCGGTTCGCTACAAGTCTGCGTCTGGGCGCTCTTTGTGGGCCTTCACATCACTGTCAGTGCGTTGAAGCAGTCCACCACCTCATCACACCCACCCCACCACCCACACCATGGCCGCTCCTACAGCAAGAGCACTGGTCGGTTAGCACATCATGCCAGCATTAAACCCATCATCCGTTGAGCTATTTTCTGAGCCGTGGTGCCAAACCATTGGGTTCTAAGATCCAATGGTTTGGCACGCAATGATGGGAAGTGCGAGACGGAATGACCATAATATCTTGGAAGTTGCGTAGGCCTTTAGTGTGGGATACATCATTGTGTCGACAATCTCGCGCTATCCCATCTTCCTAGCATGGTGGACTGTGTTGGGGTGACTGCTGCAGGTGCATCAAACCTCAAACGGCGCAAATATACAACCTTATTGGGAGCCATATGTTTGTGCCATTTGGGGTTGAAACACTAGGGCCGTAGTTTCTCATCGAGTATTTCGAGACAAGCGGTTGATCAACTCTTCACGTGACCAGAGGGCTGGCCTATTTTAGGCCAAATAATCAGCATTGCCATCTAACGTGGCAACGCTGCCAGCCTTTTGGGCACTTTTCTCACTGACAGCAATGTGGACGAATTTTTTGATGCCCAATGAGCTCTTCACTTTTTTTTTCCTTTAAATTCTTGTATATATTGAATTTTGAATTTGAATTATATAATTTTGTGTGTTAGGTTGTTTATTATATTTATTTTTTTTCAAAATAAAAAATATTTATATGAATATGAAGTAATGAAGTCTTTATTGATGCACCATAATTTCATAGATGTCTCGTACATGGATTGTCGAATCAGCTGTTTTACAAAACAGCTCGCTGATCGACCTTTAGCGGTTTTTCATAATAACTGAATTTTAACACGCAGAATTGCATGAACGTTTTGCATTTATCATTGCAGCGGGTCGACGATTAGAGTTTATGTAAAACAGCGTGAAATGAAATGTCAAGATTGTAGATTTTAGTTCTAAATTTTGTCCATCAAAAGTAAAATCTATCAGTGACAGATGCACCAAGGGAATTGCGATGGCGGCCATTTGTATAACGGCATGCATTTTGCGCACAATATTGAGGGATTTACCATGTTATCTTAAGACCATAGTATTAGCTATTTTCTGTATATTTTCAAAATTTTAGGCTAAATAGTTTCGCATATAAGGGATATAACGGTAATTTTTTATCTATTTTCTTAAATAACTTCAAAACTATTTATTTTAAAATGATTCAAAATGTATATTAGTTTGAGACCCCAGATAAGCCGTCATTCGGTATGTCACACGGTACAGCTTGCATTTTTTTATGTTCTATTTTGCCCCCACAAAATCATATTCAAAATTCATTTATTTACGTAACACATCCGCAGTTAGGTCACCAAAATTCATATGTGTACCAAATTTCCACTCAATCAGTCCAGTAAATTTAGAGCAAATTGGGTATGACAGACGTACAGATAGACAGATACACGAGTGATCCTATATGGGTTCCGTTTTTTGATTTGGACGTACGAAATCCTAAAAATGAATGAACTGATAAATAAAATATTTTTTTTTTTTAAATTGCACAATGTCAATACTGAAACCGAAATGTTCTACCTACAGTAGTTTGCGTAACATGTAGGTAAGTGAGTGCTAAATGTAATAATAATATTTATTTTACATGAACCTTCAACTTTTCATTTATATCGTTCTCTGACTTGAGCCGCTGTTCGCATTCGGTAAGGCCTGACCTGAGCATTCACCGGCGCGGAACAGACAGCGGGCCAACTTGCACAATAAAACTGTGCCGCATCGAACCGCAAAACGTAGCCACGCACCGCTCCGATACGCATCTCTACTACATTGTCACCACACTAGCCAGTGAATGTAAGACCTAAGACTTCATGCCAATTGTAATGTAATGCTTGAACAATCAATTGCGTGTACTGACTTGTAACGCGTCCAGTTAGATGGGTATAGATCATTGTCGGAAACTTTACGGTTCTTTGGGTTGTAACATGAGAAAATAGGCAATCAAGTTATTGGTATAAATATATACATATGTCACGGCTACTTACAATATCATTAAATTTATAACTTGCTGACAAATACAGCAACTAAATAATTTGTCAATGATATTCAAGTACACAACACAAACCCATCACATAAACATACAAATTATAATATAATTTGTATGTTTATCTGGATTATGTTTTTACGAGTAGCCACCAATTGAATGCCAGCACATAACATAACTACCTATAAAACCCTCCATCACGAACTAGCTCACTCACTGCAACGCGGCGACACAGGCGGGTTAGCAGTTCTAAAGGAATTCTTTCCGATAAGGGCGCAATATAATGATTCCCTTTCAAATATTCGCGTTCGGAGGCACACAATGGTTCCGATACGATTGAAGCACTTTTTTTGGCGGTGCCTCGCGGGATTGAAAAATGACAATGAGCCGATAGTTGGCAGTCAGTATAGTACACAGCGTTGCAACTGCTGCACGGCCAGATAGTGAGCGCTCATGCACCAACTCGGGAGTGGATAGAGTCGCAGCTGTAGTGCAATCTCCTAGCGGAGGCTGGCTATCAGTGGCAGCACATTTTTTTGCAGTAAATAAAGATAGTACTATTATTGCAAAATACCTACCGTAACAAAGATAATCAAAATAAGAATAAAAAATATAGAAGACTTGGTTTAACACTAAATTAAATATTACAAGTTTTCAGTAAGAATTGATCAAATGAGATTAAATGAAGAGTCTACAACACCGCAAGTTGCTTATCATGACCCTGCGTTATATCGAAAATACTGCAGCATTCATGTTGAAATAAATATAGGGTAAAGTTGAGGATTAATGTTAAGTACCTACTATGTTTGACGAAAACACGATTCCATAAAATTTTCTAGACAGTAAAAAAATACAAAGTTACCTCCAAACCGAACAATAAACCGCTAGTATTAAAAAAATACTTCAAATTAGATCATGAAACTTTGCATAATAACTGAACTAAATATAAAGCAGATACTTTGTTTTTTTTATTACCATTATTTTCACCTTAAAAATAAATTACCAAAATTATCGGCTCCTTCTCTCTGCCGCTCTATTTCGCTTGCTCGCAGGATCGTGAGCAGTAGTGTGTGAGCGAGATTAAGAGTGAGGTTGCGCTGAGGTATTATGGACTCTTAAACGCGAGTAAAAAATACGTACCTACCTATTCACATTAGGTTTCAGCAGCAATATTAGTGAGTGCAGTGACGCGCAACAATAACTCAGCGGGTCTCCGCCTCAATCTACTAAAAGGCGACTGCGGATCAACTGTACCTACCCACTACTACTTGAATAACTAATTTATTACCGGGGCTACTGTTCGTAGATAGGTACCTACTATTACCGGGGCTACTGTTCGTAGATAGGTACCTACTATTTTTACATGAACTGAAATGTTATACATAAATCACTTAGACACATGCCGAACGAGTATCAAAGTAAAGGTTTCAAAACGTAATGAAATTATGCGCAGATAATACAAAAGGGAAATTATCAAATAACTTCTCCCGCTCTGGGTGGAGCGGGAGGGAGTGTCAGACTTTTACTGACTAAAACCCACCGTGTTCCTTCAGATGCCTGTGTGCCAGGGCCACGATATCCCTTTCGGACAGGCTCGTAACCCTGGCAGGCATTGGCCCTTTCGGACCCCGTCAATTGGTGCTGACGTCTCTTTGAGGCGCGCGTGGAACACAACGCGCCGTCGACCCGGGCTTGGTCCTTATCGGACGGTGAGCTACCCATCGCTCACCGTCCGCAAGCCCGCGCCTACGGTGGCCGGGAATCGGCCTGCGATTCCCGACGCCCGGGGCGTCTCCTGCGGCGACTAAGGGCGCGAGGGCGTTGACTTTGCCTTACCCTCACGCGTTCCGCCTCCTCCTTCCCAAGCATCACTGTTTCGCAGAAGGAGGTGACGGCCTCCCATGCACTCTCGCTCCGAACCATGGCCTGAACCAGGGCCGGACGCGAGAGATCGCCGCCGCCGATCGCTGCCGTGAGGACACGGCGGTGCTCCGCCCAAGCAGGGCTGACCTCCACCGTATGCTCCACCGTGTCCTCCGGGCGATCCACACAGTGGTGACACCCGGGCGTTTCCTCCCGCTTAATCCTAAACAGGAACCTCCCGAAACATCCATGTCCGGTGAGGACCTGCGTCAGGCGGAAGGTGAGGACGCCGTGGCGCCTCTCTAGCCACTCCTCAAAGAGGGGACTTATCGCCACAATTGTGGCGTGCCCAGCACTGGGTTGCGACAATCGCACTCTCCATGTCGCCATGAGATCGCACCGGAGCTCCGTCCGCTGTGCCGCGATTTCCTGCGGCAGCGGAGTTATGCCCCGGAGTTTCGCCTCTTCGCGCCACACCCAAATGTGCGCGAGGACTTTCGCCTCCAGATCCCATGGCGGCAGTCCGGCAAGGAGGCTCGCCACCTCACGGGAGACCGTGCGGTATCCCCGTACCATCCTGATGGCCATGACCCTTTGGGACGCGTTCAACCGCTGCGCTGGTCGCAGCCTCAGAGAACGCGCCCACACCGGTGCCCCGTAAAGGGCCATGGACCGCACGATCCCCGCGTAGAGCCTCCGGCAGGAGGCGTTTGGACCCCCCAGATTGGGCAGGAGCCGCTTCAAGGCAGCCCCGGCCCGCTCCAGTCTGGGAGCCAAACGTCGGAAGTGCTCGACGAAGTTCCACCGGCTGTCGAGGACGAGTCCCAGGTACTTCATCGTCGACTCGACGCCGATGTGAACCCCTCCCGCCGTTATCTGGGAACCCGACAGTGGCGCGTTCCAAGGACCATAAAAACACATGGCCTCGGACTTGTGCAATGCCACCTCGAGTCCCAATTGCCGGATCCTATCGACGATTGTCGCAACCCCACGTGCCGCCAGTTCGGCCGCCGCCTGATGCGAACTCCCTTGTGCCAGGACTAGCGTGTCGTCAGCGTAGCAGACTACGCTGACGCCACTAGGGAGGTCGGCGCGCAGCACCCAGTCGTACCCGATGTCCCACAGATGCGGCCCCAGGACCGATCCCTGTGGGACACCGCACGACATCTCTCGCCGGTTCCACTCTCCTTGGTGACCGGGGTAGATGACGGCCCTGTCCGTCAGATATGCCTCGACTACGCGACAGAGGTAGGTCGGCATCCGGTGATATCGGAGTGCCTCCCTGATGCAACTCCAGGGCAGGGTATTGAAGGCATTGGCGATGTCAAGAGACACCGCCAAGACGACCCCACCCCGGGCCACAGCATCCCCCGTCGTGAGGGCTCGAACGCGCATGATGGCGTCCACCGTAGAGCGACCCTTGCGGAAACCAAACTGGCTCTCCGCCAAATCCGGCCCCACCCGTACCAGCCGCCCGACAAGGCGGTCTGCAATAACTCTTTCAAAGAGCTTGCCCACCTCGTCGAGCAGCACGATGGGCCGGTAAGCGGACGGAGAGTCCGCTGGGCGCCCCGGCTTCTTAATGAGGACCAGTTTCCCCGTCTTCCAACGAAGTGGGAACTGGCCCCTCTCCAAGCATGCGCTTAGGAGCCCTCTTAGTCGAGGCCCGAGAGCCTCCAAGGCCAGAACCCAGGCTTTTCCAGGCAAGCCGTCGGGTCCTGGGGCGGTATTCTTGGCATTCAGCCTACGTACCGCCACTCTCAGGTCTACCTCGGTCACCTCCGAAGAATCGTCATCGTCGTCGTCGTCATCGGTGGTGTGGTCCGCATCGGGCACCGCAGGAGGCGGAGCCATGGGCGGGGGAGTATGTTCCCCTCGCGAAGGGAACAGAGCGCTCACCACGTCCTCCACGAGCTGGGGCCGGAGACTCTGCGTCAGTGGGGGAGCCCATGGGCGGAGTTTATCCCGCACCCCTTTGTAGGGGCGTTCCCACGGGTCTCCGTTGAGAGTCTCCAGCGACTCCTCGCGGGCCAGTCCTCTGGCCCGCTGGATCTCCGCTCGGAGGGCGTTCTTAGCCTCTCTGTACCCCTCGTACAGCTCCGCCTGAATGGCTTCCGTATCTGGAGGGCGGATACGGAGCCTGCGGTGCCTGGAATACCGGCGCCGCGCAGCAACGCACGCCTCGCGTATCGCGGTCAGCTCGCGCGACCACCAGTACACCTGGCGCCGGGCACGTCCGGGCTGGACCCGGGGCATTGCCACGTCACAAATTTTGGACATGGCCTCCCGGAACCACTCCGCCTCGTCGTTGATGTTGGCAGGCCTGTCCGATGATGACACCCAGGCCTGCACGATCGAGGCTTCCAGGAGGAGCTCCCGGTCCAGCTGCTTCAGCGCCCACCGCGGACCACTCGGGGCCTGTCGGACCGGCGCGCTCAAGGTCGGGGCGGAGACGTCAAACCGGATGTACCGGTGATCGGAATAGGTCTCCACCCCCTCTATGACGTGCCAGTCGATGACACGCGGCGACAGAGCGGGGCTTGCGAACGAGATGTCCACCACTGATTCACCCCGCATCCGCACACACGTGGGGACAGAACCCCGGTTTAGGACGACCAGGCCAGTCTCCAGGGCCCAGTCCTCCACCATCCTGCCCCTCGTGTCCGTATACCGGGAACCCCAAGCCACGTTTTTGGCATTGAAGTCCCCGAGGACGAACACAGGGAGGGGATGGTACCCGACGACGACGACTCTCAGCTCCCCAAGGGAGTTGTGGAACTCGGCGAGAGTTCGGTTCGGGGAGAAGTAAACTCCTACCACGACAATCTCCCCGAACCGTGCTGCCACGCAACCCTGTCCCCTCTTGACGGCCTCGAGGGACGGGGTACCGGCGGCGGCTGACGAAATTAGGGTCACTGAGCCGCTCAGGTCCTCCACCCAGTCATCCCTGGGCGGGACAAAGTAAGGCTCAGCGACCACGGCGATGTTAATCGACCACTGCGCCATGCTCTGGAGCAACAGATCCTGAGCGGCGGCGCAGTGGTTGATGTTCGCCTGGAGGAGGCGTAATGGCGCCATTTATTGGCAGTCCATTCGAGCTTCCTCCCGGGCCCCTTGAGATGGCCCTGCCGCGGTGTTAGCGGCGACGACTGCAGTAGAGGCGGCAACGGCGGCTGCAATGGTGGCGGCTGCGGCGGTGACGACAGGGTTGGAGGGCTTGCCCCTTCCCCTGGGTTTGGGAGGGGGAGCGCAGGCCTTACCCCCAGCCCGGTGATCGGCCGGCTTGCCAGCCGCCGCACATGCAAAACAGTGCGGCGTGGCATTACAAGAACCGGCTTTGTGACCGGGCTGACCACAGCGGAAGCAGTTGTCGCTGCGGTCCACCTCCGAGGTGCAGTGTGCTCCCACGTGGTGGCCCACGCGGCAGCGGAAGCACCTCAGGGGTCTGGGTTCCAGCAGTTTCACCTGCGCGGATACCCAGCCCACCCGGAGTCTTCGGCCCTCCCCGGCTATCTTTTGCGCCACCGACACGGGGCAGCTCACCGTTATGGCTTGCATGCCCGTGGTGTCAGGGCGGATGGAGCCTGCCCTCACCTGCTCGGCAGAGCACCCCCCAGTCTTAGCCACGGCGGCCACAACGTCCTCCGCCGTCACGCAGTCGTCGAGGCCCAGGATGCGTATGTCGGCGGACTTTGTGGGCCTGGACACTCGGACCTCCTCTGCATTGAGGGACGCCCTCAGTCTTTCGGCCAGGGCGTCAGCGGTCGGGCCGCTTGCCGTACTGGGGATTTCGAGCATCCGGGCTCCAGTCGCCGTGACTTTCATTCTGAGGCCCTCGGTGACGCCGATCTCCTCTAGGTTGACCGCCTTCCACGCCTTCGTTAGCACTTCGCGGTACGACACGCCCTTCTTTGCCGCTTCCGGCTGTAGCGTAATCACTACAGCTGCGGACTTCGGGGCGCGGAGCCTAGCCGCGACGCCACGCTTCTTGCGTTGCTGCCGCCTTTCCTTGTTTTTAGCCGCCCTTGCTGCCTTGCCCGCCTTCCTGCTCTCCCCGGCTACCTGCCATTCGGCGTTGGCCGTAGAGGAATTAGGAGGCGGAGGGGGGCAGAAGCGACCGTCCCGCCACCACGGCTGGGGCCCTCGCCATCTGCGCAGCCATCTGCGCAGCCGTCCCGCCCTTCTTGGGGTTGAGCGGCACCGCTTTCACCGGAGGCGCGGGTTTGGCCGCGGCGTTGGCTGCAGGCTTAGCCACAGGCTTAGCCGCAGGCTTAACCGCGGGCGTGGCCGAGGCAGCCACGGTGGCGGCAAAAGTGGCCGGCCTGCTTGCCGCTAGCGGTGGGCGCAGTACTATGCCCTCCAATACGGAGAACCGGTTGCTGAGTGCAGCCAGCTCCTGTCGCACCAGGGTCAGAACGCGGTCCTCCGCCTGCAAGGGCAGGCCCTGCCCATGCTGCGCTCCCCCCTGGGGCACCTCCCGTGGTCCAGCTCCTCGAAGCTGGGCCAGGTCCGCTTGGAGCTCCTCATTCTCCTTTCGGAGAAGCTCCATGGCGGCTATCAATCGGCCGACCTCGTCCGACGAGGGCCCGACTTGGGGGGCTCTCGCTGCCGCCAAAATGGAGGCAATGGCAGCGGGGACGACCTTGTCTTTTGAGGACTGAATCCTCTTCAAGGCCACCCCCCTGATCGCTGCAGTCACGACCTCCTCGAAACTACTACTGGCCGCTCCCTTCGCCTTGGAGCTGCCAGCGGCGTCCGGTTCACCGCCCGAGGACTCAGAGAGGGCCGCCCTGCGGCTGGTCTCTCCAAGTTTTTCTTCTACCTCCATTTGATCCGGGGTGGTGAGCCCTCTGCCCACCCCCCGTTTCCGAACCCCACCCCGGCTGCTGATCTTTTTGCGAGCCGTGCTTATTCCATCTTCAGAGGACGACCCCTGGCCGTCCCCTGGTTTGGAGCGCTTGAAGAACTTGCTGTTCTTCTTCTCTGCAGCCCCCACATCAACGCGCGCCAGGCTCTTAAAAGAGCCCTTCGCGCCCTTCGCGCCAGATGCGGCGTCGGACTCCGACTCCGCATCACTCCACTCCTCTTCTACGTCTTTTGGTTTTGTTTGGTTTTTATATAGGTTTTCCATTATTATTCCCACGAGTGTGGGGGATCTAAAAAGTCCTTCCTAGGGTTACCCCCTGTGCCTAGGTAAGTGTGACATTTGTAACCCAACCCAGAGATTCCACTGGTCCCTGGCTGGGGGTGCGCTCACGACTGATGCGCCACCTATAACTACAAAGTTACAGATGACACTACTCCTCAGCCATTCATACCCTCGCCGCGCACCAAAACTTGATATTAGAGGAATTTTTTATAGAGGTTTACATCCTCGCGATCCGGGCGACTAAGCCAAGATCCTCGTCCCGTTCCGAGTCACAAAACATGACCGTGATCTCTTTCCGGATTACGATTTCGACGGGTGCAGACTCCTGCTGCTAGCTCGTTGGCAGGGTGAGTGCACAACGAGCGCCGCCCCTGCTTCTCCAAAATGGAGAAACGTCCACCAATTTCGGCCTGTTTGGGCCCGTCCTCCACGGACTATCTTTACCCTAACTTAACCTAACCTAACTATATTAATTATATGTACATTTTATTAAACTATCTTAATTATATATACAAAATATGGTATATACAATATAATTGACTATCTATCCTAACTTAACCTAACCACTGGGGTCGTCCACCGCGGACTATATCGTCCGCCTTCCCACTCTGCGTCCGCTCGACCTCCCTCTGTTAGCAGAGGGGGGGAGCGGACGACCGACGATCGGCCTCACCAGACCTAAGAGCCTTAGGCTCTCCCCCCCACGCAGAAATCCGCCGCAGTCAACACCCTCTCCGACATGGAGAGACTATTGGCTGCGCCCAGGGTGCACCGGCCCAACGACTGCTCTTTCCCCCGAACGTATTCGCAAGGAACGAGCAGCAGTCAAGCACACGAGGTTTTCTGCACGCACCCCCAGTAACCGACACTGAAAACACCTTGTATGACGGAAAACTTATCAAACATACGCGATCGACCGTATAAAAAAGCTTCAAAAGCGAAAGCTTCTATTGATGGGTATTCGGGGTAATCTCTATCGCTGGTTCACATCATACGTACGAAACAGGTGTCAAACGGTTGTTCTTGAGGGTTACTCCTCTAGAACCATGTCCATATCTTCCGGGGTCCCTCAGGGTTCGTTGTTGGGACCCCTTTTGTTCAACATCTTTATCAATGACATTGCGGCCTGTATCCAGCACTCCAAAATATCATTGTACGCGGACGATATGAAAATAATGAAACAGGTCTCCTCAACAGATGACGCTGCCCTTCTTCAGGAGGACTTAAATAGTTTCCAAATTTACTGCAGGCAGAATAAACTGGATTTAAATGTTCCAAAGTGCTATGTGTGCTCATTTACCCGGAAACCGAATCCAATCAGTGTAGTCTACAATCTGTTGGATACCCCCATAGCCAGAGTGAACGTCGTTAGGGACCTAGGAGTTATTTTCGACTCAAAACTTTTGTTTGATGCACACGTCGATAATATAGCCAAAAAAGCGTCAAGAGCCCTGGTTTCATAATCCGAATCTCGTCAGAGTTCAAGAGCATCAAGGCCATTAAAATATTGTATTGTTCGTTTGTTCGTAGCCACCTGGAGTATTGCTCTCAAGTCTGGAATCCTAAATTCAATGTCTATATTAACCGCTTAGAGAGCGTACAAAATATTTTTTTAAGATACATTCAGTTTCGTACTGTAGCTTATTCTTCTAATTATTCTGTGCGTTGTAGAAAACATCACATACTTCCTCTTCATGTAAGGAGAAAAATAGCTGATTTAACCTTTCTATCTAAAATCATGAACGGATCGGTTGATGTTTCTGAGTTGTTGAGCAGAGTGGGACTGCGTGTGCCTTGTGCGTTCCTACGCAGGTTTCACTTGCTTCACACGTCTAATGCAAAATGCACTTACAGACGAAACTCATTTATGATAAGGGCTAGTCGCCCGTTTAATGCAGCTAGCCAGGAGATTGACATCGACATTAACTGTTGTTAAGATTAAAAAAACGCTGAGCAAGAATTTCTTTGACAATGTATAGCTTATGTATGCACAACATTGTACACGCTAGATTTGATTTAAGTACCTGTTATTTAAGGTTACTACTGATATATTAACTACTTTTGTTTTTTTATCTATGAAAGCTTGTAATTGGCCATCACTCAATCATTGTTTTAATTATTTTAAGTTTATAGCTGTAAGCATTCCAAAAGTGTAAAATAAATAAATAAATAAATAAATACGACTCTCTCTCATTGCGAACAACGAAGTGAATGGTGACGCCGAGTCGCCGACGACGCCGACGTTTCTCATTTGTACATGCTGTTTACTCACTCTTAACACAAAACTCACAAACACTGATACAATACTCACAAACACAGTCATCATCTATTCATTATTGGTACATATAATATATATTCATCATCATTCTCCTGCCCTTATCCCAATTGATTTGTGGTCAGCGCAACATGTCCCTTTCTTCCACTCACTTCTCTATTAGTCGTCATCTCGGTAGTCACTCCCTTTCTAGCCATATCATCTTTCACACAGGTCATCCATCGTTTCTCACAAATACAGTAACCATGCTAAATAATTCACCCAATAATCCATTGCGTAATTTACGTAAAACTGACGAAATACATAATCTATTTCTATTTTTATTAAATGACAAACAAAGTCCATGCTGACCATTCTACCAATGTCAAAAGCGAGTTGGAAAAGCAAGTGTGCACGTTAAAAATAATATTAAAAAAACAACAACTGAAGACACAAATAAAATTCTTCGACAGTTGAACACAATGTAGATATTTGGTTAGGTTGGGTTAGTAATGGATGGAATCAAACAAAAAAATTAAAAATACAGGGTAATTAAAAAAAATACTGAAAATCTCTTATTTCGAAGTTCGTATCATGATCCTGAACAATGTTTGTTCTACGACTTTTCATAATTCGAAACTTATTTATCTATGTATACAAAAATATGAAAATACTCTGTAGTTTGCATATAATGTGGTGCGTGGCTAGTACAAACGACGCAAGCGACGCCCGGCGGCGATGCCGACCGCGCGGCGGTGCCTTGATTGCGGCCAGCACCTATTTTTTTTTTCTCTGCCCCACACTAGGAATTTCTCCTGTATCGTGTGTGCATTTACAAACATTTAAACTCACATACACAAACAGCCAGACCTATATATAGAATACGCGCGAAACAAAGGCCTAAGGGTATTAATTTAGTTTATTTGTAAAATATAGTATTTTTTCTTCTTTTATTATTTAAAATTACACCTTTTGAAATTAAAATGAGTTCACATTTAATATTAATTTTGCGAGAATATACTTTTTTTGTGAAAAATGTACTTTCTTAATTTTTTAAGCTAACCAAGAAAATTTGAAAAAGTTATATAGCATAATGGCATCTGACAACTAAGAAATGCCATATTGAAAATATTTAACAAGCTACAAAAAAATTTAGATTATTTCGATCTGAATATTATTTTATTCTGACAACTGGTAAATTGGTGACCTCGACGTACGAAAATGGCAACGAACGACAAAGTATCGACCATCTCCTTAAAGTCACGTATACCACCCTTTTAGCACGACAAACCACTTCTCTGGTTTGCACAATTCGAGACAGTAGTCAACCCGCAGAAGCCCGGTGATGAAGCGAAGTTCAGCCTCCTAGTAGTTCACCTCGAGAAGACGGACGTCGAGCAAATAAGTGACATTATCATGACCAACTCACGCGCGGGGCGCTACGAGGACGCTAAGAAGAGACTGTTGTCCGTATACGAGAAGTCAGAAACAAAGCAACTGCAAAAGCTACTTACTGAGATGGAGTTGGGCGACCAGAAGCCGTCCCAGCTATTGCGTAGCATAAGGGAACCAGCACGTGACAAGATGCCTGATACCACACTGAAGATACTGTGGATGAGACACCTGCCAGGCTCCACGCGTGTTGTGCTGTCGGTCAACGAAGACGCCACACTCGACGTGCTTGCAGCCATGGCCTATAAGATGCACGAGCAATCTCGAGAAGTCCATTCGGTTTGTGCATGCCTACAGCCGTCAACGTCACGACACGAAAACAATCACTCTCAGCCAGAACCAGACCTTAGAAAAGTCATTTTTCAGCTCACGCGAGAAATAGCAGCATTAAAAACGGATCGAGTGCGTCAAAGGAGACAGTCATTCTGATCATTCCGCTCACGATCCCGTTCTCTATCTCGAGGACAGCAGACGTCAGGTGATATTGATATTTGTTTTTACCACATGCGATACGGTAAAAAAGCACGCAACTGGAGATCCCCGTGCAAGTTCAAGCGTCAGGAAAACTAGTCGCAACCTTGGCTGCGACGGGACCCGAGGTTAACGAAATATCACCATACCGTCTACACGTTTGCAATTACCAACATCGCTTAAGATTCCTTGTGGACACCGGAGCCAACGTGTCGGTCATTCCTAACACGAAAGAAATGAAACGATTGGAAGAAGTGTTGTATGCAGCAAACGGCACCCCGATACACACATACGGCGAGAGGAAGCTGGAACTCAACCTTGGTCTGTGCCGACCCTTATCATGGCAGTTTATCGTTGCTACCGTGAAATTTGAAGATGGCGCCGATTTCTTCGCCATCACGACCTTCTTGTTGACTTAGGTGCCAAGAAACTCGTTGATAAGAAAACAGGACTGGCAATCGACGGTTGCATTTCAAATAGTTTAACCACCCCCACCGTGCTCACTATCAATCTCACCGACCCGTACCACAACCTCCTTCAACGGTATGCCGAGATAACTTTCCCGAACTTCAACAACATGAAGAACAGCGAAGTAGAACATCATATTGTCACTCACGGGCCGCCCGTGTACAATAAAGCACGACCGTTGCCGCCATACAAATACCAAGCAGCGAAGAAGGAGTTTCAAGTCATGCTCGAACAAGGAATATGCCAACCATCAAAGTCACTTTGGGCAAGTCCACTCCACCTCGTAGAGAAGAAGAATGGCGAATACAGACCGTGTGGTGATTATTAAATACTAAATGCCGTCACCAAACCTGATCGGTACCCAATACCTCGACTTTGTGACTTCACGTACCATCTCTAAGGGATGAAGATCTTCTCGAAGATTGATTTGAGGAAAGCATATAATCAATTTCAAATACGGGAAGAAGATATCGAGAAGACGGCAGTGATTACGGCATTTGGGCTTTTTGATTTCCCATGGATGTGTTTCGGGCTATGCAACGCTAGGCAAACCTTCTAACGCCACATAAACAATATTCTCGGTGACATGAACTACGTCGTTCCATTTTTCGACGACATTGTCGTTGCCTCACCGGGCCAAGAAACATACAAAAGTCATCTAGAAGATCTTTTCAAAGGGCTCAAAGAACATGAATTAAGATTAAACGTGTCGAAATGTGTTTTAAGACACAAAAATCTAGAATTCCTTGGCTACATACTGATAGAAACCGGTATCCAACCAACAGAAGATCGTGTAAATAAAATTTTCATAAAGACAACATACCGTACGCTTCACACGCTCAAAAAAATCTATACAAATACCTACGAATATGCAAGAAAAATTACAAAACCAAGCTTAACTTGAATAGTGAAGATAACGAAGCATTTCAAGCCTGTAAGAACAGCATTAAGAACGCCGTCACATTGACACACCCATCAGTTCACGCTCCATTATCACTGATGTGCGGCGCCTCAAACACCTGTGTTGGAGCCACGCTAAAGCAACGTGTAGGAAACAGCTGGAGACCGCTCGGGTTTTACTCAAAAATTACAGAAGTGCAAAGAAAATACAGCACTTCTGACCAAGAGCTACTGGCGATTTACCTGGCAATACGGCATTTTCAGCACATGTTCGAGGGCAGAGAAATAACAGTTTTCACAGACCACAAGCCGTTAAAGCATGCACTACTGTGGTTAAATAGCAAGACTGAAACACCACTACGTACAAGGTACTTGCACTATATCAGTCAATTCACAATGAAGATGTGTCATATCGAAGGAAAGGATAATATTGTGGCCGATGCATTATTAAGAATCGAAGCAATATCTACTCCATCACCAATCGACTACGACAAGCTGGCTCGTCTTCAACACAGTCACAGGCAACTGACTGACGTCACAAAAAACAATTCGCTCCGATTCAAGCGTTTACATCCACTCAACGCAAGTAAGCCAATTCTGTGCGAAACATCAATTGCTCACGCACGACCTTACCTGCCACCAGAGCTCAGAAAATCCTTCGACGCCATGCACGAGTTGAGTCATCCTGGCATTCGAGCAACTAGGAAGATGATCACACAACGTTATTTCTGGCCAAGCATGAACAAAGACGTCAGTATGTGGACCAAATGTTGCATCTTGCCAACGAACTAAAGTGCAGCGACACATAATATCGCCGCTAGATGAGTACCCACCAGCAGATCGACTGTCGCACATACAAATAGATATCGTCGGACCATTACCCATATCAGATGGAAGACGGTATTGTGTTACCATAATCGACCGAGCAACTAAATGGCCAGAAGCATTTCCAGTCAGCGACATGGAAGCAAACACTATCACCACGGCCATCTACGAAGGGTATATAGTGCGATTTGGTTGCCCGGAAAGGATCACAAGCGACCAAAGAAGTCAGTTTGAATCAAATTGATTAAAAACGCTAATAAATAGAATGGGCATCGAGAAACACGGACCACTGCCTACCATCCACAGGTGAAAGGAATGGTTGAAAGGTGGCATCGTTTATTTAAAGCAGCATTTACGGCACGATTACGTAACTCAAGCTGGACGCAAGAATTGCCAACCGTATTACTGGGACTTAGCGCTGCATTAAAAGAAAACACTGATGTGTCGTCAGCAGAAGCGTTATACGGTAAACCTCTACGGCTACCCGGCGAAATGTGCGGAGAGGCGTCGATTTACGCAAACACAAATACACACTTCAGCGACGTCATAACTAATGCAATGAAAAAGATAGCGGCAGTCCGCCGCCACACCGATCGTCGCGCAGTGTATAAACATGACGACCTACATTATGTTCCCATGTATTCATTCGTGCCGATGCCTACCGGCGACCATTGACGCCGACCTACGAAGGTCCGTATCGAGTCTTGAAGACACAGGTCACATATGGGGTGCCATGTGCCATGAAAGGTGAGAAAGCGAAACACGTACGACCCTACAAGCAGGCTCGTAGACACGACACTTTTAATTATTGAGTCTAACAGTACACAGTTTTATGTTTAGTAGTACAGTTATACACTTGGACATTTATGGATTATTTTAACCTGTTCTGTTTAACACAACATGAATATTTACTTTGTGAACAATTCTTTTTCTTTTTTATTAAAACGTGGGCAACGTTTTAATAAAAAAGAAAAAAGAACCGGAACCTATTCCATCAGCATCATCTCCACCAGTAAGACGGCCAGATGTATAAACATAATTCTTTCTTTCTTTTCTTTTTTTTTCTTCTGTATCGTGGGTGCGTTTACAAACATTTAAACTCAAATACACAAACAGCCAGACCCGGATCAACTACTTGTAGGTCATAGAAATATTTGTTCCGTGCGGGAATCGAACCCGCGAGACGCAGTGCAGCAGTCAATCGCTTAACCACTTCACCAACCGTGCCGTCAATTATAATATTATTATTTTAATTAGGTATAGTGAATGTGAGGGCTATGTGGGTCTTTGTTTTTTTTCTCTGTTAGTTTTAATCATAGTCTAGCAGTTTGAGTACTTTAAATGCGGCCTACCCAAATGTCCTTTCTTTGGTACTGAATTTTTATACATGGGGCTGTTTTGGAAAGGAGAGCAGCTTCAAAAAAATCGTTTTGGACTACTGTATAAGGGTGATCCTGTATCTTTACAAGTATGGGTTTACCAAACTACTAGTTTTACAATAACAAACCTGTTATACATAGTTTTGAAAAAGGTTTCCTTTTCATTTTCCACATCCAAGACCACGTCAAAAAATAATAGAAACAATTCGCAGGCGTATGCAAGCTGTCAGACGATCCGAAATGTATCAATCCAGGCGGCGGCGGCGGCGTGGGCTTCATTTCACGGGGCGCGCGCCGCTGTCCCGCTGTCCCGCAGGCGATGGACGCGGAACCGAACGAAACAGTCGCTCGTCACGCGCGGCAGCTATTGATTTATTGTTTGTGGCACGAAGTGGGCCCGCTCGGACATTTATATCAATTTGAGGACTACACGTTGAATGCCCTGAGGATTGAGTCAGGTAGAAAAGGGCCGCAATTTGCGTTGAGAATAAAAAAAGTTACTTAATAATACTTAATTTTATCATTTTCGTAATTAATCTTCCATATCTTCAGCTAATAATCTTCGTGGCTTTTTGTCTCAAAGTAGACAAAGAATGATTACGTTTTAGTCAAATAAAACTTGTCATAACTTGGGACTAAAGTTGTTTAGAAGAAATGTGCTCGACCCTTGTCATAGGAGACCTCCAACTGTCACCGTACTTGTTACGGATGCATACGTAAAGCAAACATTTTTCCACGCACATTCGTCACGAGCACATTACCATTCAGTTGTACAACGATTATTATGTTCAGTAACATACACTACAACGACGTGTTGTTGCGTGGCATGCCACTGACAGCTGCACATCGTAAATTCATACAGCGCTAAACATTCAGCGGAATGACTGACGCTAAATTAAATAACTACTAGTTCCAGCGATGCTGGGCCATTGCACTAATAAATGTATTCATGGAACAACAGTGAAACGGAGAAGTTTACCTAGTACAGGAGTTTACCAATGGACCGATGAAGAAGGAAACAAAATAATGGCTTTTAAATAAAAATTATCTGCAACTACACATAATAAGTATTACTCATGAAAACAAATTATTATGTCCGTTTTAAATATGCATTAATAGAACTGGGCATAATTTCTTAGTGATTAATCAGGTCAACAAACCCTCAACGATTAACTTACCAAGCAGACCATTCACCACTTTACTATTTCAATAAGTGACAAAAGTATGGGTCACAAAAAATGACTTCCGAATTCTGGCGCTCCATAAAGAGACAGAAAATTGCTACATGTCGGTTGAAGGGGTGCTTGTCAAGAAATAATCCTGGAGGCAGAAGGAATTGATTCAATTTCCCGGTAATGGCGGCGGAGGTAGTTAGGAGCACTTCACGACACGCCTGAGGGTGGTAAGCAGTGAATTTGTGGCAGTGGACAGCGCGATGGTGGCGCAATTTGAATAAACACTTTGTAAGTGAATGTAACACACTCGACCACGGCCACGGTACGCGGTGTGTAAGAATACATTTGTTATTCTTATGATAGTAGAAATAATAAAAAAATGGTTTTGTAAGAAGAGGAAAACTGTTAACGAAGAAATTTACAAAATAGCGTTAGCGTTTTCTAGCGAAAAATGTCCACCAACTAGTAACGCTTAACCACTTCGCCAACCGAGCCGTATTAACTTAAGAATTTAGTGTTCCTAGGCATAACTTTGGATGCCAAGCTTCAATGGGGCCCCCATATAGATAAATTGTCAAAAAAGCTAGCTCTGCAGCATAAGCCGTTAGAAAAATTCGTGATTTAACTGATTTAGAGATAGCCCGCTTAGTATATACTTTAGTTATTTTCATAACGTAATGTCGTACGGTATTCTGTTGTGGGGAAATGCCGCCGATATTCAGACAATTTTTATTTTACAAAAAAGGACAATTCGTTCAATTTATAAATTAAATCCTAGGCACTCCCTCAGAGACAAATTTAAAGAGATTAATATACTGACTGTAGCTTCTCAGTATATTTATGAAAATCTTTTGTATGTATCTGTGTCTTTTGTATCAGTTTTATCAAGGTCTGGCAGTTTGAGTCATTTATGCGGCTTACCCAAATGTCCTTGCTTTGGTATTGTTTGTTGAATCGTTGAGCTCCTTAAGTTCGAGTTGAGTTGCACGACTACTGACAAATGCGTGCACTGACTGGACAGGTCCCCTCAATCTGTGTAGTTCTTTCATCAAAAGATCATTTCAGGCACCAATCTACATGATCTTCACATGATCTGACCAAGATTATGTCTGGACTTTAAAAGAGGCCTCTGAGTTTGTTTCGGCCTTTCTTCTCAGAGTAGTCGGATACGAAACGCCGACCTCATCTAGTTTTTTTTAAATGTGATTGACGTGTAAAAGTGTTTTTACAAACCTACTTACAGAAATAAATCATTTATCATTATCATTGAATGCTATAGTTGACCTCGTCACTATCTCAGTGTCCAATAAAGTAGAAAACTCAGAAATCATAAAAGACTTTTCTCATATAGGTATTTCAAAGGGTATGAGACTCCAACTTTCGTTTTATGATGGACAGACTGATCGCTAAACGTCCGTTCAGAAAAAATGATCAAATCATTATAAATTATTTGAAACTGCGGAACCCTTCATTTGGCGTGGTCCGACACGCACTTGGACGGTTTTTTTTATATAAATAAAAAGACAAGTCCTGACTGACTGACTCAACAACGCCCAATCCAAACCCTTGGACCTAGAAAGTTGAAATTTCGCAAAATGGTTCCCTTTATAATGTAGACAAGGAATAAAAAAGGATTTCCGAAAAATTCTACCAAAGACAAATTCATCGCCAAAGACACCTTAGTGATTCTGAGAACAATAATTTAACTACGGGATCCAACGAGTATTAATATAATATTTAAATTTTCCTTATATCCGTAACTGAAAACAGACCATAATAAGACAGGCCTAATTAAACCTCTTCAATCTGGGTTCAGACCTGGGCACAGCACTGTGTCCGCCCTCCTTAAAGTGACTGGCGATATAAGGGCAGGACTAGAGGACACCAAAGTTACTGTTCTAGTGTTGGTGGATTTCTCGAATGCCTTTAATACTGTCAGTCACGACATCCTGTTAGCTATCCTGTCCTATGTTATGGTCTCTCTCGAAGCACTGGAATGGTTCTCTTCTTACCTTCAGGAACGTCAGCAGTCCGTTCATGTTGAGGATTCTTCGTCATGCTGGTGTGATTTGGAAGCTGGCGTTCCTCAAGGCGGTATTATTTCTCCTCTTCTGTTTTCTATTTTTATTAATCTTATAACTTCCGAACTTCAGTTTACGTATCATCTGTATGCAGATGACTTGCAGTTGTACTGTCACGGGAAGGTTGATGAAATACCTGATGCTATCGACAAGTTTAATAGGGACTTGAAAGCCATTAAAACCTGGTCTGATAGATTTGATGTTGCAGTAAACCCTAATAATTGTCAGGCGATCATCATTGGGAGTCATCGTAGTATTGTTAAGGTGGATGGTTCAACCTTGCCACCAGTTCTTTTCAATAATTCGATCGTTCCATTTAGCACTGACGTAAAAGAACTAAGCTTGCACATTAATTGTACCCTTTTTTTTTTTTTTTTTTGGTTGGGAAATTATCAAATAAGTTCTCCCGCTCTGGGCGGAGCGGGAGGGCGTGTCAGACTTTTACTGACTAAAACCCACCCGTGTTCCTTCATTTGCCTGTGTGCCAGGGCCACGATATCCCTTTCGGACAAACTCGCAACCCCGGCAGGCATTGGTCCTATCGGACCCCGTCAATTGGTGCTGACATCTCTTTGAGGCGCGCGTGGAACACAACGCGCCGTCGACCCGGGCCTGGTCCTTATCGGACGGCGAGCTACCCATCGCTCACCGTCCGCAGGCCCGCGCCTACGGTGGCCGGAAATCGGCTTGCGACTCCCGACGCCCGGGGCGTCTCCTGCGGCGACTAAGGGCGCGAGGGCGCGAACCTTGTCTCACCCTCACGCGTTCCGCCTCCTCCTTCGCTAGCATAACTGCTTCGCAGAAGGAGGTGACGGCCTCCCATGCACTCTCGCTCCGAACCATGGCCTGAACCAGGGCCGGACGCGAGAGATCGCCGCCGCCGATCGCCTCCGTGAGGACACGGCGGTGCTCCGCCCAAGCTGGGCAGACCTCCACCGTATGCTCCACCGTGTCCTCCGGGCGATCCACACAGTGGTGACACCCGGGCGTTTCCTCCCGCTTAATCCTAAACAGGAACCTCCCGAAACATCCATGTCCGGTGAGGACCTGCGTCAGGCGGAAGGTGAGGACGCCGTGGCGCCTCTCTAGCCACTCCTCAAAAAGGGGACTTATCGCCACAATTGTGGCGTGCCCAGCGCTGGGTTGCGACAATCGCACTCTCCATGTCGCCATGAGATCCCTCCGGAGCTCCGTCCGCTGTGCCGCGATTTCTTGCGGCAGCGGAGTTATGCCCCGGAGTTTCGACCCTTCGCGCCACACCCAAATGTGCGCGAGGACTTTCGCCTCCAGATCCCATGGCGGCAGTCCGGCAAGGAGGCTCGCCGCCTCACGGGAGACCGTGCGGTATCCCCGTACCATCCTGATGGCCATGACCCTTTGGGACGCGTTCAACCGCTGCGCTGGTCGCAGCCTCAGAGAACGCGCCCACACCGGTGCCCCGTAAAGGGCCATGGACCGCACGATCCCCGCGTAGAGCCTCCGGCAGGAGGCGTTTGGACCCCCCAGATTGGGCAGAAGCCGCTTCAAGGCAGCCCCGGCCCGCTCCAGTCTGGGAGCCAAACGTCGGAAGTGCTCGACGAAGTTCCACCGGCTGTCGAGGACGAGTCCCAGGTACTTCATCGTCGACTCGACGCCGATGTGAACCCCTCCCGCCGTTATCTGGGAACCCGACAGTGGCGCGTTCCGAGGACCATAAAAACACATGGCCTCGGACTTGTGCAATGCCACCTCAAGTCCCAATTGCCGGATCCTATCGACGATTGTCGCAACCCCACGTGCCGCCAGTTCGGCCGCCGCCTGATGCGAACTCCCTTGTGCCAGGACTAGCGTGTCGTCAGCGTAGCAGACTACGCTGACGCCACCAGGGAGGTCGGCGCGCAGCACCCAGTCGTACCCGATGTCCCACAGATGCGGCCCCAGGACCGATCCCTGTGGGACACCGCACGACATCTCTCGCCGGTTTCACTCTCCGTGGTGACCGGGGTAGATGACGGTCCTGTCCGTCAAATAGGCCTCGACCACACGACAGAGGTAGGTCGGCATCCGGTGATACCGAAGTGCCTCCCTAATGCAACTCCAGGGCAAGGTATTGAAGGCATTGGCGATGTCAAGAGACACCGCCAAGACGACCCCACTCCGGGCAACAGCATCCCCCGTCGTGAGGGCTCGAACGCGCATGATGGCATCCACCGTAGAGCGCCCCTTGCGGAAACCAAACTGGCTCTCCGCCAAATCCGGCCCCACCCGCACCAGCCGCCCGACAAGGCGGTCTGCAATTACTCTTTTAAAGAGCTTGCCCACCTCGTCGAGCAGCACAATGGGCCGATAAGCGGACGGAGAGTCCGCCGGGCGCCCTGGCTTCTTTATGAGGACCAGTTTCCCCGTCTTCCAACGAAGTGGGAACTGGCCCCTCTCCAAGCATGCGCTTAGGAGCCCCCTTAGTCGAGGCCCGAGAGCCTCTAAGGCCAGAACCCAGGCTTTTCCAGGCAAGCCATCGGGTCCTGGGGCGGTATTCTTGGCATTCAGCCTACGTACCGCCACTCTCAGATCTACCTCGGTCACCTCTGGAGCATCGTCGTCGTCGGTGTGGTCCGCATCCGGCACTGCAGGAGGCGGAGCCATGGGCGGGGGAGCATGTTCCCCTCGCGAAGGGAACAGAGCGCTCACCACGTCCTCCACGAGCTGGGGCCGGAGACTCTGCGTCAGCGGGGGAGCCCATGGGCGGAGTTTATCTCGCACCCATTTGTAGGGGCGTCCCCACGGGTCTCTGTTGAGAGTCTCCAGCGTCTCCTCGCGGGCCAGTCCTCTGGCCCGCTGGATCTCCGCTCGGAGGGCAGTCTTCGCCGCTCTGTACCCCTCGTATAGCTCCGCCTGAATGACTTCCGTATCCGGAGGGCGGATACGGAGCCTGCGGTGCCTGGAGTACCGGTGGCGCGCAGCAACGCACGCCTCGCGTAAAGCGGTCAGCTCACGCGACCACCAGCACACCTGGCGCCGAGCACGTCCGGGCTGGACCCGGGGCATTGCCACGTCACATATTTCGGACATGGCCTCGCGGAACCACTCCGCCTCGTCGTTGATGTCGGCAGGCCTGTCTGGTGATAACACCCAGGCCTGCACGATCGAGGCTTCCAGGAGGAGCTCCCGGGCCAGCTGCTTTAGCGCCCACCGCGGACCACTCAGGGTCTGTCGGACCGGCGCGCCCGAGGTCTGGGCGGAGACGTCAAACCGGATGTACCGGTGATCGGAATAGGTCTCCACCCCCTCCATGACGCGCCAGTCGATGACACGTGGTGACAGAGCGGGGCTGGCGAACGAGATGTCCACCACTGATTCACCCCGCATCCGCACACACGTGGGGACAGAACCCCGGTTTAGGACGACCAGGCCTGTCTCTAGAGCCCAGTCCTCCACCATCCTGCCCCGTGTGTCCGTATACTGGGAACCCCAAGCCACGTTTTTGGCATTGAAGTCCCCGAGGACGAACACGGGGAGGGGATGGTACCCGACGACGACGACTCTCAGCTCCCCAAGGGAGTTGTGGAACTCGGCGAGAGTTCGGTTCGGGGAGAAGTAAACTCCTACCACGACAATCTCCCCGAACCGTGCTGCCACGCAACCCTGTCCCCTCTTGACAGCCTCGTGGGACGGGGTACCGGCGGCGGCCGACGAAATTAGGGTCACTGAGCCGCTCAGGTCCTCCACCCAGTCCTCCCTGGGCGGGACAAAGTACGGCTCAGCGACCACGGCGATGTTAATCGACCACTGCGCCATGCTCTGGAGCAACAGATCCTGAGCGGCGGCGCAGTGGTTGATGTTCGCCTGGAGGAGGCGTAATGGGGCCATTTATTGGCATTCCATATCAGCCTCCTCCCGGGCCCTCTGGGATGGCCCTGCCGTGGTGGTAGCGGCGGCAATGACGACGGTGGAGGCGGCAGCGGCGGCGGCAATCGTGGCGGCTGCGGCGGTGACGGCGGTGGCGGAGGGCTTGCTCCTGCCCCTGGGTTTGGGGGGAGGAGCACAAGCCTTGCCCCCAGCCCGGTGATCTGCCGGCTTGCCAGCCGCCGCACACGCAAAACAGTGCGGCGTGGCATTACAGGAGCCGGCCTTGTGACCGGGCTGACCGCAGCGGAAGCAGTGATCGCTGCGGTCCACCTCCGAGGTACAGCATGCTCCCACGTGGTTTCCCACCCGGCAGCGGAAGCACCTCAGAGGTCTGGGTTCCAGCAGTTTCACCTGCGCGGATACCCAGCCCACCCGGAGCCTTTGGCCCTCCCCGGATATTTTTTGGGCCGCCGACACGGGGCAGCTCACCGTAATGGTTTGCATCCCCGATTTGTCAGGACGGAGGGTGCCGGCCCTCACCTGCTCGGCAGAGCACTCTCCACTCCTAGCCACGGCGGCCACAACATCTTCCGCCGTCACGCAGTCATCCAGGCCTAGGATGCGCATGTCAGCGCACTTGGTGGGCCTGGAGACTCGAGCCTCCTCCGCATTAAGGGACGCCCTGAGCCTTTCGGCCAGGGCGTCAGCGGTTGGGCCGCTTGCCACACCAGGGATCTCGAGCATCCGGGCCCCAGTCGCCGTGACCTTCATCCTGAAGCCCTCGGCGACGCCGATCTCCTCCAGGTTCACCGCCTTCCACGCCTTGGCGAGCACCTCACGGTAGGTCACGCCCTTCTTCTCCGCTTCCGGCTGTAGTGTGATCACTACAGCTGCGGACTTCGGGGCGCGGAGCCTAGCCGCAGCGCTTCGCTTCTTGCGCCGTTGCCGCCTCTCCTTTTTCTTGGCCGCCCTTTTGGCCTTAGCCACCTTCTTTTTCTCCCCGGCTACTTGCCATTCGGCGTTGGCCGGAGGGGGATTAGGAGGCTGGGGTGGGGGCGACCGTCCTGCCGCAGTGGCTGGGGCCCTTACCTTCTGCATAGCCGCCTGTGCAGCCGCCCCGCCCTTCTTGGGCTTAGGCTGCGCCGATTTCGCCGGAGGCGCGGGCTTGGCCGTAGGCTTGGCCGCGGCAGCCACGGTGGCCGCAAAGGTGGCCGGCCTGCTCGCCGCAAGCGGGGGGTGCAGGACAATGCCCTCAAGTACGGAGAACCGGCTGTTGAAAGCAGCCAGCTCCTGCCGCACGAGGGACAAAACCCGGTCTTTCGCCGGCAAGAGCAGACCCTGCCCTTGCTGCACCCCTCCATGCGGCACCTCCTGAGGGCCAGCTCCTCGGAGCCGGGCTAGGTCCGCTCGGAGCTCCTCATTCTCCTTTCGGAGAAGCTCCATAGCAGCCGTCAAGCGGCCGACCTCCGCCCGCATCTCTGACACTTCGTCCGATGAAGGCCCAACCTGATGGGCCTTCGCTGCCGCCAATATGGAGGCCGTGGCAGCGGGTACGACCTTGTCTTTAGAGGATTGAATCCTCTTCAAGGCCACACCCCTGATTGCGGCTACCACAACCTCCTCAAAGCTGGCAGCTCGCTCCTTGGAGCCGCCAGCGGCATCCGGCTCACCACCGGACGACTCAGAGGGAGCCGCTCTGCGGCTAGTCTCTCCGATATGGAGCCCCTTCGTTACAAGCCCTTCGGCCCGCTGGGCCGGCTCAGCTGGAATGGTTCGGCTGGGCTCGCTGGCCTCCTGGGTGGTGAGCCCTCTGCCCACATCTTGTCCTTGGACCCCTCCCCGCCGACCAATCTTTCTCCGGGCCGAGTTCATCCCGCCATCAGAGGACGACCCCTGGCCATCCCCTGGTTTGGAGCGCTTCTTCATGAACTTTTTGCAGTTCTTGGTTGTTGCAGCTCCCACCACGGGTTTCGGGCTCTTAAAAGAGCCCTTCACACTAGATGCGGCGTTGGACTCCGACCCCACATCACTCCCTTCCTCTGCGCTTGTAGCGCTGTTTTTTGTTTTTTGGTTTGAAATTTTTTCCATTTTGTTCCCACGAGCATGGGGGATATACGTTGTCATTCCTAGGGTTACCCCCTGTACCTAGGTAAGTCGGATTACATTTGTTTCCCAACCAGAGGTTCGACTGGTCCCTGGCTGGGGGTGCGCTAACGACTGATGCGCCACCTGCAACTACGAAGTTACAGATGGCACTACTCCTCAGCCATTCATACCCTCGCCACGCACCAAAACTTGGTATTAGAGGATTTTTTATAGAGGTTATCGTCCTCGCGATCCAGGCGGCTAAGCCAAGATCCTCGTCCCGTTCCAAGTCACAAAACATGACCGTGATCTCTTTCCGGATTACGATATCGACGGGTGCAGTTAGGAGAATCAGTTCCCCCGCTGCAAGCTCGTTGGCAGGGTGAGTGCACAACGAGCGCCGCCCCTGCTTCTCCAAAAATGGAGAAACGTACTCCTAATTTGGCCCATATGGGGCCCCTCCTCAGCGGACTATCCCATAACCTAACTTAACCTAACCTAATTATATATACTTTTTAACCTAACCTAATTATATGTATATATCGTTTTAACCTAACCTTATTATATATACAATATAATATATTTATGTACACCTATCCTAACCTAACCTACCCAGTGGGCCCCTCCGCCGCGGACCATCCCGTCCACCTTCCCACTCTGCGCCCGCTCGACCTCCCTCTGTAAGCAGAGGGGGGGAGCGGGCGACCGTCGATTGGCCTCGAGAGACCAAAGAGCTCTTAGGCTCTCCCCCCACGTAGAAATCCGCCGCAGTCAATACCCTCTCCGACATGGAGAGACTATTGGCCGCGCCCAGGGTGCACCGGCCCGACGACTACTCTTTCCCCCGAACGTATTCGCAAGGAACGAGCAGCAGTCAGGCACACGAGGAGGTTTTCTGCACGCACCCCATTAATTGTACCCTGAACTGGCGTACTCAAGTCGCTAGGGTGAGCCAGAAGGTTACTGGAACGCTGCGGGCTCTATACCGTTTGAAAAATTTATTACCATCAAGTACCAAGATAATGCTTGTGCAGTCCTTAATTTTCCCTATCATCGATTATGGTGATGTGTGTTACTAATATATGACCTGAATGCAGATCTCCTCGACAAACTAGACCGTCTTCTCAATACATGCATTCGATTTGTTTTAAATGTGCGTAAATATGATCATATCTCTGCGCATCGGTCGCTTTAAAGTGGTTGCCTATACGCCAGCGCAGAGAGCAAAGAGCGTTGACCACCTTATTTTCATTTCTTGATTCTCCCTCTTCCCCTGGTTATCTAGCCTCCCACTTTCAGTACATTTGCGCCAACCACAATAAAAATCTACGTTCTTCACACAATCCTCTTCTTCAATGTCCCACTCACCGCACTGAATTCATTCACTCTTCCTTTTTCGTTCAGTGGAATCTCTTTGTAGAATGCGCTCCCCCAGGAAATCAGGATGGCAACCAACCGATTAACCTTTAAAGTTAAAGTTCGCGAGCACATTCGTAAGAAGCTGGCAGTATCATCACAACGGTAAAGTTTTCCCATTGTTCGTTTGGTTTATAGGTATATTCCTGTATATATGTATTTATTTGGTCTTATATTTATGTATAATTAGGTATATATAATATATATATTATATTTAAAGTTTTTAATAGGTATAGGTAGATATTTATTTAAATATAAGGATATACATACATATGTATATCCTTATATTTAAATAAATATTGATTTCACAATTTTTGTTGACTGGTAGAAAATGCCTATGGCATTAAGTCCGCCTCTGTACATTTTTTGTGCTAAAAGTATTAAATAAATAAACAAATAAATAAGACACATGAATTGTATTGTTTTAGTTTTTAGCTGAGCAAGTATATGCTTATTCACCGATAACTTGCTTTATTTGCTGAATAAGCTATCGCCCACCATAAACCACCTACTTTATGTATTTATATATTAACGTTTTCTTAATAAATTTGTCAATCGATAACGGACACAAAACAGTGATTTTATTTCCTGTACACATCCCGTGCGATTCGTACCTACATCAATAATCTACATAACATCTCAGTGTACGGACAAACTGCCCGTACATTTTTGGTCCTTCGAGCCGGATAACTACTACTGGAACAAACAGTCCTGCAAGCCTCATAGGTACGTGGTGTGTCTATTTACGATAGCAAATCGGTTTGGCTGGTCTTCCACAAGCGGATCACCCCAGTCAGATTAAGAAAG
This sequence comes from Tiliacea citrago, assembly GCA_963921375.1. Taxonomy (NCBI): domain Eukaryota; kingdom Metazoa; phylum Arthropoda; class Insecta; order Lepidoptera; family Noctuidae; genus Tiliacea; species Tiliacea citrago. The sequence goes on from OY992782.1 coordinate 30,251,292, forward strand.
CGCACAATATCGTACGTAGAGATTCCTTCGAACCCTGTGAGCACTACAGGGAACATCAACATTTGGTGATTCAGAAACTAACACAACAATTCAACAGTGAAGTCAACAGGGTTAGTGTCCATCAACAGAACAGATACATACATACAACAATATGGACGCTAAACAACAAGAACTTCTCATGCGGCAGGACATCATCGCAGAGGGCATCCGGAAAATTGGTGGCAACTTCGGAAAGGATGGCCCTGACTACAAGAATACAACATACATCAGGGATAGACTGGATAACCTTCAGGCGCACTGGAACGAGTTTGAGATGAACCATGGCGTGCTACAGAGCGCCATAGACCTGACCGACGCATATTACACTACAAAAGCGTATGACAGGGTCAAGGCGGAATACTCAAACATACAACATAAGCTGCAAACATGGCCTGCCTACACTGCGGAACCTGCGAGCAACCAAAGCGAGGAAAGCAAGAACACTGGAGTCCTTTCGAAATCGGACGAGCTCAAACTCAGCAAGTCACCAACTTCAGAGCCTTTTCACGTTTCATCCCACCCTCGAATCTCGATGGAGGGTCATTGACGAAGTACACTGGCAGCTCGACAACATCCTCGTCGGTATTGACGTAAACTACGAGCTTGAGTTCTCGATGTATGAAGATACGTACGAGTCCACAAAGTGAAACCTTAACCCCAAGCTCAACCTCGCTGCGCAACAACTCGACAGCGCGCCAAGGTTCAAAATACCAGCATTATCTGGTAACTACACAAAGTGGCCAACATTCCGCGATGTATACGTTGCGGCTATTCAGAACGACCCTTCCTTCTCTAAGGGGCAGAAGATGCAACACCTGCAAGGAAAGGCCGAGCGTCTTGTGCAACATTTACCAGTTTCCGAAAGCAACAACGACGCCTACTGGGAAATCCTCCACTATAGGTACAACAACTTGCAGCTGCTCTTCACTAAGCAAATGCAAGTTTTGATGAGTCAATATTCGATTCAAAACCAAAACGCTTACGAGCTGAAACACTTACATAATACCAGTCTCGAGACCGTGCACGCGCTGCGTAACTTGGGCATAGACACGGCAATATGGGACCCGATTCTGGTGCATATCCTGATCGGAAAACTGGACACCCAAACTTAGTCTGACTACATGGAGGCGAGGCTATTATAATACTAAGAGATTGATTTTATAGAATGCAAAGATAGTTTTTTTAATCTTCAGCATCTCCAACAGTATTTTCAAATGCTAATCAATTAGTTTTTGCGCCCTTGTGGAGACTGGTGCCTAAACTAAGTCGTGACTTGTATTTCAAAAATAAGAAGAGTTTACTTTAGCCAGCCTGAAACCTGATTGAACTAATTGGTCCCTATTTCTAGTCCTATAATTGTTTCTTTCGCCTCTTTTACTAAAACCATGTTTTTCCAAACGTACATGATGTGTTCATACATATATTGACAAGGTACCGTCATGATGTTAATATCTTTAAACAGTTCCCTTAGAGCGTCGTGCCTGCGGAGGCCATATAAATGGCTCTGATGGCTCTTTTCTGCAGAATAAAAATAGACTTGATGTCTGCAGCCCGTCCCCATAGTAAAATAACGTATGATATAATACTATGAAAGTAACTAAAATAGATTAGCCTCGCGGTATCTACATCAGTCTTTTGAAGGATTTTTCTCACAGCATGCAAGGGATGTTATATGAGGACCCCATTGAGTCGAGCGTGATCCCCAGGAAAACGGTTTTATCGACAAATTCTAGTTTCTCTTGATTCAATACTATCTCACAATAACTACTTCTGACATTTGGTAAAGAAAATCTTATGCACTTGGTTTTTTTTCCAATCTAATATTAAATTATTAGCAGTGAACCAATTATGGACCTTCAATAGGGTTATCCCAGCCTCTCTAATATACACGATTAGACAAGGACATTCTTACATGCATGTAATCTCTGTCAGCAGTCTTGTTCGATATATTTTAGTTCCTTAAAATGTTGGGTACTTCCCATGCGCTCCAAAATTTTGTAAAATAAATTTTTTCACCGGCTTCATAAGGTTCATAACTCATTTGTTGGACTTGGTATAACTTTTTATAACAAGCTACCCTCTTCTTTGTTAGATTTGCCTTTTAATGCGTTTAAAGTCAAAGTTAAATCCAATCTTTGTTCAAAGGCATACTATTCTATCAATGACTACTTAAACGATAAGAACAGTTGGTCGCTGTGATTAACTCAAGACAATGTTCATGTTCTTTCTCCAGAATTAGCGTACCTACTGACAGGTTATATGAGTTCATATAATTGTTTATTTTTATTTGACTAAGTCAATTTATTTTTATTTACTAGTAACATAATATACTCATGAAAATGTTTTTTTTATGAGTTGTATTGCAATAAGTGGTTAGCAAGCGACCTAGACAATTGATTATATTATTCTTGCCTGAGCATCCGGCAGCAAGTTCGTCATGCTCCCTTAGATGTCACTGCTTGCGGTAGCGTCGGGGGTCGGGTTGCCTCCTTCCCTCAAATATGGCGAGGGGGGTGATGGCTGATCTTTGCGTTATGCTCATGAACGGGTGCTGCTTGTGGTGACTGGTCGTCTTGCTGACCATGGTTTTATTATTGTTATTAATGATTAAATGTTTTTTTATTTTACTACGATGGTGCTAGTTTATCATTTTTGACTTCGAGTTGCAGCTATAGTTTTGTGTGGGCGGGCACGCCCATTATGCCTGGAGGCTTTTATTTAGGTACAGACGCCAGCAGGTCAGGCTGCCCGAAACTGTCAAATTTTCCCAATCAACCTTGCACCTTATGCTGTAGGGATATAGTTAAAAATCTATTAAAGAAATTTGACAGATTGTAGTAGCTTGATGTGCTGGCGTCTGTACGTTCTGTTTACGTTATTTCTGCTTGAGTATAGTTTTCGACGATTTTTATGGTTTTTTTTTGGTATAGTGGCGTGTGCTAGCTAAAATAAGGCAAATAATTTAATGATGTGTTGCGTAATGCAAATTCTTTTACATTTTATTGTATAGATTCAAGTTTTATATCTGAACAGACAGCTGTGCTGCTGGGGAGTTGGTTGCGCCACTTCTTCTTCCCAGCTAAAGCACTAGAAAGTGGTGAAGGGTGGGCGTTTTTGGGGAACTGTCTTATGTAATTTTGACGTTCGAAAAGTGCTGATTCTCAGCCTAGTTTGAATAAATGACTTTTGATTTGATTTGATTTGAATGAAGAAAAACAACAATTACAGCCCACTCCCTCTCGAAGAGAGCAACATTATAGGTTGATCATGTGATGCATCTCCATGCATCCTACATGACTTGCATTGAACCTAAATCGTTATTTTGTCTTCCAGTTGCAGACAGCTTTAGGAGTAGCGGAATGTCAAATCAGCAAAATCGAATGACTTTTGATTTGATTTGATTTGAATGAAGAAAAACAATCGAAGTCGTTTTCCGAAGCTCCAAGTTGTCATCATTGTCATCGATTTCACCCACTGATAATGGGCCCACAATAAATAAATAAAGGGCTCCCTTTCATTATGTACCAATCTCCATGCAACTTTTCCGCAATATAACCTATATTAGTCCTTATGTACGTCATGTTGTGCGTGTAGATGCGTAGGTACAGTTCCGTGGCTCGCAGCGCGGGATGACGTTTGTTCGCAAACATTCATTTGGCGGGATTACGCGGCCGTTCGCCCTTATGTTAAGACCTCTCATAACGCACCACAATCGGTGCTCGTTGATAAATATCGTGTATTTATATTAATTCAGTGCCTCACAGATTATTTGCGGGGCTTTCTGTGGACGCTTAAATGGTTTATTTAATTGTTTTGCATCTGAGTACTTGTACATGGAGTAGATATTTTTTTTCATTAATTTTGGAGTTTGGCTGTCATTTTATTTAAAATTATTTTTTGCTTCAATGCCATAGACTTTGAATAGCATTAAATTGTAAGTGTTAAAAGTTTTGCTGTCATTTAGTAAGATCACCAAAAAATAACCTATATAGGTAGGTACATAGAAAAATATAAAACTTAATTAGCTGTTCAACACTTACCCAATATGGGGTTACGAAAACACAGAATTTAATAAGGTTGACTAATATGAGCCAATAAAGACTGTTGCCTGCTTTGGGCATTTTGTTGTTTACAAGATAGTAACGATACAACGTTACAATGCCGAAACGATTTAGTTTCCAACCCATGTAAACTTGTAAAATGTAAGACGAATCTTATATTATTTTTCTTTTCTTCATATGCACAAAAATAATAATTTTGTCTATGGTTTACAAAGTATTCATGGTTGTCATTTTGAAAATATTGTAACGTTGTAACGTTCCCGTTTCTTTTAATTTATTTATAAATACAGAAAATAATGATTTTAACAATATAGTAAGTTTCTCTTAAGCATTATAATTGTAAAGGCCTAAGATTTAGTTTTACAGTCCACTGCTTTTCATTTAAAAGGTCCGAATCTTTTAAATGAAAAGCAGTGGACTGTAAAACTAACTTATAATTGAATGAAAGGTACAGCTACATTTTAACGCGTGCGTGTCGGCGATAGCGATCGTTGGTGAAGTGACGAGGCATCGAGCGCTCTCATGCATCCGCATAGACCGTCCCGCGCGCCCGCGCAGCCGCTAGACTCCAGACATGAAAATAGCCGACGGCACCCGAACAATAATTGTTTACTTTTTAAAAACCAAATTGCCAATGCCTACATTCAACGCAATGCGCGTGTTCTTGGTCGACGCAGAACAACTCGGTCGGTAAGCGTCCCCCTCTACCCTCTCCTCTCTCGTCCCTCGCAGCAGACCCGCTAGGAACCCTGAATAACACAGCACACGCCGCTGCAGCTGGTAACAAGCACAACGTCCTACGCTGGCATGATTGCCGCACTTATTCGAGTCGCTCTTTTTCTCGAGACATTCATATATGTGTGGCCCGTCCGTCAACCACGTTTGTCGTTTTGAATTTCATAATGGACTATACATATTATAGTCATGAGTTATTAAACTCTGTGTAAATCCCCATATTGGGTAAGTGTTGAACAATGTAGCTTTTATATTGTACCTATCTAGGTTAACTTAGAGCGTGTACCTATTAGCTACCTTTGTCTAGCTCATTACGCCTTCCGCATTTAATATTTACCATGCAACCTTTTTGCCTATAGCTCTGTGCATTTTGATATCTTGTATCGTATGTTTTTAGGAGCTATCTACTCGTCATGTTCAAGAAAAATCAACGAATTAAAAATACATTAAATTTCTACATAATCATGATTCCATAATGGTAGAGGACATTTTATATTTTAAGGTATGTATGTTTAATTAATCTCCGTACAATGAAGCCATAGAAATGAGAAATAATGATTGATAACATGCATCTCCTCGTGAAGTAAACAATATATTTTGCTACTGACACTAATTAATAATAAATTTAATAATAAACATTTTGTAAGAAATTGTTTTTCAAAATACCAAAAAATTTTATTAATAAATATTTTATTCTAAAATCTGGGCGTATTCACTACTGTAACTCATCAAGATTCAGTCTGCCGCCAGCTCTCGAGGGTGAAACCCATGCCTTTAGTCACCGCGTCGGCTAGCTTGCCCGCTCGAGTCACATTATCAGTTTATTGAATTTCTTTTGGTTACATTTTTTGTAGACGAAGTAGGAGTAAACTGGCAGAAATCGCATTCATACTTACACACTTACACTGACACACTCACTGTTTCACACTTACTGTGTGAATTTGCTCATTTTTTTTTTCCGGTTTTGTGATGAGATGGTTCTGTTCGCATGTGAGGCGCTACTCCCAGTGGAGTCCGCTCTAACCTTCACAGTCATTCCTCGCACTGACTGTTATGGTCGAAAATGTCCCGCCGCTTTTTCAATCGGCGGATGCTTTCTGGGATAGTAAGCTGACCCGCAAGCATATTCGGATGCTTTAGCAGTCGGGATTTGTATTTGTCCCCATGTGTACATATCGTACACCGGGTGCAACAACGTCATAAGTAACAAATGACGTTTTTCTCAGGAGATCGATTTAAAAGTTGTTGTTTTATTAAAGTGAAGTGTTTATAAGATCCAATTATATACCGATGACCAAAATTTTGTTTATACTCTATATTTTAAAATTAACGTAGGTTCAGAAGGAAAATATTATTTAAGTGGCATATTTTTATTATTTGCAATTACGATACCTACATTTATGACGTTGTTGCGCAGAAAGTTAAATTACAAGTAGATGTTGTCTGTGCAATAACGTCATGAAGGCCGAACTAAACAAAACGTTAACGCCCAAAATTTATAAAATAGCACTTACAATTAACTTTTTCAGTAGGTAAAAATAATCAACAATAATAATAAAATAAATAGCGTATAAAAATATAACAAAATAATGAATAATTTCTTACATTTAAGTACCCGTAATCAGAATTTTATGAAGAATTAACAGACTAGAAATAAAGTAGAAAAACAATGAAAGCTTTTTTTACCATAACGTCATATACTGTATGCATGTTATGGTAAAAAAAAAACCTTAAGAGTAAAATATTTTATAAAAGAATCTTTTCACTTGTGACATTCTTGAACCAAAATTGTATGAAATATTTGTCATAATCACCTTTATGACGCTGTTGCGCTAGCGCTTACAAAAACCCGCCAAAACCACAATGACATTTACGCCCTCTGTGGGTCCTTTTAAGAGTTACATTTATGAGATTGTTGCACCGGATGTAGACGCATGTTTGACATAGTTTGTGATCAAAAACTCATTTTACCAATTTTAGCATTTATGACGTTATTGCTCCCGGTGTGCGATATCTCCTCAATGACCGTCTGAATATTGAGGATTTCATGGATCTCTGTTGTCTTGATAAACCAAGGTGCATTGGAAAATTGTTTCAATATATAGTTTTGTGCCCTTTGCATTTTAATTATGTTGAAGGCACTGGCTGCTCCCTAAAGTTGGATGCCATAATTATTATGTCCAGAATAGCTTTAGTATAAAACCAATTTGTTCAAAATGATAATCTAAGATGACGGCTGTTAAAATGTTCAAAATTTTCACCATGGGTATTGTTTTCGTATATCGTCGTATTGGATGGTGCTAAAGTCGATGGTGCCAATCAATTATCTACTTGTTATTTCTTAAGATATATCAACTAATAAAATGATCTAGATTCCATAATGGTACATTTTTTTAAATCGGAGTACCTATTTGTTTAAAACCATAGAAACGAGAAATAATGATTAATAACATGTACCTCCTCGTGAAGTAAGCATTATTTTAATTTTGCTACTGACGCTAATGGATAGACAATTTAATAATGAATATTTTGTAAGATTTCAAAAGACATATTTTATTTATATTTACTTATAAAGAATTTATTCTAAAATCTGGGTGTAATCAGTACTGTAACTCATGCGCCCGTACCAGGAGTGATACACCCTATTCCATTTGTCGAATCATGACGAAGCTGTGGTGAGCTTGAGTTCCTGCTTATGATATTTTGACATTGTAAGTCTACAATATTGAAATTGACTGTGTAGCGGCTATGGTTATGTTTGACGAGTAAGTTGCATTGACTAATAGTTGGTATGATGTCATCACTGAATGAAGATAACCTATGATTACTTTTCTGTATCATGTCAGTTGAAATGTGTAATGTTTTAAATGTTTGCATAGAAAGAACATTAGTGGCTGCACCTGCAGTATCTAGAATGAAATCTACATTTCGACTGTTTATAGAGAGTACAGCCTTCCATGACTGTGTGTTGACCGTATTTACACAAATTGTGTCTAGATAAAAGTTGTTTTTATTACAATCATCGCTGTTTTAAGACTTATTAAGATTAATGTTGTTAACACTTTTACATACTTGTGCAAAATGATTATACTTCCCGCACTTCTTACATTTAACACCTTTTGCTGGACATCAGAAACTGTGGATTTGACCACACCTGGAAGTATTGCTAATTTTGACTGACGACTGCGACTGAGAATGTTTTCATCCTGACTTTGGATTTTCTTGATTACGTTGTGCAGATTTGGAGACCTGGCCTATGATTGGTTCTTCCAGTGATTTAGCTTGTATCCTGATTGCTTCCATGCTTTTTGCTAGCATTACTGCTTTGTCCAGACTGTCCGACTTGTCTGTCAGTATTCTTTCTTTGATGCACTAATTGTAAGCATTCAAATTTAGGCTAAATATATCACGTAAGATGCTGTCTTCTAGTGGCTTGAATTCACATTAGCTAGCGATATTTTTTAAGTCTGTAGTGTAAATGTCAATGGATTCGTTGAAGCCCTGTCGTCTGTTAAATAGTTTGTGGCGTTCCATTGTTAATTAATTCATTAATTTGCGGTAGGAAGTGCAAGTTAAACTTCTCTGTCAGTACTGAAAAACTTACGGTATCGATGTCTAACTTGAATTAATAGAATATTGTGAGTGTATCTGACCCGATGAAATGTAGAAGTATGGCGACTTTTCTCGCATCATTTTCGCTTTCTAAGTTATTAGCCCGCAGATAAATCTTGAACTGTGTGAGCCAGTTGCATATGCAAATTGCACGCCAATAGCATATTATATGAACTGTTTATGTCCAGTCGTGGAATGTGACTGCTGATGACTTTCGATGTCAAAATCGATGGCTTTTTGTCGTCCCCGGCCATTTTGTTACCTTGAGCTGTAGCGGCATTAGTCGAATGAGAAACGTGCTTGCAACGAGATGACTATACTTCTGACAGCATGTTGCGTGGTTCTTCTTACACCATGTTGCGGGTGTAAGGGACAGGCTGAATATAAAGTCCACCAGTTGAGTATTAGTATACTTTAATGAGATATCTGAAGACTAGCGAGTGTGTCCGCCATTGTATTATGTACACTGTATTAATAAGTGGTAGCGTTGTACTACCCATCAGTGAAGATGGACCTGAGATCCAGAGCAGATTGGAGAAATAACTACAGAATCTGGAGAATGTTGGCTTGAAAATCAGCAGAACCAAAACCTAATATTATGTTCTGCGAATTTGACGGTCTCTCCAGTTCTGGGGCTATAGCGCTCAATGGCGCGCTTCTCCCGGTTTGCACCGACTTTCAGTATCTCTGTTCACTCGTGCAAAGCAATGGCGAAGTAGATCGGACTGTTAAGCATAGAATTAACACTGAATGGATGAAATGGCGGCAGGTCTCGGAAACAATATGCGAGTCCCGCATTCCCGTTAACTTAAGAGAAAGATTTATAAAACAATGGTTATACCTGCTGTCTTGTATGGATCAGAATTTTGGGCTGTCAAAGGGATGAATGAAAGGCAATTTCATGCAGCTGAGAAGAGAATGCTAAGAGAGATGTGGTGTTACGCGAATGGATAGAATAAGAATTGAGTATAATAAGAGGAAGTCTAAAAGTAACACTGGTAGCTGCAATTTTGTGTGGAAATAGGTTGGCATGGTTTGTATGGGCATGTGATGCGGAGGAATGAAAAAAATGTCGCAGAATAGTTTGGAGTATGAATGTGGATGGCTATACGAGTAGGGGAAGACCAAAGAAACGATGGATTGACTGTGTGGAAGATTATACGGCTAAAAATGGGGTGACTACCGAGATGTTAACTAATAGTGAAGTATGGAAGATAAGGACATATTGCGCCGACCCCAAATAAATTGGGATAAGAGCAGGAAAGTGGTGATGATGATAATATCTAAATATATTCGATTTTGCCACCCGTCGTGTGTTTGCGTCGAGTCATGCCGACTCGAACAAGTGTGTAGCACCCCTTAGTGACATCTTCAAAGATTTCGCTAAAATAGTAGATTGTTATACAAGGGTCGAAAGGAATCAATTCCAATACGAGGTATTTAGACGCCCGAGCGTAGCGAGGGCTGATATAGTCCGAGTAGGAATTGGTGATTTTCACCCGTTTTAAACACTCTACTTTTCATTTCGAATATAAAGAAAGTAAAAAATTGTAGTTTCTCTCAAATATGTTTTTTCTTGTTTGCTCGCCACTTCATAAGATCATATTATGTATTTAACCTTTGAGTCCCTATTCGCGTTTTGGCGATCAATGACTCATGCACCGACCTTTTTTTATGGCCTGTCATTGTTATGACAGGGGCCGCCGGCAATTATAAACATATTTAAAAAAAAATAAAAATAGACGTCAAGCCTAAAGAGTAAATTTTTCTGAGAAGCTAATTAGACAGGCCATAATAAACAATTGCAAGAATGGATCTGGGAAGTGTATTGTTTTTCTAAACAAAATATGATTTCAGATAACAGCTGCCATTGTATTGGTATTACGTTATTTCTATTTATGGTAAAACGACTGTATCAATTTACACGAAATTTTGGACCTTGCATTATGAATAGATAAGTAATTTAACAACAGCGTTTTTTAGAGAGTTCTATGTAAAATTTGCGTAATAATAAATCTCAAACATCACAGTGCATGGGGCCGCCTTTAGACGTATGATTTTTCGAAACATTTCATATGTATTTATGATATAATTAGTGATGTTATTATCTAAAACGATGTAGTAAATATTATTTTATGATTATTCATCTATTTCCAGGCGATAAAACACAAAATGAGCCATATTTCGTAAAAAAATGGACTCGGCGGAACGAATTCTCTCGTAACATTTCTTTGTTCAAAAATTTAAATTTTACGACGTGATTTCGTGCAATTATTATCTAAAACGAAGTAATAATAACATATAAATGAAAATAAGTCCACTTACCCCGATTTCTAATCCATTTAGGGCACTAACACAATAAAATCACTTCACTGCAATCCATTTGTAAACAAACATGGCGGCCGGCCGCACGCGAAACTAAGATATTATTTTTTTAAGTTGCCACGCCGTAAATTGTCTATGGAAATGTTTAATTTTTTAGAATAGTTGTCAGGCCCGACGATTAAAGTTACCGCACGCAAGATATCTTTCCTTTGAAATTTCTGGCAAAATGTTTTCGATTACCATACTACTTTATTTGCCTCGTCTTTAACCGAATCTGGGGTCAACATTTCAGAATCACTTGAAGTCATTTTAATCAAATATTAGTCTATATAAAACCCAGATTTTGAATTTCGGTACAGGTTACAGAGTTAGTATTCCGTCAAATTAAATTTATTTTTAAATTTTAAATATGGAACACACCGCTTCACCGCCGCGGGTCATCTCGCTTAAAAGGCATTTTTTTAATTCACACTGGCTGTTACACGCAAGACCGCAGACTACCTAACCAAATTTAGTTCTACTTATATTGCATTCATTCCCGCCCTAGGGAGGGAAGCAATAACTATGAATCTTTCCAGCCCAAGGGTGGGAAACAGCGTTTTCCGCCCGCTACTCTGATCAAACAAACACTTTTTTCCGAGTATAAGAAATGAAAAAGTTATTCCTACCAAGATATTTCAATATATCTTATCGTAACTAAGTTGTTCTACTTTAGTATTCTGCTCACATTCGCGCAAAGGGCGCGACAATCAGACGCGCGCGCCTTTTATTTCTTACGTTTATTAAACGAGTCGAGTTGAATCCCGCCGAGTCCTCCTGAACCGCACCGACTTCATGCGTCCACATTTATTGCAATACTAGTGTTTCACTTTTTTGCAAAAAAATACCTTGTGTTATATTGCAATAAAATGAAATAAAATTTAGAACTCATATTAAAAGTACACTTTGTACACAAGCATAACTATTACAAATTAGGGAATGATATTCAAGATAAGAATGCTTGGAAACATGATGGTACAGCTCCATAGGACAATCTAGACTCTAGAGTCTATACAAAATCAAAGGTATTTTATTTGTATAATTTATTATTTTTATGACATTTATTTTACATTCTGTGATTACCTGAACTCACACACTTATACTATTACCTACTTTAAAAAAAATATGAAAATGTATACTTTAACAATGTTTGTATGAGCTCCATGTATCTGTCATATAATTAATTTATCTGTCATTCCTTCATTTTTAGGGTTCCATACCCGAAGGGTCCAAACAGAGCCCTTTTTCTGTCACTCACGTGTCCGTCCGTCGGCTGTCATACAGGTTTTACAGCCAAACGGTTGCAGCTACAGTCTTCAAATTTCCACAGTATACGAATGGGGAAACATTGTTTAGAACTCGTTGAGTAGATAAATACTGAGTTTTTTGTTTGAAAAAATATTGGAAAACAAAGGAATGAGTAGCCACCAAAGTCAGCTTTTTTACAATATTTTGTTCCGAAGAATTTTTTAACTTCCCATTGATATGTGAACTTGATATTTAGTGATAATAATTATTATTATATTTTATTTTCATTGTTTATTTTTATATTTTAATAACAAATACCAATATATAGATAAATCAGGTTTTTTTTAAACTCCCTAATTTTTCCTATTACAAACCAACTTGATTTTGCGGTCAAATGACCCACACACACACACACCACACACCCGCTGTGCTTTCTGGCATAGAAGGGATGCGGGCGACGGCACGCCACTGCTACGGGGTAGGTCACTTATCTACTGCTTATGAATAATTCTGCCATTCGGACGGCTTATATTCTATATTTGGTACGGAACCCTAAATGTGCGAAGTTCAACACGCACTTGGCTGGTTTTAATTCTTTTTACCTATTGTTGTATAGTAATTTTATTATGGATTATATAATTAATGTCTATACAAAATATAGTAAAACATTTTAAAACAGTAACGGTGGAGTTTCTTGTCCATTCTTCTCCATATAAAGAAAATACTTTTTGGAAGGGGCACTAGAATCAAATCATTTTTTTTGTAAATTTTGACGTTCAAAAGTGCCTTTTATGTTCCTATTTGAAATTTAATAAATAATTTGACATTGACTTTGACTTTACAGTTGCTTTGTCGTAGTGTTTAATGATGTTGTACGGAGCACGGTGTTTCTATCGGAAAAACTAGTCGATGCCACTCAAACGACGTTATAGTACCGCCTTCAGAGCCACAGTCACAGTTACATTGGGTTATTTTATGCATACAATTTCTGTAACGAGAAATTACTCAGAGATTTCCTTGAAATGGTAGAGAAAAATTCATTGTTACTTTAACGGGGAAAGAGTTCAGCAATAAAGAGAAAAATATTTCTTAAGAACCACTTAAGTTCGGTGGTGCGATCTAGCAGACGTCGGAAATAGTTTTCGGGAATAATAGTGCAGCGTCAGTATTTGTATTTTGTTAATGTTAAAAATGACAAGTGAATTGGTTCACGTAGACATTTTCTGTACTATTTCAACCGAGCTAGTCGTCTAAAATTCAATTGCGTACGTGAAATCCGAAGCGATTGAAAAATCCGTGTGTTTCGACCGGCATCGCTCGGCATTGGTCGATGACGTACGATCGGCGCCGACTGCCGGCGGCCGAGTGTTTGATCACTACAGTGCGGAGAAGTGTACATTGGAGTGCACGGGCAATACATAATATAGAGGAAGTGGCTCTACAGCCTTCACACTGGCCCGACTGCCGATGCCGGGCGGACCGCTGCGATACGTTGCAATTTTACCAGTTTGCAGAAGTGAATTACGTAGACATGGATTGGTTGAGTAACCTAGGATTTTGAAAAGTGCCTAGCTTTTAAATGTGCAGTGTTGAGTAGGTAGTTATAATAAAACTAATGTTTTTTAATTTCAGAAACAATCTTAGATTTGGAATGGGAGTTAATTACTGGAATCATTTTCATGCATGCAAGTGCATTTAATGTTTTCATCGCACTGCATTTTTGCCAATTTAGAATGGGCATACCCGTATGTTCATTCAATGAAAATTAAGCGAAAATTGGCAATGGTTTATAATCTAATCTGTATGTCAGTTAGATGTACTTTTCCCTTGATTCATGTTGTAGGTATAGTGTGTTGGCTACACACGGGGCGAGGTCGCGGCGACTGCACGTTATTAATGAGCCGCAAGTCGTGCGTTTTTATTAAGAGGACATCTTTATACCACCCCCACCCACCACCTGCCTAACCGCGCCGCACGCCTTACCGCGAGATTTATGGAACGCGAGTAGTGCCGTGTTTGTTTGCTCGACGGCGGTACAGCGAGGGTTAAGTGATTCAGATACCGCACTTATTCGTGCTGCCCGAGGATTTCTCTGTCGACAGTTTACAAATTCTTTTTTTAATTAAACTGCTTTCTGTGCATACAATGGAAGTAGGTACTTAATTTGTTTCTTGTTTCGTTTGTTTTTTAAGCTGATACAATTTATAAAAGATCCCCTTATATTGCACTCTATAGATAAGCCCATTGGCTGTTCAGTCATCGCCTACGCACATAATATAGCAAATTTATGAAGCATGACAGCAATAAAACTAGGTACAAAAACCATCCTGTCCTAAGACTGGCTACATGCTACATGAATCAGTCGGCAGGTGTCAATAAACTGTACGTATTTAGTTACAACTGACCGAGGTCGCGAGGGGCCGCTCGGTGTGGTGGCGCGCGGTGCAGTATTACAACATCGCACGACATTCGACACCTATCCGTTTTGCTGTGCATTTATGAATAGTCTGTTCCAAGAATTAGCTCATGAAAATGTAAACAAATGGATCACAAAACGTACCATGTGGATGCCAATTTGTAGTGAAGATGTTTAACATAATTAAAATGTGATAATAATGATTTCCAAACAATAATTGTTGGAAAAAGTAGTGAGATATAAAGTTGAAACCTTCTAAATACTTTATTTTTATTTATTTTATTTACGTATCAACTAACTTACAGATCTTAGATCTAATTCGATACGGCTATCAACTATTATTAATATTATTTACATCAAATTATTTAAAATCAGGCCCATGAACACTGACTCCGCCGACATGTGAACATTCAGGCAAGTCAGTTGTTAGACCAAGCAAATATAGTGCGAAGATTAAAACGAACAAAACGTTTTGAGTTAGTGTAGTGTAAAAATTGTAGGAATAATAGTGATAAAGACACACATATATAACACATAATCAAAGTGATTATTATAAAGTGCTTTTCGTGAAATTAAAAAATTACACACATTTACAGACCGCTCTGGTAACATACTACGCAAGCATATGCATGGCACAGTTACGCCATAATATGTAATGTCCATGTCAGTACAGATGCACCAACACTGTTTACAGTTCAAAAGAAGTTTGTCTGTTTCTTAGTAAATATACAACATATAGATAGCGGCAAACCCCATTTTATAAACCTGAATATTTTAACTCTGCCTTGTATATAGATAGGTACTAGAAATATGCAAACTCGCTCATAAACACCATGAATTTATACTAAACGAGAAGACACACAAACAAGATACACACTCTCTGATACAAAACGCGACTAAACTTATCAACATCCCGCTTAAAAATATATTCAACAAGGAATCTGGTTATGTCTATCAAAATATGTAATAAGTTACCCGAATCAATAAGAAAAGAAAAAAACCCTTTACGAATAAATTAAAAAAGCTATTAATAAATAAATGTTGTTACAGTGGAAACGAAAATTTAAATGATAAACCCATAAAACTCAGCTGATTTTAGGGTTCCGTATCTCAAAGGGAAAAATTGAACCCTTATAGGATCACTCGTGTGTCTTTGTCTGTTTGTCTGTCACAGCCAATTTGCTCCGAACCTACTGGACCAATTAAGTTGAAATTTGGTACACATATGACTTTCTGTGACCCAAATACGGAAGCCTAACGTGAATAAATGATTTTTTAATGTGGGGCTCACTTTTGGGGGCAAATAAGAAAAAAAAAATTGCGAACTACAGTTCGCAATTTTTTTTTTAAATTGTTAGTCTTTTTTAAGTTGTAAGTCTACCGACGGACGCGTCGACGGGGTCGTAGTGCTTTTTGCCGAGCATAGGTGTGGGACTATACGAAAGAAGTGTGTGTTGTTTTAGGGTGGTCTGTAGTATACAAATTTGGCGAACGGTGAGAACCCCGCTTTCCCTGTATAAGGAGGTTGTGGGGTAGCGGAATGGTCGAAAAGATGATACTTTTAAGATTGCTCTCTGCAAGTTTTCAAGTTGGATTAGAGTTGATTTAGGTGCACCACCCCATATTATTATGCAATAGGTTAACAAAGACTGATCAAGTGCGTAATAGACCGTCTTTCTAAGGCTTTCATCCGCCACGTGTCTTAGGTTCTTAAATACATAAATTAATTTACGAACTCTAGAGGTAAGTGTGTCGATGTGTGGCTGGCAGCCCAGATACAGCCCAGGTGCAGCCCAGGTGAAGCCCAGGTGCAGCCCGGGCAAGGATCCAGCACCACCCCAAGGTATTTTATAGAGTTTGTTCTCTCAAGGCGGGTGCACGTGCAGGTCGTGCTATAGGGTATGGGGCATTTATGCGCGGTGATAGAAAATAGAAGCGCTAGACTTTGGGAACGTTTTCGTATAGCAAAATTAATACATTTTGTTTTGTCTGCATTCAGGGTAAGGACGTTGTCATGCAACCATTTTGAAACCTTATTTAGGCCAGATTGAGCACTTTCGAAAACGCTTCGCCACGTGGTAGAATTAAATATTCTACCCGCCCCCGCTATATTCGTCCGCAAATGTGAAGATTTTGCCTTTGTCGAGATTGAGCGCACACAGATCGTTAATATAAATTAAAAATAGGGTAGGTGCGATCACACTACTTTGTGGATCTCCGTGTGTAATACATTTCTCGAAACATACGTGAATGTTTATTTTAACTGTCTGTGTACGGTCTCTAAGGTAGTCTTCAAAAAGCTTTAATTGCATTCCCCTTATACTCATGCTCTCCATCTTCTCTATAAGAATGAAGTAAAGACGGTGTCAGAGGCTTTTGCCAAATTAAGGAAAATACCCAAAACCTTCTGACCACCATCCAGGTTCCTAACAATGTGGCCTGTTAAATCATGGATGAATATCAATCGTCCATTTTTCTCCACAACACGTACGGCAACACTTAAAACCCATCGACTATAACTTTCCTCATCTAAAACGCAACATGGTAAATTATCCAATATGCGCCATAATATTTTCCTCCACGCGCGCTGATCGGAAAATGGAAAGAAAATGTTTAGCTCGTTCCGTCCCGCGCCGAGATTCAATTAAAGGGATCGGGTTAACTTCCCTCCCTCCGTCCACTTGAGTGTGTACGATGAGGCGAGGGGATAGCGGGGGAGTAACATGCAGTATGACAACAATTGTTATTGTTTTGTTTCTAATTGGCATTGTGAGGGAGCGCATTGATAGGGTTTGGTTTAAAATAACCAATCGCGAACTGTCGGCCTCGTTATAACAACAATGCTAAAATCAAAACAGTATTGTCTGACGTGCGGTACTCATTTGTGTCTAATGAGTGCAGCCGACGTACTGTTAAGTGCTGTTGTAGTAGAAGCCGCTAGTGGGGTCGCTGAGCCGGGGGTCCCGGGTTCGAATCCCCGGCTGGGACGTCACATTCAGTTTTTAAACACTTTGAATTTTGATTTGTGGCATTGGCACACCTCAATCCAGCTCAAAAGTACCACTAAACTGCTACCTTTTTCCGAAAACCACAAAAAATATCAGCATCAAGTGCTAGCAATCTCCCAAAACCTTTATAAACGGTTGCTTTTAATAAGAACGTAAGCTTCTGAGTAATGTTTACAATTATTTGTAATGATTTTCATAAGAGGAGCAATAAGAAATCGTTTACGCTGTAGAGCGGAGGTTGTTTGTGCAATAAATCGCGCAGGCGTTGCGTGCCGCGCGCCCGGAGCCTGTACTTGATGTACATGTTGGAACATCGGGCGGCTGGTATACAGGTAGGTGTATATTTCGATCTTTTACTTGGGACCGATTAACAACAGACGTAATATCAGTACCACTTGAAACACATTAGGCGTAGGTAGAGGTATACCATACTTAAACGTAGTGAATAGATTTTGTAGTGATGTTTTTATTGTGTATTAGTTTATTATTTTGCATATTTTGTGCAAAATAAATAATTATTATATAATATATTAAACAATTAGGTAATTAGCCGTGATAAAATTGGAGTTTAAAAATAATGGTGAAATTTATAACTGGTTACCGAGAAGACGGTTTCATTACGTCATCCAAAGTGAGTAAAAATACCTCCATAATTCCAATTAAAATCATCCCCTCATTTCTGTACAAGTAGTTTACTTCCCTAATACCCTTAAATAGAAAACGCTACGTCTAAGAGGCGCCCCGTAGCTCGTAGTGACCCAAGACTCAGTTAATTTTAGTCGCCACTAATGGTGACGTAGCCGGCGCTACGTAATCCGGTGCTACGCAATGTTTGGCGCTACGAGGCTACGAGGCTACGACGCTTACCTACTCAAGAGCCCTTTTTGCTGATACTGAGACTAAATTGAGTTGGTCGATTGGAAAATTGGATACCTATCTTTTTAGGCAGGTATTTTAGTAGAAGTTGTGCGGCGTGTGCAGTGATGAGCAAAACTGATCATTTCGTTGGGAAAATTGGAATCTAGAAACCTCGGAAACATAAACATAGCATAACTAGGTAACATAACTTATTAATTGAATGAATTAATATATTATTTAGTTTCAGTTTTATTAAATTTCTGATGAACGTTTAAAACTAAATCAAATTTCACCTTACTTCAAGTAAGGTGAAGTTTTGATTTAGTTTTAAACGTTTTATTACTTTTCATGACACCCTTAGATCCCACAAAAGTAAATTCATAATATTATAATATCTATTCATGGTTCAGGAACTTCAGACACGTTTGTAAAAAACCAAGTTAAATAACGCGTGGCTTATCTTACATAGCCGGATCCATTTTCATCTCACATAAAAGACTTTCGAAAGAGCGTCTAAAAATAGTTATCCAAATTTAGACTTTTTGACAAACTGAAGTTTTTCTCGTGTGACGGCATGGTCCCAATAACATTGTTATACTCTTTGAATAGCAATAACGGAGTAAAGTAAACAAGCGCTGAGCAAAAACTGGTCAAGAGCGAGTTGGATTCGCACACTAAGGGTTCCGTGCCTTCAAAACTATTTTATCTTACCAACCTTATTTTTATGAATTCCAACGATAGAGGCAATAGTAACAAATTCTCTGCGCTCGGTGATTTCACCTTTTACGTTGAAAGCTTGACGCACATGTGTAAGCACTGCATTGGATTAGCATCGCTTCACATCGAGCTGTTCACACATTCTTCCTATGACACTCCGTACACGCACATGTCGTAACGGCATCGCCTCGGAACGGGATAAGCTAGTTAAAATGAGATGAGTGCTTATACGTGTGCTATGAGCTTTAGAAGATAGAGATCTGAGCTAATCAGACCGCGGTAGGCTTAGCAATAGCCGTTCCGTGGGCATCTTTAGGATACGGAACCCTAAAACACATCTTGAGAGACCCCGCCATTCGCGCGGACGAACATTTGCATATCAAAGCGGCGACGCGCGTTAACTTAATGCCTCCGCGGAACATCGCAGAGTTTGTGCCGCGACGTACGAGCGTTGCGAATGTAGCCTTGTTTTTTGGCGTTTCTTTCCGGAGGCATAACTATGTGAGAAATAAAACTGGCGATGACTTATTTTGAATTATATTTTATAGAAAAATTGCGAGCTTGAAATTATTTTTCTTTCATATTTTTTTGTCTTGTCAATATACATAATTCATGTAAAATGTAACGTCTCTTTGAAAACCCAATCGGGCTCTGTGTGCAAGTGTAAGTACATGACATACGACAGTGCCACAAGGCACTGCTCTGCTTACTTGCTTGATACTACAGGACCTACACAAGAGAAAATGTAATTTATTGCGACATGTTATTACATGCTTCTTATCAACACACGTCCCAGAAACGTTCAAAGAAAGGATGTCATACTACGTACGTGCGACACGCTTTGTGACAGTGTGTCGTACTTTTACTTCAAATGAATGGGGAGATGAGAACCTTTTTGTTGAACTCATAATATTGCGAGGAGTGTAGTGGCGACACGCGAGCGATGCTGTTGTCGCGCCGTGACCTGGGACTTAGCCCTGTGACCTGTGCCGGCTCGTCATCACTCACCTCACTGGATGTGTGTCATCTAAAGAATACAATCTCGTAGCGCCAGGACATCTGCAAGGTATATTAGAAAGCGTTTCCCAGAAGCTGTGGACGAAGTGCGATGAACCAAGATTACCTACTGATCAAATTATATTAAGGAGGGTTTCAACTCGAATGATTTTCCTCTGCTTGTGGTCGCGTAATTGGTTTAGTTTACACTAAGATTTGTTATAGATTTAATAGCCTCCGTGGAGGCTCAATCCGCAAGCAACTATTATGCTATTTTCCTTTGTGTGTTGGAAGTATTTCAAAGTAAAAGAAAGGATGTAAACTACGTATATTCAACTCTCTGCTTACTAGGTACAAACCAAACATAGTTTAAAGAAGAATTTCGACAACTCTAATTATTATTGGTTGGCTGTAGATAGAAGTATGAGTAACATAAGTACGTTGCCTATACATTACGCATGTTCCAGTAGCTGGTACTCGTAGTTCACACACAGTGGTACGTACCCACGACTCCGTGCGGTGCCATGCGGCCGGCTTCCGGCGCGCGGGCCCGTTGTACGGCCCACTAATGAGCCTCTACGGGCCACACGCGGTTGTTAAAAATTTTCGGTTACCGACCATTGGACGTGAAGCAAGAACATGCAAAAGGTTCACATCTGAAGACCGATGAAAAACGGATGTAATTGATGTCATTGTATTGTGGAATATCAGAAGGAGAAAACAACGTCAAGCTGTCAGCAAAGTATCCCCAATACAAGGATGGTAAACAAACCAACCAAATTGCAGTTTTATCGTACGCAGTGCAATGGTCCTTCTGCAGCTGCACACACACGCGACAGTGCGAGTGTCGCCGCACTCAACGATTTACCAACACACCAAACTTTTTTAATGAACTCTTTTGGCAAACTTTGATACGAATACCGCTATACCGGAGTACCGCAGTACCGGTACCGGAGTGCCGCAGTACGGGGATACCGGGAGGATTGAGACCTGGATTTTCATAATCCTTGCAAGTTCATCAAGTTGCGCGCCCTTGTGCGTGGGATTTATTCATGATCGGCAGTTTCAATTTGTATGATCCTCTGTTACAAGAGAAGCAAAAACTTTGTTTGTTATAACTTCAACGTGTGTTCAACTCGTCTTATATACAATCCTAGCATTTCGCCCGCGACATCCTCCACGAGAATTTCGTATCTTCGCCTACAAAGTTCAACACTCTCTTCGTCGGAAAAGATAGTTTCCGAAAACTAATGTTTGTGAACTTTTTATTTATTATATTATTACCAAATAATAACAACAGGTAACGATAGACCAAGCGTAGGCTGTTCGCTCACACCGCGGAATTTTTCTTACTTTTAAAAGTCAAAGTCAAAGTCAAACCATTTATTTCAAATAGGCACATAAGAGGCACTTTTGAACGTCAAAATTTACAAAAAAAATAGAATTGATTCTAGTTGCCCCTTCCAAAAGATAGTTTCGTATGGAGAAGAATGGGCAAGAAACTCCACCGGTACTCTTTTAAAAATGTTTTACAATATTTTGTTTGATTACATTAATTATATGATTATATGTGAAGACGATGCACCTAGAATAAAATTACTATACCATAATAGGTAAAACGAATTAAAAACTAAGCAATGAAAAATAACTTAATTATTAGATAGATACATGGTGTTCACATATTTACAAACATCATAAAAGTATGTTTTTCTAAAAAAGGAAAAAAATAAGTCAGTGTGTGAGTATAGGTTAGAGTTTAGCATTTTTATACCCGTCGCGTCGTAACTTCTAAACGAAACGTCCAATCCGAATAATTTAAAGAAGAATTTACTTATATATAATGCTTGATAAGGATTAATATCATTATAAGAAAGTCACCATCTTTCGATTCTACCCGTGTTTTGATTGACTAATTTTAACAAAACCTGTTATTGTGACTTTACTATAATAGTTGACGTATAGATAAATGAGAACGAGCAGTACATTATAGCTTTATGTATTATCAATAAGCACACGCCCAATAATGACTTATATGCGCAAATGTTTATACCTTCCGTTACATTATTGTCATTTACGTAAGGATTTCAATTTAAAAAAATATAAAATACAGCCCATGGGTCTGATAATGTAGCTTTCTATAAGTGAATGTGAAATTTTTAAAATAGCTTAAGCTGTTTTTGAGTTTATCCCTTACAAACAAACAAACAAAAAATCTAATATTTTCGCTTTATAATATTAGTGTAGACAATCTGTACTTTCAAGTTACAATGAAAACTTGTCTGGAACTCATGAAAGTTTATTTATTTTTCTACCCTTTCTTTTTAGATTTATTTTAGGAATTAACATACTTATGCAAACACTTGCTACTTTTGTTATTTAAGTGTTTGCACATTGGAAGAAAAAACTAAATAATTGACTTATCTATAAATTAAGGTATAGTAGCTTAAAGAGATCGCTGACATATAATCAAGTTGTACAGAAACACTATACCTAGTAGTTACAAGTATTAATGAATATTGAGCAAGATTAGCGCACCGCGCGTCGCCGAGTGCCACATATAACCAAGCTATTATTAATTGGATAATAATAATTTATAGCTATGAAAACTTCAACGACTTCTTTAAAAAAAAATCTCGTGCAGTCGGAGGCGTCTTCTTAAATTTAACAATAAAGACCTATGGCCTCCCGACTGTATGAGATTGTTTATAGTAAAATCTTGTTTCCATCTTTTTTATAGTTCACTTTTTACGCAGTCTTGTTTTTAACATTTTTATTCTACACTTTTTAGTTAGAATTATAGGACGGTTAATTAGGTTACTTACCCACTTATATTCGAGTGATAACCTCTTAATCACTCACTCCAAAAGTTCGGGATTGTTTTTTTTTTTAACATTTCTCATTTTAAATAACATTTAAACATATAATTTGTATATTTTTGTAATGACCATTTAAAACCCTTTATTTTTTGTACTCGATAGGTTTGGGAGATATACTTTTTTTTAAGATAAATTTTGGCTCCAAAAATCCGCCATTTAATTTTTTTATAATTATTTTAACATACCCTGTGACACTCGCGCAATAAAGACGAATCTACCGACTTAACATTCATCAAAATTTGTAGTTAAAGTAGTTACGAGGGAACATAGTGACGGACATATATACATACATACAGGTCAAACACATAACCCTCCTTTTTTGGCTTCGCCGCAGTCGGGTAAAAAAGACGAGGTTCAAAATTCGTCTGTCATGTGTATATCATTATATATTTTTGTTACAACGAGTTTCGATATCGATTCCAATCACATCTGAGTAGATTCACTAACTATTTAATTTCACCCTGTATAATCCTACTGTATGCTTCACAAGAGTACCCGGTCTATGCTGGTTACGAGGTCATTGTAGGTACTTATAAAGACAGCATTTTACACAGCACGTTTTGACGTCACCCATAATTTTACAAGCATTTTGACAACTAATATCAGCTGCCGGCAGCACTCGCGTCGCTTCTCATTTGTGGGGCAGGCTTCCCGGTCACCTGCGTTTAGGTTTGAGCCGTCTGCACTAATAACTATAGCAGCACAGCTGTGAACCTAACACTCGCATGATCCCATAGAAGACCATCTTTAATCACAATCATAATTTTATTTGTGGTACATAACTTTATCTATATCAAAAATCTTTACTACCTCTTCTTTTTTTAATCCCACGCCAAGATTATGCGTGGGTTATGTTATGTTTAGCCTTAGAAGCTTAAAATAGCTCCATCTTAAATTCATGGTTCAGCTTGTTTTCTCTGAAGGTAATGCGATTTGACGATGCTTTATTTGATTACGAACTACGTCAAAGAAACGGAGCCGAGGCGCGGCACCAGGTTTGACGCAAATTTCGACTTCTGTTGATGTTCACGTTATGTAATATAGGAGTGTTGGTGTTGTGTTTCGAGCTTTTAAGTAGGTCATGAGTTACTTAATTGTGCAGTTGTCAAGTTACCTAGTTTAAGTGGTAATGGCATTGTGATCTACTACACTTCATCTTTTATACTTGACGAATTCGGTGACATTAATATTGGCAGCGCACTAACAAATCAATTCTTTAACCTGCCTACCTGAATGTCCTTTCTTTGGTATTGTTTGTTGAATCGTTGAGCTCCTTGTTGAGCTGCACGACTACTGACAAATGCGTGCACTGACTGGACATGTCCCCTCCATGTGTGTGGTTATTTCGTCAAAAGATCATTTCAGGCACCAATCTACATGGTCTACACATGATCTGACCAAGATTATGTCTGGACTTTAAAAGAGACTGTGACCTCTGAGTTAGTTTCGGCCTTTCTTCTCAGAGTAGTCGTATACGAAACGCCGACCTAATCTAGTTTTTTTAAATATGATTGACATGTAAAAGTGTTTGTACAAACCTACTTACAGAAACAAAATCATTTATCATTTAACGTACTTGTAGCAAGAGTGGATGGTCAACTTGGTGTGTATACAACAGCTGTTGTAGTATGTAACATAATGCAACACGCACTCCCGATGTTGACACGCTGCTGGCCCAACAGCGCACCTGTACACAGTGCGACGTGCACACGACGTCATCCGCATGCCGAAACAATTACACGAACAAACAGATCTGGTTGGAGACGTCCGACGGAGGCCGGGACAAACGTCTTGTCAATATAGGACAATGTGCAAGCACTGCTCGCACGCAATGAAACAGTCGCGACTAAACGATGCGCTCACTTATGCCAAGGGTTTGCTCACACAATCCGTCTCCCGTAGTTATCACAATTACAAGAGGGTCTGCCGGCCGTCGGGCGGTGGGGGTACACGTGGTGGGCGAGGGGAGAGGAGGGGCATGGTCGTCAAGACACACAGAGAATTATTTAGCAGCGTCTCACGAGTGTCTTACGGGCCGGAGGCGGTCGGAGACGGCGCCGGATTTCGTCCGTTATTGAAACCGAATTGAACCATGAATAATATTTATGCGATCCGTATCTAGGCTGTAACGAGGTCTAAGTGTCGTACACGCTGTTGTCTGATACAGGAGGCTCTTTATAGATACCCCAATAGATATATTATTATAGGTACTACTACTATGAAACTCACGCTATGTAGTATCCTGTTTATGTTTAAATAATTATGCAAGAAAGAATGAAAAATGCCTTTATTGGCACCACAGCAAAAAATACACCCTAAAACTATAAAAACAGAAAACAATTATTATAATGCCAAAAGAGCCTCAGCTCAGCATAATGTCAGCTGACAACACAAGGTGCACCACCTGACGCTGATTTTCACCTGTAGCCCACAAGTGCCACACGCTGTAATAATAAACACAGAGAAGTGTGCGCCTGTTTTTAATTAGGTTATGAGAATAATTAAAAAAATATGTGTTTTACAGGTACTTACATAAGCCTCAGTACTACAAGTCTGCAGCTAATGTTGAGTAAAAAATCCACCGAAATCTCGTTACATCAGAATAAGCGGTACGTCGACATGCACAAACAATATCTGGACGTCGTAACATGCATGGAAAATGCAATTAACATGTATGCTGAATATCCATTTCTGATAGTTGGTGATTTCAATTTAAATTCGTGCAATAAAACTGTTAAATCTCAATTTCATAATTTCCTGGAGTATTCTAAGTTGCAACAATGCAATAACATTAGCAATAAATATGGATGCGTCCTGGATTTAGTATTGACTACTCTTGATTCCAATAGTATCAATGTGTCACCCGATACTGAACATTTAGTCCCTATGGATGCATACCACCCACCATTGGAGATACTACTTACACTTCCTAGAAGAGCAAACAATCCGCCCTCCTTGGTTCCAGGAAAGTATTTAAGTATGGAATGGAACTTCCGTGAAGCGGATTTGCATAGCTTGTACACTGATATCGCAAATATTGACTGGACCGAATTACTTGGGCAACAGAACTTAAATATAAACCTAGCTGTTGATGCACTATATAATAAACTTAATGACGTCATCAGTACGCATGTTCCTTTAAAAAGAATAACCCAAAACAATAAATATGTATATCCAAAACGGTATACCAAAGAAATTATTCATTACATAAAATTAAAATATTTTAATTTAAAGAAATTTAAATGTCATGGTTTAGAGTTTAAAAAGGAACTTTTTAAATACTATAGGTCTAAAGTGAAAGAGCTCATTATTGCAGCATTGAAAAAGTATATTGTAAAGGTTGAAAACAATATAAGTTTAGATCCCTCAAGGTTTTGGCAATATGTGAAGGAAAAACGTAAAAATAGGCAACATATGAAAACACTTACTTATAATGGTAAGTCCGTAGAAGGACAGAATGCCATTGACTCGTTTGCTGAATATTTTAGCTCAGTGTTCCATGATACCCCTCCGTCATTAGATGTGAAGGCTGCGGAGGACGAGGCAAATCGTTCAGGCTGCCTGTCTACAGTGGCTATTGAACAAGTTACAGCTACGGATCTTAGGCGTGCAGTGCACCGACTAAAAGCGTTAACTGCTTGTGGTCCCGACAATATACCGGGTTTCTTAATAAAGGATTGCTCGTCGGCCTTAGAGGAGCCTTTACTATATATATATAATCTTTCGCTTAGACAGTGTTTATACCCTGCTAAGTGGAAGGTGTCCAGAGTGACTCCAATACCTAAATGTGGGACGTCCACAGATATAACAAACTTTAGACCTATTGCTATACTGTGTTTATTTGGGAAGATATTTGAATCTATTCTTAATAACGCCATTTGTAAACAAATCAAAGGAAAATTGAGTGATTGCCAGCATGGGTTTCGTCCTGGGCGCTCCACGGTGACTAAACATATAGAATTTGTTGGTTATATAAGTAGTAGAGTCAAGTCTGGTTGTCGGGTGGACGCCGCATACCTTGATTTCAAGAAATCCTTCGATCTTGTAAATAATGATTTGCTTTTAAATAAATTTGCATTACTAGGATTCTCAACTTCTCTCTTAAAATTCATGGCCCACTATTTAAAAGATCGTAAACAGTTTGTAAAGGTAGAAGGATATAAGTCGGAAGAGTATTTTATTAGATCAGGGGTAAGTCAAGGTAGTACCATTGGTCCAACACAATTTTTAATAGTGATCAATGATTTACCTACTGTTATCTCTAAAGCAAAATGCCTTATGTTTGCTGATGATTTAAAATTACAACTCTCTGTAACCGACGCTAAGGATTGTGAGGCACTACAACATGATATTGACGCTGTGGTTGAATGGAGTATAAAAAATAAATTGTCATTTAATAATTCTAAGTGTACAAGTATAACTTTCTCCCGATCCTGTAATCCGACTAGAAATGATTATAATCTTGCTGGCGCATTAATGGAGCGTGTTTTCTCGATCCGGGATTTGGGAGTAATAATGGATAACAAATTAAATTTTCACGAGCATATTCTTAAAACTTGCAAAGACGCTAATAAATGTCTTGGTTTCATCATTAGGTTATCATCTCAGTTTAAGAACACTCAAGTTGTAAAACAAATATACAATGCCTATGTCCGTAGTAAATTAGAATATAATACAATAGTTTGGAGTCCTCAAGAAATTAAATGAAATGAAATCGTTTATTCTGTAAATAGGATATCGGAATCACTTTTACACGTCATATTAAAAAGTAAAAAATAAGCTAGATGTAGTCGACATTTCCTATCTGACTACCCGTGAGAAGAAATGGCGAAACAAACTCAGGTGTCAAAGTCTCTTTTAAAGTCCAGACATAATCTTGGTCAGATCATGTGAGGACCATGTAGATCTGTGTCTGAAATGGTCTTTTGAGGAAAGAACCACACAATTTTGAGTGGACCTGTCCAATCAGTGCAAGCATTTGTCGTAATCGTGTAGCTCGACTCAAGACTTAAGGAGCTCAACGACTCGACGAACAATACCAAAGAAAGTACATTTGGGTAGGCCTCATAAAGTGCTCAAAATGCCAGACCACCATTAAAACTGAGAAAAAGCATAAAATAATAGGAAAATATTTAAAGAAAAAAAAAATGACCCACATAGTGCTCACATTCACAATAAATTAAAGCAGTAAATATAATACTTTTCAAAGTAAACATTAATGTAATATTGTATATAATATTCTGCAATGTCAAAATTTATATAAAATCATGCATAATAACATTAAATGTCAAGTTTTCCAGTTTGATCACAAGGCTTGCAGAGCGAGCAGCTCAATCCCAAGCTTTTTTGTCTTCTAAATAATCAGAAATTTTATAGTACCCTTTTTTACAAAGTTTGGTTTTAATACAGCTTTTAAATCGTTTAATGGGTAAGTTTCGAATGTCAGTAGGAAGTTTGTTGTAAAAGCGTATACATTGACCCATGAACGAGTTGCCTACTCTGTGGAGGCGAGTGCGATGTACAGCAAGATTGTGTTTATTCCTGGTATTTAAACAATGAATATCGGACATTTTCTTAAAATTTGATATATTTTTGTGTACATACAATAGATTTTCAAATATATATTGAGAGGCTACAGTCAGAATATCTATTTCTTTGAAATTTTCACGAAGTGAATCTCTTGGACCTAGATTGTAAATGGCTCGAACAGCCCTTTTCTGTAAAACAAAGATAGTATTAATGTCCGCACAGGTTCCCCAGAGAAGAATCCCATATGACATAAGACTATGAAAATAACTAAAATAAACAATTCTGGCAGTATCTACATCAGTTATCTGTCGAATTTTTTTAACAGCATAGGCGGCCGAACTAAGCCTTCCTGACAATTTTTCTACGTGTGGGCCCCATTGTAATTTACCGTGTAAAAACTGTCGACTCAACAGGGTCCAACTCTATTCCATTAAGTTGAACATTGGTAGTTAGCTGCCTGATATTTGGCATTGAAAATTTAATGAGCTTAGTCTTTTTTTCGTTCAGGAGAAGATTATTTACATTAAACCAATGGACAACCTTAGAGAGTGCATCGTTAACATGTTCAAAATTGACTAGCTGACGTTTGATTTTAAAAATGAGGGAAGTGTCATCTGCGAATAATACAATCTTGTGATTATCCCTTATGTGATAAGGTAAGTCATTTATATAAATTAGAAACAAGAAAGGACCTAGAATTGAACCCTGCGGAACTCCCATAGTGACCGCAGATCCTGCAGATCTCTTGCCATTAACATCAACCCTCTGAATTCTGTTGTTCAGATAAGAAGTCAGAAGGTCGAGAGCACTGTCCCTCATACCATAGTGGTGCAGTTTTCGGATGAGTGTATCATGATGAACGCAATCGAAGGCCTTAGGAAAGTCGCAGAAAATGCCAAGAGCATCCTGCGACTCCTGCCAGGCCTCGAATATGCTCTTCAGTAATTCCACGCCCGCGTCTGTAGTTGAACGACCCTTTGTAAAACCAAACTGTTTCAGATGAAGTAAATTATTTGTATTGAAATGTCCTAACATTTGTTTTAAAATTAACTTTTCAAAGATTTTGGTCAATGTAGGTAATATCGAAATTGGCCGAAAATTCGTGGGATCAGTTGTGCTGCCAGATTTTAACAGTGGAATCACTTTACTAAGTTTCATCAGATCAGGAAATACACCAGATGCAATACAAGAATTAAAAACAATTGCTAAAAACGGTGAAATAACATCGATTATTGAAGACATGGTATGTACTGATAATCCCCAAAGGTCAGCAGTTTTTTTTACATCAAGATCTTTAAAAGATTCTATAATATCCTTAGCGGTAACAACCGTGAATTTAAAGTGTTTATCACATTCTGGTACGCATTCTTTTAGTATGGAGTAAGCAGAAGTGGAGGACGACGATGACAGAGTTTTGGTTGTTAAAATGGGAATATTAGTAAAGAAATTTTCAAACTCCGTTGCCACCTCCACGTCTGCCTTAATATCTACATCATTGATTTTTAGGTGGAAGTCACGATTACGTACTGTTTTTCTACCTGTTTCTGAATTAATAATATTCCAAGTTGTTTTAATTTTATTAACAGAACATTTTATTTTATTTTTAATATGTATGGCTTTTGCTGAGGAACAGGCTCGTTTAAAAGTTTTAGAATATTTTTTAACGAATTCTTTAAAAGTTTCATCATGGTTATATGTTTTTTCATGATACAATTCATATAACCTCTGCCTACTTTTGTAAATACCTGGTGTTGCCCAATCACTAAATATAACGCGGTCACAAACAGGCAATGTTTTTGAGGTGAATATCTTCCTAAATTCACTATTAATGAGGTTAAATTGAAGTATAAGCTTGATCTGGGTCGGTGTGATAAGGCAAACTCGGTAGTTTTGTCCATTAAATTATTTTTAAATTGTTAAGCGACTTATGTTTACAGGAATAAAACTCACAAGTTTTCTTTGAGCTCTGACTATTTTCTGAGGGAAAGTGACTAACTGGCCACAGTGATCGGAGTCCAATTCATTTAGAATTAAATGGCTAGAAGGTCTTAACTTTGTAAAAATATTGTCAATACAGGTAGCGCTAGTGGCAGTTATTCTAGTCGGCTCAAAGAATGTATTGTACAAATTATATGACTTTAATAAGGTTATAAACTTATTTACTGTAGAAGATTTTTCCAGTATATTAATGTTGAAATCTCCACAGACAACAACTGTTTTATTACTGTTACAAGTCTTTAATAATATTTCTTCCATATATTTCTCAAAAATATCATATGAAGCACATGGGGGCCTGTATACACTCACTACAATGAACTGCTCAAGCTCAATGCAAGCTATTTCAATAACACGCTCAACAGAGAGGCTCACAATATCCTTACGTTCTTTAAATTTCATATTATTACGAACAATTATTAAAGAGCCACCACGTATCATATTAACTCTGCTGAATGAGCTGGCAACCTGGTGGTTGTTAAAGCTGAACATGAACTGGTGGACTTTTAACCAATGTTCAGTTACACATAGGATATCAATATAACTACAGTTCATGAACCACTCTAATTCTAATTCCTTACCTATCACACCCTGTATATTTTGATGAACTATTTTTAAAGTATTATTATTACATTTATTTTGATTACTACAATTTGATGGATGTGATATCAAAGAAGTTTGTGTAACATTTATTAAGCAAGAGGTTTCCTCTATTGTCCTAATTTCTAATTGAAAAAAAAGAGGCATTGTACACTATTATGATAGAAAAAATTCAACGTAAATTCTGTAGATACCTATACAAACGTCAATATGGATACTACCCCTTTCTATATCCTTCTTTGTTCGTGTCAGGAATGGTGGGTTTAGACACGCTCAAAAAAAATCACAAAAAAAAAAACAAAAAAAAAACATTTATCATTTATTTTATCATTTACTCAAATTCAGGCAAGCAGGCCGCTATGACACACAATATTAGTGTCATAGAGAAACACACCGCTGTTATAACGAACTGGTTTCTACAATAAGTTTTTTGTTTTTGTTTTTACCCTGGCATATCCTAATGTTTTTACCCTGGGATATCCCAATGGTTTTACCCTAGGATATCCCAACTTTCACAGCTCGGTAAAGGTCTTCATGGTCATGCTTACTATAAACCTGTATGAATATCCTCTACCAATTAGCGGAATATTTTATTTACATTCACAAATTGTATGAGACTGCAGTGAGACTGACTTCGTGAACGTAATACACAATTCAGTAATTGTCTACGATATTACAATTATTTCCTTACATCCTCTTCATCGTTTGTGCGACATATAACGATGTATAATAATACTATGACTCACAATTTCCAACAGACAATTCGATATTACATTTTGGTACATAACAGATAATAATATCGCTAATAAAATCTCGGAAAGAAATGGAAACGTAATCTCAGTTGATAATAGATGATTGAAAGATCGATGGAAAAGATTGCGTATTACGTAGTGAGCTGCGAAACAAATAGGTAATGTCCTTCAGATCGGAATATAATACGAAATGGTTTGGTTACAGTGAGGCGGGACGCGCAGGATCTGAAGACGACTAAATGATCAGTTAAGTAATAATAATAAAAATAAATAATACTTTATTTGACGTTAAAGTACACATATACAGGGTGACACTTAATCTAAGCATGGAAATAGCCTAGTTCAAAATAAATGATCAAACCCCCATGCTAGGAAAAACCTGTGTTACAGGAGCCATCCATCTGTCCATTATTATTATTTATTCGTTACTGACAAATTAGCAACAAGGACTTAAAAAAAAAAAAAAAAACTTGCCTAATACAATTAATTGTGGGGATAAGATGCGGGGGGAAGAAAGTAAAAGTAAAGTAAAGTGGTGGTTTAGTTGTTCGCAGCATAATGAACACAAAATGTTATCACCATCAAAAAGGCAAAAATCAATCGGCCTAGTCTTTTCCTATGTTGGGGTCGGCTTCCAGTCTAACCGTATGCAGCTGAGAATACCAGTATTTTACATGGAGCAACTGCCTATCTGACCTCCACAACCCAGTAACTGGGTAATACGATACTCCTTGATAAGACTGGTTTACAGACTTTTTGGCTAAAAAGTAATTTTAAATAATTAAATCCTTTTCAAACAGAAATTAACTCAAAATTACGAAATAATATTTTTATATACAGGGCGGAAGGGACATCGACGCGCATCCTTTTACCATGGATTCAGTACATTATTCTTGACCCACCAGCGTTAAAACTGTTCGTCGGTTATTTAAAAAAAAATTCGCTGTTGCCATACATTTTGACCGAGTAGGTATTGCACTTCTGTAGGAAACAGCTGTTTTTTTTTTTTAAATTACCGACGACAAATTTTAACGCACGGGGGCTAAGTATATTATGATGTACTAAATCCATGGTAACAGGTTTCGCGTCGATGTCCCTGCCACCCTGCATACACGAAATTAACCAAAAAAATTAAATCAAAAGTAGGTACGATGATTACCAAAGGTAAGTATTTCTTCTGTTAGATAATTATGTTTATTAAAGAAAAAGTACTCTATTGGACACCAGCTAATGAAAAAACAAATTCATATAACAAAAAACTTTCTACAAAAAAAAACAACAAAGGACGTTCTAAAAAAAACACTACAAAGAGAAAAAATACTTTAATTTCGGAAGTCGGTGGCAATAAACTCAGATCCAAAGACACTTTGGAAATTAAAGATATATTTCACTTTTTAGTGGGTCACTTTGTAATTTGTCTAAGTTACAATAACCTAATGTCAACTGCATCGGAAAAAGCAATATTTTGTAAAAGGTGATTTACAAAATATTGTTTTTTCCGATGCAGGTGCATTAATTATTGAGGAGTTCTCCTGGTATGAACCAGGAGAACTGGAGCTGACGGTGACTTCAGCATATGCCTTGTGACGAGCATAAATTGCTTAGCAACCATATTAAAGTGCCTAATCGAATGGCAACCTGTGAAATACTTATTATTAAGTTGTTCCAATAGTCATCCGTGGTCTTCATCATCAGTTCCACTTCATCAAATGGTGATTTCCGAAAGCAAATGTACGACTATAAACAATACCCTTATCGCTAAAGGTGCGCCAAGAAAATTTGAGGATATCCCTCGATTTCCATGGGATCCCCTCGTCAGATTCTGACATCGTGATAATGGAACTACCTCGAGAGCATACCCTTACAAACAAAAGAATATATGTCAAAATAGGTCCACAATCGACGAAGTACATGGTGATCATACATAAAAAAAGGAAGACATACAGATGAACATAATATAACCTCCTCTTTTTTGAAAGTCAGTTAGAAAAGGGGTGTTAGATTCAGTACCTATTAGTACTTATTAGAAAAAAAACGGCCAATTGCGTGTCGGACCACGCACAATTAAGGGTTCCGTAGCTGGGATGAATACCTATATCCCAAGAAAAAACTTAACATTATAGTTAAAAAACACATTCTCCCTTATATTCCAACTGCAAATGTAAGTTTGTACGCACAACATTGAGAGATTTACCAGGTAATTCCGGGTTACTTTTTATAGGTTTTCCTATAATCTATAAGTAAATAACTATTCTGTATTTTATCCAAAATTTTAGGCTAAACAGTTTTGGAGATAAGGGGGAATTTATCTATTTTCTTAAATTAATTTAAAGCTATTTATTTTAAAATTATTCAACATTACTATTTGAGACCCTCACAACAAGTCCTTTCATTTGATATGGAACACGGTACAGTTTGAAAAACATTTTTTTATTTTCTAATTGGCCCCCAAAAGTGACCCTCATATTTAAAATTCATTTCTTTAAGTTACACGTCCGTCTTTGGGTCACAGAAAGTCAGCTGCAAATCGGCTGTGATAGACGGATAGACATACAGACAGACACACCAGTGATCCTATAGGGGTTCCGTTTTATCCTTTTGAGGTATGGAACCCTAAAAATGAACGCTCACTGGTAATATCATGACGATGACTATTGTGACCCTCCACCTTCCTTTATACTGAATGGCCGTGAATGTTGAATCTATTGAATTATAATAAGAAGGCAAAACATAAGGCGTCCTGAGCTCAACTTCCTCTTTTAACCCAGGTGGCGTTAAAAGAGGAAGTTGAGCTCTGGACGCCGTACGTAGTATACTGCTCATTCTAATGAGCAATACACTGTGATAGGCCGTGTATCCAACTATCCAAGTCGTAATATAGATTCGTATCACACGTTGCGCGCGAGGTGAGCGGATCGCTCCCGATCGCAGTGCATATTGAAACTCTGGACACGTTTACTTTTTATTCGTATTTTTTCGTTGGCAGTCAATTAGAACACGGATAGATTCTTTGTAACAATACAAATACACGCGTGGAAATCCCGCCTACAAATAGGTCAGCGATAACAATATAGTTATTTATAGATAAAATACGTGGCCGATCATGCTGCAGCCACTAAAATGATGACGGTAACACTAAAATAAGAGTATACACCAACGGATCAAAGACCGACTACGGAACCGGAGTCGGAGTTTTCTCACACGATTTCAACATAAATATATCCAGCCCACTGGGATTGTTCAACACCGTCTACCAGGCGGAATGTGTGGGCTCTATACAAGCGGCTTACGCCATCGAATTCAGGAAAGTTACGGACACCCGTATACGTGTATATAATATACTCTCCGATAGTGCCTCAGTTTTGAAATCCTTAGGGAAAAAGTATATTACCTCCAGACTAACACTAGAATGTCACATTGCACTGGAACGGGTGACGGTGTGCAACCGTAACACAGTGACACTGCAATGGATAAAAGGACACAGCGGATCACTAGGTAACGACGCAGCTGACGAACTTGCTAGGAGAGCATCCAGCGCGTCAGTCTGTGGACCCGAACCTATCGTACCCATACCCTTCAACCAACTACGCAGGTGGCTACAGGAGTTCACCCACACACAAGCGGAGAACTGGTGGACCTCGACACAAGGTTGCAGGCAATCCAGGGAAGCTATGCCATTCTTAGATGGCAGGCTAACTACGCGGTTGCTACGCCTGGACAGTACTGCCACACAATGGGCATAACGGACAGCCCTCTGTGCAGGGCTTGCATGGAGGCTGAAGAACCGTTGTGCACGTGCTCTTTGAATGCACAGGTGTCACCCAGATCAGAACAAAAACCCTCGGGTCACCCAGATCCTTCACAGATATCTTAAAGAAATAAAGAAAGAAAAATGCGTTTATTGGCATTAAAGCAAAAAGAAATACACCAAAAGTCTCTGGATCTGGTCTTAAGCAGACCAGGAGACCTAATCAGCTTCTGGAGGGCAGTGGGCTGGTTGGAATAACCAACGACAGCTGCCATGGCCCACGCACAATGGTCCACATAAAGGACTTAGTGCGAAAACCAAACCCGCTAACATAGAACATAGATGATGACGGTAAAAAGTCTAAATATAAATTATTATGGTAAAAATTACTGAAAAAAAAACAAACAACAAGGTAAATCTTACTGAGGTCATAAATTACACGGAGGTAAACTGATTCCATGTTTGCTCTCTTCTTGTAAATTGGCGATTTTGGATTGTGTCGATGTTTCCAACTACCAGTCCTGTTAGATTGGGCCAACGCTTGCAGCCGAAAGCACAAAAGCAGAATCTGTATATTTACCTAATACGTGGTACTTTTGCATAGAATTTGATATAATTTGCCTAGAACTTGGTTTTTTATTAAAGCTTAATCTAACAGGAAATTAGCAGATTTCTGAGACGCACTCCAACAATAAATACACGGGTTGCATTGAAGCTCACGTTAGGTTAACATGTGGCAACTAGTTGATGGGGCTGAGTACTAACTTGTCATGCTCAACAAATGCAATAGAAGTCTATGTAGGAAGGAAAATTAATAAAGCGCTCTTCCTCTCTATACTTATTTTAAAATTGCTGTGCCCGACACGGTCCATAATTGTTTCTATTAATTTTTATTTACCACCTGTAAGTGTACTTTATGGATTGTAATAAACGATTTGAGATTTGATGAATAGGGCAGCGACGAGTGGATCACCTTGTTGCTTAAATAGTGTCAAGTTAAAAACAAACCTGATTTATTATTTAGTTAATATTAAGCGACATTACGAGCGTCTCGACCCCTCCCCCACAGGCCACAGCGCACACCGTGCCCCTCGCACCGACCTCCGGGATGAGTCAAACCGTTCCGTTGAATTTTAATGTAAATCGGGCTCATTTCCTGTACTTTGCGAACAGGCGTTAGTTTCAAATTGTTGATTTTTGACCCATTTCTGTTGGTTTTGTGTCTCTTATTGTACCACTGAATGAATGCTACAATTTAGAGAGCTCTTTGAGAAGTTATGAAAGGTAGAATACCAGTATATGTAAGAAATAAAAAAATATAAGGCATACGTTTTGACCAAGATGGAAGGTTTGTAGAGTTAGGTCTTGTAAAGTTAAGGGCTTGGCTTTACTAATGTAAAGCATAATGATTTGATAACTTTTGAACAGTGAAAGTCTAGGCAACCTACTTTACGTGAAATGTTTTTGGCGGGATTTAATTTTTTTTTTTAGTGTGCTCTATTTATTTTATTTTAGCAGTGATATTGTACTGATCTATTATCCGTAAGAAATACAGGCATGCATCTCCCCTTAAGTGGGTTGGAGGGTGAAAGTTACAGATTTTTTAATTTTTGAGGTACCGTACCTGAAATTTTTTTTGAAATTTGGTTAGTGTAGATTTGGGTGATACTTCAATGAAATATAGAAAAGGTACATTAAAAAGGTATAATTACTTTCTACAATGGTTTTGTAATTTAGTTACTAGTTAAACGTAGGTTCGTATTCGTAGGTTATGTTGAATATTCGTAGAAGGAAGGAAGCGAAGTGCGTTGCGCTGCGCCGGCGTGCTAGTGCGGTCCCCTCGCTAGTGATGCGTCGTTGGTTACGGTTGGGCTTGCTTAGTCGATTAGCTGAGCGGACGTGTAACGTAAATAAATGAACTTTGAATATGGGATCACTTTCGAATAGTTTTTTACATATATATAGATTACAGGAAAACCAATGAGAAGTCTCTGGTTTTAAAATAACATGGTAAATCTAGACAAATTAAACTAAGTGTGTTTTATAAGTTTGCTAAGTATATCTTATCCTGAGAATTTGAGCTCTCAAGCAATAATCAGGCCGAAGCTATGAGCAGCCGGGTTTGAAAATACGACAAAACGAAAAGGTCCTGCAATTCGGTAAGCAATGTAGTATAATATGTATATATAGTATGTATCTATTATATTTGTCATTATGAAGGCAAACTTAAACAAAGGCAAAGTTTAACATTCACATACAATTTCCCTGCGTCAGTGACTGAAATAATAAACGTTTACTGTAAACCTGTACATCTGTAATGTACTGTGAGTGGCGCAGCGCTGATGGCCGCATTAAATATGAACGCGCGATGAGCCCGGACCACTTGCCGGCTTACTTTATAGTTACAGCTTGAACGTATCACCTTCAGCAGGATTCGATGAGAGACACAGAGAATGTTTGGCCATCCGGATAGTGGCCAAACGTCCTCGTTGTTAGGGACTGGCATTTAAAAGCGAGAATATCAAAAAATATTTTGTGTGCCGTCAAATACAGTTTTCGAGTTATCATAGCTTGGAAATGGCCGATGAGGTGGGAACTCATCAAGTTTATTTAAGTTTGTAAAGATTTTTTCAACACATTTGCTAAAAATATGCATTTACGAAGCCTACTGTATACATTGTTCAAAAGTTAAAAATTACGCACCATACAACGGAATGTGTGGTAAAATAGGTACTCTCACCTAAGTACAAGTTTTACCGCATACTCCGTTGAATAGCGCCGTGCGTATCCTTTACGGTTTTTTTTTAATTTTCATAAAAAATATATAAGAACTAGCTGTTGCCCGCGGCTTCGCCCACGTGGATGTCGGAAAAAATCTCACGCGAACGTACTACCGGGATTAAAAGATTAAGATTACCGTATGTGTGTCAAATCTCATCCAAATCCGTTCAGCTGATTTGCGCCAATCCGAAATAAACATCCACACAAACGGACGAAAATTAAAAAAACTATATTTTCGGCATCAGATTCGATCATCAGACCTCGTACCTAGTAATTACTTTTTCAAAAATATTCAAAGTACAGTTTTGACTCGTTATGAAAAAAGATTTTTCTTCGTACAAACTGTGTCCTCCCTTGTCATCCCCAAAGGGGTTAATTTTTGTAAAGTGGTTTGCGACTTTTCCATCATTTGACGTATAAGTTATTTAATAAAAGTACTTTCGTAGCTTAATTTAGCCTACTTATAACACAAAATAAAACCAACTTAAACAGAGCTTGTGGCTAAATAGTTCTACCGCACGGGTCGATCGATCAGGTTAAGCTACGGTTGCCCCGGTTGGTCCTTGGATGGGTGACCATCTGTTCATACCAAGATTCCTCCGTGCCTCGGAAATCACGTTAAGCCGTTGGTCCCGGCTGTCATTTGTAGATCTTTGACAGTTGTTACGGGTCGTCAGAAGCCCGAAAGTCTGACAACCAGTCATACCAAGGGGTATCGTATTACCCAGTTACTGGGTTGTGGAGGTCAGATAGGCAGTCGCTACATGTAAAATACTGGTATTCAGCTGCATCCAGTTAGACTGGAAGCAGACCCCAACATTGTTGGGAAAAGGCTAGACAGATAGATAGATAGACTGAGTTTTGAGGTAATCGGACTGCGCGTTAAAATTCATTTATATAAACTTTGACATCCCCAATACCCCACAGTAGTTAAAAAAAAAATGGGAAACTATGATTTACTTAGGTAAGTATTCGTGGCAAGTTTCAAGTTTTATACTCAAGGAATAAGATTTTTCATACAAACACATTCCCCCTTTTTACCCCCTTAAAGGTCGGATTTCCAAAAACCCCTGCTTAACGGACGCCTACATCATGATAACTATTTGTGTGCCAAATTTCAGCCCAATCCATCAACTTCAATACAAAACTTCATCGCCGTTTTCACCCCCTTGTGGGTTGAAATTAAAAAAACAACGATTTACGTTGTATAAGCCAACCATAAGCTGAAATATTAGTGATTTTAACTTAGAAAATAAAAAAACTATAATTAAAAACAAAATTTCATCCCCCTTTTCACCCCTTAAGGATTGAAATTCTAACAAAACCGTTGTGTTAGCTTCCAACCATAAGCCTAGATAATAAATTTTGTGATTTTTACTTTCTAAAATGAAAGACTTTCCATAAACAACTTCATCCCCGTTTTTAACCCTTCGGGGGTGGACATACCAAAAACGCTGAGACACGATCCGACACAGTGGAGCATATTTTTGAAGATCCTTACTTCAAAACTGACGATTTTTTTCATATAAACTTCCATCCCCTATTTTACCCCTTTAGGGGTTGAACTTGAAAAATCCTTTCTTATTCCTTGTCTACATTATAAAGGAAACCTCTGTGCAAAATTCCAGCTTTCTAGGTCCAAGGGTTTAGGCTGGGCGTTGATGAGTCAGTCAATCAGTCAGTCAGTCAGGACTTGTCTTTTTATTTATATAGATTTCTCCAAGGAGTTTCACATTACGAGAATAAATAAGCTGAATGATCGAACCTCCTTGAAAGCGCTTTTGCTCAATACGTTGATCTCACTCTATTATTATAGAGAACTTGAAACGAAAGATGCAATACTATTTTTAAACACGCGCACGTGGCGCCGTTTACAAATTCGCGCCATTTTCATATTAGAAACGTCAAAGATTGTTGCGACTTTCCGACTAATATTTACAAAAAAAATAGGTAATAATATGAGTTCAAGGGAGGAATCCGATATTAATATAGAATCTACTCTACCTCCATGGTCTCTTGCCGCCAAAATCGCGATTTAATGATTTACAATAATTTTATATCATGGAAGACTCGAAGAAATACTCAATCATTCTCTGAAAATGTTTTGATGGCTTGTTTCATTACCTATTGTACTGTTTTCTCGCAAATGTTTCGAAAAACGTTGTATGACGCACGCGCGGAAATTGGAATTTACAAACTCGTGACTACGGTAAACACTTGTCTTTGTCTCGGACTTACATTCGTCTACTCGTTTGAAAAAACCAACTTACCGCACTAGTATCATAAATAACTATTACAAAGTAGGTACCGGTAAAACGGGGTGAATAAGGATGCAGGGGTGAATCGGGACGCAACTTTAAAATGGATTTTAACCTTGAAATAATTATAGTTTGTTGCCAAAACGGACTATAATGTGTT
Source organism: Tiliacea citrago (assembly GCA_963921375.1). NCBI lineage: Eukaryota > Metazoa > Arthropoda > Insecta > Lepidoptera > Noctuidae > Tiliacea > Tiliacea citrago. Next base: position 30,292,045 of record OY992782.1, read on the forward strand.
ACCTGTATTATATTTAACGATTAAGTGTCTTTGTTGGCAACAAACTATAATTATTTCAAGGTTAAAATCCATTTTAAAGTTGCGTCCCGATTCACCCCTGCATCCTTATTCACCCCGTTTTACGGTACCGAAAATCAAAGTACTTAAAATGGGATTTATTAACAATTAATTATAACAACGTCTGTTGATAATGTGACAAAACTGTAGCAAACTAAGGAAATTCATTAGACTTTATCCATTTCCACGTCGCCTGCTAAGTAGTTCCAAAGTTCAACTACAGCACAAACTCAAAGCGGAATTAATCCATTACCTGTATCTGTTGGATTATTAAATTACAAGTTTATCCACGAGCCGCGAGACATGAAGCATGTCCTAAAATTGTTGAACATTCGCGTTCAAGAAACTTTTCTCAGCGGTTATTTAATTAAGTAACAATTACAGGATTGTGAAACTGTTAGAGCTAATTACTCATGCAAAAAAACTGGGGAATGTAGTGGTTGAGTTTGTTCTAGCGCATGGCGCCCAGCCTGGCGCGCTGCGCCCGCGGCGTCCGCTATAGTACGGCGCACGCTCGCTCTACTTACTAATTTCGATAAAGACCGCTCGCAGACTCGCGCACAATACTCAGTAGATAGCATTACACGTTGTAGTAGCAAAAATAAACACGGTACCACTGGACGTGCCAAGTAATGGTTATAACAGTAAGTAGAGCGTTCGGAAATATCGCAGGGATCGATATCAGTATCATTATTTGCAACGGGCACTGCAATAATATAATGTTAAAAAAATTTTGCTCATGGGTACTTACTCTATAACAATGACATATTTCCAGTCAAATGTGAAATTGTGAACGTGTACTACATTACGATAATGAGGTACTCTTAGTACTGTGGAATCAGTTCCCCGTTACTTGCGCGTCATTTGAATTGTTAATGTAGGCGACTCTTCGTGTGTCATGTGTGCCTGGTACTCACTGTCACTTATAAACGTATATAGGTAGTACTGTACCTTACGTTGTCGGTGGAATGAATGCCCGTGTTCCGATTGGGGAGCTGAGCAACACCTTGCTGGTGGTCGCCGAAGTTAGATTGTGGGATGTAGATCACAGGTTATCGAGGAAGATGCGGGTAAACATACATGTAAGCAGCTAGATATTTGTGATCACAATTAATAAAAATACTTGATCAGTTGAAATACATATTAGATCACAAGAAGATGCGTCAACAGTCTTCAGTTACATGGGTAAGTTTATCATTATGTAATTATTTGTTACACTGGTCTAGTAGTCACAAAACAGCCACTATCTACTTTGTATTGTTAGTAAAGCTACACTTCTGCTTACCTCTTCAGGGAATAAACGGCAAATTTCCATATTAAATTCCGTAAGCCTAAGCTATAAACGGAATGGAATACGGAGATATTTTACAGCCCACGAACGACGGGACGCGGACGCCGTAATCCCAGGGTTGCAAAACTTTTACGACGCCTGACGCGGAACATGCAGTAAACACCGCTTTGCAAACAAACAACGAAACATAACATCATTTCGCGTAACAATGTTGATATCATCGGCGATACACTTCCCGCGATGACGCCGCGATCACGGCGCGACTGCCAGTCAACTATCACTGGTACGATTATTAAACCTCTACCTTCAACTTTATTAAGTTAATTTGGCGAAAGTCAAACAATAGGGGTTGGAGCTCGCTGCGAGCGCTAGAGGGGTATGTGCGGCAGGTGGAAGGGGGAGGTGGTTAAATATTAACAACCGGTTAGTTACATTAGGCGCGCGAACAATACGCGAGCGTGTAGCGGCCGCGCGGGCGGCAACGGGACGTGGAAGGTTAAGTACTAAAATGTTTACCTACCTAATGAACCTGTTCACAGCGCTTTGTGCTATGAGGTGACCTCGGGAAACAATATCAGCTCACTGTGCGCACATTAATGCAACAAATACGCACCTAAACGTTCCCGAGTACATTATAAATGTATGCGTCCCTTTGCGAGGTCCTGTATCATGACCCTTGTGTGCGACGCTCAACTGACTGATGTATTATGGAACATCTGTGTGTCGTTATGCATAAGATAACAGTGATTAAGTATTTACTAAACGACAAGTAACGCTAAGGGGGGATGCTGTCACTAGCCATACATATTTGATACCAACAACATCATATCAATCTATAAACATCGTCCGGTTTTAAACTGGTGGAATGAATAGTCAGTGTTGTATTTACTTCGAAAAGTTATCAAAAAACTCTCTAGATTGTCTCGGTCCCTCATGCTTGTCTGACAGTCTCTTTCTACAGCTCGAGGTGTCAAATATTAACAGCTGGGTACTTCGCTACTGTACTGACTAGTACACTTGGACTGCAGGAATAGATAGGAGGTTTAGGCCAAATGCATGCAGTGCAATACATGCATTTAGTGATAGGCGGCAACATCAGCTGACGGCTGAGCTATAATTACAATAACACGGCTGGCGCTGTTAGCTGTCACCTCGTGTTTGCGAGCACACACGTTGTCTACACGGAGACACGACATCTGACCCGATTTAGAACCAGCAGCAAAGAGGTACTACTACAGGCTATTCTGAGCAGGTACAATCAAACAAGCTATTTAGAATACAGGAAGACCTATTCATATTTCTACTACACAGCCAATTTATTTGCCTACTAACTTGTACTCGTACTAAACTTGAAGTTGCCTGTGTTATAATAAGTTATCAGCGATTTCTCACGCACTGACAAAATGTTTATCCTGTACAGATCTCTGTTTAACGGTGTTCATATTTGGTTTCCTAAGAAAGCGGACGACGGTCACACAATAACAGCGTCCAAATACAGAGAGGTTTTTGACACCTTAATGTCAAATACTGATAAAACTGACAGATTTACATGACATATAATATGACGTTATCCCATTCTTAGGAAACTTAAGCTTTAAGACATAGAATAATAGAATAATAAGAATAAAACTTTATTTCCAAATTTACAATTTACATAAAGGCGATAGGTTAGTACTATGACAATATTGTTTTTTTTTTTTTTTTAAACTGCATAAATCACTGATTATTACCTCCGACACCCAAGCTAAGATTAAACTTGTGTTATGGGTGCCAGGGCTCTCTCTATAACTAAATATTTCCAATTTATACAAACTAGTACGGAGTTTCGTTAGGTTAATAGCTATCGTTTGAATACTAAAATAAAACAAAGTTATTAAATTAAATTAAATAAAGAAACAGGAAAAATAAAGTAAAAATAAATTGTATGCCTCTACAGTGTTAATTTGGGAGTGTACGTGTCGTGTGGGTGGGTGTGTGTGTGTGTGTGTGTGGTGTATGTTGTTGTAGTTGTCTAAAATGAGCAGGATTTTATATTTATTTTAAAAAGCTTAAAAAAGCTTTCCGAGCAACTTTTATACCTCCTCGTAAGTAAGAGTCGTGAGCCATTGACTCACTTTCTTTTTACATTCAAATTTATTTAAAACATAAATATTGCATACTTTGTTAACTGCATTATAAATTCGACTACCCAATACTCGAAAGTGTCTTTCAGCCATTTTAGTTCTATACCGTTCCACAGGGCATACATATTTTGATCTAATAACTGCCAGACGACCAGTACTGCATTTCAGAGAACCATGTGTGCGCAAAATGGTATTAAGCACAAAGAGCTGTCTGACAGTCATAACATTACAGTCTTTATATAATTGTATGGTGCTATACCGGAAATGTTTTATGTCATGACTTTAAGAACAGCTCGTTGCGCCTTTTCCAGTTTAAGAATATACGTTTTCGGAGCACCACCCCAAGTCGTTATCCCAAAAGATAGTACTGACTGGCAGAGTGAGAAGTAGACCATACGAAGTGTATCTAAGCTTGCACTATGACATAGATTCTTGAAAATCGTCATGAGTTTCCTCACTCTGCCAGACGTTCCATCAATTTGCACTTTCCAGGACATCAGATTGTCTATCATGATGCCAAGGTACCTAACTTGTGTTGTTCTGACTAGGGGAGGGCAAAAACATTGGTCTAACTGTTCATTACAACTGTGAGCTCTGATAACAAACGAATCATCCGGCCGCGAAGAAGATTTAATTGAGAACGGGATATATTTCGTTTTATCAACGTTTAATGTCAGAATATTGGCTCCCAACCAAGACATCATGATGCTCATTGCAAATTCCGCTCTCTTCCGGACTTTCCCCCAGTCCAGACCATGCACGAGCAAAGCCGTATCGTCCGCATAAGTATATATGCTACAGTATGGGATGGATAAGTTGCAGAGGCTGTTCACATATATCAAGAAGAGGGTTGGTCCTAATATTGAGCCTTGGGGAACTCCAAACGACAATGAGTGTTCATCACTGATGTATGAGCCAATTTTGATACATTGTGTCCGTTCAGAGAGGTAGCTCTGAAAGATTGCCAGCGCTGGACCCCTCACTCCTATTCTCTCCAATTTAGATATCAGGAGAGCGACAGAGACAGTATCAAATGCTTTAGATAAGTCTAAGAAGATACCTAAACAAAAAAGACATAAATGCCTCCTGCTTTTTTCACCTACTGGTCAATGACCTGCAAACCCGCCCTCTTCTCTTCTTCTTTTTAAGAGGTGTCATGTAATGCAGAGCACTGAACGCACCAGTGTCGTGCGACTGGAGGCAGCTGATCGATTGCTTCGTCCTGATATTTGTAGCCACTGAGCACTGCCGCACATCTGTATTGATGCGCTAGCTACAGCTGTCAGCGTCGCTGTGTGTCGCAATGTTCAGGCGAGATGTATCAGTTAGATGTATTAAGGAAGGGTTATCTTATCACTTAATGATTTAGTACATGAATATAGGATTGATAGATTAGAATAATGCCTAAAAATCGAATCAAAATTATTGTAATATTTACTGATTCATCACTGAAATCCTTATCTCCTAAGCGGTTCACTTAGCCGTTTACCTTCCGGGCAACCCGACGTGAAACAAAAACCACGTTAATATGAAAGTGTTCTGAATAAGTACACATTCACATGGTAAATGAAAACGGTTAGAATAAGCGGACATGTTTCGCGCGTACCTAGTTGGTAAATTGTTTAGTACTATGTCTGGGTAACAGCTCAGAACAAAACTCCTAAAATAGAAATAGCTTAGCAAGCCACCAACAAACTGCAACCGCTGATCATTTAGCCACGATAAATTCCACATACACTAAAAGAAAATCTAGGAAAGCAGAGCTAAGTTAAACACTATTCCTTCTTGAAGATTCGCACATAAATTTAAATAATAAAGCCGTCCTGAACAAAGCAGTGTTCTGCGAGCAGTAACGACCCCTCATAACAGTCGTGTCGCAATCAAGGCGTTGCGGAGCGGTACAGTGCGGTGCGGTGCGGTATGGTTCAGTTCAGTGCGATGCGGTGGCAAGGACACATCGCAACTGTGTCATACTATACGACTTTTAACTGAACTCGCTCTTTTCTAGTGCTTGATAGCGGGACTTCGTACAAATGATGCAGGGCATGCTATACTTCGTATTCGTACAATTTTGCATGATATTTTATGGGTTGTCAAAAATACTTCAATGAAGATTCGTTTAGAATGAATAGACACGACACGAATTCAATAACAAAAAAATACTCATAATATTATTAGGAGTAATCCTAAGCTCATTCTATGAAAGCTTGATACAATCGCAGATGAGGAAAATGATTGGAACGGATATACTTACCCACTTTTACCTATTCTAAGAATATTCTTTATTTCACTAATTTCAATGCCTTATTGTAATTACTACGTAAACAAAGTTAACACAGTCCTGAATAAATAACTACTAACTCAGTGCCTAAACACCGAGGGTCTAGTTGAAAACCGGATACAGATTTTGTTTTACCTTTTCCCCGGTTTTCGAACGAGGGGCAACACAGCAGCAAATGTAGTTTTTCACTCGAACACTAAACTTTCGTTACATGACTGTCTAATGTTCGCGTCAGTTTTTTAGAACTAAACTTTGTAACTGTGAGTGAGTTCAGTGTGACATGTACTGTGTGAAATCTAATCATACTGTACATTGTTGTCAAAACGTAGATCTCTACAAGCAGTAACCTTATTTGCCATCACTTTTACAATACCGACCTGCAAGTTCCCGCGAGGGATTAGGTCATCCCATCAATTGAACACGACGTGTCGTAGGGGCGACTAAAGGATTACTAGAGAGCACCTACCTGCGAACTAATAACATCACAGTGTCTGCCAAGCGCGGTGATTACGCCAAGATCCCTGGAATTACGGCAGGCTTAACTCCAGCCACTACTGGACATCTACCCTAATATCATGATATCGTACTTAAGGAATTACCTGTCTGAATATTGGTGGCAGTACGCATTGGACGGGTTTTCATTACTCGTGAGAAACCAGACAAGTATAACGTAAATGCACATAATAATGACCCCTGAATATTTACCCCTATCACCGCCACTTTCTTAAAATTTTCATTTGAAAGTGTTGTGTTAGAGCTAGAAATGTGGTTATTTTAGAAAAAATGCAGGTGATATATTGCAAATATCTATCACACACGTCTTGTGAGTGTAAATAAAAGAGTAACTGAACAGTTCGTCGAAGGCTTCCGCAACTAGTGCAACTTTCATAGTATCCCGCTCCCAATGACGTAAGCACACTCACTTTAATCTTTTAAATAAAATTAGGTACCTATGTAAAATAATATATTATGTTGAATCTTTTAATAATTAAAATACAATATCTTTACTACTTTCTGCCGCCCGCCGCCGCCGCTGGTTGCAGCCGAGAAGCCGAGATTGTGATGAGTTCAAATAAAAGTTGCGTAAAATAAATTGTGACTTGGAAGTGGATCACTGAAAGCAGCACCAAAATAACTGTGAATGAGCTTCGATTACGTTATTGAACATTTAAATCCGCCGTTATTGTTACCGGGAAGAAAAATCACAAAATAAATATTTTTATGGAGCCGACAATTAAAAAAGTTTTTGACCGTCCATTGAAACTTTCTTAATCAATATCACTTTATACTTTTATAAGGGAATAGAGAGTTCGTTTAGTAATCTCTGTCAAGTATCTTTATTAATATAGAATGCTCAGAAGAAAGCAGTTTCTTGTGACGTGGAGGAGGTATGAGCTGTCATGAGACACAGTGCGCCAGTGCAGTCTGTGTGACTGTCTGTCTCTAGTCTCTGTCCACGTCAGAGCACCATGACATTATGATGTCCAGCAGTACTATTCTGTAACCATCTCACCGTGAAAAATTAGGTGAAGTGAGCGTGGAGTGAACTGGCAGTGTCATCCCACCTGATGCTAGGGATGAACCAAGGATTACATTTACAATCATAAACGAGATTTGAATATTTTATGCTAATTCTATTGATCATTTTATATTATTTCAAAGCTAGTATTTAAGTGTAGGTCTAAACATTACTTTTTAGGGGTTTTATTTTAAAATAATATAGCAAAACTGAAATTCTGTCAGAAACTCAATTTTTTTTTGTATTTTTTTTTCCTAAACTAGTCCTTAAACAGTACTACGTTTAGACATTAATACTAGCTTTGAAATATTATAATATAAAATGATCAATAGAATTAGCATAAAAATATTATTTTAATCTAGATTGTGATTGTAAATGTAATCCTTGGTCAATCCCTAGCAACAGTGGAATGACACTGATAGCTCACTCCACGCAAAAATTCACGGTGAGATTTTTACAGAATCAACATGCTGGTTGATTCATTCTCCGTGTTCGCTTTTTGTGTAAGATTTTAATTGTTTTAATCTTATATCTAACATATATTATGTGGAACTAATACCTAAATGAAACCACAGTGAAATAACTAACGATATTTTGAAACAATTCATCAAACAGTACAGATACAGATGATACCCACTGACCGTTAGCGGCAGGTGCAGATGTTCTTCGCAGTCACATCACTAGCCATCGTTCACTTCCATCAGTGTGTATGCGTACCTCCCTGACCGCCCGCACCCCCGCTCTCGCTCGCACTGCCACCAACAGATTTATCGCATCGCAATGCAGATGCCTGACAATTGATTCCAATTGATACGTAGTGCCTTGTGTCAATGGATACCAAACCGCAGAATACCTATTACGGACAATGACGTGAATGTACGTTACTGACATTACTAAGATATGACAGTAAACAATATCGGTTGATTGTTTAAGTCCCATGTACTCGTAACAGGGGGCAAGCCTATTGCCATCAACTGGGCACAAATCCAGATTCCGGACTCTACTGAGAAAGTCCTCATGGAAAACCCACTTTGTCTGACCTGGGAATTGAACCCAGGACCGCGTAGCGCTTGCGATCACGAATATTAATGTAGACATAATAAACAGTCATTGTCAGTAATCAGAGCCATGAGTGGAGCAGAATATTTTGACCATTGCCGGCCATTATTTAAGGAATTAAAAATTGTCCCACTCCCATGTCTGTATATTTTTGAAGTATAAAATTTAAAATTTTAATAAAATAACCCACAGTTATTAATAAATGAACAATCTCCGAAAGACTGACCAAAAAAAATGCCGGGAAATTACTAGTCAGAGATTACAATTGTACAGTAGAAATGCCAGTTGTATGACAAATAAAATCTAAAATAACCAATGAATAAGTTTAAATGTAAAATGTTTGATTAGCTCTTATTGTTTATATTCCGTCAATTAATTTTTAAATCATACGTTTTGATATTATAATTAAGATTTTAATATCCATCCATAATGTAAATACTAGGAACAAACACAAATTGGTTGTTCCTAAAACCAGGCTTAAAAAAATAAGTGGCTCGTTTAGATGCCAGTGTATACGTTTTTATAATAAACTTCCTAGCCATATTCATGAATTAAGCCTTAATAAATTCAAATGTTTTATAAAGCGGAAACTGTGCGAGAAAGCATTTTATACTGTTAAAGACTTTATTGAGGACAAAGAGGAGGGCTTGGGATTGAGCTGCTCCAATTTACAGTGAATCTTGATTTAATTTTTTTTTGCCAACTATTTATATTTTTCTTTTTATTTATACCATTTTAAATACCTAAACTATGACATGAATATTTACTTTGTAAAAGTAAGTAAGTAAGTAAAAAATTATTTTATTTCAATTAAGTTACAGACAAGAAAATACATTATGTAGTTGTTATGGTTAGAATAGGTAAAAAATGGATTACAACTGGTTGGCATAAGAATAAAGACAGGTACTAGGTACATAATTATGCTGTAACCACAAGGTTTGTACATGAATTGGGTGAGCCCTGCCTCTTAAACTAGGGTGAGCTGATCACTGTCTCTTAAGATACAGGATCTTAAGAGACAGTGATCAGCTATAAGGTATCATAAAAAATAAACAAAACTTGTGAAGTGTGTCAGTTTGCCATGTTTGTGTGTTTGTGTTTATACTTCTGTAAGTATCTTGCTTATATATAGAATGTATTTTTCCTAAACATAAATTTATTATAAAAGGAGGAGAAAGGAGTGCAACTCAAAATGTAGGAGAGTGTGTGTGAATGTACGTAACTGCACACCATGTGTATATGGAGTGTGAGTGAGTGTAAATTATGAGTGTGCAATGAGAATTAGTGATTATTATTAAGCAATGTATGTAAGTAGGGACTCCGTTTGTAAATAGTCTTGTTGTAGTAGCCATTCTGTCACCTTAGACTTTACTTGATATCTGTTGAGGTCGCGGATGTTGAGGTCTTGTAAAGTAAAGTAAAGTATTATACTATTTTCTTTATTCATTTAGGTACATACAAAATTATATTTTAATATTATTTTAATTATTATGAATGTGAGGACTATGTGCATTGTTTTTTTTTTATTTTTATTCTCAATCAAAATTTTTTTAATGCAGGTCTGACAGTTTTAGTACTTTATGTGGCCTAACCAAATGTCTTTTCTTTGAAATTGTTCGTCGTATCGCTGAGCTCCTTAAGTTTTGAGTTGAGCTGCACGATAACTGACAAATGCGTGCACTGACTTGACAGGTCCACTGAAATCTGTGTGGTTCTTTCGTCAAAAGACCATGTATACACCAATCTACATGGTTCTCAAATGATCTGAACATGATTATATCCGTATTTTATATACACATTGACATTGATTAATTTTATATGTACATGAATATTTACTTTGCTATGTAAATGTGAAGACTATGTGGGTTATTGTTCATTTTTCTTTTTTTCTCAGTTAGTTTTTATCATAGTCTGGCAGTTTGAGTAATTTTATGCGGCCTACCCAAATGTCCTTTCTTTGGTATTGTTCGTTGAATCTTTGAGCGCCTTAAGTTCTTAGTTGAGCTGCACGACTACTGACAAATGCGTGCACTGACTGGACAGGTCCCCTCAATCTGTGTGGTTCTCTCGTCAAAAGACCATTTCAGGCACCAATCTACATGTTCTTCACATGATCTGACCAAGATTATTTCTGGACTTTAAAAGAGACTGTGACCTCTGAGTTTGTTTGGCCTTTCTTCTCAGAGTAGTCGGATACGAAACGCCGACCTCATCTAGTTTTTTTTTTATTTTGATTGACGTGTAAAAGTGTTTTTAAAAACTTACTTACAGAAATGAATCATTTATCATTTAATGATGACATTAGTACTTTAACATTATCATGAATTCTTGGACAATGTAATTTTTATTTTGACATTATGATCTATTTTTACCCGACTGCTCCAGAAGGAGGGTTATGTTTTTCGAGTGTATGTATGTTTGTATGTATGTATGTCTATTTCTTTGGCACGCTCTGTAGGGTCTTGAACTCTTGATGGATTTTAACATAAATATGAGGTATCCTTAGATTCGTTTTAATTGTGGGAGTGACATAGGCTATAAAATTTTAATGTGGCATCTGCGAATCAAAAACGAGAGGGGGAATAAAAACATACATTTTGTGGTTATATTAATATGGGTATCAAATAAAAGCTAGTAAATAGCCAATTCCAAATATATATATTTTATAACACTTTTAACCTACTATTTTGACACAAACTACAAAAACGTACATTTTCTTTAATAACAAAATCGAAGCGAAGTTAAAATAGTACACTGAATATTTTTGAAAAAAATAATTGGTTTGAGGTCTGAGATCGTTCTAATGCGGAAAATATAGTTTTGAGAATTTTTGTCCGTTTTTCTGAATGTATGTTCTAGCATCACGCAAATTGTATTCGGATACATTCTGTTAAAATTTTGCATATATATTCCCTCTAATACCTGGTCAACCAATAGGTTATATATTATCACGCTATTTACTATGGGGGATGAGCAATATTGCATTATGTTTGTATGCCTCTAAGGTTTACAGAAAATTGTAATAAGACGACCCAAACAGTTACAGATTTAACCTTTTAAATGATTACCATCACGCTATATCTTTATGGAGCTAAGCAGACAATTATCATGGCATATGCAGGGTGGATTTTTAAGATGGGAAGTAAGGATATCTGAACCGTTGTAGCTACACAAATTCGGTCTTAGAAGACTGTCCTAAAAATCTGAGACATTTTGATCTGAAAGAAAGAAAGAAAAAGCATTTATTGGGACTCGCACAGATCAGAAGTATAACAAGGTATTAAGTTGAAATTAATATCAAATATGAAGGTCTACGGTCCCTTAGAGCTCTAAAAAAATCAAGCTTCAAGTCAACGCAATAAAAAAATACGGCCATTCATGCGACATTGTTTTGATGGGATAAATTCATCCTAACTACGTAACTTAAATATATAGATATAAACTTAAATTCCTCGCCCTTGCTCGCTTTTGACTCTGTAAGTTAAATTCAATCGGGCAGGCTGCAACGTTCGCCACGTTGCAGCCTGCCCGATTGAATTTAACTTTAAGCATATTAACCCCATAATAGTATTAAAAACTTTTAAGCAAATAAAGATCAAATTGTCCGAAGATCTTTTGGGAATGTCCATGAAAGTCTGTACCTCAATAATTGAGACTATAGTGCCTTACTTAGCCTTAATATTTAATTTGTGTGTGGATCAAGGAGTCTTCCCGTCCCGGATTTAATGAAATACAATAAGGTAATACCACTATTCAAATCCGGAGACAGTAAAGACACAAATAATTATAGACCCATATCCGTTTTGCCGGTTTTCAGCAAGGTGTTTGAAAAGGTAATGCTTAATCAGCTCAGTCATTTCAACGCGAATAATCCTTCACGATCAACAGTATGGTTTCACCAAAGGACGTTGTACGACCGACGCCGGTGTAACCTTATTAAGACACATTTTTAACGCGTGGGAAGAGGCCCAAGACGCCATAGGAATCTTTTGTGACCTTTCCAAGGCATTTGATTGCGTCGATCACGAAACCTTACTCTTGAAGCTTGAGCATTACGGACTTGGAAAACTTGCGCTTAGTTTAGTAAAATCTTATTTAAACGATAGACAACAGCTAGTTCAAATAAATGGTATCAATTCACTCGGTTTAAAAGTAAAAATGGGTGTTCCTCAAGGCTCGATATTGGGTCCTTTCCTCTTTTTAGTGTATATTAATGATCTTCTCCATTTATTAAATAATCAACCACAAATGGTGTTATTTGCTGACGATAATTCCTTGATTTTTAAGGTAGATAGACGTGCTAAAAATTTTGACAACGTAAATAACGCCCTACTGCAGGTCCAAAATTGGTTCATTGCCAATAATTTAGTATTAAATGGAAAAAAAACTAAGTGCATACGATTTTCTTTACCAAATGTAAAAAGTAGTGATTATGAGATAGTATTGAATCAAGAGAAACTAGAATTCGTCGATAAAACTGTTTTCCTGGGGATCACGCTCGACTCTAGGCTTCAATGGGGTCCTCATTTAACATCTCTTGCAGGACGGCTAAGTTCAGCAGCATATGCTGTCAGAAAAATCCGGCAATTTACTGATGTAGATACCGCGAGGCTAGTCTATTTTAGTTACTTTCATAGTATCATGTCTTACGGTATTTTACTTTGAAGATGGGCTGCAGACATCGAGTCTATTTTTATTCTGCAGAAAAGAGCCATCAGAGCCATATATAATCTCCGCAGGCGCGATTCTCTTAGGGAACTGTTTAAGAATATTAACATCATGACGGTGTCTTGTCAATATATCAATGAAAACAACATGTACGTAAGAAAAAATTTACATCTTTTTAGTAAAAGAGGCGAAAGACATAATTATAATACTAGAAGTAGGGATCTATTAGCTCAACCAGGTTTCAGACTGGCTAAAGTAGACTCATCTTTCATGGGGTACTGTTTAAAATGTTATAATAAAATTCCTCCCCACATACTTCAACTGAATGAGGCGAAATTCAAATCTTGTATAAAACGCACACTATGCAAGCAGGCATATTATAGGCTGGGGCATTACATCGCTGATAGAAATGCTTGGCTCAATGCTGGTCCTGCTCCACAGCGTCAACTAATTGATTAACATTTGAAAATACTGTTGGAGCTGCTGAAGATTGTAAGACTATCTTTTCATTGTATAAACTCAATCACCTTTGTATTATATAATTGCATAACACAAGTGTGAGTATGTACAATAGAGCTACCATTTACCGGGTAATATGTCTTTCATTGACTTGAATATGCCCTGGCAGCTGAGAGTATGTCATGCTCACTCAGATGTCTCGCTGATGGTGGCGTGTGTGTTGGATCATTTAGCTCCCTTCAAAATGGTTGAGCTGAATGGTGCTGATCCATGCGTCATATTCGTGAACGGGCGCTGTCAGTTGGGACTGGTCATCTCTTAGCTGCCACGGCTTATTTTTAATTATTTTAGTTTTGAATTGTTTTTTTTTTATCACGGACGCTTCTAACGTTTTGCATCGTTCTCACATGTATATTTTCAATAAGAATGATGTAACCAATACTTTGTATCAAATATTTTATTTTAAAAGAGTGTCTGTGGAGTTTCTTGCCCGTTCTTCTCCATAGGAACCTACTATTTGGAATGGGCAACTAGCTTCATATTTGTAACTGACCGACTTGTTGACAATTCAAAAGTGCCTGTAAATGGTTTAATTTAAATAAATGCTTTGAGTTGAGTTGAGTTGAGTTAACCCTTCATTTTGCGAAATTGACCAGTTTTTGTTATAATGAGCAGACTGCTGGCCATTACAAAAGCCATCAAAATCGTTTATTTGCATAAATGTGGTGGGTACAAAAGACGTTTAAAATTCTGTGCAAATATATATTCCGCCATGCACTGATGGCATGCCAATATTTAATGAAAGTTAGTCAGTTAAAACGTAACATACAATTATAGCATATCATATTATTATATTTATTATTATCGGGAGTGTTTTTTTTTCTCAGCTTTTAGGCTGGTTTTTAGCTACATTTACGGGCCAAAACCAAGTAAATGCAGCATGTGGTGAATTTTATGGTGAGAGTGTACTTTCGTCTAACTGCATAAATTTCCTAACGATTCTGCATGTGTTTAGGATGGCTGCTTTCTGCATATTGATGTAAAGGGATTCTTCTAGACATATTAATTTCAGGCTACGGAGGAGATGGTTGGGAATAACACCTGTCGTGGAGATAACTACAGGAACAACATAAACTTTATCTTGTCTCCAAATTCTTGTAACTTCTTCTTTGAGCTCAGCGTATTTGCAAATTTTTTCAGCGATTGTTTTTTGTAAGTTATGGGTGTTGGGAACTGCAATGTCTATGAGGTAAGTGATTTTTCTTATTTTATCCTGTAGGGTTATATCTGGTCTATTATAGTGGATGGTCCTATCTGTAAGTATGGCGCGATCGTAATACAGTTTATGTGTGTCATTTTCTAGAATAGTTTGTGGTGCTTACTTATAGTAGGGAGTGTTAGTGTTTTGTATGAGACTGTGTTTGAGTGCTAGTTTTGATGGATGATGTTTGCAACCTGGTTGTGCCTGTGAGTGTAGTCTGTCTGTGTGAGGGTTATGCATGCTCCGGTAATATGTTGTATGGTTTCTGATTGAATATGGCATCTGCGGCATTTATCGTTTGTGATGGTAGGGTCTTTAATGATAAATTTTCTGTAGTTTTTGGTGTTGATGATTTGATCTTGTATAGCTATGATAAAGCCTTCTGTTTCAGGGAACAAGCTTCCTATTTTAAGCCTCTTATTTGATGCTAATTTTTTTATGTGGGACTGCTCTAGGTCATGAGGGTGTCTACCATGAAGGACTTTCTTTTTCCAGTTTTCAATTTTTTTGTTTTGCGGGTCAATTATGTCTATATCTTGAATATTTTGGTCATTTAAATTAAGCGGAGTGTAATTAAAATCATTGAAGGTAATAAATAGCTTTGTGTATGTTACTAGTGTGAGATTTTGTGTAGAAAAATGTTTTTAGCCTTTTTTTTTTTTTTTTTTTTTTTTGGGTGGGAAATCATCAAATAACTTCTCCCGCTCTGGGCGGAGCGGGAGGGCGTGTCAGACTTTTACTGACTAAAACCCACCCGTGTTCCTTCCGTTGCCTGTGTGCCAGGGCCACGATATCCCTTTCGGACAAACTCGCAACCCCGGCAGGCATTGGTCCTGACGGACCCCGTCAGTTTGTGCTGACATCTCTTTGAGGCGCGCGTGGAACACAACGCGCCGTCGACCCGGGCCTGGTCCTTATCGGATGGCGAGCTACCCATCGCTCACCGTCCGCAGGCCCGCGCCTACGGTGGCCGGAAATCGGCTTGCGACTCCCGACGCCCGGGGCGTCTCCTGCGGCGACTAGGGGCATGAGGGCGCGAACCTTGTCTCACCCTCACGCGTTCCGCCTCCTCCTTCGCTAGCATAACTGCTTCGCAGAAGGAGGTGACGGCCTCCCATGCACTCTCGCTCCGAACCATGGCCTGAACCAGGGCCGGACGCGAGAGATCGCCGCCGCCGATCGCCTCCGTGAGGACACGGCGGTGCTCCGCCCAAGCTGGGCAGACCTCCACCGTATGCTCCACCGTGTCCTCCAGGCGATCCACACAGTGGTGACACCCGGGCGTTTCCTCCCGCTTAATCCTAAACAGGAACCTCCCGAAACATCCATGTCCGGTGAGGACCTGCGTCAGGCGGAAGGTGAGGACGCCGTGGCGCCTCTCCAGCCACTCCTCAAAGAGGGGACTTATCGCCACAATTGTGGCGTGCCCAGCGCTGGGTTGCGACAATCGCACTCTCCATGTCGCCATGAGATCCCTCCGGAGCTCCGTCCGCTGTGCCGCAATTTCTTGCGGCAGCGGAGTTATGCCCCGGAGTTTCGCCTCTTCGCGCCACACCCAAATGTGCGCGAGGACTTTCGCCTCCAGATCCCATGGCGGCAATCCGGCAAGGAGGCTCGCCGCCTCACGGGAGACCGTGCGGTATCCCCGTACCATCCTGATGGCCATGACCCTTTGGGACGCGTTCAACCGCTGCGCTGGTCGCAGCCTCAGAGAACGCGCCCACACCGGTGCCCCGTAAAGGGCCATGGACCGCACGATCCCCGCGTAGAGCCTCCGGCAGGAGGCGTTTGGACCCCCTAGATTGGGCAGGAGCCGCTTCAAAGCAGCCCCGGCCCGCTCCAGTCTGGGAGCCAAACGTCGAAAATGCTCCACGAAGTTCCACCGGCTGTCGAGGACGAGTCCCAGGTACTTCATCGTCGACTCGACGCCGATGTGAACCCCTCCCGCCGTTATCTGGGAACCCGACAGTGGCGCGTTCCGAGGACCATAAAAACACATGGCCTCGGACTTGTGCAATGCCACCTCGAGTCCCAATTGCCGGATCCTATCGACGATTGTCGCAACCCCACGTGCCGCCAGTTCGGCCGCCGCCTGATGCGAACTCCCTTGTGCCAGGACTAGCGTGTCGTCAGCGTAGCAGACTACGCTGACGCCACTAGGGAGGTCGGCGCGCAGCACCCAGTCGTACCCGATGTCCCACAGATGCGGCCCCAGGACCGATCCCTGTGGGACACCGCACGACATCTCTCGCCGGTTCCACTCTCCGTGGTGACCGGGGTAGATGACGGCCCTGTCCGTCAAATAGGCCTCGACCACACGACAGAGGTAGGTCGGCATCCGGTGATACCGAAGTGCCTCCCTAATGCAACTCCAGGGCAAGGTATTGAAGGCATTGGCGATGTCAAGAGACACCGCCAAGACGACCCCACCCCGGGCAACAGCATCCCCCGTCGTGAGGGCTCGAACGCGCATGATGGCATCCACCGTAGAGCGCCCAAATGTTTTTAGCCTAGTGATTTGTTTCTGCCAAAGGTGATGTATGTCGATTAGGCCTCTCCCTCCATATTGTCTTTTGATTGTGAGTCGTTCGACCGCAGATTTAGGATGTAGGTTGTTGTGTTTTGTGAGTGTTGTGCGTGTGATTCTTTCTAATTGTTCGATGTCAGTTTTTGACCATTTTATTACTCCGAATGAGTAGGTCAATATTGGTATTGCGAAGGTATTCAAGGCTTTTATAAGATGCTTTCCAGATAGCTGTGTTTTACAAACTGCGTTAATTCTTCTCCGATATTCTGTATTTAGTGTCTGTTTAATTGCTGTGTGGTCGAGTCCTTTAAGTTGCTTGTATCCTAAATATTTGTATAAATCTGTTGGCTCCATAGCTGCTATTGTGTCGGTGTCGCTGACTGCATAGTTGCCGGGTCTTACTTTTCCTTTTATAATATGCAATGTCCTACACTTATCTAATCTAAATTGCATATTAATATCCTGACTAAATGTTGTCGTCACGTCTATAAGAGTTTTCATTTCTCTTTCGGTTTTAGCATATAATTTAATGTCATCCATATTATATGAGATGCGAGATAATAGTTTCTTCGGTATTGTTTTTTAAATTATATCCAGCCCGATACCGATGGAGTAAGTGAGACAAGGGGTTCAGAGCGAGACAGAACCAGTTCTGTCGAGTTATGAGAGTGCTGAGACGATTATTTATCTGAAGTGTGGTTTTCCAACGTGTCATTACAATGCGTAAAAACTCTATTATTTTGGAATTAATTTTATATATTTCTAGGATTTGTATTAGCCAAGAGTGTGGGATGCTATCGAAAGCTTTTGGTAATCTATATAAGTACAGTGTAGGTTTCTATTTTTTGTGGTGGCATGTTTATGGATAGTAGAGTCTATGACCAACTGTTCTTTGCACCCCATATGGCCTCTCCTGCATCCCTTTTGCTCCTCTGCTATCATATTGTGGTGTTCAATGTGTGAGTTGATTTTATTAGTTATTGCTGATGTTAGTATTTTATAAATTGTGGGTAGGCATGTGATTGGTCTGTATTGGGAAGGGTCTGATGTGCATTCAGTTTTAGGTAGCATATACGTTATTCCTGTGGCAATGAATTCGGGTATATTCTGTTCTTGTAATACTATATCTGTAAATTTTTTTGCTATGGATTTGTGTAGTATCGTTAACTTTTTATACCAGAAATTTTGTATTTTGTCTATACCCGGTGACTTCCAATTATGTAATCTAGCCGTTAAATATGTAATTTCAGACTCTGTTATCTCTTTAAATTCCATTTCATCTATTGCTATCCACTTTCTTGCTTCTTCTGTAATCCAAGTTGCTTTATCATTGTGATGTACCTGCTCTTCCCATATGTTAGACCAAAATGTTTCTAAGTGTTCTTTTGAGGGTGTGTCTGTGTTTTTCTCTGTTGTTGAATCGGTGTGTGGTTTCTGTATATTCCTATAAAATATTTTCTCATTCGTTGCAAATACGGCATTATCTTTTTTGCGCTATATCTCCTAAGCCTATGGACTTTAAGTGCCAATTACTGTTTTAATGTATCCAAAAACTCTTCAGGCTTTCTATTGTTATTCTCGTGTCTAGTGTGTGTAAAATTGTTTTTAAATATTGCTTCAACTCTTTTAACTACTTTATTTGATCTGCAACCGTTGATAATAATATAATGTGTAAGTCTACCACAGTCTGCTCTTAATTTCTCAATGTCTTTTTCGAGCCTCTGTTGCCATGGTGGTTTGACCGTGTCTCTTTGTATTGTGTTTCTTGCGTGTTCAGTGATTTTAAAGTTGAGTTCTTCCGAAATAACAACTGTTGTGCAATAAATAAGGGTGTGTACGTCATTCAGTTGTGTGTCATCAGATAAAAACTGTTTCAGTATATCTTCATTAAATAAGTTAACTAAGCGGAAAATTTTAGGGCTATATTTGAGTTTAGGTAGTTTTGGTCGAGCTGCTGGGTCCATCCCAGAGTACTGTGTTAGTGTAGTTCTAAATTTGTCATGTATTTCTTGTATATACATATCTGTTATCGGGTTTTGATTCACGGCCGCAACTGTCTCAATATCATTTTCTAACGTTAGGGTTAAGGTTATAGATTCGGTTTGTGTAGATGTGTGTGATGTTTGCGATTTATTATATGGTTGAGATTCAAAATTAGGTTGTAATAGGATGACCGATTGTGGTTGATCTTGCAGGCTATTTTCGTTTGTGTTTTGTGTGATAGTGTTAGTGTTTACAGAATTTTCTGATTCTTCCTGTAGCAATTGTTTTCGTACTTCTTCTTTTAATTGATCTATTACTTCTTGAGATAGAAGTTTATTCCTTACTATGGCTCTTCTTTGGTCTGATATTCTTTGTTCTGTAACTGTAATTTCTGGGTATTGTCGTGTAAAAAGTCCATGCAGTTGGTGTCGGGGTGTCTGTCCTGTTTGTCAGTCTGTCACCATCGTCAATGATTTCGGCTGTAACATCTTGGTCGGTGGGAGCCCGCCTGTTCAACTTCTCACCGCTGACGGTTCGCATGCTGAGACACTCAGCGTCAGCTCCAAGTGCGCCCCGGCGATCGCCCCCGGGCAGCGGTCCTATACGTTTTCTTTTTGAACGAGTCTCCATTTTGAGTGGGTTTCCAGAGCCACGTTAGCCACGCCAGTAATTTCTCATTCGTGTGTCCGCCCCCCACATGATTAGATGGTCAATCAGGACGTATGGTTGTTTAGGGGGCTTATATTTATTATTATTATTATTTATTGTTACTAATACTGTATGAGTCTCATGAGTTACTCTAAATAAAGAATTTAATAATAATAATAGACAAACTCGTAAAATAAATAGGTATTAAAT
Organism: Tiliacea citrago; assembly: GCA_963921375.1. Taxonomy (NCBI): domain Eukaryota; kingdom Metazoa; phylum Arthropoda; class Insecta; order Lepidoptera; family Noctuidae; genus Tiliacea; species Tiliacea citrago. Next base: position 30,312,131 of record OY992782.1, read on the forward strand.
TGGAGTTTTAACGTTAAGAATTCTATGAAAGAAAGGAGCCAATTGACCTATCCTATCTTGCTAACTTTACTATGTCGTATAGGTTATTAACTTACCAATACTTAACTAAACAATTTTTTCATTAATAACACTAAAAATCTTAAAATAAAATAAATTATTAAAAAAATGAAAAACCCGACTGCAAAAAATTAACTGAAAGGATGGAAACAAGATGAACAGTAAACCAGTATCCTTTAAGTACCAAAAATAAATAAATGCAGTCGGAGGCAAATTTTAAGGCGTTCGTAACATCCTTAGTAATTTATTTTTTTATATATTTATTAATTTTGTGAAAATAGGGTAAAAAGTTATATAGGTGTTTAAAATTAAATTTTGATCCATAATACGTCCCGCCAGAAGCCATACAAAATTGTTTGCGTAAACAAATGTCACATTTTAACAAAACGAAAATGTAAAACAAAGTCAAAGTAAGTACCTACCTGTCACAATTTCATGGCCAACACTAATAGTCAAAATTAATAATAAATGTACAAAAACAAATAAGTAGTATAGTCACAATTTGGCATACTTACAATAATAACTTACAACAATAAAATTAAATACAAAATGTCAAAAGAGAATAATTATCATTATCTTATGAAAGCAACATTTTAATTATACAGACAGATATACAATTATATAAAACTAGCTGCGCCCCGCGGTTTCACCCGCGTAAGTCTCGATCCCGTGGGAATATCGGGATAAAAAGTAGCCTATGTCTTAATCCAGGGTGTCAGCTACCTCAATACAAAATTTTATCAAAATTGGTCCAGCCGTTTGAGCGTGAAGAAGTAACAAACATACACACACACACACTCACAAACTTTCGCCTTTATAATATTAGTGTGATGTGATAGTGTATGTTCCACATCATGCAAATACTACTTTGATAGATTTTGTTCAAATTTTGCTTAAATATTCCCCATAGACCTAGTCACTCGGTCGGCTATAAATTCGCACGCTATTTGCTATGGGGGATGAGCAATATTGCAATTTTTCGTATTCTTTCATTTATTCTACCGGAAATTGTAAAAAGACGAGCCAAAAGGATATAACATTGCAGATAGGTACAGATTAACCTTTCAATTTTTTTTTAAAAAACGTTACTTTCATGCTATACCTTTCTATGAGCAGTGGTGGCCCAGTATCGCAGCAGAGTTCCTGTATCACAAGGCCCAGACTTCTCAATTTAAAGCGAATATGTTATAGAAGCGCGATAGACAACAATGAAATAAACTACAATTATGGCATGCATTGACAGGTAGGTTTACAAACATACAAGGGAAAAAAATCAATAAAAGAGTTTAAATTGACACTGTGTTCTGTGGAGAGTGATGGTGAGTGGGGTGTGTATTAATGTGTGTGGGGTGTGTGTGTGTGAGGTTTGTGCGTGTGAGGAGTGAGTGGTGTCATGTTACGGTGCCGAATAGATTTTCTGTTTCCTCGTAATCATATTTGTCTTGCCAGTATTAAAACAGTTAAAACCAATATTAGAAAAAAATACCTAATACCAAATTATCAATATGGTTTCAAGGAAAAACACTCTACAATAGACCAGGTATACAGAATTACTAACATTATTGAAAAAACACTCGAGAACAAGCAAGTCTAGTTTTTTGATAAAGTCAGGCATGATTCTGACGCATGCTATCTCCAGAATTTGCAGCCATTCTAGAATCATTTAGCGCATCAGAATGTTAAGAATAAGGCAAGAGGATGCCTATTCCGAGCTAAAAACTATAAAAGCTGGGGCACCACAAGGAAGTGTGTTAGACTCAATCCTGTACTTGCTATACACATTTGAGAGCTGGAAAACAATACAATTGCAACCTTTGCAGATGAAAAGAGACAGTAGAAAAAAGACGCAGTAGAAAAAGTTCAACTAGCTGTGAACAGACCAGGTCTCGATAGTGTCAAAAGCCTTCTCATAGTACACAAATGCAAGACATTTCGGACTTTTGTATAATTTGTCGCACTGTATGGATGTGGTTTATGGTACTGTGTCCTCCTCGAATCCCAGCCTGCTCCGATGGCCGAAACTCGTCCAGTCTTCTCGCTAGACGATTCGTAACGACTCTCGAAAACAACTTAAATACGTGGCTTTTTTTTTTTTTTTTGGGTGGGAAATTATCAAATAACTTCTCCCGCTCTGGGCGGAGTGGGAGGGCGTGTCAGACTTTTACTGAACTCGCAACCCCGGCAGGCATTGGTCCTAACGGACCCCGTCAGTTTGTGCTGACATCTCTATGAGGCGCGCGTGGAACACAACGCACCGTCGACCCGGGCCTGGTCCTTATCGGACGGCGAGCTACCCATCGCTCACCGTCCACAGGCCCGCGCCTACGGTGGCCGGAAATCGGCTTGCGACTCCCGACGCCCGGGGCGTCTCCTGCGGCGACTAAGGGCGCGGGGGCGCGAACCTTGTCTCACCCTCACGCGTTCCGCCTCCTCCATCGCTAGCATAACTGCTTCGCAGAAGGAGGTGACGGCCTCCCATGCACTCTCGCTCCGAACCATGGCCTGAACCAGGGCCGGACGCGAGAGATCGCTGCCGCCGATCGCCTCCGTGAGGACACGGCGGTGCTCCGCCGTGATGCTCCACCGTGTCCTCCGGGCGATCCACACAGTGGTGACACCCGGGCGTTTCCTCCCGCTTAATCCTAAACAGGAACCTCCCGAAACATCCATGTCCGGTGCGGACCTGCGTCAGGCGGAAGGTGAGGACGCCGTGGCGCCTCTCCAGCCACTCCTCAAAGAGGGGACTTATCGCCACAATTGTGGCGTGCCCAGCGCTGGGTTGCGATCGCACTCTCCATGTCGCCATGAGATCCCTCCGGAGCTCCGTCCGCTGTGCCGCGATTTCTTGCGGCAGCGGAGTTATGCCCCGGAGGGATCTCATGGAAAATCTCGCCTCTTCGCGCCACACCCAATTATATACGTGGCTAAGGAGCGAAATGGGTCTGTAGTTCTTTAAAAAGGTCTTATCACCCTTTTTAAAGAACAGAATAACGACACTCCTTCGCCACGCTTCTGGAGTTCTACCAGAGAACAGGACAGAGCTGAAGAGTTCCCGAAGCTCTTTCAGTACAGGACTTCCTCCCGCTTTCAGGAGCTTGGTCGTAATCCCATCCTCACCGGGGGCTTTCCATTTTTAAGCTGTTTAAGAGCCGCTTCGATTTCGCCTTGGCTGATTTCTGGCAGGTCTTCCGTAAAATAGCGGGTTAAAGTGGCTCTGGAATCCTCATTTTCGGGATCAGGTTGAGATGCGTGTGACGTGTGTAATTGGCCGTAAAAGTTTTCTACTTCCGAAATAATCTCCGGCTCCAAAACGACGACATCCCCACTGGATTTGGTCAGCTTCGTCAGGTGGCTCCTCCCAAGTGACTGGACGAACACTTTCGACCCCCGATTTTGCTCAATTGCTTTCGCTATAGAGCGCGTATTGGCGCGTTGGATGTCGCGTCGTACCAGTGTTCTAATATTTTTGTTGAGTGCCCGTTGTTCCGACGAAGTGATAGGTGGGTTTTGACGTCGTTCCGTAATGAACTCCAGAGTCTCTTCCGAAAGTATGGACCTCTTGCCCGTACGCCGCATTTTACAAAATCGCGTGCCTTCCTCCATGAGGATTTCCGCCATTTGGTCGAGCGCCTGGTCAACGTCATTTGGTGTTTCCATGGCAGCAAATCGGTTCTCCAGGTCTAACTGGAACGCTTCAGATCCTAACATAGTTACCTTTATGGAGCTACGCAATCAATATTGACATGTGAAATATCCCCCCTATATAATACACACACCGGCAAATTTAGCGGAAAATAACAAAAATTTTGAATAACTAGTTTGTGTAACATTGCAGGCTAGTTGTTAATTTGTTTTATTTTAGAAATAATTATTTAGTCCCACCGTCCCTGGGAGGACGGGTTGTCGGGCAAACCCGTATTGGTACAAGCCATTTTCTAAGCTTTCAAAGCGTCGGTCAAACACGGTACCTCAAAATCGACCAGTGAGGAAGATAAAATGTTCCTGTTTAATTTATGAGTACTGTGGACGGAGGAGATGAAGGCCGGTAAACTTATACTTGAAATTTTGCGGACGCCGAGACCTCCCAGGCGAATGGGAAGTGTGGCTTGCTGCCACGCTCGGTCGTCCAGGGCCACATTTAGGATAGTAGTTAGTGTGTTTCTAATAATTTGGTCAACTTTTTCTAAAAGTTGCCTCCAAAGATGTGAGGGGCGAAGGCTATAAGTAAATTTTGGTACAACAGTATCGAATGAGTATGAAGGCCGAATGGATGTTAATTTTAAAAAGTCTTTCCGAGACATCATTAAAATTGTGTATTTTCTCCTCAACGAACGTTGGAAAGGATTCGTCAAAAAAAAAATAAGAACCGACTACCAAAATTGTGTGTCTTTGGTGTATTTGAGTTTTTTGCTACCGACTTCCGAAATTAAAGTTATTTTTCACTTTGTAGTGTTCATTTTGGTAGTCGGTTCTTATTTTTTTGTAAAAAGTTTTTTATTTTTCACTTTTTAGTTTGTCAGTTTTGAATTTATCTAAGTTACAATAGCCTAATGTTAACTGCTCATCACCTTTTACAAAATATTGCTTTTCCCGATGCTGGGACGTTGATTGTAGAGGAGTTCTCCTGGTAAGAACCAGGAGAACTGCCACTCACCATATGCATAGTGACGAGCATAAATTGCTTAATCGCAACCCGTTAAATAGGGGTACTCATTATTATATTGTTCCGGTCGCCATATGTGGTCTCCATCATCAGTTCCACTTCACCAAATGGTGCTTTCCAAGAGCAAATGTACGAGTTACTATAAAAAATACCCAAATCGCTATAGGTTTGCCTATAAAAATTGAGGGTTTCCCTCGATTTCCATGGGAGCCCCTCATCTGATTCTAATTTGGTAGCAATGGGATCACCTAGGGAGTATACCCTTTCAAACAAAAAAAGAATTTTCAAAATCGGTCCATAATTAACGGAGTAATCGCGTAACAAACATACAAAAAAAAAAAACATACCGCCGAATTGAGAACCTCCTCCTTTTTGGAAGTCGGTCAAAAATTGAGGAGCCCAGGAAGTGAAGAAAATTTATTTCCGTAATTTTGATGTTTGGTGCTATTGTATTAAATTTTGCTATGGTATTTTATCTGGCAGTGGTTTGGGGAAGATAAATTTCCCATTTTGAAAAGTTAAGGTCAAGGCCAATGGAACTGATTTTTTCTTTTAAAAAAGTTAAATCTTTTAAGATTATATCTTCATCACCTCCTAGGGTTCCGTCATCCAAATACCAAACGTTGAATTCATAATTCAGTTGTCAAATAATTGGAGTTATTGCCGAACTAAAAATGACTGGCCCAAGGGGGTCACCATGTTGACATCCAACAGCTGATCTCAAAATGTGGTCTTTATAAAGTAGTGCCGACAACATTGATAAAGAAAACTGTATATTTTTGGTATTTCTTTTAAAACTTCTGTCAACAAGGTATCCTTGTTTACGGAATTGAAAGGGTTCTTAATTTCAACCATAAGGAGGACTTCACCTTTACCACTATTGAGGTAGGTGGATAAAGCGTGTACCGCAGCCTCACAGCCCCCTTTAGACCCGAAGCTCAGCTGTAGGGGCTGGAACTTGCTGGCCAGTGTTTCTCTGTAAAAAGCACAGCAAATTTTGACTGGGATACGACGATAGGTGGACCCTACGGCAATGGGATGAATGCCGCCATCCTTCTTGCGCAGGGCGTATAGATTTGCCCCATACAAGACATCAATGACGGCTTCGTTCATATTGCCGGAGAGCACGAGATTAATGTGGGCCGTCAGCTCCTTCAAAAGGGACTCACCAGCCTGAACAAATTAGGTTCTTCAAATGTTGAGGAGTCAAGCTGTCGAGGCCGCCGGCGGAGCCACTTCGAAAGGAGCATACACGGCCGCACATACTTATTGAGCTGTAATTTCAAGTGAGTTGCATTCCGGATTGGGTGAGTCAGGGAAGGAGAGCTGATCTGCCGGGGCGGGATGTTTGCTCTCCAGAGCTGTGTCTCTGGCGAGTACGGCGCAACCACATCGCTGCTAAAGATGATCCTAGCTGCACCTCTAATATCACCCTCGGCTAGTTTAGACTCTACATGGTGCAATAAACCTCTTTGGGGGAGGTGGGCTGTTGATTTAGAGTCAAAAAATTGGGCCGAAACGTTACAATTACCCTTGATGCTGTTAACGTTTTTTTATTTGCCAAATTTTTTTGAACATGTAGAATTCTAAACGGGAATGTGATTAATTTCTCCCAAGCACTTTGAGAGCTCTCTCGAGTGACGAGGCGGATACAACGCACTAAACATGAAGCCACGGATGGTCTCGCAACACGAGGAACTCTCTTCAAAACTGGAGTTGAAGATTTAATTTTGCAAGGGTTTTCCAAAGGGGTTGAGCAGGTAAATCAGGAGTTAGGGAACTGGGTATTGTCAGGCATGATGAAGGCACATTATAGGGTTTGTGTTTCTTGCCCAAATGTATCTTCAAGCCTCGTTCACCTTTAAAAAAGCGAGCTTGGGGACAATAAGAGCATCTCACTAGGCCATCCAGCGATGTGGAAGGTTGACTGGCGCTTCGTACGGCGTCACTACTGTCGGGGTGCCGCTATGAAGGTACTATACCTTCATGGGTGCCGCGCTGCCGGTTGATATTTCGGCGAGCCCTGGCAACCGTTGCCATGAGACAGCGTCGCGTCGGTTAAATATTTATTATATAATTTTCAATCCAAGTGTTATTTTAAGGACAAATGATAGAGAGGTAGGTACAGTCACATATATTTTGGGTGAGTAGGTATGGTCCTCTTCACCGTATCCGTTGACAGCGACCAGACTAATTTTCTTTCCTTTCGTGAGCATGAGCCTTTGTGAGAATATGCAAACTGCAACGCCTCTTTTATGAGCTCAGATCATTGATTGGCATTCACCAGTAACACTATAATTAATATGAAATGTCCAATTGATTTTCATAATAATCATCGAAATTATGAGTTCGCTGTGCTGTCAACCTTTTTTAATTAGCTTTTTCAACTTTTCTTGGTTACCTTAAAAAATTAAGAAAGTACATTTTCACACAGTTTCAGTTTTCAGTTTTTTTGCACATTTTTTTTTTTCACGAAAAAATATTTTTCTCGTAAAATGAATGATAAAATGATAAATAAATGAAAAATGATTTATTTCTGTAAGTAGGTTTGTACAAACACTTTTAAACGTCAATCATATTTTAAAAAAACTAGATGAGGTCGGCTTTTCGTATCCGACTACTCTGAGAAGAAAGGCCGAAACAAACTCAGAGGTCACAGTCTCTTTAAAGTCCAGACATAATCTTGGTCAGATCATGTGAAGACCATGTAGATTGGTGCCTGAAATGATCTTTTGATGAAGGAACCACACAGATTGAGGAACCTGTCCAGTCAGTACACGCATTTGTCAGTAGTCGTGCAACTCAACTAAGAACTTAAGGAGCTAAACGATTCAACGAACAATACCAAAGAAAGGGCATTTGACCGACATCAGACCAGCATTAAAAATGAAAACAAATGGAATAAAAATAAAAAAAGCAATGCACACAGTCCTCACATTCATAATAATATAATACTTTACAAAGTAAATATTCAAGTCATTGTTTAGGTATATGTAAAATGCTATAAATAAAAATAAAAATATAAATAGTTGGCAAAAAAAATCAAATTAAGATTCACTGTAAATTGGAGCAGCTCAATGCCAAGCCTTTTTGTCCTCAATATAGTCTTTAACAGTATAAAATGCTTTGTGGCACAGTTTCCGCTTTATAAAACATTTGAATTTAATTAATTAAAAACGGACACACACTTCCCTATGTGTTTATTATTATAGCGTATGGCACTCATGTGTTGTCATCTGACATTATGCTGAGCTGAGGCCCTTTTGGCATCATAATAATTATATTCTGATTTTATAGTTTTATGGTGTATTTATTTTTGCTGTAATGACAATGAACGCATTTTTCTTCTTTATTTCAATGTAATAGTATTGCTACTGTCTTCACGGCTTCTTCGACGATAAATGAGATGAGATGAGATGGAAACATAATAATATATGATTATCTAGTAACCATATATTATTATATTTCCATCTCAACTAATTAAAGTTATGTTCCCCACATAGGCATGGGCCATGTTTTTACTCAGAATATCAAACAATAAGGGATCCCATTGTGGATCTGGAAGCTCGGTTGATATTATGTTATCAAGCTCGTCACGTTTTTTTTTTCAAGCCTTAACAGAATAATTATTTCGTAAAATGTAAAAACGGTTACTGTGAGTTATCCTTAGAAGATAGACATATTTTTATGCTACCGCTGACTGTTTTTTTGAACTTCTCAAGAGGCCATACATTTTTTTTGTGTAACTCTAACTATTTACGCAGCGCATGCCGTGGAAGTTCTTAAAACGGACGAATATCATCATAACTTTAAGGTATTTGTATAAATTTACAGAACATAATAGCCTATTTCCATCTGGTATAATGTACCTTTCAAATGGCAAAATATTTTTTTAAATAGGACCTGTATTCCTGCAGATTACCCTCAACATATACACAAACTCGCAAAATTAGGTCTCTCTCTTTACAATATTAGTATAGAAATAATTGAAATGTTTAATAAGTTGTCAGTAGGGCAACACTTACTGTACGCTATTACGTCCACATTGTGACCATAGATATCAGGAAAATATCTTAATAGTTATTTGTTATACAAGAGTTCAAAGATGCTTTCTAACCGCGTGCTCAAAAGAGCACGAGGTGAAAAATCTTTGCACTCGAGTGCAACACGTAACTTTTCATCCCACCTCATCGAGGAAATGACTTACAGCAAAAAAAAACATTTACAATCACAAGATACTTTTATTTCAGTTTAGGTATTAACTACTACATTATGATAGGTAAGTATTAAAGAATAATCTTTAAATTATAACAAATAATACTTATGTATAATTAAGAAAAATTGAAATTAACGTTGCTACAGTTACTTAAGTTGAGTGTAATATTTTTGTTAGGTACTGTAATGTTGGTGTTAGTGACTTGTGTACTGTTTTTGTTAGGTACTGTAATGTTGGTGTTAGTGACTTGTGTACTGTTTTTGTTAGGTACAGTAATGTTGGTGTTAGTGACTTGTGTACTGTTTTTGTTAGGTACTGTAATGTTGGTGTTAGTGACTTGTGTACTGTTTTTGTTAGGTACTGTAATGTTGGTGTTAGTGACTTGTGTACTGTTTTTGTTAGGTACTGTAATGTTGGTGTTAGTGACTTGTGTACTGTTTTTGTTAGGTACTGTAATGTTGGTGTTAGTGACTTGTGTACTGTTTTTGTTAGGTACTGTAATGTTAGTGTTAGGTACTTGTGTACTGTTTTTCGGTAAACTATCTGTCATACTTTATAGTTGTACCAATTCATCGGATTCCCTTGGCGTAAATGTTGGCGAGAGAGGGCGATGGTTAGGTGTTTCTCAACGGCTCATTTTTGATGTAGAAGGGCCAGTCCAAGGATCTGACTGAGGCTTTTTCAGTATAATGGCTCCTACGATGCTTTTGCTTTTTTTTTTGATGGAATCCTCTATGTATCCCTCTACAACCGCATTGGACTATCAGCCTCCATGGCGCTTAAAGGACAGGAGATCAGCTCCTGAATCGGCCAAAAGTGTGGCTGAAATTCGTCGGAAACAATGACCCGTGTACAACAGGGGCTCTGGAAGTTCAAGAAATGTTGCTATTTCTCGTGGGATACTGCCAGTTTTATTAGCACCCATAGGCTGTCTAACACACTTTCCGTTGCGATATTGTAGAAAAAATCGATTTATTGGAGTGTTAGGAGGGCTAGGGGGGGGGGGGGGGGTAAGGCTTGATATTTCTCAACAATTGTTACGTATTCCTTGCGAATGACGAAGTTGCGGTCTCGTTTTGTCTTTGTATTAGGTAAATTAATTAATAGTAAGTTAACCAGTATCCTTTAAGTACCAAAAATAAATAAATGCAGTCGGAGGCAACTAGGATGTTACGAACGCCTTAAAATTTGCCTCCGACTGCATTTATTTATTTTTGGTACTTAAAGGATACTGGTTTACTGTTCATCTTGTTCATCGGGTTTTTTATTTTTTTAATAATTCGTTTTATTTTAAGATTTTTAGTGTTATTAATGAAAAAATTGTTTAGTTAAGTATTGGTAAGTTAATAACGTATACGACATAGTAAGGTTAGCAAGATAGGATAGGTCAATTGGCTCCTTTCTTTCATAGAATTCTTAATGTTAAAACTCCAATTTAATACCTATTTATTTTACGAGTTTGTCTATAATTGTATGTTACGGTTTAACTGACTAACTTCCATTAAATATTGGCATGCCATCAGTACATGGCGGAATATATATTTGCACAGAATTTTAAACATCTTTTGTACCCACCACATTTATGCAAATAAACGATTTTGATGGGAAAAACTTTTGCTATTTCTGACTTTTGTAATGGCCAGCAGTCTGTTCATTATAACAAAAACTGGTCAATTGCGCACAATGAAGGGTTACGTAGTTAGAATGAATTTATCCCATCAAAACAATGTCGCATGAATGGCCGTATTTTTTTATTGCGTTGACTTGAAGCTTGATTTTTTTAGAGTTCTAAGGGACCGTAGACCTTCATATTTGATATTAATTTCAACTTAATACCTCCAAGCGTTCCTGAAAAAAAGGGTCTTGACTGACAGACAGACGGACGGACAGACAGACAACGAAGTCATCCTTAAAGGGTTCCGTTTTTTTATTTGGCACCATCTTGCGTTTTGATTTTGACTCCATTATCGTCGTCAGCGCCCTCGAAAACCATGAAAACGACACCCATGATAAAAAAGTTGCAAATTTTCGGTAACGCCATTTCAAATTTTGATCTTGTCTCCATTATTGTTACCAGAGACCTCGAAAACGATAACAATGACACCCATGACGAAAAATCATCACAAAATCACGACAACCATCTTTTCGCGCAGGTGGTTTCTTAAGTGCCGCAGCATCATGCTGAGATAGGGGCCTTTTGGCCTCGTACAGGACTTTCTGTTTTTATTTTCATTTTTACTTTGTTTTATTTTTGTTTTTGTTCTTTATGTTTCTATGAGTATGTTTTAGTTTAGTTTAATTTGTGATCTGTGCGAGTCCCAATAAATGCTTTTTCTTTCTTTCTTTCAGATCAAAATGTCTCAGATTTTTAGGACAGTCTTCTAAGACCGAATTTGTGTAGCTACAACGGTTAAGATATCCTTACTTCCCATCTTAAAAATCCACCCTGCATATGCCATGATAATTGTCTGCTTAGCTCCATAAAGATATAGCGTGATGGTAATCATTTAAAAGGTTAAATCTGTAACTGTGTGGCTCGTCTTATTACAATTTTCTGTAAACCTTAGAGGCATACAAACATAATGCAATATTGCTCATCCCCCATAGTAAATAGCGTGATAATATATAACCTATTGGTTGACCAGACTTAGAGGGAATATACAGGGTGGAATTTTGTAATGCCACCTGGAGGGAAAGTACTCTTAATACTGCAGATAGAAAGTTTTACTCAAAGGAAACATTCCTTTATTTTTGAATAGAAAGCAAACTGCATTCAAAGATTTTCGAAAATTCTCTTCTCCCACACCCGGGAATCGAACCGGCTAAAATCTGAAAAAATTATACCCTGTACTTTTATTGCATCGATCGTTAGGGTCAATTATAAGGATGAAATCTCTCTAACAAACATGATAAATTAAATGAAAGGAAAACTAGGAAATCTTAAATTAATTTAATTATTTACAAAAAATGGTAAACTAACTAATTAGTTGCTCAAAATGGGCTCCATTCTCTTGGATACACAAATGTATTCTTTTAACGAATTCATTTCTAGTAACCTTTAATAAAGTGTTGTGGTGAATATTATAAATCGTATTCTGAACTTCAACTCTCAACTCGTTGTCATTCGCATAAGATTTCATGTAAATTTGATTTTTTACATATCCCCACAAAAAAAAATCTAATGGGGTGAGATCTGGCGATCTCGCAGGCCATCTGATTGTGCCGTTTGCACTATCTAATAATAAAACTAATAATAAAATGGTTATTAATGTAGGCAGTAGTAATTCTGCTGTTATGTGCTGGAGCACCATCTTGCTGTAGAATTATTTGGTTTCGCTCTTCCTCGGGGAAACCATTTAACTCGTTTCTTAAGAGATCCAGTATTTCAATATACTTGACAGTGTTTAAATGACCTTCGTACACGTGGACTAACACTACATTATTTCTCATAATTCCACACCAAACGTTGAAAGAAAATCTTACTTGATTGTTAGTTTCATGAACACGAGCAGGATTCACTCGAGACCAATAATGGTTATTGCGGCGATTGTACATGCCATTATTGCTGAAGTTGGTTTCGTCAGACCATACAATGTTACTCAAAAAATTAGGGTTTCGGTCAATTTCTCCAAGCATGTTTTCACAAAATTGTAATCGTCTGTCACGATCCCCAATATGCAATTTTTGCACCAACCGACCTTCACGATAGCATTTATACTTATACTTTTTCAGCACTTTAAGTACGCGAGTGTGGGTTGTTCCTAATTCATCGGTAGCATCTCTACTTGAAGCCTTTGGAAATGATTCAAAGTATGTTAAAACATCTAGTTCAAAATCGAAATAGTTTTGCTGAATAGTTTGCCGTCTCTTCTTGAAACCACCCGTATTCTTTAAATTTTCTACCATTCTTTTCAATACGAACCGAGTTGGTGCCTGTCGGTCTTGATATCTCTCTCCATACCACCGCAGAGCTAGATTCACGTTTTTGTTATTTAAAAAATAAGCTTCCATTAAATCAAACTGTTCTTGATAAGCCATTTTCACCGTGAGACAAAATGTGAAATGAGTTGTAAAAACAATCAAATGTGAATAACAACTATGACAATCTAATTTTCAAATTTTAATCTAACATTCCATATTTAAATTACCTCATACACGCAGCTACGAGTATGTCGCAAAGGAGTTTGCATTACAAAAGATGGATGTTAGTTAAAGAGCTTTAACTTGACTCATTGAATTTGTAACTTCAGATTTCCTGGTTTTCCTTTCATTTAATTTATCATGTTTGTTAGAGAGATTTCATCCTTATAATTGACCCTAACGATCGATGCAATAAAAGTACAGGGTATAATTTTTTCAGATTTTAGCCGGTTCGATTCCCGGGTGTGGGAGAAGAGAATTTTCGAAAATCTTTGAATGCAGTTTGCTTTCTATTCAAAAATAAAGGAATGTTTCCTTTGAGTAAAACTTTCTATCTGCAGTATTAAGAGTACTTTCCCTCCAGGTGGCATTACAAAATTCCATCCTGTATATGCAAAATTTTAACAGAATGTATCCGAATACAATTTGCGTGATGCTAGAACATACATTCAGAAAAACGGACAAAAATTCTAAAAACTATATTTTCGGCATTAGAACGATCTCAGACCTTCAAACCAGTGTACTATTTTAACTTCGCTTCGATTTTGTTATTAAAGAAAATGTACTTTTTTGTAGTTTGTGTCAAAATAGTAGGTTAAAAGTGTTATAAAATATATATATTTGGAATTGGCTATTTACTAGCTTTTATTTGATACCCATATTAATATAATCACAAAATATATGTTTTCATTCCCCCTCTCGTTTTTGATTCGCAGATGCCGCATTAAAATTTTATAGCCTATGTCACTCCCACAATTAAAACGAATCTAAGGATACCTCATATTTATGTTAAAATCCATCAAGCCGTTTACCCTACAGAGCGTGCCAAAGAAATAGACATACATACATACATACACTCGAAAAACATAACCCTCCTTCTGGAGCAGTCGGGTAAAAAAGGGGCTAAGCAGAATTCCTTGAAACTTTTTTATCAAAATATTCAAGGTTTTTCTTCCAAACAATTGGAAATTGAATTGTTTTTGAAAAAACAATGTTTGATATTATTAATTGTATAACTGAACACTGGTTGAAAGGTTATGAAATGTTAATTAATTATGAGAAATACAGTGTGGGCAGTTGTTTAAACAGAAAATCAATACTGCGTGGAGGTTCACTAATCTTAATTAAAAATTGTATAAAATCTAAGGCTCGTAAAGACATAATGGAACTATCGGTTGAACATAGCATTGAATTATACTGTGTTGACCTAGATAAGCATTTTATAGCGTGCGCGTACAGACCCCCAAATTATTAAAACTACTCATATTTGAGTCAGTAATGAAAGATGTTCTAGCAAAACTTGCAACTGGTAATATATCAGTAATTATTTGTGGTGACTTTAATATTAATATTTTGGAAATTAATTTAAATAGCAGTAGATTATTAAGCTTGTTCAAATCGTTCAATCTGTCAAATGTGTTTTTGGAACCAACGCAAATAACTTCGGCTATTGCAACATGTATTTGTTTTTTGTGGCTGCATAAGCAACTTAAGATAAAAATTACCGAAGATCCGTGGGGCATGTCTACTAAGGTTTGTCAATCCATTATTGAGACAATTGCACCCTATCTAGCTTTAATATTTATTTTTTTGTGTAGATCAAGGGACATTCCCAAATTTAATGAAGTATAGTAAAGTTATTCCACTTAACAAATTCCGGTGACAGCAAAGACACTAATAATTAAAGACCCGTATCAGTTTTGCCGGTTTTCAGCAATGTGTTTTTATTGTAATAATTTAAATTTATTGAATAAATGTTCGTCTTATACTAAGAATGTTGTGCATGCCTATAAGTGACGTATTTGCACAGGATTGAAGACTCGGTCAACTGATACAATGGCAGACGTGACTTTGATGAAGTAAAAAAACCTGGCCAAGTGCGAGTCCTGCTCGCGCATGAAGGGTTCCGTATCATTATCTCAAAAAATCTCGTTTTTTGTATGGGAGCCCCCCTTAAATATTTGTTTTATTTTAATTTAATTATTTATTTTTAAAGAGAATATATAACTAAATATTCTGTGAATATTACAAGCGTCTACCTGTTGCTGTTATCAATATTGAGCTAAAACGAGCAAAAAAAAAAAACGTTTGTTGTATCCCTTAAACATTTATTTTATTCTGTGTTTTAGTATTTGTTGTTATAGCGGCAATAGAAATACATCATCTGTGAAAATTTCAACTGTCTATCATGGTTCATGAGATACAGCCTGGTGACAGACGGACAGACAGACAGACAGACGGCGGAGCCTTAGTAATAGGGTTCCCGTTTTACGCTTTGGGTACGGAACCCTAAAAAATGGTAATAGTTGAAAAGTTTTAGGTGAAATGAAAGTCGGCCAAATATTTTTCGAACTTATGATAGGTAACCACGATCAACAGTATGGTTTCACCAAAGGACGTTGTACAACTGACGCCGGTGCCACATTATTGAAACACATTTTTAACGCATGGGAAGAGGCACAAGTTTGTGACCTATCCAAGGCATTTGATTGCGTGAATCACGAAACTCTGCTCTTAAAACTTGAGCATTACGGACTGGGTAAACTTCCGTTTAACTTAGCATGTTCAAATAAACGGTGTGAATTTATTGGGTTTAATAGTCAAAATGGGTGTACCGCAGGGCTCAATATTGGTTCCGCTCCTCTTTTTAGTATATATAAATGACTAGCTGCGCCCCGCGGTTTCAAAAAAATAAAAATATCGCGGGTAAATATATCGGGATAAAAAGTAGCCTATATGTTAATCCAGAAAAAATTGGTCCAGCCGTTTTAGCGTGAAGAAGTAACAAATATACACACTCACAAACTTACGCCTTATTAATATTAGTGTGATGACAAAATAAATTTTATAGCATATTTTACTCTGAGGTTGGATACAATTAGACTGCGAAATACTACAAAACAATTAATTTTATGTTATTATTTTTGAAGTGAAAGTTCGTTAGAATCGTTGCGAACGAAACCATAGCGTGATTCAGAATCTAGGTCGAATCTATCACCGAGTAGTGAATTGAAACGTATAAGTGTTTTAAGACTGAGCAGGGCCATCTATATGAATTTTTAGAAAACTAAAGTTATCATCAATCTTGCGTGTTCTAAGTTGCAAAATGCATATAATTCGGGGAAAATGCATGTTTATTGCAAAAAAGCAGACTACCAAATACCAGATTAAACGTAAAAGGGCAAAAATGAATTACAATTCCTTGCTCATCCCACAGGAACACTACATTTTTTCGGGATAAAAAGTAGCCTATGTCTTAATCCAGGGTGTCAGCTACCTCCATAATTTTTTTTATCAAAATTGGTTCAGCCGTTTGAGCGTGAAGAAGTTACAAACATACACACACACACAAACACACAAACTTTCGCCTTTATAATATTAGTGTGATTTAACTCATTTACTGGAAAACCGACCACAAATGGTGTTATTTGCTGATGACACATCTCTGATTTTTAAAGTAAATAGACATGCACAGGAGCTTGACGACGTAAATAACACTATGCTTAAGGTCCATAATTGGTTTACTGTAAATAATTTGGTATTAAATGAGAAGAAAACTAAATGCATAAGATTCGCGTTACCGAATGTTACAAGTAGTGAATTGTATTGACGCGAGTGCGTTGTATTGAACAAAGAGATACTAGAATTCGTCGGAAATACTGTTTTCCTGGATATCACGCTTGAGTCAAAGCTGCAGTGGAGTGCACACTTAACATCACTTGCAGGGCGGCTAAGTTCAGCCACCGTGTTTGGAAAATCCGCAAATTAACAGACGTGGATACATCGAGACTGGTATATTTTAGTTACTTTCATAGCATCATGTCTTACGGTATTTTGCTATGGGGACGGGCTGCAGATATTGTTTCTATCTTTATTAGGCAAAAGAGGGCTATCAGAGCCATCTACAACCTCAGCGACGTGATTCTCAAAGGCAACTGTTTAAAAAAATTAACATCATGACGGTACCTTGCCAATATAATATATATGAAAATATTATGTATGTTAGAAAAAACCTACATCTTTTCAGTAAGATTAGAGACAGGCATACTTTTAACACTAGAAATAGGAAAAAATTACATCAACTAAGATTCAGATTATCAAAAGTACACACTTCTTTTATGGGGTACTGTGTTAAATGTTATAATATAATAACATTAGATATTCTTCAACTAAATGAGAAGAAATTTAAAACATGCATTAAACGCACACTGTGTAGACAAGAATATTATAAGTTGGATGATTATATCGTAGATAAAGGTGCTTGGCATAATGTTGGTCCGGGTCCACAACCACTTGGCCTCACTTGTTATTTGTTGTTAAAATTCTTTTTTCCCTTTTCTTCCCTTTTTTATTTTTTTTGTTTAAACATTAAAATCTTATCGTTTATTTTTATGTACCTACTTAATTAAGATTTAATTGTTGTATACAACAACTTTGTGTAGGTGACAACGATTTTCCTTTTGCTAGTAAAATTTTATTAATCATTGAAATACATTGCAAGCTATATTTTTGTATAATTAAAAGCATTTCTTTCAATTTTGTAAATGTGAGTACCATGGAGCCGTTTATTATGTTATGATGTATGTTGACTTAAAAAAACCTGGCAGTTGAGAGTATGTCATGCTCACTTAAATGTCTCGCTGATGGTGGCGCATGTGTTGGATAATTCGGTTCCCTACAAAGTGGTTGAGCTGGATGGTGCTGATCCACGCGTCATGTTCGTGAACGGGCGCCGTCAGTTGAGACTGGTCATCTCGTAACTGCCAGAGCTTATTTTGTAATTTTTTAATCTTATATTTTGAATTGTTTTTAAAAATATTTTTTTTTACATTGTTCTCACATATAAAGCGACAACAATAATGTACCCAGGATTTTGTAATATCTTGATTTAAAAGTGTGTCCTTGGAGTTTCTTGCCTGTTCTTCTCCGTAGAGATCTACGTTTTGGAATGGCCAAATAGCTTCCACTTTCTGACTAACTGACCGACTCTTTGACAATTCAAAAGTGCCTGTAAATTGTTTAATTGAAAGACATTCTTTGAGTTTGAGTTTGATACATAATTGACACAAAGTTACCTTATTTAAAGAAGACAGTTTTTAAAGCATTACAAAATTAAAAGGAAAGAGTACATACATGTCTTTTGAAAGCAGCGCAGCGGCACGAAAATCGAAGAAAAAAATCAATGTGTGACAATCCGAAAAACTACAACGGAGCTCGGGGCTAAAACTAGCGTAGCTACTCCCCAAGTGAAAACGAGTGGGAAAGATACGATTAAACATGGGCAACAAAAATATCCCCGCTCGTACACTGAAGTTACTCAACGTCATGCGGCTACACCAAAAGTAGGCGGAAAGGTCACCGATCCCTTGGAGATCAAGTCTAAAGGGGCGGAGGATGTTGATCGGGAAAATCCCGAGGCAAGTCTGCGGGATTGTTCGAAACCCCGTGTCGTCGTGTCGGTGACTGCCGCTGTTGTTGACATCTCGATGGGCTACACAGAAAAAGATGGTTGGACGGAAGTTCGACACAGACGCTCCCAACGTTCACTCAGTAATGTGTTGCGTGGAACAGCAGCGCCCGGTACCACCAATCTAGAAGCCTCTGAAAGATGGAGATACCTGCACCTCTTCTACGTTAAGCAGGGCACATCTGATAGTCAGGTACGTGATCACCTAACTACCATTTGTGGAACAGATGTTTGAAAGGTAGAAGTCCTCAAATCCCGTGGTAAATACGCATCCTTCAAGCTAGGTGTGCCCTCAAAAATGGAGGTCAAGCTTATTACTGTCTGAGCATGATCTGATAGCCGTTACCGAGATAAACCTGGATAATTCAGTGAAGGACTCAGAAATATCGGCTGGAGATTGGCGTACTCTTCTGCTGCTTGCTGCGCGGCCAAGGGGTCACCGTGAATAGGCTACATGAACTTGAGACGGCCTTTGGCGAAGTTCACAATTTATGGCCTAAATATATATATGTGTGTGTTGTTTACGTCAAACCTAGTGCAACTGACGAGGATTACCTGGCGTGGTTTTGCAAGCTCGAGGACATTATTTGTGTTATTATTATTTTAGGCGACCTTAATCTAAAAAGTGCGTCAGTAAATGTTAATAATTACTACTGTTATTTTCTAAGCTTTTGTAGTCTGGTAGAGATGAATGAGGTGATGAATATGCGTGGCAGTAAGTTAGATGTAGTGTTGGCTCGGAAGAACGCTGCTGTAAACTGTGAGTATGTCGAGGGTACGGAACTGGTTCCGATTGATCTGTATCACCCTCCGTTAGATATTGCTGTTACCATCCCAAGGCATAAGGTACATGAAACACTTGACTCTAGCAATATTGACCGTAGTAAGGATTGGAACTTTTGTAAAGGTGACTACACATTATTGTTCGACCTTGTTCGCTTTGCTCCGTGGCCGAATGTTTTTCATTGCAATGACGCGTCCACCGCTGCTTGTAAGTTTTATAAGCTATTGTACAATATATTTGATTCCTCTATTCCAAAGAAGACGACAAGGACCTCTGGTAATAAGCAGTACCCAGTCTGGTTTACTAGAGATATCGTAAGCGACACTCGACGTAAATCGAAACTGCATAATAAATGGAAACAATCCCGATCTGATGCTACATATGCTCAGTTTAGCACACTGCGGTCGGAGTTAAAAGTGAGAACCAAGGAAACATAATATAGACTATGCAGTCTATATGTTTCCGTTCCGTGTTCTAATGTGGAAAACAGCCCTGGCAAAAATTCAAAACTGTTCTGGCAGCACATTTCAAGCCTGCGATCTAAGGGTGGGTTTGAGCCAGACGTTGTGCTTGATGGCAAGGTTTATTCAGGTGTCAAAGCTGCGGAGGCATTTGCTGAGTATTTTTCTAGCGTACTTCTGCCGGAAACACCAGAATTGGACCCGAAATCAAACACGGTGAATAGGGAGGCAGGTAATTTTCCCCTACCCGTTTTAGTCCTTCTGGATGTGGTTAGGGGTATTTCCAAACTCAAACCCTGCAGTTCGGTTGGCCCAGATAACATCCCTGCATATATCGTTACAGGATGTAACAGTATATTTGTAGCGCCTTTATGTCATGTTTTTAATCAAGCTGTTCAGTCGGGCGTGTATCCGGAGCTGTGGAAGACTTCATGTATTACTCCCATCCCTAAAACCAGTGACAAGACATCTGTCGAGGCACACAGACCCATCGCTATTTAATCAATCATTGCAAAGGTCTTAAAACATATACTTCACACTGTTATATGTAAACAAACCAATATGCATCTTTTTGATGCTCAACATGGTTTGCGACCTGGTCGCCCCGTGAACTCAAATCTGCTGATTCATGTTGACTTCATATCCAGTAGCCTGGAATCTGGTAGGCAGGTCAACACTCTGTATTTTGATTTCCGGAAGGCGTTCGACAAAGTGGACAACGATGTGCTTTTGGCAACGGGCTTCTCATCCGGCCTTCTTAACTTTTTCACCGACTACGAGTACCTACGGGATCGCAAACAGTTCGTCCGGCATGGCTGATTTGAGTCGAAGTCTTATTACAATCGCTCGGGCGTGAGTCAGGGATCCGTATTGGGGCCGTCTCTGTTTCTGATCATGATCAATGACCTAATTTATAAGATTCGATTCGCAAAATGTCTACTATATGCCGACGATCTAAAACAAGCTGTGCAAATCAGAACAGAGGTGGATTGCGAACTCCTACAAAAAGATATCGATATCGTCTATGAGTGGAGCATTGCGAACAAGTTGTTGTTTAATATTAGTAAATGCAGCGTTATGACTTATGGTTGAGGGTTAAGACCAATAAAATACGATTATAATTTGGGGGGTATAGTGATCATTCGTATCACCAGCGTTAAAGACTTAGGAGTGACTTTCGACCGCAGTCTGACATTGAGATTCCACTTGTTTGCCCTTGCAAAGGAATCCTTCAGGCGTCTGGGATTTGTCTTGAGGAACGCTCGTGACTTTCGCAATCCCAGTATTATTAAACTTCCATACATCACTTTGGTTCGGAGTAAACTCGAGTCCAGCGTCTGTGTCTGGCATCCACATACTGCGTCTCAGACACTGATGCTTGAGAAAGTTCGTAAAACCTTCCTGAGATTTTTGTATCAAAGGCCTTACCATTACTTTCCATTCATGTACCCAACGAATTACCTTCTAGGGGTGTTGGGCTTCAATTCGTTGGAGGTAAGAAGGGGCTTTGATCAGCTCACGATTGCCTGTAAAACCCTAAGCGGTCGTATTGACTGCCCAGGGGGCCGATCGCGCTATTTCTCAACGTAATTACCGTTCGAACGGAACGTTTTTGATTTTTGTTTAGTTTTGGTTTAGCTGATGTAAGAAACGGTATCGCGCTATTTTTTCTGAGCGACAAAACCGTTGACGTTACCCAATACTGAAAGTTCGATTGATCCTTCCTTCAATGTAACTTCCAAAGTAAAGCTAGATCGTTTCCGTTGTAATGATTAGCGCGATACGAAATGTGTCTAACGTAACGTTTTGGTTGTGGTTTAGTTTAGGTATTACCGTTCAAAATTAGCGCGATCGGCTCCCTGAGCTCCACGGACTTTTCTGCCGCCTATTTGTGCCCGACAAATACCTTGGGCACCGTCAAAGCCGCCGTCATAACCTGTTCGCACTACCGCTATCTAGATCTGTTGCTAGGGCCGAATCCCCAGTATGTCGAACCCTAAGGATGCTAAATGCCCTCCTGACTGCCGACCCTGAATGTGATGTGCTTGCTGATGAATGGAAGAAAATAATGCGTGCTTGTCTGGTGTTTTGTGAGAGACAATATGCGAGGGTGTCCACTGGTACATGTTAGTTATGATGTATTTAATTTATATAACCATTTACTTAAATAATTATAAATAATTTTATCCACGAATTGTATATCTTTGAATTTGAATTTAATTTTTGTATTCAATGTTATTTGAACACTTATTTTATTCTATTTTTTATAATTCTATGTTAATTAATGTAATTGGGCCGGTGTGTGTGCCGCTTTATTTAATTAATGTAATTGGGCCGGTGTGTGTGCCGCTTTATTTAATTAATGTAATTGGGCCGGTGTGTGTGCCGCTTTATTTAATTAATGTAATTGGGCCGGTGCCGCTTTATTTAATTAATGTAATTGGGCCGGTGTGTGTGCCGCTTTATTTAATTAATGTAATTGGGCCGGTGTGTGTGCCGCTTTATTTAATTAGTGTAATTGGGCCGGTGCCGCTTTATTTAATTAATGTAATTGGGCCGGTGCCGCTTTATTTAATTAATGTAATTGGGCCGGTGCCGCTTTATTTAATTAATGTAATTGGGCCGGTGCCGCTTTATTTAATTAATGTAATTGGGCCGGTGCCGCTTTATTTAATTAATGTAATTGGGCCGGTGTGTGTGCCGCTTTATTTAATTAGTGTAATTGGGCCGGTGCCGCTTTATTTAATTAATGTAATTGGGCCGGTGCCGCTTTATTTAATTAATGTAATTGGGCCGGTGCCGCTTTATTTAATTAATGTAATTGGGCCGGTGCCGCTTTATTTAATTAATGTAATTGGACCGGTGCCGCTTTATTTAACTATAAATAAATAAATCAATACTGTTATTGTCTTTAAAAATTCCATAGTAAAGTCGACACATTCTAACGATAGGGAATTGTAATATAAGGTTATAAGATTAGGTTATTTTATAAACACCAGAAGTGCAAAAGTTTTCGGCATTCGGGTGTTATACCTAGTATTGATGTTTATGAGAGACAGCAGAGCTGAAGAGTTCGGCGTGGAATGTAGGATCAGAAATTTGAGGATTTCCCTCGATTTCCATGGGATCCCCTCTTAAGATTCTAACTTGGACTTAACGTGACAATGGGACCACCTAAGCGGCATACCCTTACAAACAAAAAAATAATTTTCAAAATCGGTCCACAATTTACGGAGAACCCGGTGAACATAAATAAATTTAAAAAACATACAGACGAACATAATAATTATAACCTCCACCTTTTTGGAAGTCGGTTAAAAATATTAATATTATATTAAAATAAACCACAAAATGGAGACCACGGCTAGTGAGATTCCGCCGATTGTAGCCGGGAAATATAGTATACAACACGACTCAAGAGTCAATTGCTCTATTGCCAATTAGCAAACACATCATAAAACCCTTCATTCTTTTATTAGAGCGACTGACCACTCGGGCCGCGCGGTCGCGAGATAACCGGTCATTGTTTGTACCGCCACTCAACGCACTCGTGCCTCTCGTGCCTCATACTACTCTATGTCATTCGCGGCGGCTCGAGCCGCCATAGATTTATCTAAAGCCAATCTTCAGCTCGAGACTGTAAGTGTTTGGTTAGGTGGAGGCCAGACGACCGCGCTTGTATCGAGTTTGCAATGTTCTTTGATATAATTATATCTACTACTTATAGCTACTGAGATAAAATCAGATGATTAATCTAATGCTAGACTTAAAAATCACTATGACACAAACAGTCAGCACTAATAATGACTTTTCGTCCCACACCAATATTTGCCAGATTTATTCCAGTATTTATCTTTCAATTTTCCACAGTATTTACAACCAACCAACAAATGGACTCTTTAGCTGTTACCTACATTAAAATATTGATTCTGATATAGAAACTGTACCCATTTGTGTTGTGATATTTTGCGTTAATTAATAAAGTCTAACCAAAGTGCTTCAATATCTTCGCTCAATTAGTTAAACGAATGAGCGTCGCTGACGGAGCAACATCAGACAAATTAGTGTCTCGTTGCGAGGGAGTGTTCACAGTTACCAATCACTGCCCCGCGGTATTAATTGACTCATTGATGACGTCACCCAGCTATACATAGGTGGTTGATAAGCGAGTTGCAGATGTACTACCACAAACTTGCATATACAATTCTCTCAACAAAATTTTCACCATATACCCTATGAAATAGCGCGATTGCAAAAAGACACTCGCTGAATGGTTGAAGCGCAAAAGCTACGAAGTAATTGAGGCTATGCTCTATATAGCCACATAATTCCCAAAATAAATCATTATAATCTTAGATACAATTTGTCACGAGTAAAACAAAAAGTACATACAGAAATCACACCTTCCACACCAACATTCACACCCCTACACCACACACACCGCCACCTCACACATACTTACCCCCACACACACACATAACACTGTGCGCATTCCTTATTCCATTTTTTTTTGTATTAAAACCTTTGGCATGCTTCCAAAATTATCTTTTGTTTATTCTCTCACTAATGTATGGTCAATGTAAACTGGAAGAGCGGAACCACCTAATACAAGCAAATCTTTGCTTAAAAGGTGACTCCAAGCATAACAATGTAATTTACATAAGTTGATGATTTTTTTTATTTATGTACGAAAATAGTCTCTATGTCAAGTGGAACAGACATTAATCACATTCGTTGGGTACCTTCATGTGTTAATGTCCCAGGTCGTTCACAATTTAGCAATATTATTTAGTTGTCGTGGACAACCCTATTCGTAACTTTCTAAGGAAGGGCCATGTTGGGCCAATTTATGTGACGAAAAAGGCTCCGGACACGGTGACGACACGACGACGAGATGTGCGCGACAGACCCGCGACTCAAATAATTTGTACACCGACTTGTTAATCCACAGACAAAAGCCTTTGATCTGGAGCACAAACTTCCGCACCTGCCCCCTCCCCCCGCGCCCCGTACGGACCCCGCCCGCCTCCTGCCTTGTCCACGATTAATGTTAGTAGGAATTCGGACGCTTTTATCTTCAGAAAGCGTTTTTGCGAAACACTTTTGCGGAGTTTTTAATTGTTGGGCGATGTTACGCGCACTTTGTACACTTGTGGAGCGATTGATTTAATTTTATGTTTTATTCAGACTTTCGGAAACATTTACACCAACGGCGATGCGCGACGCTATGTTCTATTAGATGGACATTGAATAGTTGGGATGTTATCATGATTTCATCAACGCGACAAGACGACAGATCGTTTATGACGGTTTTAGATCCAATGTTGTATTTGAAAAGCCTTTTGGCTAAAATTAACAGTAATCTGCTTAATTTTTCTGAATTTTACAATTACTTTATTAAAAAAGTTAACTTTATTTCTAACGCGACTATTGAACTTGCTGTGTACCGTTACTACGGCGGGTCCCGCGCGGTGGTGTTCATTACTCAAGGGTAGCGGTCTCACCGGCACGGTGGGTACATACTCGCTCCTTCTCCGCCTGTCAGTGTGGCGCCCACCTTATAACTCCTTGGTGCTCATAGGACGTGGAACGTGACGTTAAGGAACGAAATAAAGGTACAAAGGCACACAGGCGCGACGCGACACTAGTAGAACAATTTCTATGAAAACTTTATGGAATGTGTCGTGCCCGCGGTATCGCACCAGTCTACACGAGCCTTAAAGCTTGTCATTGTATCGGTAAACCTATTTCTAATTAAAGCCACTCCCTGCAATTAAAGTGCTCAAGCGTTCAGAATTAATTACCTTTTGCTCCGCGGCCGGAACTCGTCGGTGATTTTTCCCGCGACCCGTTGAGAACAAGAGACAATAATACATCTATTTGTGTGTCTGAACATCGGCAATTATAACACGAGTGGAGTGATGGTAGGAATCGATCATTATTAACATGACGTGTGTGGCGGCGCGGCGGCGGTGACGCGGATGATTCGCTCGCGACCGGTGACGCGCTCAGTTCTGACCACTCTGTCATCTGAGCGTGAGAGTAGACCGAGTAATGATACGATGTCGTTCTTATAATATTATGATACCTACGCAAATAATGTGCATAAAATGATCGATCTATTGAACAATTCTCAAGCTCTCACAAAGTCGTGAAGCCATTTACCGTTAAGATGTGGAATATCTACGACGACGAGCTGTGACTACACTCGGACAAAATTAACTAATGCTACGAGAGTGCTACGAATGAGTGAGCGGCCTCGTTCCCGTAGCAATAACTACGCATAGAGTGTCTACCAACACCAGTTTATACGCCACCATAACTTTTAACACTCCGGATGTGCTTCTTGTTATTCTACATCACCTACTTCCAGGTTACTTTTTACAGAGACTTTCATCAAACCAATTATTACGATCACTGCCATTAACACTCGTACACACCTTTTCAATGATGAAAACGAGGATGAGAAGCTATATTATAGCATTTCATCTTTTTCACTAACAATGCTCTTTTACTACTGCAACAGACTTATGTTCTGCAAAACAAGGATATTGCCGTTGTTGTTACGTACCATCTCCTTGATTGACTAGTTTATGTGAGTCGATGAAATTAGACATTGACTGATACTGTCCCAGTGTGTGTCACTGAAAGTAACTCGTACAATTAAACAGCGATCAGCTTCGACCCCGTCCCGCTGCCACTCCCACCCCGCGCCCGTCCCGCCTCGTCCCGCACCGTCCCGTCGCGCCGCAAAAGTAATTAACCACTGTAATTGTACTCCAACCAAATTTCAATTTAGACATATTAGCTGTACAAATGTTCCGCTCACATATTAATATGTGATGCTAATCGCTTTTCGTTTACCGGCTTTGGAGTCTTTCATGAAGCCAATGACAGACTAGGATTTTATGCTTGATTTTCATTACATATTCATGTATTAAAAGTCTGTTTACTGTAGCCATTAATTAGTAGACCGCGTCCAGTAGTAGGCTATAGATAAGGATACGGACTTTTTTTTTTTAATTTTATTTAATTTACACGGCTTAAAAAAAACAATTACATAAATAAAAGTATATACAAACATAACACATAAACTAATAACAACAATTAAATACTATTCTTTTCACAAAAATGTAGGCACATAATAACCATTAAAATGGCAAATTAATTGGCGAACAGATCGCAGTCCGGGTTGGCTTCCACGAGCTTATTTAGTGCGGTCAACACGCGCGGTATGGGAGACGCAGCACGGGCTGCTGTCCGACACGAAGGCACGCCTAGCAGTCGATGTTTTCTGCCACGGAGATAATTATTCCTCACCTTCCGCCTGACGCAGGTCCTCACCGGACACGGTTGTTTCGGGAGGTTCCTGTTCAGGATAAAGCGGGAGGAAACGCCCGGGTGTCACCACTGTGTGGATCGCCCGGAGGACACGGTGGAGCATACGGTGGAGGTCTGCCCAGCTTGGGCGGAGCACCGCCGTGTCTTCACGGAGGCGCTCGGCGGCGGCGATCTCTCGCGTCCGGCCCTGGTTCAGGCCATGGTTCGGAGCGAGAGTGTATGGGAGGCCGTCACCTCCTTCTGCGAAGCAGTTATGCTAGCGAAGGAGGAGGCGGAACGCGTGAGGGTGAGACAAGGTTCGCGCCCTCGCGCCCTTAGTCGCCGCAGGAGACGCCCCGGGCGTCGGGAGTCGCAAGCTGATTTCCGGCCACCGTAGGCGCGGGCCTGCGGACGGTGAGCGATGGGTAGCTCGCCGTCCGATAAGGACCAGGCCCGAGTCGACGGCGCGTTGTGTTCCACGCGCGCCTCAAAGAGATGTCAGCACCAATTGACGAGGTCCGTCAGGACCAATGCCTGCCGGGGTTGCAAGTTTGTCCGAAAGGGATATCGTGGCCCTGGCACACAGGCAACGGAAGGAACACGGGTGGGTTTTAGTCAGTAAAAGTCTGACACGCCCTCCCGCTCCGCCCAGAGCGGGAGAAGTTATTTGATACTTTCCCACCCAAAAAAAAAAAAAAAAAGGCGCATCCGTCATACCCTTCCACACTTTGAGCATAACGCCCACCTGGCCACATGCCCTTCTGGTCTCCATCCCAGACATCCTAGGAGGAACTTGGTAGGATAGAGGTAGGGATAGTAACCGAGAGTTCTTCTGTAAAAAAAACACAGGAATGCTTTTTGCAATTTTTCTAGAAGAAGTGCATACTTTGCTTTGTGCGGATTCCATACAGAAGACCTAGCTTCTAGCTTGGTTCGTACAAGTGTGCTGTATAAGAGCCTTATTACATGCTCGTTGCGAAAATCACGGGTATCCCGGAGAACAAATCCTAGGCTTTTAAAAGATTCTTTGGCAACTGTAGAAATGTGATCATGGGATTTTTTTTTCTGTTTGGTGTTGAAGTTTTAAATTTTTAATCATGTTGTTAACGGTGATTATTATTCCTGTTTCAGTTACACGGATACCATTAACTTTGATCAAAGATAAGGTTTGCATCCGTTGTCCTGTGGACAATGCAAGCAAAGTTACAAGTAAAAAAAAAACCGGCCAAGTGCGAGTCGGACTCGCGCACGAAGGGTTCCGTACCATTATCTATAAAAACGGCAAACAAATCACGTTTGTTGTATGGGAGCCCCCTTAAATATTTGTTTTATTTTAATTTAATTATTGATTTTTAAAGTGAATATACTCGTATAACTAAATATTCTGTGAATATTTCAAGTGTCTACCTGTTACCGTTATCAATATCGAGCAAAAACGAGCGAAAAAATCACGTTTGTTGTATGGGAGCCCCCTTAAATATTTATGTTATTCTGGTTTTTAGTATTTGTTGCTATAGCGGCAACAGAAATACATCATCCGTGGAAATTTCAATTGTCCAGCTATCACGGATCATGATATACAGCCTGGTGACAGACGGACAGACAGACAGACGACGGAGCCTTAGTAATAGGGTTTCCGTTTTACCCTTTGGGTACAGAACCCTAAAAACGGCAAAAAAATCACGTTTGTTGTATGGGAGCCCCCCTTAAATATTTGTTTTATTTTAATTTAATTATTGATTTTTAAAGTGAATATATAACTAAATATTCTGTGAATATTTCAAGTGTCTACCTGTTACCGTTATCAATATCGAGCAAAAACGAGCAAAAAAATCACGTTTGTTGTATGGGAGCCCCCTTAAATATTTATGTTATTCTGGTTTTTAGTATTTGTTGCTATAGCGGCAACAGAAATACATCATCTGTGGAAATTTCAACTGTCCAGCTATCACGGATCATGAGATACAGTCTGGTGACAGACGGACAGACAGACAACAAACGTGATTTTTTTGCTCTATATTGATAACGGCAACAGGTAGACGCTGGAAATATTCACAGAATATTTAGTTATATATTCACTTAAAAAATAAGTAATTAAATTAAAATAAAACAAATATTTAAGGGGGCCTCACATACAAGAAAAGTGTTTTTTTTTTTCGTTTTTATAGATAATGGTACGGAAACCTTCGTGCGCGAGTCCGACTCGCACTTGGCTTGTTTTTATTTGTGGTGCGATGCAAAAAAATCTATAACAGGTTTACCGATTTTTTTCGTAATAGATTTAAATAATTGTGACTCCACCAAGTGAAGTCTTCTTGTGAGAGAGTACAAACAGTCATTTTGTATCATAGTTGTCATTTGACTTCAAAGTGCTAAACATTTCTCCCGTTCTAGCCGTTTGGTATATACCTAGCCATACGCAATGGCTGGACACGTTGCTGATAACGCACCGATTAGTTTTGCAAAATCTCTGATAACTACAGTATCTATGCGGCGACGGTATTTATGGATTAGCTCCTTTATTGAGAGAACTTTTTTCTAAGTTGATAATTATAAGATTAAACGAACTTACCTGAAGTGAAGTTCTATCTTAATTATACGAAGCTCTTTGTCCGAGACGGGTTTAACGAGTAGTAGCGGTGATTTACTCAGCGCATGTCACAATTTTTAAAGCCTAAAAATAAAAGTAAAACTTCTTAGTGTGGCAACTCTGTTTACATGTCATTACGTTTAAAGTCAGGCTTTATGAACAATCCCTGTACTGGGATTATACTTGGTAAGTATAAGTGGGAGGGTCTTTAGGGACTGTCTCGGACAAAGAGCTTCGTATAATTAAGATAGAACTTCACTTCAGGTAAGTTCGTTTAATCTTATAATTATACTCACTCTTTGTCCGAGACGGGTTTAACGAGTAGATGTTCAAAGTAGGGTTGTGAATAAACACCAATTTGTTAAATAGGCATAAGAAAAAATATTTAATAAATCAACTTCCTTAATAATATTTTATCAAAAAACAATCAACTTGTTTTATAAAAACATAACAAAATCAACCTTAGATATTTGTTGCAGTATTGCATATTGCACTACCAAATTGGGTTGAATCTTGGTTTATGGGTCTATTGTAATGTCTGGCAAACATGGCAGAATTTTGAGACCACCCAGCAGCCTTCCTTATAACCTCAATGCTAATTCCAGATCTGTTTGCAGCAGATGTTGATGCATGTCTGGTACTATGAGCCGAGAAGATGGTGACATCTATTCCAGCTTCCTTCAATGTTAGCTTGATCCAGCGACTTATAGTCTGAGTTGATGCATTCTTGTGTGGTTTCTTGAATGTGAGAATTAATTTGTCAATATTATTTCTTATAGAATCAGTTTTATCTATATAAGATTTGATAGTGCTGACAGGGCAGATTTCCTTCTTGTCAGGGAATGTTTTTAAGTGAAACATTGGCTGTACACCACCTCTTTTAGAGGTTTTAATTATACCAGGTATGTATACTTCTAGACCAATATCCGTAAATTTCATATTAGGAATTGTTATCATTAACAAAGTCTGTACTCGATGACCAGTTGTTAATGCGAGTATGGTGACTAAGTTTTTGGTTAATTGTTCCAATGATATATCTTCATTTGGGTAATATCCAGCTAGATGATTAAGTACCAATCCCGGATCCCATGTTGTGTTATATTTTGGCATTGGTGGTCTTGATCGGAAGATTCCCTTTGTGAACCTTTTAAGTCTATCGTCAGATCCAATCTTAGGTCCCATCAGTAGTGATAATGCTGACCGAGCAGTATTGATGGTACCATAAGATGCCCCATTTTCATAACATTCTGATAAGAATTTTAATATATAAGGAATAGATGCTTGGTTTGTGTCTATACTGTGCTGTCCACAAAACTTCCACCATAATTTTAGAGATGAATCATATTGCTTCATTGTGTTAAAAGAAAGAGAGTTCAGCATTATAGTTAAGGCCGAGTTTGGTGTTCCTCGTCTTATGAATGCTTGGCTGACAGCAGCCCTGCAGCCAGGGTAAGCTGGTGATGCAGTGGATGATATTCTCTGAAAGGAGATGATAATAGGTCTTTGTTAGGTTCAAATATGATGAAGTCTCCAGTTGACAATGATTTAATTAGAGGGAACCATGGTTGTGATGGCCAGTAAGGGAAAACTACAATTCCAGTAGCACTATCTCTTTGAATTTTATATAAGCATTTTAACACTAGTGAAAAAGGTGGGAATGCATAGAAAAATATGTTGTTCCAACTGAGAGTAAAGGCATCCACGGCAAATGCTTCTGGATCACGTTTCCAAGTGTCAAACTTTTTACACTTTTTATTTGTTCTAGAGGCAAATAAATCTATTTCCGGAATACCAAAACGCCTAGTTATTTCGACGTAGACTCTTGGGGAAAGTTCCCATTCAATATTAGTTTTCCTTGATTCTCTATCAGCTTCGAAATTATCTTTAGTATTTATATACGAAGCATAAATCCAAATATTTCTATTCTCACACCATTGCCAAATATCTCTTGTGATATCATTTAAGTGGGGAAACTGTACCCCTCCCATTTTGTTTATGTATGCTACTGCAGTGGTGTTATCTATTCTCAATAAGATTTCACAATTTGAAGTTTCTTTTGTGAAACACTTTAGCCCTAAAAGGGCAGCTTTCAGTTCCAAATAACTAATATGATGTTTTTGTTCTAAACATGACCATGACCCAGAAGCTTTCTTGTGATTGCATACAGCTCCCCAGCCTGTGGTAGAGGCATCACTGTGTATTTCTAAATGGAAATTATATTGTTTTATTGGACTGTATATTATTTTGCCACCATGTTAATTCCGATTGGATTTCGTAACAAATAGTCATGTACGCTTCATAGCTTTCATTTGATTTTAGTAAGGCTAAGTACTTCTTTCTTTCTAATATTTTAGTTTATAGCCAAGCATATCGGATTGCTGGACAGATTGAATTCAATGTTCCCATCAATTAGGAAAATTCTCTTATTTTACAAGAACTATTATGTTTATAAGATCTTATTTTTTCCTGTATTGCTATTTGTTTCTGATGTGGGGCTGATAAAGAGAGATCTGATGAATTTAAAATAAAACCTAGATATTTACATATTTGATTAGGTGTAGTAACACTGTTTTCAAAATTAATAATAAATCCTAAGCTTTGTAAGAGATTACATGCAACATCAATATCCTCTTTGCACATAATTGGTGATTTATTGAAATATAAACTGTCATCTAAATAGCATGTTAATAAAATGTCTTGCTTTCTTAGGTAAGTGCATACTGGTTTAAGAAGTTTAGTGAAAACAAAAGGAGCTGAACAGAGGCCATATGGTAGGGCATTAAATTCATATAATATTTCATCATATTTGAATCTGAGGAACTTTCTGTTATTCTCAGCTATTGGTACAGAAAAGTAGGCTTCTTTTAAGTCTATTTAAGCCATGTAACAACCTTTTGACATTAACTTACAGGCTGTTCTGATATCCTCTAATTTGAAATGTTCTGTGTCAATGTACTGATTTAATTTCTTTAAATTTAGAATAAATCTATAAGACCCATTGGGTTTAGGCACTACAAATATGGGGGAAGTAAATTGGTCATCATAGTATGAGCATTCAGAAATTGCACCTAAATGTAAAAGCTTTTTTATCTCAGAATATATAATTTGTTTTTCGTTATTTGGCCAGTGTTGTGGCTATGTATTATAGGGTGATGGTACTTTGGTGAATGGAATTTCATACCCTTGTACCCATTTTAATACCACTGGGTCATCAGTGATTTCAAGCCACTTTTTAACAAAATGTTTAAGTCTGCCTGCATGTACCTGCATGTTTCCTATCGGTAGTGTTTGGATCTGGCCGGAGGGTGTTTCCGCTCTGGTTGGCATCTGGTGTTCGAGAAGCGAGGCTGTCTCTTGTACATCTGTTGTTGGTGATGTTGCCCACCGCGAACTTGTTGATGCTGTTGACGGTTCTGCGGTGGGCCCCTCCAGTTTAACTGTTTCTTGTTTGCGGGTTTTTGTCTCTTCGCACCTTCAGATATTATAGCACTGGTTCGTTGAATTGACTGGGCTGCTCTGATCTTGTCAGCACAATCAGCACCAAATAAAAAGGCATCCACTTTTGAGTTTTTTACAGCCTCTTGAATTATTTTGCTGGCTCCTGATAGGCCAAAAAACTTCCTAGAAGAGGAATCTTGGAAATTAATTTCTGCTGCAATCTTTGCAGCGTCATTGATTTCTTCTATCAGGGCTTTGCTGTTTATATTTCCTTTTAAAATACTGGTCAATGACCGGCCCAGACAGGTCATTAAGGTACCCGTGAGGTTTTGTCTGGCAATAATCCTCCTATCTCTCTTGACCGAGGGTTCCGAGAGTGTGGCCATTATTTCTGGGTTCATTCTAGGAGCAACAGCATTTTGGAAATTCGAGGGAGTAGAGTATTTTTGAATAATGCCATCCTTGGCTTCTTTTCCCAGTCCATCGGACATTATTTTTGTCCAACTCAGGGCCAATTCTGATCTAATAGGGTCACCAAACTCTGTTTCTTCTTCTCCCTCCTTCCCAAGGGCCAGTAGAAACTCCTCTGGGAGTAAGTCATTTTCTGGATAATA
The DNA here is from genome assembly GCA_963921375.1 of Tiliacea citrago. Classification (NCBI taxonomy): domain Eukaryota; kingdom Metazoa; phylum Arthropoda; class Insecta; order Lepidoptera; family Noctuidae; genus Tiliacea; species Tiliacea citrago. The sequence goes on from OY992782.1 coordinate 30,345,881, forward strand.
TTTATTTGATTTAGAACCATGTATTTCTTAAATGAAACGTCTATCCACTCTGTGATAGCACTTAAGCTGACATATCCAGTGCCTTGGTTTATCTAGGAGCTTGTCTATCCGCGATGTGATAGCGCTAGCCTTTTTTTTTTTTTTTTTTTTTTTAAGTTTAAATAGGTACATTGTCTGTCTATCCGCAAGGTGATAGCGCTAGCCTCTTTGTAAAGTTTAAATAGGTACCTACATTGTCTGTCTATCCTCAAGGTGATAGCTCTTTTGTAAATTTGAAACATAATGCCTGTCTATCCGCAAAGTGATAGCGCCAGCTGTTATTAATGTGGCTTATATTTTGTTTAAATGCATTGTAGGTACACCCCAGCGTTTGAAGATTCTATTCAGTTGTCTAGGTATTTTAAATACATTTCTACACACCTGTAGTAGTCTCTTCTATCGCTTCAGGTTCTTCGATCTGTGTCGGCGACTTCGGCGAGCAGAGCCGGGCTGGAGTTGTTGAAACTTCTTGAGAATCTTGTCTGGTTGGAGACAGTTTTCTTAGCTTTCTTTCTAATTTCCTGATCTTCTTTCGTAGATGTTCTTCATCCTTAGTTTTTCTTTTCCCCATCTTTGTGGATGATGAATACAACCACTCTCGATGATTTTCAAGTAAAAAGGTCTATGTATCTTATTCTTAGTTCGAATTCGAAAGATACTTTGGAAAAAACTGTTGGACGAAGAAAAAAAAAGAAAAACATAATGCCGATCACAGCTGCCACCTTACAGGAGGCAACCGAAAAAACAGAAGAATAACAAAACGACTAATACACTTGTCAATCTGTACTAGTAAGGTAAATATCGGAAAACATGTAGACCGGAAGTGGGTCTGCACTAGCCAAAATACGTAATTTGATCTAATTCTAGGTTATAAATCCATAACTCGAGCTTATCATGAATTCATAATGAGTAAATTCATAATCTTTACTATTGTAAAATAATAAGAATGGATTCAAAACATACCTGTAATTCGGAATCCAATTAGGATTCAATAAAATGTTTACAACAACAAACCTTGACCTTGACTAGAAAGCTCTTCGCTTGTTACTTTTTCACGAATATACCGTATGCACAACATTGTAAATACTAAAAACACTATAGGACTCCGTAGTAATACTGTTTAAAATAAGCATCAAGCCAAAAATATCGTTGATAATAGAGATTTTGGACATTTTTTCACGAGAAGTATGTGACTGCGCCGCGCACAAAAAACCGTAATGACATGTAAACAGAGTTGCCGCACTAAGAAGTTTTACTTTTATTTTTAGGCTTTAAAAATTGTGACATGCGCTGAGTAAATCACCGCTACTACTCGTTAAACCCGTCTCGGACAAAGAGTGAGTATAACTTAACATAATTTATCAAATGTTTGTATTATTGAATTTACTGTCCTGAGACATGAGTCGTAAGTATTTCCTATACAAATAACGTGATCCAAATAAGATGCTACTGGATGGCCATTGTACCTCCAACAAGACAAAACGGGTTTGAGTAATGTTGTATTATACTAATGGCGCCCGGCTGAGGTCATATGAATAACGGAATCACATCACACTAATATTACTTATAAAAGTGAAAGTTTGTGAGTGTGTGTGTTTGTGTATGTTTGTTACTTCTTCATGCTCAAACGGCTGGACCAATTTTGTATGGAGGTAGCTGACACCCTTTTTTTTTTTAGGGTGGGAAACTATCAAATAACTTCTCCCGCTCTGGGCGGAGCGGGAGGGCGTGTCAGACTTTTACTGACTAAAACCCACCCGTGTTCCTTCCGTTGCCTGTGTGCCAGGGCCACGATATCCCTTTCGGACAAACTCGCAACCCTGGCAGGAGGTAGCTGACACCCTGGATTAACATATAGGCTACTTGCTACTTTTTATCCCGATATACCCACGGGATCAAGACTTACGCGGGTGAAACCGCGGGGCGCAGCTAGTCTCAAATATTTTCTATGTGAGATATGTTTAAGCATTAAAAGTAAGATTCTTTTAGGTCTATTGTTGCCGTGAATGCATTATTTATTATTAATTTTGATACGGTACGTATATCATCCATTTTAAAATGTTGGGCTGGTAAGAACTTATTAAGGGTGTTCAGATTTAAGATAAATCTATAACCACCTGTACTCATAGGCCTTAAGAATACCGGTGAAATAAACTGTCGTGGTAGACCAGAGCATTTTAAAAATTGCCCATAAATCAATAAGTTGAATATTGCAGATTCCATTTCTCAGTTTAGTGTTTTGAACCACTTTCCCAATAAACGGTAATTATAACCATTAACATAATTTAGTATGATGGGATCATCGGTTAACAACATCCAGAGTTTTATAAAATATCTAATTATACCGGCGTGAGGTACCTTTAACGGCAGTTCTTCTTGTCGTTCATCTTTTATGGCTCCTGTCTGCCAACTGTGTAGGGTTGAGTAGTTGGTCCTCCTCGCCGAAGATGTCGATTGGTTTTGGTTGGTATCGACTTGTGGATGGTGCTGCAGTCATATTTTTTGCTCGTCGAAGAGGACTCTGCATATTTCCCGCCTGAAAACCGGTTCTCCGGTTGCCTGTAGTATTCATCGGAGTCGGGGTGTAGATCAAGAAGCAATTGACTGATTTCTTATATTCTTTTCAAAATATCAAGTTTGTCTACAGATTGGGCCAGTATGAGGTCCTTCGTTAGGTTAACGAGGCCAGCGATCCCTGTACAAGCTGATTTTTCGCTGATTCCAAATGATTTTGGTGCACGCACTAATGTGAAATTCTCCAGAACAAGCATTTTTGCTCTTGATGATTCCTTGTGCTCTTTATCTGATCCATCGAGCAGTATTTTTCACCAGCGTTCAGAGACGTCATTGGGTATTTTTTCTCCGAGTGCGGCCACAAACAATACGTTTTAATAATGTGTTTCCGCCTTTTGCATACCATCCATCCATCTCTTCGGTAGAATGCGTGCATTGCATTGCAGCCTCGACGTAGGTGATTATAAAGGCTCGTACAGACTAGTGCGATATCGCAGGCGCGACGCGACTCTAGTAGCACAATTTCTTTGTCGGTGCCTGCCGCGCCCGCGATATTGCGCGAGACTGTACGAGCCTTAAATGTTCCTTGGTTGCGGCTACAGAAGAAATAAAAAAAGGTATGGGCGCGATATCTTTAGTTTTTTTTTTTTCTAGGTAATTACAAATTGAATTGGTGACTGTAATTTATTTTACAACAGTGAAAATGTCATCATCTAGTAAGAATAGAAACCCGTATTTGGAGATGGAAGAGAAAGGAAAATAAATAATTTTCAATCTGTTACCGTCAAGGTGGATTATTTTATTTTCTCGCAATCGTAGTGAAAAGTATAGTGTAACACACGGCGCTAAAACCCATTATAACTCGGTTTCCATTTACTCCCTCGCTATATAATGGGTAATTTTAGCCCCTCGTATAACAATATACTATTTTTCAAGATATTATTTTACGACTTTGTCGGCGTAATTAATATAATCTATACTCATGCCAAACTACAGATTTCTAGTACTAAGAGTCTCTGAGCTTATCCGTGGATAGACAGACAGACAGACAGACGGACATGGCGAAACTATAAGAGTTCCATGTTTACTAAGGAACCCTAATAAATATCGAATATAAATCATGGTTATAATTTATTCCGAGTAAAACCCAGGTTAAAATGTCTGAAAAAACAGTATGTTAATTGCTTCTGCTTTTCTCATATATCCACTTCCAAAGTAAAAGTCAAAGTCGAATTATTTATTTCTTAGGCACATAAATGGCACTTTTTAACGTCAAAATTTACAAAAAAATTGAATTGATTCTAGTCACCCCTTCCAAAAAACTATTTATTTATTTTATTTATTTAAAACACATACAACTATCATCACAGGCTTACCTAATACAATAGTGTAGTTATATAGCTAATAAATATTAGACTTACAATTAGTTACATATATTATTATGAACAACCAATAGATATTTTACAAACTGCGGCCCGTGTGAATTCACTCAGAGAACAATTGAAGCAGTCAATCTGTTGTGACACCATATTGAGCGCATGCAGGGCGCGCGTTAGCGGTGCGTGCTGCAGCAGGTTGGTGCGAGCGGGCGGCACCCACAGCAGCGGCGGCCGCCTCCGTCGCCCCACGTGCCCATCAGGTACACGCAACCCAACCGTGCGTAGAACGCCTGGGTTATGTATTTTACCACGCATAATCTTAAATAAGTAAGTGGCGAGTGCTACTTCCCTTCTTACTCCTAGTTTAGTATAGCCTACCATGCCCAGCACAAATAAAGTAGGATACAACAGTGGATACCCTGGATACACACCATACTGCTTTAGGTACAGGAATCTCACAAATTTGTTCTGAATACGTTCTAGCATTAGTTTGTACTTGGCTTCATGTGGCGACCAGAAAACAGCATTGCATTCCATATGACTTTTTACAAGCGCTTCGTACAATGCCCTCAGCGCACTGATGTTCGTGAACTGGTTTCCTAGCCGTAAGACCAACCCTAAATTGCGGTATGCTTTTTTGCAAACATCAGTGGTATGCTTACGAAAATTTAAATCAGCTGTAAAGCGCACGCCCAAATCCTTAACCTCTGAGACACGTTGCAGTCGGATTCCATCCATGCAATATTGATAGTAACTTGGGTCGCGCGCACGGGTAAATGACAACACCGAACATTTGGCCACATTGAAATACAACTTATTGCTACGACTCCACTCTACTACCCTATCAATATCCTGCTGCAGTATATCATGATCAGTTTCCTGCTTCATTTCAAGAACTAATTTCAAGTCGTCAGCGAATAACAATGGTATGGATTTATTGACTACGCTCGGCAGGTCGTTAATTGTTATGATGAAGAGAAACGGCCCTAAATTAGTGCCCTGACTGACTCCTGATCTCGTGAAATAGGGCTCAGAGAGCTGCCCACTGCATTCGACGTACTGACAACGGTCTCGTAAATAGCAGGCGAAAAACGACAAAGTGTGAGGTGTACAGCCTACACCAGCCAATTTATCCAAAAGGACGTCGTTATCTACTGTGTCAAAAGCCTTCCTGAAATCGAAGTAGGCAACATCCACCTGTTGACCCGCATCCACCGTCGGTACCAATTGTGTCATGAGATCAAGTAAGTTTCCCGTTGTCCCCCGCTCAGGACGGAAACCATGCTGCGCGTCAGGCAACAGAGCACTAATCTGTGGATACAAGCTATCGTGAATGGTCGACTCAAACACTTTAGCTGGAGTGCATAATACCGCTACAGGTCTATAATCGCAGGCACAGGTACAACCCGAGTAAGTTTCCAGCGCTCAGGAAAGGTTGCGGCTTCGATACAGACGTTGAACAAGTGTAGCAACGGCTTAACCAACACCGCACGACAATCCCTAAAAATGTACACCGGAATACCATCCGGCCCGGCTGAGCGCTTAGGCGGCAAGCGTGCGAGTGCACGCTGTACGTGGACGCTCGCTAGGTACACCCACGCGCCCGGCGACGCGCACGCGGCCTCGCTCGCACTCGCCGCCGCCACACTCAGTTCGGGAGGTTCCGGATTATACACCGACTGAAAAAACCGAGCAAACTCATTGGCACATTCGTATTCCGATAATACCCGTCCGTCCTTAATTAACTTCCGCTGATTTGAATGGCCTTTCCTAGACCTAATATACCCCCAAAACGCTCGCGGGTCCTTCGCTAGGTGCCCTTGCACGCGGTTGCGGTACTGATCATGTGCTCGAGCAGTCTCGGTTTTTACTATTGCCCTGTATCGTGCGAATTACTTCTATTGCCACATAATCACTGCGTGATTTACTTAATTTATATTTTTTATGTAATAAATATTTAACTTTTATATCTCTAATAATTTCCGCTGTATACCAAACTGGATAGACGTATCTATTATTTAATGGATTATTATGTTTATTTTTTGGAGGTACACACTTGTCAAAAATGTCATATATCTTATTATAAAATAAATCTAAAAATATATCGGGATCGCATGAATCATAAATCTCACTCCAGTCTATTTTAGCTACCAAACTATACATTTGATTGAAGTCCGCTTTATTAAAATTCTCAGTTATCAGAAATTGCGATTGCGAGGTACGCGGCGCGGGGGGCGGCGGGGGCGCGCTCGATGCGCACGGCCAGCGGAGGATGGTATGCGTCCACGGGCAGCAGGCCTTCGTCCGCCGCGCTCACCGACACGCCACACAGTGGGCCCATACTGAAAATTAGTGGACTTAGGCAACAAAGTTCCTATATCGATGCGATTTTTTTTTTATATGACGTGTTATATTATTCCTGACAACTTTTATTCTTATAAAATTTCTTCTAAAGTTGATAGTTTGTCTTGAAAAAAATTAATTAGATTTTTTTGTATGGAGCGAATCACGTTTAATTTTTTTTCTTCAATTGTACTAATATGTTGAGTGTGTGGCGTGAGTATATGATAGCTAGGGTCATTCTCTATCCACGAAAAAAAATCAGCGCCACGTCACGAATAAAACGAATAAGTACATACATTTTAATTTCAAAACGCAATCGAGTCAAATAATACATCAAACTATATTTATTTTTTACTTACCGATTGGCAAAACACCAAAGTGGTTACAGATGTCTGCACCGTGCATTAGAAGTTTATGTACACTAACTGGCATGTAGTACCACGAATAGTGTTGCACGCATCAGCTGTTTCTCTACAGTATCTTCTAAATTTTTCACAGTCAATGTTTTTGCCTGATGATATGGCTTGTAGAATAACGGAAAATCTGAAAATCAGATTTTCGTCAATTCCCGTTATTCTGGAAGATCTTTTGTAATCTTGGAAAAAGCGCCTCGCTGTATTCCCGTCGTTTGTAGTTCCAAAACCCTAAAATGGGAAAACAATACTGTAATATACAATACATAGAGATATAATTCACAAACAACATAAAGAGAGCGAAAATTAAATACATACCTGTTTGACTATATCAATCAGCATTCCAGTTTGCTCACGAAACTCTTGCTGTGTGGTATTTTTTTTAGCTTGTTTCAAAGCCTTATGTTCGCCGCGAGCAGTCCATCGTTGAAAATCCAGATTATAAGATATATGGAGAAGACATTCCATACACCGAATCTTCATATGCAGTGAAGAAATTCCTTGTTTGTAAATTTCTTCACGAAGTGGTTTAGAAGTCAAAGCGTCTAAATTATTCATCTCACTCGGTTTTGCCAAGCAAATGGGACACGTTGCATATGATGGTACTCCAGCAATAATATTGGCCACTTTTCCATCAATCATGGTCATATGCAATTCATGTGACACAATAATATTTCCACACTGTGTAGATATTCGTTCATCAATTTGTTTTTTCATCTCAGACTCTTCAGACTTTATAAAGTCAGCTGTCTCCGAAGTGAAAGTGAACTTCACTGGTCGACAGTACAGAGTTGAGCAAGGTGTGGGGTTCTCCCAAACTAGATTTTCATTCCCAGATGATGGCCTAGTAGACACTAGCCGAAGAGGGACGATGCTTATCATGACTACTGATGAATCATCGAACTCTGTAGCTGTGTTTGACGTTTTCTGTTTATAGTTACTCTGCGACGAAGAACCATCAAGTCCCCATTTCCAGGTCAACTTGAGTTCTTCATTTTGAGACCTATCAACAGTATTTATATCAAGTAATATCCTCTCCACAGTGTGGTCCAATAGCGCTTGCAATTTAATGTGAGCTCCGTTTTCGGTAATCTCCATACTCTCTTGTGGTGGGTAACATCTTTTCTTGGCATTTACAAGCTTTGGATAAGATGGAAAGGCAGCACAGTTTTCTTCTTTCAGAAATTGTCGAAGAGCTAAGTACTTCCATTTCGAGAGCGCAACTGATGTATAAAGAGCTAAACACTTATCTTCAGAGACAGTACTTAAGCTCTGCTTTTTGAATAGTCTCTCTTCTACTTCGGATAGCGCATCTGGATTACTGGAAAGGTATTCGACCACTTTTGCCAGATTCGTTTTGCCGTTGTCTTTCAATTTTGTTATGTACCAGTGCTGCAACTCTTCCTCGGAATTTTCTTCTACTATGGAAGTAGAACGTCTTTTCTTTTGCTTATTACTTAACTCTTCGAACGGTTTTCTGTGCTCCTTTTCTGTAGATGTTCCCGCTTCCGCAGTACATACTGCAAGAGTAGGAACATGGCAATCTATATCCACAAGCTCAGATAAGGCTGCGTCCGAAAAGCCCATCACACTTCTCAGATCAACACTGTCACAAACAGGCCAGTTGATGTTTTTTTCCAACCACTTGCGATTAATTACACGATTCATAAAAGTTTTTTGATTTCTACTTGACTCTATCCACTTTTTATTTAAATTTACACAAAAAAGTCGACAGAACTCCTTGATTCGGTTCTTGTCTTCTTCAGAAACTTCGGTAGTCAAGACAGAAATGATACTTTCATACAGAAACATATGATTTTTCAGATCACCGCCACTTCTTAATTTCACAAAAAGATCTAGGTTGGTACAAAATCCAGCCATAGTTCTAATGTAAATATAAAAATACAAGTATTTCACTGTGTTCACAAACAAGCGACAAGAGCGAAACTAGATGGACTTAATGAATGTCTTTATATTTATAGTTAGTGTTAATTACTCAAGTAGTGGACATAACAGTGAGTGAAAATTATTCAGCCAATCAGAGACGAGCATTTTTCGATGACTCATTAGTTATGCGCTTAGCCGAGTGCACAAACAAATGAGTCATCAATCACAATGCAGTTGCTACCGATAACATGCAATAATAACTAAATCTCTACCAGAATTACTAGTTATAAGTACGTATGCGCTATTAAAACTATTTATTTAACTAAAAAGAAGGTGAAAACAGCCAAATGAGACAAAAAATATGCTTTGAATTTATTTTAAATGACAAAAAAATTCTTCCAAATTATTATTTTTTTACCGAATGATTACTCGCGCTGCCGCAAATGGCCGGCGCTGATTTTTTTTTCGTGGATAGAGAATGACCCTAGCAATCATATACTCACGCCACACACTCAACATATTAGTACAATTGAAGAAAAAAAATTAAACGTGATTCGCTCCATACAAAAAAAATCTAATAATTTTTTTTCAAGACAAACTATCAACTTTAGAAGAAATTTTATAAGAATAAAAGTTGTCAGGAATAATATAACACGTCATATAAAAAAAAATCGCATCGATATAGGAACTTTGTTGCCTAAGTCCACTAATTTTCAGTATGGGCCCACTGTGCGCCACCACGCGCACTCAACACGAGGTCCAACTGCCTACTGTTACAGTTAGGTACTGCGTTGCACTGAGCAAATTCACAGAAGGCCATGAAATATTCATAATAGTTCGAAATATTGTTGTTACACGAGTACATATTAAAGTCCCCTAATATAATTAAATTACTGCTATATTTGACACATAGTTTTTCTAATATGCAAAACATCGACAAATATTCATTATCGTCAGCCCCTGGTGGAATATACACGACACAACAAGTGAATAGAAAACAATTTTGCATATAGACAGACGCACACAACAGTTCAAACTTATGACTATCTATATAGCTATCTATATAGCTAGCTTCATATGGAGAAGAATGGGCAAGAAGCTCCACCATTACTCTTTTAAAATGTTTTAAACTATTTTTTATAGGTTCATTAAATATATATTTATTATACTCGGATGTCAAGACAATGCACATAATTATAATAAAATGACTATACCACAATGGGTAAAAATAATTAAGAATGAAGCAATGACAGATAAATTAATTATATGATATATACTATTATAGGTGCTCACATATTTACAAACATTGTAAAAAATAATAATATCAGTTAGTGAGTTAAGGTAATCACAGAATGTAAAATAAATAACAAATTATACAATTAAAATAGCAACCAGTTTGATTTTGTCTAGTTTTTCCTGATTTTGACGTTCCATTGTATTCATCATCCGGTAACCATAATAACCTACACAACAAAAAAAAATTGATATTTTTATCTCCTTTATTTAATTAAATACCTACATATAAATTTTATGAGGCATTCCACTCAGAGCACTGATTTCAACAGCACCTGAGCACTTCCACTAACGGCACTGAAACAAAATTTTGATGAGTGCGGTTCGGTGGAACAGTTTTCTAATATTACTTTAAGTCTCCGAACGGTACCTGCACACAGTTTGTAGTGATGGGACGTATGTATTCTTTGTTCAGGACATTACCAACTATAGCACATCGATATATACGGCAAGCACATGTCAAACCACGCACATTAAAGGGCTCCGTTGTCGTAGTACGTAATGAATGCAGTTAAATGTTTACGTATACAATTCGTTCAAATCACATATATTTCGCCTGGGTGAATAAGGAAGGCAACTGTCAAAATGGCGCTGTCGTAACTATTTCCCAAAACAAGCTAATAGTACAGACGCCAGCACATCAAGCTACTACAATCTGTCAAATTTCTAAGGTTCAAGGTAAATTGGGAAAATTTGACAGTTTCGGGTAGCTTGACCAACTGGCGTCTGTACAAGGCGAGAGGTGGTTTTCTTTTATTCGTGCGAAAATGACTCATTGTTAAATACTCCTAAATGAGTCCACAATTTTCATAAATACCGTAATATTATTAGATTGTGGCCTAGAGCAACTCGTGGATTTTTAAAAAAATTAAATTCTGTTCTCAAAGCAAATCTAATTGTATGGTGAACTATTTATTATTGTGACTCTATTTTGGTGACTGTCATTTTAGTAATAATCATTCTACTTTTTACTGCAGGTTTTTGGCACTAGTAGTACCAGGTTTCAAAAAATTATTGGGTATAGATAAATTAAGTTATTTCATTGTATGTATGCGTAATTATACCTAATCAATTGCAATACACTGCCAGCAGCTAATTTTGTACATATATTTTTTGTGAAAATAAAGGTTTTGTCGACCAAGGTAGAAAAATCATACCACTTTGTTACCAATCAAAATAATTTTATTGATCAGCTTTAGTCACTCATTACAACAAAAAAAATAACAAAACGTATTTAAAGAACGTAGATCTTTCTTTCTCATAACTCTGATTAAAAATTATCATTTATTAAGACGTTTAAATCACATTTAAAAGACAACTGTGTTACTGTTGTGCACTTTTGTTTCAAAATATTTTACATAACATTTATAAGTGTAAAAATATCTTAAAAATATTTAACATTGAAAAAAATATATATAATATTATTATTAATTAATCATTTTTGCTAAATCACAGCACTTACACAAGCTAGGTAACTTCAAAATTAATTACTAATTGCTATTATTGTTCGAACACTTCCAGTGGATTAGGAAATTCGTAGTTTTAGTTCGTAATTCGCACTCGGGACTAACTGTTTCTCACATGGAAAACTGTACGTCACTTGCTCACGCGTCAATACGAGTAGTCCTGAGTCAGTATATATTGTCTGCTGAGATCAAAACTACAAACGTAGTATACAGAGACTTTTTTATAAAAATAACAACATCACCACTGTATTCCCCGAAGGGTTAGGCAGAGGTGTACCTATATTACATCCACATTTCGCCAGTTATGTTTAGGTCCCATGTAATAGGGGGCGAGCCTATTGCCACTAACCAGGCACATACCTAGACTACGGAATGTTACTGAGAAATTACAGATGGAAAACACAATAACACTTTACCTGACCCGGGAATCGAACCTAAGCCTTTTTCTATAAAAATGTGGCTGTTATTTTAGTATATTGTGTCTTACGACTTCCACGCGAACGAAGTCGCGGGCAGAAGCTAGTAGTCAAATAAAACCAAACTCATGATCATGAATGAACACGAAATGGAATGAATGGACGAAATATCAAATTTATTATAGGCCATAGGGACCCCAGCCCAGCTATGGTTACGCCATCTACAATTAGCATTGACCGACCTTCCCCATTAAAAGGTGGATATTTGTGAAGCAACCTCTGGAGTAGAAACTATTTCAATGACATTTAAATATGTAACGCCGTTAGCACAACGACGGTGACGCCGCAAACCGCTGTGCGAAAAAAGGGTTACCTCATTTAGTTTTTTTTTTTAATTCCTGATTTCTTAAACTGAATTGACTGGTGCTATATCGAAGTATTGAGATGTTTGGATGATGCTGCCCACAGATTTAGAGTAGGCTAGATACCACAAGCCGCCCGACCAAGCGCGCCCGAAATTTACCGAATCCACAAACTTGACGCGCTACTACATTATTTTGTGTTCGATCGCGCCAGTAGCGAGTTGTGTCGTCGAGGACATAAAAATGCCAAATTGCGCTGTTATAAACTGTAAAAACTCTTCTAGAGTAGTAAATCGACTCAATGGAGGTATTACCTACCATCGGTAAGTAATATTGTTGCTCAAATAGCTGTAATTAATTTTAAAATCATTTATTGTGATGTTCAAGTAACACTAATATAAATTCCGCCAACAGAAGTCAAAAATGTTTAAGTGCTTAATTTCCTGTGCATATATCGTATGTAATTGACCCAGCTTTATTATATGTTTGCATGTGCTCGATATTAATAACTGTATAGTCGTAAGAGATATTTTTAACACAAATATTAATGTACAGTCAAGACTTTTATTTCTTTGTCAGTTTTCAAATTCTTTCCTTTATCTAGTCACAACCAACATACAGGCAACACTTTCTCTTTTTAAGCTATGACACTTAGCAGAATATTGCATATAAAACTATAATAAATAAAAACGAATAAAATGAAAAAACTACTAACTATTAAACAAGTAACTAAATGAATGAAATCATGACATTGGGGAACAAATCTAACTTATAGAGATGTATTATGATTATGGATGGATTCTTATGATTATGATAATGATTTTGTTAGGGTACGTCCCTTACACGTAAAATGAGATATATATTTCTCGTCTATCCCATGATGTGGGATATCGTTGGATAGACCGTTCAAAAATATTGCGGTTCTGTGAAATCCATTTTTCGATTCAGGGATCCGTTTGCGTAATATTAATAATAATTTATAATAATATAACGTTTATTTCAGAATCATGCTCCATATATGTTAGTAACAGTGTAAACTTATAAAACTAGTGTTAGTACAAATATTCTAAGCTGCGTGAGGCACGCCGGTCCTGGAGACTGCCTACTTGACTGCGTCCAGTCGTATCTACCGCCCCAAGATCGGAGAATCCCACCTATCAGCCAACATCCTGAGAAAGGTGTTGGGGCTGCCGCGAACCCGGCGTAGCAGAGATGCGCACCTGATGCGCATGACGGCTGAAAAACTATCGTCGGCAAACATGCCAGACGCGCTATAAAAACGCGACAGCCCCGTCAACACCCGGAACGTGATGTTGTATTGTATGCGCAGGCCACTGTATGCCCTTTGCGTGAAGTTCACCCACAGGCTGCACGTGTAAAAGGATTGGCAGTAGGCTTTGAAAAGCGTCACCTTAACCTGCCATTAACCTTTAAAGTGCAATTTTTTGTTAGAGTCAAGTGTGGGGGACACTTGACTCTAGCAAAAAAATGCACTTTAGCCCCTGCCAGCCAAATGGTTGTATTTGGGTATGTGAAAAAAATCATGGCAGTAGTATATACAACGAAATTAAAAGAAAACTATCACAGCCAAGTAGGCTTTAAAAGTTAAAAGAATAGTCGACCTATTTACATTTGCAGTTGGAGAATTGACCGTGACGTATATAGATGTATGGGAGAAAATGTTTTTTCAACTACAATATTAAGTTGGTTTTTGGGATAAATTCATCCCACCTTTTTTTTTTTCCACGCTGAGAAATGCATTACGCATGCCCGCTCGTGGGGGACGAGTCGGGGTATGTGGGACTCCTGTCACTACAGTATACCAACTAAAACTCAGCGGTGTTCCCACATCGCCGTGTTGGGAGGGCCATGGGATAACGGCTCAGCCTTTTCTTCCACAACCCTCCCGGCGCATGCCCGCCTAGCTGGCGGGCCCCTCATGCCCCCCCGTTACTGGGGGGCTACGGAAATGGCCGGGAACACCTGGCCATTCCCGTCCGACACTGGTGGAGGCCTGTGCAATACAGGTAAGGGTGCCCCCGCACCCGTTGCCTGCTGGCCTCCACCTGGGAGGAGTCGGAGATGACGTTCAAACTGACGTCTTCTTCGACCCCTCCTCCGCCTTCGGAGCGGCGCCGCGGCAGGATCGTCCTCCCGCGCGCGCTCCGCCACCTCCTTCTGGGACATGACATGTTCGCAGAAGGAGGCGACTGCCGCCCAGGACCCCTCATCCCTCAGCATGGCGTTAACCAAGCCGGGGAGTGAGAGGTCCGATCCAATCACCACGTTCAGACTGTGGCGCGGGTCGGACCACGACGGGCAAACCTCGAGGGTGTGCTGCGCCGTGTCCTCCGCCGCGCCACAGTGGTGGCACGACGGCGTCTCCCCCCGTCCGATTCGATGCAGGTACGATCCGAAACAACCGTGTCCGGACAGCACCTGCACAAGACGGAACGAGAGGAACCCGTGCGACCGCTCGAGCCAGTCTCGCAGGACTGGTCCAATCGCGTCGAGGGTTCGGCGGCCGAAGGCTGCAGTGGCGAGTTCCCCCGTCCAATGGACGACGATGACGTCTTTCGCCTCCCGCCGGACTGCAGCCCGCTCTTCCGGGGCTGGGCGTTCTCCTCTCGCCCTCCGCCCCGCCGTCCATTCATACACTCTGGCGAGCACCCACGCCTCGAGTTCCCAAGGAGGGGTGCTGGCCAGAGCACATGCTGCCGCAAAGCCCACTGTGTGACGGGCCCGCACCACACGCTGGGCTATGGCCCGTTGGGGTGCCCGCAAGGCCGCGGCGTTCTCCCTCCTGTGGAGGGAGTCCTCCCAGATGGGAGCTCCGTAGAGGGCCATACTCCTCAAGATGCCGGCATCGCGCGCTAGGCCCCCCCAAGTTGGGAAGCAGCCACGAGAGGGCTGCCCGCGGCCTTCAGCAGGCGCGACGACAGCCCGCTAAAATGCGGACCGAAGCACCACCTGCTGTCGAGTACAAGGCCCAGATATTTCATCTGGGCCTTCACCTCAATTCTGGTGCCCTCAACAAATATGTGAGCGTCAGGTGGGGGGCGCTGCCGAGGGCCGTGGAAGTACACGGCCTCGGTCTTGTGCAGCGCCACCGTTAAACCTAGACGGTGGATCCTCCCTGCGACCAAGGATCCGCCCGCCGATGCCAAGTTGGCCGCCTCCCTGAAACTCCCCCCCCGGGCGGTGAGGAGAGTGTCGTCCGCATAGCAGACAACACTCGTACCTCGGAGGAGAGTTCCCCGCAAGAGCCAATCGTAGCTGACGTTCCAAAGGAGAGGTCCCAAGACTGACCCCTGCGGAACGCCGGCGTCAACGGCGTACCGCCGGACTTGGCCAGTCCTATCCACCAGGAGGATTGCCCGATCCTCCAGGTAGCTGGCCAGCAGACTGCGCATGTGTCGAAGCACTCCGTGGAATCGGAGCGCCTCTAGGATGGTGGAGTGGGGAACGGAGTTGAAGGCGTTGGCTATGTCGAATTACACAGCCAACAATCCGTCCCTCGCTTCCATCGCCTCCTTGACCTGGCCCTTAAGGCAGGCCAGCGCGTCCACCGTGGATCGCTCAGCCCGAAAACCGAACTGAGCGTCTGACAAGTCCGGCCCGATATTCCGCAGATGGCCCTTTAGGCGGGCAGCGACAATCCCCTCGAACATTTTGCCGACCTCATTGAGCAGAACGATGGGCCGGTATGCCGAGGGGGAGTCTGCTGGGCGGCCCTCCTTGTGAAGGAGGCACAACTGTCCCTCCTTCCACGGTTTCGGGAACCTTCCAGACGCAAGGCATGCGCTGAAGAGTTCCCGAAACCTCTCCTCCATTTGAGTGGCAGCGATCGCCACCACTCTCGCCGGAACACCGTCGGGGCCCGGAGCTGTCTTCTTGGCGCGGATATGGAGAATCGCCGCGCCAAGTTTCGACTCCGTGACAGGAGGGGCCTCCTCTTCTTCCTCAGCTGGCGGAGCTATCCCTCGGGGTGGGCCCATCACTGGTGGGGTGAAGTTGTCGTCCCTGCACGGGAACAGGGACTGAACCACCCCATCCAGAAAGGAGGGCTCCAGGGTTTCGGCGACCGGGTGACCAAAGGGACGCAATTTGTTGCGCGCCGCCTTGTATGGTCTCCCGTAGGGGTCGTTGTTGAGACCCTCCAGCAGCTCTGCTCTCGCCGAGTCTCTGGCGGCGGCGATGGCCCGGCCGAGGACCATTTTGGCCTCCAAATATACCTCATAGAGGTGGTCCTCGTTGGCCCAGTCCCGTAGACGCCGCCGCCGACTCCGCGAGTAGGCCCTCCTTGCCGCCACACACGCTGCTCGAAGCCCCGCCAGCTCCACCGACCACCAGTACACGGCGCGGTTGGGTAGGGGTCGGCGAGAACGAGGCATGCTGGAGTTGCATACCTCGGTCAGAGACTCCCTCAGGTGACCCGCCACGGTGTCCACATCCAGGCCGGTGGAAGGCGGCGAAAGCCAGTCCTGGACGAACGCCGCCTCCGCCGCCGCCTCCCTGTCCAGGCGGACCAGAGCCCACCGTGGAAACGGTGATCGCCCCGAGAGGGGTCGCGTCCCTCCGGGGCCACTGGTGGAGATGTCGAACCGCACGTAGCGGTGGTCCGACATAGTCTCCACCAGGTCCACCCGCCAGTTCAGCACGCGCGCGGCTAACGCAGAGGTGGCGAAAGTGACGTCCACTATTGAGCCACCCTGCCGCCGCACGCATGTCTGGACGCTTCCTCTGTTCAAAAGGGAGAGTCCAGAGGAGGCTGCCCACATCTCCACTGCCCGCCCGCGTGCATCGGTGGCCGGGTTGCCCCAGGTCACTGACTTGGCGTTCAGGTCTCCCAGTACGGAGACCTGACGCGGAGCAGTCCTACTGACCACGGCCGCCAGGACTCCGAGATAGTTCTCGAAGTCCTGAAGAGGGCGGGTTGGGGAGAAATAGACCCCCACAAGGGCCAAGTCTCCCCACGTGGCGGCCACGTATCCCGGACCCCTCTCTAATAGCGAGAGGGGCGGGGAGTCTCTGGAAGACCGCGCCGCTAGTGCCACCAAGCCGTCCTCGTCACCCAGCCAGCTGCCGGGGATCGAGTAGGGCTCGGCGACCACCGCCACGTTCACCAACCACTCGGCCTTGACCTGCACTAACAGGTCCTGGGCCGCTCTGCAGTGGTTGGTGTTCGCCTGGAGGATGCGATAGTCGGAAACCATTATTCCGACATCGCACCAGTCTCCTCAGCTGCCGCCGAAAATTCATCCCACCTACGGAAACCTTTATTGTGCGTGGTCCGACAATTTTTTTTGTTTCAAATTCAAATTTATTTATTTGCTAGACTATCGTGGCCCAATTACATTCTACCATTAAATATGTTATGCAAATATGTGTGTTTATTGGCAGCGATACAAATAAAACATTACTCCTTGCACAAAGTGAACAAAGTGGAATTATCCGTTACAAGACTTAAGTTCTGCTGATTTTCATCGATATGTTTTGTTTGATAATGCCTTGGACAAAAAAATACATCCCATCACTAAAAAAATATTTTACATAGGTGCCGTTCGGAGACTGAAAATAATATTAATAAACTGGTCCACCGATCCGCACTCATCAAAATTTTGTTTCAGTGCCGTCAGTGGAAGTGCTCAGGTGCTGTTCGTACAAGTGCTGTTGAAATCAGTGCTCTGAGTGAAATACCTCAATTTTATTTTTAAATATTAGAATATAAAAATTGTTGTCCGCCGGTATCGGGAGCAGGGTCCAAGCTACCGGTGGTTAGGGCTCCAGAGATAGGAACCTCCTCACGATGCGAGCTGTATCGTGGAGTACTGCCTTCTGAATCAGGCCCTTGATTCAACCATTATCATATTTTTCTATTCCCTGTGTAAGCCGACCTCTGGAAGCCTACCTTGTCGTATTTAATAACCTTGCTATTTATAGGTATGTGATAGTTTATGGTAAACGGTAACAGTCCGTATGGGGACTGTTATACGAGTAATAAATACGTGCCGTGGTTATTCTTTGTGTCTATATAGTGGTCTTTGAAATTATCTGCTACTTAAAATTACAATTACCTTTGGTAGGAACAATTGTTATTTGTTATTTTTAAATATCTGTTATTTCTATCTGTTACCATAAATACGCCTCACCCCTAAAAGTAATTCATTTTCATTCGCTCTGTTCTGTTTGCAGAGTTGTTTGTTTCTGACGCTCCTGAAACGACGATATGATCATAATTACTGTTTTAATTTCACGACGACTTTTGCTATTGTACACGGAGTCGATTTACCTCGGATTCTGATCATTACTTCCGACTTGGTCGACGGTGTTGAGGTGCATAAATTGTCGCTTGTGCGTCGACATATTTTGCAAACTCTTCTCGCAACATGGAAATCGTTGCAACAGGTATGTAGATACTCGGTTATTTATTGATATTATTTGAACGTAGCGAAAACTCCAAAATAATAATGATTATACTAACTGCGGTTTTACATAGCTTGTAACCTACAAATGCAACAAATCATGAATTAATAGTATACTTAACTAAAAGTATCTTAAATAATAGCAAAATAGTCAAGTTTATGTTTTGGGGGTTATGTGTGGATGGTGTACATAATAATGAACTTGTTTATCTGAACCATATTTACTTACCTTACAGCTTCCACCAGAAGCTGTTATCTATCAAGGGTGCTTCTTGCAGCTAGACCAGCATTGTACAAATGGAAATTTTATTTTATTTTTTATTTTATTTTATTTGGGAAAATAAACGGATACACATTACAATGTTATGCTAAAGAACTTAAAACTAAAATAGTATAATATAAAAAAAAAGTTGAACAAACACGAACGGCGTGCGATATAAATTACCCACAAAAAAAAAAAAAAAAAAAAAAATATAAAAAATAAAACTAAACTGAAACATATACAGGCATAAATAATAATAATAGAAGAAAAAAAAATATAATAAAACATTTTAAATAGAAATTACGATTTTAGGATTGTGTACTTAATTCTGCTATAATTTTAAGCGCAACACTTCTAAATTTTCCAACGGAAACAGCAAAGAACTCAATATCCTGGAAAATCTTATTGCACTGGATAGTAATACGCCGTAGGGGTGCTCGCGATCCTGCGTTTGATCGACAAGATGTTACAGCAAACAGCGGTCTCGCGCGCACACCTCGACACATAGTAGTTCTGGGTACTACATAACTTATTCTATTGCATAAGTCTATACAATCATATGAATTGTTACATAAATCAAACAGAAACGTCGATTCCAACATTATACGTCTAGATTTAAGGTTTTGAAGCTTATAGTTATTAAGTAAGTCGCTGTAAGATGCATACGTACGAAAACAACGGAAATGCATGGCCTTTAAAAATTTGCGTTGTACTCTTTCTATCATGTTAGAATATTTTTCATAGAAGGGATTCCACACCGTGACCGCGTACTCCAACTGAGACCTGACCAAAGTTTTATAAAGGTATAAATAAGTACCAGGGCGTTTAAATTCCCGAGCCGATCTCATCACAAAACCGTACGTACGAAAAGCATTGTTCACAATTTTAGCAACATGAGCATCAAGATGGAGTTTATCATCCAACAAAACACCAAGATCACGGACCACTGTTTCTCTTGTCAGATCTATGTTGTTCAATGAATAAGCATATTTAAATACGTTTTTATTTTTAGTAAAACTAATGCAATGGCATTTGGATATGCTCAATTTAAGCTTATTCTTAACACAATATTCAGAGAATCTATTTAAATCTTCCTGCAAAAGTAAACAGTCACGCAAATTATTAATCGGTCTAAAAATTTTTAGATCATCTGCATATAGTAATACTTTATAATTTTGAAAACACGTAACTATATAATTAATAAACATAATAAACAAAAGAGGACCCAGTATAGAGCCCTGAGGAACACCAGAAGTAACATGCAGGGTCGCAGAATTAAAACCATTTATCACAACTTTCTGAGATCTGTTAAGAACGTAAGAAGAAAACCATCTCAATAGGTCGCCACGTATGCCATTAAATGCAATTTTACTCAACAGCAATTGATGGTCCACTTTGTCAAAAGCTTTTTGGAAGTCCGTGTATATAGTATCAACTTGAATACGAGAGTCCATACTGTTAAATAAATAATCAACAAAAGTTATAAGGTTAGTGGCAGTTGACCTTTTTTTGACGAATCCATGTTGTTGCGGAATTATGTTATTATGTAGTAGAGGGTAAACTTTATCATGAACAAGTCTCTCAAGAAGCTTCGACAAAACCGATAATATCGATATGGGACGATAATTCTCGATATCCTGTTTAGGTCCCGACTTGTGAACAGGAGTTATGTTTGCAAGTTTCCATGCTTGGGGAAAGGCTCTTTGTGAAATAGATAAATTAAAAATAATTTGTAATGGCACACATAGATTAACGGCGGTCTGTTTAATGAACACAACTGGTAGGCCATCTGGTCCCGGGCCTTTAGACGGATCTAATACTCTTAGGGCACTTAATATTTCATCGGTAGTAAACTGAATGTTACTAAGGAGAGAACAGGTTTCAGAATAATCTCTGCACTGCGATGAAATACCGTCAATTGAAATGGATGGCTCGTATACCGAATTAAAAAAGCTCGAGAACAGATTACAGATTTCTTCAGGGTTACTGGCTGAATGGTTACTGCAATGCATGACAGAGGGGTAGCTTGTAGTGGATTTGCGGGAAGAAATAAACCCCCAAAAATGCTTAACATTAGTCTGGATACCATCCTCTACGGAGGCAATGTACTTTCTGTAACAGTTTTTGCACTCAACTTGAAATCTAGAGCGGTAGATGGAAAACTGCTCGTAGTCTGAAATATTTTGATACGTCTTCCATTTTACCCAAGCCTTGGCTTTATTTTTGAAAATATGAATGAGCGATTTTGAAAACCAAACTGGAAATTTTAAAGATCTGCAGCTAATCAATGGAACTTGTTTTTTAATAATGCAGAAAACAATGTCATAAAACGTGCTTAAGGTATCGTCAATGGTTTGGTTAAATAAGACTTCCTCCCAATTAACCTCTTTTAAATCACTATTTATGTCGTCATAGTTTGCCTTGTAATAATTATATGTTTTAATCATTCTGCGGGCCATCGAATTGTATGGTACACTTAGATTAATAAACACATTAAGTGAAGGATGGTGACCATCAAGCTGCAGTAAATAGTCTGTGGCTCTAGAAACATTGCAATCACCGTTACCAATAACCAAGTCCAATATTCTCCCACTTAGATTCCGTGTTGTATTATATTGATGAGCGTTGAGAAACGACAAAAGCGCACTCATGTGATCACAAACGGGGGAGTTACCACTACAAATATGAGCAGATAGTGAAGTACTATCTGTACAAGCGATCCAGTCGATTTCTGGTAGGTTAAAGTCTCCTACCACATATAAATGATCAATGTTTGTGTCGCCAAGCAGTGATTGTAGAAGTTCAAAATAATCAGCATAAGCAAATTCTGGCGTTTTTGGTGGTACATACACTGCAACAATAATTTGGCCCTTGCCTCGACTTGCACTTGGCAGTTGCACCAAGATGTGCTCAATGCTGGCGTGAGTTGCAAATTGCGGAACCAGTCTGACTGAATGCAGACCTTTCAGTACGGCCACGAGAACACCACCTCCGTCCTTTTTATTGGTGGCAATACGGTCACGATCACAATGATGTACCACATAACGCTCATCAATAAACTCGTTATCTGATATCTCGGGCGTCAGCCAGGTCTCAGTCAAAATTATTATGTCATAACAATTGGCAAGAATATGCATTTGCACAAAATATTTAATTTTGTGCGGAATCCCCTGCAATTTTGGTAGTATAAAACTAAGTTATCTATCACTGTAGCGTAAAACTCTATAGAATATGGTCATAAATGCATTAAGCGGTACTAACGTAATCGTAACTAGCAGATAATTATTGTACAGTAAAACGCTAAGAGAATGCGAACAAAATACAAGAAACAAAACATAACACTTAAAAAAATGGATTAACCATAACAACCAACTTACAATCCTGCATATGGACTGTGCAACTAAAGTTTCGCTTATACAAACTATTAAAAAGGCCTAGAGCTGTGGAGAACGATTATGCGATAAAGCGAAGATTAAAAGATTTTTCATTATAGAGCTAATTTCCGACGGATACAGCTCTCTGGCTGTCAATTGGTGCTGCGTAGCCAGGTTTGATTTTAGTGACGTCTTGCAGGGTCCAAATTGCAAAAGACCTTGTCCCTTCTTTTTCACGGACAAGGATGGTTCCATGCTTAACCCAAACGAACTTATAACTGTGTTTTTTGGCAGTGTCTCGACACTCACGAAATAATTGTTTGTTTTTTAGGGTCAGGTGCTCATGCATATATATCGGTAGTGATGTCCCTGAAACACCAACTTGATCCGTGGTAAGTCCCTTGTACAACCGATGGGCACTAAGAACATTGTCACGTAGTATACGTGAAGCTAATTTAACTATGATGTTTTTGGGCTTATTGTTTTGCTGGTGTGCATGTGGGACACGATGAATAGAAATAATGTCATTTTGTTGAACATTGCACTTAATCATGGCCCCAATATTTCGTATTATGGTTACGAGGTTTTCGTTACGCTTTTCAGGGATGTTGCATATCTCGATGTTACAATTTCGAGCACTCTGTTCCAAATTATCTATCTTTGCTACCAGCTCCGTAACAATAGGTTTCAAATCAATGGTTTCTTGAATATTTTTACTAAGATGGGCGACTTTTTTGCTAAGATCAGTTTGCGTATCGGTAACAAATTGGACCGAGTCCTCTAGGGAATTAATTCGGTCCGTCGTACTTGAATACTTCACATCCAACTCTGTAACCTTCTGACGCAGGACCGATTGCTCCGATCGAAGAGAATTAATGTCATTTCTTATCTCTGACGTCACTTGACTAAGCGAAATAAGTTCGACTTTCATTGATACCACATTCTCTGATATTTAATTAATACTTGTTTCCAAATCCCGTCGCCACTCATTTATGGTATTCTTCAACTCCGTCGACAACCCATTTATAACCGTTGTCCACTCAGAATCCGGTTGCTTACGTTTACGGGCTGACACGTTTTGTTCGCTGCTCATTGTAGAACCACTCGACAAGTCGGTATCTGAATGGAATTTTTTCTTGTCGGGTGAATGGGACATAGTGTCGTTTGTGATCAATACCCAATATGAATCTTGCTCAAATTATGATATTTTTAAAATGGAAAAAGAATTGCGTATTGCGAGATCCGAACTGCCGGCACGCAGAGTAGCTCTAGTGATACAAAAAGCTCCCACGCCGACCACTCGACCACGGTGACTTTAAGAAATCAGTTGAAATTTCGCACCATTATTTAGAAGTTTTCTGTATGAATGACTTGCGATAAGTTCGTGACTAATGAGGTCCTTTGTTCTCGAAGTCACAAGGTCACTTTGAACACTCAAAAACGTTAAAGTTTTAATAGGTATTTGGCAAATACTCGTATTAAACTGCATTTAATTCACACAATTCCACAAGAGTCACTGTATATGTCAGAACAAAAATTTGCCAAAATTAGCAGCAAAATACCACTTATTTAACTTAATTTTATGGACTGATTTAGACACACTACGTTCAAAGAAACGGTCGCACGACGTATATGGAAATGTGAATGCTGTAAGAGATCTAGGTCACACACACGTTTGTCTTGGAGGTGGACATTCTGTTTTACAAACAAGAAGACGTGTGAGATATCGTACAGTCGAAGCCAGTGTGTGTGATCTATTAATAACTTCTTATAACTGCACTTAACCTAATCTTAAGGTATCTAATTGTTCTTAGATTTAAACAGAAACCGCAAGTTATAAAGATATTTAAACATATTTTTAGTTACCACTAATAAAACAGCAATAGACTGCTACATTTGACATGGTTGTAAACCACCTTTTATTTGGTGGGTAAAAGCTGTATAGACTTTCTGGCATTGTCTTTTGGCATTTTTATTTTAAGCTAATTGACAATTTTATATACCAAGCAACCGGCCTTACTCGTATTAAGGACGACGGAGATAGGAAGCATACCATAACTGATGCTGTCGCTTTCGGATTCGGCTCCTAAACTGAGAGAATGTTTTGTGACAATTTTGTTATTTTGTCTCTTTTCAGATCTCATTGGCTTAAGGAAAACATAAAAAAAATATATCTGCGAGGACTTATTGCACAGGGCGCTTCAGGAGAATAAGAATGGCGATGTGCGATCATCAAATTAATGAAAATAATTAATGATTAAACGAACTTACCTGTACGTGAAGTTCTATCATAATTATACGAGCGACGAGTCCGAAGAGATTAGTAATTTACACATGTAGTTACGCTAGTGGTCACCACTCATGCGAGTTGAGAAAAAAAAATATATTCAATTTTTCTTTATCTATGGCAATTCAATTTGACATACCCACAAACTGTGTGGGTACTTCGTCCAGTTCCGCTCTCAGACGATGCCGCCAATCATTTAGTTTAGAGTAAATGATCCTGTGATTCATTGATGTATTTCCGAGACACTTAAGATAATCTGGGGTGTGTATATACAGCACTGGGAGGGTGGGATTACTAATCTCTTCGGACTCGTCGCTCGTATAATTATGATAGAACTTCACGTACAGGTAAGTTCGTTTAATTTTTAATTATACTCGCTTCTCGTCCTCGAGACTTTGAGAGTATTTTGGGAATATCATCAATGAATGAATGTTTGTAAATTAATATTACAATTATTTTATTATTTTTTATTTAGATACAATAATAAACAGAAAGAACAACTTATACTTCTAGGATTAACAATAATTAGGCGGTTTCCTTGAGTGTTTACTCAAAGGGTAAAATTAATCGGAGACAAATGAATATAATTAACTAACTAAGAGATAATTATTCTTATTATAGCTAGCATAGTTAGTTGTAGACAAATATATATAATTACAACAAACTAATTATGAATTTTTGAAGATCTGCTCTGTGCGAGATTTAAACTGATCGTAATCGTATAATTATAATGAATGTTGGTTAATTATTGATTCTGCTAAGGTTGTTATCATCATCAATAATAACTCTCTGATAGAATTTTGCAAAAGATGTGGAATTCCTACTCCAGCCTGCCGTTTTACGGATGGTATCTAGGCTAACGCCCAGTGAGTGCGCGCGCGATGATGCTGCATGTCTCGTGCTGTGTGCACTGAACACGCTCGTGTCGACCCCACACTCCCTGAGTGTTCGCTTTATTCAGCGGCTGTAAGCGTTTGCGTTCCTACTGGTTTATGAGGTTTCCTAATTCTAAGAAATAAATCGTCAGATGTTCTTATTAATGAGGTGCGTTCCATGTAACACAGTAATGTAGAGGCTGGGCATACGGCAGATTTTTCAATAAAGAATGTAAATGAATAATAGGTTGTTGAAATCCCGGTCTAGAAGTCTTTATAATATCTGAAATTTTAATTGTGATACGCTGAGAAAGGTTATGAATGTTGCTAACTTTTATCTTCGAGAGAGTTTGAACTCTGTGTGCGGTCGACAGAGCAAGTAAAGTAATGGCTTTATCTCGGCGCAGGCGCCGACCCCGCGGGTGGCCTGCGCGCTTGGGGGGGAACCCTGCGGTTTAAAGCTCTCGATGCTGGGCCTTTATAATTGGTATGCGCAGTCTTGCTGCTAGATTCGGCTTTCAGTTCGATCCCTGATTTATTCACAGCCTTTGCTGATTTGAATGTCTCTGCTAAATTTTCACCATGTCATTTTTGAGGGCAAATAAAATGAAATTTCTACGTGCGATGGAATCTGCATGTTGTAAATCGCATAAAATTCTGCATACATCCATTAATTTTTGCAGCACGTCGTTGGTTATTGTTTTTGTATTTAATTGGGAATTTATTACGTCGGCCAAACAAGCAATTGCACTACACATTTGTTTCTGTTTGTTTTCTATACCTTTATCGCGTTTAACTGCGGTATCAGCAATTGCCGCCTTTATTTCCAGATTTATTTTAGGGGGCATCTAGTTGGATACAATTTTTAGGTAATAGATATTTTGAGGTCAATTTTTTACGGTTTTCCTTATTTAGACCGTCTTTAACAACGTGTAATAAATGATTTGCAAGTTCGTTGCGTATTTCAGGCCCGTATTTGTCAGTGTTAGTGGGATCATCGCCTAAAATTTCTAGAATTTCCGTATCCAGATCAGAAATATTGACATTATGAGCAATAAGCTCTGCGGTCGTTACATCCGTGGAAGTACTAGGGCCTGGCTGAGGTTCGCACGTTTCATTCGAATCCTGAACTGTTTCATCTTCAGGTGGCTATTCTAATAACCAATCATCTGGTCGCAGTGCGGGGGTGTCTAAAAATTATCATAGATATGATAATTTTAAAACGTAAGCTGAATAACTTACTTAAGAATATAAAAAGTGGACTTAAATAAGTCCATGACTAATTTTTATTAAGATCATAACCTTTTATCTTTATACAAAGTCAGCTTAGTACATAATTATCGTTTGTAAATTAGTCAATCATAATAATTTATTAGGTTAGGTTATAATCCCCAGCGGAAGGAACGCCAACCGTATTTTAAATGCGTTGAAACAGCCCCAGTGACTGTTCAGGTTGCATTAAAGTAACTGAAATACAGGCGGTAAGAAAATAGTTATCACTTTAAAATAAGTACGTAGGTAAATACCTCCTCTAATATCCTCATCGTGTAGAACAACAGCTTCCTCCAAGTCTGATACACTTTCCAAAGCACTAATTCGTCTATCACGAATTTTTCGTTCTAACTTTCTTATTTTATTTTGTAATGGTTAATGTCTTCTTCACGAGACCTAGAATTCTTACGTTTCGACATTTTTATAACAAACTGTGCGAAGACGCGAAATAGATGTTGAGTGGTTGAGCACTGGAATACGAATGATTGGCGGCATCGTCTGAGAGCGGAACTGGACGAAGTACCCACATGAATAAAAAATAAAAAATGTTTTGTGGGTATGTCAAATTAAATTGCCATAGATAAAGAAAAATTGAATATATTTTTTTTTCTCAACTAAGTGCATGAGTGGTGAAAACTAGCGTAAGTACATATGTAAATTACTAATCTCGAGGACGAGGAGCGAGTATAATACACATGTGGGAGCATGTAATTAGCAATTTTCCTACCTACTAATGATTTTTAATCGTGTTAATAGTTAGCTTTCTGTAAAATAAAAAAAATATATATAATTATCATAAATCAAGGTCTAATTCTAATACTAAACCAAAATTTATCCAGTGAAAAATCATGGCTTTAGCCTACCTACACCGCAGCGAACCAATGAAAACGATTCACCAAGGACAACATTGGTACATGATTGCAACCATCTGAATGAGTACGTTTATAATCACGTACCAAAATGACTACCCAATCAACGAGTCGCCTATGACGCCATAGTAAATAGTGTTGCCAACAATGAAGGCAAATTATTTTTATCAATGCCCCGGTGGAACCGGAGCATCTGACTGAAATTGATTAAATTGATTACTGACCAAAAATCGATAAGCAGACAGACTGGCTATTTTCCGATGGCTTCTTTCGGAATTGCCGCGACTTAGTGGTGGAAAAAATGCTCATTACGCATTTCAAGATTTCAACTGTCTTTGAATGTCTTCCTTCAGAAATAATCCGTATGTTCCATCGAAAAAACAGACAATTGGGCAAACTTCTTCAAGAGGTTTGTCTCTTAATGGGTTGAATGTACGATGAGCCACCGCTCACATATCGAAACCGTAGACAGAACTCTAAAAAACTAAGAAATTCAGACAAAATTATGGCATCACTTTCGTGTTTGCCGGTGACTTTCATCAAACTGTTCTTAAGGTGCTTAGAAGAAAACGTGCAGATATACATACTTAAAGCCTAAAGGCATCCACAATCATTCGTCATTCTGCTTGACCGCTCTAGTGTAGACGCATGGCGGCAGCGGCGCCGGTGGCGGGCGGTGTGGGGACGACGACGACGGAGTCTGAACTTTGTCAATTATGCAGGTCTAATATTATAACCCGCAATTAATCTATTCATTGCTCTTTACGTTTTATTTGTTGTCTAAACCCGCTGCTGGGGTTTTTGTCCCTCCGACCGATTTACATTTGATGGAGTTTTGCAGACTAGGCTTTTTGCTCGCGTCGAACGGCACAAAGTTTCGACTAACTTCAAAATGTTTAGAGTAGGCCTGAGTAAAGTAAATGAGGCGAGCGGCTCTTCTTATTTTAGATTATTTTTTATTCGTTTATCCATATTCAGAGAGCGTTGTCAAAGCGCTCGTGAGACTGCATTGATAATAATAATAATACGCCTTCAACGGTTTGGTCATGCCGGTTTTGTTGTATTATTTATTTTATTGTTTGTATTATGAACTTGTATTATTTATTTATTTTAAATGGACTCAGACAGAACTTGACGCCTTGGATAGGAAGGTCCGTACATTGCTGACGGCATATCGGATGCATCACCCACGATCATCAGTGATGAGACTGTACATCCCGCGGAAGTGGGGGGTCGAGGTTTCTTAAATGCTAAAACCCTCCACAAGCGCGAGATTTGCAGTCTCAGGGAATATTTCCTTCAAACTGACGGGGGCACCGAGATGTAGTCGCAGTGGACAAGGGCCTCACTCCACTCTCCTTGGCGAAAGAGAACTGACGCAAACCTACAGTATTTGATACTAACGATCGAAAGGTATTATGGCAAGGCAAAGAGCTTAATGGACGCTTTTTCCAAGCCCTCCATGGGCCTGATGTAGACTTTCTGGCGTCTTTATCCTAACTGCGTCTCGGCCACCTCTTTGGGGAAACCGATGGTTCTGTCTGTGCGATTATGGATCAAGTTATCATGACTAATAATTTATTATCGGAAATAGATTGTCAAAGACGGTACGGTTGACATTTTTTGGGTATGCCACCGTCCCGGTGAATCAATCTGACATATTATTTCTGGTTGCTCTCGTCTTGCTAACGGCGAGTACTTGTTCAGACATAATCTAGAGGCTAAGGATTATCCACCAGCAACTTGTCTTACAGTACAACCTTGTGGAGTCCGAAGTACCATACTATAGGTATGTGCCCGACCCAGTTCTCGAGAATGGTCATGCCACATTGTACCGGGATCGATCTATCTCAAACTCAAAGCATTTATTTCAATTAAACCATTTACAGGCACTTTTGAATTGTCAAAGAGTCGGTCAGTTAGTCAGAAAGTGGAAGCTATTTGCACATTCCAAAACGTAGATCTCTATGGAGAAGAACAGGCAAGAAACTTCAAGGACACTCTTTTAAATCAAGATATTACAAAATCCTGGGTAGAATTATTCTTGTCGCTTCTATATGTGAAAACAATGTAAAAAACAAAAAAAAAAATATTAAAAAAAAAACAATTCAAAATATAAGATTAAAAGACTACAAAATTAGCCCTGGCAGTTAAGAGATGACCAGCCTCAACTGACGGCGCCCGTTCACGAACATGACGCGTGGATCAGCAATCCAGCTCAACCACTTTGTAGGGAACCGAATGATCCAACACACGCGCCACCATCAGCGAGACATTTAAGTGAGCATGACATACTCTCAACTGCCAGGCTTTTTTTAAGTCAACATACATCATAACATAATAAACGGCTCCATGGTACTCACATTTACAAAAATGAAAAAATGCTTTTAAATTATACAAAACTATAGCTTGCAATGTATTAATATCATCACTGACAAGGCTATTGTAATGTACGTGTAGTGCCAATAAGCCTGATATTGTGGTGATAGATTGACGAGAGTGCCGTGCAATGATTGTTGATATCGCTGTTCCTCATGACGAAAATCTCGTGAAAAAAGAGAAAGAAAAAAAAATCAAGTATCTTATCCTAGCACACGAGATTGTCGAGATGTGGGACGTGGACTCTACAATCATTGTACCGGTAAATGGCCTAATAGCGGAGAGCCTCGACCAATACCTCAGGAGGCTCTCATTGCGCGGCTGGGTCAAGGGCTTGATTTCGAAATCAGCACTCCTGGACACAGCACGAATACTGAGGCGGTTCCTCTCTCTAGAACCCTGATCACTGGCAGCTTAGACCCTGTTCCTGATGCCAATGGGCCACTATTTTTTATATTTCTATTTTTTTTAATGATTTAAAAAAAAATATTTTAAAATATTATTCATGTGTATACAAAATGTATTAAGGAAATAATAATACTGTTTATTTCAGGTGACACAGGCCCATAGAAAAATACCTTATCCTAAACATACATAATTATTTGAATATAAACAATTTTCGTGTTAATAAAAAAGGCTTATGACTATGTTAGTAGTATTCCACTTTGCACTAGCTTGACTTTGTGCTGTCCTGTGGAACTTGTCCGTGGAAGCGACGGACCACCACGTCCTGTGGCCAAATTCCATGACGAGGGGCAGATAACAGTTCAGTACACGCACGACAAACGCTTTGAAGTTGACGTTCTGGTGCGATTCCAGTAACTGCACCCTCGGCGTGTTCCTCGTCTTGTGGCGCGCGTACTCCACGATGTCCTCCACCTGGCTCAGCGCAGACAGAACGGAGCGCAGCGGAGAGGATTTTATTAACGCACTTGAAAATAAACTTTAAAATTATTACAATAAAGTGCATAAATGCTTGAACCTGACAAAAAATGCTCGCACGTCCTCGAAGATATACGCAATCCGTAAAGAAAATACTGGAGACCGCGCGGGGTTTATTCCTCTCTGTCTGCGCTGACCCTTAGGGCCGATTCGACGTAACTTGTATGAGTCTTATCCTGGGAATAAAATCACCAATTACTCTAGAGTTAGAGAACTTTTCGTTTTACCAAATCTTAATCCCGGAATAACTATCTATCCGAGAGTAAATCGTTATACGGCCAAAATGCATCGAGTACACAAGTTATCCGAGATTAATTTACGTGCGGCCGCTACACTACCAGATGTGTTCGTATACTTTGTTGAAAAAGTTCACAGTCTGAGATTCACAGTGTTGAGCGCATGTTGATAATTTCTAGTAGTTTTGTGATTTGTAAGTAGGTATACTTTAATAATGCAACGTTTAAAAAAAAATTAAAGATTCTGACAGTGATTAAGAATACATTCCAAGACGACCACGATGAATTCGAGAAAGGAACCACTATTCATTCAAATTCATATATTTTAATTCGGAAAACATCCATAGTGTGTTAGTATTAAGACTTAGAAAAATATGTTAGTCAAAAAATTAAAACATAAAAATAACATAAAAGATACTGTGGCGGACGCTGGTAATAAAACCACATAAAATAAAACTTTAAAGTGGACTGTATTTAAATAGAAATAGTTAAAGGTGTTACACTGGCAGATTGCGAATGAAGACTGACTGTTGACATATGTTCGTTCACTTGAACGGAATGAGTGAATTATTATGTATGCTTCATACAGATACAAAAATTAAAATTAAAATCAAATTCCTAAACCAAATTTAAATTACAATATTAAACAAAATCAAAATTATAATCAAAATCCAAATCAAAATTAAAGTCAATATTGCATTAGAACTAAATCAAAAATTAAATTACAAACAAAAAAAAAAAAAAATCAAAATCAAATCAAAAATAATTTAAATTAAATCAAAATCAAATTAAAATTATGTCAAAATAAATTAAAATTACAGTAAAACATGACCATAACTTAACTTCTATAGCAATATCAATTTAAATATCTTTCTTCAGCACCAGGCCCGCAGCTATGCCTACTGGACCAATGCATCAGAAAAGGGCAGTCTGGTCTCTCCACAATAACAATTATTACTTCGATAATTATAAATAAAATACTTTTTTTTTTCAGGCTAATTTTGGTCCATGTTTTGTTGGTGTTATCTTAAAATTATGTTAGTCATATCATGATCAATTAATGCAATAACATAAAATCCAAATAAATAAATAAATACTCATACAGACTGGTGCGATATCGCAGGCGCGACGCGACACTAGTAGCACAATTTCTTTAGCGCTGCCAGTCGCGCCCGCGATATCGCACCAGTCTGTACTAGCCTTAATTGAAAAACAAAATACAATTGAAATAAATAATTGCAAATAAATAAAAATAAAGTTGTTGAAAATTAATTACGATGACCGTAACTTTGCCAGAAGGTTTCGATTGTCCGACCATTATAAACCGGCAAAATTATGCGGACATAAAATCTTAAGTTCCGCTTTATAGACAATTGCATTTCCATTCTAGTTGGCTTACATGTTGATTTATCAACCCATGAGTAACAATGCCCAGTATTGGTTAATCTACGTTTGTGATGGAAAAACGCAAACGAAGTTATCTGAGAAAAAGACCAATGAGTAAAATTATTCAAGGGTTAGTTACTCTGGTATAACATGGCATTTGGTCGAATCCGCCCTTGGTGTAGTGCAGGCGGGAGATATACACCGGTGTGTTCGACTTTGCGGCACACAGGTTCTTCTTCTACTTACTTCAACTACTACTTCGGTAGGAGCTTGCAGCTTTTTGCATTAGAACTGAATCTAACGTTAGAGCAATAGCTGTAGTGATTAATAGATTGTAATATGCATGATGTAAGCTAAGCTGTAATTTATATTGGATGCTAACTAATTAGCATGTTTGGTAATCGTGCAGTCACTGTAAAAACCCAATTTGAAATAATGACGTCGCGTCGGATGGCGGGCGGTGCGCTGTCGAGTTGTGATAGTTGCAGCCGGTCCGCACACCGGTCGCAATAATAAAGCATAAGTTATAAGAGAAAAGTAAAAATAATTGTTTTGGTGATGAATTATAATGGCAGACTTTTGTCCTTCCCATTGCCGACATTACAGTCCTTTCACATTAAATCTGACCTCTGAAAGCAGCAACCTAACTGTAACGAGATTAAAGACCACTCTGATGTTGACACTGTCAAAATCAGAGGTAAAATAACTGTGAAAGGACTGGCGGCTGTCCAATGTGTGTCGTTTCGGTCACTTATCAGACAATTATAAGGGACAGCAGTTTCTTAGACCTTGTGGTCTCGGTACGAACTCTCCATGGCATGGCACAGAAATTGTCTAACGTCTAGTCGGTATGATAGTAAGGAATGAATACCTATGCATTTGTGTAGGTACGAGTACTATAAAGGCATATACTATTAGGTATACTAATAAAGGCTGTTGACGCCGCATGTGCATCCGAACGGGTCAACGAGTAGCTGGCCATACCTATTACGGTATTGTGCAGCCACTGCCAATAGCGGACCTTCGCCATGACGTGATATTTTGCATTGGCCAATGAAATGACCGCTACATCACGCCATAGTCGCGCCCGCTAGAAAACGGACGCCGCGAGAACTTACTCGACCGCCACCTACAATACTGTAGATTTGTGCTCCCAATTTTTAAGGTTTTAATATAATAATAATATATACTTTGTGTCGTTGCCTAATGTTAAACGCACATTAAACTCAAGTCAACCATGGCAAGTTTTCTAGTTTTCTTTAAAGTTTGTTCCCTATATCGAACAAAAAGTGGCGACCGTGACAGGACCCGGATCGACTTCAATAATCTTTTGTCGAGTTCGACAGGTCCTTACCAGCAAACTACACCAAGGAAGAGCCGGCTTGCCGGTGGATTGGAATTCCTGCGGCGAACAAGTCTGCCACGGGCCTACGCATATACCTACCCATCTACGTGTCGCATTGGAGGTGCCCACGGTCTGGACCCGCCTAATCAGCAGAGCCTATAGCTGTGGAACCCTGACGCCTACGCTTGCCTTGCTTGCCATCATTAACGTGAGCCCGTTCCTATCATTTTTCCTAGTTTGTCCTCTTTTATCTGTGTTCATACCTAGGATGCGTTTCTCTAAATGCTTGGTGATAAATTGTCAATCTACCTACTTGTGAAATTGCGTGCCTATATTGTTTAGCTCTAAGCATTTTGCCTAATCATTCAAAGGGAATCTGCAAGCTAAACTACTTTCGCGCCTTCACTTTGTGATTTACCTACTCTTTTCACTACATTGCACGTGGCTTATCTATTTCAAGTCGAGTGAGCCTAAATCTATTCGTAATTTAAATACCTACAGTCATTCTAATTTTCCAATAAATTATTTCGTTCGCCTATCTATTAGCTGAACTTTAAGACTATTTACCTATTGTAACATAACGTATCTAGAAAGATATTCTCATCTGTCCCTCTCTGCACGCTTATCGCAATCAGCTGTTTATTTGTACCTACCGTTGTTTCCAGCGTAATCGGTCTTACGGGGCCAATGACCTGCCGAGCGCTCCGTTCCGGCCGGTGCCGGCGGTTGACTGGCTTGAGCTGCGCTGCGCCGCCGCGCCGCCGCCGCCGATCGCTTGCGTCGCTGTTAGAACCGGCTTCTGCGCGTGGGACTACGAAACGAGGAGCGTATCGTATACATTTTCGCTATTTTGTTTCTATTTATATTCTTTGATAGTTTATCGCAATGTCTACAGATTTAACTTTTAAAGAATTAAATGCTATGCGTGGGTCCATTTAGGGACGCGTTACTAAATTTAAAGTGTATTTAGATTCATTAGGAACCTTTGACAGTATTTCTGCTGTTGAAACAAATAGGCTTGCGATGAAATTATCAAGAATGGAAGCGCTATTCATTGAGTTCGACGGGTTGCAGAGTCAAATAGAAATACTTAACGAGTCTAATCAAGACGTAGAATTAACTACTCGTGATCTAGTTGAGCAAGAATTTGACACTTGCATTGCTATTGCCCAAAACTTACTTCAAGTGCACAGCTCAACCCCCAAACAACCTGAAGGTACTGCTAGCTGTTCTCACAGCCAAAGTTGCCCTCATCATGAACATGATGGTTTCAATAATTTAGGTTTCAAACTGCCTACTATAAATATACCTAAATATATATATTATATAGTACCTACTACAAGTGGCTCGAGTTCAAAGAGATCTACTCCTCATTGATTCATGAAATCCTAAAATAAAAAACATTCATAAATTCCACTACCTCAGCTCTTATTTGGAGGGTGAAGCTGCGGGAGTTCTAGGCAACCTGGAAATATCTGATAAAAACTATATAGAAGCTTGGTCACTTCTCTGCAACCGGTTTGACAACAAGAGGCAACTAATTAATAATCATTTAAAGGCCCTATTTACTATTGAGTCAGTTCGTGAAACTGATAAGTCTATTAGATACATTATTGATCATGTGACAAAAAACTTACGTGCCCTCTGCATGCTAGGGCTCCCCACTGACAAGTGCGATGTTCTAATAATTCATCTTCTGGCGGCAAGGTTAGACAACAGTACTATGTTCAAATGGGAAGAACACCGTAACACTATATCTGATATACCTACCCTCGATGAATTCTTCTCATTTTTGAAAAATCGCGCAGACGTTCTTGAGACTGTTAACAAAAACAAGACAGATAAAGCAGCCGGGGCTAAACAAGATCCCCACATCGGCCACAACCGAGCCTTTCACAATAGGAACACTACACAGACTAAATCATTAGTTGCTACATCCAAGGAGTCCTCCTCCTCTTCTCGAACTCCTTTTGAGTGTGTAATATGCTCAGGAAAGCATCGTGCATACGAATGCCCCACATTCAAGTCTAAGACCCCTGAAGATAGGAATTCCACTGTTGCAACACTAAAATTGTGTCCTAATTGTCTAAGGCCTGGTCACGATAGTCAAGTTTGTAAGCTCCCTGGTTCTTGTAGGTCCTGTAAACAAAAACACAACTCACTACTTCACTTACCTGATCCAGTCTCGTCCGTCCCTAGCTAACCTAAATCTGTAGTCATGTCTGCATTGTCCTCGCCAGAGATTCTTTTGTGTACCGCTAAGGTGCGACTAACTAACCCAAGAACTAACGAAACTATTAGCGTAAGGGCTTTACTTGACAGCGGGAGCCAATCGTCTTTCATCACTGAGCGTGTGAAGCGGGTACTCAATTTGACTCCTATGCCATCAAACGTCAGTATTGTAGGTATAGGTAACAACACCCTAGACCTAAACCCAGAGCGCTGTTCTATAAAACTCCAATCTAATTCAAATTTCTTTGAAGTTAGGGTATAGCCTAGGAGTCCTGTCTAATATTGAAAACTATAACTGATGACTTGCCCAAGCCTCATTTCGATATTAGCTCACTAAACCTAAACGACTTTGAGCTTGCAGACCCCAGCTTCAACGAACCATCACCTATTGACATGCTTATCGGCTCGAACCTGTTTTGGGACTTGATAGGCTCCAAACAGCAGTCCCTAGGTCCGAATAAACCTAATCTTCGAAGCTCTAAACTCGGATGGCTTATAGCAGGTCCTGTGCCTATTCAAAGTCGCACTCCGCTGACTAAGTCTTTAATGTGTAATTTTCTCCTAAAAAGACATCCAGGAGGAGCTATCTAAATTCTGGGAGCTGGAAAGCGTCCCTAAAATCCAACCTTTATCCGAGGAACAAACGCTTTGCAAAAGGCACTATCTCTCCACTACTATCCGCGAATCCAACGGTCGTTTTTGCGTAGGTATTCCACTAAAGGACAAACTAGATTGTCTGGGCGAGTCCTACTTTATAGCAAAAAAAAGGTTCTTCAATTTAGAAGCTAGATTAAAAAAAAATCCAGAGTTGAAGAAAATGTACTCAGACTTCATTCATGAGTACGCTGACTTAGGCCACCTTTTCGAGTCTACGGAGACTAAACCCCCTAATTCTTATTTTCTTCCTCATCATCCAGTACTGCGAGAGAAAAGTGAGTCAACCAAACTTAGAGTGGTATTTAATGCCTCAGAGCCCACCACTTCCGGTCTATCGGTCAATGACCTCCAAATGGTAGACCCCCAATCCAGGATTCATTGTTTGACATTCTTCTGCGATTTCGTCAGTATCGCTACGTCCTCTCGGGAGATATAGAGAAGATGTATCGCCAAGTAAAAATAAAAGCCTCCGATCGCAACCTCCAGCTTATACTATGGCGCGACAATGGCGACGAAAGTCTTCGCACTTTAAGGCTAAACACGGTAACTTACGGGTTTGCAAGTTCAAGCTTTCTTAGTACTAGGTGTATCTGGCAGGTCGGTGAGGAACGCAACGACGCTAGAATTAAAACTATTATTCAAAGAGATTTCTACTGCGATGATCTCTTAACTGGAGCTCACACTGAAGAAGAACTCCGTTACATTCAGCGTTTGGTCTCTGATGAACTTGCCAAAGGCTGTTTCCCACTCAGAAAGTATCGATCCAACTTACCTGATCTTCTATCGTCCGAGTCTGTCAAGTCTGAGGATCTAATCATAAGCAATGGTTCTAGTACTCTAGGTATCGGCTGGTTTTCTCAGACCGACCATATTCACTTCCCTCTCGCCTATGCACCAGACACGATCTTCACTAAAAGAAATATTCTGTCGTCAACCTTTAAAATCTTTGATCCCCTAGGCTTACTGTCTCTTTGCACTATTAGCGCAAAAATACTACTCCAGAAACTTTGGACCGAAAAAATAGATTGGGATGAACCCGTTCCCTACTCTATCCAAGTTGTTTGGAAAAAAATCAGTCAACAACTTAGCACTTTATCGTGTCTAAAGGTCCCACGAAAGGTATGTGCCAATAACTCATTCGAAGTTGAACTTCATTGCTTTTGTGACGCTTCGCAGGTAGCCTACGGAAGCTGTGTCTACCTCAGATCTCTAGACATGGACGGCAATGTGCATGTCAATCTACTGTGTGCCAAGGCCCGTGTAGCACCGATCAAGGCTTGCACTATCCCTCGCTTAGAGCTCTGCGGTGCTTTGCTAGGTGCCCAATTGAGCTCCGCAGTCAAAAAAGCTCTAAGACTAGAACTAAAGCGCTGCGTCTTCTGGACTGACTCTAGTGTTGTGCTAGGGTGGCTAAAATCTCCTGATAAGACTAAAACTTTTGTAGCTAACCGAATAGCGGCTATAGGTGAACTCACCAACCTCAACGCTTGGCGTCATGTTCCCACAGCAGTAAATCCCGCAGATCTCGCTTCACGAGGTGTGGAACCCCAAGAGGTCAAAGATTCGGTTATGTGGTGGCATGGGCCTACCTTTCTCAAGGAACAGTCTCTCAGTCGGAAAGGCAGTTGACCTACCTGAATTGAAAGCGTTGCCCGCTTTGGTGGCGGAGGATGCACCTTCGATACCCATAGTAAATTTTAAAAACTACTCAAAATTATTTACGCTACAAAGAATATATGCCTGGGTTTATAGATTTATCTATAATTGTAAAAATCCCACTAATAAGCTAACGGAAACTCTACAAATTCACGATGTAGCCAAAGCACCATGATTTACTAATACAACAACATGAATTGTAACTATGTTTTATTTATCTGTAGTATGAAATAATTGAATCAAACTTTGATACACATAAGCCATCAGCAACCTAAATAGCATGTATTTTGATAACGTCATCATCTGGATGATCGTAACAATACGAGGTAAAAACTATAGTTAAAAGATGTATTATCAATCTTACGCCATAATATTGTCGATTGCGTAAGATTAAGCAAGTTGCAACATGAATCTGAGGTGGCGACCTGACTCAAGGCCATACCTAACTACGCATTGGTGTCTTGAGTTGTATGGAAGGAAATCTAAAACCCTTCAGGGCCCACCCGCTACTTGAGCTAATGACAAAAACTATATATACAAGAGAAATTAAATTAAATCAAGTTCTAATCGCTTAAAAGTTCTTATTATGTCAGCAAGTTCAGTCTTCAACAAGTCTCCGGTGAAGTAACAGCTCCTCATAACTGTTAGCTTTACAAGTCGCGAATGTTCTATAAATAGCTCAGGGCAGTCAAGTTAACATAGCTTAGGATTATTTTACTTTTCTATTGTCGTGTATTTCCGTGTACTCTTTAATGATCCTTTATGCTTATTTGACTGTATTTCCGTGTTGTTTACAATTATCTAGAACCTTACGTATGTGATTTAAATTCGTGTTAAACTATTGTGTGTGTAAATAGCAAAAATAAAGTTTTAAAAGTGCTAAAAGTGGTTTCTATTAAATTCCCTCGAAGGGAACATCATCACCCCCGCCTACATCACCTGACTCCCACGTTAATAACATTTTGGTCCTGTCGAGCCGGATCAGGTTCAACTAGAGGGAAGTAATAATAATTAATAAATAATAATAAATAATAAATTAATTAGAAAACCACCGTAATAATGAGTCTAAGGAGTGAAATAACCACACGCAGTAAACTACGTAAGCTAACGGAGAAAATGAGTGTTCGTAGACAACAAGAGATGGTCTCTGACTCAGGTGTGACCACCGAAAGGGCACCAAAGTCACCGTCTGTTGCACCAACGATGGCATCCACGTCTGCCCTCAATATCCCACTGACGAGTGGTCGAGTAGTCGACTACAGTCGGAGTACGCCAGAGGGACCACAGGGAGGACAGACAGCCACTAAAGACCGACATAGATTGCCGCGAAGCAAAGGCTCATCTAAACATAGCCGAGTCGATTACTTAAGAAAAAGAGTCGAATACGAAGGTGAGCGCGAGTTGGTGCAAATGAAGGAGAACTTAGTCAAAAAGAGACTAGAAGCTGACATCGCCGAAATAGAGGCGGCTGCTGACAGCGATGACTCTCACTCAGATGTGAGTACGATACAGCGCATGGAAGAGTGGGTGAATACAACGCCCCAGGTGTCGCAATTGAACGAAGTATTGCGCACACCGGCTGTGTCAGGCGCGACCACTGAAATGGCTGCGCCCCGTGAACCATCTGAAACTGTAAGTAGAGTGAATCGCGTACCGAATACATACCGTGCGTCGTCAGTGCCTAATGAAAATGTGTCGCGTATAACAAGGGCATCTGAGCCAGTACCGTTACGTAACATAACGGTACCAAGTACGCCATCATACGTGCCAGTGTCAACAGAAGGTGTGAGATTTCGTCTACCCGAATATTATTCCGTCTTTACCACTCCGGTCGCAAGTGTACCTCGAGCATCAACACTCGAGTCGGATACACGGCGGCAGACGCAGTACGGAGCGGGTGAAAGAGAGAGACGGCGAGAATCGCCGGGAGACAGAGACAGTAAAATCGACAGACTGGCAGAGGCAATCTCAAGCATGGCACGACCACGGCCGGTACCAAGACAGGCTTACGAATTGCCATATTTTAATGGGGACCCATCCGACTGGATATCATACAGAAATATGTATTGGGATACATTGGCGACCCGGCAATACGAATTTAAAGCGTATGAAAACTTAGCACGGTTAAAAACCTCATTACAAGGCGAGGCAAAGATATCAGTGGAGGATTTATTAAGGACGTTGACGGATCCCACTGATATAATGCGTGCGTTAGAGGACGAGTTTGGTCACCCGACCTTAGTGCTACAGTGCGTACTGAAGAAAGTACGAGATTTACCTAGAGTGACGGAGAGTTGCCGGGAGCTAGGTAAATTCTCTTCTACTGTAAGAAATTGTGTATCGTTATTAAAAAAACATACACGCAGAGGGCTACATAAATAACCCACAATTGGTGAGTGACCTGCTGAGCAAGTTAACACCGGTACAACGTACGCAGTACGGTGACTTTGCGATGGGCCTAGATAACGCGCAGGGGGTGGATTTAAGAGTGTCACCGAACTTAGAAATGTTCTCGCAATTCCTGACACACCTGACACGCTCGGCATCATACTACGCGCAAGCAAGCATGTTCAAGTTGGGTCCACCGAAACAACCTGCGAAGCAACAAAAGCATGGCACCGGTCAAACCCGACCAGTGAACACTGCACGCCCCGCTGCCAGCAGGCCACCGTGGGTTCAAAAGGTGAACACGCAAAGTGACGAATCCCTCGCACCGAAAGAGTGCATAATATGCCAGAAGAAACATACCATAGAAGAGTGTGAACAGTTTAAAAAGCTGACTGTGCAACAGCGTTGGGACACAATCAAAGATAAGAACACGTGTTTCAAGTGCCTGGTGAGAAAACACCCTAAGAGGTTTTGCCGCGCAAATAGATGCGAAAAGTGCGGCTACGGGCATCATCTGTTGTTGCACGCGGACAAGCAGCCGAAGGAGGATAAACAGCCGAAAGCCGAGAAAACGGAAAGCATCACGAACATAGGAGAGTGGCGAGCAACCGCGTTATTAAAAATAGTGCCGGTATCAGTCAGCGACAATAAACAATGTTACGCATTATTAGACGATAGTGCGACGGTATCGTTGATAGACAGTTCGCTCGCTACCGACCTAGAGGGTCCGTGTGTACCTCTTTCGCTGAACACCGCGGGCGGCCACGGAGTAACGGACCTAACCTCGCGAATGGTACAAGTGCGCGTGAAAGGGCCTAATGGTCAGTGTCACAACATTAAGTGTCGCACAATGGTAGACATAAACCTACCAACGCAGACAGTGTCCGCCTCAGTGATAGGCGACAATGCCCATCTCAGTGACTTGGGTTGCGTGGAGATGAGGGGCGCAAAGCCGCTGCTGCTCCTCGGGCAAGACAACTGGGAGCTACTCGTCAGCCAGGACATCCGCCAGAGACGATCCGGTAAGCCAGTTGCCTCACTTACTAGATTAGGTTGGGTCATACATGGACCATTCAATAATTCTAGTTCTGATGAAATAGTCAATTGCATGACAGTCTCCCTCCCTGACTTACATAACTTAGTTAAGTCACAGTTTGAGCTAGAATCAATAGGTATTTCAGAAAATAAGCGCAAACAAAGGGATGTTGAAAAGGCGGTACAAGTGTTGGACAGCACTAGCCATCACACCACAGATAAGTCGCAATGTGAAGTAGGTATATTGTGGAAACAAAACGATACACAATTACCTAACAATTACAATCAGGCCCGGCAGAGGTTGTACGGTACCGATAGAACGTGCCTCAATGACAACCTGCCGACCGGACCTGACTTATTAAATGCTTTACTAGGTATTTTAACAAAATCTAGAATAGGCCCTATAGCCTTTTCAGGCGGCATCGCTGACAAGTCCCTAAAGGTACGAATTAGGGCAAAGGGTCAAGGTGCTCAATTATTTTTGTGGCGAGGCGCGGAGCCCCACAGGGAACCAGATAAATGTGATATGAGTTCCATAAAATTAGGTGCAGCCTCATCACCTAGCACGGCATTTAACGTGCCTAACATAGTGGCCCTTAAACAGGGAATAGGCACAGTAGAGGCGACCCTAGGTTCGATAAGGCTCCCCTGCGCTCATACACCCAGTAGGCAATAACTCCGTAAGACAGAGGGAGATTGGCATGAAGCTAGGGAAAGCGCGAGTAGCACCGCCTAAAGGCAACTGGCTCTGGGTACCCTGGGAGGACGACCCAGCTGTCCGAGCGACCAGGTTGTGTTGGCCCGATAGCCATGCAGGTTGGCTCTCGGGCCCCTCTTTTCCACGTGGTCCACAGGAGCAGCAGCTGGCGTGTCGCGAGTCCAAGGCGATGAACGCAGACCCCGAGTGCAGCCAGTCAATCTGCGCTACGACAGCGCCTGTGGCGGCACCCCTGAACTACAAGCGCTATTCATCGTGGGCGCACATACAACACGCTATGGTGCGCATACAACGAGCTGTGGCGTGCATTCAACGCGCTAAGGCGCGCATTCAGCGAGCTATGGCGCGCAAACAACGCGCTGTGGCGCGCATACAACGCGCTATGGCGCGCATACAACGCGCTGTGGTGCGCATGCGTCGAGCTGTGGTGCTCATACGATGCGCTAATTTGCGCATGCGACGAGCTGTGGCGCGCTTACGATGCGCTATGGTGCGCTTACAACGCGCTATGGCGCGCATACAACGTGCTGTGGTGCGCATGCGACGAGCTGTGGCGCGCATACAATGCGCTTACAACGCACTAAGGCGCGCATACCACGCGCTAAGGTGCGCATGCGACGAGCTGTGGCGCGCTTACGATGTGCTATGGTGCGTTTACAACGCCAAACACAAAAGGCCAAACCCAACTACGCATTGGTGTCTTGAAGTGTTGTATGGAAGGAAATCTAAAACCCTTCAGGGCCCACCCGCTACTTGAGCTAATGACAAAAACTATACATACAGGAGAAATTAAATTAAATCAAGTTCTAATCGCTTAAAAGTTCTTATTATGTCAGCAAGTTCAGTCTTCAACAAGTCTCCGGTGAAGTAACAGCTCCTCATAACTGTTAGCTTTACAAGTCGCGAATGTTCTATAAATAGCTCAGGGCAGTCAAGTTAACATAGCTTAGGATTATTTTACTTTTCTATTGTCGTGTATTTCCGTGTACTCTTTAATGATCCTTTATGCTTATTTGACTGTATTTCCGTGTTGTGTACAATTATCTAGAACCTTACGTATGTGATTTAAATTCGTGTTAAACTATTGTGTGTGTAAATAGCAAATATAAAGTTTTAAAAGTGCTAAAAGTGGTTTCTATTAAATTCCCTCGTCAAGGGAACATCATCACCCCCGCCTACATCACCTGACTCCCGCGTTAATAACACACGAACTAGAAAAATCTATGACTGTTCTCACTAAAATAGCTCAAACTGAATCCTTCAATAAAGAAATAAACGACCTAAAATCCCGCAAACCACTTAAAACTAATACTCACATGTGCTCATTAAATCCTTT
This sequence comes from Tiliacea citrago, assembly GCA_963921375.1. Taxonomy (NCBI): domain Eukaryota; kingdom Metazoa; phylum Arthropoda; class Insecta; order Lepidoptera; family Noctuidae; genus Tiliacea; species Tiliacea citrago. The sequence goes on from OY992782.1 coordinate 30,389,667, forward strand.
TGTAGATGATGTAGGTCTACTTCGTGTTGGAGGACGCATTGATACGTCTGCCTACCCCTATGAAAAAAGACATCCCATTGTTCTAAAATGTGATCACTATTTAACAAAACTAAGTTTTCAATCTAAACACAGTCAGCTCTTGCATGCTGGCCCACAGCATCTACTCTCGTCTATCCGTGAGCGCTACTGGCCTATAGGAGGTCGCAAGCTCGCTAGAGAAGTAGCAAGAAACTGTCTTGTCTGTCGTCGCTTCAAGAGGACCACAATGTCCAATATAATGGGAAACTTACCCACTGATAGGGTTGAACCTGACTTCCCGTTCAGTACTGTTGGCACTGACTTTGCCGGCCCGTTTCTTATAGCCGATCGCAAGGGACGAGGATGCAAAATAACTAAATGCTATCTATGCATTTTCGTTTGCTTTCGATATAAATGCCTACATTTAGAAGTGGTAAGTGAACTATCCAAAGATGCTTTCATACAAACATTAAAACGGTTCACTGCTCGCAGAGGAGTGCCTAAACTTATTTACTGCGACAATGGCCGTAATTTCGTTGCCGCTGCCAAGGAGCTTGGCAACTTGCTACAAGCTAATCGTGACTCTATATGTGACTTTGCTGCTAGCCGAGGCATTGAATTTCGTTTCTCTCCCGTATACGCTTCTCATTTCAATGGTCTTGCGGAAGCCGGCGTCAAATCAGCAAAGTTCCATCTGCACAGAACAATAGGTCAATCTCACCTAACATTTGAGGAATTGACCTCTGTATTTACACAGATAGAAGCTATCCTCAATAGCCGACCCCTATGTCCTTTGAGCCCGTCCCCTAACGATTTCCAGCCTCTTACCCGGCTCACTTTTTGATCGGTAGGCAAATGACGGCGCTCCCTTCACCGAGTTACCTGGACTCCAGCACGAATCGCCTCAATCGGTTCCAGCACCTAGAACAAGCCAAGCAGCACTTCTGGAAAAGATGGTCTTCAGAGTACGTCGCTGAGCTCCAACAAAGGACCAAGTGGTGAGTGAAGTGCCGGGATCTCAAGCTCAACGACTTAGTCCTGATCAAGGAAGCCAACACGCCGCCTCTCTGCTGGCGCCTGGGAAGAGTTAGCCGACTCTACATTGGCTCCGACCAGACACCTAGAGTAGCTGATATAGCTACAGCTCATGGCACAATTAAGAGAGCTCTCAATCGCCTGGTGTTACTTCCAACCTCCGAGAAAGATGAAGCTTGAAAGCTGCACTAGAGCTTTCAACGGCCGGGAAGATGTTGACGCCGCATGTGCATCCGAACGGGTCAACGAGTAGCTGGCCATACCTATTACGGTATTGTGCAGCCACTGCCAATAGCGGACCTTCGCCGTGACGTGATATTACGCATTGGCCAATGAAATGACCGCTACATCACGCCATACTCGCGCCCGCTAGAAAACGGACGCCGCGAGAACTTACTCGACCGCCACCTACAATACTGTAGATTTGTGCTCCCAATTTTTAAGGTTTTAATATAATAATAATATATACTTTGTGTCGTTGCCTAATGTTAAACGCACATTAAACTCAAGTCAACCATGGCAAGTTTTCTAGTTTTCTTTAAAGTTTGTTCTCCATATCGAACAAAGGCTTTTGCTACTGCGTCCTAAAATAAACACATATTTTGGTGGTCCTTCTAATAAAAACGATTTTTTTGCAACAAATATAGAAAGTAAATGATTGTGTTATTACGATGAGGCGCAAAAAATGAAGACGAATATTTATATTAGAGTAAACATACGAATTATTCATGTAACCAAAAGGCTCACTTTGTATCCAAATCGCTCATATTCATGGTTTCAATAACTGTCGAGTCAGCATGCTATTACGATTATATAAATAAATATTTTCTACAACGTTCACAGCGTCATTACGCCTACGCTCATTTATTAACAAATTATAAAAACATATTTGGTTGGTCGCTTCCTTATTTCATTTTCAGTACCTACATATTGATTACATTTTTTTATATTATAAAAACATTAAAAAATTGTAGCCCAACGACATCAGAAACAGGGTCCAAGCTGCTGGTGGTCAGGGCTCTAGAGAGAGAAACTTCTACCCTATGCGTGCCGTGTCCAGGGGTCCAATTCTGTAAAATAACCAACTAGTCAATAGTTTGTCGGTAGTGTGTCAGTAATGTCTCAATAGAACAGTCATTGACATTTGGGGCCAATTCTGTAACTTTGAGTGAAGCAACACGCCATTGACACACTACAGACATTATTTTGCCACTGTTGCAAATTTGACATTCTGCAAAAACTTCAATGGCGTTTCAGTGGTGTCTTAGTAGTATGTCGGTAGTATGTCGATAGTGTGGCAGTACAATAGTTTTAGTGTTGCTATCAAAAATCTACCATGAGGTAAACCATACCCACCACTTTTTCAAATCCATTTTTTATAAATTAAGGACGCTATCACATTTTCCTCAAGTATCAGTGCTTTTCAGATACCATTGTAATGAATTAGGAGTCACAACTGCAAGGATATCAAATTAAAGATAATATATTCATATCCAGAATGGGCACATAAAAATTGTATAGCCCCATACAAATTTTTCACACAAATAGGTTTTAACAATCACAATAAAACCAACAAATGAAAAAAAATGAGGTCTGAATAGGAACCAATATAGCTAAATCCACTGCATAGTTATACATAAAAATAATAACAAACTGTTGCTTATATAGTCCTCTATACGGTCAATTAAATATTTTGTAAGTAAATAAATAACTTTTTTATTTATGATTAAAATAAGAAGCACCCTCAAATTTCTCCATACATTTTCTACTCGCGGTTCGTCATTCCGCGCTCAGACGCGCTAGTGGAAGCACCGGTGTATCGATTTTTCGCAAAAAATATTTACGTACAGAAGAGAGTGCTGTATTGTATACTGTGGGTGGACGAAGTTGATACTTTTTCGGACTGAAATAAAAGTAAGTACGATTATTGGAATTTGTTTTAAAAATAAATACATAGTTCAAAATATTTGTATGAATCATGGCTGTAGATTACGGATAAACATTGTCTAAATAATTATAATTATTATCTTTAATCAAATGGCGTAAATATTTTTTTTTGAGATATTCGATACATAGTCAATTTAGGGGGTGGTGATTACGTATGTCATAATTTTTTTATCTTAGATGGCGGGTGTATTTTTTTAAATAAAAATTCGACATTGTTAGCAATTGTGAAGGTTTGTTATCAATTGTTGAAGGTGGTGTTTACAAATATACCATCCAAGTTTTGATTCATGATGGCGGATGTACATTTTGGTGATAATCGACTTAGTTGTCAATTCATAAATCCAGAATAGTAGATGGTTATAACTTTCGACTCCAAGTATGGTTTTTGATTATGGTGTGCATTGCTAAAATATTTATATTACAGATGATGATATTTGTTATTACAGATGCCACGAATTCGAAATTTTGGATAAAGGACAAAAAAACCATACACGTAGTAGTAAACAAAAGTAATGAGACTGTATTTTCATTCAGAAATCACAAATCTACTCTGGAGTTTTGTTACACACGTTGATATATGTCTGTTGGTAATTTGTTTTATTTGATTTACCTTAGATACTTACTAATGTTGTCTTTTTAGGGTTCCGTACCAAAATGGTAAAAAATAACCCTTATGGTGAAACTAAGTCTGTCTGTCTGTCACACCTGGATATCTCAAGAACTAATAATGCTATCATCTTGAAACTAAGAATGGTTTTAGATGACGTTTGCCCAACTATTTTGCAAACAAGAAATAAATTTAAAAAAATATACATTTTTTATAAAAATTCTTAAAAAAGTCTTAAAATTTTGAAATGGAGCTACTAGGGCATGTGGGCTATCATATGAAAGAGCGCAGTTTGCACCTTCTCAAAAATCTTTTTTTTTAGGCAGCGCAGTTTCGTCTTTTGATGCAAAATGTAAAAAATATACCGTTCCCCTTATCTCCGAAGTTTGCATAGATAAACATCTGAAATTATTCTATGTGATAGAAGTTTATGTAAAGATTACAGAAAAAATAAAACGATGTCTCTAAATAGCACAGTTTTTCAGAAATCATCAACATCATATATAATCAGTTTTTTTATTTTCAGGAGCAAGAATGCGCAATAAGAGAATATAAGCCAAAAGGCCCAAAAATAATCGAGATGGATTTCCTTTTTGAGCAGCTAAACCTTGTAGGTAGCCACACTCACCCTTGTAGGTAGAGCACTATTGCTGTCACTCACGTGGACACGTGAGTGACAGCAATAGTGCTCCGCTTGGACCCTTCGGGTACGGCACCCTAGAAAGAGCTGGCCTTAATTCTAAATTTGAACGTCTTTGAAACATGAAATGAAAATATACTTTTTACTACCTACTTTGGTTTTAATTTTTAGGGTTCCGTACCCAAAGAGTAAAACGGGAACCCTATTACTGAGGCTCCGCTGTCTGTCTGGCTGTCTGACTGTCTGTCTGTCTGTCTGTCTGTCTGTCTGTCTGTCTGTCCGTCTGTCACCAAGCTGTATCTCATGAACCGTGATAGTTAGACAGTTGAAATTTTCACAGATGATATATTTCTGTTGCCGCTATAACAACAAATACTAATAAACAGAATAAAATAAATATTTAAGGGGGCCCCATACAACAAACGTGATTTTATTGCTCGTTTTTGCTCGATATTGATAACAGCAACAGGTAGAACGCTTGAAATATTCACAGAATATTTAGTTGTATATTTACTTTAAAAATAAATAAATAAATTAAAATAAAACAAATATTTAAGGGGGTTCCCTTACAACAAACGTATTTTTTTTGCCGTTTTCATAGATAATGGTACGGAACCCTTCGTGCGCGAGTCCGACTCGCACTTGGCCAGTTTTTATCAAAAGTACTAAAATCGCGCCCCAGTCTCTGTAAATAAAATACTGTTTTCATAAGGCAATGATTATTTTTAAATATCACAACGAAAGTCTACGATAAACTCCCAGGCTAGTATTTGATTATGTAATGCTCCAACATTTGCCAGCAAAATAATATTTACAAGTACCTACTGTAATGATTTTGTAAATTATTAATTAAAAATAAGACATTTTTCCACAAGACAGATGGCGCTAGTGGTTGCATGAACTTTACACACCCGTTTTAGATATTCATTTGTAGAATATCGGCATATATATAATTTTGGTCTGTATAATGAATAAATAATTACTGTTTAATTTAAATAAAAGTGTATTTACAGTTAATCATAAGTCCATGTATTTTAGTTAGTCAAATGATTGTACGTACTGTTTACTCTGCTCTGATTGGCCGGCTGAGTGTTCACTTCCGTTTAAAGTGGGGAACATTCAGCTGGTAACTGATTTGCTTGGACAGAGGCAGTCTATTTCGAACTGTAAGCATATCTGACGGATCCGTGCTACTTTTGTTATAATATTAATGATATTTGTTATATTAATAAGTGATTGTTAATAATCTGATTGTGTTGGAATAAAGTGAAGAGACATTATTAATACCGAAATTGAGGTGTATGAGTTCTTTACACTACTTACATCTTTTCTAACTAATAGTAGCATGGGGAATAATCGTAGGTGTTCCTTGTAATAGTAAAATGTTTAGGTCATTAGTTATGTAAAAATATGGTATTTAATCCATATGGCCAGCGCTTGAAATTTTTGGGTACCTACCTACGCTACGTAATGACAGATGAATTTTAAAAATACTAAAAACATAATTATCACGTAGTACTTAGCCACAGTTACTAAAATTCGATTGCAAACCTACAACTAACTTTACTCAATCAATACCAGAAAAATTTAAAAAAATATACCTTCAAGTACCAAGATTAGTTAAGTTACGTATAAAATCGAGCGGTCTGCGGTTTTAATGTGTGCGTGCGCGTAATGTTGTTGTGTTGCGATTCAGATACCTAAACTCGAGCGAGTTCAAAATGTGATAGCGTCCTTAAATCTTTATATTATGGGTTTATTTAATAATATAAAAACGTTTTATTATTAGAAAGATCAAATTTCACTAAAAACATGCGTTTAATAACGTTTAATGAGTGTAACCTTAGGGGCGTTATAGGGCGAGGACGTTTTTTTCGAAATCCTTTCGAAATTTTATTGCAGTATCGGGACCTTGACCATAGAAACCATTTACGCTTGGAGACGCATGGCACCACGACGCGCGACGCACCGTTTCCGAGATACGGGCCTTCGATATTAAAAAAAAAAACCTTAATTCATGTTGGGATGCTGTTTACACGGGGGATGGTACACAGGGGGGGTCAAATTTTGGTTATTTTTTGCCTAGGACGCGCCGTTTTCGAATAACCAAAATTTGACCTCCCCCTGTGTACCACCCCCCATGTAAGCAGCTAACCCAACATGAATTTAAGGTTTTTTTTATTATAAAAAAGGGGCCATGCGTCTCCGAGTCTAAATGGTTTCATGGTTTACCCGATACTGCAATAAAATTGGTAGGATTTCGAAAATAAGTCCTCGCGCCATAGGGCCCCTAAGGCTACACTCTTTATTGAAATTTAATGACCCAACCCATAATAACCCATAATGATATAAAGATTTAACTAATCAAAATTAGATTTTAAAAAATGGTAGGTTTGGTGTACCTCATGGTAGATTTTTGACAGCAACACTAAAAACTATTGTACTAGCACACTATCGACACACTACTGAGACACCACTGAAACGCCATTGAAGTTTTTGTAGAATGCCAAAAATATGTCTGTAGTGTGTCGATAGTGTCAATGGCGTGTTGCTTAACTCAAAGTTACAGAATTGAGCCCCAGGAGCATGCTTTGTGAATCAAGGCCTTGCCCTAGCTGCTCGCTCCGCTAATAGGCTAATAACGGTAACGTTATAGGCACAATTATTACAAAGTCCACCTCCCACATGTCGACAATCTCGTGTGCTAAGTCAAGATTTAATTTTATTTAGTCGTTTTATTATTATGTTACTCGCTCTTAGAAAATAGCCAATTTATTTCACAAAAGACGCAAGTGAAAGTTTTTATTTATTCAACTTGCTAATATTAATATTAGCACAACATCGTCTTCATTAGCGTCAACTTAACAGTAGTTTGTCTGTTGCGGCGCTAGGCGTAGGTGATAGAGTACGCCTAGCGGTAGTCATAGTTATGGAGTAGGCAGTGACACAGCGCCGATACAACTTAGCGCCAACTAATTATGAGCATAATTAGGAAGTGTACCTACGAACTAAGTGAATTGAGTTCCAACTCGGCGCCGGCGGCGGCGCACTGTGGATCGTCCCCATACAAGAGGTGTGACATAGAATCAAAAATTGGAAAGTATTTAATAAAAAAAAACAAAAAAAATACAGTTGCATTCCTCTATTAAAGAACAACAAAAATTATTACTACGTTTTTTTTATTTGACCAGCACTTTCGGAGCGATTCGATGAAAACTGTTACTTTTGTATGGAAACGAACACAAAAATGTCTGTATCTCATGATTCGATTCCTTGTTTCGATTTACGGTTTTCACTACTGTTATTTATCTATTTTATGCCACATTTTCTTGCCCTTTCCGAGATATTTTGCCTATAGTAACTATCTTTATTATTGTATTCCTGATGGAATGGAGGTACATTAAGTATACTTATTACTGAGACTAAGTAGTTCCTTAAATAACAAGTGCATTTGTGAGTACTTTAATGACTTATGAACGCTTTTGTTGCAATATAACAAAAGCGTTAATGAGTCATTAAATAACGACTACCAGTAGTATTTGCTTAATCTAATTAGTTATTGTAATTACTGAGAATTACACATAATTAAGAAGTTAAATGAAGAAAAGGCATTAGTGAGTTCTATATATTGAAAAAAATATCGGTAATGAGTTGTGACATCGCATTAATAATAACAAGTCGAACGTCAAAATTACATGAGACAGTCTTCCAAAAACGCCCACCCTTCAATCACTTCCTAGTGCTTTAGCTGGGAAGAAGTGGCACAACAAACTCCCCAGCAGCACAGCTGTCTGTTCATTTAAAAACTTGAATCTATACAATAAAATGTAAAATATAACACTAACTAATATAACACTGTAAAATATCATTAAATCTTAAAGTAAATTACAATTAAAGCTATAATAATTTATAAATAAAAAATAAAACAACTAAGTACTAATAACTAAATTAAAAATACTAAATATAATAAAAAAAAAAAAAATACTACCATTTAGTTACAAAAAATTATATTAGGTACTATAAGACTTAAACTATATTTTCTTCATCTTCATCATAATCATTATTGTCGTAATCTTCTTCAATGTCACTACATTCCGAAACTGCTCCAACTATTGTATCAGTTGAAATGTCAATGAGCTCCAATTCACTCCGTCATGTATGAGCAAATCGTCCAGTTCTCTAAATGAAGATTTTTTTTTCTTTATTAGTCATCTTTGGTCGTAGGCTCGTTAGAAGAGGATCGGAAGATAACAGAAGATTATGAAGGATGTCTTCATTAGTGGCGAAGCTACTATGCTTTCGAGTATGATTTTCTCTAAATTTACGAAAGTCCTTGTTGCTTGCTTCAGATGCTTCTTCAGACAAAAAACCTATAGGCACTACTGATAGGTGTTCCACTATCTGCGATCCATGAATCAGCAATTTATGTAAACTTGATGGCATGTTATACCATGGATATAACTGCACGAATAAATTTGCTGTTTCATCACAATATAATTTGAATTTTAGGATTAAAATTTTTTCGCCTGAGGAAATGCATTGCAAAATTACGGCGAGTCTTCTAATTAAATTGACGTCTAATTTTGTAATTTCCGCAGTCATTTCAGGGTTTGCAAAAAACCTTCTAGTAGCATTTCCAGTGTTTGTATTGCCACTACCCTGCTTTACAACATCCAGAAGTAAGCCTGTGTTTCTTCGGAAAGCTGCTTGAATAGCTTCTATCCTATCTTTAACTATTTTTTTATTGTCGTCACCTTTTGCTTGCCATGATTTTATGGCCATTCTGTAGGCAATGTGTAATAAACACTCCATAGAATGAATCCAAGAATGCAACGAACTAAATCCATGCTTGTATAAATCTTCATTCACAGAAATCACACACTGCTGCCGATGTTCCAGATATGATTGAATGCACCTTACCATCAATCATGGTTAACCACAGATTGTGCGTAATAGTAGCATTGCCGCAATCAGTTGGGTTCAGTCCATGAATCTCGGTCTTAAATATATCCATTTCAGCCTTTACATTTGCTTCCGTTTCTTTCATAAACGTAAATGAAATCGGGTGACAATATGTGGTTGACGATGGCCGATCATTCTGCCACACTGTGCTTCCACTAGAAGTCACTAACTTAAGAGGTACAAGACTTGCCATAAATACACTGGATAAATCTTGTTCACTTGTTGTTGTCCTTTGGTGATAAATGCTTTGACTCGAAGCTCCATCAAAACCCCATTTACTGTGAAGCACAAGTTGTTCACCAGCATCAAAATTCGATTCAAGTGAATCGATCAGCCTCCTAAATGTGAGATCAAGGAGGGCTTGGAGTCGTATCTTTGCGGAAGTATCAGTCACAGTTACGTCTTCTTTTGCCGGGTAATACTTAAGTTTTTCTTTAACTAACATGTAATAGCTTGGGTATTTCGCATGACCTTCTTTAAAACTAAAGTCCCTAAGTGTGATGTAACGCCACTTGGATAACTGCATGTAAACGTAAAGAGCAAGTGCTTTGTGAATAGGAACTCCACAAAGCAAAGTATTCTGTTTAGTTTCCAGGACATTCAAAACTGTTGAGACGTGTTCAGGATTTCCCAGCAAATGTTTCATTATTCTGGCCACATCATTTTTTCCGGCAGACTTAAGTGCACTTTCAACAGTATGTTAAAGCTCATCTGGACGACTGCAACTAGCAATATTTTCATCAACACGTCTTCTTTTCTGTCTACTCGATAAATATTCAAAGCGTTTGTGAGGAGATTTATATGTTGAAGTTGAAGCATCCGATTTTGATGGACTGATTACCTCTTCTGTCTCATTTTCAGCTTCTTCAGTGTGAACAATATTTTCCATAAAGCAATCTGGCCAAATGATATCTGAACTTAACCAGTCTCTGTTCTTGTCCATGAACTTGTCGACTGTCCTTCTTGATGACGACACCAGTTCTTTAGATCTGACACATCATTTTCACTTAACTGGACGTTACTATCCGACTTCAATGTGTTAAATAAATGTTCATAGTCATGAATATCTTTATGATTACGAAGAGCAACATAAAGATCTAGATAAGTAGAAAATCCATGGAAAGCCATAACGACAACACTTGGTAGAGGTTATAATTACAACTGAATTATATTTTCAAAAGACACTAAAATATATAGGGCAGCAAGTTTGCAACTAGCAATGAATTTGATATGCTAATGATGACATGAGCCAATCACAATGCAGACCTTAAGGGCTGTTAACATAGTAATTACAATAACTAATTAGATTAAGCAGTACTGGTAGTCGTTATTTAATGATTCATTAACGCTTTTGTTATATTGCAACAAAAGCGTTGATAAGTCATTTTCGGTCGCCTCCAATGCGAACAGACGTGTGTCATGTGTGTCACCAACAGTTAAAATTTTAATATAATATTTAAAGTAATTTGCAAAAAGAAACCCTGCCAGGAGTGATTACAGTTAAAAACAGTTTGGAGAACATTCATTTGGCAGCGATCACGATCCCGGCGCCTGATAATACTAGAACACTATTCGGCACAGTATACGCAAAAATCTGAAAGAATGTTGCGCTCGCCCCCAACGGACCAAAATGCTAAATATTCATCACAACCAGAACTAGCTACTTGTAATGTAGAAGACTATGAATTCATTACTTCGAGGAAAAGAAAAATGCGTCCTGAAACGGAAGATTTTGCTCAAATGCAAAGCGATATATTGAAAATGTTTTCGAGTTTGAAAGAAAATCAAGACGTCAAACTTCAAAACCTAAATGATACGATTAAGGATCTCAAAGAACAAAATAATACAATTATAAATTCTAACTTGCTACTACAAAAAACTATGGAGCAAACAAATACTTTATATTTGGCGTTGGAGGAAAAATATGAAAATCTCATGATGCAAATACTAGGATTATTATACTGGAAGACCAAGTAGAAGAATTACAAAGAAAGCAACGTGAGACCACGATCTAGATTAGAAATGTACCCATTCAAGAGGATGTGAACGCAAACGTAACTGTTTCTAAGCTTCACTCTGCTTTGGATCTGATTATACCGGTGGAATATATTCGCCAGGCCTACCGACTGAAGTCAGGAAAAACCAAGCCAATAGTAATCGAATATCAAACAATGAAATCCCGGAACGAAGTCGTCACAGCCCTGAAAAACTACAATAAAAATCACAAAGACGACAAATTTAATACGAAGACACTAGGATTTGAAGGTGACAAACAACCAGTCTACATTTCTGAGTCACTGACACCAAAAGCCAGAAACATTATTTGTGCCGAGAACAACAGAAAAAAATTGGCTTCAAATTTTGCTGGGTTTCATTTGGCAAATTTTTTGTCAAGAAATTGGAGGGGCAACCAGCAATTCTGATAAAATCTATAGAGCAAATAGACGGTATAATCGACGAACACACAAAAGAGGTATCTTACAACACCCAGATATGACTATCTTTTGAATTTAATCCATTTTTTCATAATTCTTTATATACCGTTAGTACTATAGTTAGTCTTAAGTCCGTGTTAGCTTTATTTTTCTTAAAATTCTATGTAATAATAGTTGCAGTGATAACTTATGTTTGCAGCTTCCAAACAACATTTATACGAAGCCACACACACAACTACACAACAAACAAAAAATAACACTCGGCTATCAATGGTGTTTTCTCTCGGATCTTGAATATCTTCACTGTCGCATTACCGTAATACTTGCTCTCATTATTGTCATTGAAGACTATGGCTAATATAGAAAATCTCACAGTAGACATTGATAATACTGTCAATGTCCTAAATGCGCACAGTGTGGATACTCCTGAACTCTGTAAAACATTTTTCAATAGAACACCAAATTCATACAAAATACGTTCGCAAAATATAAGAAGCCTAAATCACAACTTCGAGGAACTGCAAGTTTTGCTAAGTAGGCTAGATATTGAGTACGATTTTATTCTATTAAGAGAATGTTGGTTATCCCCAAACATAATATTACCGACGATTGAAAAGTATCACGTACATTCTACAACACATCACCTAAATAAGAATGATGGCATAGTAATATATATTAAGGATTGCATAACCATTTCATTAATAGAACCAACGCGAGTAGGTGATGAAGTTAATTGTATTACCGCCACTATAAAAAATGAACTATCAATTATTGCTATGTATAGACCTCCTGCATTTAAGACTGTTGATAATTTTTTGTTGACACTAGATAGAATATTACACAACATGAAGGACGTCAAAAGTATTATCCTTAGTGGCGACCTTAATATCAATATTCTGGATGAAAGGAGATCGGCCAAATATTTAGACCTATTGGCATCCCATGGACTTCTTGCTTCACATACCCTTCCTACTCGTGATAAAAATTGCCTGGACCACTCTTTTGTAAAAACCAATTGTGTGACGTTAACTATTGTTTGCAACTCGACTATTACGGACCATTCCAGCGTCATGATATGTGTTTCGAATAAATTATGTACTACCAACAAGAATAGTTATCATACAATTAGGAAAATTGATTATCAGGCTATTTCCAAGCACCTTAAAGAAACTAACTGGCAAAATGTAGTATCGGGCAATGATGTAAACAAGATAACTGAATCTTTCTTGAAAATAATTGGTCTAGCCATAGAAAACAACACAGTGGTACAAAAACTATCTCGCAGGAAAAGAAACATTAAGCCTTGGATAACTCCGGGACTTTGCCGCTGTATGCGAATTCGTGATCGGCTTCATCTAAGGCTGCAAAAAAACCCTGAAAATGCTATCCTCAAAATTACGTATACTAGGTATCGAAACACTCGCAATGAGATACTTAAAAGACTTAAGAATAATTATCTAAAATCGGAAATAGATCTAAAAAATAATATTCCTAAAAAACAATGGTCCCTTATAAAAGATGTATGTTATCTAGGTGCTAATTCTAACAAAAACACTGACCTTTTAGACATAAAAACAAACAATAATGATTCATTAAACAATATCAACAAATACTTTGCAAACGTGGGATGCCAATTGGCTAATAATATCAAATCGCGAACACTGTTAAATGAGCAAGACCTAGCAAAAATGACAAGTCAAACAAAACCTACACCAAACTCCCTTGTGCTTTTGCCAACTGACGAAACTGAGGTAAAACGCATTATTATAGGGCTTAAAAACTCTAAATCTACTGGTTGGGACGGAATACCTGCGGCACTGATGAAGATGAATTCAGAAGCTCTTGCGCCACCAATCGCTAAGATCTGTAATCTATGTATTGACAAAGGTGTATTCCCGACAGTACTTAAAAAATCAATCATTGTACCTATACATAAAGGTGGGGACAAAGACAATGTCGCAAATTATAGGCCAATTTCCCTGCTACCGTCACTGTCAAAAATTATGGAACGAATCGTCGAGTCTCGGCTAAGGCATTATTTAGAAAAATACAATATTCTCTCTGAGAATCAATACGGTTTTAGAGCACAAAAATCAACTGCAAATGCTACGCATAAGCTAACTTCATTCATAGTAGACAGCCTAGACAATGGAGAAAAAACTATTGGCATCTTTCTCGACCTAGCCAAGGCCTTCGATACTGTTTCTATTCCCATTCTTCTCAGGAAGTTAGAATTAATTGGTGTTTGCGGGATTACCCTCAAATTTCTAAAAGACTACTTAACTGACAGGGAACAGAGCGTAAAAGTGAGTGATTATGTGAGTCAACCTGAAAAAAATGTATACGGTGTACCTCAAGGAAGTATCCTGGGGCCTACATTGTTCCTAATATACATTAATGATTTGTGTAGTTTGCAATTGAATCAAGGTTAAATAATTACTTTCGCTGACGACACAGTTCTACTATTTAAAGGACAATCCTGGGAGCATGTATATAAGTTAGCTAATTAAGGTTTTACCCTGATATCTACATGGCTCGACCACAATCTATTAACATTAAATCCACAAAAAACAAAATACATTGCCTTTAGCATTCAAAATAAGACACAACCACCATTAAATACCTTTCATATTAAATATCACACATGCTGCCAATTCGACACCTGCTCATGCTACTCTCTTTCTAAAACACAATCAACTAAATATCTAGGACTAATTGTAGATCAAAATCTAAATTGGAATGAACACATTATGACCTCAACAGCTAGAGTCAGAAAGATGATTTATGTCTATAAAAAAATCCGCCACTTTTGTAACAGAAAATTACTACTAACTATTTATTATGCACTTTGTCAATCAATTTTAACATATTGTATCTCCACATGGGGAGGCTCATCTAAGTCAACAATGATTAGCTTAGAACGCTCGCAGCGTGCTATACTGAAAGTTATGACATTTAACCGTTATAGATTCTCGACTGAGTTGCTATACAGTAAATTGCCTGTACTAACAGTGAGACAGTTATTCATATTAAGTGTAACACTAAGTCAACACAATTTCCCCCCCCCCCCATTACACAGGAAGACGAAGAAATGACATAGTTTACTCAGTCCCATATTATAAAACTACATTTGCTTGTAAATTTATGCAATATTTAAGTCCATTCTTATATAATAAGATATCACAATACGTGAACCTACGAAATACTACTACATTTGCCTGTAAGAAAGTTTTTGTTGAATATTTAAAACAACTTAACTATGATAAAACGGAAAAACTATTGAAAAGCTTGACTTAAACAAACAAATATACACATGCACGAACAAACAATACACAACACACACACCACACTTTACAAATATCTTAAACTATATTCAAAATATCACGATCACACACACACACTCATATCATTAGCTTAAACATTAATTTATGATTAAAATTCTAAACTTATTATTTGTGCCTGCAGCTATTACTTAACATGTTTATGTTAGTTCCCACGAAAATAATAATTAAATAAGTAAGGATAAAAATCTAACGATTGTCTGTAAACTTTACATATACTAAACTTATTTTAACACTACCTGCATTGTGATCACTTCTGTTCGTAGATAATGAAAATTATTCTGATACCTACCTGTTTACATAGGAACATAATATCATAGATAAAAATTATTATACTGTGAAATAATAGTGGAATACTATTTGTATTTAGAACTGGTTAATTGTGTAAGAGGAAGGCTGTCCTACCGTGATACAGTTTCGACTAGTACGGAGGATAGTGTGAATCGAATTCTACAACCTAAAGAACAATATCAGTGTAATTAATTATTGGTGAGTGATTAGTGCTTAAATAGGTACTGCATAATTATCAGGTGACGTAAGTACTTAATGAACAACATTTTTATGACGTTAGAAAGGTGAGAAATGTAATATCACATTATTGGTTAGTATTTAAGTGCAGGAACCTATTTATTTAAGTTTTTAGTGCTTACTTACCTAATGTTAAAAAATATCTATTATATGGTTGTACTTTTATGATGCAAATAAAGTTATTATATTATATTATATTATATTATTATATTAAAGTACTCACAAATGCACCTGTATTTAAGGAACTACTTAGTGATGACTTATTCTCAGTAATAAGTATACTTAATGTACCTCCAATCCATCAGGAATACAATAACAAAGATAGTTACTATAGGCAAAATATCTCGGAAAGGGCACTCTGGGGGCACCATGTGTCGTTGAAAAAAATGTGGCATAAAATGAGTAAATAACAGTAGTGAAAACTGCAAATCGAAACAAGGAGGGAATCATGAGATACAGACATTTTTGTGTTCGTTTCCATACAAAAATAACAGTTTTCATCGAATCGCTCCGAAAGTGCTGGTCAAATAAAAAAAACGTGGTAACAAATCATATATCTGTGCCTTAATGCATAACGTTATAACTTGTAGTTAACTGTAGTGTTAGCGGCTGTATTGGAAGGCGGCTTACTTTAACATAATAAGTTAATGATGATACAGTTGTTACTAGTACGGAGGCCAGTGTCAATTACTCTCTAACAACCATATTTCTACGCAGGACATGAGATCATTTTTTTTTTGTTTTGCAAGTATTTTATTTTTTCTGTTTTCTTTATACGTATAAATTTAAATTCATAAGGTTGTTATTGCGATGCTGGAAATAAATGTCTTTTTTTTAAATGTTGCAGTCACATAAGCCACGCTTGCATACGTCGGTAACATGGAGTCGGTGAAAAATAGTGCCCTGTAGTTCAGTGTATACCGCATACCGCTGACTTACAACATCAGACGTAAAGTGGCGCACGTTTTTGAGTACACGTAGCTCGCGACCACCCCACTGAATACCGATCAGTTGCGGCGCGGCGCGGCGTGGTGTGGTTCGGTGTGGTGCGGTGCGAATCGGTGCGGTGACGTGCGGTCAGGTCCGCCCGCGCCGGTATAGATAATTGCGACAATTATCCGCAGTCGCACGTCGTGATACAATGAGCTGCAAAACTTTCCCTTCGCCAGCATTTCGGCTACCATGGAACTGTATTTTAATCAGGGACCTTTTTGGTTACCCATTGAAAGGGTTTTCGATAGAGGTTTTCTAAGCGGTTGAACAAAAACCCATACGATATGGGTAACCCTTTTGAACGGCTTAAATTAAATTTTGGTTACCCGTTGAAAGGGTTTTCGATAAAAACCCATACGGTTTGGGTAACCCTTTTGAACGGCTTACTTTAAGCCATTCAAAATTACCCACACCGTATGGGTTTTTGATTAACTGCTTAGAAAAACCCTATCGAAAACCCGTTACATTGAAAGGGTTTTCGATAGGGTTTTTCTAAAATGGTAACCAAAATGGTCCCTGGGTATAGGTGATAGAAATGAAACGCACTCTAATTAGTTTAGGTTTCATCCGTTTACTTCAGTGGCGTTAGGTGTGTTATATAACTGTAACAACGTTATTGTACGTGCTAATAAAACATACTATAATATAAAATTACCAATTTATTATTTGCTAAAAACCTTCATGGTAGCAGAGCGTGGTTGGTTCCGTAGTTGCAAATAATAAATCCGGGGTAATTCCGAAGTATTACTGAGTACTCAAAAGTAAGGTTATATAGCCGGCGTGCTCCCGCACCGCGTCTGTTGAAAATCTGTGAAGATGAGCTCAAGTATGTTCAATATCGAGAAGTTGAATGGACGAGAGAATTTCTCGACATGGAGATTCTGTATTAAAACATATCTGGAGCACGAGGACTTGTGGGACTGCATCGAATATAGTGCTGGAAAAACAGTCGACTCAGTGAAGGACGTCAAGGCCAAATCCAAACTTATTTTACTGATAAACACTCAAAACTATGTTCATGTTCAGGAGTGTAAAACTGCCAAAGAGGTGTGGGACAATCTATATAAGGCCTTTGACGACAATGGGCTAAGTAGAAAAGTGGGCTTATTGAAGGAATTGATCAATACCTCACTGGAATCAAGCGCTATAGAAGATTATGTTAACAGGATCATGAGTGCTGCTCATAAACTGAGAAACTGGTTCCGAGGTGAATGACGAATGGCTTGGCACACTAATGCTGGCAGGTTTATCTGATGAGTACTCGTATAAACCAATGATTATGGGGTTGGAAAACTCGGGTGCGAAAATTAGTGCTGACTTTATAAAAACCAAACTGCTTCAAGAAGTAAAAAATGAAGATTCAAGCAGTGCATTCTATTCCAATCATAAGAAAATATCATAAGAATAGCCAACAGAAGCCAAAGTCATCTGAAAAAAATAAAGGTCCCCGATGTTATAATTGTAATGGCTATGGACACATAGGAAAGTTCTATAAACATGCAAAGAAAACAGTGACCAAAGACAATAATAAACAAGAAAGTTTTGTTGCTGATTTTTCAGCTTTTTCAAGCAAACAAAGTGAGAAATGGTATATTGACAGTGGGTGCTCTGCGCACATGGTTAGCAACAAAGATTTGATGTATAATATAAGAGAACCATTAATTAAAACCATCACTGTTGCCAACGAGGAGCCATTGTCTGTGAAATGTGTTGGGGACATCAGTATTCAAATTTCCGAACAAAACAAAATTCAAATAAAAAATGTTCTCCATGTACCTGGATTAGCAGTTAATTTATTGTCAGTGAGCACAATCACTAAAAATGGATTTATGGTGTCATTCAATGAGAATGGTTGTAATATACTACATGCAGATGGAAAATTATTATGCTCAGCTACCTTAATGAATAAATTATATGTTTTAGACACCTATGTAAATGGTGGTCAAAGTGCACATTTGGTGTCTAATAAAATTAATCCAAATGATATTAATTTATGGCATCTTCGGATGGCACATTTAAATGTTTCAGCTCTTAAGAAATTGCCTGATTGTGCTGATGGGGTTATGTTGTCACTGGATACACAAGAAGATATTAAATGTTCCACCTGTTGCGAAGGTAAACAAACAAGGTTACCTTTCAAGCATGCTGGAACCAGAGCAACAAAGCTACTGGAAATGATAAACTCTGACTTGTGCGGTCCAATGGAAAGTCTAAATCAAGACAATCTAGAGTCTAGACAAAATCAAACTGGTTGCTATTTTTATGGTAAAATCTGTTATTTTTATGATATTCATTTTACATTCTGTGATAACCTATACTCACACACTGACTTGTTTTTTTAGAAAAGCATACTTGTATGATGTTTGTAAATATGTGAACACCACGTATCTATCTAATAATTAAGTTATTTTTCATTGCTTAGTTTTTAATTCGTTTTACCTATTATGGTATAGTAATTTTATTCTAGGTGCATCGTCTTCACATATAATCATATAATTAATGTAATCAAACAAAATATTGTGGAACATTTTTAAAAGAGTACCGGTGGAGTTTCTTGCCCATTCTTCTCCATACGAAACTACCTTTTGGAAGGGGCAACTAGAATCAATTCTATTTTTTTTGTAAATTTTGACGTTCAAAAGTGCCTCTTATGTGCCTATTTGAAATAAATGGTTTGACTTTGACTTTGACTTTGACTTTGAGTAAATCTCATGGAGGTATGAAATATTTTATTACTTTCATCGATGATTACTCGAGAATGGTTCATATTTATTTTCTCAAAGATAAACAGAATATATTAGAAATTTTCAAGGACTATAAGAGGAAAGTAGAGAATCAATTGAATCATACAATTAAAGCTTTAAGAACTGATAATGGCAAAGAGTATTGCAACTCTAATTTTGATTCATATTTGGCTAGATGCGGCATTATTCATCAGACTTCCACTCCATATACCCCACAGCAAAATGGCCTTGCAGAACGTATGAATCGCACGCTAGTGGAAAAGGCAAGGTGCATGATATTTTATGCAAATTTAGAGAAACCAGTTTGGGCTGAAGCTGTAGCCACAGCTGCTTATATTACCACTAACTAAAGTACTGGGAAATACTACTCCATATAAAATGTGGACAGGAAAGGAACCCAGACTAAACCATATAAGGATATTTGGTTCAAAGGTAATGGTTCACATACCAAAGGAAAAACGTTTGAAATGGGACAAGAAATCAAAGGAAATGATATTTGTCGGCTATTGTGATACCACCAAAGGGTATCGCATTTTGGATCCCGTAACTCATCAAGTCATAAAGAGCAGGGATGTTATTTTCTTTGAAAATATCAATCAAGCTAACGAGTGTTCAATTTCAGCCAGACCAATTGAAGATGAGTCAGTTAAGTTACAAGACCACGCTATTTCAGAACAAAATACGAGTAAGCAACTGAAAGAATCTGTCATCATTCCTCAGTGAAGTGGATCAATTACTGAACCTATTTTGAAAGGATCCGAGGATGAAAATTCTAGTGAGTATGAAACTGACTCAGCTGACCTTGATGATAGTTATCAGCCCCCGAGATCATTATCACTACAGAACCAACAGGCAAGTAATGTGACATTGAGGCCAAGCGATAAGATTAATAAAGATAAAATGGGATTGCTTTGTCTATACACAAGTGTATCAGATCCACAAAGTGTGGAGGAGGCCATGTCGTCCCCACATGCTAGTGAGTGGAAGAAAGCAATGGATGAGGAATATAACTCTCTAATGGAAAATAAACCTTGGCAGCTTGTTGACCTTCCCAGTAATAAAAAGGTTTTATCAAGAAAATGGATATTTAAAACAAAAACCGACCAACAGGGAAATATAATTCGATACCAGGCAAGGCTAGTCATAAAAGGATACGCTCAAAAAAAGGGGATTGATTATCAGGAAGTCTATTCTCCAGTGGTAAGATACACCTCTATTCGTTATTTGTTTGCTCTAGCCGCACAGAACAATTTGCACATTGAACAAATGGATGCTGTATCAGCATTTCTTCAAGGAAAAATAGATACAGATATATACATGATACGCCAGAGATGTATAAGATAGGAGGCCAAGTATGTCACTTACTTAAGTCCATTTATGGGCTTAAACAGGCAAGCAGATTGTGGAATATTAAGTTAAGCAATGTCTTGAAAGAAATGGAAATAGAGCAATCAAAGACTGATTCCTGTATTTATTATGATGTCTATAAAGGAATTTATATTGCAGTTTGGGTAGATGATATAATAATTTTCAGCTCTCAATTAGAAATAACTGAAGAATTAAAGAAAAAATTATGTTTAAAATTAAAAATGAAAGATCTTGGTCAAGCGAAACAATGTGTGGGCTTAAACATAAATAGAGAAAAGGATACAATTACATTAGACCAGGAAAAGTATATAAATGAAATACTGTTAAGATTCAACATGGAAAATTGTAAACCTGCAAAAACACCCATAGAAGTTGGTTTAAAATTTGATAACAGCAATGAAGTTCCATATGATTGCCCTTATCAGCATGCCATAGGCTGCTTATTATATATAGCTCAAGGAACATGACCAGACATCTGTTATGCTCTTGACAGCTACGGATTAACATTCAAAACTAACTTGGATAAATTGGAAGCTCTTCAAATTCGATTCTTGAAACTACTTGTTACACAAAAAACCAGAAACAGTTGTAAAGGAGACTATAGGAAACTATTTAAAATATGTAAAATTCTACCGATCAGTTACAAACATAAGTATCTTTTAGCAGTTAACCACCATGGTACCCAAGAGCGTAACCTAACTCATGTAATCAACAACCATAACACACGATCTATGGCTGCTGGCAAATTCAATGTACCCAGAGTTACTAATTACTATGGTGAAAGAACCCTAAAAAAACGAATACCATATTTATTGAACGGTCTGCCAGCTGACATAAGGAGTGAAATTAATAAAAATAGTTTTAAGAATAAATTAAAAATACATTATTTAGAATTATTATAAAGTGCTACTTACCTATAAATAATAATTAGTTTTAAGTAAAAGTTTATTGAGTGTAATGGATAGAGGCTCACCGACCCCACAGTCAAACCACTACTACGGTTTTGTGGGGCTTCGTTTATAAGTTGTAATTACCTTGTTTTAATAAATAATAATCTCATACGCAGTAAATGCCCTCAGTCAATATAATAAGGAACCTACATGTGAGCATTGGCCTTTTTTTTGGGTAGGAAATTATCAAATAACTTCTCCCGCTCTGGGCGGAGTGGGAGGGCGTGTCAGACTTTTACTGACTAAAACCCACCCGTGTTCCTTCCGTTGCCTGTGTGCCAGGGCCACGATATCCCTTTTCGGACAAACTCGCAACCCTGGCAGGCATTGGTCCTAACGGACCCCGTCAGTTTGTGCTGACATCTCTTTGAGGCGCGCGTGGAACACAACGCGCCGTCGACCCGGGCCTGGTCCTTATCGGACGGCGTGCTACCCATCACTCACCGTCCGCAGGCCCGCGCCTACGGTGGCTGGAAATCGGCTTGCGACTCCCGACGCCCGGGGCGTCTCCTGCAGCGACTAAAGGCGCGAGGGCGCGAACCTTGTCTCACCCTCACGCGTTCCGCCTCCTCCTTCGCTAGCATAACTGCTTCGCAGAAGGAGGTGACGGCCTCCCATGCACTCTTGCTCCAAACCATGGCCTGAACCAGGGCGGACGCGAGAGATCGCCGCCGCAGATCGCCTCCGTGAGGACACGGCGGTGCTCCGCCCATGCTGGACAGACCTACACCGTATGCTCCACCGTGTCCTCCGGGGTGAGCATTGGGCTGCCGTGAAAAGGGTAATGAGATATTTACAAGGGACTCAACCTTATAAACTTACTTATACCAAGGATGGTCAAGATAACGTCACAGGGTATTGTGATGCAGATTGGGCGAGTGACACCCGTGACCGTAAATCGTGCACGGGATATATCTTTATATCTTTATTTTACAGGGCGGTGCAGTGTCATGGGGTTCCCGGAAACAACAGACCGTGGCCCTATCCACAGCAGAGGCAGAGTACATGGCCAGGTCAGCGGTCAGCAGGAGGCGCTGTGGCTGCAGCAAATGCAAAGGGAGCTTGGCGGACAGCGCGACCACACTCTAGTCAGCTACAGCGATAACCAAAGTGCTATAAAACTCACTGCTAATGATTGTTACCTACCGGGGTCTAAACATAATATGTTTAGATGCCTTACGGGCGAAAAGGGATAAGCGACATTTTTTGAGAAATTCAGTTATATACATACTTAGAATCGCCTTTTTTTTGCTGCGTCGATTGGTCTAGGTAACGTTTGCCTACGTGAAACTTTTTGTCGGTTACGCGGTAGGAAAAATATAGACTTCTGTCAATTTATTTCGTTGTAAACGACTTCAATTTTTGTAAAATTATTTTTTTGGTGTTTGATCTACGAATTATTTAAGAATAAAGAAGTTACACCTTTTGGACTTTTTGTAATATTTTAATGATTGTACGTTAAACTATTTTGGCTGGAAGTAAAAATTCAGAAATATGTATTTAGTTTGTTATGCCTGTTCGTGTTTAAAACATAATTAGTCGTTTATTCCGTTTTGGCCGCATTTTGCAGACTCTGTTTGGTCTGTAGTCTTTTTTTCCTCGTTAAAAATAAATGAAAAAGAATATATCTATCATAAGAATATTTGTTACTTTATTAAAGTTGAACTTTTTTATAGTTTTTAGATTAGGTACCTATATTGCAATTATTTGAATTGTTCTAAGTAAAAAATATATTGAGACAAGTGATTATGATGTTGAAAGGGCCACTAATTTTAAGAGTTTGTTTTCATTATTTTGATTTTGATTTTAAACATTGATCTCAATGTGATACAAGTAGCTGTTGCTTTAATTGCAATAGTTCTAAGTCTATTTGATCACGGTGATTTTTTGATACGAGGGTTTATTACAAACAATTGTTATTTAGTATGTTTTTAATTTGATAAGTGCGAGGTGCCATTTTTATGTTAATTAAAGACTGAGCTGATTACCTAATTAAATGGTTTCTTATTGTATACCTATACCTCTTGGGTGAACTTGAAATGTTAAATGCAGAGATAACAGTTTTTTAAAGTAAAATAATCAAAATACATCCACTAAATAATTGACATCTTTTCAAAAAATGTGCTTGATACAATTTTCCTTTCAGTCAACTATTGTTACATTGTTGGTTAGATTATATTATCACATTTTTTTCTCTAAGAACCAAGACTTGACCTTTTTTTCCTTAATTTTAATAAAACATGGGTTGAATTTAGGTCATTTTTACTCCCATCAGATAATTTGATAATTCAATTTACGACATTTTGGGTGATTTTAAAATAAAGACCATTTGGGGATAACCGACAGTAACTGCTTCTTGCAGGCTGAATTACGTAAAAATAAAAACGCCATCTTATAGATAGCATGCTAAATATTATAAAAACTCATTTCCAGGCTTTCGGGAGCTATACTTAATTTTTTATGATTTTTTTTCGTTTATTTTGAACTTTAAATCACTCCCCTGTAAAATTTGAAAAGAGGCGGTTATCCTTTTTCGCCCGTAAGGCATCGATATAGACATTAGACATCATTTTTTGAAGGAACATGTAAATAATTTAAGATTCAAATTTTGTTATGTAAAAGGTAAAGATAATGTTTCTGATGTGTTAACTAAAGGTATAACTATAGATAAACATCTGTTTTGTGTATTAAATATGGGATTACGTTCTGGGGTGGGTGATAGAAATGGAACGCACTCTAGTTTAGGTGTCATCCGTTTACTTCAGTGGCGCTAGGTGTGTTATAAAACTGTAACAACGTTATTGTACGTGCTAATAAAACATACTATAATATAAAATTACCAATTTATTATTTGCTAAAAAACCTTCAGGGTAGGAGAGAACTAGAATTGGTCATGCTACTCGTGCTGGGCGGATTACGAAATAACATAATATTATGATTTTTTCATGTCACTGGGTTTCAAGTAGGTATACAACCCAATGAATGGGTTATCATGTAACCTTTTCACTGGGTTTCAAGTATAAAACCCATTCAATGGGTTATCATGTAACCCTTTCATTGAGTTTCTAGTATAAAACCCATTCAATGGGTTACATCATGATAAAGGTAACCCATTGAATGGGTAACCCCTTCGAAAGGCTTAAACATTAACCGCGGGGTTGTAC
Organism: Tiliacea citrago; assembly: GCA_963921375.1. Taxonomy (NCBI): domain Eukaryota; kingdom Metazoa; phylum Arthropoda; class Insecta; order Lepidoptera; family Noctuidae; genus Tiliacea; species Tiliacea citrago. The sequence goes on from OY992782.1 coordinate 30,414,399, forward strand.
GGTCCCTGATTTTAATTTGTGACTGACGTGCCATTTCAATTTGTTTGAGCAACTGTAAAACCACCGCTTTACCGCTTTGCGATAAATCTGTATTGTCGGGACTAGAAAAGTAACCCAAAACAAGACTGAGTGGGCTCACCAATGCTGCCCACCAGCATTGGTGAGCCCACTCAGTCTTGTTTCGCCTGGCATCAGGGCTTCACATTACCAGTAGTTACACTTAGTGCAACTACGTATTTTAAACTAGCTTATGCCCGCGGCTTCGCCCTCGTGGATGTCGGAAAATATCCCACGGGAACGTACTATCGAGGTTAAAAGTACCGTATGCGTTAATGTATAATGATCCTCGTAGTGCGGTGACACGTTTGTTATGATTTAAATTTAATAAACCATAGAAATAAAAAAAGTATCAAACTATTTCAAAGTTGTTAATTTTGAGTATACCTTCACATCATTCTATATACTATACACAAATACATTCCAGTTAACCCAGAAAGCCAGGCTAGGAGGCGAACAGATATTGTGGCTAACTCTCCACGGGTACGTACGGTTTTTGCAAGGCGTGAGTATGTCTGCCAATCAGCCTACATTTATAATAAAATCATAACGCAAAACTAAACTTCCACCGAGAGGTCTCGCATCAATGCAAAAAAGTGATAACCGAGTGATTAAAAACTCTAACACACGAAGAAACAGGTCTTCTTAAGAGATATTCTAGCCAGACTTACATGAATACTTATCTTCTTTTATCATAATGTTATACTTTCTGATGACATAGTAGTATTTTTTAATTTCAATTACAATGGCACTATCAGCAAACACGTAAACTCACACATAAACACACCCCCACGCACTACTATAGTCACATATACACATAATTATAATTACATATCTGCTAATTACCTACTTTATAAACATTGTTTATATTTGTTCTTATAAATCAGTTCTTAATTTTAATTTTTATAAAGTCTCAATATTGTTAACTATCAATTGAGGGAAGGAGCGAGACAACCCCAACTTCACTCCTTATGTTTTATTTATTTATTTCTTAGTAGAACGACTGATAATGTCATATTACAGTCAATATCACGAAATAATCCGACAGAATAGAAAGGTTGTCGGATCATGGACTACTTATGGCATTATGGTAGTTGATGAATTTGTATTCCTTATATTATATGTCAGTGGCGTCGATCAAAGTTATTTTGTTAACGTTGTGTAGTCCGCAGCGTTTTTGACTTAAAAAAAATAGAATATTATGATACAACGAGGACCAGTGAGTCACAATTTAGTATAGTGTATAGAGAAATTAAAATTATTGGTTAAGCTCTAATGCCTCTCTTTGTGTTGACTTCAAATCCATAACATTATTCAGTAATAAGCACAAATCTTCAAATGCTTCTCTAGAGTCTATAAAGTTGGCCACTTACATATTTCATGCTAAATAAGCTCTTACCGACATTATAGACTCAAAAACGTGTCCAATTTAATGTAAACAAATGTTTCACACTTCAAAATACTAGTGAGCTACGTAACTATTATCGCAAGCGTATTTTTCGATAGCGTCTGTCGAATTAGTGACTCATGGTCACGTTTTGTATGGTAACAGCTGAAAAACGTTAGTGACTATCGAATAGATTACCTTAAGTGAATTAATAATATTACGTTTAAAAGAAAACAATAAATCTATCATAGAAGAAATATAAAACACAATACATACTGAAATAAAGAAAGCCATTGCCGAATTAAGACAAGATTTTAATGTCACAACAAGTGCCTTAACCATACAAAATATTCAAAAAAAACAAGAGATGGAGAACATAAATACTGAATTAGGAAAACTACGAATTGAAAACGAGAACTTAAAGAAAGAAATAAAAGAATTATCGTTAAGAAAAAACTTGTTCTTTACGGCCTTGCAGACTATTATAAAGAACCAGAATGTGAGCTCTATAACAGACTTATAGAACTGTTTCGCGATATTACAAATGTAGACCTATCAGGCTATATCGAAGATATAGGGTAGGAAGAAAAGGCACAAAAAGCCGGCCACTAGTCATTGAACTGCTTAGTAAAAGAATGACTAAGTAAATAATACATAGCAGCCAGGCTTTCAGGGAACGGGACTATTTGTATCCGAATTTTTGGATGGAAATGCAAGAAAAGAGAGAGCACAAATGCGAGAGGAACTGTTTAAGGTCAGGAAAATGGCCTCTATGCAATAATAAAAAATAATCGCCTATATATAGAGGGAAAACCCATCAACATGAAAGAAAGCGACCGCATACATCAACACATAAATTCAACTTTTCAGGAAAAGGATATTCGAACGACCAACAACATTAACCAACCTTATCATACAAACATGACAGATGAAACTGAAAATAAAACATTTCGTAAACAACGACCTACAATTTAAAATACTATTCCGGAATATTCAAAGTCTTAATAATAAACAGGATATACTCGAAGCCTTCATAGCTTACAATTCACTAAATAAAGCAATATGTGTCTCGGAGAACTGGCTTTCACAAGAAAAGCTGAATATCATTCAATTTAGTGGATATAAATTCGCAGCATCTTACTGTTGCAACAGTCGAACAGGCGGAGGTGTCTGTATCCTACTTCAAGAACATATAGACTACGTAGAGAGGAAAAACATTACAGATATGTCTATTGATTATGTCATTGAACTGTGCGCTACAGAATTGCAAAATGAAAAATTATTAATAATTACTACGTATTGGAACAGAAGAGAGGAAGAAATGTTTTATCAACAATTAAAACAAATTCTAAACTATGTAAACAATAAGTATTTTAAACTAAATATAATTATGGGAGGCGATTTCAATATTAATATACTAACAGATAACTTAAAACCAATTTTTAAATCTAATGCTGGATATAAAGTAAATCAACATATTAAAACACCGACACGCGTCACACCAACAACTACAACATGTTTAGATTTAATATTTACAAACTTTGAGTGTAAAGATATGTACACAACAGTAGACGAACTAGGTTTTTCAGATCATAATAGTACAATCCTACATTTAAGTTTACCCCATCAAACGAAGCAAACCACCTGGTACACAAATAAAAGACGTTTTAATAATAGAAATATTTTACAATTTAAATCAAAATTACGGGAATTAAATTGGAATGAAATAACGCAAAACTAAACTTCCACCGAGAGGTCTCGCATCAATGCAAAAAAGTGATAACCGAGTGATTAAAAACTCTAACACACGAAGAAACAGGTCTTCTTAAGTGAGAATTCAATCTTTCTAAGCCCAGTGGATCCGTACGAGATAAACACAATAATAAAAAAAATAAGAAATAAATCGAGCTATGGTATTGATGAGCTTCCACCGACCCTATTCAGACAATGTGCAGATGAATTAACCCTACCGTTCTACAAGCTATTAAATCAATCATTTGCAGAAGGAATGTTTCCGAATCTTTTAAAAAAGGCCCTTATTAAACCAGTATACAAGAAAAACTCAAAAACCGACCCAAATAATTACCGTCCCATAGCCCTCTTAGCAACAGCATCAAAAATATTTGAAAAAGCCATGTGCAACAGAGTTTATGCGTTTTGTGAAAAATATAACATATTTAACGACTGTCAAAACGGTTTCCGAAAAAACCGATCCACCATCTTAGCAGTCTATAAACACATACAAAAAGCTCTCGATATTATCAATACAAGAAAATACGACATAGGGTTATTGCTTGATATGACAAAAGCATATGATAAAGTGCAACTTGGAATATTACTTAATAAACTACACAAAATAGGAATCCGTGGTAAATGTCATGAATGGTTCGCATCTTATTTACAACATAGGGAACAACTAGTAGAAATATAATATTTTAACCAAAAAACGAAAGAAGTTGACCTGAAAGGTCCGAAAAAATAGCAATCAAAGCTTCAATTCCACAAGGAAGCGTAATAGGCTGTTTTCTATTCCTTGTGTACATTCACGATCTTCCTAATCATATGTTTGAATGTTTATTTATTTAATTAAATAATGCATATTTACAATATTAAGCCTTATAGTAAAATGGTAGGTATATAATAATGGTTCGACCTGAACTAGGATAAACCTGTATCTCAGATGTCATAAGTGCAAAATTACATTAAAATTTTCTAAAATTGATGGTAGACATAAATAGTGAGTAACTTAACAGACTAATGATAGGGCAGTACTTAATTAAAAATAATATTTAACTTAAAACAACCAGTAACTTTTATGTGTCATCATAAGACAAATTTTGTAACCAAGTTGAAATCACATTTTAGCATTGTACCGTTTTTAATGCAGACATAGACAAAATCGCGTTTACTTTATTATACAAAAATGGGCCTAAGAATAGAAAAAATCTATACATAAACGAATGCCTTAATCTATAATTATCCATACAGATGTATTTGCGTCTTTTATCAGTGACAACTCTATCATACGGCAATTTAGAGTGCTGTTTTATTAAAGTATTCATAATGAATAACTGCCGCACTGTCAGAACATTGCAAGATTTATATAAAACTTGGGTCGGGAACAGGATAGGCCAGAATGTGGATACTTTCAGAACAGCTCTTTGCGCGCGCTCCAATGGTAGTAAAATTGTTTTAGCCGCTCCTCCCCATGAAGTAATACAATATGTAATTATCGATTGACACAAGGCATAATATACCTGTTTTATCACCTTAGAGTCAGCAAAAGGCCTAATTTTCTTGAATATGAACATCAACTTACGGACTCTACTGCATAATAGTTCAACGTGATTTTTAAATGTAAGAGTAGCGTCAATAATTACTTCAAGATATTTTATAGTTTTCGTATTAAGGATAGTTGGGCAATTGCATTTAGAGTTTGCAACTGTGTTACATACATGCGCATGAATATCTGGAATGATCATAGATGTCTTTGAGTTGCGTAAAGAAAAGCGTATGTATTTAGTTTTGTCAGCATTTAATGTCAGTAAGTTATGTTGTAACCATCTATTAACTATATTGAAACCTTGCTGTGCACATAACCAAACTTCAAGTACTGTATTTGCGGAGAATAGGAGTACGGTATCATCAGCATAAGATATAATTTTCCCCGAATTTAGATTGAGACTGCAGAGGTCATTTATATAAATAAGAAATAAGGTTGGTCCTAATATACTTCCTTGCGGGACTCCAAAAGAAGTATTTTTTAGTTCTGAGCTAGTAAAATTACCAATCTTCACACATTGACAGCGGTTGTCTAAATAGTCTGCAAAAATCTTAAGCTGCTTACCTCGTATACCTATTTTCTCGAGCTTGTTCAATAAGATAGGAACAGACACGGTATCAAAAGCTTTTGCTAGGTCAAGAAAAATACCAATAGAATGATTACCTTTGTCTATTTCTTGAGATATATAATCGGTCATATCTTGCACAGCATCAGTTGTGGATAATTTTGGTCTAAAACCAAATTGATTATCCGAAAGGATGGCTTTAGACTCTAAGTACTTCATTAACCTATTGTTCATTATTTTTTCTAGTATTTTAGATGTAGATGAAAGTATTGAAATATGTCGGTAATTTGAAGGTACTTTTTTGTCACCTGCTTTATGCACTGGGACAACTAAAGCTTTTTTCAGATAGTCGGGAAAAATGCCTTCAGAAAGGCAAATTTGAAAAATATGAGTTAACGGCGGAACAAAAATGTGTCTGAAATTCCTTAACACACTATTTGAGATACCGTCCCATCCAACCGCACAGACTTCTTTCAGCCCCAAAATAACCCTTTCGACTTCGTCTTTGTCTGTATCCAGTAAAACAAATGAGGTTAGTTGACGATATTGCGATGACACAATGGCCCTGTTTCCGTGTATGCTGTAATTTTTGTTAAAGTTACATTTAATTTGCTCAGCAAGATTTTGACCCACATTAATAAAGTAACTATTAACATGATTTGCTGATGTATGCGGCGAGGCGAGCGTTTGTAATAACTCTGACGATGATTCATGCTGTTTTGATACAAAAGCGAAATTTTTTATATGGCGCCACATTTTTTTGCTGTCGTTTCCTGATTCTTCAATTAAGTTTCTATTATACGTATTTTTAAACTTCTTTAGTAGATTGTTACAGAAATTTCTATATCTTTTATATGATGTTTGTAAAATGGTATTATCTGGAGAGGATTTTGCATGCATGTGAAGTTTATCCTTGTGCTGAATGCACTTTGTTAGCCCGGGTGTGATCCATGGTTTTAGGTTATTGTTTTTCTTAGTTAGTTTTATGTGCGAAGTATTATTTACAATAGCACATTGCACTTTATTAATAAAGTATGGCAGCGAAATGTTCACATCATCAGTTTTGTAAACTGGGTCAAAGTCAATATGAAGTAATGCGTCTTCAAGTTTTTTCATATTTATTTTAGTAATGGTATTTGTGCACTTAGATGTAGGGGTTTTTACTTTTAAACTAAGCAGGACTGCTCCATGATCGGAAACTGAAGGATTTGTTACTAGGGTAATGGATGCAAGGTTAGTTTTAAGCAAGGTGTGGTCTAAACAGGACCCACTCAAATGTGTTGGAAGCAAATGGGCCGGAAGCAGTCCCTTGCATGCGCACATGTTAAGGTAGTCTTTATCAACTCTATCACTGTCTTCTGGGTTAATATCTATGTTCATATCGCCTGTTAGTACTACATTTTTGTATAGAGATAGTTTTTGGAGTGCTCCGTCCAACGACGCTACAAAATTATGAGTATGCTTAAAAGCACAAGGCCTATAAATACATAGGATAGCAGTTTCTAGGCCCACTTTTATCAATAATCTGCTACAATCTTGTATGGGAGGTTCTTCTACCGATACGTTCAAACTTTGTTTGGCATAAACAACTACACCGTCATTTTGATTATGAACGGTCTTACTACTAAACATTTGGTAACCTGACAGAGAAGGAAGGTTCTGTTGACATTTAGATAGCCAACATTCAGTCAATACAATAATGTCACACTCAGTATCCAGACGTTTCAACAGAATGAACAGGTTGTCCATAATTTTATTTATACTATGAATATTTTGCGTAAGAATAGTAAGTGATTTAGAGGGATCAGGGAGATATACTTTACATTTTTCAATCTCGCATGATTTTGCCACTGATAGGGAGACCACATTAATATCATTAAGTAACTTATCCATAATTTTATTTACTTTAAACTCCTAGTATAAAAAAAGACTTATCGATTAATGCAAAATAAAAGATTAAGGGCGGCGCTCTTAGGCGCCTTCATTATAATCTATAGAGTTAATGTACCTGCTTTCAGCAATTTTCCTTGCCGGGCATTCCAGCTCACCTGTTTTATGGTCGCTGGGTTTTTTGAAGCGCAAACATGTTGCACACTGTGATGGTTTATCGCTCGTAGTACAATCATTAGACTGGTGACCTTGTTGTCCACAATGTCCACACGTGTGGGTAGTCTCCCGACATGTCCTTGCAGCATGCCCGTACTGATGGCATTTAAAGCACCTCGTCACAAGTGTCAAATCCCTAACTGGGCAGGATGTCCAATTTATAAATACTCGATTCTGGTTAATAAGGGCTTTCTTTATGCTGGCAGGTTCTTCTAAAATAAAATTGCAAGTAGGTCCATCTTTTTTCCACGACTTATGACTTAATTTCAAAGAGGCCAGGAAAGAGTCACGAGGCAAATTAGGTAGCTTGTCGGCTAGGTTTTGTTCATAAATGCAGTCATATACTTCTTGGTCAGTTAGGGCTGAGGGTACTCCTATCACTATAATTCTTGGTCTTCTCTTTTGTGGCTCTTCCACTTTCAGGCCGGAACTACTAAGCTGCGACGAGTTTCGTAGTTTTTCTATGTCATCCTTGGTTTCGGTGCTGATGATAACTCCTCCGTTTTTGGTTTTACGCATTCCTCTAACGTGCAGTTTCATTTGTTCTGGGCCTATTATTTTTTGTACCAGAGATTTAGTGTCGTCACTAGTTTTAAGCTTATCATCTGGATAAATTGCGATAGTGCTGAGATTACTGGGGCGCAAGTAGTTATTATTGTTCGTCTTTACCATATCAGCAAAGGAAACATTTTCCATCTTTGTTAGCTGGGCGCAATTTTCTTTAATGCTGTCTTCGATTGTTTTACGGAAGTTATCAAGGCAAGCCGTGAGATCTCGTTCTTCTCTCAGTGGTTTTAGTGAGTTTTGCACTTCTCTGGCCTTATGTTTCAAGTCCTGGTAAAATACTGCCATCTGGGATACGCCATTTCCTACCTTACGTGATAGGGAATTGATCCTCAATTTTTGCTCGGAGTTCAGTTTTCCATCCTGAGCAATGGAACAAACTTCATTCAGGCATTTTTCTATTGACATCATCCAGTTGCTAATTTCACTGGTGTCCAAAGTCTCAATTTTTTCTTCAGCCGCGTGGTGGTGGTCCTGTCTTGGTTGTTGGGGCGATGTAGGAACCGGGGTTGTTGTTGGTGGAGGGCTGCGTCGAATCATCGTGCTCCGATTTAAGGGGCTGCCTTCCATCTGTCACTTTGTATGCAGTCAGTCCATTACTTTAAACCTTTAAACTTATCACTGTAATGTTTATTTGTATAGCATGCTAATAAGTTAAAACTAGGTCACTGTTTATTCAAACGTTAATTTATTATATTTATATTTTGCATTGATGAGCACGTCTGCAAGCGTCGGATGCACAAATATCAATATAAATGAGCCTTGTGTCATGTTTGCGGATGATATATCAATAATTGCCTCATGTGATTCTAACCTTAATATAAATAATAGATTGAACTCCATACTTAACGCTACAACAAACTGGATGACAGAACATAATCTTGAAATAAACTGTACTAAAACCAAAATAATGACGTTTCACCCCCGCCAAAAAACACCAATAGATATAAATTTTAGCTTCAAAGACTCCAAACTAAAAGTAGTTAGTAAGTTCACTTTGTTAGGTCTAGACATTGACTCGCACGTTAATTGGAAGTCGCACATCCAAAAATTAAGAACGAAGCTGTCTACATTTTCGTATGCCCTCCGCGAAATCAAAAAAACGACTGACCTAAAAACTGCGTTAGTCACGTATTACGCGTATGCCTATGCATGGCTCAAATATGGTATCATCTTATGGGTAATAGTACAGACGCGTCCATATTATTTACCCTACAGAAAAAACTTATAAGGACTTTAGTTAACATAGATGATACTGATAGTTGTAAACCCCACTTCAAAGAACTGACAATTTTAACCTTACCCTGCCTTTATATTTTAGAAAATTGTAAATTTGTACGGAGATACCCGGAATTCTATACAAAAAGAGAAGACATACAAACTAAAATTACACTAAGACACAAAAACAGACTAAACATTCCCACATCACTAAAAATGCATTCCTCAAGTACTTATGTAATGTCAATAAAATTATATAATAAACTACCGGAACAAATTAGAAACATAAGTAAATATATTAGTTTCATTAATAAATTAAAACTATTTCTATTATGCAAAAACTATAATAATATAAATGAATACATGAATGATAAACTATGATTACAAAATAATAATATCGTTACTTATAATAATAACTATAAATGACTGATTTTGATTTTAATATTATGCTTATCTTAACCATTCAAATTTTTTATTTTTTCTTTTGTATTTATTTTTAGTTAATTTAAATTTAATAATTAATATTATTAAATTTAAATTAACTAAAAATAAAAATAACTCTAACATTATCTAAATAACTATGACTAACTAACTAATACGTAATTTTATAAGTTTACATACATTTATAAGAATTGTTATTTCTGAATTTTATCTTTGAATTTTAATTTTAATTGTAAGTTATTACTATGTTGCTGTGCCCTAACAGGGTCCATAACTGTACTTTAGCTTTAAGCCTTCTTTATCACCTTTTATGCACATTATGGTATGCAAATAAATGAATATGAATATACCTTAGGTTTCTTACCTATCGAAATCTAAATATAGTGCTCATGGTATGAATTTTAATTCTTGCTGTGACCGCAAGAGGCGTTGTACAATATTTTATACGTATTATTTACGGAGACGCTAGCGAATTTTGGCTGTGTAAACTCATGGTATAAGTACAGTAATAAGGATTCACGTTACGTAGATGTGAACTCATGTATTAATTGAATAAGTTTGATCATAACAATGTGATCCGTTAATCTCAAGTGATTCATAATTGAATGTGTGTTGTAAGTACACAGCGTGTTGTTAATTTGATTAATATTAATATAACGACGCCAGCCGTCGCTCCGCAGTACAACACAACATGCGACACACCTCGCACAATGCTACAGACAAAATTTGCGTGTACATACCTTTAATTAGGGTACAGTATATAATTAATACGAAAAACTTTATTCCGACAGTCACAAATACGAATTTCAAAATACCGATTTTCATAATTCCGAATGGTTCAAAATTCCTAATACAATAACAACTCCGATTTATCATTCATCCTATTTTTATAATTCCATAATTTCAATATTCCTAGCGTTTATAATTACTATTCTCAGAATACCGAGTTTCAACAGTTCGAATAACAAAAAGTCCGAGTTAATGATAATTCGAAAAATCAAAAATACGAATTCCGATTATTAAAGTACCGATTAATTAGAATTCCGAAACCATTCACCAACAATAGAGGACATCTGGCGCTCGGCACGCTTGCTGCGCTCGCTCGCCTTCGCGCTTTAGTGGTCAGTTCTTTTTTTTTTTTTTTTTTGTTGCCGTGGTGGAAAATCTTCATGGATGTCCTCCGCCCTGGGTTGGGCGGAGGGGTCTGTCAGACTCTTACTGACTAAAAACCACCCCGGTGTTCCCTTCCCACACTTGCACCGGGGATCTTGGGAGCTAGTATTACTTCCGTGATCCCCGGCTAGTGCCGGCTTACCTCTGCGGGCCACCTCAAGTCTGCGGGGGGGTGAGGTGTTAGACCCCCCCGCGACGTCTCAAAGGGGCGCGCGTGGAACACTACGCGCCGCCACCTCGGGTCCAGTGTGATAGGGGGCGGCTGACGTCCCCGAGTCCGCCGTCCCTGGACCCATTTAGGGGGGCCGGAAGAGGGCATTGTCTGCCCTCTGCCGACGCCCAGTGTGCCTGCTGCGGGCCCGGTGAGCGGACTAGATCTCCCGCTCCCTTTCCGCAGCCTCCTTCTGCGATACGACTGTTTCGCAGAAGGATACCACCGCGTCCCAGGACTCCTCGCTGCCGGCCATCGACTCGACCACGACCGGCAGCGACAGGTCACTGCCTACTCCTGAGATGAGGGCACGGCCAGGCTCCTCCCATGCGGCACACTCTGCCAACGTATGCCGCGCCGTGTCCTCCTGGCAGTCGACGCAGTGGTGACATCGGGCGTCCGGCTCCCTGTTTATGCGACACAGGTACTTCCCGAAGCAACCATGCCCCGAGAGCACCTGCGTCACCCGAAACGACAGCGAGTCATGCCTCCGCCCGAGCCAGGGCTCGAGTACCAGCCGGACCGCCTCGATGGTGGCGAGGTAGGGCGTGAAAGCCTGGTTCTAACCTAACCTAACCCAAGTGATTCACCAACAACAGAGGTGATCAGGCATTAATGGCCACTGTTCTACGTAAGCTAACCCGATTGATTCACCAAGAATAAACGGGATCTGGCGCTCAGCGGCCGCTGCCGTGGCACGCTCGCTTCGCTCGCTCGCCTTCGTATTTTAATGGCCACTGTTCTAACCTAACTCGAATGATTCACCAACAATAGAGGTGATCTGTAATTCACCAACAATAGAGTGGATCTAGCGTTAATGGCCACTGTTCTAACCTAACCCGAATGATTATTTAACAGTAGATGGTACCCGACGCAGGTATAAGGAGAAGAAGTAAACACAAAAAAATAATATTGATACACAATTTAATAATAACAAAGCAGACGTTTTTAAATTACATTAAACGTTACTTAAAGATTTTGAATTTATAAGCGTAACTGAATATTATACTAATTGAATCAGAATCCTAATTTAAGCAGTTTATGCGAGGTATTGAAAATCGGAATGTTGTTTTTCGGATCGAGCATTTGATTCTTCGAATGTATGAAAATCGGAAAACAAACATATCGCATATACGACTTTCGGTAAAGTTAATTTCGTGATTTTTAATAATAGACTAATAATAGAGTCTTATAGGTATTATGAAGTTCAGACTTTTCAAAATCGGAACAACGAAATTCGGAATAAATTATTTCGGAGTATTTGGGTGTTCCCCTTTAATTATTCTCTATTACATATGTAAACTACGTTATAGACTTTTGCTGATATTGCGTAGCTCCGTGCGTGTGTAGTGTCTGCTCGCTCGGACCGCTCGAGTCGCTCGCCTGTCTACTGACGCTCGTCTCCCCCGCTAGTTTAAACTTGCATGCGACACCCCTGGCGCGTATGGGGGGCACGCACTATGTACACAGATACTTGTTATGTGACATCTCGCATATTGTATTCTTTGTCAAAGTAACACAATTTTGTCAGGCGAGTGTTATGACGGCTCCCTTTGAAGTGTTCAACGCATGTTTAGTTAATAGTTACACTCGGATCTTTTGTTTTATTCGGTTTGTTCGCATCGCTCGCGGCAGGGCAGGGGGGCGTCTCAGCTCACGTGAGAAACAAAGGCCCACGTTTTTATTTGAAGTCGATTGTTATCCCTAGCGCGTGTGCCTCAGCCTACCGCGGTCCACGTCTGCCTCCGGGCACACAATCTCTCGCTTTTGTAGTGCGATAAGCTGTGGGGCGTGGGTCGAGGGGGCCGCGGGAGGGATGATTACACCCGATAGAGATACCCTTCAACTCGAAGGGATTGCCGCCGACCGAGCGAGCTAAAGAATGCTTCAAAAGAAACGGCCGCTTTGATAACATTAAAAAATAGTTGTGTTCTCGACATCAAGATATAGGTTATATTGTTGCTTTTGGATTAGAATTTTCGTGGGTGTGTGCTATTTTTATTTCGCTTGCATGAAAAAGAAATGGTCGCTTGCACGTTATTATATACTATTTACATACGAACAAGCTTAACTTGTAAACAATAAATTGTTCCGTGAATGTTGTTTATACTGTTCACACAGCTGTTATCTGGAACAGGCAATCAATTACACATGGGTTACATAATAGTGTAGTAATACGCAGCACTGCGCGTCCTGCAGCGAAGGACCGTAATGTGTTAGCCGATACAAGTTGATGCGGTAACGTGTCGTCTAACAACAGTTAGCCTGTTTGCACTTGTGTCAAAAACAGTGCTAGAGAGAGTGCATTTTTATGGTTCCATAGTCAACAAGGAACCCATATAGTTGTGCTGTGTCCGTCTGTGTGTTCCCAGCTTAGCTCAGAGACTATTAAGTACTAGAAAGCTGGCCGACAAAGTGGTAAAATAAAATCGTGAATTGTTTTTTTGTTTTTTTAGGATACCTCCCTTGCACGTAAAGTAGGGATCATAATTATTATTACAGTTTTTTCTCGTCTACCCGTGGTGTGGGGTATCAATGGGTAGGCCGTCCAAAAAATATTGTAGGTCTGTGAAAGCCATTTTTAGGGTTCCGTACCCTAAGGGTAAAACGGGAACCCTATTACTAAGGCTCCGCCGTCTGTCTGTCTGTCTGTCGGTCCGTCTGTCACCAGGTTGTATCTCATGAACCGTGATAGTTAAACAGTTGAAATTTTCACAGATGATGTATTTCTGTTGCCGCTACGAGTATAACAACAAATACTAAAAAACAGAATAAAATAAATATTAAAGGGGGCTCCCATACAACAAACGTGATTTTATTGCTCGTTTTTGCTCGATATTGATAACGGCAACAGGTAGATGGTTGAAATATTCACAGAATATTTAGTTACATATTCACTTTAAAAATAATATTTAAATTAAAATAAAACAAATATTTAAGGGGGGCTCCCATACAACAAACGTGATTTTTTATAGATAATGGTACGGAACCCTTCGTGCGCACTTTGCCGGTTTTTTTTTTTAACTGGTACAGTATGGGGAAATCGATCTATAAAAGAATTGTGACCGTAAACCCATCAAACAAGTTGATGTACTAGATACTTGGGAGTTATATTTGACGATCAGTGTCTAGCATGGCACCCGTATGTCGAGGTTATTACGAGTATGTGCAGTGCTCTAAAATCTATATGGATTTTTAAAAATCTACGAAATGTGATGCCTCAAAAGACACTCAACAACATTTATATAGCACTCGCGCAGTCAGTAATACTGATTACCAGTTTGGAGAGGGGCCAACTAATCCCACAGTCGATCTATACAGCGTGAACGGAAAGGGTATATACCGATCAAAGGCACGGATTCTTTTGGTGATAACAAACTACATGGCAACATTTTTTTAATAATACCTACATAATTATAAAATTAAGAAACATTTAAATTTAACTAATAAAAATCAAATGTTTTCAATTAAATTCTACACATCACTAGATCAAGTCAGCTGATCGGTACACGTTTTAATCCATTCGTTAGATCCCGCCGCCAATCGTGCCGCTCGCGCCGCCGCGTGTCGTTGCGGCGCCGCCCGTGTCGCAGAGCTGTGGCAGGTGTGTGTGTGTACTAGGCGCAGAGACACAGATAATGTATAATGATCCTCGTAGTGCGGTGACACGTTTTTTTATGATTTAAATTTAATAAACCATAGAAATAAAAAAAGTATCAAACTATTTCAAAGTTGTTAATTTTGAGTATACCTTCACATCATTCTATATACTATACACAAATACATTCCAGTTAACCCAGAAAGCCAGGCTAGGAGGCGAACAGATATTGTGGCTAACTCTCCACGGGTACGTACGGTTTTTGCAAGGCGTGAGTATATCTGCCAATCAATGGCCCCACCGAATAAACGTGTAAGAGAAAAGTGACAACTTTTCAGCAAAAAATAAAAACGTTTAAACTTCAATAACGCTCATTTCGTTGTAAATAGGTATAAATAATGTATAATCGAATTATAGGTAAAAAAATAAACTATAGACTTGTATATTTACTTTTTTTTAAACATCAACGAGTTTCAGGAAATTCATAAAAAAAACTATTTAATGTTTTTACTCTTGTGAAAGCATGACTAGGTCACAGTAATATATCATTACACGTTTATTCGTGTGATAATACACAACGACTAAAACGTACTGTAATGTTACACTATTATTCTACGTAAATCAAGTTTATTTTTGAACCCAGCTATAACTATTTACACGCTTGTTTACAGTACATTGTTCTGCTATTATATGATTGCAAAGATCGTATGCATTTATATTAATGTTAATAAGATCAGTTTTCATTTATGTAATACATCTTTTTTAATGCATGGTATAATAATATAAATAATTTTGTAAAAGGATGAAATAAAATACTGATATTATATAGAATAAAAAAATATAAATAAGTATTTATCCACGTGAACACAAAGTACTAGTCTTCTTGATAGAAAAAAAATAATGAAATGCAATAATAAACACTAATCCTCCTCACTGTCATTGAAGACCGAGATGGAGTTTTCCAATGGCAGTAGATTTAAAAAAAACTATGATGATGGTTTGATATTGATATTGCTCCTGAATCACACAGACTTATCAAACCCTTAAATAACGGAAGTGGTATAGGTAACATTCCAGTGTCCGCTAGTTTTAAGCTTTCAGCATCTTCTGTAGGTTCTCCGCCGCCTTCTTGAGTTATAGTCCTTATCATGATTTGCATCTCTTGTAATTCGTCTTCCAAACTATACCTGAAGTAAATTGTGTGAGGATGATCATGTGAGAAGTTTACTTCTTTTATTTTGCTCCAGTAAATTTTATCGCCGTTTGTGTCCTTTAACCAATTCTTCCATTTAACTCTACCAAATCATTTTGTGTCATTTGTTTTACTTGGTACTTGTGCCCAGTAACTTTAGCATTCTCTATCAAGTAATACATTTGATCGGGAGTGTATATAGTATGTCTTTTCTTTGAACGCTCGATAGCAGCATGCATAAAGTCACCCTCCGATTGGCTATGTATATATATTCTCTAAAAATCAATGAGTTATTTTGATGATAAATTTCTTCGACGCTAAAGAGAACATGGCAAAATATTATAAACTGTACAATTATATACAGGATACTTACGTTTATAATGAAATATTCCTACTTAACTTTGGGGGATACGAGGGTGACACTGAAAGTTCTTAGAAAATCAAACGCTGAACAAACTAGCAAGTTATTAGTTTTATTATATCTTTTCAAAATAGTGTCCGTTTACATCAATACAGCGCTGCATCCGATGGAACCACTGAGAAAAGCACTTTACCCACTCGTCCTTATGGGTCTCTTCGACGGCATTTTGAAACGCAGCTACTGCTTCCTCGGCGTCCATAAAACGTTTTCCTTGAAGTTTTTCTTTTATTTTCCGAAATAAATAAAAATCGCAAGGTGCGAGGTCGGGGCTATAGGGCGGATGACCCAGTAATTCCACGTCTGACTTCGCCAAGTATTCGATTGTTTGCTTGGCGGTGTGCGACGAGGCGTGGTCGTGGTGAAGGAGGATCCTACTGCGAGGTCGTTTCTCCCGAACTTTTTCCAAGACAAGTGGCAAACAATTGTTAGTGTACCACTCTGCAGTAACTGATTTAGATCCTCTAAAACAATTTTTGCGTAATGACCTGTCCTTCCGAAGAACGAGACCACCATCTTTTTTTCCACGCTTCGACCTCTCTTCACTTTAGTTGGCAACTCCTCGGAAGGAAACACCCAGACAGCAGACTGTCACTTAGTGTCAGGATCATAACAATACATCCAGCTTTCGTCACTCGCAAGTCATACAGGGTGTCAGCTACCTCCATACAACTTTCGTCACTCGCAAGTCATACAGGGTGTCAGCTACCTCCATACAACTTTCGTCACTCGCAAGTCATACAGGGTGTCAGCTACCTCCATACAACTTTCGTCACTCGCAAGTCATACAGGGTGTCAGCTACCTCCAAACAACTTTCGTCACTCGCAAGTCATACAGAGTGTCAGCTACCTCCATACAACTTTCGTCACTCGCAAGTCATACAATGTGTCAGCTACCTCCAAACAACTTTCGTCACTCGCAAGTCATACAGGGTGTCAGCTACCTCCATACAACTTTCGTCACTCGCAAGTCATACAGGGTGTCAGCTACCTCCATACAACTTTCGTCACTCGCAAGTCATACAGGGTGTCAGCTACCTCCATACAACTTTCGTCACTCGCAAGTCATACAGGGTGTCAGCTACCTCTATACAACTTTCGTCACTCGCAAGTCATACAGGGTGTCAGCTACCTTCATACAACTTTCGTCACTCGCAAGTCATACAGGGTGTCAGCTACCTCCATACAACTTTCGTCACTCGCAAGTCATACAGGGTGTCAGCTACCTCCAAACAACTTTCGTCACTCGCAAGTCATACAGAGTGTCAGCTACCTCCAAACAACTTTCGTCACTCACAAGTCATACAGGGTGTCAGCTACCTCCATACAACTTCTTGTAGGTACTATCAGACGTTTTGTAAAACGAACATAATTCACATAAATATTTTTTTGGTTTGTGGAAGGAAATATTAAAGGTGTTAAATATGATTTCGTACTGGCGTTTAGTTGCTTTGCATGTTATATTATACGTATACTGCAAGTTTGTGTCCATCCATTCTATATACAGTCGATGCATTTTTGATATAGGTATTTAATGTTTCACAAAGGTATTATTTCTGGCTATCTTTCCGAACGTAGTGTGCTTCAACTCTTTCAAAGAGGTTTATATGGTCAGTTATGCTTTTCTCAGTCTTCCTTCCTTGGCCTATTTTTATGATTTCCTCTATTATCATTCATAATATTATTACCCCCTTATTTCCCAATAGCTGTATTAACTACTTGCTGCGTAATAGACAAAGTTTTAGAGTATATTACGTACGATTGCAATATTATTTATCTCGTAAACATTTGTTTATTTACCGTTACTAGCTATAAACTTAAACTAATATGCAAAGAATATTAATGTTTGAATCATTAACACAATTGTTATAAAAAAATAATTATAGTAAGAGACAATGCAATACTTTAATTTTAATAAACTAATTATATTCAAACTTCCATTTTGTGGAATAAAACATTAGTAATAAAATTTGCATACAATTTCTACACGAATAAACGTGTAAGAAGGCATTACCCAAATTCGACAACAATCACAAATCATATCAAACGTCTGTAGGTTTTAACATGTTTATTCTTGTGTACTTGGCGACTTAAAAAGCATGTAATAATAGCTTAACTATTATTCCTATAATTTTAAAATTATTTATTTCCCTAGAATAAAGAAATACACTATTATAATAGGCGTGTTTTGGGTCTAAAATTCCTAAAAAAAATTAAGTAGGTGCAAGATAGGCAAAAGAAACGAAAAAAGAAAAAAAAAATCGTGTAAGAACTCTTGCACGTTTATTCGGTGAGACCATCCTCTCTATATTATATAAATAAAAAGACAAGTCCTTACTGACTGACTGACTGATTAACTGACTCATCAACGCCCAGCCTATAAAGCTGACATTTTGTACAGAGGTTTTCTTTATAATGTAGACAAGGAATAAGAAAGGATTTTTGGGAATTCCACCCCTAAAGGGGTAAAATAGGGGATGGAAGTTTATATGAAAGCCCGTCAGTTTTGAAGTTAGCATTTTCAAATTTTGTGTTTAGGCTGACGATTGAAAATTAATATATTCGTGTTTCAGTGTTTTTGATAATTTCACCCCCGAAGGGTTAAAAAGAGGGATGAAAGTATGTATGTCAAGTGTGAACGTGAAGTAACAGTGTGAACGTGAATGGGCCCAGTGTCATCTGTTCACAGCTGAGGGGTGATAAACTTATTAGCGCCGACGAATTAATGACGTATTAATAGCACGAGGCACGAGCCACGAACCACGGGCCGCGGTCGATGATGAGTGACGTTTTTACAGTAATGTTTGTATTCAATAACATATTGTTTTGATTAGATAGCACCTCCTCTCACTTCCCTGTGCCGAGACGCGTTTGAATAACAAAATTGTTTCGTTGCTCGCTGTAATTTCAATTGTCGTATTCATGGAGAAAAGTTGTCGCGTCACTCGGGAGCTGCATAAATATTCAGTGCCCCCCCCCCCCCCACCACCTCGCACTCACCCGCATAGACCCTCGCATTCCGTGTTACAAGCAGGCGGCTGAGATTCGCGACGGAGACGTAATTTTTGTTCAGATATTTGGATGCGGATTAGCACAATAGATGGGTCGCACGCGTACATAAAAAAACCGAGCAAGTGCGTGTCGGACCACGCACAATGAATGGCTGTTTGTGTATGTGAGTTTAAATGTTTGTAAACGCACCCACGATATAGGAGAAATTCCTAGTGTGGTGCAACGTTTTTTTTAAAAAAAAAAAAAAAAAAATGAAGGGTTTCGTAGTTGGAATGAATTTATCCCAAGAACAAATTTAACATTGTAGTTGAACAACATGTTCGGGATCATACATTCCAACTGTGTACCAACACGTTATTGTAACACCGTAGACTTCTTATAGATGTTCGTGTAATTTATAAGTAAAGAACTAGGTCTCCAAGGAATACATTGCCTCATTTATTTAGATGACGTCATTGTCTATTGTTCTAGCCTTCAGGATCACCTACAGAAACTTGTAGCCGGCATTGAGAGACTTCGACAGACTAACTTAAAAATACAACTAGATAAATTCGAATTTTTACGAAAAGAAGTTTTATACCTAGGTCATACGATAACAAGAGACGGACTAAAATTAAAGCTATTATTGATTATCCTCTCCCTAGAACGACAACAGAAATAAAAAGTTTTCTTGGGCTGGTCGGATACTATAGAAAATTCATAAAAGGTTTCGCTAAAATCACCCAGCTCTTAACGTCTTGTCTAAAGAAACGAAACAAAATTATCATAGACCAAAACTACATAGATGCCTTCGAAAAATGCAAAGAAGTACTTACTAATACACCTTTACTACAATACCCTGACTCGACTAAACCCTACATTTTGACCACTGATACCTCTAATGTGGCACTCGGTGCTGTCCTATCTCAAGGACCTATTGGAGCAGACAAACCAGTCGCATATGCTAGTCGAACCCTTAGCAACACTAAAACACGTTATAGCAGAATTGAACGAGAGCTCTTAGCTATTATTTGGGGCGTGAAACATTTTAGACCCTATTTGTACGGACATAAATTCCAATTTTTTACAGATCATAGACCTCTTGCTTGGCTTTATTCCCTGAAAGAACCCAATGGTAAATTGACTCGTTGGCGCCTCCGCCTCCAAGAATATGATTTCACAATTATTTATAAAAATGGCAAACAAAATAGTAATGCGGATGCATTGTCACGCATAAAACTTAATGCTATAGATTCTGAAGATGACACGTCAATGAATGTTAACGTAGAAGAAACTGAAATACAAAAAGTAATAAAACAATTAAAAGAACTTGAAAAATTTACAACGAAAGCTAAAATAGAAAATGACACAGAAATAGTAACTATTTTAGATTCTGACTCTGACGTGACTACACCTTCGGACCTATTTCAAGATAACTTCCCTATTCGTTCAGTAACCGGTATATTCGTTCAGTAACCGGTAGCAGCAGAACAAGTACAGTAGCTTTCAACATAGAACCAGACTCATTAGGGATTCCAATCTTAAGAGAGGCAATTGACACCAAACAAAACCAAATATTGATGTTTCAAAATAAAATACAAGTTCAAAATTTATCAGGAAAAAATCAAAAAGTTTTAGAAGTATTTCTTCCATTAGATAATGAAGAATTAATAAAGCAATTCTTAAAAGAATATGTAACACCCAAGCTTGAATACTTTATTTACTTTGAGAACGACATACATAGACGGCTGTTTACTAAAGTTATTATAGAAATCTTTAAGAAAGATTTAGTACAGTTCTTCAAGTGTACAGACAGAGTAATATATATAGAAGATGAAAAAGAACAAAATTCTGTTACACTAAAACATCACGAAGGTAAAACGTACCATAGGGGAATTAAAGCAATTATGGTTAGAATTCGCAGAAACTATTATTGAGAACACATGCAAGATACGGTAGCGGCAATTATAAATATATGTGAGCCTTGCAAACTAATGAAGTACGATAGAAAGCCCATAAAACCAATGTTACAATTAACACAGACACAAGATGATGATTTCAAGAAATATTTATTGACTTATTTAATATAGAAAGTAAATATTACCTAACGCTGGTAGACGTATTCTGCAAATTAGGACAGGCTATTGCAATTTCAAGTAGGCAAACGACAAAACTAGCGCGAGCTCTATTAAAGTATTTTTCAATATACGGTGTTCCGAGGAAAATATCCTGTGATCCTGGCACTGAATTCAACAATGAACTTATGGGCAAAATTTTGTCTAAGTACAAAATAGAAATTTACATAACAACGCCAAATAATCCTAACTCTACTGGTATGGTAGAGCGATTCCATTCCATCATAATAGAGATATATAGGCTTGCAAAGTATGAACGTAAATGTACGGATGCCACTTCTATCATGACCTATTCCATAATGGCATACAATCATACAATACACTCCACCACTGGGATTAACACCTTTTGAAGTTGCATTGGAACACACTGACTCTTATAAAATATTCGATGTAGACTTGTAAAAAGCGTACACACAACAATTAGTTAAAGATCATGCAAAACGAATGAAATATCTGTATAAATACTTAGCCGAAAAGATTCTTAACACTAAACAAAAGGCCAGAGAAAAGAAAGGTGGTGAAGTTGAGTTAAGCTTACAGGAAGAAGACAATATACTTGTAAAATACATTAACATAATATGAAAAAGTAAAGATAAACCTAGATACCATAGAGCAAAAGTAACAGGAAAAATCAATAGGAACGTAGTTCCAGTACAGATAGGTAAATGACAAATTAAAGTGCCTTTAAAGAACGTTAAGCGTCCTTCACAGGTTGTGGCTGATCGTGGTGATCTTGAAACTGACCACCAATATCCAAGGCCTTCAGCTTTAAGAGATTAAAAATAACCCAGGTATATTACCTGTTAAACAAGGACAGGCGGTAATAAAGAAAGATAAGTGGACCATAGTTAAGATATTAGATTGTATGGCGATAGATTATGATTTAGTGTTAAATATTAATAGTTACAAAGAATTTAGTAATATAGTTGACATCCATAAGCCCTACTACTAGTTTTATAAAATATCTAATTATACCGGCGTGAGGTACCTTTAACGGCGGTTCTTCTCGTCGTTCATCTTGATGGCTCCTGTCTGCCGACTCCGAGTAGGAGTAGGAGTAGTTGGTCCTCCTCGCCGAAGATGTCGATGGGTTTTGGTTGGTGCCGACTTGTGGATGGTGCTGCAATCATATTGTTTGCTCGTCGAAGAGGACCCCGCACATTTCCCGCCTAAAAACCGGTTCTCCGGTTGCCTGTAGTATTCGCGGGAGTCAGGGTGTAGATCAAGAAGCAATTGACTGATTTCTGATATTATCAAGTTTGTTTACAGATTGGGCCTGTATAAGGTCTGTTAGGTTGACGAGGCCAGCGATCCTTGAACCAAGCTGATTTTTCGCTGTTTCCAAATGATTTTGGTGCACGCACTAATGTGAAATTTTCAGGAACAAGCATTTTTGCTTTTATTGATTCCTTGTGTTCTTTATCTAACCCATCGAGCAGTATTTTTCACCAACGCTCAGAAACTTCATTGTGTATATTTTATCCGAGTGCGGCCAAGCTTCGCCAAGCAACTCAAGAATTTCTGTGGAAATATCCACAGTAGAAATTTCACTTACCACACTCGGGTCAGTCGAAGTTTTCCTTGTAGCAAGCACAAGGAAATTTTCTTGAGACGCGGTATTAACGACCGATTTGACTACTGGGATTTAAGAAAGAAAGAAAGAAAAATAATTTTATTTGTCACAGAAAAAACGTGCATACAAAAACATATCTAATAAACTAGAAGGTTAACATTACACAAATTAAACAGATCTACACATAATCACGAGCACAAAAAAACAAATGGACGGCAGCTGCACGTCATGACTGTGACAAGAAGGCTTGCACTCAGCATGCATCATCCTCTTGTGGTTCATCGATATTTCTGTTGTTTTCAACATAACTTAGATATGCATCATAAGGCGATAAGCTTAAAGATTGCAACGATGGGCTTTCTGAAGGCCGAAACAAAAAGAAAGTTACTTTCAGGATAGTATCACGTACTACCTCATCGATAAAGTAGTTATTGTACTTCTGGATAAAATCGCGTGTTACCTCGCTAAGAAATACCATTTTGTTATCAGGATAACATCAAGTGTTATCTCATTAAGATAACGATAGAGTTCTAGGTCTTAATGAAAATAAACGCCTAAAATATTCTTCGTCACGTTAATTTTTTTTTTCCCATTTGTTTCCCATGACTAATTTTCACTTTATTAATACTTTTCGCAATGAAAATATAAAGATTTTTAAGGATGTAGATTAAATTATTGAATACACAGCGTAACAGTGCAACACACGAAGAACGAATGAGGTTTGGGTGACAGTTGACAGATGAAATAGACTTTTTTTTTTTTTAGTTTTGCATTAGGGTACGTGCATTAGGGTACGATACTACCATGTGAGTTAAATCTCGAGGATGCAACATTGAAGTATAACTGAAACTGAAAGCCTAATTTATCCTGTTACAGAAAAAACGTTATTAATGATAGAAAGAACAATGTCTGTTAAAGCTTATGTAAAAGAAAACCAAATAACACTAATTATGGAAATTCCATTAATAAGTCAAAATACTTAGAATTATTTTTAAATTTATTCACTGCCAATTTTCAATGAAAACAAAACGACCACAATTATTCCTAAATATCCGTACCTTATTGTGACATGGGTTGGCTAGCGGTAAGTATGTAGGACCTCCTATATACTTACCGCTAGCCAACCCATGTGGAGAGATGGCAGCCAACCAGTTCCTGTGCAAGGAAAACGATGTTAAATTGTATCCTGAAAGTACGTGCATAGAACAATTAATGAATTTTGCTTCAAACCTCAGTTTGTGTAAACCCCTCGCAGTTAACCTGGAAAGTCTAAAAGTTGAGCCTGTTGACTTCTTTAACTGGATAATTTACACAAGAAATGAAATAATGCTTACCGAAAATGTGCCAATGATGTTATCAGGACACCGATAAAGGGCACATATTTATTGGAAATTGATGGAAACTGCAGTGTTTATCTAAAAGATATTAAATTACACAAAAGGCAACATTATTCAGGGAAAATACAATATCGGGTAACTCCAGTCGCGGTTTTACCCAAATTAGAAGAAACATTTATTAATTGGAACAAAACAGTGAATCTAAACAACTTAAACTTTGACGATTTAAAACATCTATCTTACACATTAAAAAGTGAAATAGTGGAAAGTGATAGTGCAGTGAAAACAAATAGTGTTAGTTTAGCAACTATATTACTCTATGTAATCTTAGCTATAGTATGTCTTAGCATAGTACTTTGGAGAAAATTATCTTGTATGCGGAATCATCGGAATCCAAATATTACCGATAATTTCGCACTTGGTGAGGGAGGAGTTATGGAACCACAGCCTTTACAGATTTTGCGTGTATAAGCACTTTTGCCCAACACGAGCTGTATGCTCGCTGAGGTTGCATATTTGATAAGAATAAGATTGTTTAGTCTACGTTTAGTTCATTAGCCAGTTCGGGAATTACATCCCAATATGTAAGACGTCTCATTATAGAGTTAAATCTTTAATTAATTATTTTTATTTTTTTAAAGTGTTTAAGGCGCTCCCAATGTTGACTAGCTTGTTTTTCTCTAAGTAGTTTGTCAGTCTTTTATTCATAAGTTTCTCCAAAATCTTTGATAAACTAGGTAATATTGAAATTGGTCTATAATTATTAACACAGTCCCTGTCACCAGAATTAAATATAGGTAAGATTTGTGAGATTTTGAAAAGTTCCAGATGAAAATGCCAAGTTACAAATAAAAGTTAGTGGGGAAACTAGTATAGATTTATAGCGGGAAAGAAAACTTGCAGAAATATTGTCACGTCTAGACTAAAAATAAAATAATAAAATTAATTGTGCTTCTAGAAGCACAATTAATTTTTAGATTTAGAACTAGGTTGTTTATCTCATTTTCATCTTTAGGGAGCATTACAAAAGAATGAAGACAAGTAGGCTTAAGAGGTAATGAAGAAACTGGCGAAGATTCATGGGATAAATGTTTTTTGCAAGTGATTTTCCGAAATTTGCACAGAAAGCATATATGGCGTCAACGGAACGCTGAGGGTTAGTTGGCGATATAAATTCAGAAGCAAGTTCCTTGGATCGAGTAGTGTGAGTGATTGTTTTAATGGCTTTCCATAGCTTTTTAGAACTGTTGCCTGCGTTATCGATTTCCTTCCTTTCATATTCACTTTTCAGTTTTCTTAATAATCCATTACAAAAATTCCTGTACTTTAGGGGATTTATTAGACTTGAGGTGGAGGTTATCTCTGTTTCTCATACATTTCAAAAGCCCTGGAGTTATCCATGGCTTTAGAATTATTTTACGTCTTGGTATAATTATAGTTTTTGTGCATGAATTCATTGCTGAATTAAGTGAACCAGTAAAAGTGGCTACAGCGTCATTCACGTCAGTCATTGCGAAAAGAGGTGCAAAATCAATGTAAGGGATAGCCAAGTCAAGGGAAGCATAATCAATTCGCTTTAAAGTTTTCGCATGCTGCTTTGAAGGAAGTGACTTATCAACGAAAAGTTGATCAACAGTAAGGGATGTTTCAGCTACCAAGCATGTTGCTGGAAATTTGGTTTTGAGCATGACGTGGTCAATGCAAGATTTTGAGTGAGTAGGAACCTGGTGAGCTGGCAGCATACCATGCGAAGCCATTAGATTTAACACGTTGTATGCTTTACGACCCACCGGTGGACCTAGCGTACTATACCATTCGGGCCAAGCCAAAATCAGGAAATCGGTAAGTTTTATCAACTTGAGATTTTCATTATGAATATGGTAATTTGTATGGAAAAAAAATATTAGTGACTTTTACCGTCTAGTTTTAAAGATATTGCAAACGGGTGGGTCCCGTGGCCTGGTATAAAGGTTTATGTATTTTTCCGTTGGCGGGGGCCACGGGGTCACGCTACGGCTTACCCCACGTGCGCGCGATGCGGGACTAGTGATATACACCGGCCGATCAATATCGCGCGCTGCGTCGACAAGTAAGGATCTGTTATGCTTTTCCCGCCAAAAATGGATGATTTTGAAGATTTTGAGTTAACGCAAGAGGAGATAACGCAGTTAGACAACATCGAGATAAATCTTCTGAACCATAGTTTCCAAATAGATTCAGATGAAGACGTAGTTCAACCAACGAAGAGAAGATGCCGCCGAATTGTATTATGTAGAGAGTGAAGATAGCGAAACTGAAACCTTAAGGGTTATTGCCGATACTATTGGTAAGTTATTTTTTAATTTAAACTAGCTATTGCTCACAGCTTTGCCTACTTTATATTAATTTGACATGTACTTGTACAATCGCGTTTCTTCTGCACTCATGGGAATTTAGTGCTGAATTGTTCTCAGAAGTCATAGTTTATAGGTTTAGGGAACCGTGCACAAACCCCCTCAATAATAAAAAGTCATATGCGGGTTGATCACTAGTTTTATTAGTACGGGGTAAATTATTCATCGAGGTACAGACATTGTAACCTTAGTAACAACTAAGGTTAGGTACGTCTTCTGCACGTCGTCGGTCTGTTACAGGCCTCTATAGTTTAGTGAAGGGGAACTATGTGTATCCAACTCACACTAATTAAAATGTAGTTGTATTTTTATTGTTCAGATAAATACATCGCCGTCGGGCACCTGGTTAAAGCCTAAAGGTAATCAACGTAAAGTAATACCTTTTACTGAACATCCTGGCCTTCCCACTAACCTATGCTTAAGCATGCGCAACAAATCTCCAGCTGATTTCTTCCAACTAATGGTTCCTGATAGTCTTTTTCAAGCTATTGCTGAGCGCACAAACCAATTTGCAATTAATAAAATTGCTAATTCAGAAGAAAATTTACGCCTTGCAAGGTTTCGCAAATGGGTTCCAACAGATCTTCGGGAAACAAAAAGATTTTTGGCTTAATCCTGTTTATGGGCATCACAAAGCTTCCTAGATTGGCGGAATATTGGTCACCGAATGATATCGTAGGTCATCCGTTTCCACGCATAATATTGCCACGGAATCGTTTCAAGTTGATATTGCAAATGCTTTTCACAAAACGATGAGACAAACAAAGAAGACCGCCTCCATCGTATTCGTTAAATTTTGCAAGTATTGAATGAACAACTCCAGATGCATTATACACCCGGCGAAGACCTATGTATAGGCGAAAGTGTTGTCCCGTTTCGTGGCAGGATTATATTTCGACACTACGAGTACAACAAACAAAAACGCCACAAATATGGAATTAAGGAATTTAAGTTGTGCTGTGTGCCTGGATATACTTTTAACATAAGTATTTACGCAGGAAAAAACAATGAAACCACAAATACCACTCCATATAATGTGGTCATGGATTTGCTTAGCAGTCTTTTAAATAAAGGCCACACTCTTTATACCGATAACTGGTATACAATCATTGAATTAGCCATTGCTAGATAACGAAACCCATTTTGTGGGTACAATCTAAAAGAATAGGAGGCACCTGCCCAAGAAAGTCGTGAGTACTAAACTCAAGAAGAGAGAATTTATTGCCAGAGAAAGTCGAGATGGTATTACTGCCATGAAATGGAAGAACAGAAGAGACGTGTTGGTTTTGTCAACCAAACACTCAGACCAATTTGGAAAAATAAAAAAAGCGTCAATGTTGTCATGAAACCGCAGATCATAATTGACTACAACAAAGCCAAAGGAGCAGTCGACTTATCAGATCAGATGGTAGCATACTCGTCACCGTTGCGAAAATCTGTAAAGTGGTACAAGAAGCTGGCTGTTGGTTTATTACTAAATACTGCTATGGTGAATGCTTTGCCTCTGTACAAGTCATTGACTAAAAAAAACATACAAATGGTAGATTTCCCAAGGTTTATAAGGATGAATCTTTGCGAATTCCAACAAAATGATGTGCCTGTACAGAGACCGAAGAGAATGAAACACTCATTGGAAAGAAAAGAGGGTTTGGCTAGAAAAGTCGGAAGAACATGTCACGAATGTTATGTAGATAACGTACCAATCATGGGTAGCAAACAGGCTAAAACCAAGTCTAAAAAAGTATCCACTTATTGCCAAGCTGTCCAACTAAACCTTTCCTTTGTTTACCTTGTTTTAACAAGATTCACCAATATTTTTTATTTTTTTTATGCTTCATAATTATGATGACTGATTATTTAATAATGTGATATTAAAAAGAAGTGCCATAGTTGTGATTGTGGAAATTCATTAATTATTTTGATAATGTTATAAAAGTTTGTATTGAATAAATCTCACCGATATTTTTACTTGTTAATGAAGAAAATGTGTGTGTGTGTGTTCTTTTGTATTGTAATAAATATTTTATTATTATTTTATAGTTTTATTACGGCTATTAAATCTACCGTATCGTTAAGAATCACCCTAGCATCATTGCAATAACTTTGATAAAAACTATAAGATTTTATTGGATTTAAAAACCACGCCGTCCGGTTCAAAAACAGGGCCACGCGGCTCACTTCCATACGCGTTATCTTTGATAGCTGCAATCTGTGGCTTGTAGGAAGCGTTTACGTTGGACCTCTCCCGCAGCCCACGGGTGACCCCCATGGCTCGAATGGTTCAGTAAGTTGGCCTGAATAGAAATACTCGATTTTACATATGGCGTTCAACGTGTTAAGTAGTTATGTTTTCTTATGTCCAATGTGTTTTTGGAAATGTCAATATTTATGTCACCAGTTAAGATACAGT
Organism: Tiliacea citrago; assembly: GCA_963921375.1. Classification (NCBI taxonomy): domain Eukaryota; kingdom Metazoa; phylum Arthropoda; class Insecta; order Lepidoptera; family Noctuidae; genus Tiliacea; species Tiliacea citrago. Next base: position 30,443,451 of record OY992782.1, read on the forward strand.
TATTATATTTAGACGCGACATTATACAGTAAATTATGTAAATTTCCAAAAACATATCAACATTCCTAACACTCGGTAAACGGTAAACAGCAAGTACCATAGTATGTTTTTCGAGAGTTATTAATAGACAATTACAGTCCAAGACGGGTGGTTCCTTTACACATGCAGTAATACCTTTTTTAATAAAAACGACTATCCCTTCATTTTGGGTTTTGTTATTTGAAGTTGAGTAATAATCGTATCCATCCATTATTGGAGGATTATGAACACCTCAGCCGATTATGCAGCCGATTATCAGCAGATTATGAGCAACCAGCACTCCGTTAACACTATTAAATCCCAGTCAACGCAGGACCTACCCAAAAAAGTAAGCATAGCAGCCATGTTGCAGTTAATGCTTCGAATGTTTTGTGTAATGACTTTCAAAGTTTTACCAGCAGATGATATTAGAGATGAGCAGTCATCAATGCTGCAGGTAGATGCATTCGCCACGGATATAAGGTCAACATCTGCAAATATATCACTAATTATGTTATCTAATTTAAGATTAAGATACTTGTCAAACTAAAGATGTATAAGGAAATAAATATTTTATATGCAAATAGAATTATACCGGATGTTGCGTACATTTGAAGTTGGGTGTGTGTGTGTAAGTGTGCGAGTGTTAATGATGTGATCGTCAAGTCAGTACCAAGATGGCGTTTAACAATTTTACTAATCAGATTGAGCTTAAATTTTAAATAACTTAACTGGCAGAAGGTTTTGCTATTAGGGAACAGTATTAAGATTTCAGCAGAATTATGTGACACAGCTGCTCATGAAGTTAAGTCATGTTTGAGTAAGCTTCAGAATATCTTCCTCATTATCAACACGTATCATCACTTTTCTTCATGTAAATTTTGCCATAAGAATGCCAGCAACCTGTGAACGATTCTTTTTTAGCATGTTGACGAGCCATGTAGAACAGTTTCTTCGCATATGGAGCAAGAGATTCGGAGATATAAACAGGTTGCGTTGGACCGTTATTCATTAGGTGTGAACTATTAAGCGTATTCTCTTTGTTGGTCTTATTAAAAAACTTAACCTTCTGAATAATATTTTCTTTTACGGATGTTGCTGCAAATTCAACTATGATTGGAGAATTAGCATTACTTTTGGTTTTCAATCTGTACGTATCTCGAATATCAGATAGCTGTATGGACTGCTGAAGTACATCGCCGACTTTAGTTATTATTTGTGTGATACTTTCCTTGGATTCAGTTGGTGACTGCGGCTCATTTCTCAGCTCAATGGTGGTGGACTTGGATTTTCTTTCCAAAAAATCGATTCTCTGTTCAAGTGATTCAACCTGGACTTTATAGGTGGTATTTTCCTTCTGCATTTTACCCAAGCTTTCCAATACCTCACCATACTTCTCTGACATGAAGTTAACGGATTTTCTTAACTCCGCAGTCTCTTGCTTTAACAGTGCCATGGCATCAGTAAGAGCAACAAATTTAGTACTTTGTGTCTTGGAGAATTCGTCAAACAGATCCCTTATTTCACCCATATGCAAGTCACCATGATTACGCTTGTTTTTCCGCGAGGTGTTAAAAATTCGAGCTCAATCGCTATCAGAGAAGATTTTATCGGATGCAGTATCAGAATCCTGAATAACATGCAAAGAATCATCCACATTTGATTTAGTTCTTTTAGGTGGAGTACGTGATACTGATATGTTGTCACACTTGTTTACAGATGATGTAGAATTTAAAAAAATGCCAAGTTTATTATAATTATGCAGACGTTCCGTGAGATTTGTGCAAGTATGTATTAGTTACCTTGCGTAGCCGATGCGGAATGTGTTGGTTGTCCCCGTAGCAGCTTCGTAGCGGAAACCGGTATCGTAGCAAGTGCTACGTAGCAGCTTCGTAGCGGAAACCGGTATCGTAGCAAGTGCTACGTAGCAGCTTCGTAGCGGAAACCGGTATCGTAGCAAGTGCTACGTAGCAGCTTCGTAACGGAAACCGGTATCGTAGCAAGTGATACGTAGCAGCTTCGTAGCGGAAACCGGTATTGTAGCAAGTGCTACGGAGTGCGGCAACGTTGGGTGAAACAGCAATTATGTCTAAACCATCTCCTTTCACCACGGTGTACGTAGCATGCGCTGGCAGCTCTGCGCGGCGTGATGAGATGACGTTTCGTCGCGTGAGCAGAACGGCAATGGCACCCGTTTCTTTTCCTCGTGGGGTGTGGGTGAAGGCGAGCAGAGGTGCACCTCCACAATGCAGGAGTTAAATTACTTGCGTACGTAAACTTGATATGTAGGATAATTGGAAATATGCACTAATATAACTTGTTATTAGAGAAATTGTATTATGGAGGTAATTAGAAACACGTCTGTTCTCGGTGCAAGTTTGAATGGAAGGGGAATAATTTATTTATTTATTAACTCATCATCACTATCATTACAGGGATTTCCTAATTCAATAAAACAAGTAAAAATATCAATTCTGTCTGCTACGTCATTAAGTACACGCAAGGTACGCGTTATAGGGGCTTTACTCAGTAGTATTGGTCCTACTACTGGGCACCGCCAATAGACGTGGCCGTCACCTTCGCAATACATAATTGTCGGGCACACACAGGTAATGATTGATAACATGCATCTCCTCGTTAAGTAATCAATAGTTATATTTGCTACTGACACTAATGGATTGACAATTTATTAATGAACATTATGCAAGATGTTTTTTTTTCAAAAAACCAAAGTTTGATTTTAATAAACATTTAATTCTAAAATTTGGGCGTATTCACTACAGCACTACTGTAACTCATCAAGATTCAGTCTGCCGCGAGCTCTCGAGGATGTAAAACCCGTGCCGTTTGTCACCGTTTGTAACAGTAGATAAATAATATTTAGTTTATTGAATTTGTTTTGGTTACATTTTTTGTAGAACGAAGTAGGAGTAAACTTGCAGAAATCGCATTCATACTTACACACTTACGTACACTTTGTGTGAAGATAAGATAATTTTTATTTGTTCAAACATGAGTATACACACGAAAAAAAATCAGCATGCAAGTTGTTAAAAGTATTATAAATAGGTCGTCATGCTTGCCTTATATGTACAATGGCATACAAATATTTAAGTAGATAAGTAGGTATAAGCAAATTTTCAACTTATTCAAATTAAGTACTTGTGTACTTAATTTGAATAAGTTGAAATTTTGCTAAGAAAATTATTTAAATAATACAACCACAGTTCAATTATTCAAATTAAAATATAACACTCACAGTTAACATAGAAAAAAATATATAAATTATGTAGTCAAAACAAATAGGTCAGAATTATGAGTAATTTAAAATATTTTTCAAATAAAAAATCATTTATGGTATAATAAGCTCTTTCTGCTATTTTTTTTTTTACTTTCACTTTAAACTGCACGTCACTTAAAATTACTTATAATAGATTATAAGGAATAGGCAATTTATTATAGATTATTGGAGCCATGCAAAAGACTCTTCCGCATGAGAGTAGTTCTGGCTTGTTGTACGCAAATCTGAGTGTTGTCACGTCTGTTGCGTGGAAACACCTCAGCCATGCAAGGAAACAGATTAGGATTGGACCTTACAAACATTGCATTTTCTGGTATGTAAATGGACGGTAATGTCAAATTTTATATTTTTCAAAATAAAGCCTACAACTCTGAGTGGTTTCTATTTTGAACATGGACCTAATACATTTTTCTGTGCTTTGAAAATAGTGTCCTTATCAGTTGAGTTACCCCAAAAGATAATCCCGTATCTGAGGACAGATTCCACCAACCCGTAGTATGCGGTAAACAACGCATCCACACTAGTTATTTCAGCCAGTGTGTACAGAGCATAAGCTGAGGAACCAATTTTCTTAGTTACGGTCTCTATATTATGTGCTTTCCAATTTAATTTCGTGCCAATAATTAATCCTAAAAATTTTGTTGTATCAACCGAGTCAATGTTAGTATTGTTGTATTTTACGTCCAGTTTATTACTTAATGTCAATGGCCATTGCCTGAAGTGCATGATTTTAGTCTTAGTTAAATTCATTTTTAAGTTATTATTATTTAACCATTGTTGTTCCTCATATTGATTACTATTTTTACATGGAATCGTCACAACACTGTCATCAGCAAATAGACTCATGGGTTGTTCTGTGGACTTAGGCAAGTCATTTATATATAATGTAAAAAGGGGAGGGCCTAATACACTTCCCTGTGGAACACCATACACTACTTCACGTTCTAGGGATATATGGATTTCTTTTCAATTGTAGTCAAATTTATCCTACTAACTTCCGTAATTTGCGTTCTTTTCTGTAGGTATGACTCAAATAATTTTAGAACATTTCCTCTAACTCCATAAGCTTCGAGTTTCTTAATCAAAATTTTGTGATGAACATAATCGAAAGCCTGCGTCATATCACAGAATATAGCACAAACTGGGATATTATGGTCCATATTTGTCATCACCGTTTGTAAAAAATCATAAATTGCCATATTTTTCGTCTTTTTTTCTCTGAAGCCTATTTGTTCATTGCAAATAATATATTTTTTTCTACATAGAGTTAAGTTGCCTATAGATATATTTTCAAATATTTTAGAAATTATGGAGATCAGTGATATTGGTCTGTAATTTTGCATTAGTTCCTTGTTTTCCTTTTTAAACAGTGGCTTCACTACTGATTTTTTTAACGCCTCTGGGAATATACCAGCGGTAATGCTCAAGTTTATTATGTAACTTAGGGGAGTACTTATCTCGTTGGCTACAGCTTTGAGAATTCTCGTGGAGATTCCATCATATCCCACACTATTAGTATTTTTAAGCGTTTACAATTTGCAATACATTATGTGGTGTACTCGGGGCCATAAACATTGAATCCTTTTTGTTCAATGTTGCGTTACTCTAGATCCCGCATTTTTGATGGATTCAATTTTATCAATGAAATAATTATTAAACAGATCCGCTATGTGGTTTGGCTCTGTGACGGTTTTATTATTAACTTTATTTTTTTCTATGAATGGTTTTGGTAAATTTAATTTATTTTGCTTAATGATTTTCCAAATAGTTTTGGACATATTCTCCGCAGTTTTTACTTTATAGCTATTTTGGGCGCACCGTGACAACTTGATATTTTTTTTTAATTTGTTAGCGTAGTTTTTAAGTCGCGTTTTATTTGATGGGATAGGTTTTACCCTATATTGCCAAAGTAGTTGTCGTTTCTTTCTACTGCAAATCTTAAAACCACGTGATATCCATTTTAGATTTTTTAAATCTTTACAGTTATACCACAACTCAATGAAATAATTATAGACAATATTCGGGTCATTTGTTCCATGTAGTTCTGAAAAAGTCAGACTGCTTAAATGATTTTTGAACTTAATTAGATTTTCCCTGCAATAATCACGTCTAATAATACGCCATTTATCAATAGCTCATATTTTTTTGATAGGAAACTTAAGTAGTTGCGCTGTGTGGTCTGATAGTGCGAATTCCAATACTATTGTCTTGCACGGTTTATTGCAATTATGCGCAAAATTGTCTATGCATGTCTGACTTTCTAGTCGAGTAGGTTCATTAAGTGCTAGTTTGAAGTCAAAATTTAATAGTATATTTTCAAATTCCATTGAATGTTTGTTTCTTTTTAATATATCAATGTTAAAATCTCCCGCTATGATAACATTCTTATGACATTTTTTTGTTAGCGTCCGTAAAAGTATCGCAATTTTATCAACACATTCATTGAAATTAGGAACTCTATAAATACATACTATAATGGCATTATGGTCAATAAGCTCGATGGCACAGCATTCGAATACACCAACAGAAGATATTTTCGAAATTTTTGGTAGTTCGCGCCATTATAGCCCGTTCTTGATCAGTATACATGCGCCACCCCTCTTAATTTCCTTCGTACTAAAACATGCCGCTAGACAATAATTAGGTATGCGTAACTGATATGCAAAGTCTTGCTTCATGAAGTGATCAGTGATGCATAAAATATCGACTTCCGTGTGTTTCTCTGCTAGTTCCTCTAAGCAAACCGTGAGAAGGTCGGCTTTTGATATTAACCCTGCTATATTTTGATGCATTACATATAAGTAATTAGTTAAGAAAAAAAGTATTGTGCTTCTTGTTAACGTCATCATTTTTGTCGTTTTCTTCATTAGTTTGTATGTCAAAACTTCCCACGTCAGTAACTAAACGCAATATCTTCTTAAATTTGTATGAAGTCTGAATTTGGTCAAAATGATAATCCAAGATGCCAGCTGCAAAATTTTTCATCGTGGGTATCTTTTCAATAGTTTTCGAGGGTGCTAAAGTGAGGACAAAATGTAAATCCAAGATAGCGAAAACGAATTTTTTAAAATTTTTCGTCATGCGTGTCGTTTTCATGATTTTTGGGGGTGTTAAAGCCGATATTTACGTTACGGCCCGTCCCCGACCAAAACGCCACGCTAGCTGGTTTTTGTGCAGTTTTATGAGCTATCTACTTGTTATTACTTAAGAAATATCAACTAATAAAGTAATCTAAGTTCCATAATGGTACATTTTTTTTAATAGGAGTATTTTAATTTTAATGAGTTTAATTAATTTAAAAAGGAGTTTAATTAATCTCGTTACAACGAAACCATAGAAATGAGAAATAATGATAAATAACATGTCCTCGTGAAGTAAGCATTATTTTAATTTTGATACTGGCACTAATGGATAGACAATTTAATAAAGAATATTTTGTAAGAAATCTTTTTTCAAAAGACATACATTTTATATTTATTTATAAAGAATTTATTCTAAAATCTGGGTGTAATCAGTACTCTAACTCATGCGGCTGTACCAGGATTCACTGTGCAAGGTCTCAAGTGAAACCAGTGTCGTTTGTCACCGCGTTCACTAGCGCACTTGCTCGCTCACTTCACATTATCAGTAGACAATAATATTAGTTTATTGTGTTTGTTATTGACGATTGTTTTCTTATTGTTTTGATGTTGATTGTTTTCTCATGTTATTCTTATTATTAAAATAAAATTCTCGAAAACCATGGAAAACACATAGTAAAACAAAAATAAGTGGCGCCATCTTGAATTTTAGTTTTGACCCCATAATCATTATCAGCAGCCTCAAAAACCATGAAAACGATACACATGACGAAAAATTAGCAAATTTTCGGCGGCGCTACCTTGAATTTTGATTTTGTCCGCACTCTTGTTATCAAAAACCATGGAATTAACACCCAAGTAAAAAAAAAACAAAGAGTTAAAAAAACAAAGTTTCACATCAAAGTACAAACTATGATACAATAAATACTTGCACGCCATATTCTATTATAAACGAGTGTGTGTGCACAGTCGTATCAGTCTGTGAATTCATTGAACGCCGTGTCTGTGAATTCTAAGGTTACTTGTATTCCTAAGTTTATTTATTTACAAGGCCCTTTGGTGAAACCATACTGTTAATTATGAGAGATGGAATTTGTATTAAAGTGACGTAACATTTGATTAAGCATCAACTTTTCAAATACCATACTGAGAACTAGCAAAATTGACACAGGCCTATAGTTTTTGGGCTCTTTACTATCACCGAATTTGAACAAAGGAACTACTTTACTGTGTTTCATGAGATCCGAAAAGACTCCTTTATCCACACTCTGGTGTTATATATGAAAGCTAAAGCTACCGAATTTCAACTTAATCGGTCCAGTAGATTCGGAGCAAACTGGCTGTGACAGACAGACAGACACACGAGTGATCCCAAAACGGTTCCGTTACTTTTACTTTGAGGTGCGGAACCCTAAAAAAAAATAGATAGAAGATTGTTATTTATGAAATAACAGTGAGTATGTTTGAATAATCAAGCGTTTTTTTATGTAGCCGGGCTACATGAAAATATAAATTCTACACATCGGAAGCGTATCGATGAAACGGCTGATATATCTCACAAGCCTAACACACAAACACACACACTGTGACGTCAGCCAGTACTTCCGCCGCTCTGAGACCTGCGCGCGTGTCATTGTTCGTTATAAAATTGGAAACAAAATAAACTCATAATTCCGACTTTCATTCTGACATGGCTATTCAGCGGAGTGGCTATGCTCGTAGGCCATAGCTCGTAGTGCGGCTACGGCGTAGCGCGTACCGGGTAGCGGTGTCCGTCGCCGCCGGAAGCGGAAGTCGTTAGCCTCTGCCCGCCATGCCCTCTGCAGGCCGAATGTTAAATATTATCTACGCCAAATTTTCGGCTTCGTGTTGGTATTAAGTAAAGAAGAAAGAGAGAAAATACGTTTATTTGCGGTAAACGTGACGCAAAAAGAACATAAACACAAAAATAAGAAAAGGTTGAGGGAAACATGCATCACATCTACGCAAAACAGTTATCACTCAGCATTATGCTGCGACCCTGTACAAGACCTCTAGAGCCCCAGCGTAGCTTCTGTAAGTAGGTTTGTACAAACACTTTTACACGTCAATCATATTTTTAAAACTAGATGAGGTCGGCGTTTCCTATCTGAATACTCTGAGAAGAAAGGCCGAAACAAACACAGAGGTCACAGTCTCTTTTACAGTCCAGACATTATCATGGTCAGATCAAAATCAAAAAAAAAAAAAAATATTTCACATAAACCTACATGGGCACTTATGAAACGTCAGAAGCTAGGTGCACGGTTCCAATTGGTCGTTTCCTATGGAGAAGAGCCGGCAAGAAACTCCACGGTTACTCTTTTAAAAAAAGTGGGTTAACAATGTTATAAGTTACAGCGTTAATAGGTATGGGAGGACAGTGTAGGCCCGTCAACAAGTACCAAGTACTTAACAAAATAAAAGATAGTTTACAAAGCTACAGTCTATTAAGCCTACAACGTTCTCACATTCACAAATTAAAAAATAATCTATATAAAATATTACTAAAGTAATAAAAATAAAAACCTACATATTTAAAACAAATGACAACATTGTCATTACAACTGTAAAACAAAAACTGAATAAATATTCTGTCCACAAGTCACTAATAAATATTTTAAATAAAAATTTGTAAGTTATGTCAAAGTATGTAAAAAACAGAAATAAAAATCGTAATTTAGGAGCAGTTAATAGACGTTCACATAGTTATGCCGTTAATGAGGTACCAGGGAAGCCACATGTGCAGAAGGAATTATTGCCAAACTTCCTTGTCTTCAACGTAGTCCTTAATCTTATAGTATGCTTTTTTGATTAGGACATGTTTGATGTGGGTTTTGAACTTTCCATCGCTAAGTTCTATAACCGAATTTGGCAACTTGTTATAGAAGCGGATACTGTTTATAAGAAATGACTTGCTTGTTTTAGTTAATCTAAATTTGGGTGTCACAATTTCATGTTTACTACGTGTATTTTTTTTTTTTTTTTAATACTTTCTAAGATATAAAGGGAAGGCAGAGTTAGTACATCAATTTCTTTGAATTTGTTTCTAAGGGACTTACGAGGACCCATTCCATAGATCGCGCGGATTGCCCTCTTTTGTAAAATGAAAATTGAATCTACGTCAGCAGCCGATCCCCACAGCAGAATGCCATATGACATAATACTGTGGAAATAAGCAAAGTACACTAACCTAGCTGTGGCTATATCAGTTAACTGCCTTATTTTTCTTACTGCATACGAGTATGCAGCTGAACTTAATCTACTTGAAAGAGCTCTAATGTGGGCACCCCATTGTAATTTTGAATCTAAAGTAATTCCTAGTAATACAGTTTCCGTAATAGCATCTAGTTTCTTGCCGTCAAGTTTTAAATTTAGACTCACTTGGGGTACATTTAGTAATGAAAACTTAAGACATTTTGTTTTGTTCGCATTAAGTAAAAGATTATTAGCTGCGAACCATTTTGAAAGAACAGCCATACTATCGTTGACATGTAAGACATCCGTATCTTTTCTATCTTTTTTAAAAATAAGGGAAGTGTCATCAGCGAATAGAATTATATTCGATAAGTTAGCCATCATGTAAGGCAGATCATTAATATAAACTAGAAATAAGAAAGGGCCAAGAATTGAACCTTGAGGGACGCCCATCTTTACTAGAGACCCCAAGGACGTTGCCCCGTTAACGTTTACTTTTTGCTGCCTGTTTGATAGATAGATAGATAGTCCACGAATTCCGTAGTGGTGTAATTTACAGATTAGTGTATTGTGGTCAACGCAGTCAAACGCTTTTGAGAGATCACAGAAAATGCCAATGGCATCCTGGGATTTCTCCCAGGATTCCAAAATGTGACTGATGAGTTTCACTCCTGCGTCAGTCGTCGACCTACCTTTCGTGAAACCAAACTGGCGACTATATCATGTGAAAGTCATGTCAAGTCTAGACAAAATCAAACTGGTTGCTATTTTTATGGTAAAATCTGTTATTTTTATGATATTGATTTTACATTCTGTGATAACCTATACTCACACACTGACTTTTTTTTTTTTTTTGAAAAACATACTTTTACGATGTTTGTAAATATGTGAACACCATGTATCTGTGTAATAATTAAGTTATTTTTCTTTGCTTAGTTTTTAATTCGTTTTATCTATTATGGTATAGTAATTTTATTCTAGGTGCATCGTCTTCACTGCATTATATAATTAATGTACTCAAACAAAATATTGTAAAACATTTTTAAAAGAGTACCGGTGGAGTTTCTTGCCCATTCTTCTCCATACGAAACTAACTTTTGGGAGGGGCAACTAGAATTAATTCTACATTTTTTTTTTGTGAATTTTGACGTTCAAAAGTGCCTCTTATGTGCCTATTTGAAATAAATGGTTTGACTTTGACTTTTGACATGTAGATTGGCGTCTGAAATGGTCTTTTGAGGAAAGAACCACACCGATTGAGTGGACCTGACCAGTCAGTGCACGCATTTGTCAGTAATCGTGCAGCTTTACTCAGAACTTAAGGAGCTCAACGATGCGACGATCAATACCAAAGAAAGGACATTTGGGTAGGCCGCATAAATGACTTAAACTGCCAGACCATGATTAACACTAACTTAGAATAAAAGACAAAGCGAAAAAAAAAGCAATAACCCACATAGTCTTCACATTCACAATAACTAAAATAATAATTATAATACTTTACAAGTAAATATTAATGTCATTACGTTTGAAATAATTATTAAATTATTATTTTATAACTCATTAGTATATAAAATAATAAAAAAATAGCAAAAAAAACATCAAACAATGAAAATAAACCACTTCAATAAATAAAAATTGGAGCAGCTCAATCCCAAGCCTTCTTGACCACAATATAATCTTTAACGGTATAAAAGGCTTTCTGGCACAACTTACGTTTAATGAATGATTTGAATTTATTAAGGCTTAGTCTATCTTGAACGTGGCTTGGAAGCTTATTATAAAAGCGTATACATTGACATCGGAACAAGCAACCTATTTTCTTGAGACTTGTTTGTAGGTACAACAAATTTATGTTTGTTTCTAGTATTTAATTATGGATATCACTGTATTTTTTAAACAATTTTATATTTTTAGGGGCATATATTTTTTTTTAATAAATATACTGAGAAGGCACAGTCATTACAACAATCTCCTTAAATTTCTCTTTGAGAAAGTGCCTTGGACTTAATTTATAAACTAATCGTACAGCTCTTTTCTGCAAAACAAAGATAGTCTGAATGTCGGCGGCCTTTCCCCACAACAGAATACCGTACGACATTACTCTATGAAAATAGGCAAAGTACACTAAACGGGCTGTCTCTATGTCAGTTAAATAATGAATTTTTCTAACAGCACATGCTGCGGAGCTTAGCTTTTTTGACAGTTTATCTATATGTGGGCCCCACTGAAGCTCAGCATCCAAAGTTAAGCCCAAGAATACTGTGTTATTTTCAGGATTTAATTCTTCGCCCTTTATCAACTCATCAGTTTTCACCTGCCTAACGTGAGGTAGCGTAAACTTAATGTATTTGGTTTTTTTTTCATTTAGAAGTAAATTATTAACTTTGAACCAGTGAACTACTTTTGAGATTGCGCTATTTGCATCGTCAGTAACCAGCTGCTGACGTTTAAGTTTAAACAAAAGTGAAGTGTCATCTGCAAACAACAATAAATAAGAAACAAGAAAGGACCAAGAATTGAGCCCTGTGGAACTCCCATTGTTACTATAGATCCGGGAGATCTTTTACCATTGACGGCAACGCTCTGAGTCCTTTTACTCAAGTATGAAGTAAGAAGATCCAGAGCGGTGTTCCGGACCCCGTAGTGGCGAAGTTTCCTGATTAACGCGCGTTTCATGAAAAACGCAATCGAAAGCCTTGGACAAATCACAAAAAATGCCCAAGGAATTGCATTTATCTTCCCATGCATTATAAATAAATGTCCTAACAGTTCAACACCGTATCAGTAGTCGAACGACCCCTTGTAAAACCGAACTGTTTGCTATGTAGTAATTTATGTTTATTTAAAAATCTTTGCAATTGGTCTAAAATTAATTTCTCAAATTTTTTACAAAATTTAGGTAGTACTGAAATAGGTCTATAATTTTTGGGGTCTGATGTACTACCTGATTTAAACAACGGTATTATTTTACTATTCTTCATTAGGTCAGGAAACTCCCCACAGTCAATACAATTAATGTCTACAATAGACTTAGCAACTTCTACAGAATAACCCCACAGATCTGCAGTCTTTTTTACATTTAAAGTGTTAAAGGTTTTAATTATATCTCTATGAAATTCCTAATCGCAAACATTTACATTTTCCTTAAGCAAAGACTCAGCAACAGAAGGTGAAAAAAAATTTCAAAGGCCACGGCGACTTGTGAGTCTGATTTTATTATGTTGTGATTAATTGACAGGCAATAGTCAGTATTTCGGTTACTAGACCTTCCCGTTTCACTATTAATAATATTCCAAATCGTTTTAATTACATTACTACTGTTTTTAATCTTCGAACTCAAATAACGCAACTTGCCCATAATTATAACAAACTTTTTAAAATAATTCTGAATAATTTCTAACATACAAATTAAATTCATCAGTGTTTACATAATACCTTTCATTGACCAGCTCATAAAGCCGTGTTCTACTTTTATGAATACCAATGGTAGCCCAATCACTGAAAGATGCGTTACTATTAACCGAGATAGTCTTGGGAATACACGTGGAATTAAATTGTTGACAATAAATATTTAAAAAATAATTATAAAGATGATTAAGATCAGCATTAACAGATGGAACTGGTAATTTATGAATGAGTTTACCTTTAAAAGCTTCCAAGCGACGTGCCGTTTTGGGGTTAACAGTGATATCCTTTTTAGTCACTTTGTTGTTTCAATTTTGGATAGTAATCCTTTGCCCACAATGATCAGAATCTATTAAATTTATAATTTATTTGTGGCTTGGTATAATATCCGTATAAATGTTATTTAGACATGTGGCACTAGTAGGAGTTATTCTTGTGGGCTCCAAAAACAGGTTTACAAGATTGTATGACTGAAACAGACTTATTATTTTACTACAAGAACCTGAGTTTTCTAACAAATTAACATTAAAATCACCACAAGTGATAATGGACTTGTTCGAGTTACAAATCTTGTGCAACACTTCATCCATTACCTTTTCAAAGCAGTCATACAATCCTGAAGGGGGTCTGTACACACATATTTGTAACGAGCTTGTCGCCAGGTGAGCTTTCATATAAATAGTGTGGTTTAAGGGTCGTTACAATGCCAAACATTGATCTCGCTAAATTAAGTTTTGGTCTGGCAGGCATTTTTAGTGTCTTGAGTTGGTTTATGTATGGCGTCACATGATGCCTGCGAGGGACGTGAACGCAGAAACGAACACAGGCATTCTGAATTCGCTGAATTAACCTATTTGTCCTATCAAGCAGGCAGGGCCCATATACAATGTCACAGTAATTGAGCTTAGATAGGATCACTGTCAACCAGTTGTTTTCTAAGTGGTACGCTAAGAAAATTACGTATACCATATAATACTTTAAGCCTATAAAGCAATTTCTGAGTACATTTTTTTAATGAGTTTCGAAACACAGCTCTGAATCTAGGATTAGACCCAGACTACATGCTTGTTCTACTCGCTCAATTATTTCCCCCTTAATCAGAATCTCTGGTTTGGCAGACAGTATTGTAGCAACTTGTTTTTTTGAACCCAGCACCATGAACTTGGACTTCAGTGGGTTCAGAACCAGAGAGTTCTCTACTGACCATGTCACCATTATATGCAGGTCCTCATTCAGCCTTTGCACCGCCAATGCTGTATCATCCCCTTTGAAGGATATGTACAACTGGATATCATCAGCATACATAATATATAATACTTGCAGTTACAAAGGATCCGGTAACATCAGCACTGTAGAGGATGTACAGCAAAGAGCCCAAAATCGATCCCTGCGGGACTCCCCTAGACACCTAGAGTGGAGAAGATGACACAGTTGGTCTATCTTCCTTGTGGATCTGCACGTACTACGACCTACCAAATCAAATAGCTATTAAACCAATCTACAGCGTCACAGTCAAAGCCATAGTATGTTAGCTTGGACAACAGTAGATTGGTATTAATAGCGTCGAAAGCCCGTGAGAAATCCAGCAGGACCAGGATCGACCCCTGCCCCCTATCACGTGCCTCCACGATATTGCCCACTACATCCATCAGAGCCGTTGCACTGCCTCTGCCCTTACGGAAACCTTTTTTTTTTTGTTGCTGGAGTGGAAAATCCTCATGGGTGTCCTCCGCCCTGGGGCGGGCGGAAGGGTCTGTCAGACTCTTACTGACTAAAAACCACCCCAGTGTTCCCTTCCACCACTTGCACCGGGATCTGTTATTACTTCCGTGATCCCCGGCTAGTCCCGGCGGACGTCCTCGAGTCCACCGTCCCTGGACCCATTTAGGGGGGCTGGAAGAGGGCATTATCTGCCCTCTGCTGACGCCCAGTTCACCTGCTGCGGGCCGGGTGAGTGGACGAGATCTCCCACTCCCTTTCCGCAGCCTCCTTCTGCGATACGACTGTTTCGCAGAAGGATACCACCGCGTCCCAGGACTCCTTGCTGCCGGCCATCGACTCGACCACGGCCGGCAGCAACAGGTCACTGCCTACTCCTGAGATGAGGGCACGGCGAGGCTCCTCCCATGCGGCACACTCTGCCAGCGTATGCCGCGCCGTGTCCTCCCGGCAGTCGACGCAGTGGTGACACCGGGCGTCCAGCTCCCTGTTTATGCGACACAGGTACTTCCCGAAGCAATCATGCCCCAAGAGCACCTGCGTCACCCAAAACGACAGGTAGCC
This sequence comes from Tiliacea citrago, assembly GCA_963921375.1. Taxonomy (NCBI): domain Eukaryota; kingdom Metazoa; phylum Arthropoda; class Insecta; order Lepidoptera; family Noctuidae; genus Tiliacea; species Tiliacea citrago. Next base: position 30,458,756 of record OY992782.1, read on the forward strand.
GTGACTCCTCCCGAGCCAGGGTTGAAGTACCAGCCGGACCGCCTCGATGGTAACGAGGCCGGCGGCGGTAGGGCGTGAAAGCCTGTCCTGCTATTCCGCCACCAGGGCTGCGCGCAGCTGTGACCGACGCAACTCCACATGTCACTGCATCAGCCACTCACCCCGTGCCCTCGCTTCCTCGCGCCACCGATACAGTGAAATGAAATGAAATTTATTTGCAAGAATTGTAGTACATTACAGATGCTCGGGTTTTTTAATGTTTTGTTTTCTTTAAATATCTGAGTATTCTTTTTGCATAATTCCAATGAACATTTGTATGACATTTATTAAACTGACTCAAAAAACTGACACAAAAAGATATATCAGGTCTGGTAAGGACCGACAGATACATTACACTACCAATCAATTGTTGATATGGAATTTCATGATCACAAGTTTCAGTCTTGTCAATATCTAATTTACATTCCATTGGAGTACTAGCTACTCTACAATTTAACATATTAAATTTATTTAGCAACTGTTCTATTTATTGTTCCTGATCCAGAGTAGAAACATTCAATTTTTTATCAATTTTAACTCTTACACCTAAACATTGCTGAACCTGTCCCAAATTTTTAATCTTAAAATTAGAACTCAACACAGAGATTAATTTCTCAGTCTCTTCTTTACAATTAGAGTAAACAAAAAATCATCTACATACTCGTACAAGGCAATAATTATTTTAACATCATTATACATTTTTGTAAAAACACAAGGCTCTAATTTTAGTCCTTTTAAAACCTAATTCACAAAGACATTGGTCTACTCTCTCATACCATGAGCGAGAGGACTGCTTCAAACCGTAAATTGCTTTATTCAATTTTACAATAACCTTTTTCTTATTATCACAATTAATATCAGGTTGAACCATATAAATGTCTTCTTTGAGGTTACCATTTAAAAAAGCTGTTTTTATCATCTAAGTGAGTAATATCAAAATTTAGTTGTACAGACAGTGCAAATAACAATTTAATCATAGAATGCCTGACAACAGGTGAAAATGTCTCATCATAATCTATACCTGGCCTCTGTGTGAAGCCTTTTGCCACTAAATGCGCTCTGTATCGCACACTGTCATCACTACCCGCTTTCTTTTTGAGCACCCACTTACACTGCACTAAAGTCTTGTTAGAAGGTAAGTCTACAACTGGAACCCACGCATCATTCTCTTCACACGCCTGCAACTTATCCTTCATTGCCTCAATCCATTTGTCTCGATCTGGACTGTCCATTGCCTCTCGGACACTAATAGGATCACTGGATAGCTCTGAATTGGACGTTGTGCATAGGTTGGTATACCCATACCGCTCCGGTTGCCTTCTCACTCGTTTGGAATTTACTGGTTCTGTCGACATTGGTTCCTCCACTTCTTCAGATTCTTGACATTGCTGCAAGGTCAAATCTGAGTCAGTAGGAACGTCAGCATACTCTGATTCTGAAGAAGTGTTAAGACTTATTACAGACTCATCATGAGACTTTTCATCACTTTCAGTGAGATCTACTGGACTCCTAACAACTTTCAAGTTATCTTTAATATTCCCTATTGTAACTGATACATTTGAATCTGATCTACAGTTCCCTTCTGCATTCTCATGAATTATAACTTCTCTACTAGTTATGATACATCTTTTAACTGTGTCATAAACTCTGTATCCCTTCACATTCTCGGAAAAACCAACTAGTATATGTTTTTTCGATTTACTATCCCACTTTAGTCGTTTCTCTTTAGGTACATGTACCATCACGCGACTGCCAAATATTCGAATATGACTTAAATCTGGTTTTTTGTTTGTCCAGAGCTCATACGGAGTTTTATTATTTAATCCTGATGCCTGATCTATTCTTAAGATACACAGCGTGTTTGTTGCCTCTGCCCAAAACTTGTTATCTAAACCCGCATCAAATAATAAGCATCGAGCTCTTTCAACAATGGTTCGATTAACACGTTCACTCAAACCATTTTGCTCAGGAGTGTAGGTATTAGTACTTTTGATGTATAATGCCACCATCCTTTAAAACATTCTCAAACAAATTGCTACAAAACTCTAAGCCATTATCAGTCCTGAATATTTTAATTTTTCTATTTTGTTGGTTCTCCACCATATATTTAAATTCCCTGAAGTATTTGAAGACTTCACTTTTCTCTTTGAGAAAATAAACAAACACCATACGAGTAAAATCATCAACAAAGATAAGGAAATACCTTGCTCTGCCCATTGAGGTAACCTCCATGGGGCCGCAGACATCAGCATGGATGACATCCAATGGGTCGCTGCTTGCTCCTCGTTCCATGACCAAATGGTAAGAGCGACTGCTTTCCCTCACAGCACACGGTGCATGTTTGCTTGTTGATTACTGTCTTATCGGTGTATGAGTTACACACACAACACATGGACTTAACTGGTCAGCACAGTGAACTACAACATCTAGTTTCAACGTTTCAAGAGTCCAGTGATATCCATGAGTTGGCTCTGAATCGAATTACAGAACTTGAACAAAAATTGTGTGAAGTCCAAAACGCGCTATCTATCTCTGAGTGTAACAAAATCAGCAAACAGGTTGCTAGTACCAGTAACCTGTTTTATAAGTTGGTAGGTAGTAAGCCAAAATCAGTGTACGAGCCAGCTGTAACTATAGATTTGACTGGTGATGACACCATACCATTGTGTCCTATTGTTATGAGTCACAATAAATTAAAGAAATACATAAGAATCAAGAAATTAATGAAACGGTCAAATAGAGCAATTAAAAAACAAAAGCTCTTAAAATTGAATCTTTCCCTAAGAAAGGAACGTGTTGTCTTATCTAAAACTTTAAATACATGTACTTTAGAATTAGATAAATGTAGGGAAAAATATGACACTGACATCCAGCTCCTCTATTACGATATATTACACAAGGAGCACTTACTGAAGGATATTTTTGAAAAATATGAGACTTCACAACAACAACTAAGTAACCGCTTGTTTGAGGCTGGGGAACTACTGGATTTGGTGAAGGGCAATGCTGAGAGGTATGAGTCTCTGACTAATAACCGCTCATGTAGCTGTGCCAACCAACCATTACCTTCTCAGCCTCACCCTAACTTGCCCCCTCTGGTGTTGGCTCTTCCAGCAGAAACCTGTGTTAGCTCACAGCAAAATAAAACAATATTTTTTTGTGATGAATTAGGTTCAGGCTTTGGAAAAATTTTACTCAATTACCTAAGCCATAGTTTTACCAATCAGAGTTATCATAACATAAGTTATAAACAAATGATTAAAAGAATTGCAGACACAAACCTAAATAATTATTCTACAATGGTTTTGCTATTAGGAAATAGTACTGGTATTACCAGAAAGGACATAGTGGGTGATGTGAACACCTTATTAAAGTTAAATGTAGGAAAGCTGATATTGTGTGCTTTTCCTTCTTCTGACACTTTATCAGATGATGATAATAATTATATTTTTAAGTTGAATAATACTATTCATAGGCTGACATGTTGTCATAGTGACAAATTATTGTATTTTGACACTAATAAGTTTGTTAGTGGTTTTAAGTTGACTCAGAGAACTTTATCTCTGTCTGGGAAATGTAGACATAAGATTGCTATGTTGATAGCATATAATATTAATGAGGTTATAGCTAATATAACCAATTGTAGTATTAGTGACGATTCTATGTTGTCTAGTTATACTAACAACATAGTGATTAATTATGATTCATCATGTTGTACAAAGGAGGATCCACCTATAATACTAACATCCTTGGAGGCCACTACCAGTCAGATAGGGTATTCTTTTCCTGCTGGAACTCATACAGGCATTCTAGACTCTTCAGCTGTAGTTGTGGATGTCACTCCGGATAATTATTTAAACTAGTCAGTAAGACAACAGAAGTTACCCCTTCCAATAACCAATTATTATTGTTAGAGAATAATAAAATGGTATCTTCTGGCAATTTAACTCATAAAAAAAAACCAAAGGGAGTGCAACATACTTTAAAATTATTTAATCAAAATATCCAAGGTTGCTCTTCCAAATTACTGGAAATAGAATTGTTTTTAGAAAAAACCAAGTATGATGTCATTTGTTTAACAGAACATTGGTTAAAAGATCATCAAGTGATGTCAATTAATTATGAAAATTATTGTGTAGTTAGCCATTTTAGCCGAAAACGTATGATACATGGCGGATCATTAATATTAATTAAAAATTCTATTAAATCAAAATAAAGGAAATACATCATCGGACTGTCTATTGAACACTCCATTGAATTGTCCTGGTTGAGCTTGATAAGCATGTTATAGTATGCGTATACAGACCTCCAAGTTACCAGAATGTATCTGTGTTTGATTCTGTAATGGAATATGTATTAAAAAAACTTAGTACTAATAGTAAATCAATAATTATATGTGGTGATTTTAATATTAACTTATTAGAAAATAACTCCAATACTCTCAGATTTTTAAGTCTTTTTAGGTCATTCGATTTGTCAAATGTTTTTATTGAACCAACCCGAGTGACAGCTTCTTCTGCCACTTGTATAGATAATATTTTTTGTAACTGTGATTACTTACACAAACAAATTGTAAATAAGTTGCCATCTGATCACAGTGGACAAACAATAACATTTTGCTCCTATATGCCTTTACAAAAAATTCAAATAAGGTTTAGGCCAATTACAAGTAAAAATTTAGAGAAATTAAATAATTCTTTGGCCAGTAAATTATGTGTTCAGAGTTTTAATAATATTTGTGACCCAAATAAGTTCTACGCCGAGTTCTCTATTAAACACGCAATTTAATGACACTTTTCCACTGAAGACTAAAAGTATTTACTCAAAGTTCGTATTTAGTGATTGGGCGACTCCAGGTATTCGTAAAAGCAGGGAAAATCTTTTTGAACTATATGGCCTAAAGCAACATATGAATAAGACAAGCTTTCGTCAATATGTTGCAAAATATTCTAAAACTTTTAAAAGTGTGTGCAAAATAGGTAAAGCTCTTTATATTAGCAATAAAATAAAATCAGCTAATGACAAAATTAAAACTACCTGGCAAATAATAAATAATGAAACAGGTAGAAAAAAAACAGCGTAATACTGAATTTAATTTAGAGACTGCACATGGGCCCATCACTTCAGAGGTAGAAATAGCTCAGGAATTTGAAAACTTTTTTGCTAATATTCCCCTTAAAACTACTGAAACTTTAAGTTCCTCACCCGTGCTTTCTGCTGCCTTACTTAGAAAGAATGTAAAGGTATGCGCTTTGGAGTTTAAGTTTCAGCATACAAACCCCCAGGCTGTTATAAAAACTTTTAAAGATCTTAAAATTAAATCAACAGAAGATCTCTGGGGCATGTCTGTAAAAGTTTGTAGATCTATCATCGAAACCATTGCGCCCTATTTAGCTTTCATATTTAACATTAGTGTGGACCAAGGAGTAATTTCCGGATCTCATGAAGCACAGTAAAGTAGTTCCTTTGTTCAAATCCGGAGATAGTAAAGAACCCAACAATTATAGGCCCGTGTCAATTCTGCTAGTTCTCAGTAAGGTGTTTGAAAAGTTGATGCTCAATAAAATGTTACGTCATTTCAATAAAAATTCCATCTTTCATGAACAACAGTACGGTTTCACTAAAGGTCGTTGTACCACTGACGCCGGTGTCACACTAATAAAGAACATTTTTAACGCCTGGGAGGAAGCACAAGATGCCATTGGAATCTTTTGTGACCTCTCTAAGGCTTTCGATTGCGTTAACCATGAGACACTTCTGCTGAAACTAGATCATTATGGGATTAGAAATACAGCTCTTGATTTACTTAGATCAGACCTGAAAGATAGAAAGGTTAAAGTTCAAGTAAACGGCGTGAACTCATTGGGGTCTGAAATGGCAATGGGCGTTCCTCAAGGTTCGATATTGGGTCCATTCCTCTTTTTAGTTTACATTAACGATTTACCCCAATTACTTCAAAATCAACCAAAGATGGTTTTATTTGCAGATGACGCGTCATTGATCTTTAAAATAGACCGACGGTCTCAAAACCTTGACGACGTGAATAATTCTATTCTTCAGGTCCAAGATTGGTTTACGGTAAATAATTTGGTTCTAAATGAAAAAAAAACCAAATGCATTAGATTTAAACTACCTAATGTTAGAAGTAGCGAATGTGATATCATATTGAATGGAGAAAAACTGGAATGTATTAATCAAACGGTTTTCCTAGGAATCACTCTAGACGAGAAACTACAATGGGGACCACATATAACATCTCTTGCGGGGCGGTTAAGCTCGGCCGCTTATGCTGTTAGGAAGATAAGACAGTTAACAAATGAAGAAACCGCGCGTTTGGTCTATTTTAGCTACTTCCACAGCATTATTTCGTACGGTATTTTATTGTGGGGTCGGGCTGCTAACATTGAATCCATCTTTATTTTGCAAAAGAGAGCTGTCAGAGCCATTTATAATCTACGTCGCCGAGAATCTCTTAGGGAACTCTTTAAAAGGATTAATATTATGACGGTACCTTGCCAATTCATTTATGAAAATATTATGTATGTAAGAAAAAACCTACATCTTTTCAAAAAAATAAGTGATAGACATAATTTCAATACTAGAAATAAAGATAAAATAGATCAGCCATGTTTCAGATTATCTAAAGTACATACATCTTTTATGGGGTACTGTGTTAAATGTTACAATAAAATACCTTGTGATATATTGCAATTAAATGAAAGAAAATTTAAAACTCATATAAAAGTACACTTTGTAAACAAGCTTATTACAAATTAGAGGATTATATCCAGGATAAGAACGCTTGGAAACATGCTGGTCCAGCTCCATAGGACAATCTAGAGTCTAGACAAAATCTAACTGATTGTCATTTTAATTGTATATTTTATTATTTTTATGACTTTTATTTTACACTCTGTGATTACCTTAACTCACACACTGATTATTTTAGGAAAACTTTTTTTTTTTTTTTACAATATTTGTAAATATGTAAGCACCATGTATCTATCACATAATTCATTTATCTCATTGCTTCATTATTAATTCTTTTTACCTATTGCGGTATAGTAATTTTATTCTAGGTGCATCGTCTTCACATATAATTATATAATTGATGTACCAATACCAAATATTGTAAAACATTTTAAAAGAGTAACGGTGGAGTTTCTTGCCCATTGTTCTCCATACGAAGCTACCTTTTGGAAGGGGCGACTAGAATCAATTCTATTTTATTTGTAAATTTTGACGTTCAAAAGTGCCATCTATGTGCCTATTTGAAATAAATAATTTGACTTTGACTTTGATATTCCTGAGACTGCTCCATCTCTCATCTTATTTTGGTCATTGATATTCACATGGCCAAGTCTCCGGTGCCAAACTCCACTGCTTGCTGCTGAAGAAGTTGATGTAAACAAACACTGTTTCTGTTCCAGGACCATCTTGTAAACACCATCAATCTGTTTAGCTACTGCCACTAAACTGTTTTCTCTGTTGTAAACATAGCAACAATTCTCGTTAAACTCAACTTTATTGCCATTCCTGATGAGCTGACTGATTGAAATCAAGTTTGTGGTGAGAGTAGGCACACACAAAACGTCTTTCAAAGTGACTTCTTACAGGCAATCTGGAGTAACTGTCATGATATCAACATCCCCCGAGCACAATACTGGTATAGCGCTCTGATTAGCTGCCATTATCTCCTTGATACTCGTGGTATATGATGCATTCTGTATCATGTTTACGTCTGTAATCATATGGACACTCGCGCCACTATCCAAGTAGTAATCTTGTTTACTGTAATTTCCGCTCAAGAAAACTGCCGAAAATGCGTTCGTCATCTTTATCTGAGGCTGATTACTTTGTTTACACTGTGATTTATAATGTCCAAACTGCTTGCAACGGTAACATTTCACATTCGACTTGTCAGATTTGACATTTGGTGAGCCGGACGTAGGCGTTCCACCGCCATGATGTTGGCTGGAGTTGTCAAGCTTTCCAATACTGCCAACTTTTGAACTTTGACGACTGTGCTGCCCTCTACTCAAGAATGCGCTTTTCGCTCCCGCCTCGCAATCGTTACCTGTCAAATCTATTAGCTTCGTTTTCACTACGTCAGCTGTAATGGCGATTCCCGAATGTTCGATCGCCATCAACATGGGGAAATATTTTTCAGGCAAACCAGCTAAAATTAAACAGCCAATCCACTCGTCGTTCACGGGAAACCTGTTCCTGACAATTTCTGGGCCGTCTCGATGATCTGCGTAACGTAACTCGTCATTGATTCACAGTTATCAAGGCGAATTGATATCAAATTCCTTAACAATGTGATTCGTCGCGAAGATCCGGAATCGTCGAACATGGTCTTCACTTTCTGCCACAAATCTTTTGTGCTTTTTGCTGCCTTAATGTGAACGTATAGTGATGGGTCTATTGTCAAAATTAGCTTCGCCATTGCTTTTCTATCTTCAGTCGCCCTGGCTTCTGAACTTTCTTGCTTGATGCAGTCAGACATGCCCTCCAAAACTAGCAAGTTCTCCGCTGCAAATGCCCATTCGTGATAATTCTCTCGTCCTAACAGCTTAGGTACGTTAGTCAAAAATGCGTTCGAAGACATTTTTTTCACTAGCGGTAAACCTGATACACACACACCTATTCTAGCTAAAATAACTTGTTAAGACTTCCTATATGGAGCTTCTGGGCCCATAACCTAATAAAACGGGATTATTTAAATAAAAACGACTTGAAGTTTTGTGAACGCTAATGACATAGAATGGTTTATTCACTCACAGACTAAATAGATTTTTAATACAACGGCCACAGAATCATTATTCTAGTTTATTTGGTGTTGCTACGATAAGCTAACTACTTTCTAACAAATTCGCTAAAACTATCATGCAAAATAATTGATTACATAATAATTGATTACATAATAATTGATACAAATATAATTAAATCCATGATAACAAAATTGTAACATAAATCCTAGATAATAGAAATGTCACACATTTGTCAAATTATAATAGTTAAATGTCAGTGTAAATCTTTAAAGTTTAGGTACTCATTCACAGAATAGAATAATTTTTCTATAAGCCATTTGAATAGCACTGTTTTAAGCCGATTGATGGTAGTTCCCTATATGATTTTGGTAATTTATTATATATACTTATAACCATTGGAAAGCAACTTCTGTGATATCAGGAAGAAAAAGAAAAGAAAGAAAAATTATTTATTCTGCACAAACAAAACGCACAGTACAACAAAATAAGTCAAAAAAAAAAAGCATACACAGTAGCCAAAAGCCTCGCATCCAATACTCTAAGCATTCTGACAATCTTGTCCATTGGTTGATGTCAGGGACCAAAGACAATTTACAAAGTGTTTACTAACTAGTTTATAATCTCAAGCAAAAGGAAGCAGACGCGCAGTGATGCGAGTACTTTCGCCTCGAGGTCCCAGGGTGGGGATCCGGCCAGTACGCAAGCCGCCTCGTAGGAGATCGCGCGATATCCCCTGATGACTCCGATGGCCATTGCTCTCTGCGGTCTCCGCAGGACTGCGATGCTTCCGGCCGTCAGGTCAGCCACCCAGATCTGGGTCCCATAAAGGGCCATCGATCGCACGATCCCCACGTGTAGCCGCCTACAGGCGGCACTCGGGCCCCCCAGATTGGGAAACAGCGTTGACAACGCCCCAGCTGCACCCAACAACTTGGGCGCCAGCCGCCGGAAGTGGGGGCCAAAATCCCACCGGCTGTCGAGCATCAATCCTAGGTACTTCATGGTGGACTCGACAGCGATTTGAGCCCCTCCGACTACGATGTGTGATCCTGGTGGCTGTGCCCTCCGGAGGTCATGAAAGATCATGGCCTCCGGCTTGTTGAGGGCAAACTCCAGGCCTAGGCACCGTATGCGGCTCACCACCTGTGAGACCGCAGCCGTCGCCAATAACGCTGCCTCCTTGTACGAGCTCCCCCGAGCCGTGACCAGCGTGTCATCCGTATAACACGTCAGGTCCATGCCCGGCTGGAGCTCGCCCCGCAGCACCCAGTCGTACCCAATGTTCCACAGGAGTGGGCCTATGACCGAGCCCTGTGGAACACTGCACGACATGCGGCGCTGGTTTCCGTCATCACGTCCCGTGGAGGTGACACACCTCTCCGCCAAATAAGCCCCTACTATGCGGCGGCGGTAGGAAGGCACCTGATGGTACCGCAGTGCCTCGCGAATACAGCTCCAGGGCAGGGCGTTGAAGGCGTTGGAGATGTCCAAGGACACCGCCAACATCACCCCGCCCCGGGACACCACTTCCTCCGCCAGGACGCTCACCCGCGATTTCCTTACGGAAACCTGACTGCAGTTCAGGAAGAATGTCATTAGCCTCCAAGTATTCAAATACCTGTCGATACACTATACGCTCCAGAAACTTTGAACGGCAGGGAAGTATATTTATTCGCCTGAGTTCTTTCAAATTGGCTGGATCACTTTTAGGGATAGGGCGAACAATTGCGCATCGCCAGAGGCCAAGGAAAGTGCGCGACTATACTGACCTATTGATGATATCAGTGATGACTTGCAGGGTAGTTGGCAATGTGAGTGTTAACATTTCCAAACTGATACCATCAACACTCTGAGCGTTTGACCGTAGACTCCTGACTATCTTCAGAATTTTCGCATGGTTGGTTGCAGTAAGTGAGAACTCGGCTGGACTATGCCTGTAAGAATAAGCCTATAAGTACGACATTTGTGACACATTATCATTACAGTTTCCTGGAATATCCAAAAAAGCTGGATTGTCAAAATGACTTGGCAGTAGCCTTTTTTTATGGTCTGGGAGTACATCTGACTTCAACTTACGCCACAGTAGTTTGGGGTCCTTGCTCTGATCTTTTTGTGAAATATGCTGTTTTTTCCCTCACTAATGCGGCGGCAGCCTCATGCTTAAGATCCAGGTAGTACTGCTTATGATGCGGTTCTATCCTTAATGACATCTATCCCTAGCCTCATCCCGTAGCTTGAATATCAGACGAATATTATCAGTGATCCAAGACGTAGGCCGCTTATAGAAGGCATTTTTCTTGATAGGATCGTGAAGATCAAAAAGCTGGAGCATGTATGAGCTAAAAGCATGTACCTGGTATCGACATCACACATATCACTTATAGTAGACCATGGTATCATGTTCAAATCATTCTGAAAGTAATCCGGCTGATGTCTGAAAGAGAGCGAAACTCAACCACCCTAGATTTAACCTTGGGCTTCTTAAAAACAGATTCACATGTTATAAAGGAGTGGTGGCCGAGCTCACTGATAATTATGGTTCACCTCAACATTTCACGTTGTAGCATCAGTGCATACGATGTCGATGTGCGAACTACTGTTACCCACAAAGTGTGTCACTGATTGAACTAGTTGAGCAAGGTTCAAGTAATTAAAAAAGTCCGCAAGCTGCTTTGATTTTGAACTGTTTGCATCCAACAGATTAACATTTAGGTCACCCACCAATACCAGATTATCATATGGGGCCAATGCACTAATACTGGCAGTTATGGCGTCAAGGAAAAGCTCCAAGTCCTGCCAAGGCGTGCGGTACGCAGTCCCAAGTACAAGTTTCTTTTTGTTAATGGTCAGGCCCAGTCAGTGCTGCTCCTCATCAGGGTGTTTAAGTTGAGCTCTTACAGCGTGTTGATGCCATTCTTTATATGAAAAGCAACTCCCTCGCCACGCCCACCTCAGGTTGTCACCGGTCGCGGTACGTGCCTAAATTTGTACCCAGGTACACTAGGAGCGCGGTCCTCTTCCCCCTTGCGTAACCATGTCCACAGAGTGGTTACCCATGGCAATCAAGAACTCGTCCTGATTTGTCCCTAGAGGCCGCATTCAGTAGACCATACTTAATATATTTACTGGGAGCCATCAGAGCTAATAGCTGTAGGTATTACATATGGAAGTGTGATGATATGGTACGAATGAATGTATGCAGGTGTTGTGTGGTAGTTCAGCTGGGCACTATAGTAAGTGTATATAGTTATGATTGAGAAAAATACTATGATTAAGAATAATTCATGTACATAATTTGGATTAAATATATTAGGTAAAAATAGACTTTGTACATATAACATAAGTAAATACATTACACCCGCTTGTTGAGGAAGAACCGCTGCGCTGGAGGGGGCATGTCGAGGTCGCTCCGCGTCGCACTCGCGCACTTGCCAGAAGTTGGTCGCGCCGGTCCCGACGAGCAAGGCGCATGACGATAGGCCGCGTACGAGACTCAGTCAGTCCTGCTGAGCTTGTCACGTTGAGCTGCCTTCCACCAACACGTTCCGCACTAACGATGTCACGATCGTCAAGGCTGCCCCTAGCTTGTGGCCAATGACCTTAATTATGTGAGCTGGGTTTCCGCCTTTCACAATTCACAATTCTTTATTGCATTCCATATGTATTACATAGATGGTATAAAAAAGTAAAAGATCAATATGGACCCTGTCGGGCACAGCCTAAAATTCAAGTAATTCAATATTATTATAAATTATTAGATGTGTTTAGTTGGGTGTATAGTTATGTCATTATGTGTATATAGTTATATATAATATATATATTATTAGGTTTGTGTATACAGGTATAGTATATTAGTTATTTTTATTTTATCTATTGCATAAGAATAATGTGGGTAATTATTATGAAATTATTATTATTCGTTATTATTAGAAATATTTTCATTATTATTTAATTATGTTATTTATTCATATTTTTATTTGATTTCCTATATTCCATATTTATTTATTTATATTTCATCATGTTTGGTTTATGAAGGAAAATTAATTTTAATTTTCAATAGATTTGTCATCTAAAAACTCATTTACTGAGTTGGATTCCAGAAATTGTTTCAATTTATTAATAAATATATTTGTTTGCTAACTTCTCTTATGTCATATAGCAATTTATTATAATTTTTTATAGACATAACTAAAGGACTGGTTGAGTGCATTTTGAGTCGGCAATTTCCCTTCGGCAAATTCGACACCTCTATGTCGTTAGCTAGAAGATCCTGGTTCCTGTCATTGAGGTCTCGCCTCAAATCTTCCACAATCTTGTCCACGTTGGCTGAGTTCATGGACCCCGAAACAGCACGTCGCTCTAGCACGTCCACCCTGGCTTCCAAACTGTCGATGCGCGTACTGCAGGTATTTAAGGTGGATTTAAGCTCAACCATTTCCACCTCCATCTCCTTTCTAAACACCTGAATCTCTACTCGCATCATCCTCAGCTCCTCAATGATCACCTGCAAATCGGTTCCAGCTACAGGCGATAATTCCTGAGTAGTGATGTCGGCAATTGAGCAAAAAGAATATTGATCGAGACAATAGGGCCAAAACGGCCCTATTGTCTCGATCAATATTCTTTTTGCATTCTGGACAAAGCCAGTTGGTTGTTATGTTAGCCTTTGTAGGGACGCCCACACACACTCGGTGATATAGCAGCTGGCACTTGCCACACCTAGCACCCTCTAACGTTGATATAAAGCGACCGTAACCTCCACATTTGATTCCCGGCATGGTTAGCGACGTCTTAGGAACTTGCTCAGCAGGTGGTATCGAGGATGTTCGCTAGATGGCGGAAGTAACGATTCCCGTCACAGGTCGATAGGTCGTTTGCTGCTACTAAGACAGATGGCTCTGTTGTCAAGGTGACGTTACCGAATACACTGTTATTAGTGGGTAAAATATATCATTTTGGATATTTATTTCTATTTTTTATTTCACGGCCCATAAACGCACTATTTATTTCTCACAACAATGTATGGTATGCTGATTGCCACTATGATCACTATTAAATGGATTCCAATGCACTTTGACTTTGATTTCTATCAAATCAAATCATTTATTTTTGCAAACATGGGTATTGTACATGTTTTCTTAAAATGTAGTCCTCCATATTCTACCTTCTCATGGGCATGCAAATAATATTCAATTTCAAAATTAAACAAAAATTCTATTGTTATCGAATAAATATAAATGTCAAATCATTAGAATTCCAAAAAAAAAACACACTAATATCAGTAGTGACATTTTTACAGTAATGTCAAAAGAATTATAAAGTATGTCAAAGTGTCAATAAGATTAAAAAGTTTCAAAATAGGAACATGTATGTCAATCTTATCGATAGTTTATAAATCAGTGCAGAGATTTATCATTAAGGAAGTTGTCAATTGTGTAATAGTTTTTTGCAATTAATATTTGGTTTAGTGCCCTTTTAAATTGTATTACTGTCATATTTTTTATTACATCAGGTACTTTATTATAAATACGTGGGGCAATACCAAAAAAACTTTTCTGCATAAGTGCGGTTTTACATTTCACTTGGCATAGTTTGTTTACATAATATTGAGTCCGTATCGGATTTTTTCGGACTGCTGACAGTTTTTCAAATAATTGTGGATTGTTTTTTACAACAATAGAGCTGTTTCCAAAATGTATAAAGAAGGAAAAGTTAAAAATTTTAAAGACTGAAAATAGGAAAGACAGCTATCTGTTGTTTTAAGACTGCACATTGACCTTATACATCGCTTTTGCATTATAAATACCAGTTCCTTATCGCTAGACTGCCCCTCGGAAAATAATTCCATATCGCAAAACCAAGGCAACCAGTCCATGGTACGCTGATGAAAGAGCCTGACAGTTGACTTTTTCAGAAAGTTGATGGAAAGCATACGCGGACTTACTAAGTTTTTTGCTCACAACTTCAACATGAGGTTTCCAAGTGAGTTTGCTGTCAATCACTATACATAATAACTTTGCCTGGCTCACTTCGGTGCGTTGATGAAATTGCATTATTTTCGTCTTACTTAGGTTTATCAAAACCAAAAAAAAATAAAAAATATAAATTATTATTACTTAACCAGTTAATTATGTCATGCAAACAAGTATTTATTTCCTGCTCGTAATTATTATGATTTGTACTATCAATTACAGGTGTACGAAATCGAACAAAATGGTTCTCTTTGCGGATGACAATCCGCAAAGAGAACTATTTTGTTCGATGTTAATGTATATTAAAAATAGTGGCGGCCCCAATACGCTACCCTGTGGAACACCATATTTTACATGCCTTGGATGTATGTATGGTTTCTATTTTACTTTTCGGACAAATTCTAGTTTCCCAATCATACTTTTCACGACAATAAATTATTCCGCTATACTCAATTTCCTTAAGCGTTAACTGAAGATTTTGCGTGGAAAGAAGTTCGTCATCCTAATCTCCGGGAAACCCTTATCAAAGATAACCATGAATGTCCAGATCACCCTCATTTAGGAATTTTTAAAACTTATAAAAAATTACACTTCTTATCTATATTACTGGCCATCTATGTTTAATGATATTGCTAAAATAATTTCTATCTGTGATAATTGCTTAACTTACAAACACGCAAATCACTCTCCCTTTGGCCATAAGGGTAAACCAAAAATTTGTTCCAGACCCTTTCAAACAATTTCTTTGGATCTAATACCCTGGGTCCTCTACCTATGTCTAGACGTAGAAATCAATTTATCTTAGTGGTTAACTGTTGTTTCACTAAATATGCCCTGATCTATCCACTAACACGAGCTACTAGTGCTAACATCATCTCTAACTTAGAAAATGTTTTTTTTCTAGTTCATGGAGTATCTCAGACTATTATTATGGACAATGGGTCAAAATTACAATCCCATGAATTTCGCAACTTTCTGGGCAGATATAACATACCATACATATGTTTCTCTCCTAACTATTGCCCTCAAGTTAATCTTACTGAAAGATACAATCATACTATAAGCAGCAAGCAAGTCTGGCGGATGCACCTTCCCGAGGTGGCCACCCTGTTCTTGGTCTAATTCCATAAGAAATAGATGTAACAAAAACCACCAGGTGCCATCCTTTCTCCAACTCCCTTAACCCCATTCTTCCCTTCTTATCCATCCTGCCACTCTGAAAAAAAAAAAAAAAAAAAAAACACCCAAGACCTAATAACTCTGACTGATTTTAATATTAATATTTTAAATGTTACTACATTAAGTATTAGACTACTCAATCTGTTTAGGTCTTATAATTTAATTAACTTGTTTTTTGAACCTACTAGGATCACGGCATCTTCGTCGACTTGTTAAGATAATATATTTAGTGATTATGATGCCAAAAATAAATTAGTGTTAAGTGACTTAACGTCTGACCACTGTGTTTACTAGCTAGCTTCCCTAGTCCATTACGTAAAAATACGCATAAAATAAAATGCAGGCCTTATACAGCTAGTCGTTGCAACAAGTTTAAAAATAATATAGCACATAAAATTACACCCATCTATACTCGTAGTAGAACACGATAATCCTAATGACATCTATGGAGCCCTTTTTGATGTTGTACAAAAAGAGTACCAATCTACTTTTAAGACCAAATCCATTAACATTAATGGTACCTACTTTGGCTTTAACCAATGGGCTACTCCAGGTATTTATAAAAGTAGAGCGAGATTATACGAGTTATATGGTTTGAAAAAATACAGGTTTGATACTCCTTTTCTAGAGTATGTCAAAAATTATTCAAAATTATTTAAAAAGATTTGTGTTTTTGCTAAATCTAAATTTTTAAGCGATACAATTAAAAAATCTAATAATAAAGTAAAAACCACTTGGAAAATTATTAACAATGAAACTGGTAAGTCTGTTAAACAAGAAAAACAACTTAAGATTATGGTCGAAAACAAATTAGTTAATAATGCAGCTGACGTAGCTGAAGCATTCAATGAGTTTTTTGCCAACATACCTATAACTACGACTCGCTCCTTAAATTCATCCCTGTCTAAAGCTGAAAATCTTTTGCATAGTATTGTGCCTAAATGTAGTCGTTTATTTAGCTTCGAACATGTAACACCTCATGATGTAGTTAATCTGTGACGTTGTACTGTTTGCAGATGATACCTCTCTTATTTTTAAAGTAGACCGGAATAGACAAGATTTTGACGACGTAAACATTGCACTCTCAATAGTTACGGATTGGTTTACGACAAATAACTTAGTTCTCAATGCCAAGAAAACGAAATGTATAAAGTTTGCCTTACCGAATGTTAGAAATTTAGGTCCCAACATCGTTTTAAATAAAGAGGTACTTGAAACTGTAGACTCGGCAGTGTTTCTGGGTATAACAGTAGATGCCAAATTTCAGTGGGGACCTCATATATCAAGCCTAGCGGGACGGCTCAGTTCGACCGCATACGCCGTCAGGAAAGTAAGACAATACACTGACGTTGATACAGCCCGATTAGTCTATTTTAGTTATTTTCATAGCATTATGTCCTACTGTATTCTGCTGTGGGGTAAAGCAGCTGACATTCAAAATATATTTATACTACAAAAACGAGCTGTTCGAGCAATTTACCAGCTGGGTGCCAGAGTTTCTCTAAGAGATTTTTTTAAAGATATTGGTATTCTCACGGTGGCATCACAATTCATCTTCGCCAACATCTTATATGTTAGGCAAAATATACACTTATACACTAAAAACAGTGACATTCACAATATTAACACCAGAAATAAGGATAAATTACGTGCTCCATTTCATCGGCTTCATAAGGTTCATAACTCATTTGTTGGACTTGGTATAACTTTTTATAACAAGCTACCCTCTTCTTTGCTAGATTTGCCTTTTAATGCGTTTAAAGTTAAAGTTAAATCCAATCTTTGTTCAAAGGGATACTATTCTATCAATTACTACTTAAACGATAAGAATAGTTGGTCGCTGTGATTAACTCAAGACAATGTTCATTTTCTTTCTCCAGAATTAGCGTACCTACTGACAGGTTATATGAGTTCATAATTGTTTATTTTATTGACTGTGCCAGTCAATTTTTTTTTTTTAAATTTATTTTTAGTGACGTAATATACTAATGAAAATGTTTTTTATGAGTTGTATTGCAATAAGTGGTTAGCTAGCGACCTCGACAATTGATTGTATTATTCTTGCCTGAGCAACCGGCAGCAAGTTCGTCGTGCTCCCTTAGATGTCACTGCTTGCGGTAGCGTCGGGGGTCGGGTTGCCTCCTTCCCTCAAATATGGCGAGGGGGGTGATGGCTGATCTTTGCGTTATGCTCGTGAACGGGTGCTGCTTGTGGTGACTGGTCGTCTTGCTGACCATGGTTTTGTTATTGTTATTAATGATTAACTGTTTTTTATTTTACTTCGATGGTGCTAGTTTATCATTTGTGACTTCGAGTTACAGCTAAAGCTTTATGTAAGCGGGCACGCCCAATATGCCTGGAGGCTTTATATTTAAGAGCGTTGTACATGCGTGCGCATCTTGCACATGCGCATTCGATACAATGGCGGTGAGCCGAGACACACGAGCTCCGCCGTCATTCCGATAGCAGCTAAGACCGAGTGCAAGTCTCTATATAAATATATTTTCTCGGCTATCTTATTTAAATAAAACTATTTTTTTTATTGCTGTTACCGTTTTCAATCATCTCACAACATTTGGCGACCGTGACTGAAGAAACTGCGAATTGAAATTCGAACGAAGAAAAAACAACTGCGGTTCGGTGACGTGCTCTCGTTTGTTCGAAACAATTCGAACCGGGCCACGTCTCTCCGGGCAAGCGCCGCTGCTCATCGTTCATCGCATCCACGTGCCTCTGGAGTGAAATCGCTGGAACTCAAGGAGGCTACTGCTACCTATTTTGAAGATCTACCTGGATATTGAGGGCATCGCGTCAGGTGGTCTATCCGAGGGAAGTAAGCTCGTTCCTATTATATGTTCAGTTCCTGATTTCCGCTTTTATTTGTGTTTAGGGTTTACTGCTTCCTCTAATGTAAAGGGCAGCTAACTGCTAACATCATTGCATTGTGGACATTTAAATTCTATAGGTAATTAATACCTCTATAACCTTATACCTAGTCTAAATAGGCGACTATTTATGTCGAGCATGTCTATAATCATGCCATTGCATTCGCTGTTCATGCATAAATACCTACTTAATCCATCATGGCCTAATGCGCTTTAATTTCTTAATATTTACATTCCTGTACTAAAATCCCAATTCCGTGTCTCTGTGCACCTAATTGCACAGTTTAAAGCCTTGCACTGCATCCGTGCTTCAAATAGATTTGCCAAACGATTCCAGAAAATCATCGGCTGTGGCTGCGTGCTGCCTCCCGTCTACATACGTTACCGCGTGGCCACCAGGGCTCCTCGGCCACCGCGGAATAAGCAGCAGAACGGCCATCTAGCCGGCGCCATGCCTGCAGTAACACCGCGTGACTGCGAGCTGCGCCTGGAGCGTACATACTTGTAGCGACTGTTTGGTTTGATGCACATTTTTATTATCTATTTCATTGTTTGTTTGTTTTCGGTTATTGTGATTTAAAGATGCCGATCATGGATAAGGATGTGGGCAAAAGTGAATTAAGTGAATTAATTAGGAAACGCGGTAATATTAGAGGAGAGGGCGTTTAACTAAATTAAACGAATATGTACAGGAAATGCAAAAGCTAGACATTGGTGCTCTAAGTAGCGTAAATTTAAAAGAGTTAGGTAGACGTTTGGATATTTGCCAAGAATTATTTAGGCAGTTCCATGACGTTCAAACATTAATTGAAAACAGCTGTGATGAATCCGCTACGGATGAACAAATCACGTTAAGAGATTCAATTGAAACTAAGTTTATTTTCGTTATGTCAATTATTGAGGATATAATATAAAGACAAGGGTCTGAGAAAGAAAAATTTGGTGATGCATATAGTAACAAAGGTTCACATGCAACTTGCCTATCTCATGGGGTCCAGTCAATAAAATTGCCAACGATAAAATTGCCAACATTTAATGGTTCTTATTTAAAATGGCTAGAATTTAGAGACACTTTTCAATCTTTAATTCATCGCAATGAATCAATACCAGGCATCAATAAGTTTCACTATCTGAGATCCTCACTGGAGGGTGGTGCCATTGAAGTTATCAAGTCGTTGGAGTTTACCTCTGAGAATTATATTGTAGCAACATCAGCATTTATTTTGTGTTTACGAAGATTTGTGTCTCGCAGAGGTAAGCCCTACGAAATTTGGTGCGACAATGGCACTAACTTCGTGGGGGCAAATAATGAACTAGGTAAAGTGCTACGCTCTAGTCGTGACTCATTCATTGATTATACTACTAACGAAGGCATTTTATTTAAATTTAGTCCGGCCTATTCACCGCATTTTGGTGGGCTCTGGGAGGCAGGCGTAAAGGCAGCCAAATATCATTTAAAAAGAACAGCAGCCAACGTTTCCTTTACTTTTGAGGAGTTGTCAACTCTTTTTATACAAATAGAGGCGATCCTTAATTCTTGCCCTCTCTCCCCTTTGTCTTCGGACCCTCTCGATTTAAATCCTTTGACCCCCGGGCACTTCCTAATCGGACGGCCACTGACGTCGGTGCCCTCTTTTGCAGCAGAAGACTCCAGACCGAAGTACCACCTCATCTGCAAACTACGCCTCGAGTTCTGGAAGAGATGGTCTCAAGAGTTTATAGCGGAACTCCAGCAGCGGTCCAAATAAAAAACTGGGTCTATCGGTCCTAGAATTGGAGACATGGTATTAATAAAGGACCAGAAGCTGCCTCCGCAACGATGGCGGCTTGGACGCATTACACGTCTACATATGGGCGCAGACAACACTTGCCGTGTGGTAGATATCTACACATCCAAAGGAACAATCCGCAGAGCCATCCATTACATCGCCCGGCTGCCGGGTGAAGAAGAACTTGAGGAACATGCTGGGAATATGTACATGCGTGCGCATCTTGCACATGCGCATTCGATACAATGGCGGTGAGCCGAGACACACGAGCTCCGCCGTCATTCCGATAGCAGCTAAGACCGAGTGCAAGTCTCTATATAAATATATTTTCTCGGCTATCTTATTTAAATAAAACTATTTATTTTATTGCTGTTACCGTTTTCAATCATCTCCCAACAAGCGTTCTGTTTACGGTATTTCTGCTTGAGTATAGTTTTTTGACGATTTCTGTTTTTTTTTTTTGTATAGTGGCGTGTGCTAGCTATCATAAGGCAAATAATATAAATATCTTTAATGTTCTGTGTTGCGTAATGCAAATTATTTTACATTGTATTGTATAGATTCAATTCAAGTTTTATATCTGAACAGACAGCTGTGCTGCTGGGGAGTTTGTTGCGCCACTTCTTCTTCCCAGCTAAATCACTAGGAAGTGGTTAAGGGTGGGCATTTTTGGGGGACTGTCTTATGTAATTTTTATGTTCGAAAAGTGCTGATTCTCAGCCTAGTTTGAATAAATGACTTTTGATTTATGATTTGATTTTTTTTGATTTTTGAATACGAGTTGGTAGGAAATATGATCAACTCAACCCGCAACCACGTAAACGGTCGGGGGCCTTGGCTTCATCGCCCGGGCCGCGAGAAAGAAAATCTCTCTAAAAATTACCCTAACCCAACGGTGGGAGACGTGCCAATAGGATGAATGGCTAGTAGGAAACTAGTCTCGAGCGCCAACCGCGACGGAACTGGCAAACGTTGTGTGTAACTGCCTTCTTGAGGGGATGGGCGTCACCCTTCTTGCGACTGTTTATATCGGCCCATACTCGTGGAAAATTCTCAAAATAAAAATACTAATAATACTACTAAACTACAAAAACAAACTCTGATTCAGCAAACATTTCATCCTTGCATGTTTGAGAGAACAAGGAGCAATTCACTACCGACATCACCCAACGAAATCCAAAAGCCCGTTGAAGAACATACAGTACTAAGTGACCCCGAAAACAAAGATACAGAGGAATGGCAAAAAGATAAAATTCCTGCTAGGAGAACCAAACGGAAAGAGACAAGCCCCATACAATATGAAACAAATAAGAAGGCCAAGAATACCTCGGCTTTTCAGATATTCACTCATAACAGCTTCGAAATCCTTAACGATGAACCTACAAAGGAAAATAAAAGTGAAGTTAAAGAATACATACCAAAGCCAGAACCCATATTTATGACAGGTGTCCTCAACATAGCATCCCTAAAGGAAAAATTGAATTAACTCGTGGAAACAAATCTATTCACCATGACTACACTAAGATCTGGACACGTTATCAAAATATTGCCAAAAGACATCCAAACGTACAAGGTCATCAGAGAAAACTTCATTGCAAACAACATCTCACACTACACATACCAGCTAAAAAGTGAGAGAGCATATAAGGTGGTCTTACCTGGGCTCCACGCATCAGAAGATACCTCAGAAATATAAAAAAATCTGGAAAGCAGTGGACATCAAGTGAGACAAATAGTAAACGTACGACACCGAGCTACAAAAGAACCACTGCCTATGTATTAAGTTGATCTAGAACCAAAGCAGAATAATAAAGACATCTTTAACATTAGATATCTGAATCAAATGAAAATCTCCTTTGAAGCCCCGTAAAAAAGAAGGAAATTCTACAATGTAAAAGATGCCAAAAATTTGGACATTCAAAAAACCAGTGTTACAGACCTTTTCGCTGCGTCAAATGTGGCAATGACCATCCGACAACACAGTGTATCAAAAAATCCGACACTGAGGCCACTTGTGCAAACTGCTACGAGAAACACCCGACCAGCTACAAAGGCTGTAAAATCTACAAGCAATACAAAGAAAAAATCTGAAGATTGCTCCCAAGCCCAAAGAACAACATCCTTCAAGGAAATCAGATACTAACATCAAAGACAGTCTCACTCCACGTGAATATAACTAATAAAATACGAGTATACGCTGAGGCCACTACGACCAGACTACGAGCTCCTCCATCACAGAGAAATAACGACCTAAATGACATGACCGACATAATGGAAACTATGCTGGAAAAACTACAAGACACAATGCTGACTATGATGGACCGCATGGTCCAACTAGTCAACAGCTTTGTTAAAAAATGAACCGCAATCTCCGAGTTGTCACTTGGAACGCCAACGGCTTGACGGAACGACGTCAATAACTTGAAACCTTTCTTCAAACAGAGAGGATCGACATAGCATTAATATCCGAAACGAGGTTTACATCAAAGACCCATGATACATTAAAATTATATAATCTACACAACCAACCACCGCTCTGGAAACAGCCACGGTGGCACTGCAGTCATTATTAAAAGAAATATCAAGCACTACTCCATGGAGGAATACCGCACAGATAAAATTCAAGCAACCTCTATTACACTTGTGGGTGACAAACATGAAACAGTATTCTCCGCTGTCTACCGTCCTCCTAGACATACAATATCAGCACAAGACTTCACAAACTACTTTTCTACAATTGGTAAAAGATTCATTAGTGCTGGTGACTGGAACTCAAAACATCTCCACTGGGGCTCCAGATTGACTAACACGAGGGGAAGGTAACTCTTCAAAGTAACGGAAGATATGAAATTGGAATGCTTGGCTGGTAGAGAGCCTACCTACTGGCCTACCGACAGAGATAAGATCCCTGACCTGCTCGATTTTTTTATTACAATAAAGGTAGACAGTAATTACGTAACGATAGAATCATGCAATGACCTTACTTCAGACCACACCCCAGTCATCCTGAATGTTAACTCAACAGTAACTCTAGTGGAACCACCTCCAAAAATACACTCCAAAACTACAAACTGGGAAATGTATAGAATGATAATAACTGCAGAAATGACCTTAAAAAACAAAATTGGCACACCAGAAGAGTTAGAAGATGAGGTAGAGAAATTTAACATATCCATACATAATGCTTCAAACACCGCTACCAACAAACGAAAAGGTACGCGGAAGCCACCAAAACATAACACATATCCAAAAGAGATAAAGGACAAAATACAGAAGCGGCGTAAACTTCGAAAGATTTGCCAGACAACAAGATATCCAAGCGACAAAACTATATTCAATAATTTCTCAGAGGAACTTAAAACCCTTATAAACGAGTACGAAAATGACAACATCCAAAATATGCTCTCAAATCTTGATCCAACGATTGAAACAAACTACTCGCTGTGGAAAGTCACCAAAAACTTAAAGCGCCCTAAAACCCATGTACCACCCATCAACAACAATAAGGGAGGATGGGCTAGGTCTGACCTCGAGAAGGCTACAACTTTTGCAGAACATCTCAATACTGTTTTTCAACCACTCCCTGAGAGCTGCAAAGATCATTGCAAAGAAACCAAAGAGTACTTTGAAACAGCCAATCAAATGTGTTTACCCTTGAATAGTGTTAGTCCCAAAGAAGTATACCGAGAAATAAACAACCTACGAGAAGGGAAAGCGCCTGGATATGACCTCATCGACGCAACCCTGCTGAAAAATCTCTCATACAAAGGAATAATGAAAATAGTACATATATTCAATGCCTGCCTGAAACTTGAGCATTTTATTGGTCAATGAAAGATCGCACAGGTACTAATGGTAGCAAAACCCGGCAAACCCACTCAGGAGACAACCTCTTATAGACCCATCAGCTTGCTGCCAGTAGTCGGAAAACTCTTCGAGCGGTTGTTACTCAACCGAATGAGAGAACATCTGGGTTCAGTGTTACCTATACACCAATTTGGATTCCGTGAAAGGCATGGAACTATCGAACAAGTTCACCGTATAGTCGACATTATCAGCAGAAGCCTAGAAAACAAACTATATTGCTCAGCGGTCTTTCTCGACATCAGTCAGGCATTCGATATAGTATGGCACGATCGCCTTATCTTTAAGCTAAAAAAGACGCTCCCACACTGTTTTCTTCACATCCTCAAATCATACCTGGATAAAAAGAGCTATCGGGTGAAGTATAACGAGGAATGCTCTGACCTTCACGAGATCAAATCAGGTGTCCCGCAGGGTAGCATACTGGGCCCAATATTATACTTAATCTTTACAGCTGACATACCAACTAACGATAACACGTCAACTGCGACGTATGCTGATGATACGGCCTTACTGTCTACTCACACTAACCC
This sequence comes from Tiliacea citrago, assembly GCA_963921375.1. Taxonomy (NCBI): domain Eukaryota; kingdom Metazoa; phylum Arthropoda; class Insecta; order Lepidoptera; family Noctuidae; genus Tiliacea; species Tiliacea citrago. The sequence goes on from OY992782.1 coordinate 30,483,771, forward strand.
AGAAACTGCATCACTTATGTTACAAAACCACCTCAACGAAATAGAATTGTGGATGAAAAGGTGGAGAATAAAGGCAAATGAAAGTAAATCGGCTCATGTAACATTTACTCTCTGGAGAGGAACTTGCCGCCCCCCCCCCCTTAAGTTAAATGGCAAAACAATACCTCAAGAAGATAGCGCAAAGTACTTGGGAATGCACTTGGACAGAAGAATGACATGGCAAAAGCACATCTTGACCAAACGAAAACAACTAGACGGAAAACTTCGCTACCTCAACTGGCTGATTGGACGCCACTCACAACTGAATGACAACAGCAAAATGTTGACATATAAATCAATATGAAAAACCCATCTGGACCTACGGCATACAGCTGTGGGGAACCGCCAGCAATAGCAACATCGACATACTAGAAAGATTCCAGAGCAAAACACTAAGAACAATGTTTGGCATCCCCCAGTGTATTAGCAATAAATACATGTACCTAGACCTCGGCATAAAAACTGTCCGGCAAGAAATAGTCCAAAGCAGCCTGAAGTACCAGGAGAAGCTAAAATCTCACGTAAACGATCTTGCCCAGACTCTGAGCGGAAAGGGTGGACTCCAACATACCCGGCTAAAGAGACATGACATACCTAATCTCACCAAAAGATTCCCACAATGAGACAAAGAGAGAGTCTGCTGGAAAGAAAATTTTCAACAGTTTATGGCTCTCGTAGATTACACTTGGAACAGATACGAATCAGACAAGGAAATGGCTTATTGTTCCTGGAACAGATTGCCATGAAGCAGAAAAATCACAAAAAAAAAAAAAAAAACTATAAGCAGAGCCTTGTCATCTTTGGTTGGTGAAGCCCATAGATCTTGGGACACCCACCTTCCTAAAGTCCAATACGCTATAAATAGTACAACTAATACTACAACTGGTTTGTCTCCTAACTTTTTGCTCTTTGGCCGTGAAACAGTTACTTCTGGCTCACTTTATACGCCAACTAATAATGTTGATGAAATCGTGTTTCTACCTAGGGACATCTATGCTACTAACATAGGTTTATTGTCTGCAATTTTCAATAAAGTTCAAATAGCACTCTATAATGCCCATGCTCGTAACTTTTCTCGTTACAATGAAAGTCATTCCTTTAAAGAATATAACGTAGGAGATACAGTCCGGCGAAGAAATTATGTAAATAATCAGGTTTGGACTTATTTCAGCACAAAATTAGCATTGTGACTGTACTTAAATGACCCCAGGCTGATGATATTGTCGTTTTTTCTAATTCTGTTAATATTAGTGTTTAGGTCAGTTTCCCCCATAAGGGAAAAGGCCACACCCCGCCTCCGTACGTCTCTGTAGAGCTCGTCTCCAGACTGGACACTCCCACTGACAGAGATTAAGTGAATTCCAAATATGAAGAAGACTAACGTCTTATCTCATTAATAGAGTAAGGAAAGGATTAAAAGAAATGATAAATAAGATTTAGGAATTCATACTCGTACTTATGAAATTGAGTGTGGTTTTAGAAAGCTAATAAACAATAGAGGGATGCTAAGTAAATTATTATAATTAAGCTTGTGAATAACCCATACGCTAGCGTAACAGGTATTTAGTCAAACATTACTTATTAGAGTTTTGGATAATCTCTCTTAAATGCCTAAAGACAGCCCCCAAAGCGCCCACCTTTACCACTTCCTAGTGTTTGAGATGGGAAGAAGAAGTGGCACAGCAAACTCCACAGCAACACGACTCTTTAGTTTATTTACAAGAACTTTAAGTAAAGGGATCGTTACGCTTGCGCTTAAATTCATTATTTATAGCTACGTTAATTTTTCTGTTTACAATGAACCCACGTCAGGAAGACCGGGAACCATTTTACAACGTTTTTCTCATTATACGTGCTCTGATAGACCTAACGCATAGAACCTATATGAGGACACTAATACGATTCTAATAGAGCACGTTCCTTATGCACTAAATAAATGTCCTACTTAATCCTATGACAGAGTACTACGAAGTCCAACTGTTATTAAGGAAGACAAGTATGGCGTAGTTTTAAACGCATACTAATGTGAAAGACCCTTGCGAGGCGGCCTAGTCACTTTTAATAAGATTAAACAAACACTTGCACAAGCGCACCGTAGACTCAGTCTCTAGCAGAATTCATTGCGATCGTACTTGGTGTACGCCGAAGTGGTATCACTTCATTTTACATTTTTTTAATCTTTCCATGTCTAGGAGCTTGCCGCGATTAGCGGCTTGCATCCAAATAGCGTGTCTCATTAAATAGTGTCGATTTATTATTGGCCTACAAACAGCCGGGTGGGGTTTTAATGAGACACGGTCCCCAGCGTTCTTAGAACAACTACCAATTCAGTTGGGTTACTTAGTAATGCCTACCGCCACTCCCAGGAAATGTGCTCCAATAAGCGTTACGCAATGTGTTCTGTGGCGAGACCTTTTTGGAAACAGTATCATCCTTAACGTTTGGTTGATTTATAATGCAATACAGATTGGCCTTAACCTAGTTTGCTTTAAACGAACTGAGAGTATTTACGGTTCTGCCTTCCAAATGTGGTGCGTCAGTTAAAAGTCATCAGTCGTCATAAGTCATAAGCAATAACGCTTAGTGTCAAGTATAGCGGAAGGCCTTCTCAGTTCCCTATAACCGAACGCCAATGACTAATATCTGTTAAGACATGGATAGTGAGATGTACAAGTAATACAAGGGAAAACATTAATTATCAAGTATGATAATATTATGTGAAAGCAGTTTCGTCATGCTAGAATAAATGTTAATAAATAGCTCCTCCGTTACAATAGTGTGCACAATGTTACAATTAACACACGTGGCGTTTAATAATACTATCAGCCTAGGGTAATCATTATAATGTAAGACTCACCCAGTCACACCAATAAACACACACTCATACCACTTTATGTACTAAGTTAGTCTAATCTGGGCTTTAACCCAACTATATTTAACTTAATAACTCGCTATCTTGCGACAGCTCCTAACTTAACTATCTCTAGCTTATAACTCCCACGTGCTTATAATCAGGTCGTACAAAAACCAACCATCTCTTGCCACGTCTTAATACTAACTCTCTTAACTCGCCTCAACTATATCGTCTGCCTAGTTCCATGGTTCCGAACTCACTGCCTTAACTCCCGTAATTATAACGTCTGTCTCCTAATACGGTTGCCCGTCCACTGCTTTTCTTCCTTGCAACCGTGATCCGTGTCATAAAAACTCCCGTGAGCGTCGGTTTACTTTTTCCCATGCCACGGATACGCAGAATCTCTCATTTGTTTTCAAGGGTTTGTTACTTCGTTTAAATTGCCTACCCCTACTTAATGCAAACCAGATGTTGGGACTGGCACTGAGTGCTACAATTAGAAATCGGATACCCAACACTTGTATCTTTACAATTTCTTGAAAGGGCCAGTTTACGTCCCATAAAATATAAATGGAATGGGTTGATTGTGATGCCACCGTAAGTATACCAATATCTTTAAAAAAATCTCTTAGAGAAACTCTGGCACCCAGCTGGTAAATTGCTCGAACAGCTCGTTTTTGTAGTACAAATATATTTTGAATGTCAGCTGCTTTACCCCACAGCAGAATACAGTAGGACATAACGCTATGAAAATAACTAAAATAGACTAATCGGGCTGTATCAACGTCAGTGTATTGTCTTACTTTCCTGACGGCGTATGCGGTCGAACTGAGCCGTCCCGCTAGGCTTGATATATGAGGTCCCCACTGAAATTTGGCATCTACTGTTATACCCAGAAACACTGCCGAGTCTACAGTTTCAAGTACCTCTTTATTTAAAACGATGTTGGGACCTAAATTTCTAACATTCGGTAAGGCAAACTTTATACATTTCGTTTTCTTGGCATTGAGAACTAAGTTATTTGTCGTAAACCAATCCGTAACTATTGAGAGTGCAATGTTTACGTCGTCAAAATCTTGTCTATTCCGGTCTACTTTAAAAATAAGAGAGGTATCATCTGCAAACAGTACAACGTCACAGATTAACTACATCATGAGGTGTTACATGTTCGAAGCTAAATAAACGACTACATTTAGGCACAATACTATGCAAAAGATTTTCAGCTTTAGACAGGGATGAATTTAAGGAGCGAGTCGTAGTTATAGGTATGTTGGCAAAAAACTCATTGAATGCTTCAGCTACGTCAGCTGCATTATTAACTAATTTGTTTTCGACCATAATCTTAAGTTGTTTTTCTTGTTTAACAGACTTACCAGTTTCATTGTTAATAATTTTCCAAGTGGTTTTTACTTTATTATTAGATTTTTTAATTGTATCGCTTAAAAATTTAGATTTAGCAAAAACACAAATCTTTTTAAATAATTTTGAATAATTTTTGACATACTCTAGAAAAGGAGTATCAAACCTGTATTTTTTCAAACCATATAACTCGTATAATCTCGCTCTACTTTTATAAATACCTGGAGTAGCCCATTGGTTAAAGCCAAAGTAGGTACCATTAATGTTAATGGATTTGGTCTTAAAAGTAGATTGGTACTCTTTTTGTACAACATCAAAAAGGGCTCCATAGATGTCATTAGGATTATCGTGTTCTACTACGAGTATAGATGGGTGTAATTTTATGTGCTATATTATTTTTAAACTTGTTGCAACGACTAGCTGTATAAGGCCTGCATTTTATTTTATGCGTATTTTTACGTAATGGACTAGGGAAGCTAGCTAGTAAACACAGTGGTCAGACGTTAAGTCACTTAACACTAATTTATTTTTGGCATCATAATCACTAAATATATTATCTTAACAAGTCGACGAAGATGCCGTGATCCTAGTAGGTTCAAAAAACAAATATATAATAATTAATTAAATATATATAAAATAATAATTTAATTAATATATAATACTTAATATACACTAAGAATAAGAATGGGCCCAGTATTGACCCTTGAGGTATACCGAACTGAACTGGTAGCTCGGAAGATTTCACACCATCAACATCTACACATCGGAACCTATTATACAAATAAGAATTTATTACTTTAAGAGCTTCATTTTGGACGCCGTAATATGTAGTTTACGCAAAAGCGTGTCATGGTGCACGCAATCAAAGGCTTTGGAGAGATCACAGAAAACTCCAATTGCATTTTGCGAGTTCTCCCATGCGTTAAATATGTGTTTCAGCAGTGCAACACCCGCATCTGTAGTCGAACCACCTTTTGTAAAGCCATATTGTTCATTGTGAAGGATGCTGTTTAAATTAAAATGTCTTAGCAACTGCTTGAGTATTAACTTTTCAAATATTTTGCTTAATGCAGGTAAGATAAAAATAGGCCTGAAATTGCCACCGTCATTTTTATTACCAGATTTAAATAAAGCTATGACTTTACTACTCTCCATAAGGTTAGGAAAAGTTCCTAAATCAACACATTTATTAAAAGTAACAGATAGATAGGGGGCTTTTTTTTTTCTTTTTTTTTTTGGGTGGGAAATCATCAAATAACTTCTCCCGCTCTGGGCGGAGCGGGAGGGCGTGTCAGACTTTTACTGACTAAAACCCACCCGTGTTCCTTCCGTTGCCTGTGTGCCAGGGCCACGATATCCCTTTCGAACAAACTCGCAACCCCGGCAGGCATTGGTCCTAACTGACCCCGTCAGTTTGTGCTGACTTCTCTTTGAGGCGCGCGTGGAACACAACGCGCCGTCGACCCGGGCCTGGTCCTTATCGGACGGCGAGCTACCCATCGCTCACCGTCCGCAGGCCCGCGCCTACGGTGGCCGGAAATCGGCTTGCGACTCCCGACGCCCGGGGCGTCTCCTGCGGCGACTAGGGGCGCGAGGGCGCGAACCTTGTCTCACCCTCACGCGTTCCGCCTCCTCCTTCGCTAGCATAACTGCTTCGCAGAAGGAGGTGACGGCCTCCCATGCACTCTCGCTCCGAACCATGGCCTGAACCAGGCCCGGACGCGAGAGATCGCCGCCGCCGATCGCCTCCGTGAGGACACGGCGGTGCTCCGCCCAAGCTGGGCAGACCTCCACCGTATGCTCCACCGTGTCCTCCGGGCGATCCACACAGTGGTGACACCCTGGCGTTTCCTCCCGCTTAATCCTAAACAGGAACCTCCCGAATCATCCATGTCCGGTGAGGACCTGCGTCAGGCGGAAGGTGAGGACGCCGTGGCGCCTCTCTAGCCACTCCTCAAAGAGGGGACTTATCGCCACAATTGTGGCGTGCCCATAGAAGACTTCACACCATCAACATCTACACATTGGAATATATTATATAAATAAGAATGTATTACTTTAAGAGCTTCGTTTTGGACGCCGTAATGATGTAGCTTACGCAAAAACGTGTCATGGTGCACGCTATCAAAGGCTTTGGAGAGATCACAGAAAACTCCAATTGCATTTTGCGAGTTCTCCCATGCATTAAATATGTGTTTCAGCAGTGCAACACCCGCATTTGTAGTCGAACGACCTTTTGTAAAGCCATATTGTTCATTGTGAAGCAGGCTGTTTAAATTAAAATGTTTTAGCAACTGCTTGAGTATTAACTTTTCAAATATTTTGCTTAATGCAGGTAAGATAGAAATAGGCCTGAAATTGCCAACGTCATTTTTATTACCTGATTTAAATAAAGGTATGACTTTACTACTCTTCATAAGGTCAGGAAAAGTTCCTAAATCAACACATTTATTAAACGTAACAGCTAGATAGGGGGCTACGATGTCGATTATATTACTTAATAGTTTAATGGAGATGCCCCAGTAATCACCAGTGTTTTTAGATTTAAGTGTGATAAAAACATTAACTACATCATGCTCGAAGCTAAATAAACGACTACATTTAGGCACACTACTATGTCAAAGATTTTCAGCTTTAGACAGGGATGAATTTAAGGAGCGAGTCGTAGTTATAGGTATGTTGGCAAAAAACTCGTTGCTTGCTTCAGCTACGTCAGCTGCATTATTAACTAATTTGTTTTCGACCATAATCTCAAGTTGTTTTTCTCGTTTAACACTTACCAGTTTCATTGTTAATAATTTTCCAAGTGGTTTTTACTTTATTATTAGATTTTTTAATTGTATCGCTTAAAAATTTAGCTTTAGCAAAACCACAAATCTTTTTAAATAATTTTGAATAATTTTTGAAAAGCATGAAGATTAAATGTGTAACTATCTGCAATATTCTAACCGTTTGGCTCGTCTGTTTACAATTTCCTATACAGGAATACAAAAACAGTGCAATATTGCTCATCCCCCATTAGCAAGTAGCATGTTAATTTAAAGCCTACCGACTGACCAAACTTATAGGGAATATCTGTGCAAAAATTGAACAGAATCTATCAGGTAGAATTTGCGTGATGCTGGATCATACAAACATACTAAAATTCAAAAAAAAACTATTTTCTGTATTGGAATCGATCCCAGACCTTGTAGCAATTACTTTTTTTTCAAAAATATTCACTGTACAATTTTGTTTTTTTACTATAAGTAAAGATAACAATTGAAATGCAGAAAGATCAACTATATAATATTAGCACCGCGTAATAAACAGATAACAAAGGGAGTTTTCCGCTGAACAACTTAAAAGTTAACATAGTTTTTTAACAAGTGCGCACCACGCACAATGAAGAGTTCCAAAGTTGGGATGAATTTATCCCATAAAAAAATAAACTTTACATTGTAGTTGAAAAACATGTTCTCCCAAACATCGATTTACGTCACGGTCAATTCTCCAACTGCAAATGTAAGTTGGTCGACTATTTCTTGTTAATTTGTAAATCCTTCTTAGCTATGATAGTTTTCCTTTTCATTTCGTTATGTATACTAGTGCCATGAATCAATCAATCAATCAATTTATTTATTTGTGAAACATAGGTGTTTACATAAATAGTGGGGTGCGCTATGTTTTGTCATAATTATGACATACAAATTTATAAGTGACCCATTAGGTGTCATTTAGATTTAGATTATGCATGCTTAAATATTTTAATATAATGAACAAATAAATAATTAATAAAGAAACGTCAAAAACAATAAATAGTCACAGTACTTAATATCTAAAGGTAAAAATTAGATCATTATAATAATTGGTCGTTCAAATATTCGTCTACGGTATTATAACATTTGTCAATTGATATTTTAGTAAGAGCTTTTTTAAACATACATAATGTCAAGTTTTTTATGTCATCAGGAATTTTATTAAAAACTTTACGTGCCATACCAAAAAAACTTTTACGCATCATTGAGGTCTTACATTTTAGATGACATAGCTTATTTACATATTGGGCACGTAATGGAGTTTTTCTAGTGGAAGAATTTTTTTCAAATAATTGTGCGTTTTTTTTTCACAAACAACGCAGATTCCAAAATGTATAATGCTGGAAGGGTCAGTATTTTTAAAGACTTAAAATAAGGTCTACAGCTATCCGTTGTTTTTAAATTACACATTGCTCTGACACATCTTTTTTGCATCCTAAATACAAGCTCACGATCAGTCGACTGCCCCCAAAAAATTACGCCATATCGCAACACAGAAGCTACAAGTCCATGGTATGCTACCAGTAACGTATCTTTATTTACCTTTTTTGATAACTGATAGAGTGCATACGCAGATTTACTTAGGCGTTTACAAAGCTCTTGTATCATGGGTTTCCAAGTAAGCTTACTGTCGATGGTAATACCTAGAAACTTAGCATTATTTACTTCTTCTATTTTATGTTTATTATAAGTAACATCAATATTTGGATGCGGTTGCCGTTGCTGAAACTGCATCACCTTAGTTTTATTTAAGTTAATTACAAGGTTATTATTATTCATCCAATTAATGATGTTGAGAAGGGTATTATTAATATCATTTTGGTAAGTTGTCACATTATTACATTTTATAACAGCTGTGCTGTCATCGGCAAATAGGATAATTTTGTGTCGTATAGTTTTTGGTAAATCATTAATATATATCAGAAATAATAGCGGCCCTAGCACGCTGCCTTAGGGCACGCCGTATCTTACGTGTCTTAGTTTTGATCTATATATGATCTGCGTTTTGGTCTTATGACATATTCTAGATATTTCAGTGTATTGATATCTCTCACTAAGGTATGATTCAACAAGTTTCAGAACATTGCCTCTTATGCCATATCCATGTAACTTATTTAGTAATATCTTGTGATTGTAAAACACTTTAATCAAACTGTACACGTAAACAATAATATTATAACTTTGTTTTCTAGTCTAAAATATAATCACACTATAACCACACTATTTTATCATAATTCTAGAGCTGTTACTCGCACTGTATCGGATCACCAACTGCCGATCAGTCTCTCCAATATTCGTGTGGCAAGCGTCGCCCCCACCATTGCTCCGGAAGTCCGCAACGGAATAATAATGGCGCGACACCAGTGTTGCCAACCAAAATATTAATCGAATAATATCTTTAATTATAAATAGGTAAACTTATTTCATTTTGCGTAGTCCTAAAAAGGTTATTAAATAAATATGTATTTAACAAATAAATCAACCAACAATTAAATCATAAATCAAAATAACTAATTTTATATGTGAATATGTATGTCTGTCTTTGAAGCGACAACATCCGGCCGTCCTGCGCACGCATCCGTCCTCGGATAGCGTCACAGTCTGGTGCAATTGCTGAGAACAAAGTATAAACATTAAGTCACAATATTTCATAGAGTGAAGCTGCGATTACTAAATTACTCATCCGAATTGAGCCTCTACTCTACTATTCCATCAACGGCCAGCAGAGAAAGACCCTAATTCAAAAGACCTGTTTACATGACATATGTTGGTACTTATGTATCTAACTGTTCCATCAGCGGTCAGTTATGTTTAGAGTTTGCAGTTTTCCCTAGGCGATGCCTTTGGCCAACCCTAGTTGCATATCACTACAAACCCTAATTTGTCACAGATTTATTTTACACGAATAAATACTGCAACTTAAAATAATCCAAGTACCAAAATATGTTTGAAGCAAATGCACTTGACAGCTTATGACAAGTAGTAGTAAATAATTTGCATAATTTTTGGGTATAATAAATACCTGACAACATCTTAGGCCATTACCGAACCTTCAACATCTAGGTCTGCCAACTTGATCCAAGGTTTTATATTTTCGACACACGTGGTCCCCTCATAGCACTTGCTTGTCCTTTCAGCGCCACACATAACCTTTACTTCATAGCGGTCATGACCAAATACTTGAGTCACCTGAAAAGGTCCTTCGAGAAGTGGTTTTATTAACGGTACTGTTAATACCTTGTTGAATACTGGTAATATGAGTGTCCCATTTATCATAGCTGGTATTAGCACCCATACTTGTCAATGCGTCAACGATGGTGCGATTAAAGCGTTCCACCTATCCGTTTGAGCGTAGAACAGCAGTAGCTATAACATGTCGTATATTTTTATTCTGACAGTACTAAAAACAACTTGACTTTTAGTGTTACGAACAGGAAATTCAATACAATACAAATTAAAAAATACAAATTTTGGGAAACCAATAACATGATTTTATTCTTTCAATTTTCTTATCCACGGCAAAATGGAAACAGTCATCGTGGTTAGCTCTAATAATTTCCAAAAACATTGTTTAGGGAACCTTCTACCGTAGTCAGTCCGACTGTATACCTTATTACCTAACAACTCATACTCATTATACACTTTCTTATTAAAGCTCGGCCTGACCTGATTCTAATATTTCTCTTATTGCACAAATACTTGGGTCTTGCAACTGGACTGACATTAACCAATCTGCCTCAGTAATAGCCAACACACTTTCATTGTATATGGGGGTGGAATTTGTATCAACTGGATTTCGGCTCGAAGCATCAACATGTTGCATTTGAGCGCCTGGTTTGTATATTATTACAAACGTGAAATCTTGTGCAAGTAATACCTACCTACAGATTCTACAATTAATTTTTTGCTTATTTATAGTATATTTAACAGCATTGCAATCTGTATAAATTTTAAAAGTGGATCCTAATAAATAGTGACGGAATTTTTGAAGTGCAAGAATTATTGCTAAACTCAAAGGAGCGGTACTTTTTCTCCTCATTGGAAGTCTGTCAACTATAAAAATGGATTGGTTTTTCACCTGTATAATAACCTGAGTAAATGCAGCCCATACCATCGCGACTGGCATAAGCGGAATTACTTTCGCGAATTATTCATTTTTTTGATAGATCAGCCAAAATTTCCCTAGTCGCTGCCTTTTCGGATTCAAACATACGGTAAGGTGTATGGTACATAGGTTTATTGGTTATTAGTTCAATGTCCAATTCAACACAGTAAAATTACCCTAACGACTTTAAAACATTTGATATCTAGAAAATAGTTAATTTAATACATGTGTTCAACTGAATCAGGGTTAAACATGAAGACTATTAAAGTGACGTGGTACGTGTAGTTACTTATGGGGCAACAAGAAAGGCTACTTCCTACACTTGCATATATAATTATTTTATCCTCCGTAAAATTCATACTAATTAAAACAGGACAGCTAGCCAATTCATCACCGATATATAGGACCACATTAAGCTCAGCATTATCAACCATAATGTCAACCTGTGCCTCATGTGTGCCCTCACAGCAAGAATCTGTTTTAAATCTTGTCAATAAAACAGGTTTACATAATTGGAAAATTGCAAGGTTTAAATTGTATGCGAAAGTAGACGGTATTAGAGAAAAAACACTGCCCTTATCAATAAAAGCCTGTAGTTTACATCCATTAATTATAATTGCTTTAGAATCAGCGCTGTGCTGTGGGTCCCCCGTAGCACAGCATCATGCTGAGTGCAAGCCTTCTTGTCAGTCATGACGTGCAGCTGCCGACTATTTGTTTTTACCAGTTTATGTTTTCATGTTTTGCATGTGTTTGTGACAAATAAAATTATTTTTCTTTCTTTTTTTCCTTATATATATATATATATATCCTTAGGTAGATTCAACAATTAATTTGACTTAGCTATCCTTTTCAGGTTTCATTTTAGGTTTAACTCTACATGCAAGCTCTAAATGACCATATTTATCACACACATTACATTTGACATTATCCTTCTGACTGCAGGTGGTCTTTTTATGACCATCAGGTTCACCACAGCGAAAACATGTTATATTGGTCCCAGCATTGGAAACAGAATTATACATTGGTACTCCATTAGAGTTGGAAGAATTGTCTGTCTTTTTATCAACATTACTATAGGATAATAGAGGTGAATTATTACCGTGCAAATTTTTAACGGGCTTTTGTTCCGGGTCAATCTGAATTTTCCCGTGCAAAAATGAAACCAACTCATCACAGTATTTAAAATTACTGAAATAATATCTTAATCAGAAAATGACAATCTAATCTTGTCAATTTTGCCTTTTTGTACAAAATAAAATTCGTATAATGACTGGCCATACGAGGGTTTCGTTCGGATTAAGTCTTTAAGCAAACAATAAATATTACGCTGTATTTAAAATGTGTCTAATAGTGTATTCCGCCAATCCTTCCATTTCCAGGTAGTCCATCGTGTTTTATTTTTTTGAAGCGAGTCATACCATGTTTTAGCAGTATTAAGCAATTTTTGCAAAGCTTGATATCATAGGATACGATCAGACCAATAAAAAGCACGCGCATTGGTTCCATAACATTTATCCACATTTCAATATCGTCCACTAATGGGTCAAAATCAGGAATCACTGAAGATTATTAATATTATTTTGGCTTACTGTGGGAGACGCACGCCTGGTTCCTTTTCCTACGCCTGTGTCCCTCAGACCTGCTGCTGCTGGACTAGGGTGAACCAGAGCTCGATGACGAGCTACTCTTACTACATATTTTTGACGCACTTCTTTTCCCCCCGAGTGCGCTTCTGGCGTCGCGGCATTTGTGGGCGTCCGTACCACTTCTGATGTAAAACACTTTAATCAAACTGTACACGTAAACAATAATATTATAACTTTGTTTTCTAGTCTAAAATATAATCACACTATAACCACACTATTTTATCATAATTCTAGAGCTGTTACTCGCACTGTATCGGATCACCAACTGCCGATCAGTCTCTCCAATATTCGTGTGGCAAGCGTCGCCCCCACCATTGCTCCGGAAGTCCGCAACGGAATAATAATGGCGCGACACCAGTGTTGCCAACCAAAATATTAATCGAATAATATCTTTAATTATAAATAGGTAAACTTATTTCATTTTGCGTAGTCCTAAAAAGGTTATTAAATAAATATGTATTTAACAAATAAATCAACCAACAATTAAATCATAAATCAAAATAACTAATTTTATATGTGAATATGTATGTCTGTCTTTGAAGCGACAACATGATCCACATAGTCAAATGCCTTTGACATATCAGTAAAGATTGCACATACTGGATTATTTTTATCAACTGATGTCATAAGATTACATAATAAATCGTACAGTGCCCAGTACATTAATGGTATGATTTTTACGAAATCCTTTTTGTTCATTGCAGAATAAGTGGAATTTTTCAAAGTACGTATAGATTGAATTATAAATTACTTTTTCAAATATTTTAGAAAGTACTGAGAGTTTTGCTATTGGCCTATGTTTTTGACATCTGTTTTGTCATTTCTTTTAAATAGAGGTCTAATGATAGCTTTTTTTAGACCTTTGGGAAATATGCCATCTGTGATGCATAAATTAATAATGTGTGTGAGAGGTGGCCCTATAACTTCTTTAACATATTTAATAACTCAAGTAGATACACCATCATAACCAATTGTTCTTGTATTTTTTAAATTGTCAATTATTTTAATAATGTCATTCATAGATACAGGTAACATAAATAGGGATTGCGCTGTCGAATTTCCAATATTATTCTGATTAGTCAACTTCATGTCATTTTGTATATTATTTTCAATTTCGTCAACAAAGTAGTTATTGAAATCATTAGATATGTCAATAGGATTCGTTATAGAAAGTTGATCTTTTTTTATGGCAGTTATTGTATCCTGCGGCAAACTTGATTTAGATTTATTTATTATTTGCCAGGCTGCCTTCGATCTATTTTGAGAGTTATTTATAAAATGGTTATTTTGAGACTTTGGTTAACCCAAAGTCTCAAAATAATCACGTATTATTTTTTAAAATAATACAGTTATTTTTTTAAACTTTTTTTATTGCTTATGTCAGGATTGCACCTATATTTCCAAAGTAGTTCTCTTTGTTTTCTACTGCAGATTTTTATCCCACGGGATATCCATTTATTTTTCCTATTAGTCTTTATAGTGACAGTTTCTTCCGGAAAGCATAACCTATAGAGCATTACGAAATTCTCCATAAACTTATCATAGGACTCATAGGCCTCTTTAGCATTATATACTTGCGCGAAGGATAAACATTCAAGATGAGCTTTAAATGTCATTAGGTTGTGCATAGAGATATCTTGCTTTTTAAATTTCCAATGGGTTAATTTACATGTTCTTTCAATAGGCACTATAAGAATTTGAGACGTGTGATCAGAGAGACCAAAATCAACAATATTTGCCTTGCATTCTTTTTGATAATTGTGAGCAAAGTTATCGATACAACTCTTACTACTCAGTCTAGTGGGGTTGTAAAGTGCTAGTTTAAGATTGAATTTTAGAAGAAAATGTTCAAATTCTAAAGTAGTTTTATTTCTCTTAAGCACATCAATATTAAAATCATCAGATAAAATATTTTTTTTATTTGGGTTTAGAGTAAGTTTTCGTAGTGTATTTTCTATTTTTTCGTAGAAAACTGGCAAGTTACATTTAGGTATCCTATATTTTATGCAAATGATTACGATATTATACGATATTAGCTCCACAGTACAACATTCAAATAAACCCGAAACTGATTGATTAGCTATAGCCGGTAATTCTTTATACTGTAGTCCATTTCTGACAAAGATGCACGTTCCTCCTCTTTTTGTATTTCTTGAAAAGATAGCCGCTCAATTTTTAGCAATTTTTCTCTTATAAATATCACTAATTCTATATAATTACGGGTTTTATGAAAGTCATCTTCGCCTATATAAATTATACAAAAATCAGAGTGGGTTACTTTTCCGTCAATTTAATCCAGTAATTGTTCCAATCCACATTTAGGTTTACGGTAGTGGCACATGTCGTAATTTTGCAGGTCAGTAGTGGTAGTAATTTTATATAACCTGTTTGATGTTTCACTACTGATTAAGCATATTTTAGGTTTATAGTGGCATTTTTCTATGTCTTAACTATTGTAGAGACTATTGTACTTGTGATGCTGCCATTTACATTACTTAAGTTATTTTTCGATATGGAGTCATTTTCGGTAATGCTAATTGTCTGCGTTTGTTCGGTTTTCGTGAGCTTTTTTGTTATATTTTTAGGTGTAGTCACTTTTGCCTTCACTGGACTATTGACATTTTTTTTGTATATTATGTTCTTCTTAGTAAATTCTTCGTTTTGTCTCTTTAGATTATGATTTTCTAATGTTAATGATTAGATCTCGTTGTGCGCGCTATTTAGTTGAGAAGTTAAAACGTCTATCTCTTCCTTTAATATTTTTATTTCATTATTATCTTCGTCTTCCAATACTTCTGGTAAACTATATGTTGTCTGTTCTAAACTTTGTGAGACAATAATATCATTATTATCATTGTCATCATTGTTTGGTTCCGACTGCGTGCGTGTGCGCCTGAATGTTATAATTTTTTAGATAATTCACTTTTAGAAATACAACTAAATCCACAAAAATACTTCAAATTCGAACTCGATGCCTTTTACATACGAAGCAAGACCTCAAACCATTGCGCCAAACGATCATGTACAACTCTCACAAAATTACGCTTCTATTGTGATTGCAATGATTTCGTTAGTAACTGATCCAACAGATGTCACTTTTTACAATATTTTTTAATTGTACTGACGTTATAATAAATATTAGTCTTGGCAACCCCGTTTGGAGGACAGCTAAGCTTGATTCCGTTAATAGATGTAAGATGGCATTGTAGTAGCACTACTAGTACCTTTTCAAATAAAGAAAAAACGAATTAATCTACAGTGAAATTCGTAAGAAGCACTCAAAATGTTTATGATTTCACTGATAGTTAGAGTTTCACTTTAGGTACTGATTAAGAACATTTAAATACACACGTACGAGTACAGTACAGTTGATAATGATCACTTCTGAAGGCGTAATTCACTGTTATGTTAATATAGGTATTCTCACTTTTAATTTAGTCTAATATTTATAAAAACTGAGGATAACACTGTCACAGGTAGTTTGAGGATCCAGGTTCATTTTAATAAGTAATTCACAATCAGCAGACTCAATAAAACATTTTTAAGAATTGAATTAGTAAGATCACAGCGTATAGTAATGTTTACACGTCATCGCCCTCTAGCGATATATGAATTCTTGAATGTCCTCTAGCGTTATAATGAATTCTTTTACATATCCAAACACAACCATTTAGCTGACACTTACTCTAACAAAAAAATGCATTTTAAAGCTTAATACTGCGCTAACGAAATGGTCTTCACAAACCCGCAATATTTTTGAACGGCCTATCCAACGAAACCCCACATGGGAAACGGGACAAAAATAAATATCATCCCCACTTTACTTACAAGGGACCTATATTAATTTTTTATCAAGATTTTATTTTACCACTTTGTCGAAGCTTGCCGAAGGAACCCTAAAAAAAGTTTTCACAATTCTACAATATTTTTGAACGGCCTATCCAACAATACCCCACACCATGGGATAGATGAAAAAAAAAATATCACCCCCACTTTACGTACAAGGGACCTATAATTTTTTTTATCAAGATTTTGTTTTACCACTTTGTCGGCGTGATTAATTTTATGTATACCCACGTCAAATTACAGTTTTCTAGTACTAAGAGTGTCTCAGCTTAGCCAGGGATAAAGATACCGATAGAACTCCAAAAAAATACCAAAAATTTAAGCACTACCTATCATTAAAACAGGTCCTCATCGTTTGAAATTCAAAAACTTGTTTGACGCGCATTTTAATACTTCTCAAATAAATTGTTAAATGCATTCATACCTTTAAGTAACTTCTTATAAGAAATTACAAAGTGTGACTATATATCCATAAACAAAGTGAATGTTCACAGAAATAAGGAAAGCGTTCACTTCGGTACTTGATACTATTTATAATTGCGTTCTTAAAATATACTTTGTAAACATCCATTAATGTTTCTTTGAATGAAAAATTTGCTTCTTTGTGTTATCAGACGAAGTTGTAAAGATCAGTCAAAGCTAATGGCTGAGGAGACTTTTTGCAATGTTGTGCTAATTAGAGAGATGTGTTGTAGGGTGGGCGGGAAGCTGCGTATCTTATCGAGTTGTTTGGGCGGTGCCTAGCACTAATAAGAATTTAATAGATTACGCGCTCAGGATGCAACTGCTTGATTATTTTATCGACAGCCTTCAATTGTAACAAAATAATTTAAATTTATTCAGAATGATAAGTTATACAGTAATACCCATATTTTGTATTCCACTTTCAAAGATTGGACGTTTGATCTCTGCCGTTACAAATAGTCGTTATAAATTATTGTTTCAGTCTACGAAATTTCACGTCGTTAACATCGTATCGTATAATTATTAAACGAATTGAACTATGTGGTACTTCCTCATCTACTTAGAACACTGAGATGTCGATATCAACTCAACGTGGCGTCGCCTCACTACAAGATAAACTCTTTGAGGATTCCTGCACAAAGTAGTCGTGGCGGCGGATCAAAGCGGAACGAAATTATATTAATTAGATCTGGAGCAATTTATCCGCCTCCCTCCTGCAGCGCGCCACCCCCGGCCGCACTCGACGCTTACCTTTATAAGGTCCATTGAATGCTCGATAGCAATGAAGAGCTCCAACAGCACCTACAAATGAAGCCCCGAATTATTAGAGCATTATTTCAGCTGCTTGAAGGGGAGTGGTCTTCAGTGCTTCAGTGCTGAGGGTTGCAAGGCACGATTGTTTAGCAGATTGACACACTTCGTAAAGGAGATCATTCAGGCGAGCATATCGCACCCCATTTCAAAATACAAAAATAATTTAACCATTGCAAAATAACTAAGTATTGTTGTCGCTTCAAAGACAGACATACATATTCACATATAAAATTAGTTATTTTGATTTATGATTTAATTGTTGGTTGATTTATTTGTTAAATACATATTTATTTAATAACCTTTTTAGGACTACGCAAAATGAAATAAGTTTACCTATTTATAATTAAAGATATTATTCGATTAATATTTTGGTTGGCAACACTGGTGTCGCGCCATTATTATTCCGTTGCGGACTTCCGGAGCAATGGTGGGGGCGACGCTTGCCACACGAATATTGGAGAGACTGATCGGCAGTTGGTGATCCGATACAGTGCGAGTAACAGCTCTAGA
The DNA here is from genome assembly GCA_963921375.1 of Tiliacea citrago. NCBI lineage: Eukaryota > Metazoa > Arthropoda > Insecta > Lepidoptera > Noctuidae > Tiliacea > Tiliacea citrago. The sequence continues at coordinate 30,502,209 of OY992782.1, forward strand.
ATTATGATAAAATAGTGTGGTTATAGTGTGATTATATTTTAGACTAGAAAACAAAGTTATAATATTATTGTTTACGTGTACAGTTTGATTAAAGTGTTTTACATCAGAAGTGGTACGGACGCCCACAAATGCCGCGACGCCAGAAGCGCACTCGGGGGGAAAAGAAGTGCGTCAAAAATATGTAGTAAGAGTAGCTCGTCATCGAGCTCTGGTTCACCCTAGTCCAGCAGCAGCAGGTCTGAGGGACACAGGCGTAGGAAAAGGAACCAGGCGTGCGTCTCCCACAGTAAGCCAAAATAATATTAATAATCTTCAGTGATTCCTGATTTTGACCCATTAGTGGACGATATTGAAATGTGGATAAATGTTATGGAACCAATGCGCGTGCTTTTTATTGGTCTGATCGTATCCTATGATATCAAGCTTTGCAAAAATTGCTTAATACTGCTAAAACATGGTATGACTCGCTTCAAAAAAATAAAACACGATGGACTACCTGGAAATGGAAGGATTGGCGGAATACACTATTAGACACATTTTAAATACAGCGTAATATTTATTGTTTGCTTAAAGACTTAATCCGAACGAAACCCTCGTATGGCCAGTCATTATACGAATTTTATTTTGTACAAAAAGGCAAAATTGACAAGATTAGATTGTCATTTTCTGATTAAGATATTATTTCAGTAATTTTAAATACTGTGATGAGTTGGTTTCATTTTTGCACGGGAAAATTCAGATTGACCCGGAACAAAAGCCCGTTAAAAATTTGCACGGTAATAATTCACCTCTATTATCCTATAGTAATGTTGATAAAAAGACAGACAATTCTTCCAACTCTAATGGAGTACCAATGTATAATTCTGTTTCCAATGCTGGGACCAATATAACATGTTTTCGCTGTGGTGAACCTGATGGTCATAAAAAGACCACCTGCAGTCAGAAGGATAATGTCAAATGTAATGTGTGTGATAAATATGGTCATTTAGAGCTTGCATGTAGAGTTAAACCTAAAATGAAACCTGAAAAGGATAGCTAAGTCAAATTAATTGTTGAATCTACCTAAGGATATATATATATATATATAAGGAAAAAAAGAAAGAAAAATAATTTTATTTGTCACAAACACATGCAAAACATGAAAACATAAACTGGTAAAAACAAATAGTCGGCAGCTGCACGTCATGACTGACAAGAAGGCTTGCACTCAGCATGATGCTGTGCTACGGGGGACCCACAGCACAGCGCTGATTCTAAAGCAATTATAATTAATGGATGTAAACTACAGGCTTTTATTGATAAGGGCAGTGTTTTTTCTCTAATACCGTCTACTTTCGCATACAATTTAAACCTTGCAATTTTCCAATTATGTAAACCTGTTTTATTGACAAGATTTAAAACAGATTCTTGCTGTGAGGGCACACATGAGGCACAGGTTGACATTATGGTTGATAATGCTGAGCTTAATGTGGTCCTATATATCGGTGATGAATTGGCTAGCTGTCCTGTTTTAATTAGTATGAATTTTACGGAGGATAAAATAATTATATATGCAAGTGTAGGAAGTAGCCTTTCTTGTTGCCCCATAAGTAACTACACGTACCACGTCACTTTAATAGTCTTCATGTTTAACCCTGATTCAGTTGAACACATGTATTAAATTAACTATTTTCTAGATATCAAATGTTTTAAAATCGTTAGGGTAATTTTACTGTGTTGAATTGGACATTGAACTAATAACCAATAAACCTATGTACCATACACCTTACCGTATGTTTGAATCCGAAAAGGCAGCGACTAGGGAAATTTTGGCTGATCTATCAAAAAAATGAATAATTCGCGAAAGTAATTCCGCTTATGCCAGTCGCGATGGTATGGGCTGCATTTACTCAGGTTATTATACAGGTGAAAAACCAATCCATTTTTATAGTTGACAGACTTCCAATGAGGAGAAAAAGTACCGCTCCTTTGAGTTTAGCAATAATTCTTGCACTTCAAAAATTCCGTCACTATTTATTAGGATCCACTTTTAAAATTTATACAGATTGCAATGCTGTTAAATATACTATAAATAAGCAAAAAATTAATTGTAGAATCTGTAGGTAGGTATTACTTGCACAAGATTTCACGTTTGTAATAATATACAAACCAGGCGCTCAAATGCAACATGTTGATGCTTCGAGCCGAAATCCAGTTGATACAAATTCCACCCCCATATACAATGAAAGTGTGTTGGCTATTACTGAGGCAGATTGGTTAATGTCAGTCCAGTTGCAAGACCCAAGTATTTGTGCAATAAGAGAAATATTAGAATCAGGTCAGGCCGAGCTTTAATAAGAAAGTGTATAATGAGTATGAGTTGTTAGGTAATAAGGTATACAGTCGGACTGACTACGGTAGAAGGTTCCCTAAACAATGTTTTTGGAAATTATTAGAGCTAACCACGATGACTGTTTCCATTTTGCCGTGGATAAGAAAATTGAAAGAATAAAATCATGTTATTGGTTTCCCAAAATTTGTATTTTTTAATTTGTATTGTATTGAATTTCCTGTTCGTAACACTAAAAGTCAAGTTGTTTTTAGTACTGTCAGAATAAAAATATACGACATGTTATAGCTACTGCTGTTCTACGCTCAAACGGATAGGTGGAACGCTTTAATCGCACCATCGTTGACGCATTGACAAGTATGGGTGCTAATACCAGCTATGATAAATGGGACACTCATATTACCAGTATTCAACAAGGTATTAACAGTACCGTTAATAAAACCACTTCTCGAAGGACCTTTTCAGGTGACTCAAGTATTTGGTCATGACCGCTATGAAGTAAAGGTTATGTGTGGCGCTGAAAGGACAAGCAAGTGCTATGAGGGGACCACGTGTGTCGAAAATATAAAACCTTGGATCAAGTTGGCAGACCTAGATGTTGAAGGTTCGGTAATGGCCTAAGATGTTGTCAGGTATTTATTATACCCAAAAATTATGCAAATTATTTACTACTACTTGTCATAAGCTGTCAAGTGCATTTGCTTCAAACATATTTTGGTACTTGGATTATTTTAAGTTGCAGTATTTATTCGTGTAAAATAAATCTGTGACAAATTAGGGTTTGTAGTGATATGCAACTAGGGTTGGCCAAAGGCATCGCCTAGGGAAAACTGCAAACTCTAAACATAACTGACCGCTGATGGAACAGTTAGATACATAAGTACCAACATATGTCATGTAAACAGGTCTTTTGAATTAGGGTCTTTCTCTGCTGGCCGTTGATGGAATAGTAGAGTAGAGGCTCAATTCGGATGAGTAATTTAGTAATCGCAGCTTCACTCTATGAAATATTGTGACTTAATGTTTATACTTTGTTCTCAGCAATTGCACCAGACTGTGACGCTATCCGAGGACGGATGCGTGCGCAGGACGGCCGGATGTTGTCGCTTCAAAGACAGACATACATATTCACATATAAAATTAGTTATTTTGATTTATGATTTAATTGTTGGTTGATTTATTTGTTAAATACATATTTATTTAATAACCTTTTTAGGACTACGCAAAATGAAATAAGTTTACCTATTTATAATTAAAGATATTATTCGATTAATATTTTGGTTGGCAACACTGGTGTCGCGCCATTATTATTCCGTTGCGGACTTCCGGAGCAATGGTGGGGGCGACGCTTGCCACACGAATATTGGAGAGACTGATCGGCAGTTGGTGATCCGATACAGTGCGAGTAACAGCTCTAGAATTATGATAAAATAGTGTGGTTATAGTGTGATTATATTTTAGACTAGAAAACAAAGTTATAATATTATTGTTTACGTGTACAGTTTGATTAAAGTGTTTTACAGTATGCTATTATGTTTCTTTCTTCCAATAGTTAATAAATGTGTAAGAATTATTTAACATAACATAATATATAGGATACCTAGTTTAAGAGACAGAGTTTAAATCTATAGTGTAAAGATTTCTGCAGCAGCCAAATGTTTTATGTGTATGTAATTGTTCGCTACCATAAATTCAAAAATTGTAAACTTATAGTACAATTATCTGTATGTGTTTTTTTGGAAATAAAGATAATTTATTTATTTATATTTATTTCCGAACGCAAAATATGCCTCGGCAACATTAGTTACACGCCGAGGGTGCAGTTACTGGAGTCGCACCGCAACGTCAACTTCAAGGCGTTCGTGGTGCGAGTACCCAATTGTTTTCTGTCCGTCGTCATGGAGGAAGACTTTTGGCCGCAGGACGTGGTGTTCCGTCACTTCCGCGGACAAGTGCCACAGGACAGCACAAGGACAAGCTAGTGAAGTGAAGTGCGACTAACATAGTTTTAAGCTATATTTATTAACACGAGTTTTTGTTTTATACTTTTTATATATGTTAGTTTGTAAGGTATATGTTTATGGGCCATTGTAGCCTGAAATAAATGTTTTATTATCCTTTATTTCATTATATACATATAAATTATATTTTTAAATATTAGATTATAACAAAAAAATATAAAACATTAAAAAATATAAAAAATAGTAGCCCACCGGTATCGGGAACAAGGTCCAAGCTACCGGCGGTCAGGGCTCCAGAGAGAGGAACCTCCTAACAATGCGATCCGTGTCCAGAAGTACCGCTTTCTGAATCAGGCCCTTAATCCAGCTGCCCAACGAGAGCCTCCTTAGGTGTTGGTCGAGGCTCTTGGCAATTTAGCCATTGGCTGATACAACTATCGGCACAATGATTGCTGAGTCCACATCCCACATGTCGACAACCTCGCGAGCCAAGTCAAGATACTTGATTTGTTTATCTTTCTCGGCTTTCACGAGGTTCCCGTCATGAGGGACCGTTATGTCAATAATCATTGTGCGCCGCTCTATTCGATCCACCACCACTATATCAGGCTTATTGGCAACAATAGTCCTGTCAGTGATGATGGATCGGTCCCAGTACAATGTGATATCTCCATTTTCGAGAACTGGGTCGGGCACATACCTGTAGTACGGCACCTCCTATTCCACTAGGTTGTATTTCAGAGCAAGTTGCTGATGGATAATCCTGGCTACAAGGTTGTGTCTATGCAAGTACTCTTCATTAGCTAGACGAGAACACCCGGAGATAATGTGTCGGATTGATTCTCCCGGACGGTGGCATGCCCGACACACGTCAACCGTGCCGTCCTTCACAATAAATCTCCGGTAATTCTTCGTCATAATAACTTCGTCCATAATTGCACAGACAAAACCTTTGGTTTCCCCAAAGAGAACACCGAAACGCAGCCAGGCTACGGACGCTAAAAAGTCTACATCGGGTTCATGTAGGGCCCAGAAAAAGCGTCCGTAAAGCTCCTTACTTTGCCATACCTCCCTGCGATCGTTAGTGTCAAGCACTACAGGTTTGCGCCAGTTCTCTGTAGCCAAGGAGAGCGTGATGAGGCCCTTGTCCACCATGACTACATCTGGACCGTGGGTGATGCATTCGATATGCAGTCAGCAGCGTACGAACCCTCCTATCCAGGGCGTCGAGTTCGGTCTGAGTCAATTTGAGTAGGTATGCCGAAAGAGTACATCAAAACTGGCATGACCCAACCGTTGAAGGCGCGCACCTTGTTTCCGCCTGACAGACGACTATTAAATACTTTCTTCAGGCCTCCAAAGAAGCGCTCCTTCAACGATTGCTTCATGTCAGTAACATTGATGCCCAACGCTTCCGACATTCTCAAATACTTATAGGTTTCGGATGCGGAGAGGGCTCTAAGGTTTATGGAATCCGAGAGTTGGGTTCCCACGGATTCTACAATCTTCCCTCGCTTTACATGGATAACCGCACATTTGTCCACACCAAATTCTATCCTGATGGCGCTACTGAAAGTTTCAGTTACTTTCAGTAGTTCCATCAGTTGCAAATTCTTGGGAGCAAAGAGTTTTAGGTCATCCATGTAGAGGAGGTGAGATATAACCTGACCACCTCTCCTCAACCGGTAGCCTAGACCTGAATCCTCCAGCAGTGTGCTTAGAGGATTCAAGGCTAAGCAGAACCACAGCGGACTCAATCTATCGCCCTGAAATATGCCTCGCTCGATCCTTATCGGTTCGCTATTCTTCTGGATATTTTGACATCCTGGATAGCAAAGGACCGTCCTCCATTGCCTTATACACGACATCAGGAAGGTGCGCAGAGTTGCATCTACTTTATACAACTCGAGCACCCTCATGAGCCATGTATGTGGCACCGAGTCATAGGCCTTCTTATAATCTATCCAACATGTCGACAGATCCTTTCGGGAACGTCGAACCTGTTGGCTGATGGCCATATCAATGAGGAGTAACTCCTTAGTACCGCGAGACCCGTTCCTACATCCATTTTGAGAGGCAGACATGATGAAGTTGGTGTCTATATGTTTGTTAATTTTAGCTCTCAAAATGGACGTAAGAACTTTATAGACCGTCGGTAAACACGTGATCAGTCTATAATTTTTGGGTTCCGCGGTGCTACCTGATTTATGGAGCAGGTGGTTAATTCCTGTCGTTAGGAACTGGGGTAGCGAACCAGACTCCAAAGCGGTGGTACTGAGCCGCCAAGCGAGCGTGTGACCCAACAAACCATTTGATCCAGAAATTGTGCAGTCCGTCCGGTCCTGGAGACTTCCAGTTAGGTAACGGACGGACCGCACGAGCTACATCTTGGGGGCAGATAGTAATAGCCTCCATTTCTGGTATTGGATCGCAGGCTCGCTCGACTTTTCAAGTCCAATCACCTTCAGTGTGACCGACAGGCACCGACCAGATACTGCGCCAGAAAGAAGACATGGCATCATTATCAGGCAGGTGCGTGTCAGTCACATCTTGGTTCGGTCGCTCCCAAGCCCTATAAACCCACCTTTCATCGCTCTGGAAGGTGCGATTCTGAGTGTATCGGTCCACACGCCGCTTATACCTACGAATACGGTTCGCCCAAGCATACACTTTCTGCTTCACAAAGCGCATTACTCTTGGGCGAGTATTACCCTCCCTGAAGCAGATTAGTTTACCGATGAGCGCTCTGGCCCCACCAATACGACGCTCAATTCTGCACTGCCAGGCTGGTACGACTGGTTTCGGTCGTGTAGCTCTAGAGACATTTGGAAATTTTACGTGAGCTACACGACATGCCGCTGGAGCCACGCAGTACAGAATCGAATGAGTATCAGTGAGGTCTTCGCAGTCATCAAAATAGTTTGACAACTGCGAATCCAGAGCTGCCAACAGCGCCCTATTTTTGTTATGCATGGGCAAATGAGGTAAGCGTGGTCTAAGCTCGGGTGACATAAACCAATATTCCCGAATCCCACCCTCCAAAGCACTCCTTAATTGCTCATTGCACTGGGTACTTACGTTTGTAGCCCTGTCATCATTCCCCTGTCCGCTTGGATTGTGTTGGACTGCGGTGGTACTACAACAGTCTGCGACACGGGAGCGATGACATGGCTACTCTGCATTTCACTTCGCAGGCGATCAAGTACAGTGTCATCCAACATATGATTACGCTGGATGACCCGCACCTGATCCGACAGTCGTTGTGCCGAAACGTTGACAGCTGGCTCAAGTACCTGAAAAAGAGAGAGCATCCGAACACGGTACGCGGTCAGATTGTTTCCCCCCTCTGTAGCCCCATAGTATGAGCGCATGACGTTCTCATTGATGGTTCGTGTCCATCTCATGCGCTGCACACTTCCGCCGGGAGCTGGGACCCTATCAGAGGCCGGTGGGCCTCGAGGTCCTAAACCGTCCGGCGGCCGGCGTCCTTCCCGTCAACGAGCAGGTGGTGGCGTCGTGGGCGGAGAGAAATACTCGTCACTCGAGCTCGACGCAACTACCGCGGCCGGGGTCGTCACAACGGGGCTGAGTACCGGCGGCGGCGAGGCGTAGCTAGGTGAAGAGTCTGGAGGTGGTGGGCGTGCTCTTCATGCGGCTGATCTCGTCAACATCTCATTAAAATTTTCATTATTTTGTTTTTCAGTGGCATGACAGATGTCATCTTTTAGTCGGTATATAAGTCTAGGTGTTTTTTTTGGGTTAAATATAGGTTTTCGGCTTCTTTCGGGTTTTTTTTTTAAAGCACATAATTATTATAAACTATAATATTGAGTACAAATGATTAAAAACTGTTAAAATGAAAATTAAACGATGTTTGGAGACGTCTGTTGACGTTGGTGTTGCCAATTATTATTATTTATTTATTTAAACTTCTCGCACACAATTAGGTACAAAGGCGGACTTATTATTAGTTATTCAGTATATACATGCCGACGGATAATAGTACGAACTTAACGGATTTTACGGGGCCTCAGCCTGGTGAGTGCTATAATCAATAATAACAATATCGAAACTGCTTTTCTACTCGGAGACTCGCATCCCAATGAACAATTTTATATTGAATTGGTTTCTTTTTGTCAGGAATATGAGTTATTGTGTGCCGATGTTGAACTGTTAGGAATAAACTCTGACACTTAGACTTTTATAAGCCATGCAAACGGCTCGAGACGTTGGCTAGATCACTGTGTTGCTACGAAAGCAGCCATGTGTGTCACTATTATTAATGTAAATGTTAAATATGATGTACTTTGGTCCGACCACTTCCCTCTTATTACAATGCGATTTAAATGAAATCAAACCAAAATTGTTCAATTTAAATGACAATAAAAATCTGTCATGTAATACGAGTGATAGAAAACATAAGCAAATTGACATTTATGCTAAATTTTGTAATGATAATTTATAATTCATTGACTTTCCAATTGAATTAAGTGCATGTTGTGACCATGTTTGTAATCATTTGGACCACAGAATTATTATTGATAAAATCTATAATGACATTGTTAATATTTTATGCCAAGCAGCTTCTGAAGGCTACGAAATAAATCATGTGCGAAATAGGAAACCAGGGGGCCGATTCTACTAACAAAAATGTTCAAAAATCGCAATGGAATCGCAGCTGAATCTCGGCTTTTAAACGTTTTCTCATTCTACTAATAAACAACGATCCAACTACGCTTACGGTTCAGTTGACGCCAACGATCGATCGATGCAATCTCAAAATGTATTCTGATAACAAAATCGAACATGAGCGTGACGTTTAGTCACATTCTACTATTATTTTGACACTAGTTACAATCGAATCAAAGCTAAACTTCGGCGGTTCATCTATCAAAATTCGCGGTTGAATCTAAGTTGGTAAAGTGCAACTTTTGTTGCATCGATCTAAGATTGCTTTCGTTTTCTTCCGTAATAATAATGTTGTTTTATATGGATTTCGTTGAACTTGCCCATGAGGTTGACGTTGGAAGGGTAAGAGGAAGAAAGGAGAAACCCAAACTCCATAGAAACTTGGGCATGGCGTTACAGGGCTGGAATTTGGCCATAAATTAGAACATTGAGGAAGGTTTCACGAGCCCAATTTTCACGTCTCCCAGCAATGGCCAAATTGGTAATATCATACATGTTTACATTTTAGGTTATCTTTATTATTTGAGTTATTTAAATAAATAATGATATTTTTCAGGCTTTGTTCCCTACGTAAATCTAAACCGCACATGCACTGTGCTGCAGCGCCTGTACGATGAGGTTTTAGGTACATAAAAAGCGCTTAGAGGGTGACTTCAGATTTATCTAGGTAATTGATTTTACTGAAAATCTCAGATGAAAACTGTTAATTACACAAGGCCCACTTACATCACTACTGGCTTGCATTTGTTAATATTGTATCTACTAGGGGATTTGATGCAATCTCAGATTACAGTTATCTGAGATAGCGAAAATATATTAAAATAAAAAAAACTCATAATTGTGATAAATGGTTTTATTAGTCACCTCCTTCATTATGATTATCATAATATAATAATACAGTACTTATCCAGCAATTGTGCAGGAGACAATTGATTACCCTGGTGCCGTGCCCAACCAAGATACCATATTAAGCTCATGGTGTGAGCACAGTAACCAACCACATTCTTTGCAATAATATAGGATTATAGTATCCCTTCCACTTACAGAGCTGTTGATTAATATATAAACGAATTACATTGTATCACTAATATGCCTGGATTTTATTCTTCCTCTTATCATCCAGGTTGAGTCCGATGTTGACAGCTCTTGCTGTAGGTCACCGTTTCTTGCCTTGTTGGAGGTTCTTCAAATGTCTTCAAATTATCAGAATGAGGAATGTTCTGACTATTTGGCTCATTTGCAGCTGATGAAAATGCACCAGATGTTGAGGGACCTGAATGCCGGGATGCTCTATTTGCTTGCACCCAACAAGAGTGAAAGACAACACTTGAAGCACCCACCTGCAAAATAATTTATCTACATTAAAGAGTGCCTTTACACCAGTGATGTGTAATGTTATTGCCCACTTTGAAAAAGACTGATCTAAAGAAATCCTGCAAATGAGAAATCCTGATGTAGGAGCTTGACCATTATCACACCGTCTTTCTATTTCACTTAAATGTTTTAGCATACCAAATAACATTTTTTAACTAAACTAAAGAATGTTATTAATAAACCGTGAATAAAACTAATATACTAACCGTGCATGGTAGGATCCATTCTCTTATAACTCCGTGTATTCTGCATTCTTGCACTGTACCGGTCCTAAGTTGATGGCAACAAACTCTTCTCAAAAGAGAATGTCCACAGTGAATACACACTCATCGGTGTCCTATAGGTGTCTGTTCACTCTCTTCTTGTCCTTTTCCATCAGCATTGGCATGATTCTAGCAAGCTTGGCAGATAAAGTCATTTTCATTTAGGTACCTGAAGCAATCATTTATCATTTTAATATTAGGACTAGCATTTAGCAATAACCATCTGAGTGGCATGTTTGGGTAAACATAAGCAGCCTTATTACATTCCCACTGCAGTGACACAGGCCTCTTATCTGAGAGAGGAAATAGGTCGTAATTAACCATGCAGGTTCAACCCGGATTGGTGATGATCTTTGACTATGAATTTGTTGCACATTCTGGTATCATTTTATAAAATACAACTATCAACAGAAAACTGAACATAAGCGGTAACACTAATAAGGTACTTAGTAAAAAAATGTAACGCTAAAGAAATATCGGATATTAAAACGAATACTCACAGTAAATCAACCATTTTGAACTCGCACACAATAAATGTTTTTGCTTCCCGAGTTCCTGCTGTTTGTTTACATTAACTTTCGGTTTCGAGCGAGCTTTGACATAACCGAAACATTTTGTTTCACAGTTTCGGCCAGCTACAGACATAAAACGAAACGTTCTTCTGAATTTTTATTATTTATAAAGCTGAAATGTTGTATGTGTAACAATTAAATAAACAGGACGAAAATATATGTATGGTCTAGATATCTTTTTGTATTAGAAAATACCTTTAGTGACACTTATTCGTATTTAGTAACATTTTTAGATTCAACTTTATTGTTCTGTGGTATTATTAAAACATACTATTTGGCATGTTGGTAACACAGGTTACCCGCAGCTACGTGCCCGTTACGATTCAGTTGCGATTCGGCTAAAGTTTAGTTCCCAATTTGCTATAAAATTAGTAGAATGACTTTTTAGATAACTATCGAACGGCGATCGAAATCGAACTGTTGTGGAAACATAATTGAACGTGTGACGTTGCAAATTAGTAGAATCGGCCCCCAGGGCCTGCAGTCTCGACATAGATAACGACGCTGTCGGAAACTACCGATCGGTAAATAATAATGAAGAAAATCGCGTGCCGTAACGATGCTAACGACAAAAGCAAGTCCCTACATCCGAAATGCCGTACAAAATCGAACATAACCTTGACATTACGAAAGTTTAGTCCAAACGATCCGAATGGTACGATATTTGGTAGTCTCGACACTTAAAGTTATCGTCTATCATCGGTATGTGACCGATCTTTGTCGCACACTTTACAATTTTCGTAATGTTTACGATTTTACTTTGCTACCTACCATTTTTGACAGCCCGCAAAGTCATTCGGTGGCATCGTTAGCAATAATTCTTTGATGTTTTAAGATAGTTATAAACAAAAATTGTGCGGAATAGGCGTATTCGAAGGTGTGTCTGTACCGATGAGGCTTTTACGTCCACCTATATGTTCCGGACTGTTCCGGACCGGACATACTACATGCGAACAAGCCTCGCCGATATTCACCGCATTAGAGGAACCCAAAGACATAGAAATCTCTTTGAAGGCATCAAATCGTGCGATCTTCGTGTATAAATAAATAACACACAACCACAATCATGTTTTAAAGAAAAGAAAAGAAGAAAGAAAGAAAATACGTTTATTTGCGGTAAACATAACGCAAAGAAATAAAAACACAAACACGAAAGAACAAGTTGAGGGAAAATATACGTCACATTCACGCAAAACGGCCATCGCTCAGCATAATGCTGCGACCCTATGCTAGACAGAGCCCCAGCGCTGGTTTTCAGCGACCGCCGGCGTTTTCAACATTCTAATTCTAGACACTGTTTACACGAGACATATTGCATAGCTATCCACATGACATTAAAAATGCACTCAGCAGTTTAATAAAGTAACTCGTCAATAATAGTTTAATTATAAATCTACAATAACCCAAAATCATGTACTTTTACCAACGGTTATCCGTGAAAGACATGAATATAAATTACAATAGTCAAACTGTAGACAAATTAAATATCAAAAAAGGTTTTAAGGATCTTAATTAACAGCCAGTTAACGTGGAAGGTACAGGCAGAGGACATTCATTTGTAAAAGACTAAGTACATCAGCATATATACATATATGCTACATTATTTATCAAAAAAGTTAATCTGCAGACAATATTGGTTGGCTACCATGGTTTGGTACTTTCTGTTTAAGATTTGGTGTCTCATAAATTATTAACCTTTTCAACACATTTGCTCGAAAAATGCATTTACGAAGCCTTGATACATTGTTCGGGCGGTAAAATAGGTACTCTCACTTAAGTACATGTTTTACCGACCCCTTCCTTCTATAGCGCCGTGCGTATACTTTACGGTTTGTTTTTAATTACCATAAAAAATATATAAGAATTCCACCAAGGAGTTTCAAATTACGAGGATAAATAAGCTGAATGATCGAACCTCTTTGGAAGCGCTTTTGCTCAATACGTTTATCTCACTTTATTATTAAAGAGAAAATGAGACGAAAGATGTAGTAAATATATAAGAATTCCACCAAGGAGTTTCAAATTACGAGGATAAATAAGCTGAATGATCGAACCTACTTGGAAGCGCTTTTGCTCAATACGTTTATCTCACTTTATTATTAAAGAGAAAATGAGACGAAAGATGTAGTACTAATTTTCACCATGTGCGCGTGGCGCCATTTGCAAATTCGCGCCATTTTCTTATTAGAAATGTCAAAGATTGTTGCGACTTTCCGACTGATATTTACAAAATAATAATATGATTTCAAGCGAGGAATCCGATATTAATATGGAGTCTACTGCACCTGATATCTTGAATGAGCCGCCAAAATCGTGAGTGCTATTTAATTAATGATTTATAATAATTTTATATCATGGAAGACTCGAAGAAATACTCAATCATTTTCTTAAAATATTTTGATGGCTTATTTTATTACATAATGTACTGTTTTCTCGCAAATGTGTTGTTGTATGACACACGCGCGGAAATTGGTATTTACAAACTCGTGACTATAGTAAGCCCTCGACTCATATACTCGTTTGTAATAACCAACTTACCGCCCTAATATCATAAATAACTATTACATCATTGAAGTAGCCATATTTGTAAAAACTATTACTACCTGAAACTAAACTAGAAAACATGGTACAGATATGAGATCTCAATAGATAGATACATAAAATACTGTTTATTATGTACACAACTACACATCAAGCTGAAGTGATACGGGGTAAACTCAATAATACACGGATTACGAATATTGGTCTTGTACTACTGCCTACCTCGGCACTCCTTTATCATATATATAGGTACAAAACAACACTAACGATTACAGACAATTTGTACAAATAAGAATGGATAAGAACAGATATTACACGAATACACTTGAGCTAAAATATATGCGACTGGTCGATCAGAAGATTCCAGATGATCTGCTGCTAAGGCTGAGTCCGCATTCCGTCTTTGAGGCAAGGTCGAACCTTCGGGTCGTTGAACTCTCGTAGTGACATTTTGCAAAATCATCTGGTCACGAAAGGTTCCGAAGATTTCCGATCGTGACCGAATGTGTTTCGATATATTATGCTGGAATGCGCCCTCGGCCTTTACACATATGTACATATCGGAAAATCCCAAGCAGCAGTGTTTTTAAAAATAGTGACGTCAGCAGCGCTGACGTCACACTCCTCCTCAAACGGGCCATCCATTTGGGGTTGCTTATCCATAGTAGCAATACTAGGAGGTCCGCACAGTACGACGGCTCGAACAATAATGAATCACATCTCGATTTTTTTTTTTTTTTTTATATATGGCATCTCGCAGTTGACCTTGAGAGGCCGTGACTGCTTAACCGGTCTTTCCTGTGGCTGCCCTAAGGTATTAGCTTAAAGCCTCCAGCCAGGAGCGTAAATATAAGTATTAAAAACTAAACGACAGCGCTCTAAGGGCACCCCCTGTGGGGTACGAACCTCGGCTTAGGGCGTCGTTGGGGAAAAACAAAGAAAATTGGGGACGGGCTGGATCGAAAGTTTAAATTCATGATTATTAACGGGGATTACTATTAAATGCTACGGCTCACTCAGCCTCGGGGCTGGCGGTTCGACGTGCAAGGGACGGGGGGAACAATTTATTCTTGAACTTCGCGTGGTACCTCGGCGGCGAGGACGGAATGACGGTTTGTGTTTGTGCACTGTACTTGTGGCCCTATTGCTTTCCTGAAGGAGAGTAATAGGGTCATCCGGGTCTAAGAGAGTATGCCTAGGTCGGCGAGTCTTACTAATTTGAGATGGCCTATAGCTAGCTGCCTGCACAACCAAGGGGTTGCGATGTCTATCTGCGGACTTGAAGAACCGCTTTGTCGCGCGTTTCAAAAACTGCTTGATGGTGGGGATTCTAAGATCTACGTGTAGGGTTTCGTTCCGAACGAACCATGGAGCGTCCGTAATTTTACGGAGAAATCGGTTTTGAAGTGCCTGCATTCTGTGAATGAGATGGGGACGGGCGTGTGCGAAAGCGGCACACGCGTACGTCATAATCGGCCGGATGCACGCTGTGTAAATACGCAATTTGCCCTTAAGGGACAACTTGCTGCGTGAGTTCAGAACGCAATGAAGCCTACCGAGAGCGAAAGCAGCGCGCGAACGCACTTGCTTTATGTGCTCAGCGAACGAAATGTGGTGATCTAAGATCACACCGAGATATTTGGCTCGCTTCTCCCAAGGGATAGGCTTGCCGAACATCTTGATCTGTCGTGGTAGGTCCGGTCTACGCCGGGGCCTAGAAAAGAGGACCGCTTGGCTCTTATCAGGATTGACCTCGATCCTCCACTTCCTGAACCAGTCACCGAGTCTGTTGACTTCGGTCTGTAGGATGCGGGAGATCTGGTCTTGACTGCGGCCGGTGTAGTAGATGGCCGTGTCGTCTGCGAACAGAGCTAACTGCGCCTTTCTACTTTTCGGGATGTCACTGGAGAACAGCGTAAAAATGAGCGGAGCCAGCACAGACCCCTGAGGGACGCCTGCGCGGATCGGATGAGGGGAAGAGAGCGCACCCTCGATGCGATAGCGGAAGGTGCGGTTCAACAAATAGTCCCGTAAGATGAGCACGAGACGATCTGGCACACCGAATTTGTATAGCTTATACAATAAGCCGTTGTGCCAGACTTTGTCGAACGCTTTCGCAATATCGAAGAACACAGCACCCGTCATGAACCCGCGCTGGAAACCGGCGCTTATGTGTTCTATGATACGGTGGACCTGTTGTACGCAAGAATGTTGGGTTCTAAAACCGAACTGTTCGTTGGGGATGAGCCCCTTCGTCTCGGCGTAGTCTCTGAGACGCTTATAAATGAGCCTCTCATAGACCTTGCCGAAAACGTCGAGCAAACTGATAGGACGGTAACTGGAAGGCTCGGTCTTAGGCTTGCCGGGCTTCGGGATACCGATGACGGTGGCATTTTTCCACGATTGTGGAAAAATGTTATTACTAAGAGCACCATTGAAGATGGTGGTCATTAGCATGATCAGGTGAGCCGGGAACAACTGGACCACCCTATTGGTGATACCGTCTGATCCAGGGGCTTTACGGGGTTTCAGACCCTTGATTATATCGTGAACCTCGTCCGGGGAGACGGGGTCTAGAGGACAATCAGGGTCTTCGACCGGAGGGAGAGAGGCTCTACGCTCGACTTCGGCATCCACCTCGGCGAGGTGAGCCTGGTCTACTGGTTGAGAGCTGGGCGAGCACTGGGTCTCGAGGCTGTCAGCTAGGCATTCAGCCCTGTCGATGTCGTCGAATGCTATCGTCCTGTCGGGTCGTGTCAGGGGAGGCATAGAGACTACTTGCTGGGACTTGAGTTTCCTCTGAAGTTCCCAGAATGCCAGATGAGTGGGCTCTAGCTCGCTCAACATCTTGTCCCAGTTACCGTCACGCAGCTCGGCCATGCGTGTCTTTACAGATCTCTGCAAATAGCGCATGTGAGCTTTGTTGGCGTCACAGGGAAAGACGTCGTAGGCACGAGTAGCCGCGTTCTTCTCAGTCAGCAGTTCACGCACATCGTCCGGCAGCCTCAAGCGATGTTCGTCCATCGCCGGAGCTTGCCTTGAACAATCGTTCAGGACCGATTGTACGTGTTCCGTGAGTGAGCCGATCGCGGCCGTCGTGTCAGCGATTGAGGTAAACTGATCTGGTATAGAGTCTAGTAGAGGGGAAGTGGTGGATTTCAAGCGATCGCTTACTTTCCTCCAGTCCGTGACTACTTTGTTACGAGAGGGTTCGTCCGGGTCAGGGAGTCCGTCGCGAGGGACCAGTCTCATGACGACTGGTCGGTGGTCGGAAGTCAGTTCGTCCATCGCCTCTATCGAATCCAACCGGAGGTTGATATTCTTTAGGAGCGCTATGTCCAATACATCAGGGGTATGGTTGGGGTCGTGAGGGTAGTGGGTGGGCGTCATCGGGGCGATGACGTCAAAGTTTAGGACGGGGCAGAGGTCAAACAAGTGTCTGCCTCGGAACGTGGTACTGGTACTATTCCAGGCCGGATGTTTGGCGTTGAGGTCACCCGCTATGATAACGGATTCGCTCAGGCCAAAAAGAATTGAAAGATCGTCAGAGAGCAGTTTGAGACCGTCTGCTGACGAGGTCGCGGTGGGCGGCATGTAAGCCGAAACTATCGTAATCGGTCTATGACCTGACATGCCTAGTCTACATGCAGACACTTCAAGACACGAGAGAGTTGGAGGATCGAGGGGAATACAGTATAGAGGGGTTCTATAATAGATCAAGGTGGTCATCACATCTCGGTCCGTCGCCTCTATTTATACTAGTCAACACGTGACTCAATGCACTGCGCGCACGTGGCGGTACACGTGTTGTTTAGTTTACAAAGTCATTTCTTATTTTATTTCCCAAAATCAACTAAATGTTAAAAACAATAATGATTACGTAATTTTAGGCATGCTTAATTACTAATTAGACAACTAATAAGTAATTGCGCCGATATACATTATATAAAGAAGTGTAAATAATTGTTAAAATAGTTAATTATATTTAATAGATATTGTGTGTTTTATAAACTGTAGTAAATAAATAATTATTGTTGGGAATTGTATTTTTGTTAGTCATGTTTAGCAATAGATAATGATATTATTCCTCGCCTGTTGTCTATGTTGAACGAAACGTTAATGTGACAGATGACCTGTCACATTAACGTCACATTAACATTAACGTCACACCTGATGAGGAAATATGTGTTTGGTAATTAGGTTATGTAACGTGTTGTGTGTAGTGTTTACAATTAGTTTTTAATAAGGAATGTATAATATTACAAAACTAATGGTGCTAACCGCTACAAAGCTATACATTTCTAGTATAAGCTGATCTCACATTGTATAGGATTTCCATACAGAGGTCAGCGTATACTGGAAATTTATAGCTTGATGTGTAGCCGTGTGACACCATAAAATAACAAGTATAAATGTAGAAATTTTACATAGCACAATGCTAATGGGGTCAATATCAGAACTTGTTATGCATGGGAAACTTCAACTAAACTCTTACAACTTCTTTTCTCAAGAAAAATTTTATCCGTATGGCACCTCACCTGTAATATAGGTATAATAAAATACCTAACAATATTAAAGACCTACCTTTGAAAAATATTGAAAACAGCTAACAGCATTATTAATAGGTTTCTTAGTACAATATTTCTTAGAGTTTTTGTAATTTATTTAAAATAAAAAAAATTGTATGCTATACTTATTAGGAAAGTAAGTAGTTTCCTAACAACTGTAACAATGGATTTTAGTATGTACATTCTTTGCTAATAAATCACATTCTATTCTATTGAAAAATTAACAACACAAGGCCACAAAACATTTTTACAACTTTATTAAATCTCTATTATCACAATCATATCCTAGTTCACACATTCTAATAATCTACACCGTTCATTGAGGTATGATGCATACGGTGCATAACTACCAAAAAACTTTATCAAATTAAAATTTAAACTTTCACTATTTCACTTAGTTTGACATGTTTACTTCTTCTTCTATGTCGTTCTTTCACTACATACATATCATGGACATATCGACCACATACGAGACATCTCCAGCTATGCGGCCTTCCAAGTGTGGAGCGCTTGCTTCATGCTGCCTCCAGAGTCTTTCAATAGCCTTAATAAAGCTATGCGATGGCAAATCACACGAAACCGGTGCGAAAGCCAAAATCCCTTGGACTTGTTCATTTCTGTACCTTCACAGAATAACCGCAGACTTGTTTACCAAGCTCCTAGGTGAACGTTAGCCATTTCTTAAAATACAACAGCCTTACGGACTTTCTGTTGAGTCTTAAGTATCATTACGCAGCAATGAGAAACTATAAGCACTTAAGCAGTGGGGTCGCCGCTTGATCCAGAAATGGGTTAGCCGAGTAATATTATGCTGTAATCTTGGCTATCAATGAAAAATATTAAGACAACTGATTGAAAATACTTGGCTGCATAGGCTGCATTCCGAATTAAGACCATAATCACTGTAATCGATTTTAGCACGCTAAACGGTAATAGGGAACGCGTTTAAGCGCGCTAAAATCGATTACAGCGAATATGGTAGGTAATGGAGATATAATAAAGTTAAAAACATGATTATGGTTGTGTGTTATTTATTCATACGGGTACACATTTGACCGTCGAAAATTAAAATACCTACGGGTAAAATGTCAATGTTCAAAACATCGAACTTAAATATCAAATGACCATATAATGACGCAGCGTCGGGGGGGGGGGTCTGGATTTATGCTTTCGCGGTTGCACAACGACACGCTTTGCTATGCTTTGCTTGGTAGTATAGATGCAGGCCTACCGCCTCCTTCAGAGGTAGCAGGGTGGCGGGGTTTTGAGGGAGAACGCTACAGTCGTGTAGATCCTCAAGGCAAGCCTGGCGGATGCACCTTCTCGAGGTTGCCACCCCGTTTCTTGGTCTAATTCCATAAGAAATAGACGTAACAAAAACCACCAGGCGCCATCATATCCCTTTTTCCAAATCTCACAATCCTTCCCTACCCCATTCAACCGTTATCCCCATTCCTCCCACCTCCTCCCACATCCAACCTATCCTTTTCCACTCCTAACCGCGACCCCTTGTGACTGGGTGGTGGCGGGCTCGACTATGACTAAAATCAGCTGATGGCGAGTAGGAGTAAACAGTTATCTGCGCTAGGACCTGCGCAGTTGAGCGCCGTGAGCGGGGATGAAGAAGTCCTGGGGGGTTGAGCCGAGCGGCTCTGGTTGTAATGTGCCCGTAAGGCAACACGCCCCCTTTGGTCTAGATTTCAAGCAAAACGGTGGCCCTACCCAATAGCCAGGGGTAGGGAAATGGTCATGGTGTCCCGTCAGGGGGCCACAGGCGAGGTGCGTGAGGTCCGCTGAGGCCGTCCTCGGACGGCTGAGTCGGTAGGTAAAGGTCATGCTGACGGTGTAAGTGAGGGTTGATCAGTTCGTTGGGGGTGGGCCTTTCGACCCCCTCCGCCAACCCGATCGAGCATCCGATGTCGCACTGTAAGCCAGCCTTGCGCCCCTATATCTCTCTGGTAGTCCTAACGTTCGAGCTTCTTTTTATAGTGAGACGTTCCCAGTTGCGGGCTCCATGGAGGGTGGGAGCCAGAGAGATGAATTTTATTAGCTAAACTAACATGGATTATATAAGGCCAGTTAAATCTACAAACACCGGAGTGGAGGCGAAAGCCAATGAGACTCCCAAGGGAGGTGCTCGCACTTCTCTCGCCCCTGATAACCTTGCAGCTAACGCTGCAGGTACCAGCGCGGGCGTCGGTCCGGCTGTGGCGAGAACCACAGCTAAGACCAAAACTAAAAAGTCCCAACCTCGCAGAGAATGCGTTTTCATGCACCTGGCAAGTGCAGAAACGCAAGGGCAAGGGTAAATACACTCAACAAACCCATTGCCCTTGCACTGACCCTTCAGGTCCACCAGCTGCCCCAGTAAGAGGCAAGCAGAAGGAAGGAGTAACAAGGAAGGAGCGCCGCCAAGCTCGCTGGAGGCCAGGTAAGGGCTCCCGCAGCAAACAGACCACTGCCGCTAGTTCTGTCAAACAGACGAGCGGCCAGTTGAACTTCTCCGCCGGAAACCGGTCGCAAGCAGAGGCCGGCACACTTATTCTCGACTAACCTATCCCTACTAAACACTGGCTCCGAACCAACATTCGTAACCAGGCGAAGCCGTACAATCATAGATCTCACTCTGGCAACAGAGGGCGCGGCGGAAATCACCTCTGGGTGGCAGGTCTCCAATGAGGCCTCCTGCTCTGATCACAGGTGGATCCGCTTTGACATCAAGGTCTGTGTTCCTCCAACACCACCACGGCGTAATCCGCGTAACACGGATCGTGACATCTATACACGCAGCCTTGAATCCAAGTTTGCGACGCTAAGCGATCCGGTGACATATGCGGACACGACACAGATTGAGGTACAAGTAAGCTGTCTTACCAAATCAATGATAGACAGCTACCAAACTGCCTGCCCAGAGACGACCCCGCGTAGCACACCTGGCAAACAACCCTGGTGGGGTGCTGATCTGGAGCGCAGGCGCGCCAAGGTAAGGACAGCTCTAAACAGAACCATGAACACATGTGCGGATGAGGACTGGGATAACTACTACGCAGCCAAATCCAGTTACAAAAAATCCATCAGATTCAGGAGTACCACGGGATGGCGCAAATTCCGCATTCAGCGTTGAATCTTGCCAACAAGCTAGCAGAGTAAGGAAGGTACTGGCGCAATAGAACACATCTGGGCCAACTACCCTCCGCAAACCTGATAACACACTCACTTCCTCGGCAGAAGAAACGAGACGCGTCCTTATTGAAACTCACTTCCCTGGATGTGTCTTCGCACAGGTAATCGACTGGCTAGATGTAATTCAACCACCATCAGACAATGATTGGCTTTACGCACGCAGGGTGATCACGTTGAAGAAACTCCAATGGGCCATCCGGAGCTTCCATCCTTTTAAGGCCGCTGGTCCTGATGGAGTGTTCCCCGCCTTACTACAGTGGGCTGGGATCTCTGTCGCTATAAGACTGGTGCCATTGATGAGAGCGTGTCTGGCCTTTAGATATGTTCCTAAAGGATGGAGGGAAGTGAAAGTAATATTCATCCCTAAGCCAGGTAAGGGTGACTACACAAACGCCAAATCCCACCGACCAATCAGCCTGACCTCTTTTCTACTAAAGACTCTGGAAAGGCTGTGTGACAGGGAGTTGAGAGACTGCGCACTGAAAACCATACCGCTACACGGTAATCAACACGCATACAGCTCGGGTAAGTCGACCGAATCCGCTCTTCATCTAGTGGTCAGCCAGATAGAGGAAGCGATTCATCAGAAGAGCACCTGCCTGGGCACTTTTATAGACATCGAAGGAGCCTTCGACAAAACCAACTTCTCCAGCATCAGCAGCGCCCTCTCCAGACGTGGAGTAGAACAGGTACTAACGGACTGGATTACTAACATGTTAAGCAAACGAGTGGTTCGCCTTGAAGAGGAGCAGCAGTTGGCCATGATAGCCAGAGGCTGCCCCCAGGGAGGGGTGTTGTCCCCCCTTCTATGGAATCTGGTGATTAATGACCTCATCACTAAACTCAATGCCAACCGCTATTACACTATAGGCTATGCAGATGACCTCGCAATCCTTGTTTCGGGGAGGGTGACTGGTACAATCTGTAACCTCACTCAGCAGACACTACGTATCGTAGAAAGATGGTGCAGGGAATTTGACCTATCACCGCCTACCAAAACTGTTCGATACAGAACTTCAGTTGACCAACGAAGTCAAGTACCTCGGGGTCATTATAGATAGTAAGTTGAACTGGAGTAGTCATTTAGACAACAAACTAAACAGGGCTTGCATCAGCTTCTGGCAGTGCAAGAAAATGATAGGTAAGAAGTGGGGCCTATCCCCCAAAATTATACTGTGGCTGTACACGGCGGTGATCCGCCCCATGATCACATACGGGGCTGTAGTTGGTGGCCCCGCACTGAGCTAGTTACAGCCTCCAACAAACTACAACGCATGCAAAGACTGGCCTGCATGGCGACTACGGGCTGCATGAGGACTACTCCGACTGCAGCAGTCGAGGCCATGCTGGGACTACCACCACTTCACCTGTTCATACAGCAGGAAGCGACGATGGCGGCGGTACGTCTAAATGCACTAGATCTCTGGGGTAAGAGAGACACTATACAC
Organism: Tiliacea citrago; assembly: GCA_963921375.1. NCBI lineage: Eukaryota > Metazoa > Arthropoda > Insecta > Lepidoptera > Noctuidae > Tiliacea > Tiliacea citrago. The sequence goes on from OY992782.1 coordinate 30,525,137, forward strand.
ACCGCGCTGCTGGCGGGACTCAATAAAGAGTTTCCTATTACGAAAGCCATAAATGACCGGGTACCCAAAAAAATTATCTTTGATAAAAAATACAGAATCCAACTTCACGAGAACCACCGATGCGAGGGGTTGCGCCCCGCAGAGCTGAGTATCTTCACAGATGGATCCAAAACAGGTAGTGGCACAGGTGCTGGGATCTTCTCGGAGGACTTGAACATACACATAGCCACGCCTTTGGGGATCCATAACACAGTGTTCCAGGCCGAATGCATGGGCATTTCTCTGGCCGCCTCGGCCATCATGGCCAGACAAGTTAAGGACCACTCGATTCGTATACTATCAGACAGCATGGCTGTCCTGCAAGCGCTAAGCAGTCACACTGTTGATTCTGGGCTAATATACGAGTGTCACCAGCGCCTCAACCAGGTGGGTAGCCTCAACAACATAACCATTCAATGGATCAAAGGACACAGCGGTTCGCTAGGCAACGACGCAGCCGATGAACTTGCCAGAAGGGGGTCGAGCATGGCACCGGTGGGACCTGTGCGTATCGTGCCACTCCCCTTCGGGTACTTACGCACTCTGGTAAGGAAACGCACCAGGGATCAACATCACAAACTATGGTCGGACCAAGGTGAGTGCAGGCAGGACAAGGAAGCACTCCCTACAATTGATGGACGGGAAACAGGTTCTCCGATCTTCAGGCTTGACTTTGTGACTTTTTCTCAATAAGCACTGTGGGTTTTCACACTATGCCGCGTGGATGTTAGGGTGAGTTGCCCGTTCTCGATCAACGCACACACTTTAGGATCACGTCGGGGTCACCAATTTTGTGTGTGTTCCAGGGTAGTGTGTGCGGAGAGAAATAAATAGATGTCACGTGCTATATAAGTCTTTACTATAGTTGATATTACAAAGTTGTATTTGCGGCGCGTGTATAGCGGAAAGCGGTTTCGGGCGAACTGGTTTCGCCGGGCGCTGCGCATGCGAGGAATATAAAACGACCGCGTCAGCGCCCCTACAACCTCTTTGTCATAGGAGTCACAGACAGTCCGCTGTGCAGGGCCTGCTTGGAGGATGACGAGACAGCAGCGCACCTGCTACTATACTGCCCAGTGGTCGCCACATACAGGGCAAAGTACTTCGGTAACCCAGGTACCCTCTGTGAGATTGTCAGAAACACCAAGGCGTTGCTGGCCTTCCTTGAGGAGCTGGGGTGGATCGAATAATCGATTTTCCCACCCGTACGCAAAATACGCGCATATTGACGTGGAGTTGCGGAAACCAGCCCGTTTTACCTATTACCTATAATTAGTGTTGCCCAAATTCAGTCTTGGTCTTGCAGTCTTGGTCTTGTTCTTGCGTTTTTGCAAGACCAAGACCAAGAACAAGACCGCGTATTTTTAGCAAGACCAAGACCAAGACTGACCGTGCAAGACTTGAGCAAGAACAAGACATAGCCTGCAAGACTCTTGCGTCTTGCAGCTAGGACTTAGCGCTATTTCACTGAGTAGTTAGGTGTAACAGTTCGGTGTATAGGTAGGTACGCTTAGGAATTCTATGAGACGCAAAAAACTGTATCAAAGAATATGAAAAACTGGACCTATGCGCATTACGACTAATACCATAAACATAGCGAATAAAAAAATATCTATTAAAATCAAACTGAGTGCATGCATAGTTATGTTTTAACCATCGGCACTTTGATAATGCGGCATCAAAGGTTTTGTACTTACTTCTCAAAGAAATTTGCCGCTTTTCGGAAGTACATGGTTATGATACACGCGCCGGCGGCTTCTTTTGAAATCTAAAACAATCGTTGCCGCCACGCCGAAATCATAACATTTGTGACACTATTTGATTGCCGCCATAGGGCGTAGGTATACTCATGCAAAATAATTTCGAATTTTTTTAAGAGTACCTACAGGTGTTCCAAAGAATAAATAAGTTTTAGAGTGCTTAGAATGAAAATGAATACATTATACTGATCACGCAAGTAGTATTATGATTAGGTTATAAATCAAAGCTTATAAATCATAAATGTTTATTAAGAAACAGTTACTTCCATGGAAAACGACATATAGGTCAGTTGATTTTTCGAATTTCTTATCAAATCTTCAGTTATTTATTAATCTGCTTGATCTTTACTATGGCTATGTTAATTCAAGCTCACAATGTTCCAATTCTAATACGTTTTTCTAAGATTTAAAGTAAACTTTAATAAATAGTAATAGACTAATAGGTAATTGCAAGACTTGCAAGACTCTTGCTGCAAGACCAAGACCAAGACCAAGACTGGGAGCGCAAGACCAAGACCAAGACCAAGACCAGGTGTATTGGCGCAAGACCAAGACCAAGACTGGCTAAGTCTCGTCTTGTTCTTGCATTTGGGCAACACTACCTATAATGACGCAGCACGATGCTTAATGCATTTCCGAGCGTTAAAAAAAAATCTCACAATAAAACAGATTTGCATTTTGATTTGATTTTACATTTTTTCCACTCATAATATCACATAATCAACATTTGTTAGATATTTTAACGAGTAGGTATTTTAACGTAAATATAATGAACTTAGGTTTATTAAATGTTTACATTTTGAACTTAGGTATAATGACTATCGACATTTTTAATCAGTCGATATTTTAATCACTCGGCATTTTAATCTTAGACATTTTTAGCTTAGGAATACCAATTTTCGATATTTCAATACAATCGATATATTTAAATTTTCGATGTTTTGAACAGTGACATTTTACCCGTAGGTATTTTAATTTTCGACGTTCAAATATGTACCCATTACAATAGTGTCAGGATGGTCAATCATTGATTTCATAATTGTTGATTTTGACAAGTTTGCTAATCTACTATTATAATGGCGTCATTATGACTTTCCAATGGTCGGCCACTGACACTACATTGAAAGAAATTGCATATATTGGTAATCTCGTACATAATGACAAATGAATGACATTTCTACTAATGGGTTTTATAATAATGGCAATACGACAATGCCATTATAATAACACAATTACTCGTATATTACGACAACAATGATCGACCATTATGAATTTACCAGATTACGAACTTTTAGCAAAATGACAATGGCATGACAATGGGATCGTGTTGGAATGACTGAATTTATAAAAATAGCAGACTTGAGCCCCAGTTCAGATGCGTACATTTTTTGGACTAAATTTGTTTTTTTTTCGACTGCAAGTAGATGAATAATCATAAATAAGTACTTATTAAATCGTTGTAGATAACATTTGAACTAATTATATCATAAATACTTATGAAATGTTCCGAAAAATCATACGTCAAAAGTTTCGTCAATTTTGTTGATGAACTTTGGAGGTAGATATCTTTATTCTTTTCCATAATAATGAGTAAGTATTTATAGTAATATGAAAATATAGTTCCTTCATGTGTAGTTTTGACTAATAAACAAATTCAAAACAATTTTTTTTTAATTAAATAAAAAAATGCATCAATAAAATTAGCCTCCTCTTCAAGAAAATCTTATCATTTTACAATAATAGTGGTATATTTTTACGAGATGTAGGTCGAGGTAGGAGGTAGCTGTCAGTCAATAAAGGTTTATGTAGCTAGTAATATTTTTGGTAAGAAACTACTTAATTTAACTAGGATGTGAATTTTCTTTGTCATACGCAAATACCTATATTCGGCCCCGCGCGCCATGTAGATTGAGATTAAATATTACGAAAATGTTTCGTAGGACTCTCAAAAAAATGCTGTTTTTAGATTACTTATCTATTCATAATGTAACATGCAAAATTTCGTGTAAATTGAAACAGTAGTTTTATCAGAAATAGACATAAAATAATACCAAAACACTTACAGCTGATATCTGTAATCATAATTTGTTTAGAAATACAATTCTCTTCACACGACTAATGTTTATATTATAGAGCGTGGCTTGTTTATTCAAGAGCCCAAATCAGTCAACACAAAGACCCTTCAGCCCATAGAAACAATAGGAGACCATTTTTTGTGAGCGCAGTCATAATCAAGAGAGACCCCTTAAGGCTCGAGTTTTAACAAGTTTTAATGCAAATGATCGGCTCTTTGTTCTATCGATCGTAGTTTGCATCGACATTATTTGTAACCCTCACCCCGTGGTCTCTCTCGGTAAGCCGCTGAAAATGTAAAAAATAAAGAACTGAATAAGACTGACATTTAAACTTGACTTTGACCGAGTGACTATGAAACTTAGTGTCGGTATGAAACATGCGGTGACTCAAACATTTATGCTTTAATATAAAGGTTGATTTTAGAGCTATCAAATTTCCTCTAGTAACACACTTTATGTTTTACAAAATTTTACAACCAACCTGTTATTGAATATGTAGAAGACAGGGCGTTTGCTGATGGCTTAGTCAATTCATAAACCTATAAAAATAATCTTCTGTTATTAATCTGCTTCGTTATTTGATTGTTACCAAGTGTCATTTGATTGTTACCAAGTGTTAGCCTTTTGTTGGTTACATAGTGTTAACCTTATAATATAAAAAAATAAGTTCAAAATTAAAACCCGACTACTGAAAAATCACGCTCTAAAAAGTATGAAACAAGAAAATATTCTCATCTGAAATTATTATGTACAAACTATTCAATATTTATCGTCTATTAAAAAAACAATTTACACGTAATATATTTTAATGTATTTAATACATATTCATAGTGATGTTCAGAAGACAGCCGTGGTCGTATGCCACTTTGCCCTAAAGATTATGATCGCTTACTACTGTTAGAATGTGTTGTTTTGATACGTTAGGTGGCATACGACCACGGCTGTCTCTGAACATCTAAGTGGCGGTGCTTGGGGGAGGCCAGGGTCCAGCAGTGTACGTCTTTCGGCTGAAATGATGATGATGATGAATGTTTTATATGTACCTGTGTAATATACCAAACATATACCATAGGTTTATGTTTCCAAATATGAAAGACTTCTTAACCTTTCTAATTCCTGAAGAAATCGTGAGTCTCAAGTAAGGATTAATGATAACATTTTGCGTTGAATTTTTCCCGATCCTCTTAATCCGTCAAATTCAGTCAGACAAGGTTCAACTCTAACAAGCCCTTCTTCATCTGCATACGAGTATATAGTGCAATCATCGAATTGTATGAGAACTGCACTTGGCTGTTCTCCATGCTCCAGCTGGTCGCGACGAAGAGCAGGTCATATTATGTTCCTGGCCACATTGAAATACGTATTTATTATAATATAATTATGTATTTTGTGTAGGTTTGGAGAGAAAATATGTTTGTTGTTGCTTATGATTTTATAGAAATTATACCTAATTATTGGGTGCATGAAAGCAAAGCCATGAGCAACAGCTGACAATATATGTATATATTTTTGAAATGTGCTAATTAAGGCCTTTCATTTGATACCCACACAGCATGAATAAACAATATTTTGTTTTTAGGCTTTGACTTTATGTCCGCTAGAGAGCGCCATATTGAATTTAATGTGACTTCACATAGCCTATAACCAGCGGACGATTAAGACGCTTCAAACTATACCTCATTTGTCAAATTTTGATAAGAGGTTTAGAAGTAATGAGGGAACAGATGAACATACATACATACATACCGGTCAAAATCATAACCCTCCGTTTTGCTTCGCCATAGTCGGGTAAAAACTGATTGTGATCACTGACCGGATTTGTTTTGTTTTGTTTCAAAAACAAATTCCAAACTACTCACACATAAACATAAACATAAAGGTTTTCCATTCCATAATAAAACATACTCTAAACATCTATAATGTAAGTTAAATCTCGAGGATGCAACATTGAAGTATAATTTATGGTTAATTGAACTTGTCTTAAGTGAACTTCAACCAAAATTATACGAGATGTTGCATCCGAAGAGATTACGATATAAGGATGCAGCATAGTTAATGTGCGACACGTTACACTCAGACTCAGTCAAAAGGCGCTACTTTGCCTTGTCGTCTATAAAGAAAGATATTAACGACCATTTGATGCAGACAAAGATAGACAAGTATCTTTTCGGAGAGGCCCTGGCTGACACCACCTGCCAAAGCTGTGACAAAATCTGGTGCCGATTTAAAAACCGCTTACGATAAAAATCGAAAACCCCAGCCATCAGTTCGCGTGGTTTAAACTGGAAGGCACCCCGTTCGACTCGCAGGTAGTCGGGGCAACAGAGGAGCCGCCAGCCTTCCCGCCTGCTAGAGCGAGGGCACCACCGCCGCCGCCGCCGCACACCAGCTGGTCGAGGACATCATGCTATCAGCCGCAGCCGACCCACCGCCAGTAAATGAGGTACAATATGATGGTCGTTTAGCGTCGTTTGGAAGACAATGGTCTTACCTTACACAAGACGAAACTGTTCTTTCCTGGATTTAGAGCCATAGGATACAACAAAATGTACCTTCTGTTCCTGTTTTGAAACAAACTCCAAAAAATATCTCCGTTTTCAATTTGACGATAAGTTATTTGAATTTAATGTTTTTCCATTCGGTTTAAGCACAGCTCCATACGTTTACACTAAATTGATGAAACCCGTCGTTGGGTTGCTCAGATTGGCTGGATTTATATCTACTATTTAGTCTAGACAACCTATGTTTAATTGGATATTCATACAACGATTGCTTAAACAATATTAATATTTCAATTAAATTACTAACAGCTTTAGGATTCATCAACTATGAAAAAAGTTGCTTACAACCTTCCATGACATACAAATTTTTGGGTTTTATTCTTGATTCCCAATTTTTTTGATTATTTTGCTTGGTCAAACGCCTAATTACCGAGATTTACATGTTTATGAGATTAAAGCGTATCAAAATCTAAGATTTTACAAAATTAGTCGGCTTGTTGATTTCTGTTTGTCCAGCCGTAGAATACGGCTGGCTTTATGCCAAAGAATTAGAGCGTTGTAAGTAGCTTAGTTTACAAGGTCACGATGATTACAATCGTTGTCATGAGTATCCCCGATCACCTGGACGAGGACCTGAGATGGTGGCTACAAGCCTTAGTCAAGCCCGAGAACCGTATCAAAGATGATACCTACTCGGTAGAAATATTCTCTGACGCCTCACCTACTGATTGGGGTGCAGCGTGTGGCTCAGAGACGGCGTGTGGCTGGTGGTCGTTGTCAGAGAAATATATTCTCTGATGCCTCACCTACTGATTGGGGTGCAGCGTGTGGCTCAGAGACGGCGTGTGGCTGGTGGTCGTTGTCAGAGAAATATATTCTCTGATGCCTCACCTACTGATTGGGGTGCAGCGTGTGGCTCAGAGACGGCGTGTGGCTGGTGGTCGTTGTCAGAGAAATATATTCTCTGATGCCTCACCTACTGATTGGGGTGCAGCGTGTGGCTCAGAGACGGCGTGTGGCTGGTGGTCGTTGTCAGAGAAATATATTCTCTGATGCCTCACCTACTGATTGGGGTGCAGCGTGTGGCTCAGAGACGGCGTGTGGCTGGTGGTCGTTGTGAGAGAAATATATTCTCTGAGGCCTCACCTACTGATTGGGGTGCAGCGTGTGGCTCAGAGACGGCGTGTGGCTGGTGGTCGTTGTGAGAGAAATATATTCTCTGAGGCCTCACCTACTGATTGGGGTGCAGCGTGTGGCTCAGAGACGGCGTGTGGCTGGTGGTCGTTGTGAGAGAAATATATTCTCTGATGCCTCACCTACTGATTGGGGTGCAGCGTGTGGCTCAGAGACGGCGTGTGGCTGGTGGTCGTTGTCAGAGAAATATATTCTCTGATGCCTCACCTACTGATTGGGGTGCAGCGTGTGGCTCAGAGACGGCGTGTGGCTGGTGGTCGTTGTGAGAGAAATATATTCTCTGATGCCTCACCTACTGATTGGGGTGCAGCGTGTGGCTCAGAGACGGCGTGTGGCTGGTGGTCGTTGTCAGAGAAATATATTCTCTGATGCCTCACCTACTGATTGGGGTGCAGCGTGTGGCTCAGAGACGGCGTGTGGCTGGTGGTCGTTGTGAGAGAAATATATTCTCTGAGGCCTCACCTACTGATTGGGGTGCAGCGTGTAATGAAATGAAATGAAATCGTTTATTCTGTAAATAGGATATCGGAATCACTTTTACACGTCATATTAAAAAGTAAAAAATAAGCTAGATGTAGTCGACATTTCCTATCTGACTACCCGTGAGAAGAAATGGCGAAACAAACTCAGGGGTCAAAGTCTCTTTTAAAGTCCAGACATAATCTTGGTCAGATCATGTGAGGACCATGTAGATCTGTGTCTGAAATGGTCTTTTGAGGAAAGAACCACACAATTTTGAGTGGACCTGTCCAATCAGTGCAAGCATTTGTCGTAATCGTGCAGCTCGACTCAAGACTTAAGGAGCTCAACGACTCGACGAACAATACCAAAGAAAGTACATTTGGGTAGGCCTCATAAAGTGCTCAAAATGCCAGACCTCCATTAAAACTGAGAAAAAGCATAAAATAATAGGAAAATATTTAAAGAGAAAAAAAAAAATGACCCACATAGTGCTCACATTCACAATAAATTAAAGCAGTAAATATAATACTTTTCAAAGTAAACATTAATGTAATATTGTATATAATATTCTGCAATGTCAATATTTATATAAAATCATGCATAATAACATTAAATGTCAAGTTTTCCAGTTTGATCACAAGGCTTGCAGAGCGAGCAGCTCAATCCCAAGCTTTGATCCCAAGCTCAGAGACGGCGTGTGGCTGGTGGTCGTTGTGAGAGAAATATATTCTCTGACGCCTCACCTACTGATTGGGGTGCAGCGTGTGGTTCAGAGACGGCGTGTGGCCGGTGGTCGTTGTCAGAGCAAACACAACATTTAAATTACCTGGAACTTTTATACGCCTTTTTTGCACTTATAGTCGTTTTAACAGAAAATGTATAAAATACATTGCTTGGCATAGAGATCCAGACGCTCTTGCAATAAATGCCTTCACAATTAGCTGGTCTAAGATGTATTTCTATGCATTTCCGCTTTTTCCAGTTATTATAATAACTTAAAAAAAAAAAAACATGAATGATCAAGCAAAAGGTATCGTAATAGTACCTTTATAGCCTACGCAGCCAAGGTTGCCCTGGTTAAAACAAGGGGAACCAATTCCCCTTGTTTAAAAACGTATTAATATCGGAATTAATTACTTTTAAATCAGACAGTTACAATATAGTTTTTGATCATTCTAGCAACGGCCACATTCAAAACCATCTTACCCTGGCTGCAGGGATTTTATCAGGGGAGCCTTATCGCGAAGAAGCGTCCTGGAGTCGTCGGAACATAATTATAATGCTCGATTCTTTAGCCAACAGTTCTATCAGACAATATGTCGTTTGTTATAAAAAATGGTTATATTTCTGTGTTCAGAATTCACTTGATTTTTATGCCACACCGATTACCGATGTACTGAGGTTTTTAACAATTTTATTTGATGCCGGTACTAAATACAGTAGTTTGAATAGTTTTAGAGCAGCTCTATCCTTGATATTGGGACCTAGTGTCTCCAAAGATGAAAGAATAATAAGATATTTTAAAGATGTTTTCCGTTTACGTCTACCCATGCCTAGATACAATGTAACGTGGGATACCTCATGCGTTCTATCTCACTTAGCTACTTGTTATCCTAATAAATTACGGCTCATAAGGTTCAGACGTTTTTTGCTATATGCATTATTTGACATATTTTTAGATCATCGAAGTATCATGTGTCATAAGTATTATTTTACCGAACTGTATTTCGTCGATTTACAAAATAACTTTTTGCTATTGGCCGAAGCCTCTTTTGAACTTTTTTCATTTGCCATGATTTCACCACACCGAAACAAAATTTTACAGAATATTATTTGGTGACAAATATATAGCCGGTTACTTGGTAGCATTTTCAATATTAAATTAAAATAGTGTCATAAAAAGTCAATATGTTGTGCTACAAAATTTTGTGAGAAACGAATCGCTGTAAAACCGACTTTACACAGTCTTATATGCCCTACCCCTAGAGTCTAATTTAAGCTCCCGTGGGGCTGCCCAAACTCCAACAATGCCGGCTGCATGTTACATGCTACATGTTGCATGCTTACTTGCATGCAGCATGCACCTGCGTTTCCTGCTTTTAAATACCTGCGTCAGATACCATGTACTGTTATTGAATCATTTGGGTTAGGTTAGGTTAGAACAATGACTATTTACAGCGAGCGGCAGATCCCCTCTATTGTTTAGGCGTGTGGTGAAATGAAAATATGCTAATTAAAACAGCGGTATAATGAATGTTCGGAAACATAATACTTCGAAAAAATGTTATTTCGGCTAAGTGTAACTTCGGTTAAAAGTTTTTCGACCAAATGAAACGTCGGAGTAACGAAAAGAATCGAAATTGTACGTATAAATAAAATTATTTTTCTTTCTTTCTATACTAAGTACCTACCTAGTAAACCCAACCTACCTATAGTAAGAACATAAAATAGGTACTAACTATTACGCCCATTTTTGAAAATTGTCTCAATTAGATTCTATAGTGCTAATGAACCACTTAAAAAATCACAATTTTTTTATTCAATCATTAAGTGCCATAAAAATGCATTTAAATTGATTGATGAGTTGCTGAGTGCTGAGCCACTAGACAATGCTGTTAGTATTTTTTATATTAAGCTTTATGAAATCAGAGATCTGTATATTCCAAAAAAGTCAGTTAAACATTCATCACTCCGTCCATGGTATACATCTGCACTAATTAAGATCCTAAAAGAAAAATACAAGTATCACCGGAAATTTAAAACGTATGGAAATTTAGCAGATTACCAAACCTTTTCATTATTGCGCCGTAAGCTGCAGAAGTAGAGAAATCTTGTTACCGTACGTATATGGATAAAGTCGAGTCATCAATTATCAAAAACCCTAAAAACTTTTGGTCCTATATTAAAAGCAAGAGAGGTAATAGTAACTTCCCTAATATACTGAAATACCAAGATACAACCGCAGACACTGGAGAAGAAATCAGTAACCTGTTCGCTACATACTTTCAGTCAACATTTCAAGAGCCAGTCATAGATTACCAGGATCAAGCCCCAACACCATCCACGAGCACAGCGAACATCAGCTCCATAGAGATATGCCATGAAAAAGTAATTAAATTACTTCAAATGCTCGATCTCTCTAAATCGGGTGGCCCGGACTTAATACCACCTATATTTATAGTCAACTGTGCGGAAAGTCTAGCCAAATCCATCTGTATTATATTCAAGCGGTCTTTAACAGAAGGTACCGTTCCTAAAATCTGGAAATCTGCATTCGTTACGCCAGTTTAAAAAAAGGGAGATAAGTCCCTAGTAAATAACTATCGCCCAATTTCGAAGCTATGCCTGTTCTCCAAAGTGCTCGAGCGCGTTATTTACTCCGCTGTATATTCAGCCTTAAAATGTGACTTTGGTGATGAGCAGCATAGTTTTCTTCGTAAGCGATCTACTACCACTAACCTTATTCTTTCCAATGAATTTATCTCTGAAGGTATGGAGCAACGTGCACAAGTTGATGTAATTTATACGGATTACAGTAAATGTTTTGACCGCATTGATCACAGAGTACTTTTGCGTAAACTTTTCTTAGCTGGAATTCACGGCGACCTATATCGATGGTTTTCCTCCTATATTGAAAACAGATCACAAGCAGTAGTACTACAGGGTTTCACCTCCTGTTGGAATCTGATACCATCTGGAGTTCCTCAGGGATCCATTTTAGGTCCTCTTCTATTTAATTTATTTATAGCAGATGTTATGAAATGTTTTATTAATTCGTACATTCTATTATACGCCGATGACATGAAAATACTTAAAACAATACGTAGTTCATCTGACACATCACTACTCCAGGACGATCTTAATAGGTTTGTAGATTATTGTAGATTAAACAAACTTAATGTATCCAAATGCTTCCATATGACTTATACACAGCGAAAGATGATAATTGGTTCAGGGTACACTATGGATAACCAAACAATCACTAAGGTGAACAATATAAGGGACTTGGGTGTTATCCAGGACAGTAAACTCATATTCAAAATGCACATTGATGAAATCGTAAAAAAAGCGTCCAAGTCCCTAGGTTTCATAATAAGATCTTCTACTGGCTTTAGGTCTCTTAAACCACTCAAAGTATTATACTGTTCATACGTACGCAGCCACCTTGAATACGCATCTCAAGTGTGGAACCCAAAATATGAAGTGTATAAGTCAAGAATAGAAAGCATTCAGAAAAAGTTTTTAAGATATTTAGATTATAAGACAAAGCAATGCTCAACGGATTACACTCATCGTTGCAGAAGATAACATTTTCTACCGCTGGAAAACAGACGCCAAGCTAATGACTTTTCTGTTAAACATTGCCAATAGTTCCATCGATTTTTCCCAACTTCTCTCCAAAATATCACTCCGAACCCATCACGTAGGCTTCAGGCAACGGCCACTTCTTCACATTCCGTTCGCGTCAACAAACTACCGACGCAATGCCTTCTTCTTACGTAGCGCAGCGAACTTCAATAATCTGCCCTCTCACTTAGATGTTGACCTATTTAAAACCAGCCCTAGCACATTAAGGAGAACTATAAATAAAGAATACTTTGTTATAGAGCGCGATAAGTAGCATTATTTATTATTTATGATTAAATAACATGTTACAACACATGAGTGTACATTATCTTTCTTTTTACTGTTTTTAGCACAACTTATAAACTGTCACGATTTTAGATACTAATTACAATTAATACTTTTAAAAATGTACTAATTAACATTTATTCGGAAAAATATTTACATATACGCTAACAGAATATAATAATATGTACATTATATAAAAAAGGAGGAGACAGAATCATAGGGCATCAAAAAATTCATCCGCATCGCTGTCAACCGGAAAAGTGCCCAAAAGGCTGGCAGCATTGCCATGTTGTATGGCGATGCTGATTCTTTGCCCGAAAAATAGACCAGCCCTCTGGTCACGTGAAGAGTCGACCAACCGCTTGGCGATATCCTGAAAAACCAAGTGGGCAATTGGACCCCATGGCCCTAGTGTTTCAACCCCAAACGGCTCGAACATATAACACCCAATAAGATTGGAATATTTTCGCCGTTTGAGGTTTTCTGCACCTGCAGCAGCCGCCCCAGCACAGCTCGCCGTGCTAGAAAGATGGGATGGCGCAAGGGTGGCGACACATGTTGCATCCCACACCAAAGGCCGACCAAACTTCCAAGGCATTATGGTCATTCCGTCTGGTCTCTTCCCATCGTCGCGTGCCAAGCCATTAGGTTCTAAAATACGAGTAGCTGGCACCCCGACGGTGACAAGAGCACGACGGATGATGTCATTAATGCTGGCGTGACGTGCTATCCGGCGAATTTATTAATTACAATTAATAAATTCCAAGATTTTTGATGTTTTGTTTTTGAGAAGAATTTATTTTGTTTTGTTTAAAGAAGAATTTGTTAAGTCATCTATAAGAAGATTCTGTTTTTTTATTTTTGTATGTTTTTTTTTCTTTTTAATCTTAGGTACATAGTTTTTAATTTGTGGAAGCTTGTAAATGGCAACTGTAAGCGCTATTGTCCATAACTTACCTGTACAGATGTTAGACTGTAAGCTTTCCGAAGAATAAATAAATAAAATATAATTGAAAGAAAAGACATATAACGTTCTGTCGCCGCGGCCCTTGTTTAGTTTAACGTTAACGAATCCTGCGAAGTCCACCCCTGTGCAATAGAAAGGTGGTGATTGCGTTATCCTCTCACTGGGTAAGTCAGCCATCAATTGGTATAGTTTTGATGGTTTGAAGCGACAGCATTTTACGTAGTCTTGTAGGTATTTTTTAACAGTGTAGTTTCCTCCTATTATCCAATATTTTTTTGTCTCAATGTAGCCATAGTTAGTCTCGCCCCACCGTGTAGTGTTGTAACATGCGCATGGGCAATGACAAGATATGCCAGCTTGCTGTTTTTTGGTGTGATAAAAGGGTGTTTTATTTCTTCAGGTAAGTTCGAATTCTGAAGTCTCCCTCCGTCGCGTAATATGTTATTCTCATCTAGATAAGGGCAAAGTTTCGGAAGTGCTCTATTGTTGCTCACCATCCCTTTTATTTTTAAATCTTGGATTTCTTGCCCATAATGTTCATTATAAACATGTTTTGTAATTATGTTAGTAGCGCGTCGAATATCAGCGGTCGGTGCGTGCTCAAAGGCGTCGGTTATTTGAACAGAAAAAAGCGTGGCGCGTGACCAGCCAGCCAGGTGTCCTCCCGTCCCCTCCAGCACGCAGGATGTACCGGGGCCCACAGCTCGGGCCCATAGTTAGGGGCCGGCGACCCGTGGATCCGACAGCCGAAGGATTGATGCAATTTATTTGTTATGTACTGAGATTGTAGATGAATTAATAAGATTCAGGATTTGTCACGTCTCATTATGAGATTAAGATTGCCAGTTTATTGTAGTAGTAAGAAGTAGTCAGAATAATAACTAGAAAGCTGTGATGAACGAAAATTTTATATGCGTCTTACTTTTCTCAATAATAACAATTAATTAATTGGGAAGACAAAACCAATATAATGTAAATGATTATCCCTGTGTCTTTGTAAACAAGCATATTACAATTTACAGGATTATATCCTGGATAAGAATGCTTGGAAACATGCGTTCCAGCTCCATAGGACAATCTAGAGTCTAGACAAAATCACATTGACATTGATTTTACGATCTGTGATTACCTTCACTCACACACTTATTTAATTTTATTTTTATGAAAACATTTTTTTTACGATGTTTGTAAATATGTGAGCATCATGTATCTATCTCATTAATAAATTATCTGGCATTGCTTCCTTTTTTTACCTTTTGTGGTACGAGTATCGTAATTTTATGCTAGATGCATCGTCCTCACATTATGAAACAAAATATTGTAAAACACTTTTAAAAGAGTAACGGTGGAGTTTCTTGCCCATTCTTCTCCATACAAAACTACATTTTGGAAGGGGCAACTGGAATCAATTCTATTGTTTTGTAAATTTTGACGTTCAAAAGTGCCTCTTTGCCAATTTGAAATAAATAATTTGACTTTGACTTTTCTAATAATTATAGTCTTCTCCATAATGTAACGTATAAGAATATGCTCACTTATTATTATTACATTTGGAGCTGACACTTTGTAATCACAAACGTTCAGCGGTGTCGTACCTACCAGACGTGGACGTATCTTACCGAAAGTAATTACTATAATGTCCACATATAAAGCTCCACTAGTTTTTACATTAAAGCCCATGTTCGGGCTCAAAGCGAAGTAATAGCGTCCCGTGCGATCATACATACATATGAGACCTCGACCTACAGTAGCGCGGAGTAACGAAATACAAGTAGTGTCAGCAAATGAGCTGTAGATTCCGTGTGTTAGCAAGGCATGCCTCTGAATGAACAACGTTAAAAATTATTGCTGAAATCGGACATATGTAATAAAATAAAATATGGCCGGAAATTCTAACTGCGTATTATCTCAATGGTGTGTAATTTATAATTAAATATGGCTATTTTTCCTTTGTAACCTATCCACTTTACCAAGTAAGCATGGTTTGTGCAGATAAGGCTACAAGCTACTCACCGCTACGTCACGCTACGAAGCGCTACGGAGCTACGCGATTCGAATATTAAAAGGGTTTAGGCGCTGCAACAGAGGGCGCGTGTAATTAATGCGTCTAAATGAGCCCTCCACTCCCCTCCCCGCATCCGCCGACTGATGAATATTTAGATTTATTGACACCCCACACATACAGATTGGACGAGAATTAATAAGGGAGGAATGTACTGTTTGAATAAATTACCTGTTTTTATCTTAATTCTCGTGCACGCGAGCGCTTGCCCGTGCATGTGCCCAATTATATTACCACAGAGAAAAGCCTACCCAACATCTATCCAATTACGCTTAATTGTTTTTAGGGTTCCGTACCTCAAAAGGAAAAACGGAACCCTTATAGAATCACTCGTGTGTCTGTTTGTTTGTCCGTCTGTCACAGTCGATTTGCTCCGAATCTACTGGCCCAATATAGGTTAAAATTTGGTACACATATAAATTTCTGGGACCCAAATACGGAGGTGTAACGTAAATAAATGAATTTTGAATATGAGGGACGAATGAGACAATTCAAAAAAAAAAGTTATGCGAACTGTACTGTGTGACATATCAAATGGAAGGGCTTGTTGTGAGGTCCTCAAAATATATATATTTTTAATAATTTTATAATAAAAATTTAAGAAAATAGATGAAAATTTACCATTCTCCGAAACTACTGAGCCTAAAACTTACATTTGCAGTTGGAATATACAAACTTAAGATTGTAGTTGAAAAATATTTCAACTACAATGTTAAGTTTGTTCTTGAGATAGAGTCCTCCCAACTACGGAACCCTGCATAAAAAAAATACCCTATCCCTCATAAATAAAATTTATGAGGGATAGGTTCTTGGTAATTTTGTTTTGTACTTTATGAAATCAGTTGTTTTAATTTCGAATTATTGAAAGTGGTTGTATCAAATTATTGAAAGTGGTTGTATCAAATTATTGAAAGTGGTTGTATCAAAGTTGTTTTATTTTTTGGCACATTATATCGTGTAGTATATAAAGTAAAACTAATTCATTGACATAATATGAATATGAACGATTATTTTTTGTTCCGCTGCTCTGCCAAAAATTCTCTCTGATTTATATTCTACGTCCCCATACTTCTAGCGAATATAGAAAACGGATGCCTGACGGCAAGGCACCGGCACACACCGGCACCACCCTGCGCGGTGTCGGCGGTAACACCACTTGGTGCAATTGTTTGTGAGTGGAGTGCTGTGACTGCGACTACTTGCGATAGTTTTGTTCGCGTTGTTAAATGGATGTTAGAGTAAAAGGGGAGCTTGCTCGTGGACGCGTTTGCTAGTGCACGTTTATTTTCACACTCTTAGTTTTTAATTGCCAAATCTAGTAAAAAGTGCATCACTATAGCTAAAAGTTATCCAGTGTAAAGCTGAACTGAAACTGTCCAGTTCTACGAAATAGTGCCAGTGCGTTCCTATTCTAGCTGTAATTACAGAAGCTACAACAGTTTTCAATTGAGTGCAAAACATAAACATTGAACAGCTTACCGGTACGGTAGGAACCTACTACGCTTTGGAATGGGCAACTAGCTTCATCTCTCTGACTGACCGACCCCTTGACAATTCAAAAGTGCCTGTAATTGGTTTATTTGAAATAAATGCTTTGAGTTTGAGTCCGCTCGGGCAGGCCTAAAAAAACTCCCGACCGACTCAATTACGAAGTTTCCTAGGCCAATTATCATTAGATTACTAAGAAGAGCAAAACGGGATGAGTTAATAAAGGCATCCAAAACCAGGCGCAATCTCTCTTCCAAGGACATTGACATCCAAGGACCTGTCCGTAAGATGAGAGATGATGATGATGATATCCATGAGATCTTTGTTAACGAGCATCTAACGAGGGATGACCGCAGCTTGTTTCGTGAACGAGGCGTTGTCGTGGTGAAGGAGGATCCTACTGCGAGGTTGCTTTTTCCCGATTTTTTTCCAATACAAGTGGCAAACAATTATCAGTGTACCACTGTGCAGTAATTGTTTTTCGATCCTCTAAAACAATTGTTGCGTAATGACCTGTCCTTCCGAAGCACGAGGCCAACATCTTTTTTCCCGCCCTTCGACCGCTCTTCACTTAGTTGGCAACTCCTCGGAAGGAATCACCCAGACAGCAGACTGTCTCTTAGTTTCAGGATCATAACAATAAATCAAGCTTTCGTCACCCGTAAGTATGTCAAACACAGCATTTGAGTCACCTCCGTTAAATCTTTGAATTTTTTCACGACACCTGTGAAATTTATGATTAAAACAACGTGTAGCTAGTAATGGGTTTTATTCGGAACAGCCATGACAGGCCATCGCTGTGTCAGGCCGCCCACTTGGCAGACCATAAACAGTAAAAAGGTTATTCGACATTGACGAACGGGACGAGACTGGAGCTGCTTAGGAGAAGGCAAGGAAGGCTGTGTTGTGATCTGAACCGGCTGTTCTACGCAATCCTCAAAATGCCCTTGTTCCCCGTCATCCTGATGTGTGCTCGCTGAGGCCGAACCATCACCATGCGGACTGCTTGGACCGGGCCCTCCCTGTTTTTGACTTACCTCAACCATCTCGGGCCTCTCATCACTACCCGGGCTAGAGGGAGAAGGACAGATTAATGAACTCCGTATCCGTTGTTTCAGCTGATCAACATGTTGTGGAATTGTCTGCCTAAAGCATCTACTACCTTATAATCAGTGGTCTAGTGTTCTATATTCCTGTAGTATAACTTAAAATTATTTTAAAATAAATTTATATTTATGTTTTCTCTAATTGCCTTTTTAATAGCTCTTTTAACTGTATGTACTGCGTTTTCTGCTGCCCCGTTTGAGGCGGGGTGATATGACGCTGAAAATTTGTGTCCGATACCGTTTGTATCGAGAAATTGTGAAAACTCGTGACTAGTAAATGGCGGCCCGTTATCGGAGACTATTTGTCTCAGTAACCCAAAACGTGCAAATACAT
Organism: Tiliacea citrago; assembly: GCA_963921375.1. NCBI lineage: Eukaryota > Metazoa > Arthropoda > Insecta > Lepidoptera > Noctuidae > Tiliacea > Tiliacea citrago. The sequence goes on from OY992782.1 coordinate 30,543,757, forward strand.
CACTTAAAACGCTGATCGAGTGATTAGCCGCTGTACTAGGTACTTGACTAACTTCTAGCCACTTGGTCCTGGCATCAATCATTACTAAAAATATCCGCCCCATGATAGGGCCTAAGAAATCAACATGTACACGGGCCCATGGTATATCTGGCCACGCCCATGGGCTGGGCATGTGTCAAGGCGGCGCCTCGCTTTCAGCAGCACAGACACGGCAACCACGGCATGTTTTTTCAATTTCCTCGTCCATACCCGGCCACCAAACATAGCTTTTAGCAAAAGCTTTAGTTTTAACTATGCCCATAAGAGCCTCATGTAAATCCATTGAAACCTTATTCCTACACTCACCCGGTATGACCACCCTATAGCCCCACATCACACAGCCTAACTCCTCATATAGTTCCTTTTTACGATTAAAATAAGGTTGAAGCGATTTAATTTCATTATCAGACGGCCATTCGTCGCGAAGATATGTTAAAACTCGGCCTAACAACTGGTCTCGGCTCGTCTGTCTTTTGATCTCATTATAATCCAATAACATGGCATTTTGGGCAAAATGTAAATATGGTTGCTCCGGAATTTTACTAAGATGTTAATATCAGAAAGAGCTGGAACCGCGACAACCCACCCATCTGCCTCATTCTGCTAAGAAGTAACATACTCGATATCATATATAAGCTGACAACTTAATAGCCCACCTTTGTAACCGGCTCGCAGCCATTGATGGTATACCCTGTTTTGGCCCAAAAATAGCGCACCATATCTACCGTGGATTAGTCGTAGACAATTGTTTTAGCTGGACTTTTCACGTGGACTCAGACTGTGACAAGTTGCGGGCTATACTGGCAAAATTCTACATTTTGAAACGTAAAGTTCCGTCCAAAATCCTGCTCAACATGTACATTGCTTTAGCGGAATCAATTATAGCATACGGAATCACGAGTTATGGGCGAACATTTAAATCATATACTGAAAGAATTTCCAAACTGCAAGTTAGACTTCTAAAACTCATCGGACCCAGAAAAATAAAATACCAATTTAAAGATAACGTTATCGAACTATTTAAATATTGTAAAATTTTGCCAGTACAGACTAAAATCAACATGGCCCTCTTGATTGAGCAATTTAATAACAAAAGCATCCAAATACCCATATCACATAAAATAATCACAAGAAGTATCACCAAAAATAAACTAACAGTACCTCAGGTTAGAAATTATTATGGCAGACGAACAGATTTTTTCTATAAAAGACGAAATAAACTCGAAAAACTATAAGCAAAAATACAAAAAATACTATTACAACTACTTAAATAACTTATCATGGTCTAGTAGCCTCACTTGGTCTAGTAGCCTCACTTCTACGATACGGAATTATTTGTTGGGGTAAATCCCTGGATAAGGGATTACTATTCAAGGCACAAAAAAGGTGCATTAGAGCCATGTGCGGTCTGAAAACAGATGATAGCTGTGCACCGTACTTTAAATCACTAAAAATACTTACGCTACCGGCGATATATATATATTAGAAATTAGTATCTTCGTTAAAACAAATCCCAACCTTTTGAAAAAATGACAATGGTACGAAATGTTCCAATTCGTAGTTAGTACAAAAATTCTTTTAGTAATTATAAATGTAAAACTGCATTAGTAAAAAAAAGCGTCCTGGGTATGGCTCCACGCATTTATAACAAAATTCCAGACACCATAAAGGAATTAAATATTACACAATATAAGAATAAAATGAAATTGTTCTTAATTGGTAAATTTTATTATACTATTGACGAATACTTAAATGATGAATTAATTTAGAATTACAATTATTAATACTGACATTAAATAATTTAGACATTTTGATTCTTGACATAGATTTTTGAGAATTTAATAATTCCTCATTAAGGTCTGACATCATTGGAGTATTGAATAATATTATATATTGTAATTGTTCAATTTATTTTCTAATATAATACCATAATTATGCATAAATTCAAATATTTTTAGTAACTTGTAATCCTCAGCTAGATTTGCACACCATATTTGTACGCCTCCTGGCATAACATAGCGCTCTATTCATCAAACATAAGATCTGTATTTCTTTACCTATGTTAACAAATAAATAAGGACTGTTGTTAAAATAGCGAATATGAGTACCAATACAAACCATTTCTGGTTTAATGGTACAAAACAAACTTGAACAATTAAGCTGTACCTTTGCATAATGATAAAAAAAAACGTACGGAACCTCGGTGCGCGAGTCCGACTTGCTCCTGACCAGTTTATTTATGTTGAACTAGCTTCTGCCCGCGACTTCGTTCGCGTGGAAGTCGTAACACACCACAATAACAAATGACAGCCACATTTTTATTAAAAAAACTGCCTCGTTGGTCTATTGGTCGCAAGCCTTCCTGTTGAGCATTAGGTCCTAGGTTCAATTCCCGGGTCAGGCAAAGTGTAATTGGGTAACTTCTCAGTTACAGTCCTAAGTCTGAATTTGTGCCTAGTTAAAGGCAATAGGCTCGCCCCCTATTACATGGGACCTAAACATAACTGGCAAAATATTATTAGGTGTATTATAAGGTAGGTACACATCTGCCTAACCCTTCGGGGAATATAGACCCGACTATGTTATTTTAATAAAGCATAAATACATACATTATTCACGCCTTTTTCCAACGGGGGCAGGGAGGAGCTCTAGAACATCACCGGTTACGCCACTTACATAATCCTTTTGTTTCGTTTACGTTAATACATCTGGTCATACACGCACACCTGACCTTTCTGTAGAACATCACCAATTAGGTCACTATATGTCCTACCAGGGCGTCCCCTCCCGGCGTTCCCACTCACATCAGCCTTGTAAATACCTTTTGTTAGTCGCCGTTCAGTCATCCTCCCAACATGACCAAACCATCTAAGCATACTCTTTTAAATTTTTGTCACTACATCTTCTTTCAAACCGCACCGTCGCCCTATCGAATCATTTTTAGGGGTGCGCCAAAGTTCACCTAAATTTTCAACTCTGATAATTGGAATTCCTAACTACTGTCTCTAATGTTCATAACTTCGAAGCATTCAACTTCATAATGTCAGTAGCAATAAACATCTATTATACTTTTATTTGTTTTCCTATATTTTCTCAACATAATCATCTTTTATACTATTATTCAAAGTCATATCTTTTTTGTTTAAATTTCTTTTTTATTCATAATAATCAGTATCATATATGTAGGAGTTGAGTCAGGATATTATTATATATATATATATCGGATATTTTAAAGTAAAAAAGTAACGTCGGTAGTTTTACTTATTAATCACTTTTATTTGATTGACTCACTTGATTACTTAATTATAACTCACTTGATAAATTTATAATTTAATAAAATAACTATTCGCTATGACAACATGTGCATCGGACCGAAGCCAAGAATAGAATGCCCCGATCGCTTTTTTTTTTTTTTTTTTTTTTTTTTTTTATATATATATATATTTTTTTATTTTTTTTATATGGCATCTCGCAGTTGACCTTGAGAGGCCGTGACTGCTTAACCGGTCTTTCCTGTGGCTGCCCTAAGGTATTAGCTTAAAGCCTCCAGCCAGGAGCGTAAATAAAAGTATTAAAAACTAAACGACAGCGCTCTAAGGGCACCCCCTGTGGGGTACGAACCTCGGCTTAGGGCGTCGTTGGGGAAAAACAAAGCAAATTGGGGACGGGCTGGATCAAAAGTTTAAATTCATGATTATTAACGGGGATTACTATTAAATGCTACGGCTCACTCAGCCTCGGGGCTGGCGGTTCGACGTGCAAGGGACGGGGGGAACAATTTATTCTTGAACTTCGCGTGGTACCTCGGCGGCGAGGACGGAATGACGGTTTGTGTTTGTGCACTGTACTTGTGGCCCTATTGCTTTCCTGAAGGAGAGTAATGGGGTCATCCGGGTCTAAGAGAGTATGCCTAGGTCGGCGAGTCTTACTGATTTAAGATGGCCTATAGCTAGCTGCCTGCACAACCAAGGGGTTGCGATGTCTATCTGCGGACTCGAAGAACCGCTTTGTCGCGCGTTTCAAAAACTGCTTGATGGTGGGGATTCTAAGATCTACGTGTAGGGTTTCGTTCCGAACGAACCATGGAGCGTCCGTAATTTTACGGAGAAATCGGTTTTGAAGTGCCTGCATTCTGTGAATGAGATGGGGACGGGCGTGTGCGAAAGCGGCACACGCGTACGTCATAATCGGCCGGATGCACGCTGTGTAAATACGCAATTTGCCCTTAAGGGACAACTTGCTGCGTGAGTTCAGGACGCATTGAAGCCTACCGAGAGCGAAAGCAGCGCGCGAACGCACTTGCTTTATGTGCTCAGCGAACGAAATGTGGTGATCTAAGATCACACCGAGATATTTGGCTCGCTTCTCCCAAGGGATAGGCTTGCCGAACATCTTGATCTGTCGTGGTAGGTCCGGTCTACGCCGGGGCCTAGAAAAGAGGACCGCTTGGCTCTTATCAGGATTGACCTCGATCCTCCACTTCCTGAACCAGTCACCGAGTCTGTTGACTTCGGTCTGTAGGATGCGGGAGATCTGGTCTTGACTGCGGCCGGTGTAGTAGATGGCCGTGTCGTCTGCGAACAGAGCTAACTGCGCCTTTCTACTTTTCGGGATGTCACTGGAGAACAGCGTAAAAATGAGCGGAGCCAGCACAGACCCCTGAGGGACGCCTGCGCGGATCGGATGAGGGGAAGAGAGCGCACCCTCGATGCGATAGCGGAAGGTGCGGTTCAACAAATAGTCCCGTAAGATGAGCACGAGACGATCTGGCACACCGAATTTGTATAGCTTATACAATAAGCCGTTGTGCCAGACTTTGTCGAACGCTTTCGCGATATCGAAGAACACAGCACCCGTCATGAACCCGCGCTGGAAACCGGCGCTTATGTGTTCTATGATACGGTGGACCTGTTGTACGCAAGAATGTTGGGTTCTAAAACCGAACTGTTCGTTGGGGATGAGCCCCTTCGTCTCGGCGTAGTCTCTGAGACGCTTATAAATAAGCCTCTCATAGACCTTGCCGAAAACGTCGAGCAAACTGATGGGGCCCCGATCGCTTCGCCCGGTCTCGTTTTATACCCGAGCACAAACAAGTTGAGTAGTGGGGGGGGTGGGGATGGCGATATCGCCTCATTGGTCCGGTGCACGTGCCGTTTACAACAGTACGACGACGTAGCGCCGACATATGCATTAATTTTGCGTAACTTTATTTTCACATAACATGTATTACTTGTCTCAAGTTCAAGTTTGTTGGCATATTAGCACATATACTTGAGGAAGTGCTCGCACTCACTAATTATATGAATTGGTTTTTTGTTTTTATTAATTAAAGCGTCTTCTTTAATTTTATTTATAGCGGTGTGTACCTGCAAAGATATCCACAGGTTAGGTTAGAACAGGTGTGAACCAACTACGCGCGAGCCGCACGAGCGAAGCGAGTGGTGCCGCGGCAGCGGCCGGCGAGCGCTACCTCGAAATTGCGCCCAATATTGTTTATCCACTGTTATTCGGTTTTTTTCATATATAAAGCCATGTACGTCTAATTTTAATCCTCCGCGACTGGTTTTAAATGATTTTAAATAATTTTCCTCGATATTAATAAAGCATTAACACAAACATGTACGTAATGATAATACACCGACATGAACTTAGCAATAGACACAACTCAGTACGTTATGTAAAGCATACCCCCAAATAATAATCATACCCTCAAATTAAAACTATAAATATCATCTTCTACCCACATATATTTTTATTACACTTGGTAAATGTTTCTTTCTGAGTATGAGTGAAAATATTATGGTACGAGTAATTATGTTTAGGGATAAAAGCGTTATGATAAAAAAACAGTAGGAATTTAAATATATTTACATTAATGATATTATTAATTACAATTTTCGGAAACATGAGTGTTATGAACATCGCGGGTAGCAATACAAATAGTATGAATGAAAACTTTAGGATGAATTTTTTTAGGAAGAGTGATCATTCGGATTACAAATCATTAGGAAGAACAATTTCGGGTAAAGAACTTTAGGTGAGTCAATATGAACCCCATTTTTAGCCTATCATTCATAGCAAGCAACGCATTTCTGAAGCAATGATTCTACTTTCATGGTTCTTTTGCCACACCTAATATGCACTTCCATATATTATAAGCGTGGGTGCATATATTATAAGCGTGGGTGCATATATTATAAGCACACTATTGTAAACAGCCAGTCGAGCCTTTTGGGCATCGACTGGTTGGTCACAATCGCATGTATAGCATAATTTACTTTATTTCCCGCATTTACTCTTTGACAAATGATAAATGATTTATTTCTGTAAGTATGTTTATACAAACACTTTTAAACGTCAATCATATTTTTAAAAAACTAGATGAGGTCGGCGTTTCGTATCCAACTACTCTGAGAGGAAAGGCCTAAACAAACTCAGAGGTCACAGTCTCTTTTAAAGTCCAGACATAATCTTGGTCAGATCATGTGAAGACCATGTAGATTGTTGACTGAAATAATCTTTTGACGAAAGAACCACACAGATTGAGGGGACCTGTCCAGTCAGTGCACGCATTTGTCAGTAGTCGTGCAGCTCAACTAAGAACTTAAGGGGCTCAACGATTCAACGAACAATACCAAAGAAAGGACATTTGGGTAGGCCGCATAAAATTGATCAAACTGCCAGACTATGATAAAAACTAACTGAGAAAAAAGAAAAATGAACAATAACCCACATAGTCTTCACAAAACTCTTCTTTACAAAACTTCCCTCTATACTACGTTTGTAATTGTGGTCTCAGCAGCCAAAATATACAGAAACTCAGGACTGTTGACGCGGGAGCAAGCGACGTCAAGTCCGTGTGAGAAACAGTTAGTCCAGAAATCCACTCCGTAGTCTTCAGTAGCGATTTCCCATTGCTTGCGAAGTTTTTCGTTTTTAGTGAATTGATGAACGCCTGACGAACGACTATCACTAAAATAATATACCAGTAGATTATGCAGAACGGATGGCCGATGGGGCCAAAATGTTCTGGAGTGGCGACCGCGTACCGGAAGACGTAGCGTTGGAAAGCCTCCCACGAGGTGGACCGATGGCATTGTGAAGACCGCAGGAATCCGCTAGATTCGGGAAGCACAGAACCGGTCGAAGTGGCGATGTTTAAGGGAGGTTGAGATGTCCAACAGTGGATGTCACTCGGCTGAATTGATGATGATGTGATAAAGCTACAAATTAACGATTCTCGGACTTTTTCCTTTACTTGCGGTGCGAGACTTTGCTTCTTGCCGAATTTTATGATTCTAGGTCTACGCGAAGTACCCTATAGGTTTTGATTAATTTGCCAGTATGAAAATCTGTCGCATATATGGCCGTATTTTTTATTGCGTTTACCTAAAAGTTTGATTTATTGAGCTCCAGGGGACCGTAGCCAAGAAAGAAGAACTATATAATATTATAATAATTTATAGCGTTTGATATTAATTTCAACTTGATACCTCCACGCGTTCCTGAGAAAAAGGGTCTGGACTGACAGGTAGACAGATGGACGGACAGGCGAACAACTAAGTGATCCTATAATGGTTCCGTATATTTGTTTTGAGATACGGAACCCTATTAACTAAGTTGGAGTCTCATTTCCCACGAAATCATGTATGGGAAAAGGTTTTTTGCGATTTCTGACTCTTCTGGTACTCCACTCTCAGTTTGTCTAGTAGAATTTTTGATCCTCATATGAAACTAATGGCATATTATTATTTTTTTTTGTAAAAATTGGCCATTTTCATGGAGACTGTATTTTTTCTATCAAAATGTCTCATAAAGTTAAGGATAGTCTCCTAAGACCGATTTCATGTAGCTACAACGGTTAAGGTTACTGCCCTAAATATTGCGAAACTTTTGTATGAATCAATAAAACTTTTTATTATTATTATTATTATATCAAAAATCCAACCTGTATAATATGTCATGATGATTAGCTTAGCCTCATAAAGATGATTGAATCTGTAACTATCTGAAATGTTTTAACCGTTTGGCTCGTCTTTTTACAATTTACTGTAAACTATAGAGGAATACAAACATACTGCAACATTGCTCATCCCCCATAGCAAATAGCGTGATAATATATAGCTCAATGAGTGACCAGACTTATAGGGAATATCTATGCAAAATTTGAACACAATCTATCCGATAGAATTTGCGTGATAACGGGAACATGCATTCATAGAGGAACACAAAAATAATGCATTATTGCTCATCCCCCATAGCAAATAGCGTGATAATATATAGCTTATCAATTGACCAGGCATATAGGGAATATCTCTGCAAAATTTGAACAGGATCTATCGAGTAGAATTTGCGTGATGCTCTAACATACATTCAGACAAACACAAACATTCTAAAAATTATATTTTTGGCATTGGAATCGATCCCAGACCTCGTATCTATAACTTTTTTTCAAAAGTATTCAATGTACAATATTGACTTCGCTACGATTTTATTATAATATGTTTAATTTTTTTTTTTTTTTCTTGTACTCACACACTATTGTCTAAATTTCTTTTTCATTTCTCCTTTCGCAGGTCTGCTGGAAGAAATTTCTTAAGAAATAAGCAGTACCTTTGTACTAGTATTATAATTATGTCGTATCTCTCTGTATTCTACTGTATGTACATAAAGAATAAAATAAATAAATATAAAGGATAGTAGCTCACAAATTAAAATATTGCAATTCACACATTTTAGCGTATCAGACATTGTCGCGGAAATAGGTGGGTGGAGCTATATTCAACCCGTTCGCGAGCGCTTACGCCAGATGACTGATAGATATATACTTAATGTCCCAGCTTGGCCAACAGCGAGAGGGTTGTGGGCAGCTGCAGTCAAGAGTATGAAATACCACCTTAAATGTGTTCTTGGTGAACAAAAGCTTACCTAAGAAGAGTTTGCTACCCTGCTAGTACAAATTGAAGCCTGTCTGGGCTCGAGGCCACTTGTCGCTCCAACAAATGATCTCGACTGGAAAACGACATCGTTTACCAGGCCACCTTTCAGTCAGTGGACCGGTACTGGCACTCCCGATGACATCAGAGGGTGATAACAGCAAATTAACTTTACGATGGCGCTTGTCAGAAAATACGAGTATGTACAAGGAATTCAGTGATTTAATTTCCTCTAAACATCCCGTGTGATTTGTATCCTTCAACAATCTACATAACATCTCACTGTATGGACAAACTGCCCGTACGAGGTCTGGTGGGTTCACATTGCTTAAGTTAAGGTTTGCAGGTCAGTCTTATGATGAGCCAGAAACCAACGATTATCTTGCGTTAGACTGAAATAAAAACGAATAATTCAAACTCTGAATTGAGTAATATTGTTTTGTCCGTGAGCACCAAACGATGCCGCAGCGGAAGCACTGACTTTAGATTAATATTATAAAAATAATCCCTCGCGCCCTCACACACAAATTCGAGTTTTTAATGAGTTTCGCTTTGTGAGATAAACAAATTAGACGCCAGCGTCCGCGAGGACCTACGTTCACTCCGCTCGTTCTGCTCATACCGCTCACAGCGCTCATACCGCTCAGTTCACTAATTGATTGTATGAGCTTTGTGCAGCGCACACCACTTTTAAATTCATTTACCGAGTGGAACATCGCGACGTTATCAGTTCACAAATAATTTATTCGTATCTGCATGTTATGTGTGACTGCGGGTTTGTGCGGAATTACATTTTACTGAATTGAAACGAAACACATTTTAGAATATGTTTTGTACGAACTTCGAGCCGCGTACTGTTAGAAACGCGCATGATTATACTAGTTCGGAAAATCTGAATGAAAACAAAGTGCATATCGTTTATTTAATCACTTACAATCAGGTATTTCACTTGTCACAGCTCGAGCGGTTCATGTATTTCTCTGCGTCAAACCTGTTTGTAACAGATATAACTAATGTTCTTTGAGATACAAAAAAAAAATAAGTTTTTGTTTCTATTTAAAAGTATAGTTCCATTCGTTGCGCGTTCAAATATTATATTCATAGGAATAACATTAATTTGACAATTTGCAGTTATGTTGGTAGTTGCTCGTAGACTACTCCATGGCAGACTTTATGGCTCTTACAGACTCACGCGATATCGCGGGCGCGACAGGCACCAACAAAGAAATTGTGCTACTAGTGTCTCGTCGCGCCCGCGATATCGCACCAGTCTGTACGAGCCTTTAGTTAGGTCGCTGTGTAATAAAAAGTCTACACTTATTCGACGATCCGCAAATTACTTGGCTTATTGTAATCGGCGTAATGCTTATCAAACGAGACAGATGTATACTAGAGCAAGCCGTTTGCCAATGCATGACGCCTAGGTTAGCTCTTGCGTTGGAACTTGTTTGTTGTAACTAAACGCCATTGGTTAACATATAGTGAATAATGGCAGGTTGACACGTGGGGAGAATCAATAAGTGAGCCAATTTATATCTACGAGTAGCGGCGATTGCTCCCGGACCGACGAGCTCGATACAAATGCGCCTCGGGAACACACTCATTAATTTGACTAGCCTTTTGTTCGACATAATTCAATGACAGCTAACGTCTTCGAACTGCAATTTCCTTACCTTTTACACGTCGCACTTAGTGGAAACGATTTTAAGTAACCACAATGTCCACTCGGACTACAGTGCGTTATGTGTTGCGCATGGGACGACCGACGACTGTACCAAGTACGTGTCCGTTACAAATGAATCAAGTCTGTGGAGGCGTCTTAAACAAAGCTCAACGTTTAGTGCAAAGAATTTTTTAATTAGGGTTCGTTAGGAGCAGAGAGGCAGGGCGACGGACAAAGTAACGAGACAAAGGTGGGGTGGGGATGTGTATCTCTAATGAGCTGGCACGCGATCAGTTGTCACCTGCAAGTAGGGTAATCTTACAAGACCAGGTTCATTAAGCTGTTTTTTGTAAGTGCTAGGTCTCTCTGCAAGCGACGCGCTGCTTCCACACATGACTAGACATGTCTCACTACTTTCTGCTAGTACACTGCACGGAACATTGTACTTACCAACAGCGAGGGTGACAGCGCCACGCGGGCAAGTTGTGTCGCGATCAATGTTATTAGTTTTGACTTTTGTGAACCGGGCTCGCTGGCGAGATATTCGTGAGGAGTTGCACAGTTGTAGGTGCAGTAAAAAACAATACTTATTCAGAGTGAATACAACAATATCTTCAGACTAAATAAAACATTGCTTCTTCATAGAGAGTCTTCTTTATTTTTCTTTTAATACTGCTGGATTCGGAATGCCTGACCACAGAAACTTGCCCTCATTTATAGAAAGCCCTAAATAATCAGAACACTTCAGTTTTGCATACGGTACTAACCTTTTTTAACCAACTTTTAAAAAAGGAGGAGGTTCTCAATTCGAATGTTTGTATTTTTTTTTTTTATGTTTGTTCGCGCATTACTTTGTCGCTTGCCAACCGATTTGAAAAAATATTTTTTTGTTGGAAAGGTGGTTCCCAAATGGTCCCATGAAAATTTTATCGAAATCGGACAAGCGTTTTTGAAAAATCAACAAACATCTTAAAATTTATCTACCTCGTTGTCTACATTAACGATCTTTTCGTTTACTCTGCATTGCGTTTTTTGTTCGCGCATAACTCCGTTATTTACAAACCGATTTGGAAAATTCTTTTTCGGCACTAAAAAGTAAAAAAAAAAATAAGTGAAAAATAACTTTAATTTCGGAAGTCGGTGGCTTAAAACTAAAATACAGATCCAAAGACACCGACTTCCGAAATTAAAGTTATTTTTCACTTTGTAGTGTTCTTTTGGAAGTCGGTTATTTTTTTTTGAAAAAAAAAATATTTTCTCAACCAATCAGCATGTCGATGCTGTGACCATCTCACCGTGAGAACATAAGTGAAGTGAGCGTGGAGTGAACTGTCAGTGTCATCACCACCACCTGATGTTATGGATGGACCAAGTATTTTACAATCATAATCGTGATTTTAACAATATTTTTTTTATGATAATTCTGTTGATCATTCTATTTATTTCGAAGCTAGTATTTAGGTGTCTAAACATAGTGATGTTTAAGGACTATTCTAGAAAAAAAAAAACTAAATTGAGTTTCTGACTAAATTTCTTTTTTGGTATTTTATTTAAAAACCTCATAATTAGTAATGTTTAGAACTTTAGACACTTAAATACTAGCTTTGAAATAATATTAAATGCTCAGCAGAATTAGCATAAAAAAATATAAGCATATTATAAAAATCTCGATTAAGATTGTAAATGTAATGCTTGGTCAGTCCCTAGCATCAGTGAGATGACACTGACAGCTGACAGCTCACTCCACGAAATATTACACGGTGAGATTTTTACAGAATAGCACTGCTGAACACTTCCCGTCTTATTCCAAAACACGATCTAAATATAGTACTGGGATTATTACTAGGTTTAAACCATGACTAAATAAAACGTTATTATAAAATGAATTTTATCACTAGTTCATGAACAAAACTAGTGGCTTGGCGGCCTAACTTGTACCATAGATAATGGTACAAGTTAGGCCGCCAAGCCCCTGACTGTCCTGAACTTGTTTCAAAATTAATTATACGCACTAATCAGATGGGGCTGCGACTACGGCCACTTCTACATGTACCTTATGCAAACACAAATTACAGGTGTAATGCATGCTTTAGTAGAGCCAGTCGCAGTTTTAACGAGATTTGTTGTGAACAAGGTATTGACCTTTTCTGCACCAATGCTAGCACAATAAGGAAGCTCTTAGCAAAGCCATTTTTTGTACAAGAGGCACCTGCCTGCACATGATCCGTTTATTGTCTATTGACAAATTAGCTTAAGATTAAGATTAAACACAGTTTGCTGTTTGTTTGTAGCTTTAACGGATAGCTATTTAGCTATCCCTCGGGGTTGGTTGATTTCGCGTAGTATATTTAAAATAGAATAGAAATCATTTATTTACTTAGGTTTGTTATTCTAATATGATGTAACTTAGGCGCTTATTCCAGGGCGTCGCTCATCGCTCGGGCGTTGCTTGAAGCTGGATTCAAGCCGTTTGTTTGTTTGAAACTATAGTTTTAAGTAGTGCTTGGGTGTTGAGTGACGTTCTGTAATGCGGGACTTAGACTATGAGGGAGTACTCATTTTAAGTTTACCTGTGGGGGCTTGTAATTAGCAACTTAGATATATATTATTGTTATTATAATGTTATTAGTCTGTAAGCCTTCCAAAAATAAAAATAAATAAATAAAATAAATAATTTAAAATTGCAGTTTTCTCAACCCACTAGGTTAAGCAGTGCGACTTGCTTGGACAATATAGCACATAATGTAAAAGGATGTAAAGGAGAAATTATAGAATTGGGCCTGTCAGGCCGTCTTCAGTAGCAATTTTCCAATTGTTAGCGATGTTTTTCGTTTTTAGTGAATTAGTAAACGCCAGCGTTCCTGTATATACTAAATGTCACAAAACTGATACACTGACTGATGAGTACTGAATAATATAACAGTAGATTATGCGGAACAGATGGCCGATGGGGCCGACAGGTTCTGGATTTCTCACATGTATAATTTCAACATGAATGATGTAACCAATAATTTGTATCAATATTTTAATTTAAAATAGTGTCCGTGGACTTACTTGCCCGTTCTTCTACATAGGAACCTACTACTCTTTGGAATGGGAAAAACTGTGCTCTTCATATATCTAACTGACCGACTCCTTGGCAATTCAAAAGTGCCTGTAAATGGTTTAATTGAAATAAATGCTTTGGGTTTAAGTTTGACACAAGGTAAACCGATGACCTTGTGAAGGCCACAGGAATCCGCTGGATTCGGGACGCACACAACCGGTTGAAGTGGCGGTGCTTAGCCCGGCCTATATCCAACAGTGGATGTATTTCGGCTGAAAATTAAATGATGATGTCGTGATAAAACTACAAAACTAATGATTTTCTGACTTTTCCTTTACTTGTGTTGTGAGACTTTGCTTCTTGCCAAATTTATGATTCTAGGTCAACGGGAAGTAGTAGTAAGGTTTAGATTTATTTTCGAGCATCAAAATAATGTCGCATAAATGGCTGTATTTTTGATTGTATTGATTTAGAAGCTTGAGATTTTTAGAACTCTAAGCGACCGTAGACTTACGTATTTGATATAAATTTCACCTTGATACCTCTACGCGTTCCTGAGAAAAAGGGTCTTCACTGACAGACAGACAGATGGATGGATGTACGGAAGGACAACCAAGTGATCCTGTAAGGGTTTCATTTTTCTCTTTTGAGGTACGGAACACTAAACAGTAAGTTGTAGTCTCATTTCCCACGAAATGTATGGGAAAAAAGTTTTTTTGCAATTTCTGACTCTTCTAGTACTCAAATCTTAGTTGGTCTGATAGAGTTTGTTGGTCCTCATAAGAAAGAGACTCTATTGGCATCAAAATATTGTTTAGTTAAAATTGCCCACTTTCTTGCATACACAGATTTTGAGAAAAGTTTACAGTTAAACTTTTTTCAAAATCTGTGTATGCAAATCAAAATGTCTCAAAAAGTTAAGGACACTGATTCACTGGCCACTGATTTTGTGTGGCTACAATGGTTAAGGTTGGCTGGTTGGGGCTGTAAACCCTATTTACAGCCCCATCTTAAAAATCCACTGTGTCTAAATGTCGTGATGATCGATTGACAGCTAAGCCCCATAAAGATATAGCGTAATGATGAAATCTGTAACTATCTGCAATGTTGTAACCGTTTGGCTCGTCTTTTTACAACCTGCTGTAAACTTTATAGGAATAAATAAATAATGCAATATTGCTCAACCCCCATAGCAAATAGCGTGATAATTATAGTAAATTGGGGTAAATTTAAATGATGTATACAACATTAATCTTTCAAAGAAGTGTATGATTGTAATGATGATAATGTAGCCTATAAGACCTTTTTTGATAGTTTCTCATTGTTTTATAATCTCTGTTTTCCAGAGAAATTAACTATAAACACTAACAAACAGGTTAAATGGATTTCTCATGGCATAAAAACACGTAGTAAGAGACAGAGACGGTTATTGTGGGCTTAAAGACTACAGCCAACAAAAGAAGCTAAAAGTGACTTGAAAAAATACACCACACAGTATAAAAAAATTGTTAGACTAACTCAGAAGGCACAAAATAACTACTTTATAAACAACTCGCAAAATAAATCTAAAGCCACATGGCAGATACTCGTAATCAATAGATCTAAAACTAATCTGCCTAAAGAACAGATACTGACAATAAAAACAGGGAATTTGACTTACACAAGCCCAAATGACATAGCAAATGCATTTAATGACTACTTTATAGATGACATCGAGAATAATATAATAAATGACATTAAAATAAACAATAAGTTGGATAATTTGACAATGCAATCAATGTTTATGCAGCCTGTTCTTAAATCCGATATTATTTTAGCCACAAATACGCTTAAAAATACTAGTACCGTAGGTATTGACGGTATATCTACAAAAGTAATTAAATATGTAATTGAGCTTATAGCACCTGCCCTAGCGCATATTATTAATATAGGTATTATCGAGGGCATCTATCCCGAAGACTTGAAAAGAGTCATAATAAAACCGCTCCACAAAAAGGAAGACAAGACGTATATAAAAAAACCGGCCAAGTGCGAGTCGGACTCGCGCACGAAGGGTTCCGTACCATTATCTATAAAAACGGCAAAAAAATCACGTTTGTTGTATGGGGGGCTCCCATACACCAAACGTGATTTTTTGCCCTTAAATATTTGTTTTATTTTAATTGAATTATTAATTTTTAAAGTGAATATACATATAACTAAATATTCTGTGAATATTTTAAGTGTCTACCTGTTACCGTTATCAATATCGAGCAAAAACGAGCAAAAAAATCACGTTTGTTATATGGGAGCCCCCCTTAAATTATTCTTATGTTATTCTAGTTTTTAGTATTTGTTGCTATAGCTGCAACAGAAATACATCATCTGTGAAAATTTCAACTGTCTAGCTATCACGGATCATAAGATACAGCCTGGTGACAGACGGACAGACAGACAGACAGACGGCGGAGCCTTAGTAATAGGGTTCCCGTTTTACCCTTTGGGTACGGAACCCTAAAGACTACCGACCAATAGCCAAAATTCCAGTTTTTTCCAAACTCTTTGAAAAAGTAATTTACAACTCGCTATACCAATATTTTCACAAACATAATATATGTTGTGCAATGAACAAAACGGTTTTCGGAGAAATAAAACAATTAACATTGCTATTTTCGACCTTTTAAATAATGTTATGTCTGCTGTTGATAAAAAGACTCCCGTCTGCGCTATTTACATAGACATGTATAAAGCCTTTGATTATGTTGATCACAAAATCCTTCTACACAAATTGCATTGCTATATATGGCATCAGAGGGAACAATTTAAAATTACTAGAATCATATCTAAGTGATAGATTGCAATGTACTGAGATTACAAGAGTGTGCACAAAAACAAAAACAGAACGAACGTATGTACCGAATTTCGGGAGTATAAAATATGGAGTGCCTCAAGGTAGCGTGCTTGGGCCACCTTTATTTCTTATTTACATAAATGATTTGCCAAAAGTTACACAACATCAAATGATTTTGTATGCAGATGATAGCACGGCCATAGTAAAATTTAATGACTTAAATACTTATCAATTTGACATTAATAATACTCTTACTGACATAATTAATTGGCTTATTATGAATAATTTAATAATTAACTTTAAGAAAACCAAACTAATGCATTTCCACCAAAGAATTGAAGCTCCAAAAAATTGTGTCAATTACAATGGCAACGAAATAGAAGAAGTAAAAGTAAGTATGTATTTAGGTGTCCATATAGACAACAACCTTAATTGGAAAGCTAAAGATATAGAACAGCTATGTAAAAAAATAAAAAAATCTGCCTATGCACTTTTTCAATTGGCTAGAAAAGTAAATATAGACGCGTTACTAGTTGCATACCATGGTCTAGTAGCCTCACTTCTACGATACGGAATTATTTTTTGGGGTTATTCCCCGGATAAGGGATTACTATTCAAGGCACAAAAAAGGTGCATTAGAGCCATGTGCGGTCTGAAAACAGATGATAGCTGTGCACCGTACTTTAAATCACTAAAAATACTTACGCTACCGGCGATATACATATTAGAAATTAGTATCTTCGTTAAAACAAATCCCAACCTTTTTGAAAAAATGACAACGGTATAAAATGTTCCAATTCGTAGTAAGTACAAAAATTCTTTAAGTAATTATAAATGTAAAACTGCATTAGTAAAAAAAAGCGTCCTGGGTATGGCTCCACGCATTTATAACAAAATTCCAGACACCATAAAGGAATGAAATATTACACAATTTAAGAAAAAAATTAAATTGTTCTTAATTTGTAAATTTTATTATACTATTGACGAATACTTAAATGATGAATTAATTTAGAATTACAATTATTAATACTGACATTAAATAATTTAGACATTTTAATTTTTGACATAGATTTTTGACAATTTAATAATTCCTCATTAAGGTCTGACATCATTAAAGTATTCAATAATATTTTGTAATTGTTCAATTTATTTTCTAATATGATACCATAATTATGCATGATTTTCAAATATTTTTAGTAACTTTTAACCCTCAGCTAGATGTGCACTCCATATTTGTACGCCTCCTGGCATAACATAGCGCTCTATTCATCAAACATAAGATCTGTATTTTTTTACCTATGTTAACAAATAAATAAATAAATAAAAAGTAAAGCCCTCGACTGACCAGACTTCTAGGTAATATCTATGCAAAATTTGAACAGAATCTATCCGGTAGAATTTGCGTGATGCTGGCCCATACATTCAGATAAACAAACACAGAGATAAACAGACAAAAATTCCAAAATTTATATTTTCGGCATTGGAATCTATCCCAGGCCTCGAAGCAATTACTTTTTTCAAAAATATTCTATCTACAATTTTGACTTCGCTACGATTTTGTCTTTCGTTTTTAGAAAAACGTTGCCCACACTAGTAATTTCCCCTATATCGTGGGTGCGTTACAAACATTTAAACTCACATACACAAACAGCCAGACCCGGAACAACTACTTATAGGTCATACAAATATTTGTTCCGTGCGGGAATCGAACCCGCGACTCGCAGCGCAGCAGTCAATCGCTTAACCACTGCGCCAACCTGGCCGTCATTTTATTATAAGTACTCGAATAGATATAGTTAATTATTGACCAAATGTAGTTTAGTGCCTACTGTGAATAATACTAATCATAAGATTATGCAAATTAGTATTTATCTTTTAGGTATTAATGTTGTACACAGTCCATTTTGGATCAGGCCGCGTGCCAATAGCCACAGAGACGTCATTCGTCATACAATCACGCACCGGTGGTTTTTCTAATGATCATTTTCACAGTTTATTATGTTTTCAAAGGAAAACAAACAAACAAAAAGTTGTTTGAAACAATGAAACAATGTTCTGCGTATCTATGTTTTCCTGAAACCTCCAGTTTTATCGCTAGCGATATGATCTTGTAATCCGTCTCAATCACGATCTAGATGGGCTGTCAAACAACAAACAACACACATGTCAAGACTAGGAGTAATAGTGTTCTGTGTGTCACCTCACGGCTTCGAGTGTGATCGTATCAGCGAACATTTATTTCTTAAAGAGATGTTTGATAAAGGGATAATAACGCTACATCTTTAAACTTCCTAACGCTTCTGTGATTGCAGGCGTGATGCTATGATATATTATATATGTTTAAGAAAGTTACATGCTCTGTAGCTTTAAGCAAGTTCCTGCTCAGACAAAGAAAAAAGGTTGAAGCAAATGAGTGAACGTGGATTAGTAATAATTATCTATGAAGGACAGACTAGCTGTTGATATCCTTATCTAGGAAGTGTGATAACTATAAAATGCAAGCATTGTGTTAAGTCCGTATGATTGATCTGACATAACAATGTAGGAAAGTGCGGCAGTGCGTGGTGTGCGGACACAATTTTTTTTCTCAGTTAGTTTTAATTATGGTCTGGCAGCCTATGCAGCCTACCCTAGTCCCCCAGCCCCGGCCCCATCCCCGACCTTTCTTTGGTAATGTTCGTTTCATCGTTGAGCTCCTTAAGTTCTCAGTTGAGCTGCACGATTACTGACAAATGCGTGCACTGACTAGACAGGTCCACTCAATCTGTGTGGTTCTTTCCTCAAAATACCATTTCAGACACAAATCTACATGGTCTTCACATGATCTGACCAAGATCAAGCCTGGACTTTAAAAGAGACTGTGACGTGTGAGTCAAATACGAAACGCTGACCTCATCTGTTTTTAAAATATGCTTGACGTGAAATAGTGTTTGTACAAACCTACTTAGAGAAATAAAAAATATTTATCATCATTTATCGTTTATAACAACATGCCAGGACTCTATCACCTTAAACATTATCAGAGAAATCCGAAGATTACCGTAATCTTAATAACTCCGTTGCCTTGACGGTATCACAGGCAGCTCTCAAGATAAACATGTAAATGGTTTTGCTATGAATGTTAATCTTTAAATATACCTAATAAAATCGTAGCGAAGTCAAAATTGTACATTGAACATTTATGAAAAAAAGTAATTGCTATGAGGCCTGGGATCGATTCTCATGCCAAAATATAGTTTTTAGAATTTTTGTCTGTTTGTTTGTCGGTTTGTCTGAATGTATATTCCAGCATCTCGCAAATTCTACCGGATAGATTCTGTTTAAATACATCAAATTTATATTTATCACTCTTTTAGTCACATGCCTTTCCTCCCTTCTCATCACATGCCCATACCAAGCGAAACGATTTCCTTTCAACTTTTACTTGCGCCACTTTCAAACTTCCCCTTACATAGGGAGAAGTTTGAAAGTGAAGTGAAGTTTGAAAAATGAGCCACAAAAGTAATAGTGGTAGTGGGTGGTAGTGGTGGGGTGGTGGTGGTGGTGGTGGTGGTGGTGGTGGGTGGTGGTAAGCTGGATTGGGTTCAAGAAAATGAGAAGATGCCTGCTACAAAAGCAGCGTCGGTGCAGTTGATGGCTATGAGTGAAAGTACTACGGATTGGAGTCAGAATACGCCGAGTGAATTTACAAGTACGGCGACGTCGAATACGTCGATTTCAAATTGATCGACACTTACAAAGAGGTCGCGGCCGAGTAGCGTACAAGCACGAATCTACATCGGGGAAACAACTCGCACCACCCCCGAACCCGCACCTTTGAGGAGGAAATCGAAGTGTCAAATCCTGCACGACATTAAGAAAGTCATCCAACGCCACAGAACTTAGAAAGAAGTACCTCATCTTTGAAGAAAAACACTCTTTTCTTGCTAACACTTTATTCCGCACAACTGCACTATTTCACAACTAAACGACAACTGGCCCTGCCCTACATTTTACTATTTAAAATGACTTTTCCCCTCACTCAGAAAGAATGATAAATGAAATCACGACACTCGGCCATCCGACGGCGACGGCGTGCTAACTCCAAAGCACGCAGCACGCTATAATCACGCACACGAATCCCAGCCACGGCAACGGCGACCAATTTCAATGAAGACCCGCCAAGCCACGCAGCAGACATTATAGTGAGTGCACAAGTGTGTGCGCAAGCACAGGTGCACTCTCTGCTCCTCTACTCCCACAGTACAACAGGACGGCATCCAGACACGATCGGGTAGAGATCAAGCGCAGGACTAATGGCTCCAAGCGCCTTCCGAGGCACGTGGTGTCTCACACCTCCAACTTCCAATATCCTGGCTGGTACCGAGAAATACCCGACCCGGGAATCGAACCCAGGAACCCCTGAGCAGACGCGCACGCGACCACAAGATCAACGGGGTTAAAACTAATGGAAATAATCATTTTCTAAATACATGAATACAAATTCGTTTTTACAGTTATCAGTTAGGTATTAGTTAGTCGGACGAATCAGATTTCGAACCAGAGGATTCACATCTTCATTTAAAAAGATTTTTCGGAAAAAGTATAAATTAATTTTCAATCGTC
The DNA here is from genome assembly GCA_963921375.1 of Tiliacea citrago. Lineage (NCBI taxonomy): Eukaryota > Metazoa > Arthropoda > Insecta > Lepidoptera > Noctuidae > Tiliacea > Tiliacea citrago. Next base: position 30,564,876 of record OY992782.1, read on the forward strand.
AGCCTAAACACAAAATTTAAAGATCCTAACTTCAAAACTGACGGACTTTCATATAAGCTTCCATCTCCTATTTTACCCCTTTAGGGGTGGAATTCCCAAAAATCCTTTCTTATTCCGTGTCTACATTATAAAGAAAACTTCTGTACATAAATTTCAGCATTCTAGGTCCAAGGGTTTGGGCTGGGCGTTGATGAGTCAGTCAGTCAGTCAGGACTTGTTTTTTTATTTATCTATATAGAAGATAGATAGATTTATGTCACCGGTCCAATTCTTAACTATGGGCACCACTGTGGTTTTCGTTAGGTCAGCTGGAAGGTACGCATGACTGATGCACATAGTAAACAACAGAGACAGGACTCTCAGGAGGTGCACTCCCGCATATTTCAGCTGTTCGACGCTGAGCCCGTCATGCCCAGGAGATTTATAATACGAGTAATAATGAATTCATTTATGTCAGGTAAAAAAACACCCATTGACAAAAATAACTAAAAGAAACAAACCATAGCCGCACTCACACATCCAAATCACAAACAACAGTATAAAAGTAACATAAAATTGTGACCACTAAAATAAAAATAAAAAAATATTTTACCAAAATAAAATATAAAATGTCGGAATCTACAAAAATTAAAATATCAAATATAAAATAGTAAAAGTCAAGCTGTAAAAACTTCAAAATGTCAGGATTTAAAAATAAAAATTATTTATAAAAATTAGAAATTATAAAAAATATATAGCATTTTTTTAAAATTCTGCCTGCCCCAAGCCTGATACACGGGTGCATGTAAAGCCTGCCAGTGCTTCATGAATGGCCCGTCCAACCTGTTGGCCACAACGGTAAGAAGACTGTTGCCGCTGCTCCGCACTCTACTCGCCATCGATGCCGCCCTCTTGCGCATGCTGGCATAAAAACAGTCAATGCGGACGCTCGCGAACATTCCCGATGCGCTGCAGAAGCGAGGCAGCCGCAGCATCGCCCTCAGCGCGTTATTATATTGGACGCGGAGAGCGCTGTAGGATTTCTGCAAATATGACACCCACAGACTACTCGTATAAAAAGACCTTCCAGAAGTGATCTTATTCTACCAGAAGTGATCTTCACATCCTTGGAGCTACGAGCAAACCTGCGTGCAATCATATTTGCCCTCACCGACAGCGCCCTCCTTTCTTGCTCAATATCAGCATCAGGCCGCCAGCTTCAGGTCGGACATCAGAGTATTGCCCAAATACTTAAAAGTATGTATCCGCTCCAAGGGCACCCCAGCCAGCCTTACTGGTGGAACCTCCGCCGGATACTTAGAACCCGCACAGAAAACCATAAGCTCGCTCTTTGTTACGTTATATTTCAGGCCATGTGTATGAGCATACGTTTGGCAGATTGTTATTAGGTCTCTGAGTCCCCCTATTGACGCGCTGAGCAGCACCATATCATCAGCGTAGCTGATGTTGTTAAAGCAAACACCATCAACATGACATCCAATATGGCGGCTGCTGAGCTCGGCAACAAGTCCATCAATATACAGATTGAAGAGCGTTGGTGAGCTCAATCCTCCCTACCCCACTCCGCACTCCAACCTGTACGAGTCCGACAGAGCTCCCGACCATTGTTCCCGTACCAGTGTTGGAAGATTTTAACAACTTCAGGCGCAACTTGCCTATCAAGCAGCTTCCTCCACAGCACCTTGTACGAAACCAAGTCAAACGCTCTGGACAGATCGAGGAAGCAAGCGTAAACAGGTGTGCTCCGATCCGTGTAATATCTGACTGCATGCTTTAAACTCAGTATAGCACTATCTGTGGAGAGTTTGGGTCTGAACCCAAACTGGTTATCGTGCAAAGTTATTGTATTGTTTAACTGAGAATTAAGCATGCTGTCAAATACTTTCGCGATGACTGTCGCTAATGAAATCGGTCTGTAATTGTGTTTGTCTGATATACTACCTGTTTTGTTTTTAACAATTGGTACTACGACCGTCCTCATCAGTTTGTCCGGCAAGTACGAATGGCGAAGGCAAAACGTGAACAGCATCTACCCCCTCAGAGGGTGGAATACTGCTTGGCTCGACACAAAACTGGGATTTAAAAACATTGGCAATATATACCAGCAGACACGCCATCGACGCTCACCGGCAAACCAGGCCTAAGGTTGTGCTTTTTTGTAGACTTCCAGAAGCCCCGAAAGTCTTTTTTAGTGTGCCTCCCCTAGAGCGGATACTACATCCCGATACAGGCAATCAATTATTAGATTGTGGTCTGAATCACTACACATGGGATCACAACAATTGGACAATACGCGAGGGAAGTCAATATTACGCAATCGCCGATGACATTCTTGCCTGTATGTGTAGATAGCGTCTGAGGTTTTTTCTCCCCACACAACCAAGTTGTCGTAGGACATACTCTGCTTTACTTTCGGCCCAATTATATTGAGATCGCATTCGATCAACAATGGATAGTGATCCGACCACATAACATCATACTTAACGCTAACACTACGAACAGTTTTCAGAGACGATTTCGTACAGAGACAATAATCAAGCCATCGCCTAGCCCCGCACGTATCGCACACACTCTCGAGTTATCACTCGGAATGACCGACACATCACTGAACGCACTTTTTGCCCGATTTGCCCTTGGTCATTCCTTTAATAAGAGTACTAAATTGACTTGCTGGGAAACGCAACAGAGGCTCCTTTCCTTGGCTGCAGGCGGCAGCGCCAACCATCGCAGTAGGGGGACCGATCGGCGACCGAACTCTAAAATGATTGCCAAACATATTAGCGATCTCGCTCGGATCGCTTAAGCCACTCACACTCGCTGGGAGGCCAGGCCTAACATTCAATTTTCTGGTAGCTTTCCAAAACTGGGAAAAGTTTTTAGTGGCTCGACACTGCGCTTGTACGTCCATTTTCAATTGCTCTTGATTCTTTCGACACCACTTTAGCCTGCCTTTAAACATTTTACGAAATTTTACGCATTTGCCCGTACACTATACCCACCGGTGGTCGATTATGAAAAACCCACGACTTAAACCTAAGCCTGGCATCCCAATGAGCTTCCTTTACATGTTTGTTCCAGCCACACAGAACCTTTTTCCGACATTTAGCATTATTTCTACCCTTGGTTAGGATAGCCGCGTTTTTTAAGACCTTTATGTGATAAAACTAAAAAATATTTTTTTTTTTACTTTTTCCTTTAATTGTGCTGTGAGACCTTGCTTCTGCCCAAATTTCATGATTCTAGGTCAACGGGAAGTACCCTATAGGTTTTGATTTATGTGCGAGATATTCGCATTTTTTTTATGTGATAAAACTACAAATTTACAATTTTAGGACTTTTTCCTATACTTGTGCTGTAAGACCTTGCCTCTTGCCAAATTTCATGATACTAGGTCAACGGGAAGTACCCTGTAGGTTTTGATTTATTTGCGAGTATCAAAATGTCGCAATAATGTCGCTTATATCGCCATATTTTTTTATTGCGTTGACTTAGAAGCTTGATTTTTTTTTTTAGAGCTTCAAGGGACTATAGACTTACGTATTTGATATTAATTTCAACTTAATACCTCTACGCGTTCCTGAGAATAATGGTCTTGACAGACTGACAGATAGACAGACAGACAGACGGTCAACGAAGTGATCCTATAAGGGTGCCGTTTTTTTCCTTTTGAGGTACGGAACCCTAAAAAAAAAGAAAAATTAATTAATTTGGATTGTGCATGCATTAAATAAATTAAAGTAAGTAAATTGTATTAAATTCTTTCTAATTTGGTAACAATTCATTATTCATAATGTGACAATCATGATACTACAATTTTCAACTTATAATCTATCAAATATTTTTGAATAAACCGCCAGAATTGCCGCTGGAATTTAAAAAACCGTTCAAGAGCGAGTCGGACTCGCGCACCGAGGGTTCCGTACGTATATATGATTTCTGAAAAACTGTGTTATTAAGAGACATCGTTTTATTTTTCCAGTAAACTTTACATAAACTTCATCACATAGAATCATTCCAGATTTTATCTATGCAAATTTCGGAGATAAGGGGGGGAGAACGGTATTTTTTTTTTTCATTTTTCATAAAAATTCGGAAACTATGCTGCATAAAAAAATTTTTTTTTGAGAATGTGCAAACAGCGTTATTTCATAATTATGATCTCATGCCCTAGTAGCCCCACTTCAAATTTTTAAGACCCCCTTTCAATCCCTTTTGCAAAAAATATATGTTTGTTTTAATTTCTTTCTTGTTTGCAAAATAGTTGGGCAAACGTCATCTAAAACTATTCTAAATTTCAAGTTGATAGCATTAGTAGTTCTTGAGATATACAGGTGTGACAGACAGACAGACAGACACACTTAATCTCACCATAAGGGTTCCATTTTACCATTTTGGTACGGAACCCTAAAAATGGGAGTGTCGTTATGGTACTTGGGATTTTATTATACATTTTTATACACATAATATAACTGTTGTTCGATGTGAGTGTGAGATTTATCTTGGGTTTATATAACTTGTTGGTATTATGAGATCGAGGGGCATAGCTTGCCGCTTGCTGAAAAAGACTCATATGCTTCAAAACAAATAAAAAAGATTCCAAAATATAAATGCACGATAAAGTCAGTATCTTATATTTTCTAAAGTATGGGCCACAAGAATCTATTTGTTTCAACCCAAATATAGCCCTTAAACACTTTTTTTGCATTACAAATGCTTGATCGATTTCCACACAGCGACCCCAAAGAATGATACCATACCGCAAAACTGAGGATATATAGCCGTGATATGCAGTAATTGCTGGGTTTCTAGATATCTCGCAGCTAACACGCCTCATTAAAATGGCTTTTCCAGGAGCAAAATTTAGGTATCTAAAGATATTCCAAGAAATTTAAATGAGTTAGTTTCTGTCAGGGCGTTTCCTTTATATGCTATATTTAGGTACAACGGGTTTGATCAGTAGGTATGAAATTGCATAAATTTTGTTTTACTAATGTTGACCTTTAGATTGTTAGCTTCTAGCCACTCTATGGAAGTTTGGAGAGCCATGTTTATTTCCTGTTCACTGGTATTTTTATCGTTGCCTTTTAATATAATAGTGTTATCGTCCGCAAATAGTACAAATTTATGATTCAAGGTATTTACAAAATCATTAATGTAGAGCAAGAACAGCGGCGGACCTAAAATACTGCCTTGAGGCACGCCGTACCTATTTAACAAAAACGAAGCCTGAGATAACTCTCGCGTTTTAGATTGATCATTATAGCTTGATACTTCCACTGCCTGTACTCGATCAGTTAGATATGACTTCAACCAGTCGTATGTTTTTCCTCTGACTCCGTATCTGGAACTTTTTTCTAATAACCGTTCCTGATTGACATGATCAAACGCCCTACTCATGTCCATAAAGAGAACTGACACAGGATTTTTATGATCAATAGACTCCGTAATTGATTTTATTAATTGAAAGGCTGCCAAAGATGTGCTTCTATTCCTGCGAAAACCATTTTGTTCATCCTTTATAATTTGGTGTTTTTCAATGAAGTTTGATAATTTATTACGAAATACTTTCTCATTTTTTTTATAAAATATAGGTATTAGTGTAATTGCCCATTTACGTTTTATTTCCTTTTTTATATAGTGGTTTCACTACTGATGTCTTAAATATATTAGGAAATATTCCCTAAAGTGAGAGGTTAATAACATATAAAAGAGGTTCCAGAATCATATTTACTGATAACTTTACAATTTCAGTGCAAATTTCATCATAACCACTAGCTTTCGAATCATATAGAACCATTACTATTTTTTTTTAATCAGTGCCGTCCAATGGGTGGAGAAATATAGAATTGCCGATTGATTCAATATTTTCCATATGAATTAAGCTAGAATGATCTGTACTGTCTAGGTTATTCCTGGTAACCGAGTTAATAAAAAAAATAAGAAAAGGATTTTCAATACAGTCAGGGCTTACATAGTCATTGTCATTCATTGTAATTTTTGCGATACATGCGTTCTTTTTATCTGTGTCAATATGGTTTTTTTTATCAGATTCCACGCTGTTTTACACTTATTTTGAGCTTTATTCATGTAATTTGTATTATTATGTTTTCATGACGTCAAAATGCATTTTTAGGGTTCCGTACCAAAATCGTAAAAAGGAACCCTTATGGTGAGACTAAGTCAGTCTGTCTGTCACAGCTGGATATCTCAAGAACTACTAATGCTATCAACTTGAAATTTGGAATAGTTTTAGATGACGTTTACCCAACTATTTTGCAACAAGAAATAAATTTAAAAAACATATCTTTTTTGCAACAGGGCCTGAAAGGGGGTCTTAAAATTCGAATGGAGTCTACTGTGGGGTATCATATGAAACAGCCTTGTTTGCACATTCTCAAAATTTTTTTTAGGCATCATTGTTTTCGGCTTTTGAAGAAAAATGTAAAAAAAAATACCGTCCCCCCCTTATCTCCGAAGTTTGCATTGAGATAAATCTGAAATCATTCTATGTGATAGAAATTTATGTAAAGATTACAGGAAAAATAAAATGATGTCTCTAAATAGCACAGTTTTTCAGAAATCAACATCATATATACGTACGGAACCCTCGGTGCGCAAGTCCGACTCGCTCTTGACCGGTTTTTTTAATATATTGCAATAGTTTTTGTACGTCAAGGTTCATTATTTTTATGTTTTAATTTATAGTGGAATTTACTTTTGGTTTTACAACTTACTTTTGAGTTGAGTTTAATTTACTTCAAGCTATAATAGTAACTTTTACGCGAATAGTAGAAAAACATAAGTCATAAAAAAACTTTTTACAAAAAAAAAACAACCAACTTCCAAAAAAAACACTACAAAGTGAAAAATAACTTTAATTTCGGAAGTCGGTGTCTTTGGATCTGTATTTTAGTTTTTTTGCCACCGACTTCCGAAATTAAAGTTATTTTTCACTTTGTAGTGTTTTTTTGGAAGTCGGTTGTTTTTTTTTTGTAAAAAGTTTTTTATTTTTCACTTTTTAGTGGGTCCGTTTGTAATTTATCTAATTTACAATAGCCTAATGTCAAATGCTTATCACCTTTACAAAATATTGCTTTTCCTGATGCAGGGGCGTTAATTGTTGAGGAGTTCTCCTGGTAAGAACCAGGAGAACTGATGGTGACTTCACCATATGCATTTTGACGAGCATAAATTGCTTAGCAACCATATTAAAGTGCCTAATCGCAACAGTGAAATACTTATTATTAAGTAGCTCCGGTAGCCATCTGTGGTCTTCATCATCTGTTCCACTTCATCAAATGGTGCTTTTACAGTGCAAATGCACGAGTTACTATGAAAAATACTCAAATCGCTATAGGCATGCCTACAAAATTTGAGGATTTCCCTCGATTTCCATGAGATCCCCTCATTAGATTCTGATTTGGTGGCAATGGGACCACCTCGAGAGCATACCCTTCCATCGAAAAAAAGAATTTTTAAAATCCGTCCACAATTGACGGAGTAATCGGTGAACATACATAAAAAAAAAAACAAACATACAGCCGAACATATAACCTCCTCCTTTTTGGAAGTCGGTTAAAAATAGTAAAAATGTGTCGTAAATTTTACAGAATGTGTTGGAGAATGTTAGTTGAGGTTTCCTCAAATAAGTACATCTAAATCATAAAAGACAAGCACGATATTGATTTTAAAAACTTATACTTATTTTCATCACTATAATGTCGTTTGAGTTTATACCATCATTTCAGAACTAGCTGCTTCCGCTTTGTAACAGGCCAGGGCCTCAAGTCTGCTATTACAATAGTGTCAGAATGGTCGATTATTGATTTCATAATTGTTGATTTTGACAAGTTTGGTAATCTACTATTATAATGGCGTCATTATGACTTTCCAATGGTCGGCCACTGACACTACATTGAAAGAAATTGCATATATTGGTAATCTCGTGCATAATGACAAATCTATGACATTTCTACTAATGGGTTTTATAATAATGGCAATACGACAATGCCATTATAATAACACAATTATATTACGAGCACATTGACCGACCAATGATCGGCCATTATGAATTTACCAGATTACGAACTTTTAGCAAAATGACAATGGCATGACAATGGGATCGTGTTGGAATGACTGAATTTATAAAAATAGCGGACTTGGGCCCCTGGTATAAGACTGGGCTGAGTGATCCGATAAACCCAACTCGTGTACTACTGCATCGCCTTTCTCGATAGTGCAAGTGGGAGCGATGTGATCAATACAAGTTGCGTCCTTTCTGTTACACGAGTAGGCGTCTGTAACATGTTTTTTGTTGTACGTAATTAACAGGTAATTATAATCTCTACTTTCCTTAGATTGCTGTTTGTATCTCCACACACAATTATTTTCGTTCTTGTATTACGACAGAGCGTTCTTAAAAGGGTGTCTAGTTTAAAAAAAAAAATCGTTACATTCGACGACGGTGTTCTGTAACGTCAGATTAATATTATACCATATTTAATTAGTTCCCAACCACAGCATTCGAACACACATGTTTTAAGTGATTCCTGTTTAATTTTAAATTCAATGTCATATTTTATAAGAATAGTGACGCCCGCTCTTTTTGAAGTTTTCCTCGAATAATATGCTGCTGTCGTGAAGCCATTAAAGGCGAAAGCTTTTTTCAGTCCTTTCTACGCTAATATCATTATTTACCAAGTCTAATGTGGCAAATTAAATTTTGTCACGCTTGTTTAATTTTTATTCACGGTATTTATTTCACCGTAGGGTGTCACCCCCATTCAGGTGGCACATGGTGCAGACCGCCCCCCCCCTCCCCAGCTACGCCACTGATTCTGTCCATTGGTGAAATCAGTTTAAAAATCCGTTTAGTAGTTTTTGAGTTTATCGCATTCAGATGCACAGACAGACCCGGGACACTTTGGGCACTTTGTTACCACGTTTTAAGGGTTCCGTAGTCAACAAGGAACCCTTATAGTTTCGCCATGTCCATCTGTCTGTCCCCGGCTTAGCTCAAAGACTCAGTACTAGGACGCTGTAATTTGTCATGTGTATACATTAATGTTCTGTGTGGTGCCGGACGTAAAGAATAGCACCACCTTATTTCTTCCCGTGGTGTCGTAAAAGGCGACTAAGAGACTTACTAGAGAATGGGAAGCGTTCTCTAAACATTTTAACACCATACTGTGATCGCCAACCTGCCTGCCAAGCGTGGCGATTATGGCAACCCCCTGTTTGGGGGAGGCCTATGTCCAGCAGTGGACGTGTTTGGGCTGAAATATGAATGATGAAACATAATTATTAATTACGCCAACTAACTGGAAAAAAATTCTTGAAAATTTTTTTTTTCGATAAAAATTATTATCGTGCTAACTTTACGTGCAAGGGAGGTATTGCCATGTAAAGTTAGGATGATATTTTTTTTCTCGTCTATCCCATGGTGTGGGGTATCTTTGGATAGGCAGTTCAAAAATATTGCGAGTCTGTGAAAGCCATTTTCGATTCAACGATCCGTTTGCGTAATATTAAGCTTTAAAGTGCATTTTTTTGTTAGAGTCAGGTGTCTCCCCCCTGACTCTGCCAGCTAAATGTTTGTTTTAGGATATGTCAAAACATTTATGGCAATAGTATTTATAACGAAATTAAAATGAAAACTATCACAGCTAAGTAGGTTTTACAAGTTAACGAGTAATAGTCGACCAACTTACATTTGCAGTTGCAGAATCGAACCCATCTTTCTGTTAAGATATTAAAACGTAAGCTTTTATGCTCTGCGCCCCACATTCTTCGAGTTCACCTGTAAGCATGTATGTGGTGGTGTGCTCTTGGATCATCAAGACCCCCGGAGACTTATTTAATTCTTTTTACGCGCATAAAAACGAGGTTTTTACATATTTTTTTTAATCTAAGTTAATTTATAGTATTATGGTATAGTAGTACGAGTATGGTGGATATTGGGATTTTCCATTAGACATTTCTCAGAAGCAGCCGGAGCCTGGATTTGTGCCCGGTTGATGGCAATAGGCTCGGGTTACTGTTTACAGCTCACCCAATACAATAACATAACATCACGCCTGTATTCCCCGAAGGGTTGGGCAGAGGTGTACCTATAATACACCCACGTTTCGCCAATTTGTTTAAGTCCCATATAATGCGGGGTAAGCCTATTACCATCAACCGGGCACAATTCCAGAGTCCAGGCTGCTACTGACAAATTCCTGGTGGAAAACCCAATAACACTTTGTCCCACCTGGGATTCCTGGGAATCGAACCCCGGACCTCGTGCTCAGCAGTGGCGTTTGCGACCAAGTGACCAGCGAGCCAATAAAAAAAAATGAAATACATAGGCTATAAATATTCGTACTATGTTTATTGCAAGCTTGGTTTGCTACAGTTAGTATTGGGAACTACGCCTGAAGAGACACTTAAAATTCTGTATTAGAACCTTTTTCGCTTACTGTCGCCATTTACAAAATAAGTACCTACATGTCTCTGTTATCTGAAGTGTGAATGCCAGTATCGTGAGTACTAGCGACGACGGGGGAAGCCGATACATACACAATATCATTAATACATACACAATAAAACAATTGAATCTTTATTCTCGTTTTATTCAGAAATTCCAAGTTTATTAACATTAGTTTTTTTATAATATAAATTCATTGCTAGCGTAATATCTAAACAACCTGCTTACAATTCCAGTCTTCGGGCCAACAGCGCCCGCCTGCGCGCGTGCCGTGCCTGTCCGCCCCGCCGCCGCCCCGTCCGGCGGAGCGGGACGGGACAGACACAGGACGCGCGCGCTGCCACACAGACAAACCGTGATTCCGCCATAGAGTATCAAGTACACAATAGTCTAACGTAAATGTACAATACAATACAAGGATCACCTCTGGTTGCACTGCTTATTGCTTACTGAGAGACGTACCACCGGCGGCGGCGCCACCGCGCTCGTAGCCGTCAGATAAACTCCGAATATCAAAATATTACATCGTCATAACAAAGTAGAGACAAGTGAGTCGTTGTAGAGATTAAATTTATATATCAGTTACTTTAGTAATATTATTTAATATATAATTTACATCGTTCTAATCAAGTCGCGAATAACCTATGAGTTACACTATGTACATGGCGCGGCGCCCGGACTACACCGACTGACTTCTACGCTACGTGTTCACTATACTATACGCAATCAAAAATTATTAACAATAGTTATTTTATTTCACCTGTCTTGTAATTCGTTTAGTTTCCCATTGTGAAGGTAACTAACATTTATAATAACGCTGTGCCGCACAGACGCGTAACATTTGGCACTGCACGCGAGACTATTGCCGTGACATCGTAGAGCCATCACGAGCTCCTAGTGTCTTTGTAGTCTCATTAGAAGAAAATACAAACACAAGGAAGTAGATTAAACGAACAATACTCCAAAACACAAAGTACACAATACTCTCAAAGTGGGAGAAGAGCGCAAACAAACCGACGCATCGAGGACAGACCATGGACGGATCACACTTAACATACCACATATAAAGTAACGCTCAGAGATGTTACAGCTCAAATACAAAACTACACTTAGCAACCAGTTTGGAACGAAACAGATGGAACGCCGCCAGAGGCGACGTCTACGCACAATAAAATGAATATACACAGAAGGTCCATTCCACGCAATACTCAAAAACGATCTCCCGCACACGTAATACTAATGGAATAGACAGATGCCAAATATGCCACTGTATAAAAAAAGTGCGCCTTAAGTGACTCACGTGTCGTATACAGTCGCAAAAAGTTTAGAAGAAAACTGTTTAATATTCGTATTACCTAGTTTGACTGCAGTATCTATAGTTCGAGTATTGCTCGGAGTGCCTATTCAAAGTGGTGTCTACGGTCGTAGGTTGGAGTAGAGGTGCGGGTGGGCGGGGGTCACGCGGTACGCGGATGCCAGGCGCGGGTCCAGGTTGCCGTACTCCTTGCCGGAGCGCGGCCGCAATGTGCTCGTCGTCTGCCGCATCACTCTGTGCGAAAAGAATCAGCATTAGACACCACAGCTACATAAAACCACTTCTCATGAAAATGGCGTAGGACACGTGCATTATTCTCTGAAGTTTTGACATCTTACCTCATGGTGACAGGAGTGTCGGTGGATGAATGTGAGGAGCAGATGGATAGTGTCTCGATGTAGTCCGACATGTCCGACGTGCCACTCGACGTGCTGTGCGTGTCCATAACACCTGCGTGAATGAAACAGATCTAGTACCCACATTGATCTACAAACACCGGGGGACAACTGATTGATAGAACACCGTCACTGAGGAGAGTTGATTTGCCTTCCTATTAACTAAATTGGTCAAGTTATTTTGCAATATTGATATTGCGAGTACTTTAAACCATTTTCAATATTTTATTACAATGGAGCCTGTAGTGTTGATAATTGCAGGCTCCATTGTAATACAATATTGAAAATGGTTTAAAATGAACAAGTGAACCCTACCTCTAAGTGGCTTGGCAGACAGTACTGGCACCTCAGCCTCAGCGGATGAGGACTTGGCCGGCACGCGCTCCCGCTGCAGCGCGGCGGAGTCCCGCAGCGGGTCCGTGGACTTGGAGCGGCGCGGCGGAGCGCTGCCGGCGCCGCCCGCCGCACGCCGCGCGCTGCGGTAGTGGCGCCGCGCCGCCGCCGTCGTTAGTGGTAGCTCGAATAGCTCGCCGCGCCGCAGGGAACAGCTTGACACGCCAGAGTCGTTGGAACTCGATGAGTCTCTGTTCCCACCCGCCTTACCCGGCACTGACGAGGAACGCTTCGCTGGCGGGAGCCGACTGCGCGCACCTTTAGAGGCTTCAGAGCTTTCCGCGTCAGAGTGTTTGTTGTCCGCCGCACAGTTGCACGGTGTTGATGTCAGCTCCCCGTCGAGTGCTATATTACGAAGCGTTTCTATAGAAGACGTGGAGCCGTGACTACCGACGCTGCCATCGAACTCTTTAACGTCTTCAAGGAATCGCGAGGAGTCTGCGGAACTAGAACGTTTTCTGTATTCTATTCTATCGGCTCGCTCGGCAGTCGCGCGTGGCACAAATTCGTCGAGATCGCTCACGTCTGCTCGTTGACTCTCCTCGAGTCCGCACAGTGTCGGGTTGCTCGCTGATTTCTCTTCGAGCAACCTATTAGTTGGACTTCTTGCAGGATGCTTCAGAGTGTTGAACGCAAAACCACCGATTGGAGACATCGGAGTGTAGCCAGCCGGTAAGGGCTTGCTTTGTTCTAATTTGTTACTGACATTCGGTGCCATCATAAGATAGTCATCGTTCGTGCTAACTGTTAGCCCCTCCAGGTTTGTTTCTTTTCCTCGCTGTTGCTGGTGACCACACTTAGTACAAATGTTTTTGCCGTCTACGGTAGCAAAGGGAACCGGTTTCAGATTAGCGCTAATCGCATTCAGCTCTGATTGTGTAACCCCAACTTTTCTCAATAAATCCTTAGCATTTTCGTAATGCTCTAAAGATAAAGCGAAGCTGAGGTTCTCATAGTTGGCCAGCGGGCCGTCGTCGATCTCCGCAGATCTAGTCGTGAGGCTGCGCGTGAGCCCGCTCTCCGGCACATCGTCGTGTCTATCACAAGGCCTTTGTTTTCTTCTAGTTTTTCGTGACAAGTCGATAGTAGCGTAGAGATCGCTTCGGTTACTACTGTTGGGTGTTACGTTTTCTTTATTTAGCACTAAGTTGTCACTGGAGACAGTATTTTTCCTACAATAGGGTAGTTTGATCCAATTATTCGCCCAGTCAGTGACGCGCTGGCAGGGACAGTTGGCGGGTTGGAAGTTCTCCTCTGAGTCCACGATCATCGGCTCTCTTCGTCTTTTGCCAAACTTTAGTAAACAGCCGCAAGGCTTTTTTAATATAACGGCATTTGACGTCGAACTTTTAGTTACTTTAAATAGTTCATTGTTGAGACACTCTTTGAGTCGCTTCGGTGTATCGTAGTACTCGCCGTCTACCTGTACAACAACAAACAAATAAAACTACTGACAAAAAAGTAAAGACTGACATTTCTACTACGTACCACATGTTTATGTGTAACCTACATAGTGATGCATGTGGATAAAAATGGCGCGCAGCCGGTCTATTCTGTAAACTTCTCACCGTGAAAACTCAGGTGATGTGAGCTGTCATTCCATTGATGCTAGGGATTGACACTATGTGTAATGCTCACTTCAAACTCACTTCACCTAAGTTTTCACGGTGAGATATTTACAGAATAGCACTACAGTAGTGCTATTCTGTAAATATATCACCGTGAAAACTTAGATGAAGTGAGCGTAGTGTGAACTGTCAGTGAGGGATTGACACTATTAACAAGTCACTTCAAGCTCACTTCACCTACGTTTACACGGTGAGATTTTTTTAGAATAGATCGCCAGATCACAATGTTTCAAGTGATGTGATTTCAAACCATAAATATTGTGATACTAGAATATACACATAAAATTGGTTTACTTGAAAAAATATAAAATACTTATACAAAATGCATACATTATTTGGAAAAAATACAAAATCAGCATACACTTTCCTATGAGTTATCTTTTTGGCACGAAGTCCTTTAACGCGGTTGGCTGTAGGAGTTTACTGGTAAAAATCGTCAAGTAAGGAAAAAGCGTTATGCCCCCTCCATGCGACTTTCTCGCTCTCTCTGTCTGTTTCTGTCATATGTAAGTAATCAAAATCAAAATATTTTATTTCACATAAACCTACATACATGGGCACTTATGAAACGTCAGAAGCTAGGTGCACGGTTCCAATTGGTCGTTTCCTATGGAGAAGAGCCGGCAAAAAACTCCACGGTTACTCTTTTAAAAATAATGGGATTTTACAATATAGGTATGGGAGGACAGTGTAGGCCCGTCAACAAGTACTTAACAAAATACTCGTAGAAGATGGTTTACAAAGCTACAACGTTCTAAGTACGGTCTATTAAGCCTACAACGTTCTCACAATCACTATTAAGCCTACAACGTTCTCACAATCACAAATTACAAAATAATCTATATAAAATATTACTAACATAATAAAAATAAAAACCTATTTAAACCAAATGACAAGATTGCCATTACAACTGTAACAAATCTGAATTAACATTCTGTCCACAAGTCACTAATAAATAGTTTAAATTAAAATTGTAGGTATTGTATTGAGTGAAATAATTAAGAGATTTATGTCAACGTATGTATAAATAAAAAAAATTAAAATGTTAAAATAAACATCGTAATTTGGGAGCAATTAATAGACATTTACATAGTTATGGCGTTTATGAGGTAAGAGGGAAGCCACATGTGCAGAAGTCCGTTTATGAGGTAACAGGGAAGCCACATGTGCAGAAGTCCGTTTATGAGGTAACAGGGAAGCCACATGTGCAGAAGGACTAATCAAAAAAACATATTATATATTAACTTAAGCATAACTAAAAGCATACTATTATTAACTTTCCTTCGCAAAGTTCTATAACCGACTTTGGCAACTTGTTACAAAAGCGGATACTGTTTATAAGAAATGACTTGCTTGTTTTAGTTCAAAGTCAAATTATTTATTTCAAATAGCCACATAGATGGCACTTTTGAACGTCAAATTTTACAAATCAAATAGAATTGATTCTAGTCTAGTTAATCTAAATTTGGGTATCACAATTTCATGTTTACTACTCGTATGTGTAAACATGTGTACGTGTGTTATATTATAGAAATCGCTTCTTATTTTGAAAAGTCCTAAGTTTTTGCGAACATATAAAAAACTTTCTAAGATCTATAGAGAAGACAGAAATAGTACATCAATTTCTTTGAATTTATTTCTAAGGGACTCACGAGGACCCATTCCATAGATCACGCGGATAAATAATCCGCGTGATCTATGGAATGGGTCTTTTGTAAAATGAAAATTGAATCTACATCAGCAGACGATGCCCACAGCAAAATGCCATAAGACAATACTGTGGAAATAAGCAAAGTACACTAAACTAGCTACATCAGTTAACTGCCTTATTTTCCTTACTGCATATGCAGCTGAACTTAATCTACCTGAAAGAGTTCTAACGTCACCCCATTGTGATTTCCAATCTAGAGTAATTCCTAGAAATACAGTTTCCTTAATAGCATCTAGTTTCTTGCCATCAAGTTTTAAATTTAGACCCACTTGGGGTACATTTGGTAATGAGAACTTAAGACATTTTGTTTTGTTCGCATTAAGTACAAAATTATTAGCTGCGAACCATTTTGTAAGAACAGCCGGACTATCGCTAACATGTAAGACATCCGTATCTTTTCTATCTATTTTAAAAATAAGGGAAGTGAGATCAGCGAATAGAATTATATCCGAAAAGTTAGCCATCATGTAAGAAAGATCATTAATATAAACTAGAAATAGGAAAGGGCCAAGAATTGAACCTTGAAGCACGCCCATCTTTACCTCTTTATCTTTGTGATTTCTCCCAGGATTCCAAAATGTGATTGATGAGTTTTACTCCTGCGTCAGTCGTCGACCAAACGGGAAACCAAACTGGTGACTATGTAAAATCCCATTTGAATTAAAAGGTGTCAACATCTGGTCCAGCATTATTTTTTCATATATAATATTTTACTCAGGGTGTTGTGGCGCAGCCTGGGAGAGGCATATGTCCAACAGTGGACTGCGATAGGCTGAGTTGATTGATTGATATTTTACTCAATGTTGGTAGCACAAATATTGGCCTATAATTAGAGGGATCACTCTTACTACCCGATTTGAAAATTGGTACTACTTTACTATGTTTCATTAAATCAGGAGACGTACCGGTGTCTAAACATTTATTAAATATGCCTGTTAGGACAGGGGCTATTCCGTCAATTATGTCTCCAAGAACCGTAACTGAAATCCCCCATAAGTCTTCAGTGTTCTTTATGTTAAGACTTTTGAAAGCTTTTTAATCGTCACAATAGAATATATTGCTACTGCTTGAATTCAAAACTTGGAATGTCCTGAGAGTAGTTTTTTTTGAGAAGAGATTCCGCTAATACAGATCATGAGGAGAGATTTCGTAACCTCTATTGGGATGTTGGTAAAGACATTTTCTAGTGTCTCAGCAACTTGTAACTTATCTGAAATTGTTTCATTATGAATTTTTAAAGACTATTCATTCTGATCTCGCTGTTTTGTGTTTCCAGTTTATTTGTTAATTACCTGCCACACAGCTTTTATTTTATTATTATAAATACTAATTTTGTCACTTATTCATTTAGATTTAGCTTGAGCGCAGACTCTTTTAAATATCTTAGAATAGTTTCTGACATAATTATGAATGGCTTGATCAGAAGTCAATGATTTCTTGTAGTACAAATTGTATAAAATATCTCTGCTTTTTCTAATTCTAATTCCAACAGTGGCCCATTCACTAAATTTTGGTTTAGTATTGATTGTAACTTTTTTTACAGGGTAAGATTTATTGAATTCTTAGCATAATATTGAAAATATGGCACCGTAGTTTATATTGGGGTCTTGTGAATCAAAACTAGCTATTGAAAGATTGCTAAGAACATTATTATTATTATTTATTTATTTATTTATTATTAAACATTTTCAATTTATTTTGAGTGATAGGTCTTAATTCAATGATTTTATCAACGTGTAATTTTTTATCTTAGTCAAATGATACAAGTTGACCAGTATGATCAGACCCGACGCCACTAATTAAGGACGGGTCTTTTATTTCAAAATTAGTAAATACGTTGTCTTTGCATGAAGCTGAGGTTGCTGTTATTCTAGTCGCTTCATTAAATATACATTTGAAATTGAATGATTTACACAATGATATAAACTTACATTTATCTGGTGAATTTACTAACAGATCAATATTTAGGTCACCACAAACAAAAACTACTTTATTATCGTTGAAAAATTTGCTAAGTATTTCTTCCATAACTATTAAAAATGATGACAAGTTAGACGCTGGGGGTCTATAAACACTTAAGAAAGTATGGCCTTCAACCTCTGCACATGCTACCTCACATAAGCGATCAACAGAGCAAGGAGTGATATCCTTCCTTTCCTTATGTTAATAAAAAGAGACAGGGAGAGAAAGTTTGAATTTAATATACGTTGTTAATACAGAGCCATGTTGTGTGGTAACTTAATGAGCGCTTCTAAAAAGTTATACTAGATGACTCTGTATTAAAAACACGTACTAAATTCACACTTTCTCCTCCTAAGGGTGGGTAAAACAGTCTATGCAAGCTAAAAGAAACATCGAAAAGAATAAGTCAGTTTTAAGGTCTCAAGTTTCAAGTGTATAAAGTTTTTGTTTTAAATCTACGTGAGAAGGAATTAACGAACGTTCCTGATTTTTTTGTATTACTCGATAGTACTCGATCTAAACGAATTAAATTGAATACAAATAATATAAAAAAACAAAATTTACCTCTTGGTAGGGAACTTTGGGTACATCATAGTTCTCGTAAGGTCCGACTCTGCTGGGTTTGTCGTCCGGTACGCTGAGCGCACAGCGGCATAGCGGCACCGGTGCCGGCTGGCAGCTCAAATTGAGCTCGAGCCGCGTAGGCTTAGGGGGTCTCTCCGGCGGCAGCGCCGGCCGCCCGGAGCAGTGACACACGTCCTCAGTCTTATCGGTAGCACTAAGTGCTGTATCACAATGTGGAGTGACCTCTGCGGGCTCAGTAAGAAGGGTTTCGTGAACGGGTTCCATGGTCCACGCAGGGTTGAAGTGCTTGGCGCCCGGCGTGAGTGCAGCGGTGGAGGAGCGAGATAGCGCGCCCAGCTTGGAGATGCAGCTCATGCAGCGCTCGAGAGTGACGTTGCCGATGCCGCTCCACGCGCCCGCGTCCTCAACGGTCTCGTTGACGGACGCGGTGTCTCCGTGTCCCATGTCCGCGAAGTGAGTCCTTTCGGCGGACGGCCAGTACGGGGATATGGCCCCTACATCCTCGCAGCCCTCCTCGTAGCTGTGGAGGTCAAGGGGCGGCAGAGAGTGCTCTATCGTGTTCAGTTCTGAGAACCGGGTGTCCGGGTTGTATGCCTTATGGGATTTTGGACTATCTGAACCTAAATACAAAATAAACGGATTTTAATAATATTTCAGACAAGTTTGTGCAAATAATTATTTAGTAATAGTTTAACTTTAGCTTTTACAATACCTTCATTCTTTTTATAGTTGTGAGGCCTCCTCCGGGGTGAGAGTCGTCCCTGCGAGGCGAGATCGAAATCCCGCGCCACCTCTTTGGCCTGGTCAGTGATGAGCACGTGCAGGCCCTCACCCTTGCCACAGTGCGAGCCGCCCTCGAAGCAAAACCTCCCCTCTACCACACCGTAACGTCTGTACACATATGTAAAGAGTGCTACAGGACTGTTTTGACCTTGCGTTAAACTAAAAATACACAGTGATCCGTGAACAGCTTTCTCAAATTATTAAATAGTTTTAGTTGGCGTTAGTCATTTCCTCATAAGCAGTGGTTATAAAGTGCCTCACCTGAGGTGTGGCAGCTCCCATATCCCGAGCAGGCGCGGCGGCACGCCGGCCGTGAGCGCAAACCGACGGTCATGCAGGTGCAGGCGCGCAGGGCCCGCGGGGAGCCGCTTGTTACCCCCCCCGCCCCCCGCACCACCCACCAGCACTAGGTAGTGGCGCGGTTCGCCCAGGTGCGCGCTCACCTTCACCTGCAAGCAGAGGGCACGTTACAAGAGTGTGGGCGAGCCAGTGAGCACACACTGGTGGTGGTAGCGTACCTGCCACTGAATGAGGCGCTCGCGCGTCTCAAACGCAAGGATGGCGACCAGGTCACGGCACACGAGCGCCAGCGTGTTGGAGTGCTTGTCGAGCGTGAAGCCGGCCTCACAGCCCAGGAAGTGCTGCAACGACAGCGAGGCCTTGCAGCCGGCACCCGCGCAGCGCGCCCTCGCGTCGCGGTACAGCTGCAGGTGTACGCAGTCTGCGTACACACGTTACTTCACTCAAAATAAGGCAGATCATAATTATATTTTAATCACTTATTAAGAATAGAGGCTTAGGCCATATTATGACGTGGCGCGCAGGCAGAATTATTTATTACATAAAGATTTTGTAGTAGTCCCCTATAGGACTTACAAAGCATGCATTATTAATTACATGCAATGGTGTCGGTTCAATGAAGTGTTGTAGTTAGATCACTGAGTAATCTGTATTTAGGAGATACAAATTAGAATAGTTAAGAATCCCTGCTTACATCTTATTCTGACGTGGCGCGCAGTCAGAATAGTGTGCACGCCTCTGTGCAGAATATGACTCCAATCGATAGGTTTCTGATGTAGTACCGACTGATGCATCACGAGTTCACGACACGTAATTCTTTAATTCAAACGTTTTTTGTCGTGTGAAAAAAAGGAAATGAAAGTGGTTTATTATTTTATTTAATAAGTAAACCTTAACAACTAGTGATTGAAGCCTCCTTGGAGATTGGAGACTCCGCTCTTCCCTAACTTAAATAAGTATCATTTACTTGTTTTATGCAAAGCATAGCATTCCTGCCAGGGTTGCGAGTTTGTCCGAAAGGGATAACGTGACCCTGGCACACAGGCAACGGAAGGAACACGGGTGGGTTAGTCAGTAAAAGTCTGGCACGTCTCGTAAAAGTCTCTCCCGCTCCCCCCAAGGCGGGAGAAGTTATATGATAATTTCCCACCCAAAAAAAAAAGTAACTAACCAATATTAATAAAAATAAAGAGAATTAAAGCTAAACATGCACCACGCATGCAGGCATGCGAGTGTGTGAGTGAGATTGAGGGTAGAGATGGGCGTTGAATTTACGGACTCAAATGAACCGTCGACGTGCCGTCGACGCTTCAACGGTTCACGCCAACGTGAACAACAAACGTTCATAGTTCATACCAACGCGCAAGGCATCGACAACCCATAAACATAGTCGTATAATACAAATCTTCGTTCATTCGTTCATATTTTAAGGTTCTAGGTGACTCTTTGAAGTTGTAATTAAAACTAATTTGAACTTTAAATACTACGACAGAGTGTTGATATTTGAATGAGTACGATATCGAGTCACGAGAGATATCGCCACGAAACTGTCAGTTTATAAAGGCTGCATTCCGTATTAGACTTTAATCGCTGACAGCGCTCACATCAATAATTTGCGTACCGAATTAGTTATTACGATTATGACAGCCGACAATTGTCAACAATTCGGAACCCTCGTGACCGCGCTTACGGTTGCATTACAGTATTTCTTTGTTTTAAACACCACATACACACATTTGTACACTTCTTCTTCTTTGGTTAGATGGCGACTATAGCCAGAAGCACAATTTCGAAAATGCCACGCCAAATATAAGATAAGACTCAAAACAAAACAACGCAACTGTCATTTTTGACAGCGCTCACGGTGATATTAATTTAGGGCATGGTCGGCATTATCGCAAGATTGGGTCGGCATTGGCGCATGTCATGACGTCATCTATGACGTTTCACGCGATAACGTTTTCGCGCTCACGCTAATAGGGAACGCGTTTAAGCGCGCTAAAATCGATTACAGCGATTATGGCCTTAATTCGGAATGCACCCAAAGTTACACAACGTCCACAGAATTACACACGTCAACTAGTCGACAAAATCAACTAGTTGATCGACTAGTTGACGAACGACAATTAACGGTCTAGTTTCGTCGACGATAAATACGTCGACGAACCATCTCTGATTGAGGGTGTGTGAATGTGATGCTGTGTGAATGTGAACACGAATGAATCAGAGTGTATGCGTGAGGTTAAGAAGGCAGAGAGACAGGCATTGATTAGGTGTAGGGTTATATTTTATTCCAGCAGCGCCTCCGTGTCGTCATAAGTAAGTGGTTTTTGTCGAATTACTTAATTTATTTTTAAATTCGTTTTGTTTCATATTATATAAGTAAATCTCTTTGTTAAGTCTATTGTATAGCTGAGCTGAGCGTTTTTTATTTGTATATGGGCGAACTTGGTTTTAGTTTGAGTTCCTCTATTATATCTTTTTCTTTTTTCTTTCATTCATTTTTCCATTCAATTCTATTGTTCTTCATTCATAGTTTTTATTCCAGCTGTCTTCAGAATATGTGCTTTTCACAGAATGTTTGACACTGGTTCAAGATCGGGCAAACACAATCGGTGAAGGAAGCTTCTCTTTGCCTGCTTTTGGTCATAGAAGAGTATGTTTTCCTTGTGGCAATTCCATTCTACGTGCAACTAGAACATATCCTGTAAGACAAAATCGACAAGAGAGAGAAACATTTTAGTTAGACATGTTCCGCTACACCTGGTAAATATAATTGTTTAAGTTGTTTTAGACTAAAGCCTATGACAAAGTATCACTCGATCCTATTAACGATATTGAATGCAGTTGGCATCAGGGGAGACGCAATTGACTGGTTAAAATCGTATCTCACAGATAGGAAACAGTGTGTACAGATAGAACACCTAGATGACGAGATGTGGGAGTTACAAAACGTGAGCTCGAATATACTAACAACAAACTGGTCTATTTCACAAGGTAGTGTAATAGGATGTATACTTTTCCTTATATACATTATTGACCTACCAAAAATATGTGACCATCTATGTGTGTTGTTCGCTGATGACATCTCCGTACTCTTTAAAAGCCCTACTAACTACCTACAATATTTTGGTGATATGAGGAACAGGGTGTAAAGTTCACTCATCCACCATAGAAAAGGGAGGATCCTCCGACCAGACGGGTGTTGTGTCTGGTGGGCAACTGCCCGTCTGGTCGGAAGATCCTCCCTTTTCTATGGTGGATGAATGAGCTTTACACCCTGTTCCTCATACCACCAAACTAGTGACCCCGACGTGATATATGCTTGTTGCGTGGTAAACTCTACTTGCGCAATGCAGGATTTGCGTGACGTCAGTGTGACGCGTAGTTTGCATGTGGCGATGTAGATGCCGCTACATCACTACCCCCCGGAGGTCGATAGTGGCTGAGTCATGTATCTTGCGATGCTTGCCAGTGCCAGTAGAGAGGTCTAGTGAGTTGGAACTGGGTGCCGCATAGTTCTCGGTGGGTCGGAACTGTCTGCGGGGATTCCCCAGTGAGTCGGGGTGGCGCTGCATTATGCTCCAGTGAGTCGGATGTGGTTCAGCGCCGGGTTGAGGCTGACTGCTGGCGTAGACCAGGAGAGGTATCATGTTCTTTGTTTGTGGACCGGCTGAAAGTGCAGTGTGCTGATGAGGCTGTGGGTGATGACCAGGAATGCACGTCTGCTGCATGCTGGTGGTCAGGATACCCGTTGAAGCCGTGGGGGCTGGCTGGCTGTGTGACTCGCTGCTCGAAACCTTGATTCCTCAAGGTTTCGGGAGCGATCATCATCATCACTTCCGTGATGATGATGACGTCTCGCTGAAGTAGATGCACGAAGGCTACGCTGACGTTCATACTCGGGGTCCCAAGATTGGTGGTATGAGGAACAGGGTGTAAAGTTCACTCATCCACCATAGAAAAGGGAGGATCCTCCGACCATACGGGTGTTGTGTCTGGTGGGCCACTGCCCATCTGGTCGGAGGATCCTCCCTTTTCCTCATACACCCTGTTCCTCATACCACCAAAATATAATATAACTCCCAAATTACTGAAACTTTTAACCTCATAAAATGTTGGGTCTAAACACAATCTTGAAGTAAACAACTAAAAAACTAAAATCATAAAATTTAAACCCTACCAAAAACAAAAAAATAAGTTTATAACAGGTTAATAAGTAAATATAACAGACATCATCCAAATTGAAGAAGTTGAAGAATTCAAATTATTGGGTATTACAGTAGACTCTCGTTTAAATTCGAAAAAACATGTCGAAAAGACTAAAATAAAACTGTCACAATTTTCATACGGACTTAGTGTGCTAAAATCAAATACAAAAACTCACTGTGCCTGCCCTCTCTGCATACTACGCATATGGTTTATATAGACAAAAAGTAGCCTACGTCATTCCCCAGAAAGCCATCTGAACCAGGAGAACTGGAGCTGATGGTAACTTCACCGTAGGCATTGTGATGTGACGAGCATAAACTGCTTAGCAAACATATTAAAGTGCCTCATCGAATCGCAACCCGTAAAATACTTATTATTAAGTAGGTAGTTCCGGTGGCCATCTGTGGTCTTCATCATCAGTTCCACTCACAGGAATATAACTTTCTTTTAGCTATGGTTCCATTTCACCAAATGGTGCTTTCCGAGTGCAAATGCATGAGTTACTATAAAAAAATCCCGAATCGCTAAGATGTGCCTAAAAAATTTGAGGATTTCCCTCGATTTCCATGGGATTTATCAGATTCTGACTTGGTGACAATGGATACCTCGAGAGCATACTGTTTCAGACAAAAAAAAATTCAAAATCGGTCCACAAATTTGAGACCGGAGAAATGGTAAACATACATAAAAAAAAAAAAACAAAAAAAACCCACTACGAACATTTATAACCTCCTCCTTTTGGAAGTCGGTTAAAAAATAATCCTATGTGGATGTAAGTTGTTATGGGCCCCAGTAATTTTGTTTAGTTGAGCGAACATTCAAATTTATGTTTTGTTAAGATATTATATGGAATTATGTCTTACAGCGTTTTTGTAAAATCGTCCCAAGGACGGGGGTAAAATCGGGCGTTGGGTGTCGGGGCGTTGTGTGTCGGGGCAGGCCAATTCCCGGCCACCGTAGGCGCGGGCTTGCGGACGGTGAGCGATGGGTAGCTCGCTGTCCGATAAGGGCCAGTCGACGGCGCATTATGTACCACGCGCGCCTCAAAGAGATGTCAACACCAATTGACGGGGTCCGAAACGGCCAATGTCTGCCAGGGTTACGAGTCTGTCCGAAAGGGATATCGGGGCTCTGGCATACAGGCATCCGAAGGAACACGGGTGGGTTTTAGTCAGTAAAAGTCTGACACGCCCTCCCGCTCCGCCCAGAGCAGGACAAGTTATGTGATAATTTCCAACAAAAAAAAAGGGGTTAAATAGGCGACGATTTAAAAATTCACGTGTAATAATGATATTTTTGTGTGCTTCTTTTAAAGATATTTAAGGCATTGGAAATATAGTCATAGTCCGTATCTCCTCTCTTTATTTAATTAAAATCGGTCCACTGGGTCGAAAGTTATTGCAATTTATTATCTGTTTATCTGTTACCTTTTCACTCCTAAGACGCTGACAACAGCTTAAGCACGTTCACTGTCAGACTGCATATAAAAGAAAGAGAAGCGCGATGGCACAACGCTTGTAATTTATTGCAAAATTTGAAGTAATATTCTATTTACTCAAAAATTTGTTGAGTAAGTAATTGAAAATAAAAACCGGCCAAGTGCGAGTCGGACTCGCGCACGAAGGGTTCCGTACCATTATCTATAAAAACGGCAAAAAAATCACGTTTGTTGTATGGGAGGCCCCCTTAAATATTTATTTTATTTTGATTTAATTATTTATATTTAAAGTGAATATATAACTAAATATTCTGTGAATATTTTAAGCGTCTACCTGTTGCCGTTATCAATATCGAGAAAAACGAGCAAAAAAAATCACGTTTGTTGTATGGGAGCCCCCTTAAATATTTATTTTATTTTGTTTATTAGTATTTGTTGTTATAGCGGCAACAAAAATACATCATCTGTGAAAATTTCAACTGTCTAACTATCACGGTTCATGAGATACAGCCTGGTGACAGACGGACAGACAGACGGCGGAGCCTTAGTAATACTCGTAGGGTTCCCGTTTTACCCTTAGGGTACGGAACCCTAAAAACAACCAAGTTCTGCATTCAACTATGACGTCCTTGTTATTAATTTAATACCAACCGTACGTTAAACCATAACGGCTTAGTGGATAAAAGGCATACGGATAGGCCATGATTTATGTCCTAACCTATGCTACAGAAAAAAATATATATTTAAAAGTGTCGATTCAATTCTTGCGAATCGACCATTATGCCACTAACATTCGATGACTCCGGGTAAAATGTCATTGAGAATATTATTTAAATTCCCAAACGTATTGCACTTTAAAACCGTTAGGATAGGGCGGCAGGGCCCCGTAACATTTCAACTTATCGATTGCGGGCAATAAAGGGGCGCTCACTGGGGATCGACTTACATTCTTCGTATTTTATGGAGTCGAAAATAAGCATGGCATCCATTGTATTCGACGCGCCGCACCCTAGCGCCCGGCACACTATGTATTGTACGCATGATGGCGTTATGTGTCAAACATAACGACGCGCGACGTCGCGCCGCGCTTCCTTCGAAAACTCTTTATACTTTTTCTTTATATTTTATACTTTGTTCCTTATTCCTTTAAACTGCTGACCCCGAACATGGACATTGGCGTAGTCTTCGAGCAACCAGTTCAGGGTGATGCCATCATCACTTCATCAAGCTATCCAGTGGTGAGTCACAGCCAGCCAGCTCGGCTCACGGCTTCAACGGGTATCCTGACAACCTGCATGCACCGGACGCGCATTCCTGGGGGCCGATCGCGCTATTTCTCAACGTAATTACCGTTCGAACGGAACGTTTTTGGTTTTGGTTTAGTTTTGGTTTAGCTGATGTAAGAAACGGTATCGCGCTATTTTTTGTGAGAGTATTGTTCGATCGATCGTTCCTCCAACGGAACTTCGAAAGTAAAGCTAAATCGTTTCCGTTGAAATGATTCTAACGTAACGTTTTTGGTTGTGGTTTAGTTTTGGTAAATTAGCGCGATCGGCCCCCTGGTCATCACCTTCAGCCTCATCAGCAACCTTGACACAGAACACTGTACTTTCGGCCGATCTACAAGCAGAGCTCATGAATCCTCTCCTGGTCGACGCCAGCAGTCAGTCTCAACCCGGCGCTGTACCACATCCGAGTCAGTGGAGCATAATGCAGTGCCACCCTGACTCACTGGGGAGTCACCACAGACAGTTCCGACTCACCAAAAATTATGCGGCACCCAGTTCCGACTCAACGGAACCCTCTACTGGCACTGCCAAGCATCGCAAGATACACGACTCAGCCCACTATCGACCTCCGGTCTTCGGAGGAGAGTGATGTGGCGGCATCAACGCAAAATCCTGCATCGCGCAAGCAGAGTTTACCGCGCGACTAGTATATAGACACACAACACTTGTCTGGTCGGAGGATCCTACCTTTGCTATGGAGGATGAAAGAACTTTACACCCTGTTCCTCATTTCTCTAAACCTACATGGCAAGCTAGTCATCCTTCTCATAACGGGTCTGTTAAATATATCCAGTCAGCCGCACGTCAGTGTATCACTTTTACTACGAAAACCATCGACGTGGCTTCTTGGCGGGAAAGTGAAGCGTCATGTTAGCAGATTTGTTTTATTTTCTAAAATTTGTGTTTAGCCGAATATTAATGTGTAATAGTGGTAGATTATTAACCATTAATGCGGGCTTCTACGAGCGCTGTAGGCATTTAACGCTTACCACAGGCCCCGCAACGAGTAGCGATACGTAACAAGTTATGATGCGCAGAAAACACGCGCGCCAAGCATACCGCTCAGAGTTCACAAACTCGAGTAGGTACTAAGTTGCGTCACAGAATAGAGCATTGAGTAGATCAACTTGAATTCTCTTCTTCTTATTGAGTCGATGAAAATTATAATTTAAATTTCCTTTTTGGACCAGAACAGAATTTATTTTGTTTTATTTTTCTAATATTTTTGGAACGGCGCGCGGCGTAAGCTGGCAGAAATCGTTACACAAAAAAACGATCATACTTTTTCCATACCGATAGAAATAGAGAGAAAAAGTGTGAATTTGGTCAAAATTTAAGATTTACATTTTGACCTCACTATCGGCTTTAGTACCCTCGAAAACTATGAAATTGATACCTATGATGAAAAATTGGAACATTTTCAAGCCGCCATCTTGGATTTACATTTTGACCTGACTATTGGCTTTAGCAACCTCGAAACTATGAAATTGATACCCATGATGAAAAATTGGAACATTTTCGAAGCCGCCATCTTGGATTTACATTTTGACCTCACTATTGGCTTTAGCAACCTCGAAAACTATGATATTGATACCCATGATGAAAAATTGGAACAACAACAATTTTTTTGGTTTGGAAATTATCAAATAACTTCTCCCGCTCTGGGCGGAGCGGGAGGACGTGTCAGACTTTTACTGACTAAAACCCACCCGTGTTCCTTCATTTGCCTGTGTGCCAGGGCCACGATATCCCTTTCGGACAAACTCGCAACCCTGGCAGGCATTGGCCCTAATGGACCCCGTCAATTCGTGCTGACGTCTCTTTGAGGTGCGCGTGGAACACGACGCGCCGTCGACCCGGGCTTGGTCCTTATCGGACGGCGAGCTACCAATCGCTCACCGTCCGCAAGCCCGTGCCTACGGTGGCCGGAAATCGGCTTGCGACTCCCGATGCCCAGGGCGTCTCCTGCGGCGACTAGGGGCGTGAGAGCGCGAACCCTGCCTCTCCCTCACGCGCTCCGCCTCCTCCTTCACGAGCATTACTGCTTCGCAGAAGGTGACGGCCTCCCATGCACTCTCGCTCCGAACCATGGCCTGAACCAGGCCCGGACGCGAGAGATCGCCGCCGCCGATCGCCTCCGTGAGGACACGGCAGTGCTCCGCCAAAGCCGGGCAGACCTCCACCGTATGCTCCACCGTGTCCTCCGGGCGATCCACACAGTGGTGACACCCGGGCGTTTCCTCCCGCTTTATCCTAAACAGGAACCTCCCGAAACAACCGTGTCCGGTGAGGACCTGCGTCAGGCGGAAGGTGAGGATGCCGTGGCGCCTCTCTAGCCACTCCTCAAAGAGGGGACTTATCGCCACAATTGTGGGGTTCCCAGCGTTGGGTTGCGACAATCGCACTCTCCATGTCGCCATGAGATCCCGCCGGAGCTCTGTCCGCTGTGCCATGGTTTCTCGCGGCAGCGGAGTTTCACCCCGGCGTTTCGCCTCCTCGCGCCACTCCTAGATGTGCGCGAGGACTTTTGCCTCCAGATCCCATGGCGGCAGTCCGGCAAGGAGGCTCGCCGCCTCACGGGAGACCGTGCGGTAACCCCGTACCAGCCTGATGGCCATGACCCTTTGGGACGCGTTCAACCGCTGGGCTGGTCGCAGCCTTAAAGAACGCGCCCACACCGGTGCCCCGTAAAGGGCCATGGACCGCACGATCCCCGCGTAGAGCCTCCGGCAGGAGGCGTTTGGACCCCCTAGATTGGGCAGGAGCCGCTTCAAAGCAGCCCCGGCCCGCTCCAGTCTGGGAGCCAAACGTCTAAAATGCTCCACGAAGTTCCACCGGCTGTCGAGAACTAGTCCCAGGTACTTCATCGTCGACTCGACGCCGATGTGAACCCCTCCCACCGTTATCTGGGAACCCGACAGTGGCGCGTTCCGAGGACCATAAAAACACATGGCCTCGGACTTGTGCAAAGCCACCTCGAGTCCCAATTGCCGAATCCTATCAACGATTGTCGCAACCCCACGTGCCGCCAGTTCGGCCGCCGCCTGATGCGAACTCCCTTGTGCCAGGACTAGCGTGTCGTCAGCGTAGCAGACTACGCTGACGCCACTAGGGAGGTCGGCGCGCAGCACCCAGTCGTACCCGATGTCCCACAGATGCGGCCCCAGGACCGATCCCTGTGGGACACCGCACGACATCTCTCGCCGGTTCCAATCGCCGTGGTTACCGGGGTAGATGACGGCCCTGTCCATCAAATAGGTCTCGACCACGCGACAGAGGTAGGTCGGCATCCGGTGAAACCGAATTGCCTCTCTAATGCAACTCCAGGGCAGGGTATTAAAGGCATTGGCGATGTCAAGAGACACCGCCAAGACAACCCCACCCCGGGCAACAGCATCCCCCGTCGTGAGGGCTCGAACGCGCATGATGGCATCCACCGTAGAGCGCCCCTTGCGGAAACCAAACTGGCTGTCCGCCAAATCCGGCCCCACCCGCACCAGCCGCCCGACAAGGCGGTCTGCAATTACTCTTTCAAAGAGCTTGCCCACCTCGTCGAGCAGCACGATGGGCCGGTAAGCGGACGGAGAGTCCGCCGGGCGCCCTGGCTTCTTTATGAGGACCAGTTTACCCGTCTTCCAACGAAGTGGGAACTGGCCCCTCTCCAATCATGCGCTTAGGAGCCCCCTTAGTTGAGGCCCGAGAGCCTCTAAGGCCAGAACCCAGGCTTTTCCAGGCAAGCCATCGGGTCCTGGGGCGGTATTCTTGGCATTCAGCCTACATACCGCCACTCTCAGATCTACCTCGGTCACCTCTGGAGCATCGTCGTCATCGGTGTGGTCCGCATCTGGCACCGCAGGAGGCGGAGCCATGGGCGGGGGAGTATGTTCCCCTCGCGAAGGGAACAGAGCGCTCACCACGTCCTCCACGAGCTGAAGCCGCCATCTTGGATTTACATTTTGACTTAACTATTGGCTTTAGCAAACCTCGAAAACTATGAAATTGATACCCATGATAAAAAATTGGAATATTTTCGTAGCCGCCATCTTGGATTTATATTTTGACCTCACTATTGGCTTTAGCAAACCTCGAAAACTATGAAATTGATACCCATGATAAAAAATTGGAACATTTTCGAAGCCGCCATCTTGGATTTACATTTTGACTAAATTCACATTTTCTCTCTCTCTCTCTCTCTCTCTCTCTATATCGAGAACATTATTATTTTTCGTTTATGCCCATTTTATTTTACAAAACTTTATCTACCTATTATAAAATAACTATTTAAAAACGACACTATACGTAGGTAGTATCTACCTATGCATTATTATTTACAAGCAATTTTTCTCAGCCGGTAACAGAAATTAGCGGGGGTGTCGGGTTCGAAAAAATTGGCATATGTCCGTCCTCCAACACGTTCCGCTTGGGACTAAAGCACGCGAAGCAAGCGTATCAAAAGATGAAAACCCTTTATTTTGGAATTAGTGATATAGGTATTTTCATATTTCAAATTATGATGGCCGACAAATATCACATTTTTTACGACCTTTATTATGGTATAAGTTTTATTGTTCAAAGTCTAATATAACTCAAATGAAATGATAATTAGACCATAATTTAGACGTATCTTTGCGATTTAATTGGATGCAGTAAAGTGCAAGTAATCGTAAATCGCATGGCCGGAATATCTAGATTGAAGTGTGAAATATGTAATATATTTTTTTCAAAATTTTAATCCTGGTTATCTACGAATAAAACACAATACAAAACGACGATTTTTCGAAGAACCCCGCCTTAAGTGTTTGTGAACCTGCAGGCAAATGAAACAAAACAGTGCAACATCAAAGTTCTCTCAAGAAGTCCGCGTGAGGTTTCAGTAAAGTGCCACGTCTTATATGATGATATCATCTATCATCTTTATCATGCATTGAATGGAGTTCATTTTATAATTTGTAATTGTTCCCTAATTTTAAATGACACTGGCTAAATACTGCTGGGTTTTTTTATTTTATTTAAATGCACAAACCGTAGGAAATCAAAAAGAAAAAAAATAATTAAAAAAAAACCCGTCGACTCTGTCAATGTCAAATAGATCTGAGAACAGAAAAATAGAACTGAACCTGATCAGACTAAAAAAAAATTAAAGAAAGAAGATACATTTATTTAGCACCGCCTAAAAGGCACACAACACAAAATATTAATAACTACAAGTAAAACAAATATAAAGTGAAAAAAAAAAAGAAAAAAAACATGAAAAGACCTGATATACATACGTATTTATAACAGAAATCAGTTTTTTTTTTTAATATTATGTATCTATATCTATACTAATAAAAAACCGGCCTAATGCGGGTCGGCCCACTTACAATGAAGAGTTCCGTATTTGGGATGAATTTATCCCAAAAACCAACTTAAAATTGTAGTTGAAAAACATGTTCTCCCATACATCGATATACCTCATCATCATTTCAGCCGAAAGACGTCCACTGCTGAACATAGGCCTCCCCTAAAGGGGGTTTTGCCATAATCGCCACGCTTGGCAGGCGGGTTGGCGATCGCAGTTTGGTGTTAAAATGCATAGAGAACGCTGCTGCCCATTCTGTAGTAAGTCCCTTAGTCGCCTTTTACGACACCTACGGGAAGAAATAGGGAGGTGTTATTCTTTACGTCCGCCACCACACAGACAACACAACATAGACATCGATATACCTACGTCACGGTTAATTCTCCAACTGAAAATTTAAGTTGGTGTGACAGTTTTCATTTTAATTTCCTTATAAATACTACTGCCATAAATGTTTTGACATATCCTAAAACAAACATTTAGCTGGCAGAGTCAGGGGGGAGACACCTAACTCTAACAAAAAATTGCATTTTAAAGCTTAATACTACGCAAACGGATCCCTGAATCAAAAATGGTTTACACAGATCCGCAATATTTTTCAACGGCCTATCCAACGGTATCCACTCCATGGGATAGACGAGAAAATATCATCCCCACTTTACGTGTAAGATATGTCCCTAAAAAAATGTTTTCTAGATTTAATTTTACGACTTTATCGGCGTGTTAATATAGTATACCCATTCCAAATTACAGCTTTCTTGTACTAAGAGCTTCTGAGCTAAGCCTACAGGGGACATGCCAAAACTACAACATTTCTTTGTTGACTACGGGACCCTTAAAAGCTGAAAGTTTGTTTTTTTTGTTTGAACGCGCTAATCTCTGGAACTAATAGTTTACTGGATTTGAAAAAATGATTTTTGTGTGTTGAGAGACCAATTTTTGAGAAAGGTAGGCTTTTTAATATCAGGCTACTGGAGCTGAGCAAAAGGCAAGAAAAAAACAGAAATAACGTTAAGTGAATACGAAGTAACAGGGCGGGCGAAGCTATAGTTATAGGATGTATTTTATTTTAAAACACGGCAAAGTCGCAGGGAGAAGGTACTTTCCGAAAAAAAACACAGATGACAGACTCGCCCATAGTATATTATGAAAGGTTATCCCTATTGAGCGAATATCGGCAAGCATTCGACGTCCGATTCAGAAGTGCGAACCATTTAATTAGAGGCACCTGAGATAGGCGCCACAGAGAGCCATCCGCCCGTGAATCATTCGCACGGAGGCTTAAGGCTCTTTCAAACACACGCGATATCGCGTGAGTGTGTAAGAGCCTTTGTGGTAAGAAATTAGGTCTCTAATTATAATCGAGAAACATAATATTTTGATCAAGATACAACATGGCACATATTTTTTTGTTGGGTGGGAAATTATCATATTACTTCTCCCGCTCTGGGTGGAGCAGCAGGGCGTGTCAGACTTTTATTGTCTAATACCCACCCGTGTGCCTTCAGTTGCCTGTGTGCCTGGGCCACACAATGTTGAGACAAGTTAACGCACAATATTGAGAGTTACCTTGTTATTTTAACACCATAGACTTGTTGGATGGATGGATTTTCCTGTAATGTGTAAGTAAAGAAGTATTTTCTGTATTTTATTCAGAATTTTAGGCTCAGCAGTTTCGAAGATAAGTAAACAAGAGTTCCGGAATGGTAAATTTTCATATATTTTATTAAATAACTTTAAAACTGATTAATTTAAAATTATAATAAAAATATGTTTCAAACCCTAACAACAAGCCCTTTCATCTAGTGTGTCACACGGTACAGTTTGCAGTACACGGTACAAGTCCTTGTTTTTTTTTTTTTCTAATATGACCCCCAAAAGTGACTCTTATTCAAAATTCATTTATTTACCTGACACGTCCGTGTTTGGGTCATAGAAATTCGTATTTGTATAGAGAAAAATCTAACCAGCGTCAAACTACACGTAAATAAAAGCGACAAAAATATGGAATTTGTAACCACTGAAATAATATTTTTAGACCCCTCCATTTAAGAGAAAAATTATAAAATATTTAATGTTTATCATATATTTTATTTGTTGATGGCCACCCAAATAAAATCTAAAATATAATCCCTTTCAATTCTAAAAGGTTAGACTAAACATTTTTGACTGAAAATATCCCATTTCATCATATTTCCTAATTGTTTACATTGTCTTAATCATCGATCAAATATTTAAAGACAGTAATAACAGTACCATGTGTCAATTTTGACAAGTTTTCTTTTTGTTTAGGGTGTGTTCACTTTAATATACTAGTTAGTTAGAAAGGTTTGTTCGTTTTAGGAGTAAATTCATACCAAAATAAAATAACGATTTTTCTCAAAAATGGAAGCCTTTAAAAATGTATGTTATAGTTAGAACCACTGGCTTTTGGGTTGTCTATCCAAATATATTTAACTGATCCTCGTTAGAATTATTGAATAATAAAACACCATTTTTGGACATGTCCTTTAAACTAAATCGGTCCAGTAGCTTCGGAGGAAATCGGTTGTGACAGACGGACAGGCAGACAGACAGGCACACGAGTGATCCTATAAGGGTCCTTTTTAAGGATCCGTAGTGAACAAGGAACCCTTATAGTTTCGCCATGTCCGTCTTTCTGTCTGTCTGTCTGTCCCCGGCTTAGCTCAGACATTCTTAGTACTAGAAAACTGTAATTTGGCATGGATGTACATATTAATCACGCCGAAAGAGTGGCAATTTTATTTTTTTACGGTACCTCTCTAGCACGTAAAGTGGGTGTTGACGACCAGTAACCAACCTCTTTTTATACTTGTATGTATGTTTCTTTTTATATTTTTGCCTTTATGAGATATTTATGTTGACAAGGTTGACAGTTTTGGAAAAATGATGGTAATTATAACATGCTGATAAGAATTCATATGATTTCACGAGTATTTGTAGAATATAAAATATCAAAACTGTATTTACAGCGTATTCAATAATATCTAGACTGTAATATACATGATATTAAATAATTGATTAATGTATCAATTTCATTGTAAAATCAATAGATTAGTCCAGTCTGAAAAGTGTGTAAGGGCAGCACCTTCGTAATGTTCCATATTAATATTATATTAGCCCGTCACTGTCATGCATGCCTTGCACTGACCTATAAATAACATAGAGGCCATTAAAAGAAGGCATTAAAAAATAAACAGTACAACGCAATATTGTAGTTATCTTTTGTGCACGAAACATCCAGTGTGTTTGAAAGAGTACGCTTCAGTCCTTATCTATATCATTTGGTAACTTGTTGACGTAGACCCGAGACGGTTCCTATAATATGACTTAGAACTGTAAGTGATTGTTGCACTGTTGCATCACACTTTTGTATGTTACCTTCAGCATAAAACTAGTGCAAACAATTGTTGGTGAACCAATAAAAAATAATATTCGACCCTGGTGACCCCAGGGTCATAATTCATATTTTTGGAATCATCTCTTAAAGCCCTGTATTTTGACAAACAAAAAACTTTATTCACGACTTTACTGGGTTTTAAAGTCCGCCATGATGATTTTTGTGAAATGTCAACTTTCACCATTTCACCTAATGGGATTACAAATTTCCTTCAAAATCCTTTAGATTGCGATTGAAAGTGAAATGCGTTAAGCTGGGGGTCAATACAAACCAAACGACATGTAAATCATTAAAATGCATCCCGACGTCTGGATGCTACGAGAGAAAAAAATATCCTACATGCGTAGGGTATAACTATGTACATTACACAACATGCGCCAAATAGATAACCCTTTTTGCAGTCGGGTCTGTCTTTGACGATTTATATATATAATATATATATATTTTTTTTTTTATCGTGGGTTTACAAACAGCACATTTATAAGTTTGTGGTGCTGCGTGTGACAGCATCATGCATGTTTTGTTGTAGTTTCTTGTGATTTGTTCACAAATATCATTGCCTGTGTTTCTGGTTTATTTTTTGCAGTTCAGAGTGACTTCGCCTTTCTTGAACTATGGATTTTCGCATTACAGTTTATCTGGGCTACAATAACAATACCTATATTACTCACATCTCGACCCATCCTGATTTTGCCTGTTTCCAACGAAGAGTCATTGTTCTATAAACTGGGGCATAGGGGATACAGTCGTTACATTTGAGTGAAATTCAATCTGCTGAAAGACCGTGGATTACTCTGCGATAGACAGGTTTGAATTATTTTTTGAAGTCATCAGATTTGAGAAGGTCCCTTCACAATTTTTTACGACTAACAGAAATATACAGGGCTATGAAACACTAATATCAGCTTCATAATACATTTTGTTTCATTTGTGTTAATTTCTGGGTCAAGCTTGTATGGGACTATCCATCTCCTTTTGAACTTGACGGGCCGTTGACACGAATGATTAATCTTGAACAATGTTATAGCTAGTTATTAAGTTTTCATACTTTTCAAATAACTTTGATCTCACTAGATAATGTTGATCTCACTGGATAATGTTGATCTCACTAGATAATTTTTCGTTGTTTTCTAACTAAGCACTGTGTTAAGTAATAATAAGTATGTTAAGTTTTTAGCCCAAATTATATCGATCTGGTTTCTATAAGTCGTTTTGTTTGAGTCGCTTTATAATAACTGATAAGTAAGTTTTGTCAGTGTTTTGTTTTGTAGTTTTTGGTAGGTGGCGTTCTATAGTTTCTGCCTACCCCCATGGGAAGAAGGCGTGAGTTTATGTTTATGTGTAAGTAAGTTTTCTAATCATGCTTCTCAAAGATGTTGCTGCAACTTGATTATTATATCAATGAGTAGATGGTTGGTAAAAATTAGTTAAATAATTTGTTTAATTTTAAAATAAACCCAAATCATAATTTTGAGTAATCTAAGAAGGCCTAAGTACTTAGCACATACTGCAGAAGAAGCCTCCTTATTCCTCGTGCACCTAGTAGCTACTAACGATTTGTTTAAGGATTCCGTCTACCTTCGATATTCTCCTCCATAACTTTATTTAAATGATTGCTATCCATAAATAAAATCATATCTCGTCTTCTACACACGAGAAAAACTGTCAAAACGAGGACTTGAATACACTGTTTGGAAAATCTACCAAACCGAGGTCTTTTGTGTTAAAGTTACCACCTCGGATAATACAACAAACGTGAAATGAGTGTAATGAGGCTGTGTATGAGAAGCGACAGTGGCGCCACCTGGTGGATACACAATGCGTGTGTAAGATTATGAATAATCTTAATCAAACCGAGGTTCAGACAACTTTTTCCTATTAAGTATACTGAAAGACTCAAAATCGCTTGCAGAATATGAATCTTTGGTCAAGTAAACCGAGAACCCTCGAAAAGGTCCTCGCTTCGAAAAGGTCCTCGGTCGTGCCTTGTGTATTCAAACGCACGTCCTCGGATGGAACTTAAAACAAACACATCACATATCACACACTCGTACACACATGACACACTCATACACGTTCCCCGTGACACCACATCACACACGCTTACTCACACACACTTACTCACACACTATTGCTGCTGTTACACGTTTGAGCTTCCCTAATTTTGTAAAATAATGTTAGCGGACGAATGGATGGCCCCTATAACACAGGATTTTCCTATCATCGGGGTTTATTATTTTAGCGTTATTTACAAAAATTGAGCACAAATGTAATATTATATTAACGTAACATGCATTGAATTTCTTCTTTTTGCTAAAAAATAAATTATTCTATTCTCCACTTCCTACCCACGTCGATTCCGCGTGGCGCTGCGGGATATTTATACAAATGCCTCACCACGCGACCGCTGAGTCCAAGCGACACCACACGGATAGATTATGAACTAATTTTACTAAACTATAATATTTATTTATTTAATATAAGGTAGGTAACGCAATTTTAATACTGATATTTAATACTGATCTCCTATTGGTTCGCTTATGTAAGTAATATGCGCAACATACACTATCTGTTAATAATTTTAGCTTTAAGTCTGTACACAATAATTATGACACTACATACAATTTACTATCATCTGGAGTTTTACTTGTAATACCTACCAAGCGCTACAACATAATTTATCATGTCTAGTCACAAACGTCTTGGATACGTCCGTGCTCGCCGGCTTGGCCCGGAGTTGTATTCATTTACTTACTTTGTGAACGCATCCTTTCGTCAGTTTTATAGTGTTTTCCTACCGATTTATAGGCAATAAGACGTCGGAAATGTACATTTGTTGCGTGACAAACTGTGAGTTGTAAAGACGCGGTACAGCCGCGCACAGAGGGCGCCGCCAGGGAGTGCCGCGCGCGCCACACACGACGACGCACCACTCGTGCGCCTGCGCATAGTCACACAGTCGGTCAATACTTTGTGAACAAAAATACTGCTCACTGCTCGTTACAACGACTAAATGCTTTGATCGCGACACGCACCTAATGAGTCTTTGCTGATTTGCGAACCCAATACATTGCAGAAATAGCATAGGCTTGCAACTTTAAAAAATACCGAAATTTTGTCTGTAGATACATAATATAGGACATAATACACATTAAAAAAATAGGTAGGTACTGACTAATGACTGATATACAGCGTGGCGCTAGTGGCGTGTGGGTGAACTTGGCAGATCATTTCCCAGCAGAGCATAAAAAATGTGAGTTCTATTCGCATGCGGCTGAGTAATATAGTTCCTGATACTTAAAGAAAATAGTTCGGGCTTTTTTTCCTGAAAAAAGGCGAATGAAAATATGCTCTGCTAACTTCCGTTAGTTCTTAATACTTTTCCGGAAGAGTTCTGTCGACCTAAACCAATAAAAAAATAAAACAACAATAATGACCCATTATTGAAAAAAATACTATAATTTTGATAAAACAGCCGTGAATGACATAATTTGTGGATTTTAGTAGATTCTTCAAGCCATGATTAGTAACAAAGACCGTAGTAACAGAAAAAAAAGTAAATGAAAGCAGAAGTCTAAAAAAAGTATCAGCAGAGCCTTGTGAAAAAGTTAGGTTAGAAGACATAGAGATTTCATACAGTGATTCTGTAAGAAGGATGAAAAGAAAATTAAGAAAGACTGAGAAGTGGAAAATCCTCGTTTCCTAATGCACCGATAACAGCACCACTTGAAAACCTGCAAAATTAACCAAGAACTCTCACAAAGTATTAACAGAGCATGGGTAAAGGTTTGAGTAA
This sequence comes from Tiliacea citrago, assembly GCA_963921375.1. Classification (NCBI taxonomy): domain Eukaryota; kingdom Metazoa; phylum Arthropoda; class Insecta; order Lepidoptera; family Noctuidae; genus Tiliacea; species Tiliacea citrago. The sequence continues at coordinate 30,603,913 of OY992782.1, forward strand.
GTTGAAATCAAGATTTAATACACTCATTCAGTAACATGAATGGAAAAAAATGTAAGTAGGCCTGAGGAGCCGGAACTTCTCGTTATCTAATGCACATATAACTCAGCTATCTGACAACATGCAAAAATAATCTAGAACTCTCACTCAGATATCAACAGAGCATGGTTGAAAAGTTAGATTAATAGAAATCGAGATAATATTCAGTAATTCAGTAAGAAAGTTAAAAAAAATTAAATGGACTGGGAAGCGAGAACTTCTCGTTTCATAATGCATCGATAACAGAACTATTTGAAAACACGCAAAAGTAATCTAGAACTCTCACTCAGATATCAGCAGAGCATGGTTGAAAAGTTAGATTAATAGAAATCGAGATAATATTCAGTAATTCAGTAAGAAGGTTAAAAAAAATTAAATGGACTGGGAAGCGAGAACTTCTCGTTTCATAATGCATCGATAACAGAACTATTTGAAAACACGCAAAAGTAATCTAGAACTCTCACTCAGATATCAGCAGAGCATGGTTGAAAAGTTAGATTAATAGAAATCGAGATAATATTCAGTAATTCAGTAAGAAGGTTAAAAAAAATTAAATGGACTGGGAAGCGAGAACTTCTCGTTTCATAATGCATCGATAACAGAACTATTTGAAAACACGCAAAAGTAATCTAGAACTCTCACTCAGATATCAGCAGAGCATGGTTGAAAAGTTAGATTAATAGAAATCGAGATAATATTCAGTAATTCAGTAAGAAGGTTAAAAAAAATTAAATGGACTGGGAAGCGAGAACTTCTCGTTTCATAATGCATCGATAACAGAACTATTTGAAAACACGCAAAAGTAATCTAGAACTCTCACTCAGATATCAGCAGAGCATGGTTGAAAAGTTAGATTAATAGAAATCGAGATAATATTCAGTAAGAAGGTTAAAAAAAATTAAATGGGACTGGGAAACGATAACTTCTCGTTTTCTGATGCACTGATAAAGGAACTATCCGAAAACATGCGAAAGTAATCTAGAACTCTCACACAAATATCAGCAGAACATGGGTAAAGGTTCCAGAGAGTGGAAATCAAGATTTAATACACAGATTCAGTAAGAAGGATAGAAAAAATGTACATAGGCCTGAGGAGCTAGAACTCTTCGTTATCTAATGCACATATAACTCAGCTATCCGTAAACATGCAAAAGTAATCTAGAACTCTTACTCAGATATCAGCAGAGCATGGTTGAAAGTTAGATTAGATGAAATAGAGATATTATTCAGTGTTTCAGTTAGAAGGATCATAAAAAAAATAAGTAGGACTGGGGAGCGGTAACTCTCGTTTTCTGATGCACCTACAACAGAGCTATCCAAAAACATGCAAAAGTGACCTAGAACTCTCACTCAAGTATCAGCAGAGCATGGGTAAAAGTTTAAGTAAGGTGTAATCAAGATTTAATACAGTAATTCAGTAAGAGGGATCAAAAAAAAATTTAATAGTACTGGGGAGCGGGAACTCCTTATTTTCTGATGCACTGATAAAGGAACTATCCTATAACTAACTATATTTATTAAACGGTAACATCTCGGGGTCTGTGCGATTTAAGGACCATGACCAAACGTCACTTCAACGTGTCCATTTGACTCAATTTTTCAGGCTATCCTTTGCGGTCTAATGGTTAACAAAACGTATTTTAAAGAATTAATATCATCTGATTGTCCCATTATAAAACTGGCGCAGAGTGTCATTGAAGATAAAAAAAATTCAAAGGAACATTATTTTCAACGGGCTGACATATTAACAAGCATATCCATTTTTAAAAACTCTATCATGACCTACACCAGGGGGCCGATCGCGCAAATTTTGAACGCTAATACCAAAACTAAACCACAACCAAAAACGTTACGTTAGACTCATTTCGTATGGCGCTAATCATTCCAACGTAAACGATTTAGCTTTACTTTGGTGGAGTTTCTTGCCCATTCTTCTCCATACGAAACTACCTTTTGGAAGGGGCAACTAGAATCAATTCTATTTTTTTTGTAAATTTTGACGTTCAAAAGTGCCTCTTATGTGCCTATTTGAAATAAATGGTTTGACTTTGACTTTGACTTTGACTTTGGAAGTTACGTTGTAGGAACGATCGATCGAACTTTCAGTATTGGGTAACGTCAACGATTTTGTCGCTCAGAAAAAATAGCGCGATACCGTTTCTTACATCAGCTAAACCAAAACTAAACCAAAACCAAAAACGTTCCGTTCGAACGGTAATTACGTTGAGAAATAGCGCGATCGGCCCCCAGGAAGCTGAAGCGTTTAGATGCAGAGTGCAATTTTGCACATTTAGCACAGTACTTAATTTTAAAAGAACCAAGTTATTCAAGTCACGTTGATTGTTTCTGCGGATATTCCAATATAAGAGAATACCCATTTATAAGCATTAACATTGACACAATTTTCTGCCATGGTATCCATTTGATGCAGGAAGCCATTGGTGACGTTACGATAGGAAAAAGGTCTTGTTTTGATTGCAGAAACGAATTATCATGCACAAATAATTATGGACCGCATGTAATGATCGATACGTCTGTGATTAGCGATTCTGGATATCCCAGCAGAACGAACATGATTGTTCATAGGTTAGAGTCCCTAACAAAAACCATTAAGGTTGGTGATAAGACGTACATGGTAACTGCTGTCATAAATTACAATTCCATATTGAAACATTACGTAACCTACTGATTAACGGATGAGTATTGGCACAAATACGACGGACTTTACAAAAAACGAGAACCGATCAATTCGAAGACTTCAATAACTCCTCACCTCATAATATACACAATTTTTCAAAAATAAATAGTGCTCAAGTTTATCATCATAATTCATTTGTTCTTTCATGAATCTACGATCATATTATAAAAAAACACGGATTTTGTAAAAAACAATTAGTAATGTTCCTTGTGGTTTATTTACCACAAAATATGATTATTTCAACGAAATATTCATCATTCTCCTGCCCTTATCCTAATTCATTTGAGTTCGACGCAACATGTTTCTTTCTTCCATACTTCTCTATTAGTCGCCAACGCGGTAGTGACCCGGTAGTGATAATATTCGTATTTCGCTAGAAAGGGTCTAGCGAAAATATTACAAGTGGCAAAATTAATTTTTCATTATTAGAACGTAATTTAATTTTGGTCGTCACAACGGGGATTCTGATCGGTTATTTGTTTATTTTTGGAAAAAAATTGTTCATGGATACAAAATTTGTGAATATTGCTTCCTGCATCTCAGATGGAAACCATGGCATAGAATCGTGTCACCGTTTATCCACAGCAACAATAAACGTGACTTAGATAACTGGGTTCTATTTCAAGATAGCAATTTTGTAATCTACATCTAAACGCTTATCTCTCTTGTGTACAATCCTGAAAAATGGTAAGATATGCTTGCTAAGTTTTATAATAATTGCTAAGTTTTATAATATCTCGATTTATACTAATCTAACTTTTCAACCAAGCTCTGCTGATACCTGAGTGCGAGATCTAGATAACTTTTGCATGTTTTGGATAGCTTTGTTGTAGGTGCATCAGAAAATGAGGAGTTCCCGCTCCCAAGTCGTACTTTTTTTTTTTTTAACCTTCTTGCTGAATCACTGAATAATATCTCGATTTCAGCTAATGTAACTTTTCAACCATGCTCTGCTGATATCTGAGTGAGAGTTCTAGATTACTTTTGCGTGTTTTCAAATAGTTCTGTTATCGATGCATTATGAAACGAGAAGTTCTCGCTTCCCAGTCCATTTAATTTTTTTTAACCTTCTTACTGAATTACTGAATATTATCTCGATTTCTATTAATCTAACTTTTCAACCATGCTGTGCTGATATCTGAGTGAGAGTTCTAGATTACTTTTGCGTGTTTTCAAATAGTTCTGTTATCGATGCATTATGAAACGAGAAGTTCTCGCTTCCCAGTCCATTTAATTTTTTTTAACCTTCTTACTGAATTACTGAATATTATCTCGATTTCTATTAATCTAACTTTTCAACCATGCTGTGCTGATATCTGAGTGAGAGTTCTAGATTACTTTTGCGTGTTTTCAAATAGTTCTGTTATCGATGCATTATGAAACGAGAAGTTCTCGCTTCCCAGTCCATTTAATTTTTTTTAACCTTCTTACTGAATTACTGAATATTATCTCGATTTCTATTAATCTAACTTTTCAACCATGCTCTGCTGATATCTGAGTGAGAGTTCTAGATTACTTTTGCGTGTTTTCAAATAGTTCTGTTATCGATGCATTATGAAACGAGAAGTTCTCGCTTCCCAGTCCATTTAATTTTTTTTTAACCTTCTTACTGAATTACTGAATATTATCTCGATTTCTATTAATCTAACTTTTCAACCATGCTCTGCTGATATCTGAGTGAGAGTTCTAGATTACTTTTGCGTGTTTTCAAATAGTTCTGTTATCGATGCATTATGAAACGAGAAGTTCTCGCTTCCCAGTCTATTTAATTTTTTTTAACCTTCTTACTGAATTACTGAATATTATCTCGATTTCTATTAATCTAACTTTTCAACCATGCTCTGCTGATATCTGAGTGAGAGTTCTAGATTACTTTTGCGTGTTTTCAAAAAGTTCTGTTATCGATGCATTATGAAACGAGAAGTTCTCGCTTCCCAGTCCATTTAATTTTTTTTAACCTTCTTACTGAATTACTGAATATTATCTCGATTTCTATTAATCTAACTTTTCAACCATGCTGTGCTGATATCTGAGTGAGAGTTCTAGATTACTTTTGCGTGTTTTCAAATAGTTCTGTTATCGATGCATTATGAAACGAGAAGTTCTCGCTTCCCAGTCCATTTAATTTTTTTTAACCTTCTTACTGAATTACTGAATATTATCTCGATTTCTATTAATCTAACTTTTCAACCATGCTCTGCTGATATCTGAGTGAGAGTTCTAGATTACTTTTGCGTGTTTTCAAATAGTTCTGTTATCGATGCATTATGAAACGAGAAGTTCTCGCTTCCCAGTCCATTTAATTTTTTTTTAACCTTCTTACTGAATTACTGAATATTATCTCGATTTCTATTAATCTAACTTTTCAACCATGCTCTGCTGATATCTGAGTGAGAGTTCTAGATTACTTTTGCGTGTTTTCAAATAGTTCTGTTATCGATGCATTATGAAACGAGAAGTTCTCGCTTCCCAGTCCATTTAATTTTTTTTAACCTTCTTACTGAATTACTGAATATTATCTCGATTTCTATTAATCTAACTTTTCAACCATGCTCTGCTGATATCTGAGTGAGAGTTCTAGATTACTTTTGCGTGTTTTCAAATAGTTCTGTTATCGATGCATTATGAAACGAGAAGTTCTCGCTTCCCAGTCCATTTAATTTTTTTTAACCTTCTTACTGAATTACTGAATATTATCTCGATTTCTATTAATCTAACTTTTCAACCATGCTCTGCTGATATCTGAGTGAGAGTTCTAGATTACTTTTGCGTGTTTTCAAATAGTTCTGTTATCGATGCATTATGAAACGAGAAGTTCTCGCTTCCCAGTCCATTTAATTTTTTTTAACCTTCTTACTGAATTACTGAATATTATCTCGATTTCTATTAATCTAACTTTTCAACCATGCTCTGCTGATATCTGAGTGAGAGTTCTAGATTACTTTTGCGTGTTTTCAAATAGTTCTGTTATCGATGCATTATGAAACGAGAAGTTCTCGCTTCCCAGTCCATTTAATTTTTTTTAACCTTCTTACTGAATTACTGAATATTATCTCGATTTCTATTAATCTAACTTTTCAACCATGCTCTGCTGATATCTGAGTGAGAGTTCTAGATTATTTTTGCATGTTGTCAGATAGCTGAGTTATATGTGCATTAGATAACGAGAAGTTCCGGCTCCTCAGGCCTACTTACATTTTTTTCCATTCATGTTACTGAATGAGTGTATTAAATCTTGATTTCAACTTACTCAAACCCTTACCCATGCTCTGTTAATACTTTGTGAGAGTTCTTGGTTAATTTTGCAGGTTTTCAAGTGGTGCTGTTATCGGTGCATTAGGAAACGAGGATTTTCCACTTCTCAGTCTTTCTTAATTTTCTTTTCATCCTTCTTACAGAATCACTGTATGAAATCTCTATGTCTTCTAACCTAACTTTTTCACAAGGCTCTGCTGATACTTTTTTTAGACTTCTGCTTTCATTTACTTTTTTTTCTGTTACTACGGTCTTGGTTACTAATCGTGGCCTGAAGAATCTACTAAAATCCACAAATTATGTCATTCACGGCTGTTTTATCAAAATTATTGTCTTTTTTCAATAATGGGTCATTATTGTTGTTTTATTTTTTATTGGTTTAGGTCGACAGAACTCTTCCGGAAAAGTATTAGGAACTATAGAACTCACCATTGTGCGCCTAAATCAATTTTAAAATTTTAATTTTGGTTAAATTGATCTGCTAACGGAAGTTAGCAGAGCATATTTTCATTCGCCTTTTTTCAGGAAAAAAAGCCAGTACTATTTTCTTTAAGTATCAGGAACTACATATATAATTCAGCCGCATGCGAATAGAACTCACATTTTTTTATGCTCTGCTGGGAAGTGATCTGCCAAGTTCACCCACATTTTAGTGGCGACATTAATTTAACACACGTATACAATAAATCTTAAAATTTTATTAAACTTTATTAATTATTGATTTATTTACAATTTTCTAAAAAAGCATCTTGGAGCAACCTGTACTTAAAGAACTGTAGCACAGAGGTAATTAGCCGGGGTTATGGATCATAACATCGAATCAATGAAATGAAAACAAATAACGTGCAAGGAGTAGGCGAATTCAACGAAGGAGGGAAGCTTTATAATTTAGTTTGTTTGATTTTTTTATTTTTCATTTTATAATTCTTTTTATTTTTTCTTATATATAAAAAAATATATTATATTTTTTTGTTTTATTGTTACTGGCTACTAGCTCTCCCCTTGTGTTGATTAATGTCGCCATTGTGGCGGCACGCTGTATAAATACATATTATATGACATAACTCTAATAACGCTCTAAAAACTAAACTCTTTTCTACTCCACCTGTATTTTAATGTACCTACATTCGTTGCAAATAAATTATTGATTTGATTTGATTTGAAACGCTTAAGCTAATTTAATAGTAATGTAATTTTTAATTTAATTGTGTTGAATTTTAATTTAATAATGTAATAAACCTTGATAATAATTTCATTTGAGTTGAGTTTAATTAGACTTACAATACTTATTTGTTTTTCTTTACTTTTTTTTTTTTGATCTTTTAACTTTGGGCACGTCATTCAAATACTGAAACATTAATCAGGAAACTGCACCACTACGGAATCTGAAATGTCTCTCTGGATCTTCTTACTTCATATTTAAGTGATAGGATTCAGAGTTGATGTTAACGGAAAAGATCTCCCGGATCTGTAGTAAGAATGGGGGTGCCCCAGGGCTCAATTCTTGGCCGATTTTTGTTTCTTATTTATATAAATGACTTGCCTTACCTCATAAAGGATAAACATGATATAGTGTTGTTTGTAGACGACACTTCACTTTTATTTAAACTCAAACGTCAGCAGTTGGTTACTGTCAATGTAAACAGTGCCCTCACAAAAGTAGTTAACTGGTTAAATGTTAATAATCTAATTCCTAACGAAAAAAAAACGAAATGTATTAAGTTTACAATAACCTCATGTTAGACATGTGAAAACCAGTGTGCTCATAAAGGGTGAAGAGTTGAAACCCGAAGATACTATAGTGTTCTTAGGCATAACTTTGGATGCCAAGCTTCAATGGGGCCCCCATATAGATAAATTGTCAAAAAAGCTTAGCTCTGCAGCATACGCCGTTAGAAAACTTCGTGATTTAACTGATTTAGAGACAGCCCGCTTAGTATACTTAAGTTATTTGTATAGTGTAATATCATACGGTATTCTGTTGTGGGTAATGCCGCTGACATTCAGACAATTCGTTCAATATATAAATTCCCTCAGAGACAAAATTAAAGAGATTAATATACTGACTATAGCTTCTCAGTATATTTATGAAAATCTTTTGTATGCACATAAAAATATTAATCTGTTTAAAAAATACACTGATATCCATAATGTAAATACTAGGAGCAAGCAAAAATTAGTTGTTCCTAAAACCAGCCTTAAAAAAATAGGTGGCTCGTTTAGATGCCAGTGTATACGTTTTTATAATAAACTTCCTAGCCATATTCAAGAATTAAGCCTTAATAAATTCAAATGTATTATAAAGCTGAAGTTGTGCCAGAAAGCATTTAATACTGTTAAAGATTACATTGAGGACAAAAAGGCTTGGGATTGAGCTGCTCCAATTTACACTGAATCTTGGTTTGATTTTTTTGCCAACTACAATTTACATTTTTCTTTTTATTTATACCATTTTACATAAACAATGACATGAATATTTATCTTGTAAAGTATTATATTATTATTTCCTTTATTAATTTAGGTACATACAAATTATATTTTTAAATATCAGAATATAAAAAATATATAAAAACATTTATTATAATTATTATGAATGTGAGGACTATGTGCAATATTTTTTTATTTTTTTTCTCTTAGTTTTAATACTGGTCTGGCAGTTTGTACAATATGCGGCCTAACCAAATGTCCTTTCTTTGGTATTGTTCGTCGAATTGCTGAGCTCCTTAAGTTTTGAGTTGAGCTGCACGATAACTGACAAATGCGTGCACTGACTGGACAGGTCCCCTCATTCTGTGTGGTTCTTTCATCAAAAGATCATTTCAGGCACCAATCTACATGGTCTTCACATGATCTGACCAAGATTATGTCTGGACTTTAAAAGAGACTATGACCTCTGAGTTTGTTTCGGCCTTTCTTCTAAGAGTAGTCGAATACGAAACGCCGACCTCATCTAGTTTTTTAACCGACTTCCAAAAAAGAGGAGGTTATGTGTTCGGCTGTATGTTTGTTTGTTTTTAGGGTTCCGTACCCAAAGGGTAAAACAGGAACCCTATTACTAAGGCTCCGCCGTCTGTCTGTCCGTCTGTCACCAGGCATGATCCGTGATAGCTATACAGTTGAAATTTTCACAGATGATGTATTTCTGTTGCCGCTATAGCAACAACTACTAAAAACCAGAATAACATAAATATTTAAGGGGGCTCCCATACAACAAACGTGATTTTTTTGCTTGTTTTTGCTCGATATTGATAACGGTAACAGGTAGACACTTGAAATATTCACAGAATTTTTAGTTATATATTCACTTTAAAAATCAATAATTAAATTCAAATTAAACAAATATTTATGGGGGGCTCCCATACAACAAACGTGATTTTTTTGCCATTTTTATAGATAATGGTACGGAACCCTTCGTGCGCGAGTCCGACTCGCACTTGGCCGGTTTTTTTATTTTTATGTAGAGTCACCGATTACTCCCGTCAATTGTGAACGGATTTTAAAAAATATTTTTTTGTTTGGAAGGGTATGCTCCCGAGGTGGTTCCATTGCCACTAAATCAGAATCTGATGAGGGAATCCCATGGAAATCGAGGGAAATCCTCAAATTTTATAGGCATACCTATAGCGATTTGAGTATGTTTTACAGTAACTCGTGTATTTGCACTCGAAAAGCACCATTTGGGGAAGTGGAACTGATGATGAAGACCACAGATGGCCACCGGAACTACTTAAGTGGGATGCGCTAAGGTAGCCCGCAAAATTCAAATTTTATTAGGTTTTTTGCAATTTGCAGGTCAGTAATAGTTGTATGTTGATCTAAATATGATTCTTGACCGGAACAAATATGGCTTTACGGAATTATTTATTTATTTATTTTATTTTTAAGAAAACTTAAAGCTAAACAGATACAATGAGTAATAGCATACATAAAATATGGCCAATTACAAGTTTCCACATGTAGTCTATGAACAAAATAGAAAATTGATAGTAGACTTTAAAAAACAGAAAATTTACTATTTACGCTCGAAGAAGCCATTAGATAAGATTCTCTTCAAATGAGCAACACTAGTATTGAAAATGTCGATATCAGCTTCCCGGCAGGTTGCATTGTACATACGACTCGCTCTCATCATGTACGAGTTCTGTTTGTACGTAGTGGCTACCACTGGGGTGTGCAATAAATGAGGTTTACGCAAGAACACTGATGGCACTCGCAGCCCGATCTTGTGTAACAACTCGGTAACACCAGTTGTTCCATTGGCTATCTTGAAAAGAAACACAAGATCTGATATTTTTTGCCTTTCGTAAAGTGGAAGGATATAAAACTTTTTGCAACTTTTTGTATACGTAGTTAAAAACGTTTTAGATCGATATTGAATGTGCCTTAAAAACCTTTTCTGTGTGCTCTCAATACGATTTATATAGACATTATAATTGGGGTTCCAGACTTAAGAGGCATACTCCAAATGACCACGAACAAAGGAACAGTATAATATTTTAATAGTCTTTATATTTTTGAACTCAGAGGACACCCGGAGAATGAAACCCAGTGCTTTTGATGCTTTCTTGACTACATTGTCTATGTGTGCATCAAATAGAAGCTTAGCGTCAAAGGTAACTCCCAGATCCCTGATAGTATTGACCCTATTTAGTGCTGTATCCAAAAGCGTGTAGTTATGGACGATCGGGATAGGTTTCCGTGTAAAGGAGCAAACATAACACTTAAAGACATTCAAATCCAACTTATTATTAATACAATAGTCTTGGAAACTATTAAGGTCTGTCTGTAATAGATGAGCATCAGCCACTGTATTTATTTGTCTCATTATCTTCATGTCATCAGCATATAGTAACAATTTTGCATACCGGAATGAGGAAGAGATATCATTGATAAAAATATTAAATAACAGTGGCCCTAGCAAGGATCCTTGGGGAACCCCGGAAGGGACATTCATAGGCTTAGAGCAGTATCCATTCAGAACTACAATCTGACACCTGTTCTCTACATAGGACTTGAACCACCGGTAAAGATCGCCCCTAATGCCCACCGATAAAAGTTTACGCAATAGGATCACATGATCTATCCGATCGAAACACTTACTGTAGTCGGTATATATAACATCGACTTGGGACCTCTGTGACATACACTCGGAGAGGTAGTCGCTACAGACAATGAGATTAGACGAGGTCGACCGACCCCTTAAGAAGCCGTGCTGGCTTTCACTTAAACTGTGCTTGAGTGCCGAAGAAACCTGATAATCATTAGAATCAGCATTACAACTCTCTAAGTTCATAAAACCCTACTGAATGATTTTTTCAGAAATATTCAATAGGATTGTAACGAAGTTAGTTGTACTGCCAATTCTAATGATTATAATTCTGTAAAGCCATATTTATTTTGTACTATGGGATTCAACTAAGAATTAAAAATTACCTATTATAATATGTATTTGTACAGAATACGTAGATGACGGATTCGTGATGGCTGTTTGTACACCCAGTGTAATCAAATGTACATTATGTACAAGTCATGTTACTTCCAATGTTAATTACTTAAATAAATATTCAAATTATAGACGTCGGATTGACATCGGTAATTTATTCGGTAGTAACAGACATGAGTTCCTCAATATTGCTACATATTAATGTCATGCAGTAATTAACAAGAAGTATATACTCAAGAATCCCTGTGTTCACGGAGCGGTGATCGAACACTAGCGGCTCGCGCGGGTTCCATTCACTCATAAATACGTCTCATTCGTCGGCCCACGAACCCAGCCAACATTATGGCTAATAATTAAATGTGAAATTTTGAATAGAGCTTTTAACACTCTCCCTGCCGACAATATATAAAAAAAAATAAGTTTAGGGGGCCATGGAGGTCGCTGGCGGGTCCCAAAGTTTCTGCTTGTGAACGATGTGAGTCAAAAGCAAAATTATTACAAGAGGCCGCGAGATACGCCGGCGGCGGCGGCGGGTCCAAAAAAAATCTTTCTGGACACCGTGGGATCCGCCCTGACCGAATTCAAATAGTTTTTAAAACTACTGGCGTGCTGTTATGGAAAATGTGATACTTCTCTTGCGTGTACATGAAACTTAGCTAAAAAATTAAAAAAGTAAGTAAATGTGACCAATAATTGAGTTGCTATAAGACTTGACAATGATATAAAAAAGGTAATCGTAATATGAATATTTATGTATTTATTGAAGTTTTTATAAAAAAAAAATATAGGTAATGTCCTAAAAATTACTTTTTTGTATGAAAAGTCGCAAAACACGAAGCGTAAACGCTGAGATTCATGGGGCAAGTAGTAGTAGTAATTTATTACAAATATGCACATTATATGGCACTTTTGAACGTCAAAAATTACCAAAAAAAAAAAAAGATTCTAGTCGCCCCTTCCAAAAGGTAGCTTCGTATGGAGAAGAATGGGCAAGAAACTCCACCTTTAAGCTGGAGTGGAGCGAGGCTGCGGAGCGGAGAAACGGAGAAATATGAACCAATAGGATTGCATTAGGATTGCAAGTGGACAGGGATTTGCAATCCTATTGGTTAATATTTCTCCGTTTCTCCGCTCCGCTCCGGTGGACAGGCAGACTATTTTAAATGTTTTACAATATTTTGAATTTATGTACATTACTATACCGCAATAGGTAAAAAAAATAAGAATGAAGCAATGACAGATAAATTAATTATGTGATAGATACATGGTGCTCAGATATTTACAAACATTGTAAAAAAAAATACGTATTCCTAAAAAAATAAAAAAATAAAAAAAAAAATCATTTATTTCAGGCAAAAACATAAACTAATTAACAAACTGACAACAAACTGACAAACATAAACTACTAGAAACAAACCAGCCGCACTCACACATCCAAATCACAAACAACAGCACAACACTTACATAAAATTCAAACATTTAAAAAATTATAATTGATTAACGAAAAATTGCCAAAATAAAAAACAAAAAAATGCCAAATTAGAAATTAAAATGTCAAATATAAAATAGTAAAAGTACTGTAAAAACGTCAAAATAATAATAGATATGATGTTATCAGTGTGTGAGTAATTATGGTAATTTGTTTTATTTATTTTTACTTGTCTTGACATAATCTCTTAATTATTTGACACTAAATACCTACAATTTTAATTTAAAATATTTATTAGTGACTTGTGGAGAGAATAATAATTCAGATTTGTTACAGTTGTAGTGGCAATCTTGTCATTTGGTTGAAATAGGTTTTTGTTTTTAATATTTCAGTAATAATTATTTTATATAGATTCTTTTTTAATTTGTGAATGTGAGAATGTTGTAGGCTTAATACACTGTAGATTTGAAAACCATTTTCTATTTTGTTTAGAACTTGGTACTTGTTGACGGGCCTACACTATCCTCCCATACCTATGAACACTGTAACTTGAAAACATTGTAAAAGCACATTCTTTTTAAATGAGTAACCGTGGAATTACTTTCAGCTCTTCTCCACAGGAAACGACTAATTGGAACCATGCACCTAGTTTCTGACATTTCATAAGTGCCCATGTAGGTTTATGTGAAATAAAATATTATATTTTTTCGTATTATTGCCATATTCTATTGTTATTGCCGTCGCCGTCGTCTTACTTGCATACTGCTTTCTTCCAGAAATCATGTTACATTAAAACGTTACAATATCACGTAGACGTTATTTATATGAATATGAAAGGCATGCATTTCTGTGATATTAAGATAAGATAATAACAATATTTTTGGCTAATTATAAGAAAGTGATCGATAAAAAAATATTAAATTTTTATGGATTGTAGATTTGTAGGTATTTCTGGACGAAAAATGGCTGGCTGTTGATGGTCGTATCAACATGACAAACGCAAACACTTTCAGTTTTTATTTAGTGCCTAAAAAATATTAGTTATTATGACAAAATACATTCTTTATTGTATTCTTGTATGTAATGGCCGGAGTCCTATACAAAAATGAAACGTCTCCTTTCATTATGCAACTCCTTTGCTTTTTTGATCCCTTCCTTACTCATCAAACACCCACATTCTCACTACTCAATTCGTGGTATCTCAACGAATTTCAAAAAAGATCATTGTCATGCACGCGCGTATTACTACCACAGCGCCGTAATTAAAAAAAAAGCTATAGGTTATTTAAATTCACGTCGCACCTATCCCGCCATTTTTGTTCGATATTAGTATTTAAAAAAATGATTACCTTGTTGTTTACAAAAATTTGTGATACAAGCTTATATATAGTTTGTTTGTTTATATACTCAGCAATTAAACTTTCCATGAATTTACATGGAGTTCATAAAACACCGTACAACGCACCCTATGGCTTCAGAACCTTTAGTAGCGGATTCTTAACATGGGTGTAGATTAAGTCTTGTATGCAACTGTTCATAATCAGGTATTAAACACTCATGTGATATTATGATAAACACTCATGTGATATTATGATAAACCCACATTTCTGTTTTAATATACATACATACGTATAGTAGTACATATTATTATAATGAAATTAAAAGGAAAACTATCACAGCTAAGTAGGTTTTACAAGTTAACGAGTAACAGTCGACCAACTTACATTTGCAGTTGGAGAATTGACCGCGACGTGTATCGATGTGTATATAGATATGTGTGAACATGTTGTCTATCATCATCTTTCTTTTTCTTCTACAATGTCATTTGTATTTAGGATAAATTCGTCCCATTTACGGAAACCTTTATTGTGCGTGGTCCGACACGCACTTGGCCGGTTTTTTCTGATATCCAACTATTTTATCTGCCACTATACTAGCCCGAGACTACCTCTACTGAAACATTAGGCTGTGTGCTTACCTGCGACCGGCGACAGCTTGCGCATGACGCACCAGCGCGACTTCCACTGCGGACAATACAGAGCGTTACCTCACCGATTACAACATATAGTAATCAAATGATAGCATCTTAACGTAAAACATAATCTACATTTTGTTACCTGTTTAGTTTCATCATTTTCACATTCGCATGAGTTTGTGCTTACACTCAAAACACAAAATAATATTATTGCAATAAAAGTGTCGACAGCTGTGCTTGTTAAAAAGATTACAGGGTTTCAAACAACGAAACACATCGCCAGATCGAACACTCCTGTGGAGGTTTGGCAGGCCCGACGTGTGCTGCGGAGCCACGGGGACGGTGTGGCGGTGTGTAACCGGTCGCGGACATGACGTAGAAGTGCGCGCGCCTGCTATGCTTGTTGTTACGATATACTGACAACATCACGATGCTCACCTTCTTTCCATCGCGGAACTTGACAGTTCCTTCGACGATAGTGTTATCGTCCGCCATGTCGCGCCGCTCCTGCGCCACAACCGTGCCACAGCCGCGCCACAGTTGCCCCGCGCGCCACACTAGTGCCGCACGCCACTCATAGCCACACCGTCACTTTATCACTAGCTCACATCACACGTTAACACTATTATCTGAAACAAACCAAAACCACAAAGTTAGTATTATATTCAGATAGATACCGAGCTGAAACTTGAAATTCGATATTATTTCCGTGATTTCTAAAGGTCAATCTGGATTGAATTGACAGGATGCACAGGTTGGTGAGCTTACATTTAGTGAGATTGGAACGTTTTCTTAAATCAAACAGGAATGTACTCCCAAAACTGGAGTGCTAAAGTGTCATTGTGCCGATTTGATAACAAAAATACTGATTTTGTAAAACTAGTACTAAATGCTTATTGTATTATAGATGTTCGTTGTACGTACATGGCTGCATAGCAACGGTAACACCAAGAGCATGACCTAGCCTAGTCTAATCTGGAGTTTCACTAACAATAGCTGCCAGCTTGTACTCGTTTTGTTAACTAGTACTAAATGCTTATTGTGTTATAGATGTTCGTTGTACGTACATGGCTGCATAGCAACGGTAACACCAAGAGCATGACCTAGCCTAGTCTAATCTGGAGTTTCACTAACAATAGCTGCCAGCTTGTACTCGTTTTGTTAACTAGTACTAAATGCTTATTGTATTATAGATGTTCGTTGTACGTACATGGCTGCATAGCAACGGTAACACCAAGAGCATGACCTAGCCTAGTCTAATCTGGAGTTTCACTAACAATAGCTGCCAGCTTGTACTCGTTTTGTTAACTAGTACTAAATGCTTATTGTATTATAGATGTTCGTTGTACGTACATGGCTGCATAGCAACAGTAACACCAAGAGCATGACCTAGCCTAGTCTAATCTGGAGTTTCACTAACAATAGCTGCCAGCTTGTACTCGTTTTGTTAACTAGTACTAAATGCTTATTGTATTATAGATGTTCGTTGTACGTACATGGCTGCATAGCAACGGTAACACCAAGAGCATGACCTAGCCTAGTCTAATCTGGAGTTTCACTAACAATAGCTGCCAGCTTGTACTCGTTTTGTTAACTAGTACTAAATGCTTATTGTATTATAGATGTTCGTTGTACGTACATGGCTGCATAGCAACGGTAACACCAAGAGCATGACCTAGCCTAGTCTAATCTGGAGTTTCACTAACAATAGCTGCCAGCTTGTACTCGTTTTGTTAACTAGTACTAAATGCTTATTGTATTATAGATGTTCGTTGTACGTACATGGCTGCATAGCAACAGTAACACCAAGAGCATGACTTAGCCTAGTCTAATCTGGAGTTTCACTAACAATAGCTGCCAGCTTGTACTCGTTTTGTTAACTAGTACTAAATGCTTATTGTATTATAGATGTTCGTTGTACGTACATGGCTGCATAGCAACGGTAACACCAAGAGCATGACCTAGCCTAGTCTAATCTGGAGTTTCACTAACAATAGCTGCCAGCTTGTACTCGTTTCGTTAACACCGGCCTACCATACCTAGGTAACACCAAGAGCATGACCTAGACTAGTCTAATCTGGAGTTTTACTAACAATAGCTGCCAGCTTGTACTCGTTTTGTTAACACCGGCCTACCATACCTAGGTAACACCAAGAGCATGACCTAGACTAGTCTAATCTGGAGTTTTACTAACAATAGCTGCCAGCTTGTACTCGTTTCGTTAACACCGGCCTACCATACCTAGGTAACACCAAGAGCATGACCTAGACTAGTCTAATCTGGAGTTTCACTAACAATAGCTGCCAGCTTGTACTCGTTTCGTTTACACCGGCCTACCATACCTAGGTAACACCAAGAGCATGACCTAGACTAGTCTAATCTGGAGTTTTACTAACAATAGCTGCCAGCTTGTACTCGTTTTGTTAACACCGGCCTACCATACCTAGGTAACACCAAGAGCATGACCTAGACTAGTCTAATCTGGAGTTTTACTAACAATAGCTGCCAGCTTGTACTCGTTTTGTTAACACCGGCCTACCATACCTAGTTTCACTAACAATAGCTGCCAGCTTGTACTCGTTTTGTTAACACCGGCCTACCATACCTAGTATCACTAACAATAGCTGCCAGCTTGTACTCGTTTTGTTAACACCGGCCTACCATACCTAGTTTCACTAACAATAGCTGCCAGCTTGTACTCGTTTTGTTAACACCGGCCTACCATACCTAGTTTCACTAACAATAGCTGCCAGCTTGTACTCGTTTTGTTAACACCGGCCTACCATACCTAGTATCACTAACAATAGCTGCCAGCTTGTACTCGTTTTGTTAACACCGGCCTACCATACCTAGTTTCACTAACAATAGATCAGACTGTGTTGAATTCCAACGCGATCTTGATCGTTTCTCAGACTACTGCTCTAATAATAAACTGTACCTTAGCTTGTCTAAGTGTCAAAGTATAACGTTCACTAAAAAAAAAAATAACATACATTTCAATTATCGACTTGCTAATAGTGTTATTAACAAAGTTAGCAATCTTCGTGATCTTGGTGTGCAGCTGGACTCGAAACTTCATCTTGATATTCACGTTGAAAACATTGTCAATAAGGCATATCAGATGTTTGGCTTTGTAATGAGAGCATCTAGAGATTTCCATCGTCCCTCCACCTTCTTGCACCTTTATAAGTCCATAATTAGACCGCAATTAGAATACGCAGTACCGATCTGGAATCCTTACTATGCTAAATACATTGAAATTATAGAGTTAGTCCAACGCAAGTACCTTCGTGCAATGCAATTTAGATGTTTTCGAAAGAAAACATCATACCAATCGCTTCTTAAAGAATACGACCTGCTTACATTACAGTCAAGACGCGTCCTCCTTGAGACAATGACGTTATTCAGTGTATGCCGAAACAAGTTTGATTGCCCTGACTTGGTGAGTGGTTTGTGTTACCTGGTTCCTCGAACAGTACATGGGCGAGAGGTACGCTCTAGGCGACTGTTCGCTACCAGCTTTTGTAGAACCAATGCTGGTGTGCGCTCACCGCTATACCGCTTAGTCGACACATACAATACGCGTTTTGGTGCAATAGACATATTATTCCTAAGCAGATACAAATTTAAAAGTGACATAATTACAATTCTAAGGGATCGGCAGTTGGCTCCATAGGTTTTACACAATGTAGGTATCATTATTAATAGGCTAGGGACATGTATGATACATCACGCATGAATCTTTTTGAATTTATTTGTTTGAATTTAGTTTTTTTTTTTTTTTTCCTTTTTTGTTTGTTACATCTTTTATAGAATATAGTTTAACCTTTTTTATTTTTTTCTCTTTTAACTGGTTTTTTATTAAGTTAGCCCTGCTACAGTTAACGCTTGCTAACGGCTTGTTTTTATTATATAATGTGGTAATCTGTGGAAAATGTTGTGGGTAGTATATTAGTTAAGTTTAATTTTAAGACAACACTGTTTATGCTTAATATACTACTGTTTGTTTTCCCCAATGTAATAAATAAATAAATAGCTGCCAGCTTGTACTCGTTTTGTTAACACCGGCCTACCATACCTAGTTTCACTAACAATAGCTGCCAGCTTGTACTCGTTTTGTTAACACCGGCCTACCATACCTAGGCCTACCTATAAGAAATGTCATCCAACTCCTGACCTATTAAAGAATGTAGGTCCTTTTTTAGGGTTCCGTACCCAAAGGGTAAAACGGGAACTCTATTACTAAGGCTCCGCCGTCTGTCTGTCTGTCTGTCCGTCTGTCACCAGGCTGTATCTCATGAACCGTGATATTTAGACAGTTAAAATTTTCACTGATGATGTATTTCTGTTGCCGCTATAACAAAAAATACTAAAAAATTTAATAAAATAAATATTTAAGGGACCCTAAAAAAGAAACCCTAAAAAATCACGTTTGTTGTATGGGAGCCCCCATACAACAAACGTGATTTTTTAGGGTTCTGTACCTCAAAAAGAAAAAACGGAACCCTTATAAGATCACTTCGTTGTCCGTCTGTCTGTCTGTCTGTCAGTCTGTCAAGACCATTTTTCTCAAGAACGCGTTGAGGTATCAAGTTGAAATTAATATCAAATACGTAAGTCTATGGTCCCTCGAAGCTCTAAAAAAATAAAGCTTCCAAGTCAACGCAATAAAAAAATACGGCAATATAAGCGACATTATTGCGACATATTTCGATACTCGCAAATAAATCAAAACCTAAGGTACTTCCCGTTGACCCAGAATCATAAAATTTAGCAAAAAACAAGGTCTTATAGTAAAAATATAGGAAAAAGTCCGAAATTTGTATATTTATAGTTATATCACATTAAAAAAAAATTGTGAATATCTCGCACATAAATCAAAACCTATAGGGTACTTCCCGTTGACCTAGAATCATGAAATTTGGCAACCAGCAAGATCTTACAGCACAAGTAAAGAAAAAGTCCAAAAATTGTAAATTTGTAGTTTTATCACATAAAAAAAAATTGCGAATATCACGCACATAAATCAAAACCTATAGGGTAATTCATGTTGACCTAGAATCATGAAATTTGGGCAGAAGCAAGGTCTCACGGCACAAGTAAAGGAAAAAGTCCAAAAATTGTTAATTTGTAGTTTTATCACATAAAAAAATCATTTTTTGCGATTACAAACTTAAATTTTTAGTTGGAAAATTGACCGTGGCGTATATCGCTGTATGGGAGAACATGTTTTTCAACTACCATGTTAAGTTTGTTTTAGGGATAAATTCATCTTAACTACGGAACCCTTCATTGTGCGTGGTCCGACACGCACTTTTTTTTTTCGTTTTTGCTGGATATTGATAACGGCAATAGGTGGACACTTGAAATATTCACAGAATATTTTTAGTTATATATTCACTTTAAAAATAAATAATTAAATTAAAATAAAACAAATATTTAAGGGGGGCTCGCATACAACTAACGTGATTTTTTTGCCGTTTTATAGATAATGGTACAGAACCCATCGTGCGCGAGTCCAACTCGCACTTGGCCGGTTTTTTTTATAGTAACTTGTGCATTTGCACTCGAAAAGCATCATTTGGTGAAATGGAACTGATGATGAAGACCACAGATGGCCACCGGAACTACTTAATAATTGGCATTTCACCGTTGCGATTCGATTAGGCACTTTAATATGGTTACTATGCAATTTATGCTCGTCAAAATGCATATAGTGAAGTCACCATTAGTTCTCCTGGTTCTTACCAGGAGAACACCTCAACAATGAACGCCCCTGAATCGGGAAAAGCAATATTTTGTAAAAGGTGACAGGCGGGGGGTGTGGTGGCAGGTTGACATTAGGCTATTGTAAATTAGATAAATTAAAAACTGACCCACTAAAAAGTGAAAAATAAAAACTTTTTACAAAAAAAAAAACAACCGACTTCCAAAAAAAACACTACAAAGTGAAAAATAACTTTAATTTCGGTAGTCGGTGGCAAAAAACTAAAATACAGATCCAAAGACACCGACTTCCGAAATTAAAGTTATTTTTCACTTTGTAGTGTTTTTTTGGAAGTCGGTTGTATTTTTTGCTCTATATTTTTGATGCAATGCGCCAAAAAAGCTTTTGTTAAATAGAGCCGTTTTATGTGGTACATTAGAAATTTTAAACATTTATATCTTTTCGATTTGAGTTTATCAAATAGATTTTCATTTGTTTTTATAAATACGGCTACTTCATAAATGTAAATTACAGGAAAGGTTTTAATTTTAATTTCTTTGAAATGTGGTTCACATGAATCTGGAACACGGATACCAGCAATCGCACGTACACATCTTTTTCGCGCTTTAAACACTAAATCCCTATTAGTGGCATTGCCCCAATATATATCTCAGTGTCGACGAAACATACGGTCAAAAGAACTGATTGATCAACAATTTTGGATAATTTATATAAAGCAAATGAGTACTGATTAATGTTATTGCTTAATGTGTCAATGTGTGTTTGCCAAGTCAAATCGTCATCTATCCAAAGCCCTATAAATTTAACGCAGCTGACTTGTTCAATGTCCCATTATAATGAATATTGTTGTTGTTATTTTTATTGTTACGCCCGAGGTTGACTAATTTAGTTTTTTCTAAATTGATAATTAAGATATTATCCGTCAGCTTGTTAATTATATTGCGAAGAGTGTAATTTATGTAATTTTCAAAAGTATCAGTATTCTGACCTGTAAAGATAGCTGTGCTGTGATCAGCAAAAAGAATCATGGGATGCTGTGAAACTTTAGGCAGATCATTTATGTAGATCAAAATAGCGGTAGACCCAACACTCTACCTTGCGGCACTCCATATAGAACTTTGGGCATGGATTTTGTTTTTGTTCGGTATTATTTAAAAGATTAATATTATTTATTTCTACTACCTAATATCTATCCTTTAGATAAGATTCTAGAAGTTTATGGACGTTACCCCTTATTCCATAATTCTACAATTTATTTATAAGTGTTCCATGGTCCACATAATCGACCGCTTTTGTCATATCCAATAAACATTGGAGAGATACACACAAATTACAATTTACATTAGAGCTCTTTCAAGTAGATTAAGTTCAGCTGCATATGCAGAAAGAAAAATAAGGCAGTTAACTGATATAGCCACAGCTAGGTTAGTGTACTTTGCTTATTTCCACAGTATTATGTCATATGGCATTCTGCTGTGGGGATCGGCTGCTGACGTAGATTCAATTTTCATTTTACAAAAGAGGGCAATCCGCGCGATCTATGGAATGGGTCCTCGTGAGTCCCTTAGTAACAAATACAAAGAAATTGATGTACTAACTCTGCCTTCCCTTTATATCTTAGAAAGTATTTTATATGTTCGCAAAAACTTAGGACTTTTCAAAATAAGAAGCGATTTCCATAATATAAATACACGTAGTAAACATGAAATTGTGATACCCAAATTTAGATTAACTAAAACAAGCAAGTCATTTCTTATAAACAGTATCCGCTTCTATAACAAGTTGCCAAAGTCGGTTATAGAACTTAGCGATGGAAAGTTCAAAACCCACATCAAACGTGTCCTAATCAAAAAAGCATACTATAAGATTAAGGACTACGTTGAAGACAAGAAAGTTTGGCAATAATTCCTTCTGCACATGTGGCTTCCCTGGTACCTCATTAACGGCATAACTATGTGAACGTCTATTAACTGCTCCTAAATTACGATTTTTATTTCTGTTTTTTACATACTTTGACATAACCTACAAATTTTAATTTAAAATATTTATTAGTGACTTGTGGACAGAATATTTATTCAGTTTTTTTTTTTTTTACAGTTGTAATGACAATGTTGTCATTTGGTTTAAATATGTAGGTTTTTATTTTTATTACTTTAGTAATATTTTATATAGATTCTTTTTTAATTTGTGAATGTGAGAACGTTGTAGGCTTAATAGACTGTAGCTTTGTAAACTATCTTTTATTTTGTTAAGTACTTGGTACTTGTTGACGGGCCTACACTGTCCTCCCATACCTATTAACACTGTAACTTATAACATTGTTAAAGCCCACTTTTTTTAAAAGAGTAACCGTGGAGTTTCTTGCCGGCTCTTCTCCATAGGAAACGACCAATTGGAACCGTGCACCTAGCTTCTGACGTTTCATAAGTGCCCATGTAGGTTTATGTGAAATAAAAAAAAAATGATTTTGATTTTGATTGAGATAGGAACATGTTTATCAATATTAGTATATACTGGTTTTATAAGGTCATAAATTGCTAAAGAACAATGCCAACTTCCCGTACATTTGAAAACCTGATAATGAAAGTTTATGTATAGTTAGAAGGTATAGTAGAAAGACTACATGTAAGTTTAGAAAATAATGTCTTATACTCATTTTTACGATTTAAACGCTACGAAGTCCAAAATATATTAATATTACTTTTTAGGTTAGGAATTGCCGATACCAAATACGAGTATAAAGAAATAAATGTGCTAGAACTAATTATTGACGCTTGAAGTTCAGTCTAAAATAGGAATACTTGGTCAGTGGGTCATCTTAGGGGTACCTACTTACCTAGCTATGATCTAAAACGTCTTTTTTACTTTGTGAATTCCTTGAAACCTACTGCCCTTGTCACTCTTTAGACTCTCGATGATTGTCAATAAAATTGAGTGTCGAGCATTAACTGTTGTTTCTCCATTACACTTTTGTACTTATGTAAACTTTAATACGATATTAATACACTTTTATCAATTTATTAATGCGTAGATGTGAGTATTTTAAATATTATTCACTTTAACAATTATTGAGCAAATAAATCAAACTATTAGCTTATCTTTCAGCAAACATTTGTAGTCAAACAAAACCTTATAATAAAGTAAATCGAGGGTATGAACTAATTGGTTAAATCAGCCGTTAGATTAAACAAATAAATAATAATAATCTGTTCTTAATAATGGAGCTAAAACTGAGTGTTCCGACGTACGGTCCAACCGACAAGAGGCCGGGCGCGCCGAGCGAGCCGGACTCCTGATCTCTCTCCTACCACCTACAGCAGTGGTCCGATGTTGATATCACGGTTAGTTAGGTGACGTTTGTAGTTCCGGTCGCCAATAAAAGATGGCGCTCGCTCCACGAAGTTGCCAACACTTACTAACTACATTTTTAGTATAATAAACGATAGTTAGATAGTTTCTATACCTCTAAAATGCCTAACTTAGTTCTTGTATTGTCAAAAGTGCTACCTAACACATTTCATTGGCCTACGGTACATACATACATACCTGATGAACAAATCGGGAAAAACAAATAAAACACTATGTTAAAGTGGAATGTTTTATTAATTATCATCATTTTCCTCTAAATCTATAATCATATAAATAAAATAACAAGTCCTGACTGACTGACTGACTGACTGACTGACTCATCAACGCCCAGCCCAAACTCTTGGGCCTAGAAAGCTGAAATTTTGTACAGACGTTCTCTTTATAATGTAGTCAAGGAATAAGAAAGGATTTTTGGGAATTTCACCCCTAAAGGGGTAAAATAGGGGATGGAAGTTTATATGAAAGTCCGTCAGTTTTGGAGTTAGGATCTTCAAATTTTGTGTTTAGGCTGACGATTAAAAATTAATTTATACGTATTTCAGTGTTTTTGATAATTCCACCCCCGAAGGGTTAAAAAGAGGGATGATCCATGTGTATGGAAAGTCCTTCATTTTAGATTGTAAAAATCACTAACGCAACGGTGTTGTTAGAATTTCAACTCTTAAGGGGTAAAAACGGGGATGAAATATTGTTTTTAATAAAATTTCTTTATTTTTTAAGTTAAAATCACTAATGGTTCGGCTTATGGTTGGCTTATACAACGTAAATCGTTGTTTTTTTTTAATTTCAACCCACAAGGGGGTGAAAAGGGGGATAATTTGTATTGAAGTTGATCATTCCCATAATTTTGTATTCAAGTAAAAAATAAACTTGAAACTTGGCACGAATACTTACCTAAATAAATCATAAAGTTTTCCATTTAAGTTTTTTCAAAGTTTCCCCCGAAGGAGGATTGGGGGATGTCAAAGTTTGTATCAAAGAATTTTAAATCGCAATCCGATTAACTCGAATCTCAGTATTTATACTTAAAACCAAAAGAATAGAATAACGTGTATCAGGGTTTTTCAAAAATCTACCCCTAACGGGGTGAAAAGGGGTAGTCAAAAAGTAAACCGTGACTCAAAATCAAAATAAAAATATTTTATTTCACATAAACCTACATGGGCACTTATGAAACGTCAGAAGCTAGGTGCACGGTTTCAATTGGTCGTTTCCTATGGCGAAGAGCCGGCAAGAAACTCCACGGTTACTCTTTTAAAAAGAATGGCCTTTTACAATGTTTTCAAAATACAGTGTTAATAGGTATGGGAGGACAATGTAGGTGACCATCAACAAGTACCAAGTAATTAACAAAATAGAAGATGGTTTACAAAGCTACAGTCTATTAAGCCTACAACTATCTCACATTCACAAATTAAAAAAGCATCTATATAAAAAAATACTAAAATAATAATAAAATAATCCTACCTATTTAAACTAAATGACCAGATTGCCATTACAACTGTAACAATTATATTATTAAATAAACGACCATAAACATACATTTTCGAAAACAACCTTTGAAAGGGGGTGTTGAATTATGTCGGGGAAAATAATTGTATGGAAAGATATATCGCGCGGTTTGATTAACTTGAAACTTGGTATTTATATTTAAGATCGGAAATAAAGGAAAAGGTTTATCAGAGTTGTCAAAAAATCTATACCTTACGGGGTGGAAAGGGGTAGTCAATTTTAAAGGGGATGATTTTATGTTTCGGATTGGCGCAAAAATGGCTGAACGGATTTAGATGAAATTTGGTAATGCACCCTGCGGTTTCACCCGCGTATGTCTCGATCCCGTAGGAATATCGGGATAAAAAGTAGCCTATGTCCAGAGTATCCAGAGTATCAGCTACCTCCATACAAAAATTTATCAAAATTGGTCCAGCCGTTTGAGCGTGAAGAAGTAACAAACACACACACACACACTCACAAACTTTCGTCTTTATAATATTACTCGTAGTGTGATAATCTGCATTAACACATATCGTACTTTTAATTCCGGTACTACGTTCTCGTGACATTTTTTCCGACATCCACACGGGCGAAGCCGCGGGCAAAAGCTAGTTCTTATTTATATAATAGGTTCCAATGTGTGAATGTTGATGATGTGAAATCTTCCGAGCTACCAGTTCAGTTAGGTGTACCTCAAGGCTCAATACTGGGCCCATTCTTATTCCTAGTGTATATCAACAACTTAGCTGGGTGCCAGAGTTTCTCTAAGAGATTATTTTTAAAGATATTGGTATTCTCACGGTGGCATCACAATTCATCTTCGCCAACATCTTATATGTTAGGCAAAATATACACTTATACACTAAAAACAGTGATATTCACAATATTAACACCAGCAATAAGGACAAATTACGTGCTTCATTTCAGCGGCTTCATAAGGTTCATAACTCATTTGTTGGACTTGGTATAAGTTTTTTATAATAAGCTACCCTCTTCTTTGCTAGATTTGCCTTTAAAGTTAAAGTTAAATCCAATCTTTGTTCCAAGGCATACTATTCTATCAATGACTACTTAAACGATAAGAATAGTTGTTCGATGGGATTAACTCAAGACAATGTTCATGTTCTTTCTCCAGAATTAGCGTACCTACTGACAGGTTATATGAGTTCATATAATTTTTTATTTTATTTGACTGTCTCAGTCAATTTATTTTTATTTATTAGTGACATAATATACTCATGAAAACGTTTTTTATGAGTTGTATTGCAATAAGTGGTTAGCTAGCGACCTCGACAATTGATTATATTATTCTTACCTGAGGAACCGGCAGCAAGTTCGTCGTGCTCCCTTGGATGTCACTGCTTGCGGTAGCGTCGGGGGTCGGGTTGCCTCCTTCCCTCAAATATGGCGAGGGGGGTGATGGCTTATCTTTGCGTTATGCTCGTGAATGGGTGCTGCTTGTGGTGACTGGTCGTCTTGCTGACCATGGTTTTGTTATTGTTATTAATGACTAGCTTTTGCCCGCGGCTTCGCCCATATGGATGTCCGAAAAAATGTCACGAGAACGTACTACCGGAATTAAAAGTACGCTATGTGTTAATGCAGATTATAAACTATGTTACCAAATTTCATCTAAATCCGTTCAGCCATTTTTGCGAAAATCTGAAACATAAAACCATCCTCTTTAAAATTGACTACCCCTTTCCACCCTTTGACAACCCTGATACACCTTTTCCTTTATTTCCGATCTTAAATATTAATATCGAGTTTTAAGTTAATCGAACCGCGCGATATATCTTTCCATACAATTATTTTCCCCCACAAACTTCAACACCCCCTTTAAAAGGTCGTTTTCGAAAATGTATGTTTATGGTCGTGATGAGTATAATTTACTGCAATCAGGAAAGTCTTTACCAAAAAAAAAATAGGCTTATCTCTTTGAGTCCTTTTACAGATTCGAATGGTCTCATAAGCGTAGGAGACGATTACAATGTCAAGCACCCCGTATTATTATGTGGTAAGCACCATATAACTAAAATAATATTTCATAAAAATCATATCGACTGCTTACACGCTGGCCTTCAGCTGCTCTTGGCAAATTTACGCCAAATGTACTGGCCTCTTGGTGGCAGAAATCTTTCCAAATGTATTGTCAAAAAATGTATCAAATGTTTTAATACAAGTGTCAAACTGTGCAACCTACAATGGGTCAGTTTCCCTCTTCAAGGACACATTTAGAACACCCATTTTTGAATTGTAGTGTGGATTATGCTGGGCCAGTGCTGATTGCTGATCGCAAAGGGCGAGGGTGTACGCTTATAAAGGCGTACCTGTGTATTTTTGTTTGCCTTGCCATTAAGGGTGTTCACATCGAGCTTGTTACAGACCTCACGAAAAAAGCCTACATGGCTGCTTTGAACCGTTTCGTGGCTCGTCGTGGTAAACCCGAAAGCATCTTGTCCGACAATGGAACAAACTTCGTAGGTACTTGCAATGAGCTACGTAAGGTTTTACAAGACTTAAATCTCGTGTCTGAAGTTGCTCAACAAGGCATCAAATTTTCTTTTGCGCCTCCATACTCCCCCCACTTCAACGGCATTGCTGAAGCCGCCGTCAAATCAACTAAACATCACCTAAAGAGACTTTTAGGCTTAACGCACTTCACATACGCGGAGATGGCCACGTGCTTGACTCAAATAGAGGCCGTCTTAAATTCCCGTCCTCTTACCCCTCTTTCCACTGATCCTCTAGATTTTTCCGTTCTTACTCCTGGACATTTCATAATTGGGCGACCACTAATATCTGTTCCGCATCTACAGGTTACTGATCTCAACATCGGGTGACTGGAGCACTACCAAAGAGTGGAGCACATAAAACAACATTTTTGGAACCGTTTTCAATTAGAATATGTTTCTCTGCTCCAGCTAAAAACTAAATGGACAGCATCAACAGGCCACCTTTCAGTGGGAGCACTGGTTCTTATCAAACTCTGCTCACTTCCTCTCACTTGAACGCTTCAAACCGGGGAGGATGTTCGAGTGCCTCGGACCACTAGGCAATCTTCGGCTGCTGTCGTGAGCCAGCGGAAGGTGGCGGGTGGCGGTGAGAGGTGCGGCGTGCGGAACGCGGGCCGTCGGACTACTCCACTACCGATCTGCGACGACGACACGCGCGCGCACTCCATACGCTTACCAACGTCAATATTTTTGTACCTATTTCGGATTACATTTAAATAAGTTTAAAGTCTATTGATTTTTAGTAAAGTCCTTAGTTAGGTCCCTAACAAATGACCACTCTCACCAACGCTGTGGACAGTAAAATATGAGAGGTAGTATGTTGCGACCGAGCGTCACTCGACAAGGATATATTTTCTGAGGTGCCATAATATTTGAAAAGTTAATACTCAAGCAGTTGCTAAGATTTAAACAGCCTTCTGCACAATGAACAATATGGCTTTACAAAAGGTCGTTCCACTACAGATGCGGGTGTTGCACTACAAAAACACATATTTAACGCATGGGAGAACTCGCAAAATGCTATTGAAGTTTTCTGTGATCTCTCTAAAGCCTTTGATTGCGTGCACCATGATACGCTTTTGCGTAAGCTACAACATTACGGCGTGCAAAACGAAGCTCTTAAAGTAATACATTCTTATTTATATAATAGGTTCCAATGTGTAGATGTTGATGGTGTGAAATCTTCCGAGCTACCAGTTCAGTTAGGTGTACCTCAAGGCTCAATACTAGGCCCATTCTTATTCTTAGTGTATATTAACGACTTACCATTCTATATAAACTAGCCGAGTGTCAGCATGGTTTTAGAGCCCCTGTGCAAACCACATTAATTTTGTAGACTTTGCTGTCACTGAAATGGATAAAAATAAGCAAGTTGACGTGGCTTATTTTGACTTTAAAAAGGCGTTCGATCGTGTCCAAAATGACGTCCTACTTAAAAAAATATCCGCAATAGGATTTACCCCGAAGTTGCTTGAACTTTTCTCGAGCATTTCACTGACCGTTTTCAGTATGTTCAAATCTCTGGACAAAAATCTGCCCCTTATATAACTTGCTCTGGTGTAAGCCAGGGTAGTACCCTGTGGCCTACGCAGTTTATTGTTATGGCGAATGACCTGCCGAAGGTCGTCAGGACGGCACGATGTCTCATGTTTGCGGATGACCTAAAGTTATTCTTGGGTATTAATAGTGAGCAGGACTGTGAGGCGCTGCAGAGGGACATCGACATGGTGGTAAAATGGAGTGAAACCAATCACTTAGAACCCTGCCACATATCAGGTGTCCCTTTGGAGAGCGTCAACGAAATAAAAGATCTTGGACTGACCTTAGACGTGAATATGACCCTTAATCAGCACATTTATAATATCTGTGAAAAGGCCTTCCAATCACTAGGTAAGTAGATTTAAAGACAGGAATGTTATACTCCTGTTATACACTTTATAATACGTTCGTACGTAGCAAACTTGAAAACAATACGCTGGTATGGGATCCACATGAGCAAAAATATAGGCTTATGATTGAACGGGTCCAACGAAAATTTGCTCGCTACCTATATAAAAGAATATATGGGTATTATCCCTATTTGTATCCGTCTCTGATTGTTGCGGGAATGGTAGGTATCAACACGTTGGAACTGAGACGTAAGTGTGCGCTGTTGATGCACTACTACTTATTACTCAATAATAAGATCGATGACGCAACTACTCTACCTCGCTGTTCATTGTTTGCTCCGGACCGACTGCGGAGGTCGCGCGCCTGTGCTCCGCGGTGCCAGTTCGCCAGTGCGTACCCTTACTGGTCGATATGCTCCCACCACCCAGGCGATCAATCTGCTGAACGTCCTGATTGCTCAGGAGCCGGATCTTGACGTATTTATGTGTAGTAGTAAGTATATGATTAATGTTTGCATTAAGTTTTTTAGTTGTTACGTGTAATGTTATACTGTTGGCTTGCTGCACGCTTTGGTGTTTACTGTAAGTGTAGCAAGCAATTGCCTAATAAATAAATAAAGGGTATCTGTGACGTTGTACTGTTTGCAGATGATACCTTTCTTATTTTAAAGTAGACCGGAATAGACAAGATTTTGACGACGTAAACATTTTTTTTTTTTCACTTTGCACTCTCAATGGTTACGGATTGGTTTACGACAAATAACTTAGTTCTCAATGCCAAGAAAACGAAATGCATAAAGTTTGCCTTACCGAAAGTTAGAAATTTAGGTCCCAACATCGTTTTAGATAAAGAGGTGCTTGAAACTGTAGATTCGTCGGCAGTGTTTCTGGGTATAATAGTAGATGCCAAACTTCAGTGGGGACTAGCGGGAAGGCTCAGTTCGGCCGCATACGCCGTCAGGACAGACAGTAGACACCGACGTTGATACAGCCTGATTAGTCTATTTTAGTTATTTTCATAGCGTTATGTCCTACTGTATTCTGCTGTGGGGTAAAGCAGCTGACATTCAAAATATATTTGTACTTCAAAAACGAGCTGTTCGAACAATTTACCAGCTGGGTGCCAGAGTTTCTCTAAGAGATTTTTTTAAAGATATTGGTATACTCACGGTGGCATCACGATTCATCTTTGCCAACATTTTATATGTTAGGCAAAATATACACTTATACACTAAAAACAGTGATATTCACAATATTAAGTTACTAGTTTGAATAAATGACTTTTGATTTTGATTTGATTTTATGAATAACTACGAGTATTATGTATCAGTAAAGTGTATTAACATCAACGCGGTGGCCGCGGCGTCACTATCACGCAGCGGCGCGCATGCGTCACGCTCGGCGGCGCGGGCGCCTGGCCGTGACCGTGACGCCACGCGCCACACACGATCTGCGCGCGCTCGAGTCACGCAACGCACACGAATCACACACAGTTTACACAGTACAGCATTCATACAATACTAAACTGAAACATCAAATAATGTGATAAAGACCCAAGTTCGGTGCAAAGGTGGTATGGGACGGTTCTATGCAGTTATGGCCTCGACGACTGTCAAGTTCTATAGAAGTTCCATAAACCATAGCTACAAGAATTCTTAGACCTGGTTTCAAATTTGTCACAAATTCATTGCTTTTGACGGTTTAAGCTCCTGATACTGTGCCGTCATATTCATAAGTAAAATAAAGTACGCGTTGCTGCATGGTCTATTCCAAATACGGACCTATTTAAAGCTGACATCTACAAAACAATATATGTAGCAGATCGGTTGTGACAGACGGACAGACAGACTATAATTCAAATACCAGTAGATAATTTTTGTTTAAATCATTTCATTTGTCAAATGTGTTTGTAGAACCGACCCGAATAACTACGACTACTACTACATGTACGAGTTTGGATAATGTTTTTTGTTGCTGCGACTATTTAGATAAAGCCATCATTAATTATATTTTTGAGGGAGATCATTAATTATGGCTTTATCTAAATAGTCGCAGCAACAAAAAACATTACCAATACAACATGTAGCAGTAGTCTTAGTTATTCGGGAAATGAAATTAAATGAAATCGTTTATTCTGTAAATAGGATATCGGAATCACTTTTACACGTCTTATTAAACTAACAATTATTAAAAAATAAATCTAGCTTATTTTTTATTTTTTTTATTCGCTAGATGTAGTCGACATTTCCTATCTTTAAGAAGAAATGGCCAAATAAACTCAGGGGTCCCAAGTCCAGACATAGGAATATTGGTCAGATCATGAGAGGACCATGTAGATCCGTGTCTGAAATGGTATTTTGAGGAAAGAACCACACAAATTTGAGTGGACCTATCCAATCAGTGCAAGCATTTGTAGTTAGTATGAGGAAAGGGAGAGAAAAGGGATAATCCTCCGACCAGACGGGTGGTGTGTTTGGTGGGCAACTGCCCGACGATTGATGTCGGGACGTTGTATATATGCTAGTTGCGCGGTAAACTCTGCTTGCGCGATGCAGGATTTGCGTGACGTCAGTGTGACGCGTAGTTCGCATGTGGCGATGTTGATGCCGCTACAAGCTCAACAACGAAAATATAAGAATATATCGCTATCTCCGAAACTACTGAGCCTTTTTTTTGTGTGGGATATTATCAAATAACTTCTCCAGCTGCGGAGCGGGTGTGTCAGACTTTTACTGACGAAAACCACCCGTGTTCCTTCAGTTGCCTGTCTGCCAGGACCACGATGTCCCTTTCGGACAAACTCGCAACCCAGGCAGAAACGACTGAGCCTAAAATTTTGAAAAAATTATGAATAACAGTTCTTTACTTATTTAATACAAGAAAACCTATAAGAAGTCTATGGTCTTACAATAAAATTGATGAGGATGCCATGGTCATACTGATCAAACTCTCTATGTAAATCACTCAATATTGGGCGTACAAACTTACATTTGCAGTTGAAATCTATGGGGGACCATCTTTTTCAACTACAATGTTAAGTTTGTTCTACGGAACCCTTCATTGTGCGTGGTCCGACACGCACTTTGCCGGTTTTTTTAAGTCGGTTCAAAATACATAAATTGACGAACACAATTATTACGAGTATAACCTCCTCCTTTTTGGAAGGCGGTTAAAAATAACATGAATATTTACATTGTAAAGTATTCATCATCATTTCAGCCGAAAGACGTCCACTGCTGGACATAGGCCTCCCCCAAAGGGGGGTTTGCCATAATCGATTCTTTTAGTGACTCCGACCTTTCATTTAGTCGAAAAACTTTTTACCGAAGTGTCACTTAGCCGAAATAACATTTGTTCGAAGTATTATGTTTCCGAACATTCATTATATCACTGTTTAAATTAAAATATTTTCATTTCAACAAACGCCTAAATACTCGTAATAGAGGGGATCTGGTACTCGGTGGCTGCTGCCGCGGCACGCTTGCTTCGCTAACATCTTAATGGTCACTGTTCTTACATAATCTAACCCAAATTATTCAATACCAGTAGATGGTATCTGACGCTGGTATTTAAAAGCAGGTAACGTAGGTGCATGCTGCATGCAACATGTAGCATGCAACGCCTACGCGGGCTTAATTTACACTCTAGGGGTAGGGTAAACAAGACTGCGTGAAGTCGGTTTTGCAGCGATTCGTTTCTCACAAAATTTTGTAGCACAACTGACTTTTTATGACACTATTTTAATTTAATATTGAAAATGCTACCAAATAACCGTGATATATTTGTAACCAAATAATATTCCGTAAAATGTTGTTTCGGTGTAGTGAAAATATGGCAAATTAATCATTTGGCAAATTAAAAAGTTCAAAAGAGGCTTCGGCCAATAGCAAAAAGTTATTTTGATCTTGTTAAAATAAGTTAACCGCAAATCATGTTGTGTCTGTGTACCGTTATTATGGTCAAATATAGTTCACTTCCCAACAAACATTTGATAGGTCGCCACAACGTGCGGATTTTAACTTTTGGTTCTATACGCTGGTCGTAAATACGTCGCTATCACGTTGATACGACCGAGAATAGGCCCATTTTATACGAATCAGTGTCGTAATAGAGTTACGTAGCAGTCGTATTAATCACTATCTGGTTGAGTAGTGGTCGTATAGACGTCGTAAGATCGTCTTTTCGTCGAGTTATGATGTTTATTAGCGCTGCTTTGCGACATTTCATCGAGTAACTAGTATTCATCACGACTTTTATAAGGGATTTTGATGTAAAGTGATCGATTACGATTAATGTAGTGAATTGAAACTTTACAACCGGACAACTTTTATACTGTGTTAGAATATATAATAATATTTTTTATCATTGAAAGGGGAGTACAGCCATTTTATTTTTATTTATTTTATCTTCGAAAATCATCTTTGAGTGCATTAATCTTTTGGGAAATTAATTTTATCGAGTAATATTAGTGAGTTTTCTCAATATAATGGACGCGCTTTATAAATTATTTAATTAAGGCAATATTTTTACCCTATATTTTGACGAAAGTGTTAACAGTTACCTTAATACGACTTAGGATTAACGGCACAACCGTAACACAACATCTAAACGACTTATCATTCCGTGCACTTATTTTTATCTGTATAATATCAGCCATATTATCGAAATCAGGGTTCATTTGGCGATTCAATCTGTGAAAAAACCATTTTAAATACATACATAAACAAGTGATTTATTTATTGGTGGTCTCGGTTATAATAAAAAATGATATGTAACATAATGGACATCGATAAGTTTTTAACCAAAACAGATTTTATCTTATTGATACGTATGTGTTTGAGATGGCCATGGATATCCACACACTTTTTACGCGCGAATCGTTGTTTTGGTTGCGGATTTCCGATAACTGGCAATGAAACCAAACCTACACATTTTATACTGACTGAGGAAAATGTTAAATACATGTTAAATTTTGATTTTTTCTGGTGTCCACGCTGTTCTTTTGCTATTTACGATCATTACCCAGAAGAAGAATGTGAATATTGTAAATAGAAATAATATTGTTTTACAAAAAATAACACAATCAGTGCGAACAAAATACCTAACTTATTGAAGTGAAGTACCTACATAACTTTTAAAGTTCAATAAACCCACTTAGGTATTTGACCTTAGATACCTATGGCGTAAAATATGTTTTACTATTTATTATTATTGATAAAATACTCCTACATAATATTATATTTTGTGCTTCGATCAATACGATAAGTAATAATAATAATAATACTACATTCCGTGCGCTAGTCGCTCCCTCTTTGCTCCCCCGCACCCCGCCGGGCGGTGACATACGGCCGACGCGGCTCAGCTCTCGTTCACTTAGTTCAGAATAACCGAAGTGAGCGTTAGTATCGCGCCGCCGCGCTATCAGATTGCGAGTGTAAGTAAATATCTACAAGTTGAATCGCAGCGCAGATACAAAATATCTAAAATGTTTAAAAATAATTAATAACCGTACTTTTATTCTAGGCGTTTAAGAAAAATGCCATTTAAAATCATTGAAACAATCGAACGCGGAAGGCGATTAATTGCAACAGTTCCTTCATTATGGGAAAATGATGGTAATTTATATTGGCCAAGAAAAAATGTTATTCCACTGAAGAAAAACGAAAACTCCACACCTCAATCTGAGTGGAAATGTTTACCATGCATACTATTACGGGATAATATCTTAGATTATAAAACTGCAGAGCAGGAGATTGCTCTCATGTCTGACGCCACAGACACAGATAACAAGGAAAATGAGTATCCACGAAAAAGTACTTCAGTTGCATTAAATTTGAACAATCAGGCAATGGAATGTATACAGGTAGGTTGGTTTATCTGTAAAAACATTATTGTACTTCTTTTTTATTCGACCAACAGAAGTCGCTATTTATGATTACTTTAAAAACGATTATTTTGTTGATACTCAGGTATTTCTTTTGTTTATCGACGTAATATTTCAAATAAATAATATCCTACTCAAGAATATTTATATGAATTTTATAGGTATGTTAGCATGTAGCAGCAAATTCGCATGTAGTGTGAAGTACGAGTACGTATGCTGAGTGTGGCATGCGTGTAGTAAGTATGTAGTTGTGATGCTGGTGTGGATGCGTGTATGTCAGAGGAAGAAAATGCGTTTGTTGCCGTTCCGTGTATGTGTGTATATTTGTGTAGCTTTATAATAAAATTGTAGTTCGTGTAATGTATTATAGGCAAGTAAAGTGGCTGAAGAAATATCCCCAATGGTGGCGGCTGAAGACACGTCCTCAAGAATGGATATAGAAAATGCATTTTCAGTTGCAGCGTCGAAAAACTCATCCTCAATAGTGGCAGCAGAAGAGACATCCTCAGTTATTATGGTTAAAGATTTACCCTCCATTATGGTAGTTGAGTCTAATGCACTCATACCTTCAGATGTAACTAACATTTTAATACAAGACGCCTCGCAGGTTAGTTTACTAGATCCATTATTACTTATGTACAGTTAACAAAAGATTATTTTGCTCACCTTAAAACTGACATTTGCTTGCATGCTGTGAAAGCGGTAAGGTTGATTTTCAACTAAATACTTATGCTTAGAATACACATCCTAATTAAAAGGATTCATTGTCAAAAGTGAGAAACACTTTCTTTGGTCGACTGCTCCTTCCTGTTTGTATATTATGATGTGATTGAAATTTTGTATTGAGTATGTTTGTGTTATCTTAATCTCACCCGAAATCTCTTTTTTTTTTCAGAAAGATACTAGCAATCCTACTTTAGTTTCCGATATTCAAGATAATATGATACAGCCTGATGAAAATATGCTTTTGCCGGAATTGGATCAACATCCTAATCATCATTTTTCAGATACCCAAACAATTTACCCCAACAACATTACCGAATCTATACAGGTTCCTGAACAAATTGGTTATTTTATAGAAATGGCGTCAACTATTCAAGAAAATCAAAAAGTTCTTTTCGAAAACCAACAAAATATGCTTAAAGGCCTTGCCTTATTAAATACCAAAATTAGATGAATTCTTCACGAGGTCACAGGGACCATTTCAACTAAACGACATGAACAGTCATCGCGTTTTAAAATGATCACGAATATTGAAGAATTTACTACTTTTGAGGAACAATTGAATGATCCCTTAATGGAAACAAAATATTTCGAAGAATTGTCTATAATTTGTAGTAATAAGATAACTGGGTATAATAATGCGTACGCATTAGTCGACACTATGATTGATCGTAAATTAATGACGCGCTGTTCCTGGGGAGGAGGTACAAAGGGGGAACCTAAACATTGTTTTAAGGCATTTGTAAAAACTATCGACTTATTTCTTAAAGTAGTGCACCAGTATGATAAAACGTTTACTAAACCAGTTTGTGAGGACTTTTTCAAAAATGTTATGCGTCATTCTGCCAAAAGAAACACAGCCAAACGTGTACGCAATTCCACAACGAAGAAGAAAATTAAAAAAAGTGCGACCGACAATCGGCCGGGACTATCTAATGTTATTGATGCGACTCCATAACTTTATTTTCATATTACATTATTTCATAAATAGAGAGAATAACTAAAATCATCATTTTTTTGACCTGTGGGGGTTAAAAATAGTCTTCATTTTAGTTATTCTCTAGGAGTTCACAAATTTATTTAATATCGAGAAATAGTATAATAGTAATACTTTCGTTAGTTATCATAACGATGACTATGATCGTTATGATTGTTATACTTGCTTACAACTAACGAAAGTATATATCGTTATGATAGTTATACTTTCGTTAGTTGTAAGCAAGTATAACAATCCTAACGATCACTATGATCGTTATGATAGTTATACTTTCGTTAGTTGTAAGCAAGTATAACAATCCTAACGATCACTATGATCGTTATGATAGTTATACTTTCGTTAGTTGTAAGCAAGTATAACAATCCTAACGATCACTATGATCGTTATGATAGTTATACTTTCGTTAGTTGTAAGCCATGCTCCAAAGATAATCTACTTAATTGAGAAACTTCTTTATATTTTTGATAACAATCCTAACGATCACTATGATCGTTATGATAGTTATACTTTCGTTAGTTGTAAGCCATGCTCCAAAGATAATCTACTTAATTGAGAAACTTCTTTATATTTTTGATAACAATCCTAACGATCACTATGATCGTTATGATAGTTATACTTTCGTTAGTTGTAAGCCATGCTCCAAAGATAATCTACTTAATTGAGAACCTTCTTAATATTTTTGTTGTTATACTTTAAATGATTATGAATGAATCACTTCTGGCACACATATTTTGGTATATTTAAAATGAATAAATAAAACTAACCACAGCAATTTTTCTTTTTTATTTACACCTTGTCACTTCAGAGTATGAATGAGCGGTACAAAATAAGTATTTGAACTATATTCTACGGGTACTAACTTACACTTTATGTCACTAGTATGAACTATCGCTTTCCATCTTCTTATATTGTTAGAATTTATCATAAAAATATTCAAGAATGAAGACCTAACTGGCTTGTCAAAAACATCATCGACATTTTCAATAATATTCCCAATTAAACTTATACAAACGTCGTCATTTTCTATAGATATAAGCTCGAAAATATCACGGTTATTTGTCATAAACCATTTATTTTGGTTGGCTGTGGAGAGAATAAATGATTCCAGATAAATCACTTTTATAGAAGTTTTTTTATAAACATATGTTTTTATGACAGGAATGTTATCATAGTTACTATTATTATTTAATTCTTCTATTTCTATGGTATTTCTTTCAATTATTCGGTTGGCAATTTGCTCAAGAGGTTTGTTTCCTTTTCTTATTGTTCGTTTAATAGAACTTAATTTATTTTCGAAGGGATATGCATTGAACGTTTGCAATTTACCAAATCTCTTAACTTCATTAACCAGATGAATCAAGTTATGGACGTTACTTGTGATATATTCTCTACCATAATAGTCACGGTAATGCTCAACAAAATGTATCAACATAGTTTGTGCAACTGGTAAAAACTGAAAATGATGGTGATTTGAACAAATCGTTACAGCACAAAAGAAATTCAAAAAGTGGTGATACGGACCATCAGCCAAAACATCCTTTAGTATTATGAAACTAACATAAAGAAGAAATGTGCGATATTCGGTAGCTTTCCAGTTTGATAAATCATGTAGACCTCTTAAATTCCTATGAATTTCCTTTGGCATATGACAGCTTAGTATAAATTGCGTCACTTTTGTTATCTCTCTAGCGGACCATTTGGTAATAAGCTTTCCTGAATTCCCATCTCTCCATCCAAACAGTAATCGCTTCATAATACCTAAATCAATCAGATGAAGGGAATCTCCATCCAATCATGTCTATCGGCAACTGGAGAAAAGGAGAATCGCGTTTGTGGTGGTTACCATATTTTTTGGCACGAAAATCTGCATCGTTTCTTCTTTCGTTATCAGTTCCTTGAAATGTGACAGTATGAGATGCATGAGAGTATTCGCCAACCACAGTACATTTAAGGCATCCATGTTTTGCGTTAAAATTGCAAACTCCTGCAAAATCAAATTGTACAATATAATTAGCTTATGATAAATATCTACAAATTAATAAGTAAGTTTCATTCAGGGTTTAATATTATTCTAATATTGCTTTATTATGGTTATATTAAAATAAATTATTATTTGTACGTATAGCTACTAAAATTATGGTCATGTAAATGGATTTTAAATGCAATACCTTTAATTAATGCTCTTGCAGGAGAATCGCATATAACGGCCCTCAGTTTTACTGTGATTATTGCTTCAATTCCCCGTCGTGTAGTAAATTTTAAATTATTGCGGTAAAGCTCTAGTAATTCTTCAATAAACAGTTGTAAGAATGAGTTTAAATCTACTGGTTTACTTGTGCCTTCATACACCCCCACAACCAATGGTGGAATGTTAGGGTATTCATGAATGTTGCACAATATTGGCCATACTTGGTGTTTGGAACTTTTGAATAATGGTAAGCCGTCAATATTTACATTAAGCGATATGCACGTTGGTACATTGTCCAAATGTAATAAAATCATTTTCAACATAGCAATAAGGCCATTATGCCAATAATGACCAGAATCAACTGGAATTATGGATATATTTGTTTTTTGACAATTTAAAAGTGTCCGTGGATCTTTTGGAACTGAACAGGGAATTCTTTGGTTCAGGATTTTGTTTAGCTCTCTCAGTGCGTCTTGTGTTATATTGAAATGAATTGCCCATTTTTTTAAATTATCACGAAGTATCTCATTTTTACTGGCTTCGTTTGCGCTTTCATAATCAGAACTATCACTAAGATATAATTTATCAAATATTTCATCTACTTCGTCTTCTTCTGACTCTACTGTTATAGAGCCACTGGGATTACTTTCTGCGCTTCGAACAACATCATATGGTTTAATCCCCCTCTGCACCGAACTCGATTCACTTGAGTTTAAAATTAAATTTTGTGCGGAACCAACTCCAGTTTGATTACAGTTGACTTGTCGTGTAGAAGTATTCGAAATAATAGAATTGGACGTAAGAAGCGCAATGTAGTTTTTTTTTACTTTTCTTTTAAAAGCACCACTTTTTTTCACATTTCCCCAGCTTTTTC
This sequence comes from Tiliacea citrago, assembly GCA_963921375.1. Taxonomy (NCBI): domain Eukaryota; kingdom Metazoa; phylum Arthropoda; class Insecta; order Lepidoptera; family Noctuidae; genus Tiliacea; species Tiliacea citrago. Next base: position 30,644,411 of record OY992782.1, read on the forward strand.
TATTCATTTTAATACCGTACAATCTATTTTTACAAAGAGAGAAAAAAATGGCGGTGGTTGTAATATTGCTAAATTATTATATACTTATAGGTCATCCAGTCATTAAATAGTAGTTTAAAAGTGTTCAAATTGACTGAAAATTGTATAAGAGTGCAATTTATCACTCTAACATGATTATCACGTAAAAGTAGTTCTCGCGACTTTAATACGATTAATGCCGATGTAAAAGTTGTTTAGACATAACTAAGACGACATCACTGGTTATACTACTGAAAATTGTTTTAAAGTCGTGTAACACAGTCGTATAGAAGTTTATACGACGTCTATCATATGACTACAAGTTGTGTAACGATAAGAGGCACTAAGTCGTATGACATGCTGAAATTACTTTAATACGATTTTTATAGCATTTGGAGTCGCATAATTTTTACTTATACGACTAAAATGTTTGTTGGGTTGTCATTGTACAACTGGTGTTTCATTATATTCTATCTGATAGATCACTAATTACTTAAATAACAGGAACTTCAAGAGGTTATGGGCTACTATTGCTCCACAAGTAAAAAAAAATAAGTGTTCTACCGAAATAGTTCCGCGATTCAGTTCGATAAAATTTGCTCAACTAAAAAAAAGTGTGCAACCACGCCGCGTAGGAATTCGATTTTTACAGCTCAACTGTAAATCATGGCTTCAAAAATATCTATTGGTACAATTGAGAAGCTGATGGGCAGGGAGAATTATCCTACATGGAAATTTGCCGTCAAAAGTTACTTGGAGCATGAAGATTTATGGGACACAATCGAACCCAGTGCAGACTATGTGCGAGACAGCAAAATGAATGTTACAGCAAGGTCAAAAATAATACTTCTAATCGATCCAATTAACTATGTCCATGTTCAGGAGGCGACTACGGCTAAATAGGTATGGTTAAAATTAGAACAGATATTTGATGACTCCGGGCTCAGTAGAAGAGTAGGTTTGCTACGTGATCTGATTATAACCACTTTGGATAGCAGCTCAAGTGTTGAGGTTTACATTAATAAAGTAATGTCAACAGCTCATAAGCTCAGAAATATTAATTTTGTAGTAGGAGACGAGTGGCTTGGTACTTTGCTGCTCGCTGGACTCCCTGATGTCTACGAACCGATGATCATGGCTATTGAAAGCTCAAGTGTGTCAATTACTGCTGCTTTTGTAAAAACAAAGCTGCTACAGGATGTAAAAGTGACAGATTCTTCAGCCTACTTTATTAAGTCTAAAAAGTCCCAAAATATATCAAAGTCTCAAAAAGATTCAACCGATAACAACCAAAAGAAAGGCCCACGTTGTTACAACTGTAACAAACATGGTCATTTCAGTAAAAACGGCTACTTTCAGAAAAAAAAAGAAATCTGAACCAGATAATAACCCATAATATAATGGATATTATGCCGTTTTTTCAATTGCAGACACATTGGACAAGACCAGATGGTATATTGACTCTGGAGCGTCGCAACATATGTGTATAGAGAGAAAATGAATGTACGATGTTTCGCCTACAATAGTAAATAATATAAAGGTGGCAGACAACAAGACTGTAGCAGTAGAAGGATGTGGTAATGTGAATTTGAAAATAAGAGACTCTGAAGGCAGACCCCAGACTATTCAACTAAGAAATGTGCTATATGTACCTTCTTTGACAACTAATTTACTTTCAGTAAGCCAGATGACAAAAAATGGGTGTGAAGTTGATTTTGAGAAAGACTACTGTAAAATTTACCAAAATAAGAAATTAATTTTGACCGCTTTGCAATATAATAATATGTATGTATTGAAAGACTTTTCTGAAACACCAGCATTGTTGTCAACAGTAGATGAGAATGATATAAAATTGTGGCATCAGAGGATGGGCCACCTTAACTTCACAGACGTAGAATTATCCAAAAAAGATTTCCAGATTTACACAATATGTATGGAAGGTAAAATGAATAGACTACCTTTTTAAAAACGTTGGTACTAGGGCCTATGAACGTCTCCAATTATTTCACACTAATCTATGTGGTCTGATGGAGACTAGCTCTATAGGAGGTGCCAAATATTATGTCACTTTTATAGATGACTATAGCAGAAAAGTGTATGTCTATTTTATGAAAAATAAATCTGATACTTTAGAAAAGTTTAAAGAATTCAAAAACTTAGTAGAAAATGAGACTGAAAAAAGAATTAAAGTACTTAGATCTGACAACGAAAAAGAATAAATAAAATAAAGAATTTAAAATATTATTAGAAAAATTTGGCATACAACATCAAACCCGTACACCCCAGAACAGAATGGGTTAGCGGAACGAATGATGATGTTTGATTCTGAATTCCAGTTTGGTAAAACCGTTTTGGGCTGAAGCAGTATCTACTGCTGCTTTCATAATTAACCGGTCACCAACCAAGGCCATGGACTACATGACACCGTATGAAAAGTGGTCAGGTAAGAAGCCAAATATTAAAAATATGAGAATTTTCGGATGTGACGCCATGGTCCATGTGCCCAAAGTAAAGAGGCAAAAATTAGGCTTTTTTTTTTTGGTGTGGGAAATTATCAAATAACTTCTCCCGCTCTGGGCGGAGCGGGAGGGCGAGTCAGACTTTTACTGACTAAAACCCACCCGTGTTCCTTCATTTGCCTGTGTGCCAAGGCCACGATATCCTTTTCGGACAAACTCGCAACCCTGGCAGGCATTGGCCCTAATGGACCCCGTCAATTCGTGCTGACATCTCTTTGAGGCGCCCGTGGAACACAACGCATCGTCGACCCGGGCCTGGACCTTATCGGACGGCGAGCTACCCATCGCTCACCGTCCGCAGGCCCGTGCCTGCGAAATTGGCTTGCGAGTCCCGACGCCCAGGGCGTCTCCTGCGGTGACTAGGTGCGTGAGGGCGCGAGCCCTGCCTTTCCCTTACGCGTTTCGCCTCCTCCTTCGCGAACATTACTGCTTCGCAGAAGGAGGTAACGGCCTCCCATGCACTCTCGCTCCGAACCAGGGCCGGATGCGAGAGACCGCCGCCGCCGCAAAATACTCACAATACCCAACAAATAACATACTGACTACTTTAGAGTCAAAAATGGGACTCTAAAGCAGTCAGTATGTTATTTAAATAAATAATAAAATAAATAAATGCTTTATTGCCAGGTTTACAATTTAGCAGAATAGCACTATGTAGAACAGAGTTTAAAACCTAAACAATTGTAAAAATACCACTGAGTTTAAACCTCTGGCACCCAAGCTAAGATCAAACTTGTGTTATGGGTGACAGCGCTCTCTCTATAAACATGTACCACAAAAGGGTACAGATTTATGATAAAAATAAGAAAAAAATATACAAAATTAGAGATGCAATCTTTCTCGAGCATACAATTAAAAATAACAGCGTTATTGTGCCACTATCTGAATTGCGAAAAAATGCATCCGAAGAATTGTCTCAAACAGATGATAGTAGCAGTGAGTCTTCAACTGACACACCTGAGACTCCGAGTTCAGAGAATACAAAGAAAGAGGAATCATCTGATGATGATGGTAGCTACAGCCACACTGATAATGCTGATGATGAGTACATACCAAATAGAAAAATAAGTGATGTATCATCTCGTAAAATAATGCTGAGACCGAGGAATAATAAACATAATACCTACTTATGTGAATGCTTGAATGAGTCAAAACAAGCAATAGCTTTATTGGCTAGAGAGTCAGACACTATGGAAGAAGCTCTTTCAGGCTTGAATGCAAAAGAGTGGAAAGATGCCATGAATAATGAATATGAGTCACTCCTGCAAAACAATACATGGACATTAGTTACTCTACCAGAAGGTAAGATAGCCATTCCATGTAAATGGGTCTACAAAATTAAAACTAATTCTGATGGTGAAGTTGTACAATATAAAGCAAGACTGATCATTAAAGGATTTATCCAGAAGAAGGGGATTGAGTATAATGAGATATTTGCTCCGGTAGTTCGTCATACTTCAATCAGGTATTTATTAGCATTGGCTGTCAAGTACAATTTATTTATTGAACAAATGGATGCAGTTACCGCTTTCCTACAAGGCGATATTGATACAGAAATATACATGGTTCAACCACCATCTTATGAATATGGAGAAGAAGTTTGTATATTAAATAAATCCATTTATGGTTTGAAGCAGGCAAGCAGACAATGTAATCTGAAACTTACATCTGTGCAAAAGTGCCCATGTATATCATAAAACTTATGATGGAATTATTCTATTTATACTCATATAATTATGTCGATGACCTGTTATTGTTTTATAATAATGAAGAAACAGGAAAAGAAATTAAACAACAATTGAAATGTAAATTTGATATGAAAGAACTTGGCTATGTACATAATTTTATTGGTTGCAGGATTGAACAAAACTTTGCAAGAAATGAAATTAGCATTGATCAGTCTGTCTATATTGAAAAAAATCCTACAAAGATTCAAAATGAGTAATTGTAACCCAGTTCATACGCCATGTGATCCTAATGTTAAATAGATTAGTACAGAAAATGACAGGAATGTACTAACAGACATACCATATCTCGAGGCTATTGGAAGTGTAGGAACGCTGACACAATCATATTGTATTCATGTTGTACGTGCAGCGATTGGCGGCCGACAGTTCGCCCGTAACCACCGCTCGCTATAGACGCGCTAATCATCCATTCGTTTAAGTACCTACATTGTATTACATTTGTGAGTAAAAGAAATATCCAAATTTATCCAACGTTTAATTTTTTCTCCGTACACACACACCTAGAACACTATATTCATGAACACACAAAAGAAGCTTATTATATTTATCTCAAGGAACTAGGCCAGACATATGTTTCATAGTTTACAAACTAAGTAGCCTCAATAACAAACCAGAGCAACAACACTGGCTAGCACTTAAGAGAGTACTGCGTTACATAAAAGGAACTAAGGATTATAAATTGATATTTAGTCAAAACCAAGAAGACAAAAGGGTGTTTGGCTACTGCGATTCTGATTGGGCTTCAGATATTAATAGTCGGAGGTCTTGCTCTGGCTACACTTTTATGTTTCAGGGTGCAGCAATTTCATGGCATTCAAAACGATAGAGCACTGTTGCCTTATCAACCATGGAGGCAGAGTATATGTCCTACTGTGCCCGCAGCAAACATATTGATATCAGATATCATTTTCTTCGAGAGAAAGTTGCTATGAACGAGATAGATGTAAAATATGTTGGTACTGAGAGTATGGTAGCTGACATCCTGACAAAATCCACTTCGCAGATGAAGATTAAAAAATGCTCAAGAGTCATGGGTTTGCGCTTAAAGGGAGGATGTTAAATTAAGTTAACCGCAAATCATGTTGTGTCTGTGTACCTTTATTATCTATGGTCAATATATAGTTCACTTGTCATTGTACAACCGGTGTTTCATTATATCCTAAAATCTTTAACTATCTGATAGATCACTAATTACTTAAATAACAGGACCTTGAAGAGATCTAAAAATAATTATGTCAAATATTGCATATAACAAAAAAGACGTCGGTCAATAGTTTTCGATAAAATGAAATTCTAACAAAAAACTATTCGGAAAACTGATTGGTTCTCCTGGAACATACATTCACACAAACCGACACACAGATAAACAGACAAACAGACAAAAATTCTAAAAATTATATTTCGGCATTGGAATCGACCCCAGATCTCGAAACAATTACTTAAAAAAAAATATTCAATGTACAATTTTGACTTCGCTACGATTTTATTATAAGTATAGATATAGATTGTTTGATTTCACGGTAGCGATTCGATTCGGCACTTTAATATGGTTACCAAGCAATTATTTATGTTCGTCACAATGCATATGGTGACGTAGCTGATGGTGACCTTACTATCAGCTACAGTTCTCCTGGTACTACTAGGAGAACTCCTCAACAAATTAACGTCCCTGTATCGGTAAAAGCAATATTTTGTAAAAGATGATGAGCAGTTGACATGATATTGTAAGTTAAATAAATTACAAACTGACCCACTAAAAAGTGAACAATAACATAATTTTATTCTTCACTAATGAGTACCCACTAAAGAGATTTAGAAAATAAACAGTCGACTTCGAAAAAAACACTTTAGTTAGTACAGAACAAATTTTGGTTTAGGTATAATATTCATCAATATATAAATGTATATTTATAATGATGATTTTGCATAATAATTCAAATGTCAAGTTTTTTGGTTGGTTTTATCACAAGGCTTAGCAGAGCGAGCAGCTCAATTCTTAGCATTATAAAAGCTTTCTACATACCTACTTAGCAATTTTACTTATCAGGTTCTGTATGAGCTACAAAGCCAATGAGTAAGAGTTTAGGGTACCCAAGTAATTAAAGTAACATATTATGCTATTAGTCATGGTACTTTTTTTCCTTGTGCATAAAGTTTTATTGAATAAATAAATAGCCAGCCAACAACTGCGAGCCCCACGGTGGGCGCCACGAACTGGAAAAGCGCGGGCTTATGAGTGCTACGGTCGTGTCCACTTGTACATTGCCAATATTAAATTAGTATGTTTAGGATACATAGTATTAGAAAGGACATATTTTTATGTACTTAAATAGCCATGAGATATATTAAAAAGCAACGTCTAATTGTGATTATAAATAATTATGTAGGTATATATATAATAATTATGTACCTGTCACAAATATTTCTCTGGGATATCCGATTGTTCCTAAGCTCACTATCACGTAATGATGTCACGGACGTACACTATCACTACAACAAAGTTGCACTTCTTCCAACAAGCTGGACTCAAGCTCGCGCATCGCACCACTGGGGACTGGGACACGACACTAAACAAGTTCGCGCGAAAGTTTGTCAGGGGCGAGACGCGGAGTGTCGAGAGTCGGCGCCGGGCGCGCGAGCTGCGAGGGCGGACGCTCGCCACTGCCGGAGTGCGCCCTCGCCCCGCCAAGCCGCGTCGGCACCGGGGCCCGGGGAGGGGCGCCCGGCCGACAGCTCGCCCGGACCGACAGTCTTCGGGGAAATTTTGACGAATGACATTTTCGTAATGTTTCACTTTGAGAGGAGCGGCGCGCCTTCGTGAGGGGCTATGCACTCCGTTAATTGCGCTTTTAATGAATACTGATGCGTCGCGGGCGTGCTCGGGTTGCGGTACTCGGGCGAAGGGCGGAGGGCGCTGCCCGCGGGGTCTGCCGCGTAATGAGCAACGAGCAATTTGCGTAATTGGCAAAGTTTGTGTACTTTTCGGCAGTCGTCGATCGCGGCTGTCGTTTGATTCCATTCAGTTGCACGCCGGCCGTCCCCACACTCGCTACGTCGACACACGTTACACTTGCTCCACAAGCAGAGCGCGCCGCCAACACCCAGAGTCTTGTAATTCGCACACACTTTAATATTAACAACAATCACACTAACATAATAGTACATTACTGCAACGGTTTTTAAAGTAACTAAAAGTACTTACACAAAGTTCGTATTAGTGATTGGGCAACTCCAGGTATTCGTAAATGAAGGTAAAACCTTTATGAACTTTATCTATAGCAACATAATATGAATAATACAAGCTTTCATCAATATGTTGCAAAATATTCTAAAACTTTTAAATGTGTGTGCAAAATAGCTAAAGCTCTTTATATATCTATACAATATTAGTTTTAGTATATGCGGAACCCGAAACACGTGTCTAGTTTTGTTATGTAAACAATCTATGTACAAAATTTCAAAACTGTATCATGAAAAATCACAAAGTTATAAGGTCGTTATGTTACCGGGTTGTCCATACAAAAACTTACTAACGGCGCCCCCGCGCCTTCAGGGTCGTCATGCGCCCATTGATAATAATTTAGCAGTAGGTACCTAACCGTGCGGCGATTGTATTGTAAGTAATTCAATGGTGATAACATTTTCCATCAACATTTTTTTCTTAAATATTTTTGGGACAAAATATAACATGATGTAAAAATTATCGAAATCGATTCAGTTCCTTATTCTAAACAAACTATATTCAGGTTTCGCATATACTATAAAAACTTTTTCCAAAAAAAAAAATAACCGACTTCCAAAAAAACACTACAAAGTGAAAAATAACTTTAATTTGGGAAGTCGGTGTCTTTGGATCTGTATTTTAGTTTTATGCCACCGACTTCCGAAATTAAAGTTATTTTTCACTTTGTAGTGTTTTTTGGGAGTCGGTTATTTTTTTTTTTGAAAAAGTTTTTTATTTTTCACTTTTTAGTGCCGAAAAATAATTTTCCAAATCGGTTCGTAAATGACGGAGTTATGCGCGAACAAAAAGCTCAATGCAGAGTAAACGAAAAGATCGTTAATGTAGACAATGTGGATACATTATTGATTTTTGTTGACGTTTCAAAAACCGGTTGTCCTATTTCGATAAAATTTTCATGGGACCATTTGGAAAGTGTACCCTTTCCAACAAAAAATAATTTTTCAAATCGGTTGGCAAGCGACGGAGTTATGCGCGAGCAAACATAAAAAAAAAAAATACAAACATCCGAATTGAGAACCTCCTCCTTTTTTAGAAGTGCCATCACCTGCCGGCAGTTCACGCCAGACCCGAAGCCCAGCTCGACGTGCCGCGCGGGTAAAATATGTACCCGGCGCGGAGCTGGAGGATTGCCTGAACTGCCGGCAGGTGATGGCACGGCAGTAGATGGCCGGATGCCACCGATAATCAAGGATGGGTAAGCCGGTACTTTGGACCCTGGAACATAACGTCCAGCGTGTCACAAGATGACCTATATTGGTCACCTCCGCTGATTGTGACACCAAGCATAAGCAAAGCGCGTTGTCATTATGTTGTTTGGAAGATAGTAACGATACAACGTTACAATACCCCGCCGCTTGGTTAGGGTTTTTACCTGGGTAAAAATCCTTTCCTGTTGCACTTGCTACCATCTGAAATGCGACCCTTTTATTCATCTTCATGTATCCATCATTTTCATTACATTCATTCATAATCCTTTTGTCCCAGCAGACCACCTAAAAATGAGGTGCGTCCGCATCCTTACAAGTATATAAGAGTATTTCGTCCGTAGTTGACTAAATACTCGCGCAAATCAGAATGAGCTCGTAGCTACTTACTACGAAAAACCAAGTATATAAATAAAAGTTTCAAAAGGTAATATATAAAATATTGCATTGGATGAAGGCTTATTTAAGGAGTAACCATCCGCTCCTGCAAGGGCTTATTTTATGAGTTGCAAGCCGCTCAAATATAAATAAATAAAATGAAGAAATAAGTTCTTTCTAGTTTTGGCTTTACTTAAGGAGTAACTATACCGCCCCCTGCAATGGCTTATTTATTGAGTTACAGACCGCTCAGATAGAATAATAAATAAAAACTATTGATAAATGACCAATAGTTATATAGGAGAAAAAAACTTGGTTCAAAGTAGAAGTACTGAAATTGTAGGTACCTACTTCTAAAAATACTAAATCTATAATCTAACTTGAATGAGTTAGTAAACCAAATTGCCAAACCCTAACAATTCCTAAAATATCGCTATATAAACCTACATGGGCACTTATGAAACGTCAGAAGCTAGGTGCTCGGTTCCAATTGGTCGTTTCCTATGGAGAAGAGCCAGCAAGAAACTCCACGGTTACTTTTTAAAAATTTGGGCTTTAACAATGTTTCCAAGTTACAGTGTTAATAGGTATGGGAGGACTGTTTAGGCCCGTCAACAAGTACCAAGTACTTAAAAAAAATAAAAGATAGTTTACAAAGCTACAGTCTATTAAGCCTACAACGTTCTGACATTCACAAATTAAAAAATAATCTATATAAAATATTACTAAAATAATAAAAATAAAAACCTACATATTTAAACCAAATTAGAACATTGTCATTACAACTGTAACAAAACTGAATAAATATTCTGTCCACAAGTCACTAATAAATATTTTATTTTAAATTGTAGGTTATGTCAAAGTATGTAAAAAAAAAGAGATAAAAATCGTAATATAGGAGCTGTTAAGAGACATTTACATAGATATGCCGTTAATGAGGTACCAGGGAAGCCACATGTGCAGAAGGAATTATTGCCAAACTTCCTTGTCTTTAACGTAGTCCTTAATATTATAGTATGCTTTTTTGATTAGGACACGTTTGATGTGGGTTTTGAACTTTCCATCGCTAAGTTCTATAACCGACTTTGGCAAGTTGTTATAGAAGCGGATACTGTTTATAAGAAATGACTTGCTTGTTTTAGTTAATCTAAATTTGGGTATCACCATTTCACGTTTACTACGTGTATTTATATTATGGAAATCGCTTCTTATTTTGAAAAGTCCTAAGTTTTTGCGAACATTTTATATTTTATTATATACTTTCTAAGATATAAAGAGAAGGCAGAGTTAGTATATCAATTTCTTTGAATTTGTTTCTAAGGGACTCACGAGGACCCATTCCATAGATCGCGCGGATTGCCCTCTTTTGTAAAATGAAAATTGAATCTACGTCAGCAGCCGATCCCTACAGCAGAATGCCATATGACATAATACTGTGGAAATAAGCAAAGTACACTAACCTAGCTGTGGCTATATCAGTTAACTGCCTTATTTTTCTTACTGCACATGCAGCTGAACTTAATCTACTTAAAAGAGCTCTAATGTGGGCACCCTATTGTAATTTTCAATCTAAAGTAATTCTTAGAAATACAGTTTCCGTAATAGCATCTAGTTTCTTGCCGTCAAGTTTTTAATTTAGACTCACTTGGGGTACACTTGGTAATGAGAACTTAAGACATTTTGTTTTGTTCGCATTAAGTAAAAGATTATTAGCTGCGAACTATTTTGAAAGAACAATCAGACTATCGTTGACATGTAAGACATCCGTATCTTTTCTATATATTTTAAAAATAAGGCAAGTGTCATCAGCGAATAGAATTATATTCGATAAGTTAGCCACCATGTAAGGCAGATCATTAATATAAACTAGAAATAGGAAAGGGCCAAGAATTGAACCTTGAGGGACGCCCATCTTTACTAGAGACCACAAGGACGTTGCCCCGTTAACGTTTACTTTTTGCTGCCTGTTTGATAGATAGGAAAAAACAAGATCGGCAGCTTGTCCACGAATTCCGTAGTGGTGTAATTTACAAATTAGTGTATTGTGGTCAACGCAGTCAAACGCTTTTGAGAGGTCACAGAAAATGCCAATGGCATCCTGGGATTTCTCCCAGGATCCCAAAATGTGACTGATGAGTTTCACTCCTGCGTCAGTCGTCGACCTACCTTTCGTGAAACCAAACTGGCGACTATGTAAAATCCCATTTGAATTAAAATATGACAAAATCTGGTCTAGCATTATTTTTTCGTATATTTAACTCAATGCTGGTAGCACAGATATAGGCCTGTAATTAGAGGGATCACTCTTACTACCCGATTTGAAAATTGGTACTACTTTACTATGCTTCATTAAATCAGGAAACGTACCGCTGTCTAAACATTGATTAAATATGCCTGTTAGGACAGGATCTTCAAGAACCTTAACAGAAATTCCCCATAAGTCTTCAGTGTTCTTTATGTTAAGACTTTTGAATGCTTTTTTAATAGTGACAGCAGAAATGGGCTTGAATTCGAAACTTGGAATGTCTTTAGAGTAGTTTTCTTTTAGAAGAGATTCAGCTAATACGGATGATGAGGAGAGAGATTTCGTAACCTCTATTGGGATGTTGGTAAAGAAGTTTTCTAGTGTCTCAGCAACTTTTAACTTATCTGAAATGATTACATTATTAATTTTTAAAGACAATTCATTCTGATCTCGCTGTTTTGTGTTTCCAGTTTCTTTGTTCATTACCTGCCACAAAGCTTTTATTTTATTATTAGAAATACTAATTTTGTTACTTATTAATTTAGATTTAGCTTGAGCGCAGACTCTTTTAAATATCTTAGAATAGTTTCTGACATAATTATGAAGGACTTAATCAGAAGTCAATGATTTCTCGTAGTACAAATTATATAAAACATCTCTGCTTTTTCTAATGCCAGCAGTGGCCCGTTCTATAGTCCATACATTATATAAAAAATAAAATTCAACAAAAAACATAACATTAAAATAATCAACAATAAATAAAATTACACATACACATTAGAATAATGTATATCCAATGTCACAATTAAATTAAATATTAAATTAGATATAGAAATCGCTCGTTTGGTTTATTTTAGCTACTCCCACAGCATTATGTCGTATAGCATTTTATTGTGGGGTCTCGCTGCTGACATTGAGTCCATCTTTATTTTACAAAAAAGAGAGCTGTCCGAGCAATATATTATTTAATCTACGTCGCCGCGAATCTCTTAGGGAACTATTTAAATACTCAGAAGATGTCCGAAAAATGAGGGACTTGGCCAGAGGAAAGGTAATGTGGAATCTGTAAAAGATCGCTTTTAGCGATAAGACCGCCCATTGTGTCACCCTATGTAAAATTTCAACATTTATATCTGTAACTTTTATGGTGTACATAATAAAGAGTATTCTATTCTATTCTATTTTACCGTGAGTATTGGTAAGTAAAAAGCAAGTAGGATTTTAGAATATAAAATATATATTTTGTCTTACATGGCCTAACATATAAACAAATTTAATGTTTAAATAGTGGACTTACTACCTATGTAAAAACCAATGGACCAATCACGAGCGAGCTGGTGGTGTTGTAACTGGCTACGTCACTCGCTCGGTCGAGAATTGGCCACACGTAAATATAACGCGCAAGCGGCGCTAGCGCGCCTCGGTGTTCGATGCGCGCTCTCCGCGTGAGGTCGTTGATGCTTGCTTGCAGGTTAGCTGGTACACTATCATTTACCACCATCAGTACGTGGAGTTTTGGCAGTGACCGATGAGGAAAACATGGAAAAATCGGCGTCCATTGTTGACAAAGTCACTGAGACTATCACCCCAATACACAACATCACTAGTGTGAAGGAAAAACCAGGATCACGGGACAAGGATAATTTGGTGATAGTGGAAATTAACAAAATAAGCTATAGATTACGCAACATTGAAAACGGGTCCAGAAGTCACTCGCGAGACGGTAGACCTAGAAAATTCCGATACAGATCAAGATCAGACTCTAGGATTAGAAGAAATGCGAAGCCATCTGAAGACGACCCCAACTGGTTATGTTTTTACCACTTCAAATTCCGCAACAAGGTAAATATGTGTGTTCAACCGTGCAAAGAAGAGAGACGTAAAACCATCGGAAAACTAGAAACGGTGCAATCAGCGACGGGAAGCTGCGACCGCTTGCACGTCAATCACCGTCAACTTGTGAAGGACAGGAATCCAGGTTTGAACTTTTTAGTGGATAGTGGTGCTAATGTGTCTGTTCTGCCTCGCAGAGTTGTTTTGTTGCTATATCTATAAGGGGAAAAGCTGTCAATAATCATGACATACCAGAGTGGATTTTTGAGATGGGGCAGTAAGTGTACCTAAACCGTAGTAGGTGCATGAAATCGTTCTTAGGAGACTATCCTTAACTGTCTGAAATATTTTGATCAGCACACACAGATTTTGAAAAAAAGGCGGCAAGTAATAGGTAGGGGATCACGGAAGTAATACTAGCTTCCAAGATCCCCAGTGCAAGTGTGGGAAGGGAACACTGGAGTGGTTTTTAGTCAGTAAGAGTCTGACCCGTTTCCTGGGTTTGGTTTTTTTTTTGGTTTGGAGCGGAGCACCAATAGTGTGAATTTCGGCGGTTCCACATGCCATTATTTGTGGACGTCCGTGAAAATAATATTCTTCACAAATCCTCGGCCCTGCGCTAGCAGCCACCTGCAGGACGCCATACGGCGCGTTGTGTCGCCCGGCACGAGTGAAAATCCGTGAATCAGAGGGCTGAAACGCGTTCGGATATTCAGTACCGTAAAATCGTAGGGCTGCGGCAGCATTTCCACGGGCCATACCATAACAGTACACCATGTTAACATACTCGCGCGCAGTATAATCATGACAATCTTCAAAAATACAACACAACCGCAGTAGCACAGAATAAATAATAGACAATAGTCACTACCTAACAAAAAATTCAAGTACTTAATCAAGTAAGTACCTACTTGCTCACACACAGTACACAGAAAGTAATGTTTTTCGGAAAAAACAACAGTCAACAAGCGCATTCGATAACGTAAGAAACCGAACTAAAAATAATACTTAAAAAACCGGCCAAGTACAAGTCGGACTCATGCATGAAGGGTTCCGTACCATTATCTATTAAAACGGCAAAAAAACATGTTTGTTGTATGGGAGCCCCCCTTAAATATTTGTTTTATTTTAATTTAATCATTTATTTTTAAAGTGAATATATAACTAAATATTCTCTGAATATTTCAAGCGTTTACCTGTTGCCGTTATCAATATCGAGCAAAAAAATCACGTTTGTTGTATGAGAGCCCCCTGAAATATTTATTTTATTCTGTTTTTAGTGTTTGTTGTTATATCGGCAACAGAAATACATTATCTGTGAAAATTTCAACTGTCTAACTATCACGGTTCATGAGATACAGCCTGGTAACAGACGGACGGACAGACAGACAGACAGACGGCGGAGCCTTAGTAATTCGCAATAATGCCACTTACATCGCCGTATTTTTTTATTGCGTTGACTTGGAAGCTTGATTTTTTTAGAGCTTCAAGAGACCATAGACTTACGTATTTGATATCAATTTAAACTTGATATCTCCACGCGTTCCTGAGAAAAAGGGTCTTGAAAGACTGACAGACAGATGGACAACGAAGTGATCCTATAAGAGTTCCGTTTTTCCCATTTTGGGTACGGAACCCTAAAAATAAAGAACTTTAATTAAAAACAACATTTTATTCCCATTTTCACCCCTTAAGGGTTGAAATTCTATCAACATTGTTGCGTTAGCTTCCAACCACAAGCCTAGATAATAAATTTAGTGTTTTTTACTTCGAAAATGAAGGACTTTACATACACAATTTCATCCCCTTTTTAACCCTTCAGGGGTGGAATTATCAAAAACGCTGAGATACGTGTAAATTAATTTTCAATCGCCAGCCTAAACACAAAATTTGAAGATCCTAACTTCAAAACTGACGAACTTTCATATAACATTTCATATATCATTTCCTGTGTGCTTGGTCTGAAATAAACTTTTTCATTTCATTATAAATTTCACCCCTTTAGGGAGTGAATTTTGAAAAATCCTTTCTTTGTGCACCCCTAGATCTCATAAGGAACCTACGTGCCAAATTTGGAATCTCTAGACCCAGCGGTTTGGGCTGTGCGTTGATATGTCAGTAGTCAGTCAGTCAGTCAGTTTCTTCTTTTACGAGTATAATAACAGAATAATATCACTTGAAATAACGTTTACATGATATACGTCATGTTCGTGAACGGGCGCCATCAGTAGGGACTGGTCATCTCTTAGCGGCCATGGCTTATTTTAATTTTAGAATTGTTTTTTTTTATTCTTTTTATTACGGACGCTTTTGAGGTTTTGCATCGTTCTCACATGTATAATTTCAACACAACTGATGTAACCAATATTTTGTAACCATATGTCAATTTAAAAGAGTGTTCGTGGGGTCTCTTGCCCGTTCTTCTCCATAGGTACCTACCTACTAAGCTTTGGAATGGGTAACTAGCTTCATCTTTATGACTGACCAACCCCTAGACTTGTAATTGGTTTATTTGAAATAAATGCTTTGAGTTTGAGTTTGATAATTTTCATATGCTTTATAAACAAATAAATGCGAGTCGGACTCGCGCACGAAGGGTTCCGTACCATTATCTATAAAAACGGCAAAAAAATCCCGTTTGTTGTATGGGAGCCCCCCTTCAATATTTGTTTTATTTAAATTTAATGATTTATTTTGAAAGTGAATATATAATTAAATATTCTGTGAATATTTCAAGTGTCCACCTATTGCCGTTATCAATATCCAGCAAAAACGAAAAAAAAAATCACGTTTGTTGTATGGGAGCCCCCTTAAATATTTATTTTATTCTGTTTTTTAGTATTTTTTGTTATAGCAGCAACAGAAATACATCATCTGTGAAAATTTCAACTGTCTAACTATCACGGTTCATGAGATACAGCCTGGTGACAGACGGACAGACAGACAGACAGACGGCGGAGCCTTAGTAATAGGGTTCCCGTTTTACTCTTTGGGTACGGAACCCTAAAAACAGAATTAAATAAATATTTAAGGGGCTCCCATAAAACAAACGTGATTTTTTTTGCTCGTTTTTGATCGATATTGATAACGGCAACAGGTAGACCCTGTTGCCGTTATCAATATCGAGCAAACTTTTACGAGCAAAATTGAAATATTCACAGAATATGTACATGCGTGCGCATCTTGCACATGCGCATTCGATACAATGGCGGTGAGCCGAGACACACGAGCCCCGCCGCCATTCGGACAGCAGCTAAGACCGAGTGCAAGTCTCTATAAATATATTTTCTAGGCTATCTTATTAAAATAAAATCTACTTATGTTATTGCTGTTACCGTTTCCAATCATCTCCCAACATTTGGCGACCGTGACAGAAGAAACTGCGAATTGAAATTCGAACGAAGAAAAAACAACTGCGGTTTGGTGACGTGCTCTTGTTTGTTCGAAACAATTCGAACCGGGCCACGTCTCTCCGGGCAAGCGCCGCTGCTCATCGTTCATCGCATCCACGTGCTTCTGGAGTGAAATCGCTGGAACTCAAGGAGGCTACTGCTACATATTTTAAAGATCTACCTGGATATTGCGGGCATCGCGTCAGGTGGTCTATCCGAGGGAAGTAAGCTCGTTCTTATTATATTTTCCGTTCCTGATTTCAGCTTTTATTTGTGTTTAGGGTTTACTGCTTCCTCTAATGTAAAGGGCAGCTAACTGCTAACATCATTGCATTGTGGACATTTAAATTCTATAGGTAATTAACACCTATAACCTTATACCTAGTCTAAATAGGCGACTATTTATGTCGAGCATGTCTATAATCATGCCATTGCATTTGCTGTTCATGCATAAATACCTACTTAATCCATCATGGCCTAATGCGCTTTAATTTCTTAATATTTACATTCCTGTACTAAAATCCCAATTCCGTGTCTCTGTGCACCAATTGCACAGCTTAAAGCCTTGCACTGCATCTGTGCTTCAAATAGATGTGCCGAACGATTCCAGGAAATCATCGGCTGCGGCTGTGTGCTGCCTCCCGTCTACATACGCCACCGCGTGGCCACCAGGGCTCCTCGGCCGCCGCGGAATAAGCAGCAGAACGGCCATCTAGCCGGCGCCGTGCCTGCTGTGACACCGCGTCGCTGCGAGCTGCGCCTGGAGCGTACATACTTGTAGCGACTGTTTGGTTTGATGCACATTTTATTATCTATTTCATTGATTGTTGGTTTTTGGTTATTGTGATTTAAAGATGCCGATCATGGATAAGGATGTGTGCAAAAGTGAATTAAGTGAATTAATTAGGAAACGCGGTAATATTAAGGGCGTTTAACTAAATTAAACGAATATGTACAGGAAATGCAAAAGCTAGACATTGGTGCTCTAAGTAGCGTAAATATGTTAGTTAGACTTTTGGACATTTGCCA
Source organism: Tiliacea citrago (assembly GCA_963921375.1). Classification (NCBI taxonomy): domain Eukaryota; kingdom Metazoa; phylum Arthropoda; class Insecta; order Lepidoptera; family Noctuidae; genus Tiliacea; species Tiliacea citrago. The sequence continues at coordinate 30,662,022 of OY992782.1, forward strand.
AGAATTATTTAGGCAGTTCCATGACGTTCAAACATTAATTGAAAACAGCTGTGATGAATCCGCTACGGATGAACAAATCACGTTAAGAGATTCAATTGAAACTAAGTTTATTTTCGTTATGTCAATTATTGAGGATATAATAGAAAGACAAGGGTCTGAGAAAGAAAAATTTGGTGATGCATGTAATAACAAAGGTTCACATGCAACTTGCCTATCTCATGGGGTCCAGTCAATAAAATTGCCAACGATAAAATTGCCAACATTTAATGGTTCTTATTTAAAATGGCTAGAATTTAGAGACACTTTTCAATCTTTAATTCAACGCAATGAATCAATACCAGGCATCAATAAGTTTCACTATCTGAGATCCTCACTGGAGGGTGGTGCCATTGAAGTTATCAAGTCGTTGGAGTTTACCTCTGAGAATTATATTGTAGCATGGGAGTTACTTTGTGATAGATATAATAATAAGAAAATCCTCGACTTCTTGGCGGGAAAGTGAAGCGTCATGTTAGCAGTTTTGTTTTATTTTCTAAAATTTGTGTTTAGCCGAATATTAATGTGTAATAGTGGTGGATTATTAACCATTGTGAACCTGCATTAATGTAGGCAAATGAAACAAAACAGTGCAACATCACTTTAAGTTCTCTCAAGAAGTCCGCGCGACGTTTCAGTAAAGTGCCGCGTCTTTACTTAAACTCAAGGGGAGCGGGGCGGGATATCAACTATCATCTTTATCATGCATTGAGTGGAGTTCATTTCATAATTATTATAACTTTGTACTTGTTACCTAATTTTACATGACACTGGCTAAATGCACAAACCGTGCGAAGCCAAAAAGAAAAAAAAAAAGAAGAAAATCCTCATTAACAATCATCTCAAAGCATTATGCAGTATTGAAACACTGACTAAGGAATCATTTATAGACTTACGTAACATAGTTGACGTTGTTTCAAAAAATTTAAGAGCGCTCAACACTCTAGGGCAACCGACTGATCAGTGGGACACTTTATTAATATTTATGATTACTGGGAAGTTAGATACCAGTACGGGCGTAAAGTGGGAAGAACATAGGAATATTTTACCTGACTTGCCAACGCTAAATGACTTTTTTAATTTTACACGTAGTCGTGCGGATATTTTAGAAACTGCATCAGTCACGTCACAACTAAATAAAAATGCTATGGGGAATTTTAATACAAATATTCGAACTAACAATTGGAAGAATAAACAACATGATAGATCGAATTCCTTCGTATCTTCGGTTGAGAACTTGTGTGAATACTTGTGTTTATTGTGTAGTAAGCAGGGTCATCGTATTTACCAATGTACTCAATTTAAAAATATGAATGTACAAGACAGGCTTAAAGAAGTATCTAAATTAAAACTATGCTCGAATTGCCTGCGTGAGGGTCACAATTCATGTCGTTGTCGTATGAGGAGTTTATGTAAGTTTTGTAAACATAAACATAACAGTTTATTACATGTAAACAAACCTCAAAATAATAATACTGACAGAGACCCAAATACCGCTACACCTTCTACATCAACTCAACCACCACCAGTATCATTGTCTGCCGTCTCCGTCAACCAGGTTCTGTTGTGTACCGCTAATCTTCCTTTGTGACAGAAAACTTGAAAAGTAAGTTAGGACTTTCGATTAAAATTACCGAACCTTTACGGATTTCAGGTATTAATAATGTTTCTTTTAATATATCCGAGCGCTGCAATGTAAATATAAAGTCGGGATTAAATGCATTCAATATGGAAGTAAATTGTCTTATTGTACCACAGATTACAGGAACGTTGCCGAGTGCAAATATTAAGAAAATAAATAAATATTCAGGAACTTAATTCACCCAAAAATATCGTACTTGCAGACCCAAAGTTCCATTATCCTTCTAATATTGATATTTTATTAGGGTGGATGTTTTTTGGAACATTGTAGGGACTAAGCGTATTTCACTGGGTGTAGGTAAACCTATCCTACAAAATCAGTGGCCGTTTAGGAGAATGTAGCCTTAGTCACTTGACATGTAATTTCACAAAGGAAATTCATAACGACCTTAAAAGGTTTTGGGAAGTTGAAGAACTTAGTTGTGTCGATAACGCTTCACCCCAAGACAAATTATGTGAGCAACATTTTTTAGAAAATATGAAGCGTCTTCCCAATGGTCGATTTTCTGTTAAAATGCCATTCAAGAAGATTCCTAAAGAGGCACTAGGTAATTCTTATTTCTTAGCGAAAAAACGTTTCCTTAACCTGGAGAAAAAATTAAATAATAATTATCAGCTCAAACAGAGTTACAGTGCATTTATTGAGGAGTATAAAAACTTAGGTCATTTACATGAGATTAAGCGTCCTATATTTGGATATAAATTTACTACATCATGCGGTATTGAGAGAACAAAGTGAAATCACTAAATTACGTGTTGTCTTTGATGCTTCTGCCAAAACGACTTCAGGGAAATCGCTAAATGACATTCAGTATGTTGGTCCGCAATTGTTATTATTTTCTATGAGAGAAATGTACTGGCCTGTAGGTGGGAGGGCCTTAGCGCGCAAAGTCAATAAACAATGCATGGTATGCACTAGATTTCGTGGTAAGACTATACATCCAATAATGGGCAACTTACCATCTTCTAGGATGAGGCCTACTTTCCCTTTCCACTCGACTGGTACTGACTTCGCGGGACCGTTTCAAATCTCTAGTAAAAAGGGAAGAGGTAATCGAATAAATAAATGTTACCTCTGTCTATTTGTTTGCTTAAGTACTAGAGCGGTTCACCTAGAGCTGGTGACTGATCTTACTACATCAGCATTTATTTTGTGTTTACGAAGATTCGTGTCTCGCAGAGGTAAGCCCTACGAAATTTGGTGTGACAATGGCACAAACTTCGTGGGGGCAAATAATGAACTGGGTAAAGTGCTACGCTCTAGTCGTGACTCAGTCATTGATTATACTACTAACGAAGGCATTTTATTTAAATTTAGTCCGGCCTATTCACCGCATTTTGGTGGGCTCTTGGAGGCAGGCGTAAAGGCAGCCAAATATCATTTAAAAAGAACAGCAGCCAACGTTTCCTTTACTTTTGAGGAGTTGTCAACTCTTTTTATACAAATAGAGGCGATCCTTAATTCTTGCCCTCTCTCCCCTTTGTCTTCGGACCCTCTCGATTTAAACCCTTTGACCCCCGGGCACTTCCTAGTCGGACGGCCACTGACGTCGGTGCCCTTTTTTGCAGCAGAAGACTCCAGACCGAAATACCCCCTCATCTGCAAACTACGCCTCGAGTTCTGGAAGAGATGGTCTCAAGAGTTTATAGCGGAACTCCAGCAGCGGTCCAAATGGAAAACTGGGTCTATCGGTCCTAGAATTGGAGACATGGTATTAATAAAGGACCAGAAGCTGCCTCCGCAACGATGGCGGCTTGGACGCATTACACGTCTACATATTTTTTACGCAGACAACACTTGCCGTGTGGTAGATATCTACACATCCAAAGGAACAATCCGCAGAGCCATCCATTACATCGTCCGGCTGCCGGGTGAAGAAGAACTTGAGGAACCTGTTGAAAGTTAGCTCTTTCAAGGCTGGGAATATGTACAAGCGTGCGCATCTTGCACATGCGCATTCGATACAATGGCGGTGAGCCGAGACGCACGACCCCCGCCGCCATTCGGACAGCAGCTAAGACCGAGTGCAAGTCACTATAAATATATTTTCTCGGCTATCTTATTAAAATAAAATCTATTTATTTTATTGTTGTTACCGTTTTCAATCATCTCCCAACAGAATATTTAGTTATTTATTCACTTTAAAAATAAATAATTTAATTTTTAGTCATGCATGTCTGGCAAATCTGCGACGCGTCCATGCCCCGCGTCCACTCACATCCAGCAAGGCACCAGGTGTACCGGTGTTCTACCGAGATCGCACAATTACATGTCGAGTGCGTAGCGGTTAGACGCCAGTACACCCGATACCGGAGGAGACTTCGTTGGGTCCCTGACGAAGAAGCTGCGCTGTATGAGGTGTACCGCGCGGCGAAGCAGGCCCTGTGGCTAGCAATCTGCTAAGCGAGGACGTGAGCTAAGGAGGAAACGTTGGAGACTCTAGACGTAGATCCGTGGGGGCGCCCTTATCGTGCGGTTCGAGGGAAACTTCGAGCCGCGGTGCCTCCACTGACGGAGATTCTCCAACCTGAGCTGCTGGAAGAGGTAGGCGTCTCAGAGGTAACACAAGCAGAGATGGGGGAAGCCGTAATGCGGTTCCGGGCCAAAAACGTGGCTCCGGGGCCCGACGGGATCCACGGCCAAGCGCTAGCCCTCACTCTGAAGGAGCTAGAGCCCCACTTGAGAGGACTCTACACAGCGTGCCTTGAGCTGGGCCAGTTTCCCACCTTGTGGAAATCTGGTCGTCTGGTCCTGCTCAGGAAGCCGGGGCGCCCTGCGGACTCACCGTCCGCGTACAGGTTCATAGTGCTGCTAGACGAGTTTGGTAAGGTATTTGAGTGGTAAATCGCTGCCCGCCTCGTCGGCCACTTGTGCAGACAAGGGCCTGACCTGGCCGAGAGCCAGTTCGGCTTTCTGCATGGGCGCTCCACCATCCACGCGATAAAGCGGGTGAGAGTCCTGGTGGAGGAAGCGGTGGAGGAAGCGGTGTCCCGGGGCGGGGTGATGTTGGCGGTGTCCTTGGACATGTCCAACGCCTTCAACACCCTGCCCTGGAGCTATATTCGGGAGGCACTGCGGTACCATCGGGTGCCTTCCTACCTCCGCCGCATAGTTGGGGCTTATTTGGCGCAGAGGTGTGTCACCTACACGGGACGTGATGGCGGAAATCAGCGCCGCATGTCGTGCGGTGTTCCACAGGGCTCAGGCAGCGTTGCTGGCGACGGCTGCGGTCTCACAGGTGGTGAGCCGCATACGGCGCCTAGGCCTGGAGGTTGCCCTCAACAAGTTGGAGGTCATGGTCTTTCATGGCCCCCGATGGGCTCCGCCGCTGGGATCACACATCGTGGTTGGGGGGCTCAAATCGCTGTCGATAACCATGAAGTGCACCTAGGATTGGTGCTTGACAGCTGGTGGAATTTTAGCCCCCACTTCCGGCAGCTGGCGCCCAAGTTGTTGGGCGCGGCTGGGGCGCTATCAAAGCTGCTGCCCAACTTGAAGGGCCTGAGCGCCGCTTGTAGGCGGCTCTACGTGGGGATCGTGCGATCGATGGCCCTGTATGGGGCCCCGATCTGAGCGGCTGACCTGACGGCTGGTAGCATCTATGTGGGTTATTGCTCTTTTATTTTTATTTTCACTTTGTCTTTTATTCTCAGTTAGTGTTAATCATGGTCTGGCAGTTTGAGTCATTTAAGCGGCCTACCCAAATGTCCTTTCTTTGGTATTGATCGTCGCATCGTTGAGCTCCTTAAGTTCTGAGTAGAGCTGCACGATTATTGACAAATGCGTGCACTGACTGGTCAGGTCCACTCAATCTGTGTGGTTCTTTCCTCAAAAGACCATTTCAGACACCAATCTACATGGCCTTCACATGATCTGACCAAGATTATGTCTGGACTTTAAAAAGAGACTGTGACCTCTGAGTTTGTTTCGGCCTTCCTTCTCAGAGTAGTCAGATAGGAAACGCCAACCTCAGCTAGTTTTAAAAATATGACTGACGTGTAAAAGTGTTTGTACAAACCTACTTACAGAAATAAAAATCATTTATCATTTATCATTTATGATTATCATTTATCGCAGTCCTGCGAAAGCCACAGAGAGCTATGGCCGTCAGAGTCATCAGGGGATATCGCACGATCTCCTACGAAGCGGCTTGTGTACTGGCTGGATCCCCGCCCTGGGACCTCGAGGCGAAAGTACTCGCGTTACTGAATTGGTGGCGCGAGGAAGCGAGGGCGCGGGGCAGGTGGCTGATTCAGCAACATGTGGAGTTGCGTCGGTCACAGCTTCGCACAGCCCTGGTGGCGGAATGGCGGGACAGGCTTTCACGCCCTACCACCAGCCTCGTCACTATCGAGGCGGTCCGGCCAGTACTCGAACCCTGGCTCGGGAGGAGGCACAACTCCCTGTCGGGTGTGACGCAGGTGCTCTCGGGGCATGGTTGCTTTGGGAAGTACCTGTGTCGCATAAACAGGGAGCCGGACTCAGGAGTAGGCAGTGACCTGTCGCTGCCGGCCGTGGTTGAGTCGATGGCCGGCAGCGAGGAGTCCTGGGACGCGGTGGTATCCTTCTACAAAACAGACGTGTCGCAGAAGGCGGCTGCAGAAAGGGAGCGGGAGATCTCGTCCGCTCACCCAGCCCGCAGCAGGCGCACTGGGCGTTGACTGAGGGCAGATAATGCCCTCTTCCAGCTAAATGGGTCCAGGTGGACTCGGGGACGTTTTCCGCCCCCTATCACACTGGACCCGAGGTGGCGGCGCATAGTATTCCACGCACGCCACTTTCAGACGTCGCGGGGAGGGGGGGAGGTCAAACACCTCACCAGACTTGAGGTGGCTCTCACAGGTGGGGCGGCACTAGCTGGGGATCACGGAAGTAATACTAGCTCCCAAGATCCCTGGTACAAGTGTGGGAAGGAATCACTGAGGTGGTTTTTAGTCAGTCAAGAGTCTGACAGACCCCTCCGCCCACCGCAGGGCGGAGGACATACATGAGGATTTTCCATCCCGGCAACAAAAAAAAAAGGTTAAAGCAGTGACCATTCCAGATTCCCTCTATTCTTGGTGAATCATTTGGGTTAGATGAGGTTGTAAATATAAAAATAAGGTCAATTGAACGTTATATAAAAAGTACCTGAGCCAGATACCATCTACTGTTATTGAATCATTTGGGTTAGGTTAGAACAGTGACCATTAACGCGCGAAGGCGAGCAAGCGAAGCGAGCGTGCCACTGTCGCGGCCGCCGAGCGCCAGTTTCCCTCTATTCTTGGTGAATCATTTGGGTTAGATGAGGTTGTAAATATAAAAAATAGGTCAATTGAACGTTATATCTTTATAAAGAACATTATACAAATTAAAAATTATATATGAAATGAACGTTATATAAAATGTTATTAGAGTAAAAGAAAGTTAAATTAGCATAACATTAGATAACATGAAATTTGGTATCCAATTTGTTTTTATAGAATATGAAAATTATAATCATATAAACGTTATATCATATCAAGTGATATTATACTATCTGTTATTATGCCATATATTACACACCCATTGTATATTAATATGTAGTAGTGTCTAACATTGTAGGAGTTCATTTTATTATACTTCAATGTTGCATCCTCGAGATTTAACTCACATGGTAGTATCGTACCTAAATGTACTACACTGTACGCGCTGTTGAGAATCTAAAAAAATAATAATTTAATAGTCTGTGTCATCTGTCAATTGTCACCCAAACCTCATTAGTTCTTCGTGTGTTGCACTGTTACGCTGTGTATTCAATAATTCAATCTAAATCCTTAAAAATCTTTATATTTTCATTGCGAAAAGTATTAATAAAGAGAAAATTAGTCATAGGAAACGAAAAAATGAACGTGACGAAGAATATTTTAGGCGTTTATTTTCATTAAGACCTATAACTCTATCGTTATCTTAATGAGATAACACGTGATGTTATCCTGATAACAAAATGGTATTTCTTAGCGAGGTTACACGCGATGTTATCCAGAAGTACAATAACCACTTTCTCGATGAGGTAATACATGATACTATCCTGAAAGTAACTTTCTTTTTGTTTCGGCCTTCAGAAAGCCCATCGTTGCGATCTTTAAGCTCATCGCCTTATTACGCATATCTAAGTTCTGTTGAAAACAACAGAAATATCGAAGAACCACAAAAAGATCATGAAATCCCAATAGTCAAATCGGTCGTTAATACCGCGTCTCAAGAAAATTTTCTTGCTACGAGTACAAGGAAAACTTCGAGTGACCCGAGTGTGGTTAGTGAAATTTCTACTGTGGATATTTCCACAGAAATTCTTAGGTTGCTTGGCAAAGCTTGGCCGCACTCGGAGAAAAAATACCCAATGAAGTCTCTGAACGTTGGGGAAAAATACTGCTCGATGGATCAGATAAAGAACACAAGCAATCATTAAAAGCAAAAATGCTTGTTCCTGAAAATTTCACATTAGTGCGTGCACCAAAATCATTTGGAATCAGCGAAAAATCAGCTTGGTTCAGGGATCGCTGGTCTCATCAACCTAACGAAGGACCTCATACAGGCCCAATCTGTAAAAAATATTGATATTCTGAAAAGAATATCAGAAATCAGTCAATTGCTTCTTGATCTACACCCCGACTCCAGCGAATACTACAGGCAACCGGAGAACCGGTTTTCAGGCGGGAAATGTGCGGGGTCCTCTTCGACGAGCAAACAAATATGACTGCAGCACCATCCACAAGTCGACACCAACCAAAACCATCGACATCTTCGGCGAGGAGGGAGGACCAACTACTCAACCCAACGTAGTCGGCAGACAGGAACCATCAAGATGAACGACGAGAAGAACCGCCGTTAAAGGTACCTCACGCCGGTATAATTAGATATTTTATAAAACTCTGGATGTTGTTAACCGATGATCCCATCATACTAAATTATGTTAATGGTTATAATTACCGTTTATTGGGAAAGTGGTTCAAAACACTGAACCAAAAAACCCACCATCTCATGGAGAAATGGAATCTGCAATATTCAAACTTATTGATTTCGAAAAATCGCGGCACAGCGGACGGAGCTCCGGAGGGATCTCATGGCGACATGGAGAGTGCGATTGTCGCAACCCAGCGCTGGGCACGCCACAATTGTGGCGATAAGTCCCCTCTTTGAAGAGTGGCTGGAGAGGCGCCACGGCGTCCTCACCTTCCGCCTGACGCAGGTTTTCACCGGACATGGATGTTTCGGGAGGTTCCTGTTTAGGATTAAGCGGGAGGAAACGCCCGGGTGTCACGGTGGAGCATACGGTGGAGGTCTGCCCAGCTTGGGCGGAGCACCGCCGTGTCCTCACGGAGGCGATCGGCGGCGGCGATCTCTCGCGTCCGGCCCTGGTTCAGGCCATGGTTCGGAGCGAGAGTGCATGGGAGGCCGTCATCTCCTTCTGCGAAGCAGTTATGCTAGCGAAGGAGGAGGCGGAACGCGTGAGGGTGAGACAAGGTTCGCGCCCTCGCGCCCTTAGTCGCCGCAGGAGACGCCCCGGGCGTCGGGAGTCGCAAGCCGATTTCCAGCCACCGTAGGCGCGGGCCTGCGGACGGTGAGCGATGGGTAGCTCGCCGTCCGATAAGGACCAGGCCCGGGTCGACGACGCGTTGTGTTCCACGCGCGCCTTAAAGAGATGTCAGCACAAACTGACGGGGTCCGTTAGAACCAATGCCTGCCGGGATTGCGAGTTTGTCCGAAAGAAATATCGTGGCCCTGACACAGGCAACGGAAGGAACACGGGTGGGTTTTAGTCAGTAAAAGTCTGACACGCCCTCCCGCTCCGCGAGAAGAAGAGAAAAAGAGCGGGAGAAGTTATTAGATAATTTCCCACCCAAAAAAAAAAAAAACAAAAAAAAAAAAAATAAAGGGTGTCAGCTAACTCCATACAAATATTCAATTGCCTATCATATGGCCTCAGCCTGGCGCCATTAGTATAATACAAAATTACTCAAACCCGATTTGTCATGTTTGAGGTACAATTGCCATACAGTAGCATCTTATTTGGCTCACGTTATTTCTATAGGAAATACTTACGACTCATGTCTCAGGACAGTAAATTCAGTAATACAAACATTTGATAAATTATGTTTAGTTATCAACTTAGAAAAAAATTCTCTCATACCAAATCATATTTGCAAATTCATAGGAATTCTCATCAACTCACAGTCCATATGTTTACAGCTACCTCAATAAAAAATTCAAAGAATAAAGGAGCTAATCCATAAATACCGCCGCCGCCGCCGCGCGCCGCTTAGATACTGTAGTTATCAGAGATTTTGCAAAACTAATCGGTACGTTATCAGCAGCGTGTCCAGCCATTGCGTATGGCTAGGTATATACCAAACGGCTAGAACGGGAGAAATGTTTAGCACTTTGAAGTCAAATAACAACTATGATACAAAATAACTGTTTGTACTCTCTCACAAGAAGACTTCACTTGGTGGAGTCAAATGTCACACAGAAATATGAACAAACTTCGTGATTGCTCCTTTCAATGGGAAATATTCACAAGACTCCTCACTTACAGGATAGGGGGTAGCCTGTGAGTGAGGCAAGTGAAATTACTAGAGGTATTTGGTCAATGAAAGAAAGAAAACACCACATTAACTTCCTCGAGTTACTGGCAGCATTGATGGGCCTAAAAGGCTTTTGCAAAAACAAAACAAATGCAGATGTTGTTCTTACGAGTAGAGAATACTATTGTCATTGCTTATGTCAACAAAATGGGTGGCTCGCAATTCCCTCCTTTAAATGTGATGTCATTTCTCAGCAAATGTGGCAGTGGTGCAATAAAACAATAGAATATATTTATTTACGCATCGTATATTAAATCCAGAGAGAACACCGACGCGGACCTACGAATGTTGATACCGAATGGGAGTTAGACTCACAATTATTTAAATCTATTACGAAAAAATTCGGTAAACCTGTTGTTGATTTTTTTTTTGCATCGCGCCTTACCAAAAAGAGCGCAAAATATTTATCCTGGAAATGTGACCCAGACGCCTATGATATAGATGCATTTACAATGTCTTGGAACAATTACTTCTACTATGTCTTCCCACAATTTGCTCCTGTTATAAAATGCTTAAAGTAAATTCTGAACAACAAAGCAACTGACATAGTTATCGTCCCGTATTGGCCTAGCCAACCATGGTTCCCCTTGTTCCGTAACCTAATTGATTCTGAAATAACATTTTTCATTTTTTTTTTTTTTCTTAATGAGAATAATTTATTACCCCCCGGTTCCAGGGAACCCCATCCCGTGTAGAGAGAGAAAGCTTATGTGCGTGTGAACTGAGGGACCGCACTGGGAATTCGCGAAATGAAAATCCTAGGATTTAGTAGTAGACTTAAAACAATTGTACAACGAATCTGGGAATTTGTAAGCAAATATATCAAAAACTACAACCCACAAAGTGTGGTCCCTCAGTTCTCACAGACGATCAGCCAGATCTCGGAAAGTATCTTATAAAACAAGGTTTTGTGAATACAGACATTTAGTAAAGAATTTGTAAAGATATTTACTAAATAACAGACCACAAAGCATTAAAGATAAAAACATATAACGACTGAACTGTGGTCCCTCCGTCCACGTACCAAAGATAAATATTTCACAAAATAATTATGTTCATAGATTTTTTAAAGGTGTTTTTAAAAATCAAGCCTACCTTTCCTAAATATTGTATTAATTAGATTTTTGTTTAAACTTGTAACTTTGCTTGCATTGTCCACAGGACAACGGATGCAAACCTTATCTTTGTTCAAAGTTAATGGTATCCATGTAACTGAAACAGGAATAATAATCACCGTTAACAACATGATTAAATATTTACAACAGCAACACCAAACAGAAAAAATCCCGCTTGATACTACCTTTCTTTACTAACAAGCAATCTTATGTTCAGCAAAAACCCTAACTTCCTATAGGTATAGAAAAATTTTGCCCACTTAGAAACACTTATAATTGCGATAATTTAATCCAAACTTTATCCCATACAATTAATTAATTAGCAATATAATGTCATAACTCACACATACATAAATCACACATACATTACTCGCATTTACCGCATTGGGTTACTCTGTAATGGTAGATGTAAGAAGAAAATAAATAAATAAATAAAAATAAGACAACACGTTAAAAAACTTAATCAAATAACCCGCCCCTAACTGTTCCCGGCGCAAAGGTGCCCATTACTCTTGCTGCATTGCCACGTTGGATGGCAATGGCTAACCTTTGTACCAAGAACGAGCCGGTGCGGGGGTCACCCGTTTTCCAAACTTATAATAAACACTTTACCCTCCTTTGCGTCACGCAGTCGGGTAAAAAACCAATACACAATAATTGTACCTCCCAGTCCATCAGCCGCTGAATCAAAGAAGCGCTTAGTGATAGCGGCGTGGATGTAAATATGTTCACTGCCTACACTACTAGGCATGCATCCACGTCAGTGGCTTTCAGATCGGACGTCTCAATGGAAATAATAAAAAAACCGGCCAAGTGCGAGTGGGACTCGCGCACGAAGGGTTCCATACCATTATCTGTAAAAACAGCAAAAAAAAAAACACGTTTGTTGTATGGGAGCCCCCCTTAAATACTTGTTTATTTTAATTTAATTATTTATTATTAAAGTGAATATATAACTAAATATTTTGTGAATATTTCAAGCGTCTACCTGTTGCCGTTATGAATATTGAGCAAAAACGAGCAAAAAAAATCACGTTTGTTGTATGGGAGCCCCCTTAAATATTTATTTTATTCTGCTTTTTAGTATTTGTTGTTATAGCGGCAACAGAAATACATCATCTGTGAAAATTTCAACTGGCTTACTATCACGATTCATGAGAATGGTGACAGACGGACAGACAAACAGACAGACGATAGGGTTCCCGTTTTACCCTTCGGGTACGGAACCCTAAAAAGACCGCTGGCTGGACTAGTAACACAATTTATGCTTTGCAAAATTTTATAACCAACCTGTTATTGAATCTGTAAAAGACAGGGCGTTTGCTGATGGCATATTCAATTCATAAACCTGTAAAAATAATCTTCTGTTCCTAATCTGATTCGTTATTTGATTGCTACCAAGTGTTAGCCTTTTGATGGTTACCTTATAATATAAAAACTGATTGAGATCACCGGCCGGATTTGTTTTTGTTTTGTTTCAAAAACAAATTCCAAACTACTCACACATAAACATGAACATACAGGTTTTCCATTCCATAATAAAACATACTCTAAACATCTACCATGTGAGTTAAATCTCGAGGATGCAACATTGAAGTATAATTTATGGTTGTGAGTTTAGCCTACGCCCCTTTACTGGTGGTGGAGATAAATGACAACTCGGATTAACTTTACAAACACGTTAGGACTTTTATTAGATAATTCGCTACAGCGACCTACTTAGTCCGAGGCGTGAGGCTAACTGTCTCAGTCGCCAAGCCTCGCGTCGAACTATTACAATAATGCGTGCGTCAGCCCCTTACATGGTTAATTGAACTTACCTGTGAACTTCAACCAAAATTATACGAGATGTTGCATCCGAAGAGATTTAACACCCTAACCACCCATGTACATAACACCCCATATTATTATGGAACGGAGTAAACAATGAGCTCTAAAACGAATGAGGTTTGGGTGACAGATGACACAAACTATTAAAAAAAAAATTTTTTAGGTGTAGTACATTTAGTTATTATACTACCGTGAGTTAAATCTCTTCAGATGCAACATCTCGTATAATTTTGGTTGAAGTTCACTTAAGGTAAGTTCAATTAACCATAAATTATTATGCATATTTGTTATGCCTATAAAATAATGTCTTACTGTCATTATCCGTAAATATATTTATGGTGTTGAATGTTATGCTTACACATTTTTATGATAAGAGAAATAATTATGCGCAAGCTGTTATGCGTAAATATAGTTAGGATAAACCAAAGTATGCCATGTTATGACTGTCATCATGCCTTAAAATTTTATGCAATTGGATAGGTAACCTCCCGAATCCAGCGAATTCCTGCAGCCTTCACAAACTCATCGGTCCACCTTGTGGGAGGCCTTCCAATGATACGTCTTCCGGTACGCGGTCGCCACTTCAGAACCTTTCAGCCCCATCGGTCATCAGTTCTGCATAATCTACTGTTTTATTATTTTAGTGAAAGTTGTTTGTCAGGAATAATAAAAATAATAAAAGGAGTAGTATACGCAGGAACGCAGGCGTTCATTAATTCACTAAAAACGAAAAACTACGCAAGCAATGGAAAATTGATACTGAAGACTGCGGAATGAACCTCATGACTAACTGCTTCTCACACGGACAACTATACGTCGCTTGCTCCGGCGTCACCAGTCCTGAGTCTTTGTATATTTTGGCTGCTGAGACCATAATTACAAACGTGGTATACAAGGCAATTTTATAAAGAGTAAATGCGGGAAATAAACTGAATTGTGATATACATACGAAATTTGGTGGTTGAATTTGGTGTGAACAAAAAGCATGAAAGTAAAATCAATGCTGTGGAACTTTACTGTTTCTAAAAATTAATGCTGTTCCTTGCGATGCAAGTGAGGAGTGGCTATGAATGATAGCCTGAAAAATTATGTGACAAGGAAACGGTGCGGTTTAAAAGAAGATGTAGTGACAACAATTTAAAACAGTATGCTTAGATGGTTTGGTCATGTTGAGAGGATGAATGAAAGGCGACTAACAAAAGGTATTTACAAGGCAGATGTGATTGGAAATGCCGGGAGGGACGCCTTAGGAGGATATGATATATTGACCTAATTGGTGATGTTCTTCAGAAATATCAGCAGTGCTTTTCTGTAACCATCTCACCGTGAAAACTTAGGTGAAGTGAGCTTGGAGTGAACTGTCAGTAAGGAATTGATACTATTAATAACTCACTTCAAGCTCACTTCACCTACGTTTACACGGTGAGATTTTTTCAGAATAGATCGACAGGTGTGTAGTACTTGGAACTGGCGTGCGTGTATGACCACAAGTATGACCGTAAACAAAGCAAAAGGAGTGTGTAAGTAGCGTTCTATAGTTTCTGCCTAACCCCAGATGGGAAAAAGGCGTGAGTTTATGTATTAATACACATACACATACATAAACTCACACCTTCTTTCCATGGGGGTAGGCAGAAACTATAGAACACCACCTGCTACGCTCCTTACATACTCCTTTTGCTTCGCCTACGTTCATACATCTGGTCATACATGCACGCCGATTGCGAGTACTACGTACCTGACCTTTCTGAAGAACATCACCAATTTGGTCGCTATATGTCCTCCTAGGGCGTCCCCTCCCGGTGTTTCCACTCACCTCTGCTTTATAAATACCTTTTGTTAGTCGCGGTCAACTCATCCTCTCATCATGACCAAACCATTTAAGCATGCTCTTTTCAATTTTTGTTACTACATCTTCTTTTAAACTACATCGTTGCCTTATCACCTCATTTTTCAGCCTATCATTCATAGTCACGCCAGACATGCTTCGCAAGGAACGCATTTCCACTGCATTTATTCTACTTTCATGCTTCTTTTGCCACATCCAACATTCACTTCCATACATAAGCGTAGACACCAGCACACCATTGTGAACAGCCAGTCGAGCCTTTTTGGGTATCGCCTGATTGGTCACAATGGCATGTATGTAATCGCATTTATGTATTAATGTTTTATATAAATAACATAGCATCACGTCTGTATTCCCCGAAGGGTTAAGCAGATGTGCTCCTACCTATATAGCACACCCACATTCAATTTTGCCAGTTATGTTTAGGTCCCATATAATAGGGGGCGAGCCTATTGCCAATAACCTGGCGCAAATTCAAACTTCGAACTGTAACTGAGAAATTCAAGATGGAAAAACACTTTGCCTGACCCAGGAATCGAACCCAGGATCCCATGCTCAACAGTAGCGCTTGCGACCAAAAGACCTACGAGGCAGTTTTTTATAAAAATGTGTCTGTTATTCGTTATTGTGGTGTGTTACGACGTCCATGCGAACGAAGTCGCGGGCAGACGCTAGTCAATAAATACATTGGTTTGTTTGTACCGGGTACGATATTTATCTTGAGTTGGATGTTTGTTTTGAAATGGTAGTATGTTGCTGTCTTGGTCTTGCGCTTGTGCTAATTCATCGTAATCTATTGGAGATGGTAAATCGATGGTTTCGATGCGTGAAAGTGCGTCGTCGACGACGTTGTTTACTCCGCTCACGTGACGTATATTTGCATGAACTCGCTGATAAACAGTAGCTGAAGAGTGCGCCGTTGTGTATCGCTATCCGATGGTGGCTTGTGTATGGCGTGGGTTAGTGGCGTCTGATTCGTGTAAACAATGTTCTCTTACCTTGAACATTTTTCTGCAGTTTGATAGCCATGTATTGCATCGCATATCGCTATTGTGTATCACAGAATTTCTTCGAGAAATACCCAAGAGGTATCCATTTCTGGTTTACATGTTGTAGCACGACTCCAGCACATGTATTCGACGCGTCGCACATGAGAGAGATTGCGTCAGTTGGTGACGGAGATGGGTGAGCGAGTAAAGCTGCGTTTTGGATGCTTACGTTACACAACTCAAATGCTTGAAGTGCTTCTGTGTTCCAATCGATTTTTGTCTTGTCACGCTTTTTTGAATTATCCAAAAACGAGAGGTGTTTGTATTAGGTTAGTAGCTAACTACTAACCTAGGTTCATATGGAGAAGAACGGGCAAAAAACTCCACAGACACTCTTCTAAATTAAAATATTGATAAAAAGTATTGGTTAAATCGTTCATGTTGAAATTATACGTGCGAGAACGATGCAAAACATCAGAAGCGTCCGTGATAAAAAGATTAAAAAATAAACAATACAAAACTAAAATAATGAGAAAAAAAAGCCGTGCCAGCTAAGAGATGACTAGTCGCAAGTGACAGCACCCGTTCATTAACATGGCGCATGGGTCAGCACCATTCAGGTCAACCATTTTGTAGGGCGCTAAATGATCATATATATTATATCATCATCACACGCGCCATCATCAGCGAGACATCTGAGTGTGCATGACATACTCTCAGCTGCCAGGGCACATTCAATTCAATGAAAGACATAGAGATAAGACCCGTGATAGTTAGACAGTTGAAATTTTCACAGATGATGTGTTTCTGTTTCCGCTATAACAAAAAATACTAAAAAACAGAATTAAATAAATATTTAAAGGGGCTCCCATACAACAAACGTGATTTTTTTGCTCCTTTTTGCTCTATATTGATAACGGCAACAGGTAGACGCTTGAAATATTTACAAAATATTTAGTTATATATTCACTTTAAAAATAAATAATTAAATTAAAATAAAACAAATATTTAAGGGGTGCTCCCATACAAAAAACATGATTTTTTTGCCGTTTTTATAGATAATGGTACGGAACCCTTCGTGCGCGAGTCCGACTCGCACTTGGCCGGTTCTTAATAAATGGAGTAGATCATTAATATACACTAAAAAGAGGAAAGGACCCAATATCAAGCCTTGGAACGCCCATTTTTACTTTTAAACCGAGTGAATTGATACCATTTGAACTTGCTATTGTCTATCGTTTAAATAAGATTTTACTAAACTAAGCGCAAGTTTTCCAAGTCCGTAATGCTCAAGTTTCAAGAGTAAGGTCCAATGCCTTGGAGAGGTCACAAATGATTCCTATAGCGTCTTGAGCCTCTTCCGGAGAGTTGGAGTCTTCTCACACGATTTTAACATAAATATACCCAGCCCGTTGGGAATGTTCAACACCGTCTACCAGGTGGAATGTGTGGGCATTATACAAGCGGCTTACGCCATAGAAGCCAGAGAAGTTACGGACACCCACATACGCATACTGTCCGACAGTGCCTCAGTTCTGCAATCCCTAGAGAAAAAGTATATTACCTCCAGATTACGAGTAACACTAGAATGTCACAATGCACTAGAGCGAGTGACGGTGTGCAACCGTAACACAGTGACACTGCAATGGATTAAAGGACACAGCGGATCACTAGGTAACGACGCAGCTTACGAACTAGCTAGGAGAGCATCCGGCGCGTCAGTCTGTGGACCCGAACCCATCCTACCCATCCCCTTTAACCAACTACGTAGGTGGCTACAGGAGTTCACCCACACACAAGCGGAGAACTGGTGGACCTCGACACCGGGCTGCAGGCAATCTAGGAAAGCCATGCCATCCTTAGATGGTAGACTAACCAGGGGTTTGCTACGCCTGGAAAGGAACGGCCTGCGCCTGGTGACGGGGACCATAACGGGATACTGCTCACTAAACAAACACTTACACACAATAGGCATAACGGACAGCCCTCTGTGCAGGGCGTGCATGGAGGCTGAAGAAACCGTTACGCATGTGCTCTTTGACTGCACAGGCGTCACCCAGATCAGAACAGAAACACTCGGGTCACCCAGATCCTTCACAGATATCCTATGCAGACCAGAAGACCTAATCAGCTTCTGGAGGGAGGTGGGCTGGTTGGAATAAACCACTGACGGCCGCCATGGCCCACGCACAATGGTCCACATGAAGGACTAAGTGCGGAAACCATACCCTCTAACATAGAACATACGGGCCTATAATTATTTGTGTCTTTACTGTCCCCGGATTTGAAAAGTGGTATTACCGTACTGTATTTCATTAAATCCGGGAAGACTCCTTGATTCACGCCCAAAAAATATTAAGGCTAAGTAAGGCGCTATACTCTCAACTACACATGAGGTACAGACTTTAATGGACATTCCCCAAAGATCTTTGGACAATTTAATCTTGATTTGCTTAAAAGCTTTTGATACTACATAGAATGTTAAGTTTGTTCTTGGGATAAATTTATCCCAACTAAAGAACCCTTCATTGTGCGTGGTGCGACAAGTAATTGGCTGTTTTTTTTTTTTGTATTAGCCCTCAGACTGCTGGTGTAAAATGTTTGGCAGATAGCCTGATACAGTGTGATATTGACGGGTAGTGAACTATCAGCAAACCAGTGAGCTAACATGTTCCCCTCATAACTATCGTCTGACGCTCCCTTATCATATTTGAGTCATCTCTGAAATCCTCCATAATTACATAGCCTATTTTAGCCTATTTACCTTAGCTAAACCCACTGTAGGAAAAGTCTCGAAAGACATTCCAGTCTCCTCCGCGTCGTTGTCCGTACACCGCACGCGCGGCCGCCTGTGTTGGCATGGACAGGCCGGTGCCCAAGAACAGCACCACGTTGCACGCCGGGCCAGTGTCGCGAGCGTGCGCGATGCGGGCGTCGATGGCCGCCAGTGCCTCGTGCACCCAGAAGCCGGACTCGAGCTCGGGGCGGTCGACGGGCACGGTACGGCTGCCGGCACCCTCGGAGTGGTAGCGGTCACCGTGGACGCACCCTGCGATACTGACGGTCACTATTAACGAGTAAAACAACATCGTTACTACCAACACAACCTACTGCTGACCACAGGCGACCGATTTTATATTTTTCCAAATATCTTATCTTACGAGGTTAATCATCTAAAAGCAGAGGATACTAATAAAGTAAGTGCCGGAAATTCTCATTACCTTTGCAGTGGAATACAAAGTTGTTTCCGATTGTTTTCAAGAATGTCGATTAAGTGACAGATTTTCGATTGTTAACACAATAAGAACATTGTTTATTTTCGTAGCAAGATAGAGTTATCTTGCTACGAAAATAAACGATGTTCTACCAAAACAAAATAATAATTGTATAAATGTATACAGAGTGCCCGGTAATTATTCGATAGCCTGGATTTTTTTTCTGTACGTTCATGAACACACTTCGTCTACGTACAGTTACGTACGTTAGCGCGCTATCAGATTTACTACTGGTATCTACATAACGATTTGTTTTTTGTTGCTCATCATCTTAGCGAGATTACCGAAGATCATTGGACGTGTGTCACGATTGTCGTTATCTATCCGGATGATATGAATGTTATGTCACGCGACATTGTCGCTGAATGCGACACTGCGCTGGTTTGCGCACAGTCTCGCCCCGGACATGGCACGCTGCACGTCCTCTCCCCGCCCACCCCGGGCCGCTGCCGCGCTGCTGCTGCTGCTGGCGCTGGCGCAGCCATCGCACGGTACTGCGCTACGAAACTCTGTATGTTGCTAACACTTAGCCTATCTTTGGTTACATATATTGACTATTTTTATTTGTCTTCAGAGCGAGATGTGTACCACAAGATCTCACGTAGCGTGGCGACACCCACATCTAACGTTCCTGAGGTAGAACTGGACCCGCAGTACTGGGTGGCTGAGGCGCAGGCTGGCATCAACGCGCGCCTCGCTCATCTGGAGAGCAAAAACAAAGCGCGCAACGTGGTGATGTTTCTGGGTGACGGCATGTCCGTGCCCACGCTGGCCGCCGCGCGCACGCTGCTCGGTCAGCGACGCGGCGCCACCGGCGAGGAGGCACAACTCGCTTTTGAAAAGTTTCCAACCGTTGGACTTGCTAAGGTAAATATTGCTTTTGTATTTTTGATCGTGTATGCCTTACATAATTATATGTATATTACGGTCCATCGAACCAGAACACAATTAACCTCGTGCAGGTGTGTCTGCGCAGCTACTCACCACGTTGTCTCTATAAGGCCCGCATGCACTACAAAGCACTAAAAGCGTTAAACGAATTTAAAATATAAATCTCGTCCTGTTTTTTGTCAATAGTTTGTAGGTGATAGAGACAGAACGATGTTTTAAATATGTTAAGCGCTAAACGCATTTAGTGATGTGTGGTCATTTTGTAGTACAAATGGGCGTTAATAATATATTTTCGACTTTGCGCCGGTCGTCTGCGCACGTTAAAAAGCTGCAAAGGTCTACCTACTCCAGTCTTCCTGCGTAGGGTATAACTGCACTTCATTATTTATGTAATGTGGAAATGGAAAGGTTTAGTACAGTGAATGTTGTTTGTGTTGCGCACCGGCAGACGTACTGCGTGGACGCGCAGGTGGCGGACTCGGCGTGCTCGGCGACGGCGTACCTGTGCGGCGCCAAGGGCAACATCGCCACCATCGGCGTGAGCGGCCGCGTGCCGCGCAGCCACTGCTCCGCCGCCGCCGACCCCCAGCACCACGTGCACTCCATCGCCGAGTGGGCGCTCAGCGACGGCCGAGACGCCGGTTACACATATGACGCTTAAAGTCGCCGGCACGTATCTTGGCAAGAATCGTTAGATGTTGATCTCCTTTCTTTAACTTTCTTCTAAACAGACACGTTTAAAAATAAATTCTGGCAATAACCATAGAATAATGACAAGCAATAAAAGTGATTTTTTTTGCGCTTATTATACATGCGTAAACTTACTCAGACTACGCCAAAACCTTGCCAAGTTACGTGCCGGCGACTATACTTATCACTTGTATTCCACAGCTAAATGAGTTGCCAATGTACTTGCAGGCATCGTGACGACGACGCGCGTGACGCACGCGTCTCCGGCAGGTGCGTACGCGCACACGGCGGAGCGCAACTGGGAGAGCGACGCAGATGTGGCGTACGACTGCGGCCACACGCGCGACGCACAGCACGACATCGCGCTGCAGCTTGTGCACTCGCACCCCGGGGACCAGTTCAAGGTACTTCATCTGACCACGTAGCACAGGAATAATCTAAAAATATAATGAAATATACTGATATGATAAAGCTGAAGCACGTTAAGAGCGTTTACGACGTACGGCATTTCATACAAACTTTCAAGCCCTTGTTTTTTGAAATGACTGAACCGATTTTAATGAAACTTCATACACCTAAGCAGGACACAAAAGTCTAATAAGTTAGTTAAGAACATTTTCGAAAAATAGTGTTACAGCCAAATTAGACCGACTTTAAATTTTCCATAGAAACAGAGATTTTCAGTTATCTGTTTTAAGAGATAAGTAACAAGTAATAAGAAATTTCGAAAATGTTCTTAATTAACTTTTTAGAACTTTATATCCTGCTTATGCGTATGAAGTTTCATTAAAATCGGTTCATTCATTTCGAAAAACATGGGTGTGAAAGTTTGTATGAAATGCCGTACGTCGTAAACGTTCTTAGAACTACCAGACGGATTTGAAAAATCTTTTTTCAGTTGATAGCTCAATTCTTGAGAAGGCTATAGACTACTTAACATCACGCTATGACTAATAGACCCTTTCCGGATTTATCGGTGAGACGGTATAGTATCTCTGTATACCGACACGATACTTCACTGCTTTCATTTATCGGTGAGACGGTATAGTATCTCTGTATACCGACACGATACTCCACTGCTTTCATTTATCGGTGAGACGGTATAGTATCTCTGTATACCGACACGATACTCCACTGCTTTCATTTACGGACCTTTTTTTTTTTTTGGGTGGGAAATTATCAAATAACTTCTCCCGCTCTGGGCGGAGCGGGAGGGCGTGTCAGACTTTTACTGACTTTTGGTGACGGCCTTCCACGCACTCTCGCTCTGAACCATGGCCTGAACCAGGGCCGGACGCGAGAGATCGCCGCCGCCGATCGCCTCCGTGAAATGAAATGAAATGAAATCGTGAAATTAAATGAAATGAAATGAAATCGTTTATTCTGTAAATAGGATATCGGAATCACTTTTACACGTCATATTAAAAAGTAAAAAATAAGCTAGATGTAGTCGACATTTCCTATCTGACTACCCGTGAGAAGAAATGGCGAAACAAACTCAGGGGTCAAAGTCTCTTTTAAAGTCCAGACATAATCTTGGTCAGATCATGTGAGGACCATGTAGATCTGTGTCTGAAATGGTCTTTTGAGGAAAGAACCACACAATTTTGAGTGGACCTATCCAATCAGTGCAAGCATTTGTCGTAATCGTGCAGCTTGACTCAAGACTTAAGGAGCTCAACGACTCGACGAACAATACCAAAGAAAGTACATTTGGGTAGGTCTCATAAAGTGCTCAAAATGCCAGACCACCATTAAAACTGAGAAAAAGCATAAAATAATAGGAAAATATTTAAAGAAAAAAAAAAAAAAGACCCACATAGTGCTCACATTCACAATAAATGTGAGCACTATGTGGAGGCCACGGCGGTGCTCCGCCCAAGCTGGGCAGACCTCCACAGTATGCTCCACCGTGTCCTCCGGGCGACCCACACAGTGGTGACACCCGGGCGTTTCCTACCGCTTTATCCTGAACAGGAACCTCCCGAAACAACCGTGTCCGGTGAAGACCTGCGTCAGGCGGGAGGT
This sequence comes from Tiliacea citrago, assembly GCA_963921375.1. Lineage (NCBI taxonomy): Eukaryota > Metazoa > Arthropoda > Insecta > Lepidoptera > Noctuidae > Tiliacea > Tiliacea citrago. Next base: position 30,684,973 of record OY992782.1, read on the forward strand.
GAGGACGCCGTGGCGCCTCTCTAGCCACTCCTCAAAGAGGGGACTTATCGCCACAATTTTGGCGTGCCCATTCATTTACGGACCTGACGTTATGTTTGTGGCATAATTTTAAATCCTCGCGAGAAATCGTCTTTGAGTGATTAAGATGTTGTGGCGTGTTATATTTATCTCCGATTACGAAAAAAACGAAATCACTATTGGCAACATCCTTATATTGAAAAAAAGTATTATATGTTTTCAATTAAAACGCGTGACGTGTCTCGTAAACACTGAGAAAGCACTTGAAGTTTCTACTGAGACATGGTAAATCGAATGGATCCCGCTCCACTCTCGTGCATAACAAGCCAATCAGGAACCGTTCATTGAGATATAGGCGCCCGGTGAGCTTTCGGTACCGGGTTTTGTATTTATCTGTGGAGGATTGTAATTAGCAACTTAGTTATATATTATTGATATTATAATGTTATTAGTCTATAACACTTCCTTAGGAGCCGATGCCACGCGGTGAGTTGGCAAGGGCAGCCGCCCGGCGGGAACCGAGCATTACCGAGAAGAGCCGAACTGTATATGCTGATGTTCTGCTCGGTTCAGACAACTTTTTATCCCGGTAGTACGTTTCCGTGAGATAATTTCCTACATCCACTCGGGCGAAGTCGCGGGCAAAAGCTAGTACAATTGCGCCACACAATTATAAAAGCTTGGTGTCCTCAAAAAAATTGGGAAGGGACAAAAACACACGGCTAAATTTTTTTTTAGTTTTTCGTTCGGAACTACGAACCCGATGGTAGAAGAAAAAGCTTATATTTTTTTAATGGATAAAAATTAAAAATCCCCCATTTTCTATATTGAATACTCAAGATTATAGAAAGAAGATTGAATATTAAAAATATTACATTGTCGCTCATCACTAAAATTGAAATAATTGTAATAAAGGATATTAATTATTTTATTTAGGTAATTTTAGGAGGTGGGCGTCGAGAGTTTTTGCCAAATTCTACTATTGACGAAGAAGGCTCAAGAGGAAGAAGAATAGATGGGAGGAATCTGATCGAAGAGTGGCAAGAGAACAAAAAGTACCGAAACGTTAGCTACCAGTACGTGTGGAACCGTGAGCAGCTGATGGACGCCGCGGCAGAACTTCCCGAATATTTGCTGGGACTATTTGAGGGCAGCCATATGCAGTACCACATGCAAGCGAACGCTGAAACCGAACCGACACTAGCGGAACTCACTGAGGTAGCTATTCGCTCGCTGAGCCGCAATGAAAAGGGATTCTTCCTGTTCGTGGAGGGAGGACGCATCGACCACGCACACCACGACAACTTGGTGCAGTTGTCGCTTGACGAGGCCATCCAGCTGAGCGAAGCGGTAGCGAGTGCCGCCGCGCTGCTGAGTGAGCAGGACTCGCTGCTGCTGGTGACGTCGGACCACGCACACGTCATGAGTATCAGCGGCTACTCGCAGCGCGGCCGTGACATCATCGGGCCGTCCGACGACCACGGTGCCGATGGCATGCCCTACATGACGCTCTCGTACGCCAACGGGCCCGGCTACCGGCCGCAGCGCGAGGACCTCACTCAGCACGATTACCGTAAGTAATATACATAATCAATTAATCAGGTATGATCGGTTATTGTGGTTTTTACTATCTTAGCAGTCAGTGTGATTCTTTCTTCAAATGTCTAATTTCATTTTCAGACGACGTGAGCTTTGCGTTTCCTTCGAGTGTCCCGCTGGAGTCAGAGACGCATGGTGGCGACGATGTAGCGGTGTTCGCACGTGGGCCGCATCACTCCATGTTTACGGGGCTGTACGAGCAAAGCCAGCTGCCGCACCTCATGGCGTACGCCGCCTGCATCGGGCCCGGCCGACACGCTTGTCAACACTAATGGAATTAATTATTTTCATGATTAAATAATCATTTTACTACGTTTTTTTTTTTCATTTTATTTATTTATCTGGAACAATTTATGTTGTGTTTGATACATTATATACATCATAATTAAGAATCACATCACACTAATATTATAAAGGCAAAAGTTTATGAGTGAGTGTGTGTGTGTGTGTATGCTTGTTACTTCTTCACGCTCAAACGACTGTACCAATTATGATAAAATTTTGTATGGAGGTAGCTGTTACCCTGGATTGAGACATAGGCTACTTTTTATCCCGGTATTCCCACGGGATCGAGACTTACGCGGGTGAAACCGCGGGGCGCAGCTAGTATTAATATAATTTCTAATAAAAGTATACATGCAGCAATAATAATAATAAAAATCATAAATAAAAATATAAAAAAGCATGGTTACAAAAAACAATAATAATATGCAGCATTTTTTTTTAAATATAAAATTGAAATTATAATTAAATTACAGTTCGTCCATTGAGTACAAGTTTTTGTCTAACAAAAATGCTTTGAGCTTAGCCTTAAAAGAGCCAGTGTATAACAACATTTTCAAATCCGCTGGCTGTCTATTAAATAATAGGTTGGGGAAAAAGTTTCTTCGCATTTTTTAAGAAAATTCAAAACATTTTTTAATATAGTTTATTTACATTTAACTAAAGTATGTAGGTACCATTTTGTTCGATCACTTTTTGCCATTTTGTAGGTAGGGACATGATCCCATTGCTATGGGCACGCCATTATTGCGGCGATAAGTCCCCTCTTTGAGGAGTGGCTAGAGAGGCGCCACGGCGTCTTCACCTTCCGTCTAACGCAGGTCCTCACCGGACACGGATGTTTCGGGAGGTTCCTGTTCAGGATAAAGCGGGAGGAAACGCCTGGGTGTCACCACTGTGTGGATCGCCCGGAGGACACGGTGAAGCATACGGTGGAGGTCTGCTCTGCTTGGGCGGGGCACCGCTGTGTTCTCACGGAGGCGATCGGCGGCGGCGATCTCTCGCGTCCGGCCCTGGTTCAGGCCATGGTTCGGAGCGAGAGTGCATGGGAGGCCGTCACCTCCTTCTGCGAAGCAGTAATGCTCGCGAAGGAGGAGGCGGAGTGCGTGAGGGAGAGGCAGGGTTCGCGCCCTCACGCCCCTAGTCGCCGCAGGAGACGCCCTGGGCGTCGGGAGTCGCAAGCCGATTTCCGGCCACCGTAGGCGTGGGCCTGTGGACGGTGAGCGATGGGTAGCTCGCCGTCCGATAAGGACCAGGCCCGGGTCAACAGCGCGTTGTGTTCTACGCGCGCCTCAAAGAGACGTCAGCACGAATTGACGGGGTCCATTAGGGCCAATGCCTGCCAGGGTTGCGAGTTTGTCCGAAAGGGATATCGTAGCCCTGGCACACAGGCAAATGAAGGAACACGGGTGGGTTTTAGTCAGTAAAAGTCTGACACGCCCTCCCGCTCCGCCCAGAGCGGGAGAAGTTATTTGATAACTTCCCAACAAAAAAAAAAAAAAAATCCCATTGCTATAGAAATTTTGGGACTTCTGATCAAAATACCGCGACAAGTGGTTTTGGCAGTCCTCTCGGAATGTTAACCTGACACTGCCTAAAGAATTCTGAAGAGACTGAAACAGATGGAAATCTGAAGGTGCAAGGTCAGGACTATACGGCGGATGCATTAACACCTCCCAGCCAAACTCTCTTAATTTTTGCTGAGTGGCTAAAGATGTGTGAGGTCTAGCGTTATCATGATGAAAAACCACACCCCGTCTGTTGATTAATTCCGGCCGCTTTGTGTCAACTTCTTGCTTTAATCTCATCAGTTGTTCGGAGTAGAGTTCAGAATCGATGGTCCTGCTTGGTGGTAACAGCTCATAATGAATAATGCCCTCCAATCCCACCACACACACAGCATCACCTTGTTGCGAGTTAACAACAAACAGCAAGTTCAAATAAATGGAGTCAATTCACTTCGCTTAAAAGTAAAAATTGGTGTACCACAAGGCTCGATATTGGGTCCTTTCCTCTTTTTAGTATATATTAATGATCTACCCCAATTGTTAAAAACTCAACCACAAATGGTGTTATTTGCTGACGATACTTTCTTAATTTTTAAAATTAATAGATGTGCATCAAATCTTGATGACGTAAATAATGCCCTACTGCAGGTCCAAAATTGGTTGACTGCTAATAATTTAGTATTAAATGGGAAAAAAACTAAATGCATAAGATTTTCTTTACCAAATGTCAAAAGTAGTAATTGTGAGATAGTATTGAATCAAGAGAAACTAGAATTCATCGATAAAACTGTTTTCCTAGGGATCACGCTCGACTCAAGGCTTCAATGGGGTCCGCATATAACATCCCTTGCAGGACGGCTAAGTTCAGCAGCATATGCTGTGAGAAAAATCCGTCAATTTACTGATGTAGATACCGCGAGGCTAGTCTATTTTAGTTACTTTCATAGTATTACGTCATACAGTATTTTACTATGGGGACGGGCTGCAGACATCGAGTCTATTTTTATTCTGCAGAAAAGAGCCATCAGAGCCATATATGGCCTCCGCAGGCGCGACTCTCTAAGGGAACTGTTCAAAGATATTAACATCATGACGGTACCTTGTCAATATATCTATGAAAACATCATGTATGTTAGGAAAAATCTACATATTTTTAGTAAAAGAGGCGAAAGACACAATTATAGGACTAGAAATAGGGACCAATTAGTTCAACCAGGTTTCAGGCTGGCTAAAGTAGACTCATCCTTTATGGGTATATATTGGGTACAGGTAATATTGGGTACTGTTTAAAATGTTACAATAAAATACCTCTGCACATACTTCAACTGAATGAAACAAAATTTAAATCATGTTTAAAACGCACACTATGCAGCCAGGCATATTATAAGTTGGGGGATTACATCGCTGATAAAAATGCTTGGCTCAATGCTGGTCCTGCTCCACAAGGGCGCAAAAACTTAATTGATTAGCATTTGGAAATAGGTACTGTTGGAGCTGCTGAAGATTTCAAAAACTATCTTTGCATTGTATAAATTCAATCTATTATTATTATATAATTGCACAGCACATGTGTGAGTACTATGTACTTACTATAAAGCTGCCATTTATTGGGTACGTCTTTCATTGACTTGAATGTGCCCTGGCGGCTGAGAGTATGTCATGCTCACTGTAATGTCTCGCTGATGGTGGCGGGTGTGTTGGATCATTTAGCTCCCTTCAAAATGGTTGAGCTGAATGGTGCTAATCCATGCGTCATGTTCGTGAACGGGTGCCATCAGTAGGAACTAGTCATCTCTTAGCGGCCATGGCTTATTTTAATTTTAGAATTGTTGTTTTTTTTATTTTTTTTATTACGGACGCTTTTGACGTTTTGCATCGTTCTCACATGTTTAATTTCAACACAAATGATGTAACCAATATTTTGTAACCATACGTCCATTTAAAAGAGTGTCCGTGGAGTTTCTTGCCCGTTCTTCTCCATAGGTACCTACCTACTAAGCTTTGGAATGGGTAACTAGCTTCATCTTTATGACTGACCGACCCCTTGACAATTAAAAAGTGCCTGTAATTGGTTTATTTGAAATAAATGCTTTGAGTTTGAGTTTAACCTGGGTTTCGCCACAATCTGTGAAGCCTGGCCGGCCTTTGACCACGACCTTTTTCGCACGTTCTTGTCGTACGTGATCCACTTTTCATCACCAGTTATCAGCTTCTTCAAAAATGGTTCGGTTTCATTACGTTTCTTTCAGTGAGCTCGTGAGGTACCCAAATATCGAGCTTTTTTGTGTACCCAGTTTTTTTCAAATGTGCCAAAACTGTTTTGTGGTCAATTCCCAGTTCTTCAGCTACGTCGTAACTACTGATATGCCGATCTTGCTCCACTTTTTAGGGTTCCGTACCCAAAGGGCAAAACGGGAACCCTATTACTAAGGCTCCGCCGTCGTTCTGTCTGTCTGTCTGTCTATCACCAGGCTGTATCTCATGATCCGTAATAGCTAACTAGAGAGTTGAAATTTTCACAGATGATGTATTTCTATTGCCGCTATAGCAACAAATACTAAAAACCAGAATAACATAAATATTTAAGGGGGCTCCCATACAACAAACGTGATTTTTTTGCTCGTTTTGCTCGATATTGATAACGGTAACAGTTAGACACTTGAAATATTCACAGAATATTAAGTTATATATTCACTTTAAAAATCAATAATTAAATTAAAATAAAACAAATATTTAAGGGGGCTCCCATACAACAAACTTGATTTTTTTGCCGTTTTTAGAGATAATGGTACGGAACCCTTTATGCGCAAGTTTGACTCGCACTTGGCCGGTTTTTTTAATATAATTTATCAAATCCTTAGTGAAAAAAATAAATAGAATGGGAGCTAAAATGGAACCTTGCGGTACGCCAGTGGTAATATTAATGATCGATGATTGGTATGTGTTCCGCTGTCTATTCTGTTCTATAGTGCTAGTTTCTACATACATTTTCCTGTTTCTTAAATACGATGTAAATAATTGCAGGGCTCTGCCTCTGACACCATAATAATTTAGTTTAGCAATAAAAAGATTGCGATCAAATGCGGAAGATAAATCTAGAAAAATCCCAGCAACCTTTAACTTATTATTTATTTTGCTAATCACATCATCTAAAAGTTTATAAATGGCATCTCCAGTGCCAATTCCATTCTGGTAACCGAACTGTCTAGCACGTAGAACTTTATTTATATGAAGATGAGTCAATAGCCGAGATTTCAACATTTTTTGTGTAGCAAAATTGGTCTGTAATTTTTAGGGTCCGTTTTTGAACCTTTTTTATTAACTGGCGCAACTTTTACAATTTTTAATTGCTCCGTAAAAATACCCTGCTCAAAAAAATAGTTAAAGAATGTAGATAGTGGCACGGCCAATATTTTTATGTGCTCTTTAAGTATAGCAATAGGGATTTAGTCATATCCACTGGAGAGCTTGTTAGTCATAGTTTTAATTATTTTTGTTATTTCTTTGGGTGTAGTAGGCGTGAGTGAAATATCATTTATAACCCTTTCGCAACTTTGTTGAAGAAGCAATAGAGCTTCCTCCGTCTTTGTTTCAGCTAAATCACAATTATGGTTGAACTGTTTTACTAAAATGTTAGCTACATGGCGAGTCTATGATTTGATCAGTTTTAGTAGAAGTGGTTTCTGCTGCACTTTCTTTAACCTGTTTGTGCGGGTATTAATTACTTTCCAAGCTTCTTTACTTACATTTTTAGAGTTACCAATTTTCTCTGCGACCGCTATTTTTTTGGCAATAGGTAGTCATGACTCTTCTATATATGCGAATATATTTATTTTTATGATTGAGTACACTTTCATGAACATGATTAGAGAACATGATAAAAAGAGTTTTATGCACTTGTGCATAAAACTCTTTTTATTTTACTAGACGTTTTTACTCCTTTAGTTACCCACGTTAACTGTGATCCCCTTTTCAAAAATATTTTTATTTCCCGTTTTTTGTAACTTTTCCGAAGCGTATTATTAAAACTAATAAAATAATTAATTCCCATTGAACTCCAATTTTGATTAAATAGTCTGTCCTTAAAAGATAAACTATTTTTAAAATTAAAAACTCTTTTATTAATGACTAAAAATTGATTATTTTTATTACCTATTGATACGTTGTAGTTTTTGTACCTACCACTGGTTGATAATTCACAGCTGCGTCCCAATCATATAAAGTAGCGTTTACCTGCAATTATACGTATTAGAATATGTAGAAGAAATCAGAGGTCGTGCATTTTATGCCACACGCTCTTCACGTTCCACTGGAGAAATACTTGGCGAGACGCCATTTCAAATTTCTAGTAGAAGAGTTTTAAGTTGGTCGGCAACGTTGGACGATGATTGAGAATTAGAAGTAGAAGAAGAAATAACAGCAGGTAAGAGTTTTTTAAGTAGTTCAATAATAGAAGAGGTACTATTATTTGAAGAGACATTATTATAGTCGAGAGCGCAGCCATTCGGCTGTGAAAGTTGGGGGGAACTAATTATCTGCTGATGAGCAGCTTTGTCATAAGACGGGGAAAGAGGGGCATGGGTCTTAGGCTTTAGGGTTACTGTCTTGCGATAAGACTGAGAAATTGGAGTTTTAGTGATGTTGGCATAATTGCGGGAAGCTGTTAGGATGGATTTGCTAGCCTCAGCATAAGGAATAGATTTCTCAGCCATAACGGTCTTAATGGCTTTCTGTCGACCATGCTCGAGGCATGAACTGCTATTGGCGAAGTGATTACCTGAACACAGAAAACAGAAGGCCTCGCCCTCAGAAATGTTGCAACCATCACCTGGATGATCGTGGCCACACTTACTGCAGCGTGGTTTTGACCTACATACATTTGCCACGGGTCTACCCTTTATGGCAGAACTTTTTTTGTCATAATATTATTTTGCATAACAGCTGATAGCATAAACATCATTTAGCAGAAAATCGTTTGGAAGACACTCATTTATCATACCTTCAAAACTCCAATGGATTGACTGTACTGGGGTTGAGATACATCCATCTCTGTAACACTACATACAATATCCGTGAATTGCGATAATGGATTTGGGGAAATAGGATATAAAGGGACTGCAATGTTGGGGGGATCAGGATCAAGGGGTTTATTTATATCCATCTTGGATAAAAAGGATTAAAACAGAACAATCACAATACAAACCTGTTTACGAACACAAGCACAACACACTTATGTTAACACAAGTCACAAAAAAATCAACAATCTCTAAAAACAACAAAAAAATCTGAACAGACGTGCCAACCAACAACACCGTGGCGTGAATCTGCCAGTGTTTACATTTCCATTTGCATACAGTTAACGTCACTTTTTGACAGCTAAAGGCGTCCTCTGTTGGTTGCCGATTCACAGTTGTAGTTTTAATCTGTAGCTGCAACACATCAACACATCCGTCCGCCGCTACAGCCAAAGGTTCACTGACGATTCCGCATGGCGCTGCAGGATATTTATACAAATGCCACACCGCACGACCGCTGAGTCCAAGAGACATCACACGGATAGATTATGTACTAAACTATAATATTGAATACTGATCTCCTATTGGTTCGCTTATGTAAGTAATATGCACAACATACACTATCTGTTAGGAATTATAGTTTTAAGTCTGTACAGAATAATTATCACAATACATAAAATTTACTATCATCTGGAGTTTTACTTGTTATACCTACCAAGCGCTACAAACCGATATTAGTTAATTTTATCATATTGATTGGTAACCATCGAAATAACATCGTATAGACCAATTCTTAATAATTTTCAGCTATTGGTAAAAATTCATAATAAACTAATTAGCCCAAAGCGAAAGTAGGTTAATTTTTTCAATATGGACCACCTTCTCGAAAGATCGATGTCAACTAATATTAACTATCAACTGATATTTAATCTGTGACATGGTGTTGTGGGTTTTACATTCTAAACTTGCCGAATTAATGTTCTGGGAAAATTACCCCAAATAAGTTCAAGCCCCAAATTTTGATATTACAGATTACAAATAATTTATTTATTAGTCGGGATATTAAAAAAATCTTATTGTTTCAGCGTTTAAACATCATGTTGGACAATTATTTGCGATTTTTAAGAATTAGGTATCTTGGTGTAATATTTATCTTCAGTGTTCTTATTGGGAATTTTACCTAAAGGAGAGGAGGTTTTATAAATGGTCTTCATGGTGTCAGTTTGTTGTCCGTGACGTATTATTGAGGAATGTGAGATCTCATTTGCCGAGGAACACGCTATAGTGATACCACAAATCTTATTTCATGTCTTAAAAGGTAAGGATTTTAGTGTATTAGCGTTTGGAAGTGATCTGTGAGCCCTCCCCTGGTTGTTAAAAGGATATTGTGGTGATCCATGGATATTTATTGCAGGATTCCAAACAGCACATTGCCGATAGCTCTCCAGCCAGTCGAGGATTTATCATAAATAGGCCATGCAAAATTCCTCAGTGTTGGCCACGGTATTAAATTATAATTCATGGGAATGCAGTGAGCCCTGGATAAGGAGTACCTCATTCGTTTTAGGGCTCATTGTTTACTCCACTCCATAATAATATGGGGTGTTATGTACATGGGTGAGTAGGGTGTTAAATCTCTTCGGATGCAACATCTCGTATAGTTTTGGTTGAAGTTCACTTAAGGTTCAATTAACCATAAATTAAACTTCAATTTGGCATCCGAAGAGAATTAATTCACATGGTAGATGTTTAGAGTATGTTTTATTATGGAATGGAATACCTGTATTTTCATGTTTATTTGTGTATAGACTCAGGATGGCCTATATCAGAATCTTCCATGTTTCACGTGGGTCAGAAACTCGAACAAAGTCACAAATTGATTCTCCAACGATTTATTTCTCCTTAACTTCACAGATTAACAAAATATAACGCTAACACTCTTTAATTAGGCATAGATAACGATACTAAATTAAATCAACTTAGAAACTGTTAAAGATGGCGTCGGAAGTAAGCGATTCGTCGAGCGCGTGGTGCGTTGGCGGTTCTCGATCCCGAAGTGCACAAGATGGCCGCCCCGCTCCCACCGGTGTGACGTTCCGCAAGAATGGCAGCTGACAGACAGCTGACATATGTCATGCTGCCATTCTGTTCCGACGTCGTCGACAGCAAACGTCAAATGTCATGTGTCGCGCCGTCACGGCCGGACTGACATTCGACCGTCCTCGGGCGTAGAGCTAACGTTGTCCTAAAACAGGCAATTTTATTATTTCATGGTTAGCTGCTCGTCCAGCCTGACAACCAACACAGCACTAATTCTAACAAATTTCAGAAGCAACATTATGAAACCATGTATCCCTTCGACCATTATGAATAATGGACCGGATGACATCTCACAAGCTGGACAACACAACCCGGACCGGACGAGTGTGTCCTTTCGACCAGCTTCAATGCATGGACCGGACGACACTGTCCCTTCGACCGGTTCAGACAGGGTCTAGACAAGTGTGTCCCTTCGACCAGCCCCAATGGCATGGACCGGACGGCACTGTCCTTTCGACCAGATCACAGACAGAGTTTAGACAAGTGTGTCCCTTCGACCAGCCCCAATGGCTTGGACCGGATGGCACTGTCCTATTGACCAGATCACAGACAGGGTCTAGACAAGTGTGTCCCTTCGACCAGCCCCAATGGCATGGACCGGACGGCACCGTCTTTGCGACCAGTTATAACACAGCATTTTAAATACAAAGGAACAGAAATGTGGCATACCTATAAGTTACGGACAATCTTGCTCATTTTGAATTTCGACTTCATCTAGTGTGCCGGGATCAGAGTACACACTGAGTGTATCTGACCCGGCAGTAAGGGTAACTGAATTTGCCAAGACAGTGTCCGAGTCTGTGTTCGACCTATCATCTCTAATATTTAGGTCATCGCCTCCCTGAATTGGGCTTTGTGGTAGCATGACATCACTACTGGATTCTAATTGCTCCGCATCTTCCGGCGCCGTCTCGGCCTCCTCATCGTTCAACAAACAGGTAGTGACTTCAAGCAACCCAGCGTGTCCCCGAGGCACTGCGCGCAAACTCTCGTGTGCGTATTTATAAGTGCGGTGTGAACCACTTACACTTTTTAGCTCGTACCGATCATTTTCTAACACGGAGGTCATAACGAACGGTCCCCTAAACTTTCTATCTTTAGAAAGTTTTTGATTTCGTTCACTGTTCTTGATAAAAACAAAATCGCCCTGAGCAAATGGTTTAATGGTAGCACGGCCCCGGTTAAACGTTAGAGTATCCGCCGTGGCTGCCTTTTAAATATTTTCCGATGCACTTTCTCGAATGGACTCTAAATCTAAACGGTTATTTCGCTCATCAGAATGTGAAGATATCTGGGACATACCTAATGATTCTGCACGTATCCCGAACATCAGTTCCGTAGGTGAGTACTTAGTAACAGCCGATTTTGTACTATTGAGCGCTAGTTGTATATTGCCTAACTCATCGCGCCATGTCTTATTGGGGTCGTTTTCGACTATTGTGAGCAAGCTTTTTAGTGTTCGCATAACTCGCTCAACTTGTCCGTTAGCCCTGCTGGAGCCGGTTGTTGGTGGTTGCCGGCAGATCAATTTTATAATTTTTGCAAAAGTTTCTAAATTCACTACTCACATAGCATCGGCCCTGATCAGCAATTACGCGTGCAGGAGCCCCAAAAAGACAAACAGCCTTTTCGAGAGCTCGCATCGCGCTACTTGCATCTAGTGATATTGTGTGTTCTAGCAGGACATACTTAGTAAACGCGTCTATTATGACAGAACAATACTCTTTCCGGTCGCTCTTACCACTAAGCTTCCCGGTAAAGTCTATGTGGATTGTGTGCCATGGCACAGATAGTTTTGGGATCGAATGTAACTGAATGGGTTGAGCGCCTGATGGTCCCTTCGATGCTTTGCAAACTATGCAGGAGTCAATAAACTTACGAACGCACTTGGACATTTGCGGGAACCAGTATTGTTCGTAGAGTTTATCTAGTGTCTTATCACTACCAAGGTGTTGAATTTCGTTATGGACGTGGTTGATAAGAGTCCAAATCAGAGAGCGTGGAACGACCGGTAACTAAGAAATTGTTTTGTTGCGCCCAACCTTTCTATACAGGATACCATCCCTAACATCGTAAGTATGTGCTACTGTTTCCGGGAAGTCACCGTTGTTATGCTTACTAATCAAGTCTTGGATTTCGCTATCGCGTTTTTGTTCAACTGAGAGCCATCCTTGATGTAACTCAACAAACGGGACACTTTTAGTAGTAGGGGTTTGGGATGAAGACGCGCCAGCATCTGACTGAAGGTTACGGGAAAAGAAGTCTGCATGTTCCATACTACGGCCTTCACGATATACTATCTCAAAGTCGTAGGCTTGTAGGAAAGCCCACCAACGATGCACGCGAGGCGTCAGATCAACCTTAGATTTTGATGCTTTGAGCGAATTGCAATCAGTGTAAACTACAAAATGTCGGCCGTACAAATAATGCCAAAAATGTTCTACCGCTCGTACGACAGCCAAGGTCTCTAATTCGTACGAGTGGTAGCGAGATTCTACCTCAGATGTACGCCGGCTGAAGTACTCCACAACATGGGGTAAGTTATTCGCTCTTTGTATAAGGATCGCACCATAACCTTCGGCACTCGCGTCTGTGTGCAACTCGACCGGCAATTCAGGATTAAAAATCGTTAAAACTGGTTCTGAAGTTAGTATTTTAACCACATTTCTACGGATATCTTCATGTTTGTCGGTCCAATTAATGGGGCCTTTTAGTTTAGTTAACGGGTATAACGGTCCAACAACATTTGTAAACCCAGGTATAAATTTCCTAAAATATGACGCGAGTCTGAGAAACTGGCGAATCTGCGTAGCTGTATGTGGTGATGGTGCTTCGACTAATGCTTGAATTTTGCGGGAATTGGGTCTAATTTCCCCAGACTGTAAGGAATAACCTAGATAGTCTACTTTTTGTTTCATGAATTTGCACTTCCGAAGGTTAAATGAAAAACCCGCCGCAGTTAAGGCTTGTAAGGCCTCATCTAGGCGGTCCAAACCCTGCGAAATATTGGAAGAATAACAAAGTACATCGTCCATATAGATAAGAGGCCTGTCATTAAGGTGTTGTAGTGCTTTTGTGATACAACGCTGGTACCTAGAAGGTGCGTTGCGTAAACCGAAAGGCATCGCTAGGTACTCATATTGGCCCTTCGGAGTGACGAATGCAGTCATCTCAATTGAATCGGGGTGAATTAAAATTTGGTGAAATCCGCTAGCCATATCTAATGAGGAGAAGTAGTTGGCTCCACTGAGCTGGTCTATCTGTTCCTCGATGCGAGGCAAGGGATAGTGGCTGGCCGGCTGTGTGTTGAAATTCAGTTCCCGATAATCAACGCACATTCTGTCGGTATTATCCTTATTTTTTACGAGGAGTATCGGACTTGCAAAGGGAGGAACTCTTACGAATTATACCGGCATCTAACAATAGTTGTATTTTTTTCTCGGACTATTTGCTTCTCTATAGGTGCTAGTCGATAGGGAGACCTTCGAACTATTTTATGAGGATCTATCAATTTAATGCTCAACTGCCCTGTAGTAACGCGCCTAGTAGGTATACCGTCTATAAAATAGTCTGAATATTTATTAATTATTTTTGACAGCAGCATTTTATCTTTACCTTCTAAGTCAGTAGCGATTGAAGAAATATCAAAATCTGCCGATTTAGTTTCACAAAAATTAGTATGATCTTTGGTCTTAAATAGGACTTTGTCATTATCGATCGTCACAGAATAGCCTTTATCTAAGATATCCCTGCCTACAATAATCGGCACAGACATTACCGTATCTGGAACGATGTGAAACATAAGGTCTACTGAGGTATTTCCAATTTTTACGGTACTTAAAATTTGGTAAGTGGACTGTACGTCATCACCTCCGATACCAGAAAGATGAACTAGATTATTGCGCACAGTACCCGGAAACCGACAGCGAATACTTTCAGATAAGAGCGAGCAAGATGATCCGCTATCAAATAAAAATGGAAATCTCTCACCAGCTGATGTCCCTAACGTAGATCTGGAAAGTTGGTGGTCGCAAAGGTTGACTTCCTTCCTTTCAGACTTTCATCCATTCTTCTTTTCTGGACAAGTCGTAGACGCGTGACCAGGTTTGCCACACGTGTAGCAGGTTATAGACGGCTTGTCTTGATTATTTGTAGAACTGGATGCTTCATGAGTCTTCAATGATTTGGAGTCATCCTTTCGCTTCTTGCATTCAAACTGTCGATGTCCTGGCACGCCACACCAATGACACTTTCCAGGGAATCTAGAGTCTGTCATTCGAGGTCGCTTAGAATCGGCGTCTTGATTTCCATCACTGACGTCCAACCGTCGCTTTAGTGATATGCCATTGAGGATCCGAAACAACTGAGCACGAGTAGTTATCACATATGCTATCAACTCTCTACGTATCAAATTATCCTTTTGACATAGCACTGATATCACGAACCCAGTGATAACTTCCTCAGGAAGGTCAGTTTTTGGTATACGTTCGATCAAGTTCCACAATCGCATTGCAGACTCTGATGCGGTTTCTTTGACATTAATTTGAAATCGTAAAATGTCATCAAAATGATCTTGCATTAGTTTGGGTTTAGCAAATCTAGCTAGCAAAGTTTCTGTAACTGCAGCCCATGTTAATTCCTTGAGGTTCATTCTGGTCAAGTGGGTCGCTGCGCGCCCTTGAGCGCGTTAGTAAGTGCCATCAACAGATCAACACCTACAAGATTTTTCTCCTGCACTATTACTTCTGTGACGTTGCACCAGCCCTCAATGTCAGATTCGGAACCATCAGGATCAAAGTCAATTAGTTTTATCGTGTTGGTACTCACAGGAGTTGATGCTTGCGACATCGCAAAAATCCGGGTAAACCTTTCCTCCATATTCGACAATATTCTCGTTGCAGGGATGTTTTCTGCAGGCTGCGTGTTCCCTGTTTGTGGCCCGTGGTATCCCACTTCTGATACTCGTATAGACTCAGGATGGCCTATATCAGAATCTTCCATGTTTCACGTGGGTCAGAAACTCGAACAAAGTCACAAATTGATTCTCCAACGATTTATTTCTCCTTAACTTCACAGATTAACAAAATATAACGCTAACACTCTTTAATTAGGCATAGATAACGATACTAAATTAAATCAACTTAGAAACTGTTAAAGATGGCGTCAGAAGTAAGCGATTCGTCGAGCGCGTGGTGCGTTGGCGGTTCTCGATCCCGAAGTGCACAAGATGGCCGCCCCGCTCCCACCGGTGTGACGTTCCGCAAGAATGGCAGCTGACAGACAGCTGACATATGTCATGCTGCCATTCTGTTCCGACGTCGTCGACTGCAAACGTCAAATGTCATGTGTCGCGCCGTCATGACGGCGCGACACATGACATTTAACGTTTGCTGTTTTTGAAACAAAACAAAAACAAATCCGGCCGGTGATCTCAATCAGTTTTTATATTATAAGGTAACCATCAAAAGGATAATACTTGGTAGCAATCAAATAACGAATCAGATTAAGAACAGAAGATCATTTTTACAGGTTTATGAATTGAATATGCCATCAGCAAACGCCCTCTTTTTCAGATTCAATAACAGGTTGGTTGTAAAATTTTGCAAAGCATAAATTGTGTTACTAGTCCAGCCAGCGGTCTTTTTTATTATTTCCATTGAGACGCCCAATTTGAAAGCCACTGACGTGGATGCATGCCTAGTACTGTAGGCAGTGAACATATTATTATTTACATCCACATCGCTATCACCAAGCGTTTCTTTCATTCAGCGGCTGATGGACTGGGAGGTAAAATTATTGTGTGTTGGTTTTTTACCTGACTGCGTGACGCAAAGGAGGGAAAAGTGTTTATTATAAGTTTTGATTTAATTATCGCAATTATAAGTGTTTCTAAGTGGGCAAAATTTTTCTATATAGAAAGTTAGGGGTTTTGCTGGACATAAGATTGCTTATTAGTATAGAAAGGTAGTATCAAGCGGGCATTTTTTTTCTGTTTGGTGTTGAAGTTTTAAATATTTAATCATGTTGTTAATGGTGATTATTATTTCTGTTTCAGTTACATGGATACCATTAACTTTGATATATTTGATCAAAGGTTTGCATCCGTTGTCCTATGGACAATGCAAGCATCTTAATCTGTTAGTAAAATGTAAGTATACGAGATTATACGTCTTCTTTACTTTTGTTTAACATTGTAAGTATATAAGCATACCTATAACAATGTAGGTACATATTTCATAGTTATAAGATTCAATTATTATTTTCGAAATAATAGTTTGCGGACAGTACTTGCTTGCATTGGGACTGTTTCTGACTGTTAATTTCTAGCAATTCAGTTCAGTCTTTTAGACTATTATGTAACTAACAAGTGTTTTAATTGAAAACATTTCAGTTTTTAACATAATGAACAACTTGTTCTATTTTATTGTTACGATACTAATGATAAATGATAAATGATTTTTATTTCTGTAAGTAGGTTTGTACAAACACTTTTACACGTCAGTCATATTTTTAAAACTAGATGAGGTCGGCGTTTCCTATCTGACTACTCTGAGAAGAAAGACCGAAACAAACTCAGAGGTCACAGTCTCTTTTAAAGTCCAGACATAATCTTGGTCAGATCATGTGAAGGCCATGTAGATTGGTGTCTGAAATGGTCTTTTGAGGAAAGAACCACACAGATTGAGTGGACCTGACCAGTCAGTGCACGCATTTGTCAGTTATCGTGCAGCTCTACTCAGAACTTAAGGAGCTCAACGATGCGACGATCAATACCAAAGAAAGGACATTTGGGTAGGCCGCTTAAATGACTCAAACTGCCAGACCATGATTAACACTAACTGAGAATAAAAGACAAAGTGAAAATAAAAATAAAAGAGCACATAGTCTTCACATTCACAATAATTAAAATAATATAATACTTTACAAGTAAATAATCATGTCATTACGTATATATTACGTTACATATATAAAATAACAAAAGTTAGCAAAAAAAAAACATCAAACAATAAAAATAAACCACTTTAATAAGTAAAAATTGGAGCAGCTCAATCCCAAGCCTTTTTGTCCTCAATATAATCTTTAACGGTATAAAAAGCTTTCTGACACAACTTACGTTTAATGAATGATTTGAATTTATTAAGGCTTAGATCTTGAACGTGGCTTGGAAGTTTATTATAAAAGCGTATACATTGACATCGGAACGAGCCACCTATTTTCTTGAGCCTTGTTGTAGGTACAACAAATTTATGTTTGTTTCTAGTATTTATATTATGGATATCACTGTATTTTTTAATGCAGTCATTTCCCGGCCCGCCGAGCAGTACAATGGGACTGTCTCATGGTGCTAGATAAATTTGTTTGTGGACAGTACGTGTTAACATAACTAGGGACTGTCACTTACAATATAATATTGACTCGCTTTGTCAGGCTACAAACAGATGTAGACCTTACGCAGCCCAAGGTGGGGCTGGAATCAGATCCACTCCCCAGCACATCACACGATGAAAACTCTGTCCAGAGTCAGTCAGTCGTGATAGCTGCGCCGGATTCTGTGGACCCTTCACCGCACGTAGTCTCAGAGCCTGTTCCGGTTGCAGACGCGACGATACCTGCAACAGCAGACTCGGGACTTGATAATGAACTGTCAATATATTAGGCGCTGATCCTACATCAGGTAAAAAATATACAAAAATATTTATCGATTAAATGGACTACGGCGCGGCGCCGGCGGGGGTAACAAAAGAGCTTGCAGTAATAAAAGCACCTGTCTCCGATATTATTGCTAAACGCGATAAAGCTATTGAAAGTTACCAAAAACAACTTACCTTAGCCATTACTTCCTTAGAAGCCATCACGCTTATATTATCTGCGAAGTTGAAAAATACCGCTTTACTCAAACTTCTGATGGATTCTACTTGTATCATCTGCGACTGTCAACATTCTGACTCTGTGATGCGGAGAAACTTCCTATTGAATGCTGAAAAGAAATAAGTTAGAGAGCAGCTACAGAATACAAAAATTGATAAGCTTCTATTCGGTGAGAACTTAGCCAAATCCATAAAAACTGCGAAAGCCATCAACAAATCTGGTACAGATCTTAAATCACCGGCATCTAAACCTGCAAATCACAAATTTACACAGAGCTCAGCTAATCCTTCAAGGAATTTAAACTGGAGGAATCTGGGTCCGACTCGCAGGCCGACGGGTCCACCAAAGATGAAGGAGTCTGCAACGACCTCGACGCCCAATCGGCCAGCCAACTCATTCAAGCAGTCTCAGCATCTACAGCAGCGACAGAAATACAGACGTCGGTAAACACGGTAAAACCTGCTGGTCGATTGTCCTTATTTTGTAAAGAATGGTCATGATCCATTGATCCTTTCATATAAAAAGGGTTATAAAATTCCCATTTCTCGGTTACCGATTCAATCAATACCTCCTAGCATTCGGAAATATTCTGAGTCAGACACACTTCACACACAGTGTGAGGCACACTTCATTGGAGCCATCAATAATTTATTATCATTAGGAGCTATTTCAGAATGTGAAGCTAGGTCCGACCAATTCTTGTCAAATGTATTTTTAAACACAAACCAAACGGAAAGATGCGTTTTATCTTAAACTTAAAATCTTTAAGACAAGCGAAATGTGGGTGTACTCCTCTGCATAACCCTTCGGGAATTAGAGGCGTGAAGTATGTTAAAATTTTAAAATATATTTATCGACACTAATCATTTCAAACTGGAAGACTTGAGAACTGTACAGTTTTACTGATATCACTAGATTGTTACTTAAGTATAAACATAAGTATAAGCACTTTTGACTTAGAAGAGGCATATTATTTCATTAAGATTGATAAATATCTCAGGTACCAGTTTGAGTATTCTATTTATGAATTTAATATTTTACCTTTCGGCTCCGTTTGTATTTACAAAGGTTACGAAACCAGCGATAAATTATTGAGAACATGTGGATACTTATCTACTATAACATAATTATTTAGATGGCATTTGCTTATTCGTCATGATCAACAAACATGTTATAAAAACCTGCAAGAATCTCAAACCTCCTTACGAGCCTTGGTAGTTATTATAAATAAGGAAACAAGTAATTTCATTCCTTCACACACTTGCAGATTTAGGATATGTTTTAGATACAAGAAAGTTTCAGGTCACATAACCAAAACAAAAATCAATATAATAAAATTAGAAATTAAAGGAATGTCGTATTTAAAACAATGCAAAATCAGAGCTTTCGCTAGCTTTGTTGGTCTTTTACTGTCTGCCTGCCCAGCTGTGGAGTATGGCTGGCTTTATCTAAACTAAACTATTTGAAACATATAAATAGCATAAACATAAAAAATACAAACAATAATTTATGAAACAATTATGAATATACCAAATTAATTAAAATTTAACTTTAAATGGTGGAACCATGCTATCGATCAATGTTTGTAAAATAAAAATAAAATAAAACCTTGAAATTTTCTCTGATGCCTCAACAACGGGGTGGGAGAATTGCGTGACGTGACCAGAGAACTAGTGGCCTGTGGGGAGACGTTGAACTCAGCCAACATAATATCAACTATCTAGAAATCATGGCTGCTTATATTGGCCTTAAAATATTAGCTAGAGATCTATATCTAACTCCCAGATTCTTCTTCGAATCGATAATACCACCGTTATTTCCTACGTCAACAGAATGGGAGGCATCCAGTCATCCCCATTTGACAGACGTTACGAAGGAACCTCGGCAATGGTTCGAACATCGAAATTTATATTTTGTCGCTTCATATACATTAGCTCTTTAGAGAACTTTGAAGCAGATCAGGGGGCCGATCGCGCTAAGTCTCAACGTAACTACCGTTCGAACGGAACGTTTTTGGTTTTGGTTTAGTTTTAGTTTAGCTGATGTAAGAAACGGTATCGCGCTATTTTTCTGAGCGACAAAATCGTTGACGTTACCCAATACTGAAAGTTCGATCGATCGTTCCTCCAACGTAACTTCCAAAGGAAAGCTAAATCGTTTCCGTTGAAATGATTAGCGCGATACGAAATGTGTCTAACGTAACGTTTATGGTTGTGGTTTAGTTTTGGTATTAACGTTCAAAATTAGCGCGATCTGCCCCCAGGAGTTAAAACGCACGCATCCAGATATGGAGTGGCAACCTGCAGACTGGTAAAATTATTACAAAATTTGGTCCCCAAACATAGATTTTTTCGCCAGTCGGTTAAATAATAAATGCCCAAGATACGTATCCTGGTACAAAGATCCAGATGCGTACGCAGTACCTAAATTCTTTTACAATTACATGGTCAAAATTTTATTTTTATGCGTTTCCTCCGTTTAATAGAATATTAAATCATTACGAAAAATCCAACCAAGGGTATCATGGTTGTCCCACGCTGGCCAAGGCAGTCGTGCTAACCATTATAAAAGTCTTTTAATGTCAGAAATGGTAATATTCATTGCTAAAGATAATTTAATGATGTCTACTGATTTCAATCGCCTCCTTATGCACCACAGCATTGCCCTCGTGTCAGGGATCTTATGCACCACAGCATTGCCCTCGTGTCAGGGATCTTATGCACCACAGCATTGCCCTCGTGTCAGGGATCTTATCCGCGAGGCGATGATAAGAAGAGGTTTCACACTTCCATCTATGGACATAGTAAAAATATTATGAATGCTGGTGTCCAATACGGAACATTAAATTCATACCGGTCCGCTTGGAGTTTAATTACTAAAAAAACATTTCCTGGAATGTGGATATGAAAAGATTTTTTAAAGGAGTATTTCGTCCTAGACCCCCTCTGCTTAAGTATAATGAAACCTGGGACACGTCTTTGGTATTAAATTACCTGGGAAAAATAGTACCCTAATGGAGACACAAGCCTTGAAAATGTTATTTATTACCTTACGAGCTCTCGTAAGTGCACATAGGGTGCAAACGTTATCAAAAATTAAAAAACTTGTAATATTGAAAAGTTTCCAAAAGAAATCAAAATTAAAATTCCCGACCTTAGAAAAACTTATAAAATTAGTTAATTAATTAATCATTTAATAACCACGTTTGTTATTCCGTTTTTTGATAAAAAACCAGAGATTTGTTCAGCAAAAACTATACTCGATTACCTCGAAATGACTGAAGGACTTCGTATCAATACGCATACATTATTTATCAGTTTTAAAAGGCCTTATATGTCAGTAGGCGCACAAACTTTATCTAGATGGATAAAACATACCCTCAGTTTAAGCGGAATTGATACTTCCATGTTCACTGCGCATAGCACTCGGCATGCTGCCACATCTGCTGCGCAAAGATTAGGAGTTAATATTGATCAAATTCGGAAAGCTGCTGGTTGGAGCCCTAGCTGCCAAACATTTGTAAAATTTTAATAGACCTGTTAATAATATGTGTAATGATTGTTTTGGTGTGGCTAATGATTCATTAAGTATGATTGATTTTAGCAAGTTAGCCTTTGAATTACTTAATTATTGCAATTGACAACTGAAGTGATTTTTTTTTGTATTTACGTTATACAAATACTTTGCAATAACTCATGTATTTCATTTGATTATATTTTACGATTCATATCTCTAAAAGTCTACATGTGTATAAAATGCTAATCTCGAGGACGAAGCCTGAAGTATAATTAGAGATTAAACGACCTTACCTGTGAGTGAAGTTTGATCCTAATTATATGAAGGCTTCGTCCTTTCCCACTCGTTCAGTCTCTACCCTTAACGTAAAATATGAAGTGAATGGGCAAAACTCTAAACTATATGACACAGATCGCGGGCGCAGGAAACAAGTGGACGAATCTACCCACATCAAAAAAAAAAAAAATGCAGAATAAATCAAAATATTCTCAAAATAGTGTGGAGTGGTGTGTACTACGCGTTACTACATGTATATAAAATGCTAATCTCTTCGGACGAAGCCTTCATATAACATAATCTGCCTATAATGTTCCCACTGCTGGGACACAGGCCTCTTTCTGTGAGAGGGAGCGGGCCGTAATCCACCACGCGGGCCCACTGCGGGTTGGTGGATGTCACATGTCTTCGAATTTTTAGTTCTAGGACATGCCGGTTTCCTCACGATGTTTTCCTTCACCGTTTTGAGAGCAGTGGTGATGAAATAATTTACACAAAGTAAAGCGCCTGTCTGGGTTCGAACCTACGATCTACTACACGTAAGTCAAGGCCGTTAACCACTGGGCCACCACTGCTGCCTTCATATAATTAGGATCAAACTTCACTCACAGGTAATAGAAACCAGAGCGGATTGGGACATGAAAACGAGCAGCATAGGTAGCCCGTAGGCTATGTACTTGTAAAATCAGATACTCTAAACATTTTTTCGAATGTGTCAATTTTAATAGTTATTTTGATTTTGACCTCTCGACTAGACAATGCTTAGTTTTTTTTAATTATAATTCCATCAATGTTGTGCTTGTAGGTAATTTATACGTCCCTAAAAGGAACAACAGGGTTTTTGTTACATACTGTATTATAATCCACTTAATTCTAATATCTATTAATTATATTTTATTATTGTCGTATATCAGTCTTTCGATTAAAACGTTTTGGAGATAAGATACTCTTGACAATCATAAAAGGCAGTTTAACGGGCTCCATTGTACAGTAGTGGGTGCCACTATGAGGTCGCTGTTCGCGCTGCTCGTGATCGTCACCGTGGGTGCGGAGTGCGTGCGCGCCGACCGCTACCACCCGGCGGACCCCGCTGGCCGCGCGGCCGCCTACAACCGTGCCGAGACCGACTCCGCTTTCTGGACGCAGGAGGCGCAGGCGGCTATCGGCGCGCGCCTCGCGCACCAGGAGAGCATCCAGAAAGCGCGCAACGTGGTGATGTTCCTGGGCGATGGCATGTCCGTGCCCACGCTGGCCGCCGCGCGCACGCTTCTCGGCCAGCGGCGCGGCTCCACCGGCGAGGAGGCCAAGATGCATTTTGAGACTTTTCCTACGGTTGGGATGGCTAAGGTAAATTGAAAATTATGGCCCTCTAAGAAGAAAGAAAAAAACATTTTGCGCCACCCCCATGTTAAATTGCCTATAATTATATAATAATATATATGCTCAATTTGTGACGCTCGACACGGGTGATCAATCAAAATCGAGTAAATTTTATGTGTAAGCACAGACCGCTGTAGATCTTTTATTTCAATCTACAAATTATTAACACACTATTATATAGATATCATAACATAACTAAAACTATTAAGTTAATAGTTTCAGTTATGTAGTAATTTTTCGATGCCATATTTCAGTTTGTTAATACAGGGGGTCTAAAATGGACGCTTTGGCAGAATCATAATATGATTTGGGTACAATTCATATCCCGCAATTCATCAGTTTTTTTTGTATGGAGTTTTGTAAAATGGCCCACAAATAATGAATTGCTTTAATGAAGTCTAATGTCAAATAGCAGCTGTCAAACAGATGAATTGCGGGATGTATGAATTGTACGCAGATCATAAATTATGATTCTGCCAAAGCGTCCATTTTAGGCCCCCTAAGTAATAACAAACTAAAATATGGCGACGAAAAATTCCTTCGCATCGTTGTTGAATGGGTAATGTACCCAAGAGACTGGCGGCATTGCCACGTTGTATGGCAATTCTTTGCCTCTGGCCAAGGTAAAAGCCAGCCTTTGGGTCACGGGAAGTGTCAACCGACGTCTACGTCTGTCTCGATTTTCAC
Organism: Tiliacea citrago; assembly: GCA_963921375.1. Taxonomy (NCBI): domain Eukaryota; kingdom Metazoa; phylum Arthropoda; class Insecta; order Lepidoptera; family Noctuidae; genus Tiliacea; species Tiliacea citrago. The sequence continues at coordinate 30,709,223 of OY992782.1, forward strand.
GTTGATATTATTTTATCGATAGTTAATAGGTGACAGGAACGATGGATAAAATTATTGTGTTTGCGTTCCTACAAAATCATTCAAATCTGCAGACATGGGACAAGGGCATAAAGATGAACAAGAAGAAGTGTGTCTTCCTTCTGCTTTACTTCCACCGAATATCTCATGAACATGATATTGTTTCAGACATACTGCGTGAACGCGCAGATTGCGGACTCTGCATGCACTGCCACTGCGTATTTGTGTGGGGTTAAAACGAATTCTGGCGTAATCGGAATGAACGCCGCCGTGCGACGCAACGACTGCGAGGCTTCCACGAACACCAACACGCACTTGCAATCCATAGCCGAATGGGCGCTGGCAGACGGCCGCGACATCGGTGAGCGAGCGACGCTGACGATACGCGCTCATACACGCTAGTTATAGATAAATCTCTCAGGGAACAAATTATAAGGGTTTTTAAGTTTTAGTAAAGTACATACTTCATGTTGTATAACTTAAAAACTTTGAGTTGTCTTACCTGTGTACTCAACAATTTGACAAAAATATTGAAGTTGTGTCACTCTATCTGATAAATAATAAGTATTTGATAATGTTATTGCCTACAAAACTGTTAACTTGTTGTGTTAGTTGTTGTCATGTCTGTTTTGTTTATAACACAGGTGTCGTTACTACGACGCGTGTGACGCATGCGTCCCCAGCGGGGGTGTATGCGAAAGTGGCGAATCGTACGTGGGAGTTCAATGGGCAGGTGGAGGAACACGGCTTCGACACAGACCGCTGCCCGGATATCGCGCTGCAACTGATACACAAACATCCTGGCAACAAGCTCAAGGTCCGTATTCATCATCATCATCATTTCAGCCGAAAGACGTCCACTGTTGGACATAGGCCTCCCCCAAGTACCGCCACTTCGACCGGTTCTGTGCTTCCCGCATCCAGCGGATTACTGCGCCCTTCTCAAGGTCATCAGTCCACCTCGTGGGAGGCCTTCCAACGCTAGGTCTTTTGGTATGCGGTCGCCACTCCAAAACCTTTCGGCTTCATCCGCCATATGCTCTGTGAGCAATGTGTCCTGCCCACTGCTACTTAAGTTTGGCAATTCTTCGCGCTATGTCGGTTACCTTGGTTCTCCAGCAGATCTCTTAATTTCTGATTCGATCATGTAGAGAAACTAAAAGCATAGCCCTCTCCATTACCCTTTGGGTGACTTTTAGCCTTCTAATAAGGGCCATTGTGAGCCACCACGTTTCAGTGCGATAGGTCATCAATAAAAACACGCACTGGTCAAAGATTTTCATCTTAAATGTCTCTGCCCAATAGACAGATCTCTAGCAAAGATCTTGGAGCCTTAATACCGTTCCATCGCGTCTATAATATGGTCTGTGTTAAAGTGGCGAAGCTCGCTTTTCAAGGTCTTAGATATCTGTCTATTTGAGCGCATTGTCTGAAGACTGCTGGATCATCTCGCAACTTCCCTCCATGATCTGTAACGTAGAATCAGAGAGCTTCTTGTTTCTATTTATACAATGGGTCTTGAAGATCTTAGACCGTATGGACAGTTTAGAACCCATCGTTATAATCGTCCACGGAACTCCATAAGTGCTCGAAACGATTCTGAAGTTCGAGCTGAAAGATCTCGGAGTTTTACACTTGGATCGGTGCTGGGCAGAGAGTAGATTTCATCAGTCGAGATCTTTCCAGCTTGATATTTGTACAGTTTTCGTGGTGCTAAATCATTCGTGTCAGTCACTGTTAATAGTTTCATCACTTTTGTGCTCTCGAAAATACAGTATTTACCAAAGGCGCAATATAAATATATATATATATATATATATATATATATATATATATATATTATATTTTCATGAAGATATTGTACAATCATAAAATAAAATTTTGATTTTATCTCAAAGATAGCTGAAGCTCAGTACCAATGTTATTTTTAAATTTCTTGATATGGTTTGGTAAATAATAGGAAAAAATACATGAATGACTGGGTTTTAAAAAAATATAGGTTTTTTCAACATTATTTTCCTGCTATATTTTGTATCAAAGTTGAAAAAAGTGCTTCCCCCACATGCAAGTAGACCATATAATAATGTTAATGCAATTTTTTAATTTTCAAAATCTAATGTAGTGTCTTTTAAAAAGATGATCAAACGTCAGTCTTGCGTAATTTTTTGGAAATCTATTTGAAAAATCCCTTTCCGCCACATGCAAAAACAAAGAACTCGACATTTCAAATCACAAATAATTTTGTTTAAATTCTTTTTCACTTCCTCACAACCAATGAACAAAATTGATAAAAATGCGATTTCGTGCACGGCCCCATAAGCACCGTACGCAACGGAAAAGCAGCTCTCAAAAGGATTTTTTTCCCGTTTTTGCAACATTTTTCATTGATGCTCCGCTCCACTTACCATGATAAATAGCCTACAGCTTTCCTCGATAAATGACCTATCCAACACAAAAATATTTTTTCAATTCGAACCAGTAGTTCCTGAGATTAGCGCAAACTCACACACTGATATTATGTTTTTTAGGAAAACGTTTTATTGTTTTTACAAATTTTGTAAATATGTGAGCACCATGTATCTATCATAAATTAATCTATCTGTCATTGCTTTACTCTTCATTATTTTTACCTATTATAGTATAGTCATTTCATTCTTGGTGCATCGTCTTCACATTATTATAATTATATAATTAATGTACCTATACAAAATATTGTAAAACATTTAAAAAGAGTAACGGTGGAGTTTCTTGCCCATTCTTCTCCATACGAAGCTACCTTTTGGAAGGGGCGACTGGAATCAATTCTATTTTTTTAAGTGAAAACTTCTTTAGGCGCGTTGAGCGCTTTTTGGATGAACAAAAATCTTGGAACTCGCGTCATCGTCACCGAACGCTTTCCATGAGCTATATGTCTATACTAGCTTTTTCTCGCGGCTTCGCTCGCGCCAACATTTATTTTGATTGATAGGTTTTAGTTTTAGCGTTTTAATTGTATTTATTAAATAAAATTAAAACATTCATTACATCAATCATACATAACAATACGATATTGGACGAAGTTCAAAAACTACATTATCTCAAATCTAGTTTAGCTGGCGAAGCGGAAAAATTATTAAGAAGCATTTCAGTGCCAAGTCAAAATTATAGATTAGCGTGGGAAACGTTGAACAACCGCTACGACAACAAAACATACAAAGCGAACTGTTTGTTTATGAGATTGTTTGGTGTTAAAGTTGTAATCATTTGAATTCGAACAGAAGGTCATTCGGAATTAAAGGAATTCGTGATACAAAAGTTAATTTTATCACCACAACCATCTGGAGCCTTTGAGCACCTGGAGTTGATGGTCCACCTGGAGTTGATGGTCAATCGTATGTGATACAGGTTAAAGCGCCTATTTACCACCGGATTTTAAAATACTAATACCGCCATCTGTAGATCTTTATGGAAATAAATTTTGTTATTTAGATTAATACAAAACAATTATAAATTAGGACATTTTAGAATATTTTTGTTGTTAAAGTGTGTTGCATTTCAAAATTGATGACATTTACGTGATCAACGTCCCGACAAACCTTAAAAACCAGCCAAGTGCGTGTCGGACCACGCACAATGAAGGGTTCCGTAGTTAGGATGAATTTATCCCAAAAACAAACTTAACATTGTAGTTGAAAAACATGCTCTCCCATACATCGATATACGTTACGGTCAATTCTTCGCTGGCGAGATGAGAAAAAAAAATATTGTCCCCGTGTTACGTGTAAGGGTTACCCTAAAAAAAATGTTTTTCATGTTTTTATTTTAAGACTTTTTTGGCGTGATTAATATGTACACCCATGCCAAATTACAGCTTTCTAGGACTAAGCGTCTCCGAGCTAAGCCGGGGACAGACGGACGGACGGACAGACAGACAGACAGACGGACGGACATAGCGAAACTATAAGGGTTCCTTGTTTACTACGGCACCCTAAAAATATACCCATGTTGATTTTAGACTACCTACTCTTTTCAACCCCTGAAGGAGTTGTTTTTCAAAAAGCATGAAACACGTTTTATTTATTTCTTGACAGAAGTCAATCAATCAACTCAGCCTATCGCAGCCCACTGCTGGACATAGGCCTCTCCCAGGCTGCGCCACAACACCCTGTCCTCCGCCTTCCGCATACAGTCTGACCCAGCCACCTTCTCAAGGTCGTCGGTCCATCTAGCTGGGGGGCATCCCACACTACGCTTGCCGATACGCGGTCTCCACTCCAGACTCGTCTGCTTCATCGGCCATCGGTCCTTCGAAAAACATGGCCAGCCCACTGCCACTGCAGTTTGCTTAATTTGCAAGCTTTGTCGGTAACTCCGGTTCTTTTCCGAATAATTTCATTCCTGATTTTATTCTTCAAAGAGACTCCAAGCATAGCCCGCTCCATAGCGCGCTGGGTGACCTTGAATTTGTGGACCAGCCCGACTGTCAGCGTCCACGTTTTCACGTTTTGGCACCGTATGTCATGACTGTCAGGACTCACTGGTTAAAGACCTTAGTCTGCAGACATTGCGGGATAGGCGACGAGAAGACTTGACGCAGTTTTCCAAATGCCACCCAACCCAACTGGAACCTTCTGTCGGCTTCTTCTTCAAAGTTGTGTCTACCGAGCTCAATGACTTGTCCTTGACATACTCCTTCACAACTTCGAGAAGCGACCCTTCGATGTGGATTGGACTCGGCAAGACGTGACAGAAGTAATCCTACGAATTTTCGAATTGATACATGTATCTTATATTATTTCTCCATACAAATTGTGTTGTTGTTGTCAAAAATGTTGAATTTTCATAAGTCCGTTCTTAACAGATGCCTACGTCATGATAACTATCTGTGTGCCGAATTTTAGCCCAATCCGTTCAGCGGTTTGAGCTATGTGGTGGTTGACCAGTCAGTCACGGTTTCCTTTTATTTATATAGAAGAGAAGAAGAAGATAAAATATATAGAAGAAGACGATATGTATAAGTAGACATGTTACGCCGACTCCAAATTAATTGGGATTAGGGCAGGAGAATGATGATAAAGTATTCGGGCCAATTTAAGTTTATAGATCAACGATAAAAGTTAGTTTCATACAACCTGTATTCCCCCCTTTCACCCCCAAAGGGGATAAGTTTTGAAAGGTTTTTTGCAGATTTTCCATTATTGGACTTGTAGGTTATTTATATCAATTATCGAGTTAATCAAGCCACGCAGTAAAATCATCCCTTGTATAATTGACTACCCCTTTACACCCCGTTAGGGGTAGATTTTGCAAAAACCCTGATACATGTTGTTCTTTATTTTTGGTATGGGACTTAAACATCATCATCTGCCTAGCCTTTCCCCAACTATGTTGGGTTCAGATTCCAGTCTAACCGGATGCATCTGATTACCTGTATTTTACATGGAGCGACTGCCTATCTGACCTCCACAACCCAGTTACTGGGTAACACGACATCCCTTGGTAAGACTGGTTGTCATACTTTTGGGCTTCTGACGACTTAAACATAAACTGGCGAAATGTGGATGGGTACAACTCTGCCTAACCCTTCGGGAAATATAGGCGTGATGTTATGTTATGATATGAATGTTACTTTGTCTAGGCCCTCTGTCCCGCTTCGATTCAAGCGTGAGTCAAAATATTAGTAGAATATGAGTTAACGTCTCATAAAGTCTCGTTAATATTCGATCGAAAGCAGAATGGAGCTTAAGAATGTTTCGGTCGATCGTTAGCGTCAACTACGTCTTTACCGCAGATGGATCGTTATTCATTTGTAGAATAAGAAAACGTTTCAAAGCCCTGATTAAGCTGAGGTTCAATTGAAATTTCAGAATAATGTTGTTAGTAGAATCGGCCCCTAATCTTTGGCTCTATCCCGCACGTAGAAGTCGATCGGGTGAGGTCTAGTGACCGCAGAGGCCAGGGAATCGGACCACTCCGATCAATCCAGGAGTTAGGAGAAGCGTTATACAAAAATGTTCCCTCACAAATAAGCTCCAATGTACTGGGCAACCATCGTGTTGGAACGAAATGGGCCTGTTTTCTTGGAAAACTTCTTTCACTAGACTGGGTAAATTATTTTGTAGAAACTTGAAATCCCCATTTTTTTCCCCAGTTTGTTTCCCTTGTTATCTGCTAAATAATGGGGCCCGATGAGTTTGTTCCCAATAACTCCAGCCCAAACGTTCACACTAAATCTCCTTTGGAACTTTTTTGGTCTCTCCACGTGTGAATTTTGATGTTTCGATGCCCAGTAGTGTTGGTTGTGGTAATTCACTATTCCATCTTTATCAAATTTTGATTCATTTGTCCAATTCTATCTTCCACATCGGTATGAAGCAAATGACGGTAAAATTTAATTGTATTTATTTATTTACATACATACGCTACCATCACAGTGTCTACTACACTACCCATGCCATACACGATATTATACAAATTAAAAACTTTACACATGTAACGTTACCCTTGCGAATTCGCTCAGTGAACATGAGAAAAGATCTATTCTGTCGGCAACGACGTTGTCCAACAGTTTAGTTCGACCGCGCGGCACCGCGAACAAGTTGGACCGCCACGCGCCGCGCCGTTGCGCGTTGGCGGGACAAGCTTGTGGGTGCCAGATGGATACGTGCAGGTATCCATCTGGCACCCACAAGCTTATCCCCACATCTGGATTATTTATGTTACCCTGGAACACTCCAAGGATATACTTACGACGCCAGTGCTAGATCCGTCCTTGTTTCCAACTTGTTGTATCTCACCATGCCTAACACAAACAAGGTTGGGTACATCAAGGGGTAAAAGGGATATACTCCATGCCTTTAGGTATATATAACACAAATTTATTCTGTATGCGCTCCAGCACGAGACTATATTTAGTCTCATGTGGAGCCCATTTTGCCGCATTTCCCTCCAATTGACTTCTTATTAGAGCGTCAAACAATGCCGAAACGGCTTTTATATTTGTGATATTTGTGAAAAATGCCGCTGTGCGAAGCACAAATCCCAGTCACTTGTATGCTTTTTTACAGATATTGATAATATGCTCCCGGAATCTCAATTGATTATCCATACGAATACCAAGGTCTTGCACTGCCTCCTCCCTTTTCAACGGCACGTCATCCACTTTGTAGCTGTGGTGCAGTGGTACTCTTGCACAAGTGTGAATGTTAGAACTGAATATTTTGTAACATTAAATTGCAGTTTGTTCTTTCGACTCCACTCAACTACTCGATCAATGTCTTGTGGAAGGCGGTAACAGTCGTCCTCGTTTTCGACAGCCAGCAGCAATTTGAGGTCGTCTGCAAATAACAGACACCTGGCATCTCTTATTTCGTCAGGCAAGGCATTGATCATTATTATGAATTCTAACAACCCTAAATTGCTACCTTGACTCACTCCCAACCTAGTGAAGTAAGGCTGCGACCGAAAACACATACTGTTTATCACGAAGAATTGTAGCAATTTAGGTGTGCAGACAACTTTCGCTAACTTAGCGATGGAAAATTCAAAACCCACATCAAACGTGTCCTTATCAAAAAAGCATATTATAAGATTAAGCATATTATATTATGGACATCATATTACGTGTAACATCTTTGTAACAACAATATTCTAACAAATAAATAATTACTTACTTACTTACTACTTAAAAACTACGTTGAATACAAGGAAAAAAAATCTCGATGATTCTTGAAATATGAGAACAATATTATTACCTAAGAAAATGTTATCTGCAAACAGCTTTAGAGAAACCTGAAAAGCCCATCCAAATGAAAGCATTAAGTTACAAGAAACAACATTTTCCATACCTACCAAAACCCTTAAATGTTTTTTTTTGAAAAAACAACATTTACCATACCTACCAAAACCCTTAAATTAACAAATATTTTAAAAAAAATTGCATGTTTAATTAATTTCACTTTTCGCAAATGTAGTTCCGTGAAAAAGGTCCAAGGTAAGACAAGGTAGAACCGCAGTTCAGTCAGGTATGCGGTATATTTTTTAAATTTGTTCGTAGTTTAAGGGCTCATATTTAATTTTCTAGTAACCATCGTCATCAAATACGAATTTTATAAGATTCTGCAACTATTCTAGATGAAAATAAAAAAAAACATGCGGGGCAGTCTTTTGGGACTGCCGATGGAAGTGAAAACGAACGTTCGGTAACGATGACGCGAGTTCCATGATTTTTGTTCACCCAAAAAGTTGCACACATATACAAAGTATACATGTAGCTCATGGAAAGCGTTCGGTGACGATGACGCGAGTTCCATGTTTTTTGTTCACCCAAAAAGTGCTCAAAGCGCTTAGAAGTTTTCACTTCAAAAACATGCGGGGCAGTCTTTGGGGACTATCGATAGAAGTGAAAACAAGAGTTTGGTGACGATGACGCGAGTTCCATGATTTTTTTTTCACCCAAAAAGAGACACAAAATATAGACACAGTATACATATAGCTCATGGAAAGCGTTCGGTGACTATGACGCGAGTTCCATGATTTTTTGTTCACCCAAAAAGTACACATATACAGGGTGTAAGGGACAACCTTCAAAAATAACTATTTTGAATCATATTCCACTGAAAAATTTCTTAGGAAAATTTTCATTTTTTATCGTTTTTTCAGTTACTAAAGCTTTATTTCAATGTAAAATTACATTTTCTGTACGCATTACTCCATTAATGGAAATAACACAGCTAAAACAAACAAAAAAACAGCAATGGATGTTGAAATTCTCTAACAATAAGTTACGTGGCGCGAGCGCGGCTGTCCGGGCTGGCGGGGAGGGCGTCCGAAAGCTCGCTGCGCTACTTTTCGCTGCGTGCGTTTTGCTACGGTAGCGATACATTGCGTGTAAGGTAATAAAACAAATCAGGTTCATTGGATCCCCATAACGTTCCTGAAATAATTTCATGTCCCGGTCACCTTAGTGCGATATACTCAATTCACCCCATCAGTCTGCGGAGGGCTGTCCCTTACACCCTGTATACACAGTATACATATAGCTCATGGAAAGCGTTCGGGGACGATAACGCGAGTTCCATGATTTTTGTTCACCCAAAAATTGCTCAACGCGCCTAAAGAAGTTTTCAACAATTCATAAAATGCGTGTGGCCTGGGTCTTTTTATTGGGCCTAAACACGTAGCAGATAGCCTTACGGATCTGCCATTTTCGTATGTTCAACCATCCGTCTAACACCCTATATTTGATTATTATATTTGCAAGAGCAGTCAGTGTGGTTGCTCTATTAAATACGAATAGATTCAGCCCAATGCAAGAAGTGTTATTAAGGAGATGACGTGTAGGCGCAAATAAGCTATACGTTAATTTAAAAAACAAATAACTTTAGTTTTGGAAGTCCACCTTATTAAGCGACGCTCATAACGCGCAGTGCATCTTTCAGCGGCATTCACTAGAGCTCTTTACTCATACGCCTTTTACCTTCACGCGATCCACTTCATGTATGAGTTCAGCCATACAATTCATACCTTTCATAATAAATATGATTTTGACATTAATGTTTTGTGTATTCAGATAATATTAGGTGGCGGTAGACGTAACTTTTTGCCAGACGATGTTCGCGACGAAGAAGGATCACGTGGTAGGCGGACTGACAACCGAAACCTTATACAAGAGTGGAAACAAGACAAAGTAGATCGCGACGTAACCCATGAATATGTTTGGAACCGTGAGCAGCTAGTGCAAGTCAACAACAGCCTACCCGAGTACATTTTGGGCTTGTTCGAGAGTAGCCATATGCAATATCACATGCAATCGAATCTACAAACAGAACCCACTTTGGCAGAGATGACTGAGGTGGCGATTCGCTCGTTGAGTCGGAACGAGAAGGGTTTTTTCCTATTTGTGGAAGGAGGACGCATCGACCACGCGCACCACGACAACCTCGTGCAGTTATCGCTTGACGAGACACTGGAGATGGATCTGGCCGTAGCGCGTGCCACAGAGATGCTGTCAGAGGACGACTCACTCATCGTGGTGACGGCTGACCACGCGCACGTTATGGCTTTCAATGGATACTCACAACGTGGCAATGACATTCTTGGTCCCTCCAGAGAATTGGGAGAAGACAATATACCTTACATGACGCTGTCTTATACCAATGGGCCAGGATTCCGCCCGCATGTAAACGGCGTTCGACCCAATGTTACTGCTGACGACAATTTTCGTAAGTATTTTTTTCACACCACCAGCTGCTCGATAAAGTCAAATAAGCTTGCAGAAGATGTGAAAAGTAGATAGGGATAAAGGTGCCTTTATCTTGGGTGACCTTGTAGCACTGCACTCGGGAGCACTACAACCCTTCGCGGGTGCTGTATTGGATCCCTTTCTTTTTTTTTTTGGGTGGGAAAATATCAAATAACTTCTCCCGCTCTGGGCGGAGCGGGCGGGCGTCTCAAACTTTTACTGACTAAAACCTGCCTGTGTGCCAGGGCCACGATATCCCTTTCGGACAAACTCGCAACCCTGGCAGGCATTGGCCCTAATGGACCCCGTTAGTTCGTACTGACATCTCTATGAGGTGCGCGTGGAACACAACGCACCGTTGACCCGGGCCTGGTCCTTATCGGACGGCGAGCTACCCATCGCTCTCCATCCGCAGGCTCGCGCCTACAGTGGCCGGAAATCGACTTGCAACTCCCGACGCCCAGGGCGTCTCCTGCGGTGACTAGGGGTGTGAGGGTGCGAACCCTGCCCCTCCCTCACGCGTTCTGCCTCCTCCTTTGCGAGCATTACTGCTACGCAGAAGGAGGTGATGGCCTCGCATGTACGCTCGCTCCAAACCATGGCCTGGACCAGGGCCGGACGCGAGAGATTGCCGCCGCCGATTGCCTCCGTGAGGACACGGTGGTGGTCCGCCCACGCCGGGCAGACTTCCACCGTATGCTCCACCGTGTCCTCTGGGCGATCCACTCTGTGGTGACGCCCTGGCGTTTCCACCCGCTTTATCCTGAACAGGACCCTCCCGAAACAACCGTGTCCGGTGAGGACCTGCGTCAGGCGGATGGTGAGGACGCCGTGGCGCCTCTCTAGCCACTTCTCAAAGAGGGGACTTATCGCCACAATTGTGGCGATAAGTCCCGGCGCTGGGTTGCGACAACCGCACTCTCCATGTCGCCATGATCTGTATTGGATCCCGAGCCAGCTTTATCCCCTTAGTGAATAATCGAATTAACTGGTTATATTAGTAATAAAAAAATAATTATAATGCAATGCGATGCAATATGTGATGCAGTGATGCAACGTGTTTATTAATGGGGTATTTATTTCGCAGGAAACCTAAATTGGGCGTCTCACGTAGACGTGCCGCTGGAGTCGGAGACGCACGGCGGCGATGACGTGGCGGTGTTCGCGCGCGGCCCGCACCACTCCATGTTTACGGGGCTGTACGAGCAGAGCCAGCTGCCGCACCTCATGGCGTACGCCGCCTGCATCGGGCCCGGCCGCCACGCCTGCAGCAGCGCTACACACGCCGTGGGCGCGCCTGTTGTGATTGTCACCATCTTTGTACTACTCACTTCTTTTATACAATGATCTTTAATTTTATGTTTACGCTTTGTGATTTAATGATAATAATTTATTGTAAAATAATGATTCCTTATCAAGTAGCACTTAAGCAGGTAGATAATTCTATGTTCATAATATTAAAATTACATATCTATAATTATTCCAAAGTTCTTTGTACACGGCGCGGTTTCTTTACGGTATAAGCGAATAAAAAGCGCCGTAAAAAAAATCCAGTGAGCCTTGCGTAAAAATCGCATAACATGTGTACGAGATCTGACATCTCACCCTGGTAATAAGCAACTGAGCAGTGAAAGAAATTAAAACTCAAAATTTAAATACTGAAATATTTATTCGAATTATTATTTTTATTATTCATTACTAGTGGGCGCCCACAGGTCGAAATTCGACCCCCTCTACTAACAATCTATACAGGATGTTAAAGAAAGTGCGTGCCATAGCTTACGGGTTGGGGTCATAGTTTGAGTAAGACTAGTTGTTAATGGCATGTATTTAACACGGCGACAAATTAATCTGAATTTGGGATTAAAAAATAATTAAAGCCGGTAGCAAAAATAATAGGTTGGCAGCTACAGCGAAGTATTATTTTAAGTAGAAAGTAGCAGCTCAATAATCAGTTTTTAGCTTTATTTTAATTTAAACTGGCATCGAATTTTTGTTTTGGTAACTGAATTTACCAACAATAGAGGGGATCTGGTTACTATTCTAACCTAACCTAACCCAAATGATTCAATAACAGTAGATGACTTTGCAGCGATTAAGAAATAATATTTAATCGCTGCCAAGTTATTATTTTAGTAGCAAATAGTTAGTCGCCCTTTAAGTTATTAGTCGCCAAGTTATTATTTTAGTAGCAAATAGTTAGTCGCCCTTTAAGTTATTAGTCGCCAAGTTATTATTTTAGTAGCAAATAGTTAGTCGCCCTTTAAGTTATTAGTCGCCTGGAAAATTATTATCCGTTGTTAATAAGTAATGTTACTAATTTACTGATTATTGTTTTGTTACTCAAATTACGTTTTACCTGAATTATTGTTTAATAAATGTTGTCTTGACTAAATAATGAATTTAAGAATTTACCATATTAGTAGTTAATATTGCATTGTAAAAATTAATTTACTTGACTTACGTCTACGTAGTTTTGTGTCCTAATGAAAATGTTAGTTAGTCGTCGTTCAGCCTTTGAAGTGGAAAGTGCTCCAAGTGGAAGTTATTTAAATATATTTGATTGTATTATACCTAAAGTGTTTTATTCGTAACAGTGAGTGTAACATTTGTACTTGTTACCTAATTTTACATGACACTGGCTAAATACACAAACCGTGCAAATCCAAAAAAAAAGAAAAACAAATATATTGTAATAATTTGTATTTGAAATAAGAACCGACTACCAAAAATATCACTACAAAGTGAAAAATAACTTTAATTTCGGAAGTCGGTGTCTTTGGATCTGTATTTGAGTTTTTTGCCACCGACTTCCAAAATTAAAGTTATTTTTCACTGTGTAGTGTTATTTTTGGTAGTCGGTTCTTATTTTTTTGTAAAAAGTTTTTTATTTTTCACTTTTTAGTAGGTCAGTTATGAATATAACTAAGTTACAATATCCTAATGTTAACTGCTCATTACCTTTTACAAAATATTGCTTTTCCCGATGCTGTATTGTTCCGGTGTCCATATGTGGTCTCCATCATCAGTTCCACTTCACCAAATGGTGCTTTCCGAGAGCAAATGCACGAGTTACTATAAAAAAATACCCAAATCGCTATAGTTGCCTATAAAATTTTAGGGTTTCCCTCTATTTCCATGGGATCATTTCATCTGATTCTGATTTGGTAGCAATGGGACCACATCGGGAGTATACCCTTTCAAACAAAATCGGTCCATAATTAACGGAGTAATCGCGTAACAAACAAACAAAAAAAAAAAACATACCATAATTGAGAACCTGCTCCTTTTTGGAAATCGGTTAAAAAGAATAATCACACCCATCAAATTGTAGCAACCTAAATAAATGTAATAATAATACTCTAAAAATAGTTCATAAGAATATACGGGGTGTGATAGGAAAGCAATTAGAATTGGAGCTGTTCATACTGAAGATACATAACTGAAGTTATATTGATACCCTATGTGTAACTGAACCTTTGGTTAAAAGTTCATGTTCAGTTTGTGATATGTGATATATGATATAATTATATGTGATATATGTTTGTGATATATGATATGTGGTGGCTCTCTAATAATTGTTCAAATCAAATCAAAAACATTGAATTCCTATTATCATGGTACATGAGGTGTTACAGTAAACTTGTTTCAGCATTATTATCCTGCCATGACTGGCATGCAAATGTATTCACAATCAGCGATATCAATTAATCTAATTTCAGATTCTATTGATTTTTCATTTATATAGTCTGATCGTGACGATAGGTCGTAGTGGAGCAAAATTATAGGTGAGTGGACTGTATAGACATGTATATTGAAAGATGAAAAGGAAACATAAAAATAAAACTGTGTCGGTTAGAACGGAAACAAGATTATGTATAAGGACGTTAATATAAACGCGTAAGCGCAGCCATGCGGGAAGGCTTGCTACAGCTGACTTGTGTGTCGCGGGCCCGCTTCGAGCCGTGCGGCCGTCTTACTTGTGTGTACCGGGCCCGCGTCGAGCCGTGCGGCCGTCTTACTTGTGTGTCGCATCGGACACACTCGGCCTCTTTGTCCGTCCAAGGTCGACAGGGCGGACACGTGCTTCCGATGTGGCAAAGAGGGGCACAAGTCCGCCTCCTGCGAGGCCGCCACGCCGCACTGCGCAGTGTGTACCGCCAGTGGCTGCCCTGCGGGCCACGTGATGATGGGGAGGAAGTGCAATCCTCCCCCTAAGAAGGGCAAAGAGCAGGCGCCGATTCGGCCTGTCGCTGCCACCGCCGTCCCTGAGGCTGGGACTTTGGCGGCTGTGGAGGGGGGTGCGATGTCTGATTGATGGATAGGGTCATCAAGCATCGCATCCTTCAGGCGAACACCAACCACTGCAGAGCGGCCCAGGATCTGCTGATGCAGACCATGGCCGAGTGGTTGGTGGACGTGGCGGTGGTTGCCGAGCCGTACTCGGTCCCTGGCCGTTGGCTGGGTGATCGAGACGGCTTGGTGGCAGTGGTGTCGCGGTTTTCCACAGACTCCCCTCCCCTCTCGCTCTTAGAGAGGGGACCGGGATACGTGGCCGCCGCGTAGGGAGACTTGGCCCTTGTGGGCGTCTATTTCTCCCCAAACCGCCTTCTCGCGGACTTCGAGAACTTTCTCGAAATCCTCACCGCAGTGGTCGGGAGGGCGGCACCACGCCAGGTCGCCATATTGGGCGACTTGAACGCTAAGTCGACGGCCTGGGGCAACCCAGCCGCTTCTTGTAACGTCCGGGGACGCGCCGCAGAATTTTGGGCGGCGTCGTGCGGTGTGTCCCTCCTAAACAGAGGGACTGTCCACACCTGTGTGCGGCAACGGGGAGGGTCGGTGGTCGACGTCTCGTTTGCCACCCCCGTGCTAGCCGCCCAAGTCGTGAACTGGCGGGTGGAGATGGTGGAGACCATGTCGGACCACCGCTACGTGCAGTTCGACATCTCCACCCAGAGCTCCCAGGGAACGGCCCGCCCAGGCCAATCAAGGTTCCCACGGTGGGCTCTCACCCGTCTGGACCGAGAGGCAGCGGAGGAGGCGGCGTTTGTTCAGGACTGGCTCACGCCTCCTGTCGAGGTCCTGGACGTGGACGCCGCAGCGGTCCAGCTGAGGGGGTCCTTGACCGAGGTGTGCAACTCCAGCATGCCCCGGTCTCATCGCCCACCTCCCCGCCGCGCCGTCTATTGGTGGTCGGAGGAACTGGCGGGGCTCCGGACCGCCTGCGTAGCGGCCAGGAGGGCCTACACGCGGAGTCGAAGGCGCAGGCCCTGAGATTCCACCAACGAGGAGGGCCTCTATGCCGCGTACGTTGACGCAAAGGCGGTCCTGAAGACGGCAATGTGCGCGGCCGAAGACTCGGCGAGAGCCGAGATGCTGGAGGGTCTCGACAGGGATCCGTATGGAAGACCATACAAGGTGGCGCGGGATAAACTGCGCCCCTTTGGTCCTCCACTGACGGAGACCCTCGAACCGGCATTGCTGGATGGGGTGGTCCGGTCTCTGTTTCCGTCAAGGACCGGCTTAAGTACCTAGGATTGGTGCTCGACAGCCGGTGGGATTTTGGCCCCCACTTCCAGCGGCTGGCGCCCAAGTTGTTGGGCGCGGCTGGGGCGTTGTCAACGCTGCTTCCCAATCTGGGGGGCCCGAGCGCCGCCTGTAGGCGGCTCTACATGGGGATCGTGCGATCGACCCCCGATCTGGGTGGCTGACCTGACGGCCGGAAGCATCGCAGTCCTGCGAAAACCGCAGAGAGCGATGTCAGAGTCATCAGGGGATATCGCACGATCTCCTACGAGGCGGCTTGTGTACTGGCCGGATCCCCGCCCTGGGACCTCGAGGCGAAAGTACTCGCGTCACTGTATCGGTGGCGCGAGGAAGCGAGGGCGCGGGGCGAGTGGCTGATGCAGCGACATGTGGAGTTGCGTCGGTCACAGCTTCGCGCAGCCCTGGTGGCGGAATGGCGGGACAGGCTTTCACGCCCTACCGCCTCGCCACCATCGAGGCGGTCCGGCCGGTACTCGAGCCCTGGCTCGGGAGGAGGCACGGCTCCCTGTCGTTTCGGGTGACGCAGTTGCTCTTGGGGCATGGTTGCTTCGGAAAGTACCTGTGTCGCATAAACAGGGAGCCGGACGCCCGGTGTCACCACTGCGTCGACTGCCGGGAGGACACGGCGCGGCATACGCTGGCAGAGTGTGCCGCTTGGGAGGAGCCTCACCGTGCCCTCATCTCAGGAGTAGGCAGTGACCTATCGCTGCCGGCCGTGGTCGAGTCGATGGCCGGCAGCGAGGAGTCCTGGGACGCGGTGGTATCCTTCTGCGAAACAGTCGTGTCGCAGAAGGAGGCTGCGGAAAGGGAGCGGGAGATCTCGTCCGCTCACCCGGCCCGCAGCAGGCGCACCGGTCGTCGGCAGAGGGCAGATAATGCCCTCTTCCGGCCCCCCTAAATGGGTCCAGGGACGGCGGACTCGGGGACGTCCGCCGCCCCCTATCACACTGGACCCGAGGTGGCGGCGCGTAGTGTTCCACGCGCGCCCCTTTGAGATGTCGTGGGGGGGTCTAACACCTCACCCCCCCGCAGACTTGAGGTGGCCCGCAGAGGCGGGCCGGCACTAGCCGGGGATCACGGAAGTAATACTAGCTCCCAAGATCCCCGGTGCAAGTGTGGGAAGGGAACACCGGGGTGCGGCGTGCGCTCTGGCCGGCACCCCTCCTTGGGAGCTCGAGGCATGGGTGCTGACCAGAGTGTACGAATGGACGGCGCGGCGTAAGGCGCTCGGGGAGCCCCCCGCCGCAGAAGAGCGGGAGGCCGTGCGGCAAGAGGCGAGGGACGCAATCGTCCATCACTGGACGGAGGACCTCGCCACTGCCGTTTTCGGCCGCCGAACCCTGGACGCGCTCGGGCCAGTTCTGAAGGATTGGCTTGAGCGGTCCCACGGTTTCCTCTCTTTCCGTCTGGTGCAGGTGTTGTCCGGACATGGGTGTTTCGGAACGCACCTGCACCGGATCCAAAGGGAGGAGACCCCGTCGTGCCACGACTGTGGCGCGGCGGAGGACACGGCACAGCACACCCTTAAGGTGTGCCCGGCCTGGTCCGAGCTGCGCCGCGGTCTGAGCGCAGCGGTCGGGCAGGACCTCTCGCTTCCCAGCGTCGTCAACTCGATGGTGGAAAGCGAGGGATTATTTTGATAATTATGATACGTTAACTATATAAACATTATACATTAAGTATCATATTTTCTTAAGCTATTTATTTCTAATTATTACTAAAGATACTATTTTATTACAATAACTTAAAAACTCTTTTCTTTCCTTTCCTTTCATTATACATGGTAGATTTTCGGCAACCAATGCGACGGCGAGTTTCTGTTCAGTCTCGTACCGCATCTTTGCGGTGATCGGGCAATCAAGGAGTATGTGGAGCACTGTTTCCTCTACGCCAGGATCGCAGGCGCATGATGGGTCCTCCTTACACTTGAAACGCTTCAGGTATGCAGAGAACCCACCATGCCCCGTCAATAATTGCGTGTTAATGCTGGTTGGAGCCATCTTTCGCACCACGCTATACGCCACCACTGCGTCCGGGAAGAAAAGTTTGGTGCCCGAAGCCGTGTCACCAGACTTATATCTCCCGTTCCATTCGTCAAGCGTCTTCGACCGGATTCCTCGCTTGACGAATGATACGGGACACATATCGTAGTCCGGCTTCTTCTTCGACCCCAGGGCGGCTTCCTTCGTGAGCTGGTCGGCTCTTTCGTTTCCCTCCAACCCTGCGTGGGCCTTGATCCAGAACAAGGAGACACTCTTGTTCTGGAGCTTACAGCGTCGTATGGTGTCTCTGGTTTCCACGGCCAAGGGGTGGGGGGAACTTATATTGATCACCGACTGAAGAGCCGCCATGGAGTCGCTGAAGATGCCGAACGTGGTTTCACTGCGCTTGAGCACTTCTCCTGCCGCTCTTTGTAGGGCCAGGAGTTCAGCCTGGTAGACGGTGCAGTAAGACGGCAAGGCAAGCTTGAGGGCCTTTGTTTCGGTGGTGCTATTCCACAAGGATAGCGCCGCTCCGACTTTGCCCTCAATCTTGCTGCCGTCTGTGAAAATGCGCACATCGTAATCGCTGTGGATATTATATTGTTCCTCGTCTACCAAGCTTCCAAACTCCAGATTTATTTGCTCCGCGGGGTGTGGTGCATCCATCGCTGGGGCCATCCGTTCTACTTCCCTGTCTCCCAGTGCGGGCTGGGGTACTCCCCTCTTGGCTCCGTAGAGCGCAGCCACTTCCCGGATACGGAGGTCGAGCGGGAGTATCCCAGCCAGAACCAGTGCCGAGTTCAGGGAAACTGTGCGGTAGGCTCTGCACAACTTCTGGGCAAATCCCCTTTGGATGACGTTGAGCTGCTTCCTGACCCCCAATTTGTTGGCAGCTGGTGCCCATGCGCTCGCGGCGTACAGCACAGTCGGCTCCACTGCTGCGGTGTATATAGCCCTTATCACCTCCGGGTGCAGACCCCAACTGACCCGGGCTGCTCTGGCCAGCTGCTTGTACATGGCTATCGCCTTCTAACAGACCATAGCTATGTGTTTGTTGAAGGTGAGTTTGGCATCTATAACGAGCCCTAATATTTTGATATCTTGGGACATACCAATGTCGATCCCTCCCATGCTCAAGCGCGGCGTGTCATACTTGAGCCTCCGCGTTAGAACCATCGCACAGGTTTTGTGCGGCGCAAATTTGAGCCGATTTCTGACACCCCACGATCGAACATGCTCGAGAGCGGCATTGGCTTGTCCCTCGATTTCTTGCGCTGTATTACCGTCAAAAACCAGTACCACATCGTCGGCAAACGCCTGGCAGTAGTCCCCCCTACTCTCCAGCTGTTTCAGGAGTGGGTCGAGCAGCAAGTTCCATAAAATGGGTCCCCCTATGGAGCCCTGGACGCACCCTTTGCTAGTCCGTCTCTTGCTCTCCTCTCCAGCGTACCTCACGGTGACTACCCTGTCACTGAGATAGCTGCTGACTACCCGTCTCAGATTTACAGGACACTTTTCCTCAGCCAATCGTGCCCCCGGTGACCGCGCCTCCCCCCCAGGAGGCCTGGACGACGGTCGTAAGAAAGGGCTGCAAGAAGAAGAGGGCGCTGCCGGCACTCCCCAAAGCCCCGGCTCCAAAAAAGAGCACAAAGCCACCCAAGGCCAAGACTCCACGCTCCGAGGCTGTAGTTATAACGCTGCAGCCCGAAGCCTCAAAAAGGGGAGTCACCTATATGTCGGTCCTGGCGGCAATTAAGGACAAACTGAAATTCAGCGAGCTCGGCACCCCAGCTGGGTTTGATTTTAGAACGGCAGCTACGGGTGCCAAGGTGTTTGAGTTGTCGGGTGCTCTGAGGCAGGAGAGGGCAGACGCTCTGGCCGCCAAACTGCGAGCTGTCATCAAACCAGAGGATGCTCGGGTGTCTAGACCCACTAAAACGGCTGAATTGCGCATAGAAGGGCTGGACGACTCCGCGACCCCGGAGGAAGTAGTGGCGGCCATCGCCAAAAACGGCGAGTGTCTGCCCGAAACTATAAAAGCAGGAGAAATCCGCAGCAGTGCGGCCGGGCTGGGCACGATCTGGGTGCAGTGCCCAGTAGCTGCTGCAAACAAGGTCGCTGACGGTAGAAGGTTGCTGGTGGGGTGGGTGTCTGCCAGGGTAAAACTCCTGGCAACAAGGGCTGTGCAGTGCTTCAGGTGCCTGGAAAAGGGGCATGTCCGGGCACAATGCACTGCACAAATAGATCGCAGTGATTTGTGTTATCGCTGCGGTCAGCCCGGCCACAAGGCGGCCCAGTGCTCCGCGGCACCAAACTGCAGTCTTTGCGCAGCTGCAGGAAAGCCTACGGAGCACAGACTTGGTGGAAAAGCCTGCAAGGCACCCAAAAAAGTTGCCAAGAGGACTAGGGCCTTCGGAGGCCCTGTGCCTCTACCACTGCCTGGCAGCCCAGCTGCTGACTCCCGAACCAGAGAAGGAGGAGATACCGAGGAAATGCAATGCCAGTGACGGCCCAATTGCATTTCCTCCAGGCAAATATCAACCACGCTGCCAGAGCTCAGGATCTATTGCTCCAGAGCATGGCGGAGTGGTCGATCCATGTGGCTGTGGTCGCTGAGCCGTATTTTGTCCCCCCCCGCGACAACTGGGCAGGGGACCTAGACGGTTTGGTGGCCATCATCGGCGGGACTCTTGGGACTCCCTCCCGAGGACACGGCTGGGTGGCCGCCCTCGTGGATGGAATTGTCACGGTCGGGGCGTATTTAGTTTTAGTGGGTATACTGTCACTTATTGACAGGAGTCCCACATACCCCGACTCGTCCCCCACGAGCGGGCATGCGTAATGCATTTCTCAGCGTAAAAAAAAAAAAAAAAAAAAAGGTTAGGTTAGGTTTTAGGTGGGGTGCGTGCAGAAAACCTCCTCGTGTGCCTGACTGCTGCTCGTTCCTTACGAATACGTTCGGGGGAAAGAGCAGTCGTCTGGCCGGTGCACCCTGGGCGCGGTCAATAGTCTCTCCATGCCGGAGAGGGTATTGACTGCGGCGGATTTCTGCGGGGGGGAGAGCCTAAGGCTCTTGGGCCTGTCAAGGCCGATCGTCGGTCGTCCACTCCCCCCTCTGCTTTCAGAGGGAGGCCGAGTGGGCGCAGAGTGGGGAGGCGGACGACGGACTGTCCGCGGTAGAGGGGCCCACAGGGTAGGTTAGATTAGAATAGGTTAAAAAAAAAAAAAAAAAAAAAAAAAAAAAAAAAAAAAAAAAAAAAAAAAAAAAAAAAAAAAACATGTATATATAATTAGGTTAGGTTAAGTAGGGACCCAATCCTAAGTTTTGAAGCGCGGCGAGAGGATGAATGGCTGGAGGGAGTCCAGTCGTTAGCGTTTCACCTGCAGATACCTGCCGCCCTCTGCAGTATGTAGGCTTACCGGGCATCTAGGCTCTGCCCGGTGGACATCTGTGCCCTATATCGACTCGTGGGATTTACATGGAAAAAACTAAAAACCAAACAAATAAACAAAAGATGGTGCCGATCGTTTTGGTCGAGCAGATGGGTGTGGGTGCGGTGTCAGATTCTGACACCGCGTCCGAAAGAATGAGTGTGGCGAGCGTGGCGAGCGTATGCTCAAATCGCTCACGCAAGAAGAAGCGCGCGGGGTCAGGCTCGTCTAGCGATGAGAACCTGCCGGCCCCTAAGGTGCCAACAGATGGCATAAGAGGGCGAGGTCGTGCCGTGGCGAGTGGAGCCCCCGCTCGTGTGGAGCGCGACGTGCGGGGTCGGTTCAGGTCGATTTCCCGGCCTGATACGCCGGCTCCGGTGGAGGACGTCGAAGGTGTGGGGAGCGACCCCGGGCCCACGATTGCGGACCCCAGCGAGGGCATCTTGCTGGGGTCTAATAAGGCGGAGGCGAATGCCGCTAGACGGGCGCAGCGAAAGGCTGTAGCAGCTGACGAGATGATGAAGATGACGGTCAGCCCGGCCACAAGGCAGCCCAGTGCTCCGCGGCACCAAACTGCAGCCTCTGTACAGCTGCAGGGAGGTCCGCGGGGCACAGGGCTGGCGGAAAGGCCTGTCGCGCGCCAGCAGCGAAGAAGAAGAGGGGAGTCATGGCTGCCGGGGGCTCTTTACCCCCCCCTCAGCCTGACTGCCCTACGGCCGACTCCCGGCCTGTGAATGGTGCGGAGGGGATGGACTGCGTCTAATGGCGCTGTACCATTTCCTCCAGGGCAATATCAACCACGCTGCCAGAGCTCAGGATCTCTTGCTCCAGAGCATGGCAGAGTGGTCGATCGACGTGGCTGTGGTCGCCGAGCCGTACTTTGTCCCCCCCAGGGATAACTGGGTGGGAGACCTGGACGGCTTGGTGGCCATCATTGGCGGGGCTCTCGTCAACCCGTCCCGAGGACACGGCTGGGTAGCCGCCCTCGCGGACGGCATTGGCACGGTTGGGGCGTATTTCTCGCCCAACAAGAGTCTCGCCGACTTCGAGAACTTCCTTGTCGAGTTGGGTGCCGTCGTGGGCCGACTCCACCCTCACCCGGTGCTGTTGCTCGGGGATCTCAACGCCAAGTCTGCGGCGTGGGGATCTCCGGTGACCGATGCTAGGGGTGAGGCGCTAGAGGAGTGGGCGGTCACGACTGGCCTGGTCGTCCTGAATCGGGGCTCGGTCCACACGTGCGTGCGGCAGCGGGGCGGGTCTGTAGTGGACGTCTCGTTCGCTAGCCCTGCTGTCGCGAGCCGTGTCCGCGACTGGCGTGTCGCCGTGGAGGTGGAGACGTTGTCGGATCACCGATACATCCGATTCGACGTCTCCACCCAGACCACCGGCGGCCGTAGTCCATCGGCCCCGCGAAGGGACGGTCCGCGCTGGGCGCGTAAGCGCATCGACAGGGAGCTTCTCGAGGAGGCCGCTATTGTTCAGGCCTGGATCCGGGAGTCGGCAACGAACGGACCCGTCGACGTCGAAGAGGAGGCGCTGTGGTTCCGCGGGGCGATGACGCAAATCTGCGACACGTCCATGCCCCGCGTTCACTCATATCCAGCGAGGCGCCAGGTGTACTGGTGGTCTACCGAGATCGCACAATTACGTGTCGAGTGCGTAGCGGTCAGACGCCGGTACACCCGATACCGGAGGAGACGTCGTCGGGTCCCTGACGAAGAAGCCGCGCTGTATGAGGTGTACCGCGCGGCGAAGCAGGCCCTGTGGCTGGCCATCGGCGAAGCGAGGACGCGAGCCAGGGAGGAGATGTTGGAGACTCTCGACGGAGATCCGTGGGGGCGCCCCTATCGTGCGGTTCGAGGGAAACTTCGAGCCGCGGCGCCTCCACTCACGGAGAGTCTCCAACCTGAGCTGCTGGAGGAAGTGGTTGCAGCCCTCTTCCCGGCAAGAGCGGAGCATACTCCGCCGCCGATGGCTTTGCCCACAGCCGCAGAGTCTGCAGAAGAAGAGGACGCCATCAGCGTCCCAGAGGTGACACAAACAGAGATGGGGGCAGCCGTGACGCGGCTCCGGGCCAAGAACGTGGCTCCGGGGCCCGACGGGATCCACGGCCAAGCGCTAGCCCTCGCTCTGAAGGAGCTAGAGCCCCACTTGAGAGGACTCTACACAGCGTGCCTTGAGCAGGGCCAGTTTCCCACTTTGTGGAAATCTGGTCGTCTGGTCCTGCTCAGGAAGGCGGGGCGCCCTGCGGACTCACCGTCCGGGTACAGGCCCATAGTGCTGCTAGACGAGGTGGGTAAGATGTTTGAGCGGATAATCGCTGCCCGCCTCGTCGGCCACTTGTGCGGAGAGGGGCCTGACCTGGCCGAGAGCCAGTTCGGCTTTCGGCACGGGCGCTCCACCATCCACGCTATATCGCGGGTGAGAGTCCTGGCGGAGGAAGCAGTGTCCCGGGGCGGGGTGATGTTGGCGGTGTCCTTGGACATCTCCAACGCCTTCAACACCCTGCCCTGGAGCTGTATTCGGGAGGCACTGCGTTACCATCGGGTGCCTTCCTACCTCCGCCGCATCGTCGGGGCTTATTTGGCGGAGAGGTGTGTCACCTACACGGGACGTGATGGCGGAAACCAGCGCCGCATGTCGTGCGGTGTTCCACAGGGCTCGGTCGTGGGACCACTCCTGTGGAACATCGGGTACGACTGGGTGCTGCGGGGCGAGCTCCAGCCGGGCGTGGACCTGACGTGTTATGCGGACGACACACTGGTCACGGCCCGGGGGAGCTCGTACAGGGAGGCAGCGTTGCTGGCGACGGCTGCGGTCTCACAGGTGGTGAGCCGCATACGTCGCCTAGGGCTGGAGGTTGCCCTTAACAAGTCGGAGGCCTTGATCTTTCATGGCCCCCGGCGGGCGCCGCCGCCGGGATCACACATCGTGGTCGGGGGGGCTCAAATCGCTGTCGAGTCCACCATGAAGTACCTAGGATTGGTGCTCGACAGCCGGTGGGATTTTGGCCCCCACTTCCGGCGGCTGGCGCCCAAATTGTTGGGCACGGCTGGGGCGTTGTCAACGCTGCTTCCCAATCTGGGGGGCCCGAGCGCCGCCTGTAGGCGGCTCTACGTGGGGATCGTGCGATCGATGGCCCTTTACGGGGCCCCGATCTGGGCGGCTGACCTGACGGCCGGAAGCATCGCAGTCCTGCGGAAGCCGCAGAGAGCGATGGCCGTCAGAGTCATCAGGGGATATCGCACGATCTCCTACGAGGCGGCTTGCGTACTGGCCGGATCCCCGCCCTGGGACCTCGAGGCGAAAGTACTCGCGTCACTGTATCGGTGGCGCGAGGAAGCGAGGGCGCGGGGCGAGTGGCTGATGCAGCGACATGTGGAGTTGCGTCGGTCACAGCTTCGCGCAGCCCTGGTGGCGGAATGGCGGGACAGGCTTTCACGCCCTTCCGCCGGCCTCGCCACCATCGAGGCGGTCCGGCCGGTACTCGAGCCCTGGCTCGGGAGGAGGCACGGCTCCCTGTCGTTTCGGGTGACGCAGGTGCTCTCGGGGCATGGTTGCTTCGGGAAGTACCTGTGTCGCATAAACAGGGAGCCGGACGCCCGGTGTCACCACTGCGTCGACTGCCGGGAGGACACGGCGCGGCATACGCTGGCAGAGTGTGCCGCTTGGGAGGAGCCTCGCCGTGCCCTCATCTCAGGAGTAGGCAGTGACCTATCGCTGCCGGCCGTGGTCGAGTCGATGGCCGGCAGCGAGGAGTCCTGGGACGCGGTGGTATCCTTCTGCGAAACAGTCGTGTCGCAGAAGGAGGCTGCGGAAAGGGAGCGGGAGATCTCGTCCGCTCACCCGGCCCGCAGCAGGCGCACCGGGCGTCGGCAGAGGGCAGAAAATGCCCTCTTCCGGCCCCCCTAAATGGGTCCAGGGACGGCGGACTCGGGGACGTCCGCCGCCCCCTATCACACTGGACCCGAGGTGGCGGCGCGTAGTGTTCCACGCGCGCCCCTTTGAGACGTCGCGGGGGGGTCTAACACCTCACCCCCCCGCAGACTTGAGGTGGCCCGCAGAGGCGGGCCGGCACTAGCCGGGGATCACGGAAGTAATACTAGCTCCCAAGATCCCCGGTGCAAGTGTGGGAAGGGAACACCGGGGTGGTTTTTAGTCAGTAAGAGTCTGACAGA
This sequence comes from Tiliacea citrago, assembly GCA_963921375.1. NCBI lineage: Eukaryota > Metazoa > Arthropoda > Insecta > Lepidoptera > Noctuidae > Tiliacea > Tiliacea citrago. The sequence goes on from OY992782.1 coordinate 30,734,605, forward strand.
CCCCTCCGCCCACCCCAGGGCGGAGGACATCCATGAGGATTTTCCACCCCGGCAACAAAAAAAAAAAAAAAAAAAAAGGTTAGGTTTTAGGTGCCGTCGTAGGCCGACTCCACCCTCACCCGGTGCTGTTGCTCGGGGATCTCAACGCCAAGTCTGCGGCGTGGGGATCTCCGGTGACCGATGCTAAGGGTGAGGCACTAGAGGAGTGGGCGGTCACGACTGGCCTGGTCGTCCTGAATCGGGGCTCGGTCCACACGTGCGTGCGGCAGCGGGGCGGGTCTGTAGTGGACGTCTCGTTCGCTAGCCCTGCTGTCGCGAGCCGTGTCCACGACTGGCGTGTCGCCGTGGAGGTGGAGACGTTGTCGGATCACCGATACATCCGATTCGACGTCTCCACCCAGACCACCGGCGGCCGTAGTCCATCGGCCCCGCGAAGGGACGGTCCGCGCTGGGCGCGTAAGCGCATCGACAGGGAGCTTCTCGAGGAGGCCGCTATTGTTCAGGCCTGGATCCGGGAGTCGGCAACGAACGGACCCGTCGACGTCGAAGAGGAGGCGCTGTGGTTCCGCGGGGCGATGACGCAAATCTGCGACACGTCCATGCCCCGCGTCCACTCATATCCAGCGAGGCGCCAGGTGTACTGGTGGTCTACCGAGATCGCACAATTACGTGTCGAGTGCGTAGCGGTCAGACGCCGGTACACCCGATACCGGAGGAGACGTCGTCGGGTCCCTGACGAAGAAGCCGCGCTGTATGAGGTGTACCGCGCGGCGAAGCAGGCCCTGTGGCTGGCCATCGGCGAAGCGAGGACGCGAGCCAGGGAGGAGATGTTGGAGACTCTCGACGGAGATCCGTGGGGGCGCCCCTATCGTGCGGTTCGAGGGAAACTTCGAGCCGCGGCGCCTCCACTCACGGAGAGTCTCCAACCTGAGCTGCTGGAGGAAGTGGTTGCAGCCCTCTTCCCGGCAAGAGCGGAGCATACTCCGCCGCCGATGGCTTTGCCCACAGCCGCAGAGTCTGCAGAAGAAGAGGACGCCATCAGCGTCCCAGAGGTGACACAAACAGAGATGGGGGCAGCCGTGACGCGGCTCCGGGCCAAGAACGTGGCTCCGGGGCCCGACGGGATCCACGGCCAAGCGCTAGCCCTCGCTCTGAAGGAGCTAGAGCCCCACTTGAGAGGACTCTACACAGCGTGCCTTGAGCGGGGCCAGTTTCCCACTTTGTGGAAATCTGGTCGTCTGGTCCTGCTCAGGAAGGCGGGGCGCCCTGCGGACTCACCGTCCGGGTACAGGCCCATAGTGCTGCTAGACGAGGTGGGTAAGATGTTTGAGCGGATAATCGCTGCCCGCCTCGTCGGCCACTTGTGCGGAGAGGGGCCTGACCTGGCCGAGAGCCAGTTCGGCTTTCGGCACGGGCGCTCCACCATCCACGCTATATCGCGGGTGAGAGTCCTGGCGGAGGAAGCAGTGTCCCGGGGCGGGGTGATGTTGGCGGTGTCCTTGGACATTTCCAACGCCTTCAATACCCTGCCCTGGAGCTGTATTCGGGAGGCACTGCGTTACCATCGGGTGCCTTCCTACCTCCGCCGCATCGTCGGGGCTTATTTGGCGGAGAGGTGTGTCACCTACACGGGACGTGATGGCGGAAACCAGCGCCGCATGTCGTGCGGTGTTCCACAGGGCTCGGTCGTGGGACCGCTCCTGTGGAACATCGGGTACGACTGGGTGCTGCGGGGCGAGCTCCAGCCGGGCGTGGACCTGACGTGTTATGCGGACGACACACTGGTCACGGCCCGGGGGAGCTCGTACAGGGAGGCAGCGTTGCTGGCGACGGCTGCGGTCTCACAGGTGGTGAGCCGCATACGTCGCCTAGGGCTGGAGGTTGCCCTCAACAAGTCGGAGGCCTTGATCTTTCATGGCCCCCGGCGGGCGCCGCCGCCGGGATCACACATTGTGGTCGGGGGGGCTCAAATCGCTGTCGAGTCCACCATGAAGTACCTAGGATTGGTGCTCGACAGCCGGTGGGATTTTGGCCCCCACTTCCGGCGGCTGGCGCCCAAGTTGTTGGGCGCGGCTGGGGCGTTGTCAACGCTGCTTCCCAATCTGGGGGGCCCGAGCGCCGCCTGTAGGCGGCTCTACGTGGGGATCGTGCGATCGATGGCCCTTTATGGGGCCCCGATCTGGGCGGCTGACCTGACGGCCGGAAGCATCGCAGTCCTGCGAAAACCGCAGAGAGCGATGGCCGTCAGAGTCATCAGGGGATATCGCACGATCTCCTACGAGGCGGCTTGTGTACTGGCCGGATCCCCGCCCTGGGACCTCGAGGCGAAAGTACTCGCGTCACTGTATCGGTGGCGTGAGGAAGCGAGGGCGCGGGGCGAGTGGCTGATGCAGCGACATGTGGAGTTGCGTCGGTCACAGCTTCGCGCAGCCCTGGTGGCGGAATGGCGGGACAGGCTTTCACGCCCTACCGCCGGCCTCGCCACCATCGAGGCGGTCCGGCCGGTACTCGAGCCCTGGCTCGGGAGGAGGCACGGCTCCCTGTCGTTTCGGGTGACGCAGGTGCTCTCGGGGCATGGTTGCTTCGGGAAGTACCTGTGTCGCATAAACAGGGAGCCGGACGCCCGGTGTCACCACTGCGTCGACTGCCGGGAGGACACGGCGCGGCATACGCTGGCAGAGTGTGCCGCTTGGGAAGAGCCTCGCCGTGCCCTCATCTCAGGAGTAGGCAGTGACCTATCGCTGCCGGCCGTGGTCGAGTCGATGGCCGGCAGCGAGGAGTCCTGGGACGCGGTGGTATCCTTCTGCGAAACAGTCGTGTCGCAGAAGGAGGCTGCGGAAAGGGAGCGGGAGATCTCGTCCGCTCACCCGGCCCGCAGCAGGCGCACCGGGCGTCGGCAGAGGGCAGATAATGCCCTCTTCCGGCCCCCCTAAATGGGTCCAGGGACGGCGGACTCGGGGACGTCCGCCGCCCCCTATCACACTGGACCCGAGGTGGCGGCGCGTAGTGTTCCACGCGCGCCCCTTTGAGACGTCGCGGGGGGGTCTAACACCTCACCCCCCCCGCAGACTTGAGGTGGCCCGCAGAGGCGGGCCGGCACTAGCCGGGGATCACGGAAGTAATACTAGCTCCCAAGATCCCCGGTGCAAGTGTGAGAAGGGAACACCGGGGTGGTTTTTAGTCAGTAAGAGTCTGACAGACCCCTCCGCCCACCCCAGGGCGGAGGACATCCATGAGGATTTTCCACCCCGGCAACAAAAAAAAAAAAAAAAAAAGGTTCCGGGGATCACGGAAGTAATACTAGCTCCCAAGATCCCCGGTGCAAGTGTGAGAAGGGAACACCGGGGTGGTTTTTAGTCAGTAAGAGTCTGACAGACCCCTCCGCCCACCCCAGGGCGGAGGACATCCATGAGGATTTTCCACCCCGGCAACAAAAAAAAAAAAAAAAAAAAAAAAGGTTAGGTTAGGTTAGGTTGGGGGTTACCCCCCCCTCAGCCTGACTGCCCTACGGCCGACTCCCGGCCTGTGAATGGTGCGGAGGGGATGGACTGCGTCTAATGGCGCTGTACCATTTCCTCCAGGGCAATATCAACCACGCTGCCAGAGCTCAGGATCTCTTGCTCCAGAGCATGGCAGAGTGGTCGATCGACGTGGCTGTGGTCGCCGAGCCGTATTTTGTCCCCCCCAGGGATAACTGGGTGGGAGACCTGGACGGCTTGGTGGCCATCATTGGCGGGGCTCTCGTCAACCCGTCCCGAGGACACGGCTGGGTAGCCGCCCTCGCGGACGGCATTGGCACGGTTGGGGCGTATTTCTCGCCCAACAAGAGTCTCGCCGACTTCGAGAACTTCCTTGTCGAGTTAGGTGCCGTCGTAGGCCGACTCCACCCTCACCCGGTGCTGTTGCTCGGGGATCTCAACGCCAAGTCTGCGGCGTGGGGATCTCCGGTGACCGATGCTAGGGGTGAGGCGCTAGAGGAGTGGGCGGTCACGACTGGGCTGGTCGTCCTTAATCGGGGCTCGGTCCACACGTGCGTGCGGCAGCGGGGCGGGTCTGTAGTGGACGTCTCGTTCGCTAGCCCTGCTGTCGCGAGCCGTGTCCGCGACTGGCGTGTCGCCGTGGAGGTGGAGACGTTGTCGGATCACCGATACATCCGATTCGACGTCTCCACCCAGACCACCGGCGGCCGTAGTCCATCGGCCCCGCGAAGGGACGGTCCGCGCTGGGCGCGTAAGCGCATCGACAGGGAGGTTCTCGAGGAGGCCGCTATTGTTCAGGCCTGGATCCGGGAGTCGGCGACGAACGGACCCGTCGACGTCGAAGAGGAGGCGCTGTGGTTCCGCGGGGCAATGACGCAAATCTGTGACGCGTCCATGCCCCGCGTCCACTCATATCCAGCGAGGCGCCAGGTGTACTGGTGGTCTACCGAGATCGCACAATTACGTGTCGAGTGCGTAGCGGTTAGACGCCGGTACACCCGATACCGGAGAAGACGTCGTCGGGTCCCTGACGAAGAAGCCGCGCTGTATGAGGTGTACCGCGCGGCGAAGCAGGCCCTGTGGCTGGCCATCGGCGAAGCGAGGACGCGAGCCAGGGAGGAGATGTTGGAGACTCTAGACGGAGATCCGTGGGGGCGCCCCTATCGTGCGGTTCGAGGGAAACTTCGAGCCGCGGCGCCTCCACTCACGGAGAGTCTCCAACCTGAGCTGCTGGAGGAGGTAGTTGCAGCCCTCTTCCCGGCAAGAGCGGAGCATACTCCGCCGCCGATGGCTTTGCCCACAGCCGCAGAGTCTGCATATGAAGAGAACGCCATCAGCGTCCCAGAGGTGACACAAGCAGAGATGGGGGCAGCCGTGACGCGGCTCCGGGCCAAGAACGTGGCTCCGGGGCCCGACGGGATCCACGGCCAAGCGCTAGCCCTCGCTCTGAAGGAGCTAGAGCCCCACTTGAGAGGACTCTACACAGCGTGCCTTGAGCAGGGCCAGTTTCCCACTTTGTGGAAATCTGGTCGTCTGGTCCTGCTCAGGAAGGCGGGGCGCCCTGCGGACTCACCGTCCGGGTACAGGCCCATAGTGTTGCTAGACGAGGTGGGTAAGATGTTTGAGCGGATAATCGCTGCCCGCCTCGTCGGCCACTTGTGCGGAGAGGGGCCTGACCTGGCCGAGAGCCAGTTCGGCTTTCGGCACGGGCGCTCCACCATCCACGCTATATCGCGGGTGAGAGTCCTGGCGGAGGAAGCAGTGTCCCGGGGCGGGGTGATGTTGGCGGTGTCCTTGGACATTTCCAACGCCTTCAATACCCTGCCCTGGAGCTGTATTCGGGAGGCACTGCGTTACCATCGGGTGCCTTCCTACCTCCGCCGCATCGTCGGGGCTTATTTGGCGGAGAGGTGTGTCACCTACACGGGACGTGATGGCGGAAACCAGCGCCGCATGTCGTGCGGTGTTCCACAGGGCTCGGTCGTGGGACCGCTCCTGTGGAACATCGGGTACGACTGGGTGCTGCGGGGCGAGCTCCAGCCGGGCGTGGACCTGACGTGTTATGCGGACGACACACTGGTCACGGCCCGGGGGAGCTCGTACAGGGAGGCAGCGTTGCTGGCGACGGCTGCGGTCTCACAGGTGGTGAGCCGCATACGTCGCCTAGGGCTGGAGGTTGCCCTCAACAAGTCGGAGGCCTTGATCTTTCATGGCCCCCGGCGGGCGCCGCCGCCGGGATCACACATCGTGGTCGGGGGGGCTCAAATCGCTGTCGAGTCCACCATGAAGTACCTAGGATTGGTGCTCGACAGCCGGTGGGATTTTGGCCCCCACTTCTGGCGGCTGGCGCCCAAGTTGTTGGGTGCGGCTGGGGCGTTGTCAACGCTGCTTCCCAATCTGGGGGGCCCGAGCGCCGCCTGTAGGCGGCTCTACGTGGGGATCGTGCGATCGATGGCCCTTTATGGGGCCCCGATCTGGGCGGCTGACCTGACGGCCGGAAGCATCGCAGTCCTGCGGAAGCCGCAGAGAGCGATGGCCGTCAGAGTCATCAGGGGATATCGCACGATCTCCTACGAGGCGGCTTGCGTACTGGCCGGATCCCCACCCTGGGACCTCGAGGCGAAAGTACTCGCGTCACTGTATCGGTGGCGCGAGGAAGCGAGGGCGCGGGGCGAGTGGCTGATGCAGCGACATGTTGAGTTGCGTCGGTCACAGCTTCGCGCAGCCCTGGTGGCGGAATGGCGGGAAAGGCTTTCACGCCCTACCGCCGGCCTCGCCACCATCGAGGCGATCCGGCCGGTACTCGAGCCCTGGCTCGGGAGGAGGCACGGCTCCTTGTCGTTTCGGGTGACGCAGGTGCTCTCGGGGCATGGTTGCTTCGGGAAGTACCTGTGTCGCATAAACAGGGAGCCGGACGCCCGGTGTCACCACTGCGTCGACTGCCGGGAGGACACGGCGCGGCATACGCTGGCAGAGTGTGCCGCTTGGGAGGAGCCTCGCCGTGCCCTCATCTCAGGAGTAGGCAGTGACCTATCGCTGCCGGCCGTGGTCGAGTCGATGGCCGGCAGCGAGGAGTCCTGGGACGCGGTGGTATCCTTCTGCGAAACAGTCGTGTCGCAGAAGGAGGCTGCGGAAAGGGAGCGGGAGATCTCGTCCGCTCACCCGGCCCGCAGCAGGCGCACCGGGCGTCGGCAGAGGGCAGATAATGCCCTCTTCCGGCCCCCCTAAATGGGTCCAGGGACGGCGGACTCGGGGACGTCCGCCGCCCCCCATCACACTGGACCCGAGGTGGCGGCGCGTAGTGTTCCACGCGCGCCCCTTTGAGACGTCGCGGGGGGGTCTAACACCTCACCCCCCCGGCAGACTTGAGGTGGCCCGCAGAGGCGGGCCGGCACTAGCCGGGGATCACGGAAGTAATACTAGCTCCCAAGATCCCCGGTGCAAGTGTGGGTAGGGAACACCGGGGTGGTTTTTAGTCAGTAAGAGTCTGACAGACCCCTCCGCCCACCCCAGGGCGGAGGACATCCATGAGGATTTTCCACCCCGGCAACAAAAAAAAAAAAAAAAAAAAAAAAAAAAAAAAAGGTTAGGTTGGGGGACCACTTGAGAGGACTCTACACTGCGTGCCTTGAGCAGGGCCAGTTTCCCACTTTGTGGAAATCTGGTCGTCTGGTCCTGCTCAGGAAGGCGGGGCGCCCTGCGGACTCACCGTCCGGGTACAGGCCCATAGTGCTGCTAGACGAGGTGGGTAAGATGTTTGAGCGGATAATCGCTGCCCGCCTCGTCGGCCACTTGTGCAGAGAGGGGCCTGACCTGGCCGAGAGCCAGTTCGGCTTTCGGCACGGGCGCTCCACCATACACGCTATATCGCGGGTGAGAGTCCTGGCGGAGGAAGCAGTGTCCCGGGGCGGGGTGATGTTGGCGGTGTCCTTGGATATCTCCAACGCCTTCAACACCCTGCCCTGGAGCTGCATCCGGGAGGCACTGCGTTACCATCGGGTGCCTTCCTATCTCCGCCGCATCGTCGGGGCTTATTTGGCGGAAAGATGTGTCACCTACATGGGACGTGATGGCGGAAACCAGCGCCGCATGTCGTGCGGTGTTCCACAGGGCTCGGTCGTAGGACCGCTCCTGTGGAACATCGGGTACGACTGGGTGCTGCGGGGCGAGCTCCAGCCGGGCGTGGACCTGACGTGTTATGCAGACGACACACTGGTCACGGCCCGGGGGAGCTCGTACAGGGAGGCAGCGTTGCTGGCGACGGCTGCGGTCTCACAGGTGGTGAGCCGCATACGTCGCCTAGGCCTGGAGGTTGCCCTCAACAAGTCGGAGGCCTTGATCTTTCATGGCCCCCGGCGGGCGCCGCCGCCGGGATCACACATCGTGGTTGGGGGGGCTCAAATCGCTGTCGAGTCCACCATGAAGTACCTTGGATTGGTGCTCGACAGCCGGTGGGATTTTGGCCCCCACTTCCGGCGGCTGGCACCCAAGTTGTTGGGTGCGGCTGGAGCGTTATCAACGCTGCTTCCCAATTTGGGGGGCCCGAGCGCCGCCTGTAGGCGGCTCTACGTGGGGATCGTGCGATCGATGGCCCTTTACGGGGCCCCGATCTGGGCGGCTGACCTGACGGCCGGAAGCATCGCAGTACTGCGAAAGCCGCAGAGAGCGATGGCCGTCAGAGTCATAAGGGGATATCGCACGATCTCCTACGAGGCGGCTTGCGTACTGGCCGGATCCCCGCCCTGGGACCTCGAGGCGAAAGTACTCGCGTCACTGTATCGGTGGCGCGAGGAAGCGAGGGCGCGGGGCGAGTGGCTGATGCAGCGACATGTGGAGTTGCGTCGGTCACAGCTTCGCGCAGCCCTGGTGGCGGAATGGCGGGACAGGCTTTCACGCCCTACCGCCGGCCTCGCCACCATCGAGGCGGTCCGGCCGGTACTCGAGCCCTGGCTCGGGAGGAGGCACGGCTCCCTGTCGTTTCGGGTGACGCAGGTGCTCTCGGGGCATGGTTGCTTCGGGAAGTACCTGTGTCGCATAAACAGGGAGCCGGACGCCCGGTGTCATCACTGCGTCGACTGCCGGGAGGACACGGCGCGGCATACGTTGGCAGAGTGTGCCGCATGGGAGGAGCCTCGCCGTGCCCTCATCTCAGGAGTAGGCAGTGACCTGTCGCTGCCGGCCGTGGTCGAGTCGATGGCCGGCAGCGAGGAGTCCTGGGACGCGGTGGTGTCCTTCTGCGAAACAGTCGTGTCGCAGAAGGAGGCTGCGGAAAGGGAGCGGGAGATCTCGTCCGCTCACCCAGCCCGCAGCAGGCGCACCGGGCGTCGGCAGAGGGCAGATAATGCCCTCTTCCGGCCCCCCTAAATGGGTCCAGGGACGGCGGACTTGGGGACGTCCGCCGCCCCCTATCACACTGGACCCGAGGTGGCGGCGCGTAGTGTTCCACGCGCGCCCCTTTCAGACGTCGCGGGGGGGGTCTAACACCTCACCCCCCCCAGACTTGAGGTGGCCCGCAGAGGCGGGCTGGCACTAGCCGGGGATTGCGGAAGTAATAACAGATCCCAAGATCCCCGGCCCAAGTGTGGGAAGGGAACACTGGGGTGGTTTTTAGTCAGTAAGAGTCTGACAGACCCCTCCGCCCGCCCCGGGGCGGAGGACATCCATGAGGATTTTCCACCCCGTGAACAAAAAAAAAAAAAAAAAAGGTTAGGTTGGGGGACCCCCCACAGTGCTTGCGTCCACGTCGCGTCCCCTGGGCAACGACCCGGTTCTGACCACCGTAACGGAGTGGCAGACCGGTGTTCGGCTAAAGTGCACTGTGCAGTCGCAGCATACATTTTAATCTTTTTATCTATTTTATTTTAACTGGCGGAATTTGCGACATTTGCGGAGGCTATGCCTAAACCATCGCGGGACGTCTCCGGACGTTTTAGAAAAGGCCCTTCTCAGGGCCAACCCAAAGGCCCTTCTCAGGGCCAACCCAAAGGCCCTTCTCAGGGCCAACCAAAAGGCCCTTCTCAGGGCCAACTCGAGGGCGCCTCGGCGTCGGAGGCTAGCCGCGCACCGTCTGCGGCTAGCAGCGTCTTTTATTTGACGGGCGAGTTGGCGGGCTCCGACAACGAGTCCATTGCGTGCGAGTCGGACGCAAGTTCAATGACTAGTCGCCGGGAGCCGGGGAAGCGGGCCCTCAAAAGAAATGGGTCCGGGGGTTCCTCGGACTCGAGAAAGCCGTCACACGCGAAGGCCAAGAAGCTGGTGTCGGACACTCACGACGTGGGTCTGGCAGAGGCCCAACACCAGTTGGACCTGTCTCGGCGGGCGCGGCTCCAGCAAGATCTGGAGGAGCGGGTAGCGGCAAAGGAGCAACGGACGCGTGTTGCCCGGGCCAAGTCCGGGTACGGCGCGTCCCGCGTTCTGTACGCAGACCACTCCCTGGCGGAGCTGGAGCTGATGGCCGAGGAGGACGAAGAGGAGATAGTGGAAGTCGCCTCTAAGTCCTCCAATTTGAAAGGGACTTTCCAAAAGTCCCTTAAATGTAGGGCCGCGAGCATGCGCGGCATCGTCGGGGAGCTTGTGCAGCGCAAGGCGACCGACGAAACGCGGCAACTGCAGGCGAGAGTTGATCGCCTGCAGTCAGAGGTCAGTCAGCTGCATCAGAAGCTGGCTGAAGCCACGGCCCGGCCAAACAAAGCTGAGCCGATGCAAGCGGCTGAGGTCCCCTCCTCCAACCTTGAGGATATAATCCGAAAGGTCGTCACGGAGGAGAGGGCCTTCACGAGAGCCTGTCTTGCGGGCATCGAAGACAGGCTCTTGCCCGAGAAGCGCCTGCGACCGCCGCTCGCGGCGGACAAGAGGCGACGCGAGCCGGAGCCGGTACCCCAGGGGGAAGACGCCCATCTTCCGTCCACCACCCCATCCAACCAGCAAGGGTGGACGAAGGTGGCCAAAAAGGGGAAAAAGAAGGGGAAAAAGTCGAGGTCGGTGGCTGCCCCTGCCGCCCCCGCCAACACCCCTCGCGGCCCATCCCAAACAACAGGCAAGGGGAAGGGGAAGACGTCGGCCCCAAGGCCAAGGAAATTGGTTCCCCCTAAGACCGCAGCCGTAGTGGTGACGCTCACCGCTGAGGCTGCGAAGCGGGGGGAGACGTACGCGTCTATAATGTCGCGGGCGCGTCCAAATTCCGATCCTAACAAATTGGGGATCGGCACAGTCTCGTGCCGCCGGACCCAGGCCGGGGCTCGAATTTTCGAGTTCCCGGGGGCTCAGGGTGGCACCAACGCGGACCTCTTCGCAACCAAGTTGCAAGAGGTCATCGCGGACGCGGCCAAAGTCACCAGGCCCACGAAGTCTGTGGCCTTGGAGGTGACCGACCTTGACGACTCGGTCACAAAAGAGGAGGTGGTGGCGGCGGTCGCAGCAATGGGGGGCTGTGGCGTCACAGCGGTGCAAGGTCGGGCCATTAGGCCCGGCCGCAGCGGCATGGGCACCATTCGCCTTGAGTGCCCAGTCGCCGCAGCTATAACCGTCCTCGCCAAGGGACGGCTTGCCGTTGGGTTCAGCTCGGGTGTAGTCCGGGCACTTGCAGCTAAGCCTCTGCGCTGCTACAAGTGTTGTGGCATCGGACACACTCGGCCTCTTTGTCCGTCCAAGGTCGACAGGGCGGACACGTGCTTCCGATGTGGCAAAGACGGGCACAAGTCCGCCTCCTGCGAGGCCGCCACGCCGCACTGCGCGGTGTGTGCCGCCAGTGGCTGCCCTGCGGGTCACGTGATGATGGGGAGGAAGTGCAATCCTCCCCCTAAGAAGGGCAAAGAGCAGGCGCCGATCCAGCCTGTCGCTGCCACCGCCGTCCCTGAGGCTGGGACTTTGGCGGCTGTGGAGGGGGGTGCGATGTCTGATTGATGGATAGGGTCATCAAGCATCGCATCCTTCAGGCGAACGCCAACCACTGCAGAGCAGCCCAGGATCTGCTGATGCAGACCATGGCCGAGTGGTTGGTGGACGTTGCGGTGGTTGCCGAGCCGTACTCGGTCCCTGGCCGTTGGCTGGGTGATCGAGACGGCTTGGTGGCAGTGGTGTCGCGGTTTTCCACAGACTCCCCTCCCCTCTCGCTCTTAGAGAGGGGACCGGGATACGTGGCCGCCGCGTGGGGAGACTTGGCCCTTGTGGGCGTCTATTTCTCCCCAAACCGCCCTCTCGCGGACTTCGAGAACTTTCTCGAAATCCTCACCGCAGTGGTCGGGAGGGCGGCACCACGCCAGGTCGCCATATTGGGCGATTTGAACGCCAAGTCGACGGCCTGGGGCAACCCGGCCGCTTCTTGTAACGTCCGGGGACGCGCCGCAGAATTTTGGGCGGCGTCGTGCGGTGTGTCCCTCCTAAACAGAGGGACTGTCCACACTTGTGTGCGGCAACGGGGAGGGTCGGTGGTCGACGTCTCGTTTGCCACCCCCGTGCTAGCCGCCCAAGTCGTGAACTGGCGGGTGGAGATGGTGGAGACCATGTCGGACCACCGCTACGTGCGGTTCGACATCTCCACCCAGAGCTCCCAGGGAACGGCCCGCCCGGGCCAATCAAGGTTCCCACGGTGGGCTCTCACCCGTCTGGACCGAGAGGCTGCAGAGGAGACGGCGTTCGTCCAGGACTGGCTCACACCTCCTGTCGGGGTCCTGGACGTGGACGCCGCAGCGGTCCAGCTGAGGGGGTCCTTGACCGAGGTGTGCAACTCCAGCATGCCCCGGTCTCATCGCCCACCTCCCCGCCGCGCCGTCTATTGGTGGTCGGAGGAACTGGCGGGGCTCCGGACCGCCTGCGTAGCGGCCAGGAGGGCATACACGCGGAGTCGAAGGCGCAGGCCCCGAGACCCCACCAACGAGGAAGGCGCCTATGCCACGTACGTTGACGCAAAGGCGGTCCTGAAGACGGCAATGTGCGCGGCCGAAGACTCGGCGAGAGCCGAGATGCTGGAGGGTCTCGACAGGGATCCGTATGGAAGACCATACAAGGCGGCGCGGGATAAACTGCGCCCCTTTGGTCCTCCACTGACGGAGACCCTCGAGCCGGCATTGCTGGATGGGGTGGTCCGGTCTCTGTTTCCGTCAAGGACCGGCTTCACCCCGCCAGTGATGGACCCCCCGCGGGAAGCGGTTCCGCCGGAGGAGGAGGTCCCCGCGGTTACGGCGTCGGAACTACGTGCAGGGACTCTTCGTCTCCGCGCGAAGAACACGGCCCCAGGGCCGGACGGCGTTCCCGCACGGGTGGTGGCCATCGCCGCCTCTCAGATGGAGGAGAGGCTTCGGGACCTTTTTAGCGCGTGTTTCACGACTGGGAGGTTCCCGAAACCCTGGAAGGAGGGGCGGCTATGCCTCCTCCGAAAGGAGGGACGCCCGGCGGACTCCCCCTCGGCTTACCGGCCCATCGTTTTGCTCGATGAGGTCGGTAAGTTGTTCGAGGGGATAATCGCCGACCGGCTGAATAGCCTGCTGGGGACGGTGGGGCCGGACCTGTCGGACGCCCAATTCGGTTTCCGACGGGGTCGTTCGACAGTGGATGCGTTGGCCCTACTGAAGGGCCAGGTGAGGGAGGCCGTGGAGGTGGGTGACGGAGTGTTGGCGGTGTCATTCGACATAGCCAACGCCTTCAACTCTGTCCCCCACTCGACAATCTTGGAGGCACTTCGGTACCACGGAGCGCCCCAGTACCTGCGCCAACTCTTGGCCAGCTACTTGGAGGACCGGGTGGTCCTCCTTGAGGACAAGACGGCCAGAGTTAGACGATATGGCGCAGAGTCCGGTGTTCCACAGGGGTCGGTCCTAGGGCCACTGCTGTGGAACATTGGATTCGACTGGCTCCTGCGGGGAACCCTCCTCCGTGGCACGAGCATCATCTGTTACGCAGATGATACTCTCCTCATTGCCCGGGGGAGGGACTTCGGCGAGGCGGCCAGTCTGGCCTCGGCTGGCGGATCCTTAGTGGCAGGAAGGATCCGCCGCCTAGGGTTGAAGGTGGCGCTCCACAAGACCGAGGCCGTGTTTTTCCACGGGCCACGGCAGCGCATCCCTCCCGACGGCCACATTATCGTGGAGGGCGTCAGGATCGAGGTCAAGGCCCAGATGAAGTACTTGGGCCTTGTTCTCGACAGCAGGTGGCGCTTCGGCCCACATTTTAGCGGGCTGTCGACGCGCCTGCTGAAGACGGCGAACGCCCTGTCGTGGCTCCTCCCGAACCTGGGGGGTCCGAAGGCGAGATGCCGGCGCCTGTACGCCGGCATCCTCAGGAGCATGGCCCTTTACGGGGCCCCAATCTGGGCGGACTCCCTCCACAGGAGGGAGAACGCCACTGCCATCCGGAGGCCCCAAAGGGCCATTGCACTGCGGGTAGCGAGGGCCTACCGATCGGTGGGCTTCTCGGCGGCGTGCGCTCTGGCCGGCACCCCTCCTTGGGAGCTCGAGGCGTGGGTGCTGACCAGAGTTTACGAATGGACGGCGCGGCGTAAGGCGCTTGGGGAGCTCCCCGCCGCAGAAGAGCGGGAGGCCGTGCGGCAGGAGGCGAGGGACGCGATTGTCCATCACTGGACAGAGGACCTCGCCACTGCCGCTTTTGGCCGCCGAACTTTGGACGCGCTCGGGCCGGTCCTGAAGGACTGGCTCGAGCGGTCACATGGTTTCCTCTCTTTCCGTCTGGTGCAGGTGTTGTCCGGCCATGGGTGTTTCGGATCGCACCTGCACCGGATCCAAAGGGAGGAGACCTCGTCGTGCCACGACTGTGGCGCGGCGGAGGATACGGCACAGCACACCCTTGAGGTGTGCCCGGCCTGGTCCGAGCTGCGCCAGACTCTGATCGCAGCGGCCGGGCCGGACCTCTCGCTTCCCAGCGTCGTCAACTTCATGCTGGAAAGCGAGGGGGCCTGGACAGCAGTCGCCTCCTTCTGCGAGGAAGTAATGTCACAGAAGGAGGCGGCGGAGCGCGCGCGGGAGGACGATCCTCTCGCGGCGCCGCTCCGCAGGCGAAGAGGAGGCGCGAGAAGGCGATTATACGATCGTCGTCTCCGCCTCCTCCCAGGTGGAGGCCAGCAGGCAACGGGTGCGGGGGCACCCTTGCCTGTATTGCACAGGCCTCCACCAGTGCCGGACGGGAATGGCCAGGTGTTCCCTGCCATTCCCGTAGCCCCCCATTGAGAATAGGGGGCACGCGGGGCCCGCCGGTCAGGCGGGCATGCACCGAGAGGGTCATGGATGTAAAGGTTGAGCCGGTTTCCCATGGCCCTCCCATCACGGTGATGTGGGAACACCGCTGAGTTTTAGTGGGTATACTGTCACTTATTGACAGGAGTCCCACATACCCCGACTCGTCCCCCACGAGCGGGCATGCGTAATGCATTTCTCAGCGTGAAAAAAAAAAAAAAAAAAAAAAAAAAAAAAAAAAAAGGTTAGGTTAGGTTGGGGTGCATGTTGAGAAGCCTCCTCGTGGCGCACCCTGGGCAACGTCGGCTCCAACTGCCCACCAGGTTTTGGTGGACACTTGGTGCTGGCGGCGAATTCTCAACAAACGGGGAAGGGTCACGGTTCCAATCACCGATCATCCACGATGGTCGGTGAAGGGAACCGGGCTAGAGTTGGTCGTACGCCTACTCCCCCTCTGCTTACAGAGGGGAGTTGAGTTGGCGTACACTGGGGAGTCCCAATCCCAAGGTCTAGCGTGCCGAGGGGATGAATGGCCGGAGGGTTATCCGGTCGCTAGCGCGAACAGGGACCTCACCCTTAAAAGGAAAACAATGATAAAATGCAGGCTAATGGAAATATTCCCCAGGCGGGCAACCTCCACAAGGAGGCACAATCCCGCCCTTCCACGGAAGGCAGCCCCACCGTATCTGGGGGGGGCACCCATAGCCTCGTAGGCCGGCAGACCACCGCCGGTCTTCGTCAACAACCTCTTGCGTCGCAAGAAAAGGAGCTCCGGGTTAGCCTGGAGCGACTGTGCGACGCAACAAAGCCGCTTGCCGTCGTTGATGGCAACAACAGCCGAGGAGGCTCATATCCCGAAAAGGACCGACTGTCGGTGTCAGATTCTGACACCGCATCCGAAACGATGAGTTTGGTGAGCGTGGCGAGCGTGAGCTCAAAGCGCTCGCAAACTAAAGAAGAGGTGGGTGGCCGATTTTGGCAAAAAACCACGCGAAAGAAGAAGCGCGCGGGGTCAGGCTCTTCTAGTGAGGAGAGCCTGCCGGTTGCTAAAGTCCCAACACTCACTAGTGGGCGAGGTCGTGCAGTGGCGAGTGGAGCCCCCGCTCGCTTACCGGAGCGCGACGTGCGGGGTCGGTTCAGGTCGGTTTCCCGACCCGATACGCCGGCCCCGGTGGAGGCCGAGGGCGTGGGGAGTGACCCCGGGCCCACGACCGTGGACCCTAGCGAGGGCATCTTGCTGGGGTCTAACAAGGCGGAGGCGAATGCCGCTAAGCGGGCGCAGCGCAAGGCGGTGGCGGCTGATGAAATCAGCGAGTTGGCCCGTCAGGCGCGAGAGCGGCGCTCAGCCCGGATGACTGCTGGGGAGAGCCCAACGGCGGTGGCTCTCAGTCGCCAAGTTCTGGACGGCGTGGATGTCGTCCTGAAGGTTGCCACCAAATCGGGCAACCTGAAGGGCACATTCACCCGTGCTCTGAAGGAGGCGGCTGATGACATCAGGGAGGCAGTTGAGGTCCTCCTCAGTCGCACGAGCACGGAGGAGACGGCAAAGTTGTGGGAGGAGAATAGCCGTCTCCGGTCCGAGCTGGAGGACCTCAAACGGGAGTTTGCTGCTCAGAGGAAAGACTGGCAGCGGCAAGCACCTCCCGCAGCCACCGGCCCCACTCCTGCCGCGCCTTCGTCGGCCCCTGCACCTGTTCCACCACCTGCCTGGTCGGACCATGACATGGAGAGGGTGGCCAGAATTTGCATGGTGCAGTGTGGGGGCATGGTGGATGCGCGACTGGATGCCCGCTTGGAGGCCATAGAGTCGCGACTCCCCCCGGCTGAAATCATCCGACCGCCGCTTGCGGCAGATAAGCGGAGGAAGGAGGCGGAGGCGAGAGCAGCGGCGGTGGCTGAGCCGAACCAGCCCGGGAAGGGGGCCAAAAAGCCCGCGAAGGGGACCCAGAAGCCCGCGGAGGCAAAGTCCGTGCCCACTTCCCGAATGGCTGCTCCCCCGGCAATCGCGCCCGGAACCACCACAGAGGCCTGGACGACGGTCGTCAAGAAGACGAAAAAAAAGAAGAAGACGGCGCCGCCAGCACCCGCTAAAGCACCGGCACCAGCACCAAGGAGGACCCAAAAGCCGCCTAGGACGAGAGCCCCACGCTCCGCGGCTGTGGTGGTAACACTGCAGCCCGCAGCCATCGCGAGGGGCCTCTCCTATCAGGCGGTAATGGCTGATGTGAGGAGCAAGATCGCGTTCCCCGACCTTGGCACACCAGCTGGCTTTATT